>CM014096.1:27921455-29288955 GCA_004119915.2 Collichthys lucidus | reverse complement strand
TGTCCCGAGGCTTTGACCCCAAACCACCTTGACTCGTGTCACTTCCTCCTCTCGCACAGCGCTGATAACAACACAGTTTGTCCAAATGATGCCACAGAGGTCAAGTGTTTAAACATGTCTGTGGCTGGGCCATGCTCGTTTTAATACTTGCCTCTGTGTGGGCCTTTGAATTAAAGTAAGGCCAGCTGGCGACTGTGCACCACACACACACACACACACACACACACACACACACACACACACACACACACACACACACACACACACACACTGCCAACTGTTCTCATCTGTGGGGCAAGAAACAGTGAGGGGAGGAGGGAAGGATGTCTGAAAGCATCCATCACAAAAAATGGGAGGCACAGCTCTCAGGGAAATGGGTCGCTGTGGAACAGCCTGAGGCATCTTAGTGTTCTACCTCTGCTAAAGTTACTCAGTTGAGATGGGGACAAGGGAAACAAAAAACAGGACTACTGCAGTGTTTATACCTAATTTGTTATCTAATCCTTTACTACGTCACAGCAGCAGTGTGTATTATTAGGGCATATGTTCATATGGCTTTTTTGTTTGTGGATGGAAGTTTGTTGTAGTCTGCTGGTAACGAGGTACATAATTCTGGAAACTGATAATAATAATGAAGAATCATTTTCCTTCATGCAGTTTCATGGTCACGCAGTGTTAAGTTGATAAAAGTTTAAATCTAACATCACTCAACAGCAAACAGCCACGCCCACTCACAAGCTGACCACTGCCACCATATTTCTGTATTTACATATTACAATGGAGATGTCGAGGCAACAGCTTGCTGTTTGAACATATACTGAATGGCAGCATATCTGTTAAAGCAATGATCATTTCACTATCAACATTCATGTAACCAGGTATATTAATTATTTATCTTATTATATTCATTAAACACGTAATGTGGTCAGCCTTAATTTCCCTTAACATGTAATCTTAATAGACACATGTCTATATGTATATAGACACAGTACCTGTCTGGTTTCTGTTTGTAGTGTAATCAGTCTGTGTGGAGAGCCAATCTCAAAGCCATCAGGTTAGCACACTTACGGGTTGTGTACATGAATCAGGCTGATAATAAATATGTTTCTGCCTCTACAGTCAACAAAAGATGACTTTTTGTCTTTGACTCTTTTTCTTTGTCATTTATAGTTTTAGTTACTGCAACCAGGTCACGGAGGCAAAGACAATTCAGTTTCAGTGCTGGATTTGAATGTGATAATATGCTGTTGAAGCTTTAACCCTTGACAGGTTTTACACAGAGAATCAAGAGCAATAGGAAGATGTTGAGGACGGTCAGCACCATATGGAGTTGAGGTTGTCCCTGCAGTGAATCAAAACGAAGCGACGATCTAAAGTGCTGACAGCAATTAACTGCTTAATGGCAATATTGTCTTCAAACAGCCCATTAGCTCATGTCAGAAGAGCAGAGCGTGTTCCATAAAAGAAATGGACTGCTGTGATGGCTGTTGTTTACGGCAGATGATGTCATGTACTGTAGCAACCGAAGTGAGATGTTTTCCAACAAATCAATGGTTTCCAGTGGACGTTCTTTCAATGATGATTGATTAAACACTAACAAATCAAATCAAATCAATAGAGGGCACTGAATATTGTAAGTTTGTTTTTCCTTTTCAAACTAATATGTTGAAAGTGGATTATTGGACACAGTTGATATTGTGCTTGATTTATAAATAATAATATTATTCAATGGTCCTGGTTTCTTCCCCCTCCTACTGTATGTTCTCAGTGGGAGGAGGTTGGCTGGATGGATGGGTCAAAAAAACATCACTTTAACACAGAATGACTGCTGCAGTCAACGTGACCACGATTGTTCAATAACCTTAACCCAGTGATTAATTTTAGAACTGTGACAATGAAGGGACCTTGAGCTTGAACAAAGTAATCTTTTCACACAAACCACGGCTTTCCCTGAAGCTAGTCAAACCTTACCCATAGTGATGATTGTTGTCAGATCAGACACGTCACGTGTCATTCTGTTGTTTCATTTGGAGTTCTTGTTGTTTATGAACATCAACATTCAACATCAACATAATTAAATGAATGTACAGTTATTTTAGTTTTTGATGTGACAGTTGGTGGTGAACTTCTCAATTTTGGAACTAGTGTGTGTCACTGAATCAACCTAAACTAAAGACGGCATTATTTTCTACCAGTTTAAGTTCCATCAGTGCATCGTGATAACCAGAGCACAAAGAGAGTTTGATCCAGCCAGACCTTGTAGCCAATGAGCAAGACAGACATTGTTTAGCCATCTTAGTGGTATGGTAGTGTGAGTCAGTCAGTCAGTCAGTCCACACCTAAATAAAACAATTAATAATAGAATAATAAATGAAAAATTATTATGGAAATAATTATGGAATGGAATGGACATTCATGTCACCATCAGGATAAAATGTCACCAAATTGTCCAATACCTTGGTTTATGACTAGATTCCTAAAAACATTCTGCCTCCATTCTACTTTGTGTTTTGCATTGTAAAGTGTACAAAGGTAATATGGTAAACATTATACATTATAAACATCAGCATGTTAAGACTTGAGCATGTTAACAGAGCTGTTAGTGTGGCAGCAGACTGTTTCTGAACTACAATAACCTGAAGCCTGTTTTATTTGTTCCCTATGTGTAGTGTACAAATGCAGCAGTTTACTTTTTGTTGCACTGTTATGTAAATCATCCTAAATTTGGACTGCAGCATTGGTAGTGCTTGTAAAGTAGAAATTATAGTAGTGATTTATATCGATGCAAGCAATCTAAATGCTGTGCTAAATGCTGTCTGTACACTTTATAGATTGTCTTTTTGTTTATATTTGTTTCTCCTCAGTGTATCATTTAGTCAAAGGCTCACACAACAGCCTCCATATCCATCTAAAACAACGTTCATTTAACACACATTAACTTTTACATGTGTAATTATCCACCTTCCTGTGACTGGCTTGGCAGCACCTCGACTACACAGAAAGCTAAAATTATTTCTGTCTTGGAGAAAACGGAGAGGAGGAAGAAAAGATTGCCTCCCTGTCCTGCTCTCTCATTGGCAGGCATATAGTGAGAAGTCCCCGGCTCAAAAGAACTAAAGCTGAAATTCTCATTGTTTCACTTTCTGCGACTTTATTCATTGCATCCCGATGCTCTCTCGCCTCGTTGCCACTTCACCCATCACCGCTGGGAAGGGCAGAGCAGGGTGAGCAGGTTTGCTGTGAGGTTTGATGAGAGACACAGACAGGATCAGGGGTGGATTGGAAGATGGAGTGAGCCTGGCAATTAAATTTAGGTTGACGAATGTTTAGCTGCCAGTGCATCACTTTAGATCAGATGGCCTTTTTGCACAGACACACCTGATTTACAGCAGACCTGGCTTGTTCTTTGTCACTGTCCCTTTTCATTTTTGTATATATGAAGTATTGTATTTCAAAAACATGACTACCGTCCATCTGTAATGACAAAGCAGTCACTAGGAGTGGTAATTGTTACAAACTGTTCCCCTCCTCTAGACCCCTGCAGTCTTGCTTGCAACATAGTGTCGACTTACGTGAATAAATCAACATCTTCACATGTGCTCTAACAGGTCCGAGAGCTGCGATTTACACCCAGTAACTGGTGTTCAGGAGGTTTCCATGTATTAACACAGAAAAGCAGACATTCTAACATTAGATGCTGCTGTTTGAAATTGTGTTCATTCTTCTTGAGTCTCATTTACTAAGACAAACATTTTGAAACCAAAACTTACACGACAAATGTTAAGTTATTGCCGGTTCTATAATGTCAAGCGAGACATCCTGCACTGTAATTGATCACACTATGCAGTTAAATTCACAAGCACAGTCATATTGGGCGGTACTAATCCAGGATGCAGCAATGGTGGCCTTGTAAAATAGTGTCAAGGTGGAGTGTGTGGACATAGGGAGACAAGCCCTGACATTAAAATGGATAAAGCCACGCAAAATAAAAGGTAACAGCATCTAACCTGTTTAGATTTGTTTAATTAGCTGTTAGGTTAACTTGCTATTTTCAGCATGTAGGTGTCTAGCTCTGAGGTTTCTTGGAACGGTAAATGGACTGTAATTTTATTGAGCCTTTCTAGTCTTCTGACCACTCAAAGCACTTTTACAGTACACAGCTCATTCACACACATTCATACACTGACATTGGCTGCCATGCAAGGTGCCAACTGCTCATCTGTCACATCCAGCCCCTGCTCCGCCTACTCCAGTCTCCCAGTTTCCTGCTTTGTCACGCCCTAATCACCTGTGCATTTAAACCCTTTGTTTCCCATTCCCCAGTGCCAGATTGTCAGTGTACCATGTGTCCTACTTTTCAGCGTTTCCCTAGTGTGCTTTTCGGTTTTGACCTTTGCCTGTTTTGGGACCCTGCCTTTGCCTTACTCCTTTGGATTGTTTGTTTGCCTTACCTGACTGATCTCCCGTGTACCGAACCATGGATGGTAATTAAAGACTGGTTACCTCCTGTATCTCCCTGCCGAGTCCTGCAGTTAAGTCCTGTGTCCGTGCCTTGTAACATCATCAGTTTGGGACCTTGTAAACAGTAGCATAACATGCAGATTTAGTGGAACGGAAAGAGGAATGTTGTGTGAAATAAAATCATTCAAAATGTCCTATGTTTGTTTGGCAGGATGCTAAAGCATAGATGGAGTAACACAAGTCTACTGCTTTCTGTCTGAACTGGACAGGGAGTCTAGACTTCTAGTTCAATTTCAGTTAAGTCGTCACATACGATTACACAGGTGTAATCATAGTGAACTGCAGTCTAAAGTATAAGCTCATATAAATATAAATATCTGCACATATGCTGTATATACTGTAGTTTGGTGCTCCATTGGCTTAGTTAGTGATAATATGCTTGTCTTTGTCTTTCAATATTTCTGGTGAAGAACACCACTTGGTGTAAAACAGTGTGGTATATCTTTCTTCACTATGCCTTTGTATGTTATTCTATTTTGTGTGATCTTTACTAAATGCACCACAGCATGTATGCTGTCGTAGCTGTTCTGTTTCATCCTCTGAGTGACTTCTATTGTCAAAAGTCAACTTGTTGCTGATGCTTAGTAACTTTTTTGCTCCCATTGACCTCTGCTTACTTTCTAAATGCATAGGCATGATAATATATCCAGGTACATCTAGTCTGTATAATTCTCTGTGCAGATTTGTCAGAATTTACCCATGTCTCTGCCTGTGACTTTCTTGTCTTTTGTAGCCTGACCCTTCAGACCATGAACTCTATGTCAGTATCACTCTCAGCTATTGAATGTTTTTGCTTTCTGCCAGCCACAAGGGCAGAATCGCTTTCATTCTTTCTCTAGTTTCCAGTAATGTGATCGGTTTTACCTCCTCTGCAAACTCATGAGATAGGCTTTTCTTATTTTATCATGGTTTTGTAGCTTCCTAGGTTCACCAGTCTCTATTGGCCCAAGTAAGATATATTCAGTTTTCTAGCCAAGCTGTGCCTGATTGTTTTCAGCCATTCTCTTCACAGCAGACAGATCTACAGCAAAGGCAGAGGCAGACGTATGCTTGAAGAAAACTAGACTGTGAAAAGTGAAACCTGTGAAAGTGTTGCAGAGACAGTGACACCTGTTCTGAAAGGGAACAGGCAAAAGCAAGATGAAAAGCCTGCTCATGTAGGTATAGATGCAATCAGTCTTACAAATTGTCTCTGTGCAGACAGTAACCATCTCCTCAAAAGCGTTTGTGTTGAAGTAGTTTTGTGGGTGTTACGGCTGCTGCCGTGCAGCCCGGGCTTAAATGATGATGGAATGTGCTTTGTGAAAAAAAAGATAGGGGGAGGAAATATTACATACAAAAGCCTTCTGTTTTTGTCTTAAGGGGAGAGGTGTTACGGCTGCCACCGTGTGGCCTGGGTTTTAGTGTAGGATGTGTGTGTTCGTTCCCCTATGTAGAACAGAGGTAGCTGCCAGTGCCTGATTGCCCCCCAAGTGTCAGAGGTGGGTTTGCTTTGGGCGACACAGTACCGGGTTGTGCAGGGCCGGGATTGGCGCAGCATCCTCCACGCACCACCAATCAGAGAGCCCAATCATCTGTATCCCGGTTATTTAAACCGGGAGTGCAGAAGCATGGGGGCGGCTTGTTTTCTTTGTGTCTTGGGAGCACGCCTTGTTTGGATAGACTGTGATTGCTAACTCGTTTGAAGATTGTGGAGCTTATTTTCGTTTGGGACTGGGCAGAGGTTTAGTTTAGTTTAGTTTAGTTTAGTTTAGTACTGATTACACTTGTAGAGATGATTTTTGTTCAATTCATTAGTTTACGGGTGCTGTTTTTGTTATTAATAAGTAAGTATGTAAAATGAAAGAGTGAGTTTTTTTCTTTCCCATGTTGTTTAACTTAGATAGCATTTTTAGAGTTTTCTTTTTGTTATATTTCTTTGTTTTTTTGAACAGCATCTGCTTGCCCTCCTTTTGTTAAATTAGAATTTTCAACAACAAGAAACACATTGAAAACAGCACCCCTAAACTAATGAATTCAACAAAAAGTTGAAAGTGTAATGTAAACTAAACTAATTAGACACTGATTAGCGCCTGCCACTCATTTCTTAGAAATAGCAGTGGTTCCTATCATTCAATGAGGGTCAGCACCTTAAGGTGTGATCTTCTTGAATCTGACAGGACTGGGGTCTTATCTGACATACCAAGCATTCTCAAAGTCTGCCTTCTGTGTTCAGGCGGGGCACTAGAGAGCAAACGTCTAGGAGATCATCCAGAGGAGAATCCAGTATATGTTCAAAAATTCATACATGTGAAGAATGAAAGAGTCAGAAAGCAATGTCCAGTTCCAAAAGGAAGTCCTTAAATAAATAGACCATGTACACTCCACAGCAAAGCCTTTTAATCACGAAGGCATTGCATGGACCAAAACTAAATGCAGGCGCGCAGATAGGTTTGAGAAACTGGGGGGGACGAAGCTGCCCCCAAAGTATATATTTAAAAAGTACAATTTACTTACAGAAGTGACTTTTTGAAAAAATGACGCAATAGTCTTTTGCTTTTTTGTTGTCCTTCTCATCATGCCATGCCGTGCTGAACATGCAGCTAGCTGTCCAAGTGATCAGTTGGTAACCGTGGCAACCAAAGTCGACGACGACTCCACACTCTTTGCTGCACAGTCCAAACGAGTCACTTGCTTGATGCGTAAGCGTTGTTACACACAACGCATGCACATCAGCACACACCTCAGTAAACCAAATATTATGTTAATTAATATTTTGGTTTCCCCGTGATGCTTGAATCAGAAGATTTGAAGAAGACAAAGTTTAAAAAAAAAACAAACAAAAAAAAAAACGTTAAGCTACATAAAAGTGGGTGGGACGGATCTACGGTCATTCAAAAGTGGGTGTGTCATGACACACCTGACACACCCACTATCTGCGCCCCTGACTAAATGTAGCGCCCAGTGTCTGTCTGGTTGGTTCTTAGTGTGGCCATTGTCATTTTGTTTGTGGATTGATGGTGGTAGAACGGGTCGTCCACGATTCAGAAGAGTGTTGAACTGTCCTTGGGCAAGGCGAGTGTGTGAATGTGGTCTGTTACTTTTTGATGAGCAGTCAGGATCTTGCATAGCAGTCAGTGCCGTCAGTGTTTGAATGGCTGAATGTGATGTGAGTGGTCAGAAGACTAGGAAGGTGCTATAAAAAACCATTTACCATTCCATTAAACACTGTTATGCCTGACTTGAGAATTAGTTCTGTTTGTAGATGTGGACTGAATCCAACTGACTTTACACATGCAGATCAGTTTAGTCATCATGAGGAGCCCAGAACTGTCTCCTGTGAACACACTTGTATAATGTCTTCTCTGGCACTGGAGAAG
Source organism: Collichthys lucidus (assembly GCA_004119915.2). Taxonomy (NCBI): domain Eukaryota; kingdom Metazoa; phylum Chordata; class Actinopteri; family Sciaenidae; genus Collichthys; species Collichthys lucidus. The sequence continues at coordinate 29,281,075 of CM014096.1, read as the reverse complement.
CTTACACTGATGATGTCACAGTGATATCTTCAAGGTCATCTAAGACTATTCATTTTTAACAGAAAGGCAGTGTTACGAATATGATGTGTGGAGTTTAAAAGGCATGGCAATTCCCAGGTGGGGAGAGTTTAACGAAATACACAGCGAGAAATGTAGGTCGCACTGTTTTACTGAGGCAAAGTCATGAGATCTCTGCTGCACTGATTTTAAATCTCTTTTTTTAATCATATCACAGTTCTAGTAATACAAATAAGATGCAGTCAGAGCAGCAATGTCCTTGGTGTTCGAAGCAGACCACATGATAAGATGGTATCTGATTTATCAGAAAGAACTTACTGATGCTTGAATGGAGTCACAGCTGACAAAGATGCAGCAGGTGAGAACCAGTGACAGAGTAGATGAATGTAGAGAGATGGAGGATGAACAAGGTGTAAGAAAGCTTTGCAGCAGTGGATGATCTGTCTTATAATGTCAGTCTCACCTTCCACCTCACCTCCTTCTGTTTGTGACGTTCAGTTCTTTCTGCTCCCCTCTACATCCGCAGTCTTTCATGAAAAATACACAGTTCTAACATGGTCTACACTAAATGTGATGCCAACATCATGCAGACACGGGTTTGTGTTGTTCCTTGGCTCAGATGTGACGGTGAGTTGAGGACAGAGCTGTGTGGTGGCGTGATATCTGTCACCTGGTGAAAGCAGAGAGATCGGCAGAGAATTAAACATGGCTGCTGGGCTGGAAGACTGTTTTGGCAATTGAAGCCTTGATTAACAGCTGTCATCCAGTCTGACACTCGCTTCACTTTTCATACAGGCTCATCCTCTGACATCACTACAGCAGTTAATAATACATTCATACGTTGCTCTGAGAAGACGAAACATTATGGAACAAGATGCACAATTCTGTCTCTCACTGACCGCACACAGTTCAGACTGTATACACACACACAGATGAAGTTAGCGATAGTACAGATTCCTGAAGAGCTTTAGTGTACCTTTCTTTCCTTCTCTTGTCCTTCGCCCGCCCATCCCCCACTTCACTCCTCTCCTTCCCAACCTCCCCCACTTCTCTGATAATAATGCAGGCGAAGGTGTGCAGCAGGAGGAGGGATGTGGAGGTTTTTTTACACTCCTTCAGTGAGGGAAACTGTGTGTGTGTGTGTTTGTCACATTCCATTTAGTGGCACTCTGTGTGTTTGTGTCCTTGTACTGTATATGTGCTGGCTTTCATATACTGCCCATGTATGGCTGTGAACACACATCCAGAGGAATAACTCAGCTCAGCCTGGCCCTTCCTTGCACGCACTCCATACCCTCCCACCTCATCCTCCCTCCTCTATCAATCCCCCCTTCCTTTTCATTTCACTTGGTCAGAGCCTGGAAGTCCTCATCAGAGAAGATCAGTCCACCCTCTTCCACTTGTGTGGCACAGTGAGGCCATGCACTCATAGCTGTAAACTTTGCTCTCATTCTCTCTGTGAGGATGCGTGGCTTGAAGACCAGTGTATTAGACTGACTGTATGACTGACTGACCTTTTCTTCAGGATGGGCTTGATGGTGTTTAGTGTGTTCCCATTTAAATGATGTGTCAGAGGAAGATTCAAAATCTGTCATGTGCACAGCAATCACATTGAAACAGTCACTGGCAATGCAATTCTTGTTCATAAGTTTGTTGTTTATTAAATATGTGGTTGAAATTCAGGGGAAAAGGTGTAAGAATGCACTATATGAACACTGGTGGTCTGCTTAGTACGTTAAGTTTATTAAAGGTCCAGTGTGTCAAGTATCTAATGGCAGGAATGGAATCCAGTATTCATTAGTATGATTCCATTAGTGAATTGTTTTGTTGTCTTTGTCTTTGTCTCTGGCTGCACGAGAAGATAAACTTGTAACTCCACAACGTGTAAGAATATTTTTACATAATATGCAAATACATAAACAGTGTCATGTAGGTGAATGCTTTGAACCATTGGTTACCATCGCTGAAAGAAATAAGGTGTTCAGTGTTCAACAAAGATTACTGAAATTGTTTGTTGAACATTTGTATTAATAAGTTTGCCTAAATTCTTCTTAGAATATGTTGACAATTGTATGATCTATGGATCTTCTTTACAACATCTACAAACAGCTAAATTGCTTGACCTCAACTAACAGGCTGTTGAAATATTCAAAATCTATGAGCCACCTAACTGTCTGAATTAAGTGTTATCACATCATGTATCCACACACACACACATCATCATGTGCTACTACATGCTCATCTTAAAACAGGACTCTGACATGTTTAATCTCATCTTCTTGAATCTGTCCATGCTCATGACTGGTGAAGGTAGCTGAAGAGGACACAAAGCTGGAAGCTGATCTGCTTCAGCTTGCACTGTTTTAAAATAATGTCATTCACTAGCTGTAATTACTCCTCTCTGGCCTGTTAATCCCAGTGGATATGAAGTTGGGAGTACACACACACACACACACACACACACTCTATTACACTAGTGCATAGGTTAAGCTGAGCGTGGATGAAATCCGCTCCACTTAGATAACCCTGCCAGTGTATTAGTCACCAGGTCTCTGCAACCTCAACTCCAACCTGTCACATGATCATCCACATCACCCTCCGCTCACATAATAAGAGCACACGTAATCCTCCCAGGAGACATACACACAGAGCTGTTTTACCACTGTACTTCCACCCTGATGCATTTTGCATCTGAATCTGTACAGGGAGTGACACTTTCTGTTCGTTACCTTTCGTCACTCTATATTGAGAACAGTGTACTCCATCAGCTGCTTTGGAACCTCTATAGCACCCTCATACATCCCACCTGACAATACTTTTGTCAAATATTCCCTCTATTATTAGAACATTTCACTCTCCAAAGTAAGCACTGAGACAGGGCAGAAACAACAGAAGCAATCAGGCAGGGAGAGTAGTGTGTGACAGTCCATCAAGGAAAAATATGTATGTGAATTGGAAGCCAGCTGTAAGGTGTAGATAAATAGGAGTACATTATTTGGATATGCATAGATAATGTGTTCTGAGTATATGCACATAAAAGAAACCTACGTATTATTGCAGGGTGCAAAGGCCCTTACAGTACACTGATGCAAGTCTGCCCCTGAAGATGTGTTGAACACAGTTATCAGAACGTGTGGGAAGCTAAAGATAGATGTGTGAAAACGTCAAATGAGCACAAAGCCAGACATGACAGTGCTGTGAAGATAATGTGAAAAATGAGAATTCAAACATTATCATACATTCATTCATAGTGTTACATGAAATCCAAGCAAAACAAGGACTTCATGTTTACACTAGAACCAAAATATGAACTTGACACAGTTTTTTTTTTTTCGTTACTTTGAAATGTGCTAATTATTTTCAGACATGAAGCATGTGTGCTGCTCGTTTCTTTATATTCCATGAAACCACACGGTACTGATCTAAAACTGGGTTGTATGATCTGGGGCCCTGGGGGTAAGAAACAGTCAAGGGTCATCCTAGGACCGAGTTTCCCACCAGACTCCTCCCCTGAGCTGGATTTTTCGGGGCTCACAGGGTTTTTTGAGGCGGGGGACTCTCCTACTTCTTGCCCCTTGTGCTGCTTCGCTGGGTTTGTCTGTACTGTCAGAATGTGTGTACATTAGCCTGGTTCAGAACGGTCAAACATCCAGAATTACATTCCATACATCTATTATGCTGTCATTTGTTGTGTGACCTTCTCGATTGAGTCATTGATTTGTACTAGGATAGCAGTCTGTTTTATGTGTTTTTCTTGTGGAGTATTGGACCATGTATTGACTATACGAGAGGTATTACATTCCTTCACTGCTGTTTGTTATTTCTTCATATTTCTTTCATATTGTGGTGAAAATGAATACATGTTGGTGCCCGGTTGCTGTCGTTGATTGTTCTTTGCGGGTGTATAGTTTCTCAGTACATCTCATTGAATTGAAGTGTAGACTGTGTGTGTGAGCTGATTTTGTTGCTATGACCAGATGTGTTTGGGATAATCCTCTGAATTCACTGCTTCTCACTTCCTTCTTTTGACTTCTGTGAGTGCAGGAAATGAAATCATTCAAGGGAAGGTCTTTCGAGGAATATAAACATAAATCTGAGAGGGTGGCTAATCACCGTTCCTTCCATTTCTTAAAGCGATCCTCTTTTTCCTGCTGTGTGTGTGTGTTCCTGACTCATATGTAAGGCATGCATTCAGACCTGGAAAACATCACTTGTCAGCCTTATCATTCATTAGCTGCTTCTCAGTGACAGACTGCCAGGAAATAAACCTGGAAGTTTCTCCACTCAGAATGATGAACACCATGCCTGTTATGCCGCTGACATCACTGAGTGTTTAAATGTTTGGACTAAGGTTGTTTATATAATCAACCTAATGTAAAAGAGACGTGTGAACTTGCCTGAGCACAGATGGTGTGGACGCCAAGTGTCAACAGCCAGGCACACACTGTACATTAGTAAAAAACTCCTATGGATACACACCCACACATCCACTAAGGACAGCTGGGTGATGTCACAATAGTAGTGTAATACTGTATTCCTGTCTGCTAGGAAGAGAAGCAGCTCTTACATTGTCTGGAACACTGCTGCAGGGATGAACGCCATCCTTCCAAAAACATATTTTCATTTTGATGGGGGTGGAAAGCGTCTTCCACAGGAGTTCAAAGACCATCATCATTCACTTTATTTTCACCTTAAAATATTCAGTGAGCCTCAGTGAGACCATGCAGGCATGGTCAAGTATTAAGGTGACTCTCTGAGTAACATTCTGCTGATTTGTAGTGACCCCTCCCTCATATAGGGCACAGGGCCACTGCACAGGGCGTGGGTGACCACAGGGGATATGGAGTGATACTAAACTGAATGTTCACTGAGGTTGACAAACACTGCCTAACAAACATTGGGCTGTTAAATGGAGAATTCACTCTGATGACGGCGAGGCAGACAGGGTATTGTTACTGCCATATCCTTATTGCAGATTCTTCAATGCTGTTTTTCATTTACCTCAACTAGGTCTGTAGTTACGGACAGACGGACGAAGGTCTGTAGTTAAACAGATTTATAGTAGAGGCAGGTAATAGAAGACATCTGTGTATTTAATCATATTTTAGCAAGAAGCTGCCCATTTTTTGATATGCTTTCATTTTCTGTTAAATGTACAGTGTCCCGTGTCAGACGAGCATGAGACATGATTGTAAAAAAGAGAGTTTTAACCTAAGTTACGTGAGTTAGCTAGTTAGAGCACAGACGCTGAGGGCTGAAGAATCCATCAGGTCTGGAGGTGGACCAAGCAATCCCATCAATATTTGGTAAATCCAGAGGACTGTCCCCTCACTGCAGCCATGTATGGTCAGCAGCTGGTTAGCTGTCCAGTAAAGGAAATGAGGTAACTGAGAAACAAGTGAGGATGATGTGAGAGGAGTTCAGTAAACCTGCCGCCTGTACCCTTGAGTCCATGGACTATTATTTCTGTTCTGAACAAAGTCCATCACAAATCAGAAAGAAGCTGTAATGAGGCAGAGAAAACGCTGACACATGCTTCTGTGCTACTTGCATTTGTCATTCTGTTTGTTATTGGCAGAAATGAGGCCATCCCGTCTTCAGATTACCACCCAGATTTTTTTCATATTTTACTGTCAAGCCATGTTTGCTGCATCAGTGTCCGTCTGTGACAGTCCCAGCCCACCCTGTGGGACATGCTGATCGGTTATCCATCTTTTTCCCATCGTTTAATCACAACCTGACCCTCACAGCTGTGTTTGTCCAACTGTGGTTCAGTGAAGCAGCCACGGGGAATCAGTGATCTGTCTTGACCTCGGTCTCAGAGTAAAAACAAACAAACAGATAAAACCCAAAGGAAAAGCTAAATATGGTAAATGCTAAATATCTCCTTTCTAGTCTTCTGACCACTCAAAGGTCTTTTACACTACATATCTCATTCACCCATTCACACACTGATGGCACAGACCTCTGGAGCAACTTGGTGTTCAGTATCTTGCCCTAAGGACACTTTGACATGCAGCAGCAATATATAACTTAGTAGTCAGGTAGTAATGTCAACTTTTTATGGCTGATTTTCAAGTTTCAATATCTTTGCATCACTATAGTACATACATTCCATCTGCTGCAGGCTAATTCAAGTGCAATATTACCAAGTTGGTTAAGTGGTAATGGTAATGTGAGATTAGTCCATAACATCAGCCACGTGGCTTCTTCCTTGACACCCCAGATTAAGACTAATCTCTATAAACAGGACCCAGATTTTAGCACCAGAAAGTGTTCTGGTTTCCGTTTGTAGCCTGAGCAGTGTTGACTAACTCTTGTTTGAGCAGAGTTTGGTTGCATGCAGGTAAATAGTTCATGTGGAGAATAAAATAGGTGGGGGCCTTGTTGATGAAGTACGCTGCAGTTGGGCAGTAGCCATGATCGTTCCTGCTTACCCTAAGGGTCCTGGAGAGACAGCAGATAGCAGCCAATCACCATCTCCATAGGCTGCAGTCTGCCTTTGTCCTTGGCAGTCGTAGCAGCGTAGCAGATGGTGATCAAGGAGGTGAGGATAGACTCAGTGATGGAGGTGTGGAAGTTCACCATTATTATCTTTGGCAAGTTGAATGACTTCGGCAGCCACAGGAAATACAGCATGATCCAGGTTCACCAAAATCAGTCATACCCCATTCACCCTATTACAAAATGATTCTAAAGCTGTTATGTTAATGTAAAGTTTCATATTGTGGCTTTAAACTGAGAGGAAATGTCAGGATGGCGGATGGCAGGTTTCATAAGCAATATGAACCCTGTTATGATCAGTCAAAGCTAGCTAAATAAGTTCCTGCAGTGTTCTGGCTGCCCTTTCATGTTTCCTCACTATTCCAAAATTGTCCATCCCAAACTCACAACAGTATATCAATGAAAATCAGGTTTTGGTTAATATTATTTGAGGTTATTACATCAGTTTGTGTACTGAAGCCCTTTGACCCTGATCATATTTGTTGTATAGAAAAGTGAAAGAAGCAAAGTTGTGTAAGCTTATTTGAATTAGTATCATACCCTCTAAACACCAGCACCTGTGTAGACTGATGACACTCCATGTACCTGCAGGAAGTGATGAGGCATTCTGGTATTCTTTTATTATTTTGTAGCGTATTATGAGCACTGATAGTACAGTATGAGAACACATAATGTATACTTTCTACTGGTCAGTGCAACAGTGCAGAGTGTGTGTCTTCTCACCTTACACGTCTGTCTGTCATCCTCCCTCAGGCCTGGCTGGCTGAATTCTTCCAAACAAGATTTGTGAAAAGTCCACTTTGAATTTCAATGAGCTCTGCTGGGATCTGTTCTCCTCAACTGCACCATATGGTTAGAGAGCTGCAGCCAAGAAAAATGCAACCTCTTACTTCTCATTATGCATATACAAAGGGACCAAAGCCAAATATGACAGTGTGTCTCAGTTTAGGTTGTACATTCAGTGCACACAGTGACAGTCAAGCCACATAATCTCACAGTGCAGTGTGTATGTGGCTTCACAGGCAAAAGTCATTTTGGTCCAAATCAATACACAGTAAGAAACTGGTGCCTGTGCTGATAATCCGCATCGACCCATCTCAGGACTTGTTTTATGTGGCCAACCACAACAGACAAGCTATTAACTGTCCTCTATTGAGCCAGGCATCCCGACAAAAACCCAGTGAAGGAGCCATCAGCTTCAGTCAGGCTGAGGCCTTCTCTTTTTGTAGCTTACCACTCATGTAATGACCAGTCTATGTGTGTTATCTACATAGCATTAAGGAGAAGGAAAAACATTTATTATGAGTGGCCCAGGGTCACCTTTAACACCACTGCTGCTGATAATTCATACTTTCCATATGGTGTGTTACTAGCGGCCTCTGCTGCTCCATCCTTATCACCAGGGTGACACACAGCAGCGGGTAATGTCAGGTCATGCTCACATCCAACACAAGGGTGCTTCCTCTCTGTCCACATCTCTTCATATGCATGTTCATCAGTGGATACATTTTGCTTAGTTGTCATGGCAACGACTCATCTCAGGTGTCATTGTACAATTTTGAATATCCTCCTGATCTTTCTCTGTCTGTTAACTGACCTTTGACCTATTCCTAGTGGATGCTGTGTGTTTGGGTTTGTGTTCGCACTCAGCTGATGTTGTCTGGACTGTTTCCCTGTGATGAGCCCCACAGCTGCCACACATGATGTCATCATGTGATGTCATACAGCACTCTCCTTTTTGGGGGGACCTGGCAGAGATCTTCAGCTGCTGATGGACTCTGTGTGCTTTCCTTGCACTTGCTGGTGAACCTCCATCTCTCTCTGTTGTCCTCCTCACTGATGAGATGTTGTGCTCTGTGTAGGAGGCTCCTCACCGCTGATCTTTGATGGTGTAAGTGCTGATTCAAATTCAGATACTGCTCTGTGTGAGTGGGTTTACTGCACACTGTGCTCTTCAGCTCTATTATTTTCTATCTATATCTATTTTATTTCCACTGAGAAGAACAGACGGCAGTTTTCATGCTGTATGTGTGTTTATAAGTGTTGGGAAAGAACATCTCAATAAGGTCAGGATCTAGTCGAGGTTTGTGTGTGCGTGCAGTTCTGCTGTGTGTGCACAGGTGCTCTGGCTGTGTGCTGTCACAGTAAACACAAAACTTCATCACTATTTCTCTTCAAATGAATTTTTTCTGCATTTCAGCAACCTTGTTTTCCAATTCCAAACTCTACCACTTGTTTGGTTTCCTTCCAGCACATATGGAAGAGCAAGGTAACAAAAACATTGGCACAGGTGGGTTTGAGGGCACAGCAGGGTCCCAGTGGAGAGGTGAACCTGGAACCGATGGTGCTTAAAACATTCTCATCCATTACTGAGGCTCGAGATTAAAACCTTGAGCTATCAAAAGAGCCTGTTCCCCTTTTCTTCAGAGCAAATCTATCTATCAAGAGAGAGGGGAAATGTTCATCAAGTGTGTGTGTGTGTGTGTGTGTGTGTGTGTGTGTGTGTGTGTGTGTGTGTGTGTGTGTCTGCCCTCTGAGTTGTAGGGAAGTGGCAGCTGAAGGAGTATTTGGCAAGGTGCCCGTCTCCAGTCTATCACTTCTATAACAGCGGAGAGGGTCTGTGATGGTGTCACACTGTGCTGAGAGGAAGGCACATGTAACACTTCACACAGACTGTCATATATAGTGGAACTAATGTTGCCACAGTAACGAGTGCTTTGTAACGTGAGCGGCCGGGGATGTGTTGTTGCCCTGGTTACGCAACGCTTTCTTATGCCGGTATGTGTTGATGTTTTGAGTTGACATTAAAGTAGATATAAATGGATCATTTTACACAGTCTCCTACCGAACTGCTCAGTTTTATAGTATAGTCAGTTCTATATCTATAGTTACAACATGTTATGTTCCATTCAATCTTAAAGAATAATTCTGAATTGTTAGAAATTTGCTCTTACGTTTACAACTTTCATGTCCATGTCCCAAATCTTTTAAACGTGTTGCACGGATCGAACCCAGTCTGTGTAGCCACCTTTTGCTTTAGTGACAGCTTTGTGTTCTCTTGGCATTCTCTCGTTCAGCATCATGAGTACACCACATGGAATCGATTTGAAACCTTTGAAGAATTGAAAATCTGAAACATTTTGCTTTCTTTACACCTTTTTGCTTGAAAGATTGTTCGTTATGTGTTATTTCCTAGTTTTCATGTCTTCAATATTTATCTCCAATGTGTCCAAACTTCTGACTGGTGCTTAACATTTTACACAGCGTCCCCAACACACATTTATTTAGCTCATCAAATCAAGCTAAAAGCAAATGAAAATGCTCACAATAAGCGTCTGGATATGACTCATCTTCTATATTCTATCTGGAGATACATGATGGTGAATAGTTGGTATTTATGGTATTTGTGCTGTACCTGTACGACTGTACCTGCATGTTAATATAATAACGTTTTGTATTCTGATTAAACCTACATCGCAAGTTGAAATAAACTTGAATGTTAGCTGACGGGTAGCCCTGCAGAGGTTGCTTTCTTGCATTAGATGCAGAAACATGTAATGCTGCACAGGTTTTCTAAGACGATCTTTGTGCTCTATGATGCAACATTTCCTCAGCTGTTTTGCTGACGCTGTCAGAAACTGCAACAGTGTGAACTTGGGCCTGCTCACAGAACAGAGGAACACAGGAATGATGAGCTGAGAGGATTGATTATCATCATTTTTTAGATTTTTGTTTATGGTAAAACATCATGTCTCATACTATACATGTCTTTCTGGACTTTGAACAGAGCCATGCTGTTTCCTCCTGTATTCACTCTTTATGCTAAGCTAGGCTAGCCACATCCGTCCGTGTGTTCATGGTGATGAAGGAACATGTCAGCAGGTGAATGTGTTTTTGACAATGGAGCTCTGGACACAGAAATATGATCAGGCTCTGATGCACACAGACTTATTAATGGATACTTTCACTGTTGACAAAGATAAGTATAGAAAATGTCAGCAGTCTTTAGTTCAGTACTTTAAGTACAGACACAAAAACAGAAACAGTTCTTTAGGTAGTCTAAAGTGTAGCCTTGTGACCGCTTCCATCCACACTACCTCAACCACACCCCGCCCTTCCTCTCGTCCTGGTTAGCAGGCCAAGCGGGTGAGGGCAGCCAGTCGTATGAGGCTGTCCAGTCACGCGCTGCTAGTAAACACGTGCCATGCTGCAGCCAGCAGCACACACATTTAATGAAAATGCAACCATTACGCATGAATTCCTCAGCCAACCACAAACACACACACACACACACACACACACACACACACACACACACACACACAACACACACAAACACACACACACACACACACACACACACACACACACACACACACACACGTGCCAGTGAGTATTGAATGTTCTCTATGCAGACAAATCTGATCCACTAACATGGCTAACCCACATCCAGAGGCTCAGTATGATTAAATGCTACAGTCCAAACTACCACACTAACACGCTTTGCCTCAGCTTCAGTTTCCTACACTTACACACAAAGGGACAGAAAAGCCATTTAAATCAGTGTTCTGTTCTGTTCTGTGATGCCCTCAGCTGCTCAGTCATAACACACACACACACACACACACACACACACACACACACACACGCACACAGGACAGACTGAGCAGCCGTGCAAGAGACAAATAATATACATTGCAATGTGACTTTAGATAGATTAAACTAATCACTACATAACATGTGAGTGCATACTGAGGGCTGGACTGCCATGTATGTCTGTGTGTACTACTTGATGGGAACTTTGAGGTGTGCATACACTCACGGGGGTTCAGTTCTGTAGGTGACAAGGGGGTCATCCACAGTGGTAACATTTATTGTTTAAAGGATCTTTGGATTTCTTTGGGCAGACTGAATGTTTCGTTACAGTAATTCATTTTGTTGTGGGTGTAACCATATGAACTGATTATCCTGCATGTAAATGCATTTGATTCTAATCATCCATCTTGCTCTGGCTGTCAAACTTCAAACAGTATCATTCGAAATGTGAATTGAGATGGGGTAGATGTTGAAGTTGCTGTTGCTGTGTGGGCACCCCTCTGGTTCGCAGTGTAGAACAGTGTGTCTCTCCCTTCACCCTGACATGCTGCTGTAAGCCAGACTGCAGGAGCTTTCTGCACACGAATAAAGGCCAGTCAATACCTGGAGCTCCTCATCTCTCTACAGCGCCACACATCACCAGTCAGCGTGTCCTACACTGCCCCCATGAGGACAGAACCTGCAACTTCAATACAGTCTTAAAGATGGCAGTGATGGCGATGTTACAATATCCAGTATAGTGTTATGTGCTGTAAGGTGGTGCTACATGTAATCACAGGAGGACTGGCAGATGTGGACTGTATATAACTGCTTATTATCTTTCTTTAATAGCAGAGTCTTGGTTCCAATCTTTTCCACTCCACCTATGGGGCTCTATGTGCTCTTTCATCATATTCTCTCTGTCTCCATGGTGATTTGTCACCACGGATATGTCGTCTAGGGCAACAGCTGTCAGCAAAGCGACTGAGGGAAAGTCCATGATGAGATGTGGCAGCAAGTGTATTTTAAGCTCATCAGCAGGTAGCCACAAAGTGTGAGTTCAGACATGTCAAAGGATGATTGGAGACAAAGCCTTCCATCAGTCTGCTATGAGCAGCCATATCACATGTGACTGACCAGTACCTCTTCAAATCAGGCCAGTAACAGCAGAACTGTATATTAACACAGTTTATTTTTGTGTGCTGCTGTGGATCATGTTGTGCTCATGTAGGGAGGAAGGTAGTAATAGAACCATCTCCATGGGTACGACTTACGAACACTCACTTTATTCACTGATGAGTTACTGCTAGATCTACAGTTGAACAAATGCTCACAGTGAAAAGACTGACAATAATTCCTGGCAGGACTGATTAATTGATAGATTGATTGATTGACAGATCCACTATCCATCCTCCTCAACAGTAAAAAAGAAAATATGTGTTATTATGAGTTGGTTGCAGCAGCTGTTCAAACTTAGACTAATTATAATGCTAGTATTTTCTTATATATTAGTGTTATTAGAGTATTATTGTGGCTAAATACTCTTGTTGCAAGGACCAATGAAGCTCAGAGGAGTTTTGTTTGTTCAATAGAAAATATTAAGAGGATGTATTAAGGATATGAAGCACTGCAGCTACAGAGCTGTTGTCAGATGATGGGCTGATATCAGAGCATGTGTTAGAGGTTTCTTTGCTCTACTTATTTGGTGGCACAGTAACATGCAGCCACTGTCAAACCCCGCCCAGAGTGACAGTGATGACGCACTTTTTCCTAAATGACTGGGGCACTTTTACTGGAAGGGCAAATATGAATTATTTAAAGTATAAATCAGGGTGTCTGCGGTCATACCGGAACAATGATTATTTTTCAGTTCAAACCGTGTTAACACACCAGCCTCCTCTGATTTGATCTAGGCTTGGCTCGCTTTTGTTTTTGATGAATATACTTACACATACATATATTTGTTGATTTACTGCATTGAAGATGGGCGTCGACAACCACAATTTCAGACTGACACTCAGTTAATCACACTAATCTGTTGTATTCTCTCTCCTCTGTCCTCCCCTTCCCTCGTGGTCTCAGCGGTGGTCGTTCCTGATGGGGCCTCAGAGAAGGTGGGTCTTGGGGATGAACTGGGCAGTGAAGAGGATCTACTGTATGAAGAGTTTCGTGGTTCTGGACATCGTTTTGGACACCCAGGAGGAGGCGGTGGAGAGCAGCTAGCCATCAATGAGGTAGGCATGTGGAGCTATTCTTTCTACCATGAAATGACAGCTTTTACTGACGTCATGGTTAGAAGCACTGTGACTGGCCAAAAAGCTTGTCCAGGTGGAATCATCATTTCACATTATTCTGATGAAATAACTGTTTGTTTGTTTTAGTTTTGTCATTTTCATTCTACCACTGGGTGCAGGATGAACAGTTTAAGCATTGATGCAGTTAAAGTAGATATGAAAATGAAAAAGATTCTTTTTAGATGTTTTCACATCAGATAATGTTCCAGGAGTGATGATGGCAGAGAAGCCTGCCTGTTAAATCTCTTTCATTGTTCCAGTGTTTTTTGAGGCCTCTCCAAACTCCTTCCTCTTTGTGTTTGCTAGGCAGAGTTGCTGTGACAGATTAATAAAAACCATGAGCCACCTAAACAATGCATTAATTAACAACAACAAACAGGAGCAAGCAAGAGATTGGTTCATTGTTATGATTAAATGCCATGAACTCTTCTGACCTGACGGGGATACAGAGTGTCTGAAGTGTTTTATATGAACACCACTGCCTGGACTTCTTCTAATAACACCAACTTCACCGGTAAATGGCAACACCAGTGTTAGGATGGTAGCAAGGGAAAAAGAACCTGGCCTCAGCCGAAGACTAGGAATGGCTCTCACTGCCTTTTGGCTAATATGGGGTGGCATAAACAAGCTCTGAGGTTGCTGGGTTATTTGGTTGTCATGGATACCTGTTCTGGATTCTGCTGATGCACAGGCTCAGTGAAATGTGATTCACTGTGTGAGTAGATACGTGCACTCTTACAGCACCTCAAGGCTCACTGTGACTCTGTATGTATTTATACTGTAGCAGTGTGTGTACAGTATACTGTGTTTCCACTGACGGTGTCGATGGCAGAGCCCCCTCACTTTTCAAAATTCTGATTTTAAAGGAGCAGTGTGTAGTAGTAACCTCTAACCGTGGCCTACAGTGAAAAATGCAAAATATTGAATTAGCTGCCTACGTGGTTACAATGCAGTAACAGAATCAAGTTTCACAGCTGATCAGCACTGTCTGAGTTTGACAGTTTGATTTAAGTTTCATGTGTTGAGCTGGACAGACTCCTTGAGAATGACATCACATGGTAGCCACGCCCTAAAATATACACACCTTTATCTATTTTACCCTAAATTGAACCATAATTTACTAAATGAATATCATGCTGTATAGTAGAAGGCTTGAAGAGATTGAGACCATAAACCCATGAGTAATCTGTTTACTGAGGTCATGTTGAGTCATTTTTACATAAATCTCAATACAGACTTCTTTTGGCAGCCAGTGGAGTTGCCCCCTGCCTGCTTATAAGACAGAATGCACTGTGCCTAGAACACTTGATAGACTAGGAAGGTTGGTCCTCTAACTATGCTGTCAGTAGTACAGTATTGTATTTGACTGATGTACATGTGGGATTTAATGCTGGGAAGAAGCCTTGTGACATTTGTTAGTGAGGCAGGTCTAAGTGACTCTACAGGCAGCCGCTATAGCAACTCTTAGTAATAAGTTAATAGGAACTCAAACATAATTATTGCCCTGTGACAAAGGTGTAGCTGAAACATGCGCATTTGTGCAAACCCTTTTTATTGTTTTAGAATACCAATGAAAAATGGGTGTGAGAGGTGCTGCTCGTAGTGACATAGAACATTATGATCTGTTTAACCTCATCATTTCTGTGCATGTCAAAACTTGTTTCTGATTTTGTCAGAAAACTCAAATATTAATATTATAATGTGATTTCGGCTATAATTTATCACTGTCTTCTGGCCTTTCTCCCCTATTCTGCTGCATTTACATTTGTAAACTCTGTTTGATTGGTTGATTGTGGGAGCCAATCAAAACAGATAGCCATGCAGGTTAGCAGTACATCCATAGACATATATACATAGACGCCACACTGAGCGCTGAATCGTACGTCAACGTCACAGCCATATTGGATAAGGCAGATCTGCCCGTAAACTAATACAAGGAAATGGACTGAACTTCATAAAGCGCCTTTCTACAAAGTGCTTTAAGTTAATGTGTCTTATACACCCATTCACACACACACTAATATATCTGGGAAACAAACAGGCACCAAAATCAACATATGTAACTTTTAAAGTGATGATGATGTGAGTAATGAGTGATAAATGTTTACTCCTTATGTAAGCACAAAACCAACGTATGTATTTTTCTAATGCTGAGCTACTGAGTGAGTGTGAGCTACTAATGTGTGTAACACTGTTACTGTGATCATAAATATTGAAATATTTATATTTAACATTTAATCTGTGTCTATAATAATATATATATATATATATATATATATATATATATATATATATATATATATATAAAATATAATATATATATATATATATATATATATATATATATATATATATATATATATATATATATATATATATATATATAATGTACACATTAGTGCTCTTTATTCAGAAACCCTCATGTCACATCTACATTTTAGGATCTGGTTATTATAGACACAGATTAAATGTTAAATATAAATATTTCAATATTTATGATCACAGTAACAGTGTTACACACATTAGTAGCTCACACTCACTCAGTAGCTAAACACTCAGCATTAGAAAAATACATACGTTGGTTTTGTGCTTACATAAGGAGTAAACATTTATCACTCATTACTCACATCATCATCACTTTAAAAGTTACATATGTTGATTTTGGTGCCTGTTTGTTTCCCAGATATATTAGTGTGTGTGTGAATGGGTGTATAAGACACATTAACTTAAAGCACTTTGTAGAAAGGCGCTTTATGAAGTTCAGTCCATTTCCTTGTATTAGTTTACCGGCAGATCTGCCTTGTCCAATATGGCGGACCCGTTGACGTATTGCGACCAACAACCAACCCGCTCAATGCGGCGTCTATGTATACATGTCTGAGTACATCGCCCAGTTTTGTTCTTCTTCTCCCTGAGTAGCAGACTGAGTCAGCACTTTGCTGCCATCCTGTGGGTCATCAGTGTCTGTTATCGAGGAACATAAGCAGTCAACAAAATGATGCAGCGAGGCTTCTTGCAGAATGTCTGCTAAGAATGAGGTCTTAAATGTTAGGTGGATTGTTATATTATATTGTTATAATGGATGCAGATGCCAACGAGGCCACATGGGATCACCGAATGGTTTGATGAGTGTGAAAGGGTGTAGAGTTAATGACATGGCACGTTGAAGTTGTTCTGCTGGCTCATGGGGGCCACTTGCCCATGGCTTCTCTAATCTGAAGATCTGCATCCTTTTTGTAAACTCTTCATCTTTAGCATTTTGACCATTTGGTTGAACCAAACTGAATATGATTTGAATATGTCACATACGGCTCTGGGAGATTATTCAATTTTTCAGTTCAGTTTTATTTATATAGCACCAAATCATAACATAGTTAACTCAGGCACCTTCCATACAGAGCTGTACTCTCTTCATTATTTTATGAGACAAGACATGAGCTGATAACGTTTTTGTACCTTCAATACAGTGAGCTCTACAAGCAGCATCCTTTGTGCATGTGTGACAAATATATCATATGAATATAAATATATATATATGGTGCAGGTTTCTACCAGAGGTGAGAAAAACAGTACACACACACACATTTCCCTTGAGATCCGTCAATTATTCTGCATGGCCTCCACCATACCCCTCCCTCTGTCACCTCTCATTCCAACACTCCACCCCCTCCTCTCCTCCTAGAGGTTGCTATGGCCATCCTTCAACTAGTCTGGTATCCAGGATACGGTGACACACTCCGTATCCTGATTGGCTGCCAGCTATGCAAGGGTGGGCAGACAAAAAAAGGATGGGAAGGAAAGAGGGGGAAAAAAGAAAAGAGGGTCATCCTGCTAGTTAGATGGATGGCTGAGCCAGCACAGCTCCAGGCAGAGCACCGAGCACCATTTTAGCACGAGCTCTTAACGGAGAGAAAAGGTGGGTAGAGACGGAGGGATAGAAGACGAAGAAAACAAGCGAGAGAGAGAACAAATGGCCGGTGTGGTTGAGAGGTATCTGAACATATGTAGGCTACAGTGAGAGAAGAACAAGCTGGAAAACAACAGAAGGACAAAAAAGAGGAAGGTAAAGACAGAGGCATGAGCATGAACCGGAGAGATGCTACATCCCATCATCTGTCTTTTATCTTGACATCCTGACCGAAAAAGAGACAAGAGGAAGAAAAAGGAAAAAAAGAATAAACTGGTGGAAGACAGAGAGGACAAAAAGAGAGGGGAGGTGCCTATTTCTCAAAGAGGAGAAAGGGAGTAAAGGAGGACGGGGAAGGGGGGATGCTCAGCACGTAATACGCAAATAGCTTCACAGAGCACAGATTCACACATACGCTGACACAGATAGGCACCCAGCCTCCACTGGCAGGCCGGGGCAACGCTGGGCATCGTCAAAGTGGCAGGAGAAGCAGAGGAGGCGATCGCTGGAGCCGAGTGGAGGAGGAGATCAGCAGTAGAGGACAGTAACGGAGATAGTCGACGAGGAGGACGAGGTGACGCGGTGTGGTGTGGAGGCTCGGCGTTGAGGGAAAGACGACGGGGGAGGGGCAGCGGTGCTGAGGAGGAGGAAGAGGAGGAGGCCAGGGGACTGATGGCTCGTGGCAGCGGCTCGGGAAGGTGGAGCAGGCAGAGGATGGGATTCTTCAGCTCCATGCTGCGCTGCAACCTCCCTCCGGAGACCCAGAAGGTGGTGGTGTTTCTCATCATGATGCTGCTCATCATCATCAACGTGGTGCTCATGTTCCTGCTGGCCTTCCAGTAGGGCCCACACACACACACACACACGCACACGCACACACACACACACACACACACACACACACACACACACACACACACACACACACACACACACACACATACAAACACACACACACACACTTTCAGATGGAGGAAGAGACCAGATAAGCTGAAACTACAGAGGCACCAACGAGAGGAGGACTGTCCTGTTGATGAGAAGGACTGCTGGGATTGATGGGTGTCCAACATGGCAGCAGCAGAACGCAGGTACAACAAGGAGGAGAGGGAAGGTTCTGTGGGGTGAGATTGGATGATGTGTGTACTCAATGTGTACTCTTTCTGATCAGAAACATGTCGCCAAGAGGAATTTGTTGTGTGTGAGCAAAAAAAGCTGTAAAGGGTGGTGGTTTCCTCTCAGTAATGCCATTTACAGGCTTTGAGATATCTGCTCAGCCCGATACAACAGACGTGATGGAGTACAGTCTGTGCAAGTTTGATTCAGTCATTTACTAAAACAGCTGGCAACAGAGAAAGAAGCCATATCAGACTGTTGATACACAGACCATACTTGTTAGTCAGACTCATTGTTGGGTTGATTCTGCACATGGGATTTGTTAACTAAAAACAAAACAGAATTACCAACCTTACACTTTTTCAGCTTAGTGACCTCATAGCTGAGAGAAGGAGCAGTGACCCCTGCTGCATATGCGGCTGAAGACTTCCTCGCATATTAATCTGGGCCTATAATGCTAGCTCACATGAGTGCACAAGGATTAGCGGGTAACCTATCATCAGTGTTATGTAAACCCATATTTTTTATGAATATACAGATTTATCTAATAACAATGTTCATTTGTATTTTGAAACACATTTAAACTTGAAACTTAAAACAATTTTGCCGCTCTCCCTACAGTACCTTTGCGGAGCCTTCAGGGGTCTCAGAGCCCACGCCAGCATTTAGAGTAAAACAGCAGCATCTCTTCTATACTGTGTCACTGTGGATCATCCACAAAAATTCTTTGGCACTTTGAGTGCGTGTGTTTTCTTTTTCTGGTTTGGATGATCTAATCGATGTAACACTCAGTGGTGACCCTGTTACTGCTCCTCATCTCCATAGATAACCATGGCTGTTTGTGTATTGTGAACATACAGTTGACATGAATGAGGGATTAATGGGTGTGCTCTACCACTTGGAATTGAACATTAATGTAATATAATAAAAATGTTAACCCTTTGTGATGCAGTCGGTGTAAAGAGAGCTAACCATGTGTGTTTGTTTTGGAACCACTTGTAGAAGCTCGTGTGAAGAGCAGCTTTTATGTGCACTATGACATCTGCTGCTGTCACCATGTTGCTGTTTAACAGGAGGATCCAGTATTCGAAGTGAGAGACGATAACTAAAGGCAGGACAGTTCCCAGTCACAGTGACCTCCACGTGGAAATAAAGAACTGACATTATTGACTTTCACTAAAGAGACTACACTTTTCTATTTCCTGCCTGGTTTGTCAAACAGATAAATATCTAAAGAAATTCCCCATAATCTATTTATCTTCTGATATTTGACTATAGAATCGCATCCACGTGTACAAAATGACAAAGAACTTACACCTTCATCTTATCATCTCATAGTTGTCATCACCTCTCCTGCCAGTTTGTCTATATCAGTAACAGGAGCACTGATGGTGTGCACTGTCACATTACACCTTTACATTAACACTTTAAGATTCAAGATGATTCAAGATTCAAGATGCTTTATTGTCAAGACTGCAAATGTACAAGACATACACAGAATTGAAATTGCGTTTCTCTCTGTCCGAACATATGTAAAATAAAATAAAATAAAATAAATAAATATGAAATAAAAATAAAAATATAAAAAATAAAAGATAAAAATAAAATAAAAAGTAAAAATATACAAATATTTTAAACAGCAAAGCAGAGAGACAAGGGAGTCATTAGTGAGTAAAAGCAGTATTTCTGTTTGAGCAGAGGCAGTGGGAGAAGAAAGGCTTCCGTCGTGTGTCTTGTTTTAGTTTTAAAAATTGATGGAAATTCTCTCTCACTCTTTACGTTTTCTTTCAGTAAGTGGCTGCAGAGGAAACACCTCTGTGCTCCATGCTGCCTGTGCTTCATTGCCTCACACTGGGACACCTCATACATTGTCACATGTTTATTTTATTCCGAGGTGTGTTTTGAGAGCATCACTTGAATACATCAGTTGAATTCAAATATGGAATAAACTTGCTGTTCCCAACCAACCTTTGCTTCATGACCCTTTAAAAGAATCCAGGTTGAACATGTCTGTGAGCTGTGATTTTTCTCAGATGGTTTTCACTTTGTAGCGTATACTTCATACATGCATATTCAGGTATGATCCATATATTGATTATAATAATTGATATAATAATTATACCTGGGTCATATATTTGTGTGTTTGTGTGTGTGTCCAGAAAAGCTTATGCCAGAGTCACAAGCCCCTCAGAACCAATTATAGCCTGTTCAGAAGCCTCACATCAGAATCATGCTCATATGCACCTGTGCATGTCTCTGTGTGTATTTCTGCCATTGCTGTTGCCATAGTGATCAGAGCTATGGGTCCTTGAATGATGCTCAACCTGTTTACAACTAGCTGAATGTGGCTGTTTACTATCACAGCATTTAATAAGAGGATATTGTGGTGTCATGTAGTCAAAGAGGAATCTGGAGAGAAAGGCAGCAGAGAGGCAAGACAGTGTGGGTGTGTTGCTTAGCAACAGTTACATCGTCTGTTTTCCTCATCGCCATGTTGGATCAGTGGAGCTAAGAAAAATGAAAATGACTGTGTGTTTGAAACAACATTAGTGAGCTTGTGTGAAAGACGAGGCTGTAGAGATGGAGGGCAAGGTTTGTATTTTCTCTGCCTTAGCAGCATAATGGATGGTCTGTATGGAGCCTGGGGCCATGCTGACGCAGTGAAGCTGGCGGTGTGTTTGAGGTGGTGTGAAATATGACCACTGCAGTGCCTTCATCAATAACATTGGCTCCGTCTTCTTCCTCGTCTCGCATGCTTCCATACACACAGAAACAGAGTGACCTCTGTGTGCTGAATGATGGTGCTGCCTTTGACCTCAGGACATCAAAACAGACCACAAGGAAACACTTCAAACCTTTGATACCAGTTCTGTTCAGTGCATTCAGTGATCTATGATCAGTGTTGAAAGTCATTTTGGCAGTTTTCCCAGGTTATTATATGTATATGTTTTTATTAGTTAATCAGTATAAGTGGTGTGTGTGTGTGCATGTTTAGATATTTAGGAGTGAGGCAGTTATGTGTGTGTGTGTTCAGTGATGTGTTGGTGTGTGAGATGGGTGAGGACAAAGTGTTAATGTCGTTGTAATGACGAATAGTTAATTAAACAGCGATAGCTATGAAATAATTATAACATTGTCATTACCATCATTATATGCAATCCAATGTAATGATAACCATTATAGTAATTAACATTAGATAATTGATAATGAGGAGTGAGGTCAGAGGCGTCACCTCGGCCATGAAACTGTTATTAGTAACATTTAATTTTACATCAGTGAACCTCGTCTTTATCATTTTACTATTTTATATTAATATTCCCTGTATGACAAAAAGTGCCCCTGTATCAACCATGAGTCTTTACTCTAACACCATGTGCTTAAATAAAAGTGTTCCTCCCTCTGCAGCTGATCAGTGATGGCAGCGTGGTGTACGCAGAGGCCCTCTGGGACCATGTCACCATGGACGACCAGGAGCTGGGCTTTAAGGCTGGTGATGTCATCGAAGTAGTGGATGCCACGAACAAGGAGTGGTGGTGGGGTCGCATCATGGATAGCGAGGGCTGGTTCCCTGCCAGCTTTGTACGGGTGAGACAAAGTGTCCTGTTCAGACACAGCTCTTAATTACACGGTTTGATGAATGACTGCCAACTGAGTAAGATGCAACCTCCTCCTGTTATCAGTACATCATCATTTGCAAAATGACACTCTATGTTTATTTCTGTTTCTGTTTTATTTATTTATTTTTTAAGATGTAGCTCACCTGCACAGAGGTCTACAAGTAAGAAAAAACCTTGAGATAAATGTCTTGACAGAAAACAGACTTCAAAATGTTTGTGTGCTCATCTCTGTCATCCAATGACTTCAGCACAGCTTTAATTCAGGAGTTCTTATGAACTGGAACTACAGTTTACGTTCATGCGATTTGGAGAAAGTTGACAATAAAGGACATACAGAGTGAATTGTTACAGAAGCTTTCATGTTCCCTGTGTCCTCCACAGTTGCGTGTGAACCAGGATGAACCCATGGAGGAGTATCTGACCCACCTTGAAGAGGCTCAGGCTGGAGAGGAGGACCAGGCGGGTCTGGGTATGTTTCTGAGACCTGGTTTACCCTGCAAAGAGCAGATGAGGACTAACGTCATCAATGAGATCATGAGCACAGAGAGGGACTACATCAAGCACCTGAAAGACATCTGTGAGGTGTGGATGGGATCATGTCAAAACCATGTTGCCCACTCGTTCCTTTACCACAACTGTGGGAAATGCTCTTCTATGCTTGTATTCATTTCTGTTGTATGTTTTCGGTCTCCCTCAGGGTTACATCAAACAGTGCCGCAAGAGGACAGACATGTTTAATGAAGAGCAGCTTCGCACCATCTTTGGCAACATTGAAGACATCTACCGCTTCCAGAGGAAGTTCCTGAAAGGCCTGGAAAAGAAGTTCAACAAGGAGCAGCCGCACCTCAGTGAGATCGGCTGCTGCTTCCTCGAACATGTAAGCCGAGTCAGTCAACCGGATGAATGCTGATGAATTTCTGCTGCAGTATTTGAAAATGATCCTGATGATCAGAGACAGAAGTTCTGGGTGGTTCCACTTCATGTTTTTTTTTTATATTATCTTTCATTTTGTTTTCTAGAACTTTCAGAGTAATATTGATATAATCAATAATGTAGATGTGATTGCATCATGTCAGAGCCTCCTTGTCCCTAACTCTCTCTCTCTTTCTGTTTTTTATGTGTAGCAAACAGATTTCCAGATCTATTCAGAGTATTGCAACAACCATCCAAATGCCTGTGTCCAGCTGTCCAAGCTCATGAAGGTCAACAAATACGTGTTCTTTTTTGAGGCCTGCCGATTGCTTCAGAAGATGATCGACATCTCTCTGGATGGCTTCCTGCTCACCCCGGTTCAGAAGATCTGCAAGTACCCGCTGCAGCTGGCTGAGCTGCTCAAATACACCAACCCACAGCACAGGTGTGTGTGCACACTGCATGTCTCACAGGGAAAAACACGGCACTGTATCTGCCCACAGAATTCTTATTGTCTGGAGTTGGTAGTGGTGTAGTCGTTTTATGTATAATTTGGTAAATTCTACTAAACTTGTTTAAAGGTTCAGTGTGTCAGATTTATGCAGAATATATTATTCATAACTACTTTTTCATGATTGTATAATCATGTGAAACAGATGCCGTGGGTGCCCTACCACAGAGTCCCCTAAAACTTCTGACATAGCATATATTAAAACTGTTGACCCAGCACGCGCTCCCAGAATTATGCTTTATATTTTCTTACAGAGTCCATGAAGTCACAAAAGTCTCATCATTCATTTTTAAAACAGCAGATCACAGCAGTCTTTAACAAACGTTACTTAAACTGAAAGAACTAGAGTGTGTGTGTGTGTGTGTGTGTGTGTGTGTGTGTGTGTGTGTGTGTGTGTGTGTGTGTGTGTGTGTGTGTGTGTGTGTGTGTTCATGGTAATAAAGAAGCAACAGTCTGGCTCACAGAAGTGTTTTTAATAGTTTTATCATAGAAACAATTGTGTTCTGCAGCACACAGGGAGGAGATATATGTAGCAAGTTAGTGGGATACATTCACTGTTCATTTTAGACTTTTGATAGAATTTCTTGACTATAAGAAAAATATAGAACATCACCAGACTTCTCATTTAAGCTTCAGCTTCACACACTGACTACGATTCATTGTCTGATCTTTAGGGACTACAAAGATGTGGAGGCAGCCTTAAACGCCATGAAGAATGTGGCCAGGCTGATCAACGAGAGGAAACGGCGCCTTGAAAACATTGACAAGATCGCTCAATGGCAAAGCTCCATAGAGGACTGGGAGGTGTGGCAAAAAGTGTCTTTGTTTTGAAAAGTCTCTCACTTTATATTGTTCAATGCAACTGCAACAGGGCAGCAAGTAACAGCCATGTGTTTGAATCCTTGCAGGGTGAAGACGTCCTCAGCAGGAGCTCTGATCTCATCTTTTCAGGGGAGTTGACCAAGCTGTCCCAGCCTCAGGCCAAGAGTCAACAGAGGATGTTTTTTCTCTTCGATCATCAGATGGTGTACTGCAAAAAGGTGACTCGGCATTTCACACAGTTTTCCTCTGATACCAGTATGTGACAGTAACCAACCAGTAATTCTGAAAGAGTGGAAAATAGTCAACTTAAGTGAATTTGTAACTCAGCTATGATTAATTTATGTTTATATGTGGGAAATATTTAATGTAAATATAGCTCACTATTGTCCTTAATAGAACTCTAATGGACATCTAATGTCATTCTGTGCAACATAGATATGCATATTATATTTCAGATATCCTTCCCGCAAGCAACCTTCCTCTTGGGGGATCCCAAGGTTTTCAGAAGGGATATGTAATCCCTTCAGTGAGCTCTGGGTCTGCCCCGGGATCTCAGTAGGAAGGCAGCCAGGAGGCAGGAGGCATCAAATCAGATGCTGAACCTTCTCAGCTAGCTCCATCTGGATAGAGCTCCTTTCAATGCAAAGGAGCTCTATCCAGATCTCTAAAGCTGAGCCTCGGCACCCTGTAGAGGACACTCATTTCAGACACTTCAATCCAAGATCTTGTTCTTTTTATCACTACCCAAAGCTCCTGGTCATAGCCTCATCTATTCTTTCTCCTCCACCTCCTCTGCTAGGACATGTGTTATTCTTCTGGTCAGGCATGTTGGCTCTTTCTAGTTTCTGACTCTTGGCTCAGTTTGGCATCCTTATCATTGCAGGACCTGCTGCGCCGGGACATGCTGTACTACAAGGGTCGGATGGACATGGACCACATGGAGGTGATAGATGTGGAGGACGGCAAGGAGAAGGACTTCAACATCAGTGTGAAGAATGCCCTGAAGTTGCGGTCGCTGGCTGGTGACGAGGTCCACCTTCTGTGTGCCAAAAAGCCAGAGCATAAACAACGCTGGCTCCGGGCCTTCACTGACGAGAGGATTCAGGTCCAGCATGACCGTGAGACAGGTCAGATACATGTACAGTTCAACACTTTGAGTCAAATGCTGAAATATTTGTGATCTGATATCTGATCTTCTAATTGGTTGACATTGGTTGGTTCCTTCTCTCCTGTTTCCATAAACTATCATGTGATCAGTAACCTCCTTTCTTCTCCCTTCACTACATCTGCAGTAATACTTTAATGTCCTCAACACACACCAGCAGTAAATATATCTGTATGATGCTGATCCAAAGAATAGACAGGCAGGTTCGTCTGCCCTGAGATGTTTGGTCTGCATTATCCAGCTGCTTCACTGAGACACTGTGAATTATCACAAAGTAGTGTTTTTTTTGTTTTGGACTGATGCTGAGTTCTGCTCAATTCATTAGAAATCATGTTGGGTCATGGAGTATGCTTGATTGACCGTTTGTTAAAGCACTGTGGTTAAAATACAACCGTAGACTGTATAAAACATGGACGTATGTTTTGGATCCCGCCACCATCTTGGCAGTCGTGCCTCCGTCGCCTCCATTTAGGCCATTTTTTAGATTAGTGGTGAGGCGCGCATGCTGCTGGTTTTGGATCCATTTATTCCGTCGTGTGAAAGAACAAATGAAAGAATAACTGCGAATGTTTCTTTTTCTCTTGCCAGGCTTCTCTCTCTCAGAGGTCCAGAAGAAACAGGCCATGCTGAATGCCTGCAAAAGCCATCCAGCTGGGAAACCCAAAGGTAGACAATGACACCGAGTGTCAGTGTTTGTATCAGTGCAGACCTGACATCCTCTTTATTGTCCATTTGTTTGATTTCCTCTGGGTTGTATCTGTCTTAAGATGTCTTCCTTTCTCCCTGGGCTTGGACATAGGCCTCCTTACTATGTATAATATATAAGTACTTATCCATATTGCATACAGCAGCACTTTCTATTGAAATGGTATGTCATCAAGCATGTGACAATCCCTTTCAGGAAGAACAGTAAAGCATTAATGTGGCTGAAATCTCTCCTCCTGCATCAAAGAGCCGAGCAGCAGAGTTCTTCTGATTCTGCACTCTCAAATCAGGGAGTGGAAACGAAATGGCAATTCAGTCATCACACTAAAGCATTTCAGTAGGTCAAGATAAATAATCCTCCCCTCTTCTGGAGGGCTTCTAATGTGAAACATTTGCAGGAAGCAGCAGAGCAAACAAAACATGGCAAAGTAAAAGGAAATGGATTCATGTTTAACATTCAAAGTGTTCTGTGAGAAAAGTTAAAGAAATGTTCTGTGTTTGTTGTGTTTGTTGTGAACTGATGGATCAGTGCTGTGGAAACAATTCTGCCCCTGCTCAGTGTTTTTACTGACCTTTAACAGCCACGTTTCTTCATTGCGTAATGCTGCAGTAGGTATCTTTTATAAATATAACTTTTTTTTGTCTGGATGAAAACAAGCAGTCAGAGCAAAGACACTGAGAAGCCAAGAGGGCCTGCAGCTTAACTTAACTGACAAAAGGTTCTTCTAAAAGTCACTAACTGCAGCTTTAATGCTGGATTAATCATCGTGATGACTGACTTTGATTTTAAAATCACTTTTAAAATTTATTAGAATCAATAGAAGTGTGGGCCTCTGAGACCCTTCATGAATACAAACCTGGAATACATAATAAATGCATGCTGCCTGTCAGCTTTTCTTAGATATGGGAATGTTATAAGTAATCATATTTTATCATGTCTCATCTTCAGCGGTGACCCGACCCTACTACGACTTTCTGCTGCGACAGAAACACCCTTCTCTGCCTACTGCTTTGCCCCAGCAGCAGGTCTTCATGCTGGCTGAGCCCAAGCGCAAAACCTCCACCTTCTGGCACAACATCGGCAGACTGACACCCTTCAAGAAGTAAAGAAACACATCTTGAAGGAGAAGAAAAGCGGCAGAGAGAGAAAGGAACAGAGGAAGAAAAAAAGAGCTCTTTGCTCGTGCCTGATTAGACCCTTTTTCATTTTTCCTCTTTTCTTTCCTACTCGTAACATTTCCCTAATTAACTTACCGGTTTGTTGTATAGATGTGGATGATGATGATGATGATGATGATGTTGATGATGATGGTAAGGAGGGGGAGGAGGAGGAGCAGATATTTTTTGAAAGCACTTTACAGGTTGGCTAACAATCAGACTGGAGAATGGTCTCCTGGAGACACAGAGTCAAACTGGGAGTGGCCTCTTGCTTAACTTACTACTTCTACACCTTCAATCAAACGCCTGTTGACTGGTACTAATACTACTACTGTACTGCTGAGTGAGCGTGGAACTCTTGACTGTGCTGCCTCTGTGAAGACATCGTTTATTTCCACTGTTCTGTTGTTTTATGATTTGACAGATGCCAAGTGTTCACAGTGCCAGATGATTTGTTTTTGTATTTGTTTGTTCTGTGTCTGCTTTGAGACAAAGGGAACATTGAGGGAGGGGGGTTGTAAAGTTTCTTGTACTTTTTCTCTGTGCAAATATATCATTTCAGGATCATTTCAGCTGGTTTTAAATATTTTGTGATCTTCCTCCGCCAACATTTGTTTCTGTGTGTCTCTGGTGCATTTGTGGTGTTGTGCAGAACTTGATCAAAGTCATCAAATGCAGCCTAAAGAAGACTGAGCTCATCACAGGTTAGGAGCTCATTACCCCAACAAACAGCAGCAACCCACACACACACTCCAGCAACACACTTTCCTTGAGTCTGATCCTCGACTCCTCCTTCCACCTACCATGTCAATGAAAGTAAAGAACCTGTTGTTTTTCTTTTTTTAAGTGCCATTTGAAGTGTGTCATGGATGATTTACAATGACATGCATGGATGTGATGAAAAAAAACTGTGAAGAATATTTTTTTATCTCTGAAGAACCCTGCTATATTTAACCAGAGAACCAGTGCTACAGCATCTCTCTCTCTCTCTCTCTTTCTCTCTCTCCCTCTCACTGACGTTCTTTTATCTACCTGTACCTCTGATATCCACTATCCCCGCTCTGTGTATCTGGTCTCCAGTATAATCTTGTTTCAAATCAATGCAGCCCAGTGATATCGCTCTGTAAGTGCATTCAGTGAAATGTACTCTTTTCACCTTTCTGTTCAAATGTTTTAGCTTCTGACGATATGGAATATTAAACATTCCTAAGCTGACAAATGTGGCCATCAGTTGGGCTGATTATTTTACACACTGAGGTGTCATCATTGCCACATCATGGTGAAATGTGATAGATATTTCTATATCATCAAGTCTGCATTCATTTACAGTACAGTTACAGTTCAATTATTGCTAAACACAACACAGACACCCCAGACTACACTGTGTCAACATTCTTTTTGGCAACTGCTGATAAAAAACAAATGTATAGATTTAGATGTGATGGGATACAAACTCTGGTTTACAGCATAAAAGTAAATGGTAAAATGGGCTGGACTGGAAAAGTCAGGAATTGAAGCACTGATCTTCTGATGGATGACTGCTACACTCCATATTAACACCTACTCCTACACCTATTACACCTACTCACAATAATAATGTTGTGTCACTCCATTTAGTCATCATAGAATCCATCGAGTCCATGACAACTGAGCCGACTCATGTGAAGCACTGACCTTTGTCCTGCTGTCCCTTTGAGCTGTCAGTCACATGGTTTAGTGTAAATTTAGAAAAACAATAACATTGCAGCATTTACAGACTCCCCATACTGCAACCTCTACCTGCCGCTCTCTGGAGACTTCCGTTTCTTCGCTTGTGTTATGGAGCAAACTGGAGATCTTCAAAGAGCCTGAGAAGTAGGCCGGTGGGATGAGGCTTGATAACTCTTTGATATGACGAGATCTGAGATCTGATTCATTTCAGGGTAGGTGAGAATTGTACCTTTTACTGCTTCTCAGCCATTGATGGGCCAGTAATGGACTATGGACACAGCACAACAATACTCATCACTGCCTCGACTACCTAATTATTATCTTTGCTTTTCTACTACATCAGTCAAGATGACTTGTGCAGGTAACGTTGTAAATAGAAACCTTCACACAAGCTTCCTTGCCATTAAGGCTTATTCAGACTTGAGGATGTACATCTATACTGGATAATTCTGCCCCACAGTTTATGTCCAGTGGCAATACAGGAAGTAGTTTGCACTTATATATAGGCGGAGGCGGAACACAAGTTCCAGTGAGTGACTTTCATGCAGGAGGCTGGAGATTATGGAAAGCCAGCCAGTCTATCACAATGTAGCTCTTATCATCATTATTACTACTCTTAGTCATATTTCCATTCCAGTTCATAATTATTATTATTGCTGCTGTGTGTCTTTGTCTCTCTCTGGTTGGACAGGTTGCAGCAGATGTCCGTCCACCATGAACAGGTTTCTGCCTCTTAAAGTCTTTCCTCGCCTCTGTCACCAAGTGTTTGCTCGTGGTGGAACTGTTGGTCTTTGTAAATAATTTTAAAAGTACGGTCTACGCCTTCTCTGTATGGAAAGTGGTATTAGATAAATAATTGAATGCAATGGTACCTTATACTGCAGAAAGTAATTCAAATTCAAAAAATATCAACATGTTCACATGTCTAAGAAGCAGCAAATAATAAGAGTCATGGCCTCATAATAATCAGCTTTATGTTCTGTCCACGCCTACAGAAAATCATGATGTTGGAATATTCTTTATTTAACTGTCAGTCAAATGACTGCTGGCTCCTGTAAACTCATTTATTGGATGTGTAATTATGAGCCAGTATCTGACTGTGGAAGATGTGAGTTCACCTTCACATCTCCAACATTATTTGTTAACATGAAAGACGTCTCAGTTTAAAATTCAATTATGACTGATGAGGTTCAGTTTAATCATCTAGGTTTATTTCGGGAACATTGTTCCTGCTGGGTTGACTCTTTTCTTGCAGATAAAAGAAAACAGAGACATTATGAATATATCTGAACAAACATCATTTATATTTTATAAACATGAAGACTGAAACCAGTCTAGTCCACAATTATTGTTGGTGGCAACAATAATGATAAGAGGTGCTGATGGAAGAAAAGCTGTACAGTCATCAGCATCTAACAGAATAAACTATCTACACACACACAGCGCTGTGTGTGTCTAGATGGGTTTCTATGAAGGTGTGTTACTTTTGCGATCTGCGCATCTGAGCATATTGAGCAGCATAAGACTGCCTGCTGGTGTGCTGACCCTCGTCTATCTCTGATTCATACATCTCCTCCTCTTCCTCCTCCTCGTCTTCTTCTTCATTATCTTCTTCCTCCTCCTCTTCCTCCTCCTCTATGCCTCTCTGGCGTTCTAAAGTGCTGTGAGGCTGCAAATGAAGCATGGAGAGAGTTCTCAGGATTGCACTTCAAAATTGATAGAAGTATAACTGAAGTTTGTGCCTTATTCTGAAATTGACAGCTTCTGATTGTTTAGTTTTAGTCAACACAAACAGCTAAAATGATTTCTGTCTGCTGACCCCGTCCACAGCAGTACAAAGCTCTGCTTCTGTGCCAGGACTCCTGTTTTCTTTCTCCAACTCACACTTGTCAACATACTATAGGTAACACATTATCTCATACAACCACACTTCAAAATACCCAAATATCCCTTTGATAATGTCATAAAATGGTAACAAAGACATTAGGGCTCACCCTCCTGGCTGTGGGTGGATGATTGCTGTGTTGTCTGTGGTTTTGGCTTGTGGTAGAGGCCAGCGTTGACTGGAAGCTTCTGCCTTTGGGGGAGGCCAGAGGAGGGCTGTGGTAGCCGGTCATGAAGGGAGAGGAGTACCCGCTCAGTGTAGTGTTCATGTGGCCAGCCAGAGGGTCAGACATCTTGAGCCTACCACTGAACAGCTATGGAGTCATGGAGACAATGTCACGCTTACTTCAAAACTGTGTCAGTCAAACATTCATTTTCTTCAGCTCTGTTCTTGGTATGGTCTCGACCAGCTCTGCCTATTTAGGTGCCACATTATGTTCACCAGCTAACTGCTAACAGTACCTGTCTGCTGTTTGCCTTTGTCTTCAATAAGCAGACATTTTTGTTCTGTTAGCATAGAATCATTAGCAGAAGCTACCTCCAGATCCTTTTGTGTGTCGATGGCCTCCAGGTTGTGGCATGTGTGTGTGTAGACCTCCAGTGCTTTAGCATGAAAGAGCATCTCCACTGTGACGAAGTCTGTGAAAATCCTCTGTCGAAAAAAACACAATGAAGCAATGCTCGTCAGAGCTGGAGGATGTGTGTGTGTGTGTGTGTGTGTGTGTGTGTGTGTGTGTGTGTGTGTGTGTGTGTGTATGTGTGTGTGTGTGTGTGTGACTGACTTTGATATCCTCTAGCTTTTGTCTCTGGAAGTCTGTAATGGTTTCCTCCAGTTGTTTGACACTGCGCTGGGCATTGTTTGAAGCCTTCTGAGCATTTACTTCTGCCTGTCAGTGAACACAGCACACAGAGCTTCATCTTACAGTGTGTATGAGCTGCTCAAAGGGTTAACAATGTGACAATATTCACGAGACAATCATAAAGTCATTTACATTACCTGAGACTGAAAGATGTTGTCAAGGAAATATTGGAGTGAAAATGTGTGTAAACTACAAACATGTTTAAAAAGTAATAGAACAGAAGCACCCAGTTAACCGCTGCACCAACGTGTAGCTCAGCTGAACAGACTGCGCTGACCTCACACAGGAAACTTCCTGCCCCATGATGACTTCTCTTCTTATAAGATACAGTAACATTTTGTGTGCTGAATCTAAACATCCTCCCCAAAATACATGGTCGAAAAAAAACAATCATCCCACACAGTCCACTCTAAACAAGGGACTGGTGCACAATGGATCCTGGGATATTAAGGACTACAGAGTCCACCCTTACTGTGTTACTTCCTGTCCTGCTTCATCTATTATCCTATTTTTGCTTCTGGACAGAATGGAGTCCAGTCCAGATCTTCCCCATAATCTGAATGGATTTTTTTCTTTTTTATGTTGGAGACTTAGCTTTAACTCACTTCCATAAGATCTAATATCATGTGCAATCCGTCAGATAACTGTCTACACTTTGTGCACAAATCTCAGATACTTGTATTTGTATGTCAGCCAAGTCTCCTTAAGTAAGACACAGACTTGTGGAAATTATATTCATTGTAGTTAGACACCGTTTGGAGGTGCGCATACTTTAGGTTTCTTTATTCTCATAACACGCCACATAAAGGAAGTATTGTACTTGTTTTACACCACCACAGCTATAGTGAGCAGTGGCTTCACATATAGAATGTCATTTTAGACATATTTCTTCAAAATTCACAGTCAGCTTTGGTATCCATCTTTGGAAGTTTAAGTTCTTTCTGTCTTGCAAGATAAACACCTGTCTGATTCCTGTCTGGAGTTCACAGTGATATTAAGCTCTACCACCTGAGCTTAGTATCATAGCTGACCACAGCTGTTTGTGCTTGGCTGTGCAGTATTCATTTGTATTGACTGACCTATTGGCAGTTTAAGTCAATAAAACAAATTTCTTAGTGAAAAGAGTCAAATGTGTCAGTGTGTGAAGGATACAATGCTTTGTCGATCTGCTGGATTTCTCAGTCGGATTTTCTCCAGTTTCTGTAAGTCCTTCAGCTCCCTGTTCAGATCTGTGTTGAACTTCTTCAGATCTGCCTGAATAGTAGATACAATGTCAGCTCATACAACAACACACACACAAGCTATAAAAATTCTTGATAAAAAAACACTTCATTACCACTACTGTAATATTCTAGAGAAACACCATTTATTAAGCTTTGAAAACTTTAGAGACTTTTCAAGCTTGTGTCTGGTGTACAGGATTCTACATGGTCTGGCCCCAGCATGTCTTTTAGAGTTTGTACGTCATTGTCCGTTCCATCCGATCCTCAAGAATAGCATCTGTTTATGACTGTAGAATACCTCCTTACCGCACAACTTTTGGGCAGTCTTCTTTTCCTTTTAAGGCCGCAACACAGTGGAATGCACTACCAGTTAATTTAAAAAGCTGTCTCTCCATCAGGAGCTTTAAGTCACAACTGAAATGTTCACTAAAAAACAGTCAAAACTGTAACCACTGATTTATGGTGCTGACAGAATGTTTTTATGTTGTGTGTGTTTGTGTTTTTGTGTGTAATGAGTAACTTGTCTATTGTATTTATGGATATGTTCATATGTTTTTTTATGTTTTATGTCCGGCCAGGGACTGCGGATGTAAATTAGTCTGAGGCTAACTCTGGTACAATGCATGAAATGGCAACATTTATGTTTTAATTGTACATGGTCCCTAATAAACGTAAACACACATTCAGTGTACATATGTGTAACTGTCAAGCTGCCCAGCATTACAGCTGTCACATACATGTCTCATTAATGCATGTTACTAACTAAACTTCCCCGGAGTTTCTGTGCTCTGTCGCCCAGCAGGTTCTCGTGGATCGTGGCTGCTGCTGTGATCCTGCACGACGTCCACTACATATATTATTGCTTTATTACTTTATTATTGTTACCATATCTCCATTACAGTTTATAGTTAGTTAATGGTTTGCTGCTGCTGTGTATCTGTGTCTCTCTATCTCTATTACAGGTTCCACTACTACTGTAATCATTTTATCATTCATTGTGATTCATTGTCATTTTATTAGTCATTGTGATTCATTGTCATTTTATCATTCATTGTAATTGTACAATATGTTTGTGTTGATTTGTCCTGTACACGTGACATCTATTGCACGTCTGTCCGTCCTGGGAGAGGGATCCCTCCTGAGGTTTCTTCCACCTTTTTTTCCAGTTAAAGGTTTTTTGTGGGCAAGTTTTTCCTCACTGGAACCGAGGGTCTAAGGACAGAGGGTGTCACTCCCTGTACAGATTGTAAAGCCCTCAGAGGCAAATGTACTTTGTGACTTTGGGCTATACAAATAAAATTTGATTTGATTTGAATTGATTTGACAGGTGACAACGAGCTCCAAAGAAAAGAAACGGACTTCCAGGAGACAAGAGAAAAGTCTAGAAAAGTGTTTTCTGTCTTCAAAACTGTTGTTTTTTTAAAGATATTTTTGTTGCCCTTTTTTTAACTTTATTTTGACAGGAGAGTGACAAGAATGTGGGGAGAGGGCCGCAGGTCGGATTCAAGCCCTGGGCTGCTGCTGAGCCTTCGTACATGGGGCGGATGCTCTACCAACTTAGCTAATCGACACCCCTTCAAAAGTGTTTGTTGCAAAAGTGGGAGTCATCCTACAATCAGGGTCGTGTTATAGTCAGGTCGATGTGGTGATCAGCTGATATGAGCTTCTTGCATACATTAATATCAGAAACACACTCACCCGTTTATTCTTGACTATCTCTCCATAGGCTCTTAAAGGAGCAACAACCCTCATCTCCAGTCTCTCTACCTGTAACAATACAGCGTTCACCATGACAACAACCACATGTTAAAGAGTTTGATGCAGAAAATCACATAGCACATTGACAAATGGATAACTGCACTGTGCCTGACCTGAGCCTGCCTGTAGTCTTGCACCATGGCCAAGTCTTCAGCCAGGTTTTTCAGACCGAGCTGGAGTTCAGGGTCCTCTGTGCTGGAGAAGTCATAGAGCTGAGCCACCAGCAGGTCTGCCTTGTCTCTGAGCTTGGCTGTCTTCCTGGTGTAGGAGGCCAGCAGGAAGCAGATCTCACCCAGGTACTTCTCTGCGTGTTTGACCGTCTGCTCCATGCTCTTAACCTGGACATCCCTGCTCAGACATATCGAGAGCGAATTTGCATTAGGATATGTTTTACTCTTTAGTCTTTAACATCCTGGGAATTTGTTAACTTGTCAATATTCTGGCCAAAGCTCCCCATGTTAGAGAGGGGCTGCTGAGGACGCCTCCATGTTCTCTGTGGATAATGTAAAAAAGAAGTGACTGACCTGGAGAAGAGGCTGTTCATGTCTGCTCTGTTGTCCTCTCCACAGCTCTGCTCTGTTGTTTGCCTCAGCTGATTTTCACCTGCCCCAGGTAACACAAGACTGTTACCATAGAAACACCAACAACAGATGGTGTGTCATAGCTGAGGTGGGGGTGTAGGTGAAGCTGCCACACGATGGCAGCAGAGTGTTATGACCATCTACTTTACTTCAGATCTAATGAGTCATTCTGTCTCTTCCTGTAAAGAATTTAGAAAGTGCTGCAGATTTGCCTTCATCCCCCTGTGCTGTCTTTCCGTACACATACCACAGGAGGCGCCAAAACCGAAAGTCTTCCTCTCAGCTCACTGTCAGTGCAGTGAAAGAACCATGCACCAACTGGCTGAACAGACTGAAGTGAAGTACAATACAATAAAAGTGTAGAAATACTCAACTCCAAAACTTTAACAACTACAGTAAAGTACTGGTCATGCAGAATGTAATTTACAATGTACAGGCGGACATTCTGAACCTTTTTTTTGTGGAGTGGCCTGTTAACCTACATTAATACGTCATAAATTATTTGTTGATCGTATTTTGTATCATTTATCTAAAAAGTATTGCATCATATTGTTGCCACGCCAGAAAAATAAAAACTACAATCAAACAATGTGTAGTTTTCTGGTGTACGTCGTTACTGCAGCTGTCAGATAAATGATGCAGTGGAGTTGAAATATTAGGAAACATTAAATGTAAATAAATATCAGTCTATATCCGACATGGGCAAACTACGGCCCGCGGGCCGTATACGGCCCGTTAGGCGTTGCAATACGGCCCGCCGAACTTATCTACATCCAAAAATAAAAATATATCTTAGATAAAATATGTGTCTACGGAGCCCCAGATATGTCATGGGGGGAAAAAATAATAAGTTGTGGCCACGAAATAGCAATTTGTTCCCACAAAATAATAAGTTGTGGCCACGAAATATTAACTCGTTCCCACGAAATAATAAGTTGTGGCCACGAAATAGCAATTTGTTCCCACAAAATAATAAGTTGTGGCCACGAAATATTAACTCGTTCCCAAGAAATAGGTAATTTGTGGCCACAAAATATTAATTCGTTCCCACGAAATAGTAATTTGTGGCCACGAAATAGGTAGGCCTAGCTGTGCACAGCTGGATGAGCAAATCGAGCACCAGTAGATGCCTGTCGTGTCGTGATGCCCAAGGTGAGGGTCTTTTCTTGTCCTGTTCTTGTCACCTTGATAAGTTGCTGATATTTAGGCTAATTAGGTTTGTATTTAATACTTTATTACAACGGTAAAGTTAGCTACCGACTTACAAACTTCACGTTGCCAAGGGAACCTTTAGCCTGATCAAAACCGTTTTGACTAAATCTGATGTCTGTTAAGTCTATAAAACTAATTATTGAACAAACATTACTATTCATGTGTGCACTTTTTTGTAATTATGGTTATCGTAGTTCTTAGCTACTGCTGCTGACAGCTAAGTTAACAGCAGCAGCAAACCGCCGTCTGTCAAAACCCTCCCGTTATTGTCGAACACGACATGAAACTAGGGCCTACTCCAGTTAGCTCAATCATGTTGTAACTAGGATATCCGCTGGATTTCTTTTGTCAGTGTCATGACGACACCCAGTGTCATTCTCCGGAATAGTTCACTAGGCCTGTTAATCAGTCTCTGCCATAGACTGTATACAGTTTATGGTCTCTGCAGTGAAATGTGATACAATTCCTTTAAACTATTGTTTCCTATGTTGGTATGGTTGGTCCTGGATAGAACACTGATTAGAAAATTGATCAGTCTATCACAGCCTACTGATAATAAAACCATTTCACTTTGATTTATCAAAGATTAAAGTAATTCCATGGACAGTAGCTTATCAGATGCTGTTCTTCTGTAGCCTAGGATGATGTTTAAATCTGCTGCATCAACCTCAGAGCTCAACAATGTGCAGCTGTCTTTAAAAATAAATGAGAGGCAGTGAGTTCAGTGGTAAATTACATTTACACGGTATACTTTATTCATCCCTAGGATGGAAATTCAAATTAGCCCAGTAGCTCACACGACAATGACAAAAAAGAAAGAAAGATGGAGCAGGACCGCCAGTATTTGCAGCAACAGTATTCATAGATTGAGAATCTGGAAAATCTATTCGTTTTTAAGGCTGTTTAACTATTGATTTTACTTTCCTGTGTTTTACAGGTCAACTATGGATACTCCACTGCGAGATTTTTTGAAGGCGCGCAAATTGCAAGATGTGATTCAGAAACTTGAAGATGAAAATGTAATCCACACCAGCTGCTGTCTTTGCTTGTGCTCTCTCTCTCTCTCTCTCTGTCTCTCTCTCTCTCTCTCTCTCTCTCTCTCTCTCTCTCTCTCTCTCTGTATTTTTATTATAAGATTAATATTGACTATTGACTATGACTATTATATTTTAATGTACTCAATACATCATTAATACATTAAAAAGTCAAGTGTGTATACACAGCAATTAAAAATAATTTTCAGTCATCTTAAATTGGAAAAATATAATTTCATATCATTATCATATGTAAATGTTATCAAAAGTACGTCAAATGTAAAACAAACGATGTGAATACCTACACCCTTTATAGGTCTTAATTTCCTTTAAATATCCATTCTATATTATGCATGTGGATGTATTGATGCATTTATTTATTGATTGGAGTATCTTACATTTTTTCCAGATTGATGAAACTGTCATTCCATTAATGACAGACAGTGACCTGGCAAAGTACATCCCCAAAGTTGGAGACAGAGTGTCCACTGTGGCGTTCTGCAGACAAGCAGCACTGTCACAAGAATCACCATCCAGGAAAGAATCCATACTTTCAAGACTACGACAAAGATTGTCTGGAGGTGAGGGGATGCCTCCAAAAAAGAGATCATCTAAGTTGGAAGGAAATACAAATGCCAAACGTAAAGTGAGACGACTGGAGGTTGGTTGGATGGATTATGATGAGGACGAAGAAAGGTACAAACAGGTGAAGTCTGCAAATGGTGGAGGAACCAGGCATCTCTCTGTTGAAAAAGACGAAACAGTGGCAGATATCAAAGTTATGGCTGAAAACATCTTTTTCCCCAATGGCTGTTCCAAAAAAAAAATAAGGCTTTCAAACTATTCAACTCACATGGAGAGCTCACAGATACATATTAATGTGTCTAATACAGTAGATGAGCTGTATAACAAAAGCAAGTTGAAAATGCTCAGACTTTATCTGTGCACCAAAATGAAAACGGGACAACAGCCCCCAGTAGGAGTGGAGGATGATCACACAACAAGCCAGCCCTCAGAAGTAGA
The DNA here is from genome assembly GCA_004119915.2 of Collichthys lucidus. Lineage (NCBI taxonomy): Eukaryota > Metazoa > Chordata > Actinopteri > Sciaenidae > Collichthys > Collichthys lucidus. The sequence continues at coordinate 29,242,489 of CM014096.1, read as the reverse complement.
TCTCACTGACCAGAATCAAGCTGTTGAGTATCTGTTGGTGGAAAACAGAAATTCAGAATCAACATACCACCATTTTATTAATGATGGAGCTTCCACGAGTGGAAATTTGGAATTGGACGAGACATTACCATGGGATGGTCTGCTAACTCTGGGCGAAGGCGAAGATTCCCATGCAGTTATTTTTGTCGGTGAAGGCAGGCTGGATGTAACTGAAGATGAACCAAACCTTGAAACGGCCATTCCAGAAAAGGAGGATGATGCACCTTCTGAAACAGTGGATCAGTCACTGTCTCCTCCAGTGCTTGCAGGGGAGGCAGATGTTTCAGCCCAAGCACTTTCTGAACCACAATCTTCTCCTGTAACACTGATTGTAAGAAGAGGTCACTGTCTCACTGACATGATCAATGCCTTCAAGGACCCCAAAATTGTGGCATCTGAGGTCTGCATCAAAATGCGTTTACCAAATGGAGAGCTTGAACAGGGGGAAGGAAGTGGTGTCTTGCGAGACTGCCTGACAGAATTTTGGATGGATTTTTATGATAGCTGCACACTGGGAGTTGAAGTGAAAGTCCCCTTCATCAGGCATGACTTTGAACAGGAAGAATGGCAGGCTGTAGCCAGAGTGTTTGTAGTAGGGTGGAAACAAGCTGGTTACTTCCCAGTGAAACTTGCGGTACCATTTCTGGAAGAGGTGCTGTGTGACTCGACGACCAGTAGTTTCAAGGATTCTCTTTTGCTGTACGTATCACATGAGGAAAGATCTATCCTTGAGAAGGCTTTGGAGGACTTTAATTCTGTGGACACAGATGAATTACTGGATGTACTTGATGCCCATGAATGTAAACAAGTCCCTACCGAGGACACTCTGCTTCCTGTTTTGTCACAAATAGGACACAAAGTAATTATTCAGGCCCCAATGTATGTCATTAAGTGCTGGCGTCCTGTTCTTGTTTCTGTAGCTAGTTTACTGCCACCAGAAGGACTGCATCATTTCATTGCACAAAAAAAACCAACTGCAAAAACAGTGAAGGCGCTTCTAAAGTTTCCAGAGGAGATGACAGCAGCCCAATCAACAGTTTCGCGTTACCTAAAGAGGTACATTGGAGAAATTGATTGCAAGAACCTTCAGCTTTTCCTGCGGTTCTGTACAGGATCTGATGTCTTGGATAAGGCCATACTAATTGTGTTCATAGAAACCACCAATTTCCTCCGCAGACCACAGTCCCACACATGCGGATGTGTACTAAAGCTGCCCATTGGTTACTACAGCTATCCAGATTTTCGCAGTGAATTTAACAACATTCTCACAAGCTCAATGTGGGTAATGGATGTGGTGTAGGTGATTGATTACAGTTGTTTATAGCAACCCCAGAATATGAGCCTTGAGTGGTGTTCTCAAGGTGTTTGAAATGCAAGTGAGTTGTTTACACAAATTGTTAAAACTCCAAAGATGTTTACCTCATTTATCATGCAACTATCAGCTGTTCTTATCCTGCATAATGAAATTGATTGATTTATATTATTATTACAGTTGCAGTTGTTTATAGCAACCCCAGAATGTGATCCTTGAGTGGTGTTCTCAAGGTGTTTAAAATGTATTGAGCTGTTTACACAAGTTGTTAAAACTTTAGAGATATTTACCACAATTATTCTGAAACTATCAGTAGCCAGTAGTTTGAAAACTGTTTTTATCCTATTACGTACAAATTACGTTTTAAAAAGATCATTAAACCACTCAAGTTTGTTACATGTTGATGTCTTCTCTGTTCCATTCCATACATCTTTAAGAACCTGTATGAGGATATTTGCACATATGCTGCATATGCATCATACAGTATATGCGCATATGGTAATATGCTGCATATATATATATATAGCATATACAGTTATATTACACATCACTTTCTTAATGTGTTGTGATTTGTTATGGAGGACATAATACTTGATCAAACATTGCATTTATTTAATCTCTTCCACTGTGAATAAAACAGACACGCAGGAAACATAAAGAGCATTGATGATGCAACCATCAAAATAAGACTTAAGATAATTGCACAAATATGAAAAGTATGTGCAATATGCCATGTACTAAAGTACTGTACATGTTTTGTATGCTTTTGTCCACTCAAATTGGCCCAAATAACTGTGGACGAACTGTGTCCCTCAGCTGAATATATAAATCAACAGCATCAGACATGGTAGACGGGAACTCCAAGCTTGATTCTTCCATTATTATTGTGCACAAATCAAACAAATCCACATCACATGGGACTGAACTTAAAAATGTGCAGCTGTGTTTACATGCAGTCAGATCTTCAGTTAGTGGAACAAGACAGTTTTCTGCACCCCAAAGGTGAGGGGCCATGTACATGACATCAGGTATCCCACTTGGCACGTTGGGGTTCTTGGAGGGCCTTATACGGTGAGCATTCCAAACACCCTGGATGTCATTTAATAGCTCCTGTTGAAGGAACAAGAATGATTTAGACATAGCCTAACTGAAACACTGCATTTTTAAACAGTGACCTTTGCATATAACAATGCAATAAAAGTTGATTAAATTGCGTTGTGTGTCTTATTTTCACAACAGTTTAAAGAATCAATAGCTACACACTGTATATTACATAGCCTAAGCATAAATATATAAGATAAACTCAGTGACTTAAATATGTATTTGGCCTAACGTTATATAAGATAGTGTACATGTGGCACCCTGATCATTTTAATCAGTTTATTTATTCGGAGTGTCTATTTGCACCCCTGGTACAAATAGCCTTGGCCACAGCCGAGCTATTCACACCCCAACCATAAGTTTACCTGCAAACTCATTCATTGATATAGAAGTAGTTAGTGCAAACTCATTCATTGATATACAAGTAGTTAGTGTAATGGTTAGCGACACGGTCTTAGATGTGGGAGTCCCGGGTTCGCTTCAAGTGGCAAGTCTCCGCTGAGAGGAAGTCCAGCCACAACAGAGTAGTTGCGAGTGTAGGATATGTGTCTATCTGTTTGTGTTTTCAGACTGCTGTAAACAATAAATAGGCTACAGAGTGTGTAACATACAGTTTCTGTGTTTCTTGGTGTGATCATAATATATTTACCTGAATAATTGACATGAAACAGAACTGTGACAGAGCTTTGTCAACGAAATCCCCGGAGAAGAATCCCTCATCCTTCAGTTCTCCTACAGCCGTGATCCATGGTTCGATTCCTTGTTTTCTCATCACTCCCCACCAGCTCTCAATTCTCTGGTTTGCAGTACTTGCCCCTGTGACATAGCTTCTCTCCGCTGCTCTATCGTCCACGTCATCTCTCCGTAGATACCGTTGAATGTCTCTGACAACCACGTTCTCAGTGCCCATATCAGTCCGTACGAGCCTGGGGCAGCCCCCACAGCGCTCCAGTGTCTCCACGAAGTACCCCCCGATGACTTTCGGGTCACTGTTGGTGCGAGCGGCCCGCAGCCACATGACTTTGCTTGAGAACCCGTCAATGCAGCCATTAAGGCATATCCCGTATGGCTTTAGTTTGTCATATGAGTCTATGTGCCACACAAAGTTAGGTCCCTGAGCAAAATATTGCCTCCTCGAGAGACGTCTGGTCCGTCGAAGTTGTGAAGCAACGGGGTCCAGCAGAGAGAGGAGGATCCTGACGTCTTCTTTTCGGATACGAATTCCGTGTTGTATACACTTTGTATACATCCACCGATAACCGTGATCCTTTCCAGAGCCTTGCAGTTGGTCAACAATGAAATCAATCCCGGCGTCCAAGTCGTACCTACGCCGGTGCAGCGACCTGGCTCTTAATAGTCTGTGGAGATGCCTCTCGCTAATAATAAATCCCTCCAATGCCAGGCTTTTCAAAATGTCTTTGTACTTCATTCCCAGCCTAAAATAAAGCTCTATCATACTATCCCTGTCCATTGTGTGACAGTGACTGTTCCTGTTTGAGGAGTTGCGCTTGATTTTGCTCATCCAGCTGTGCACAGCTAGGCCTACCTATTTCGTGGCCACAAATTACTATTTCGTGGGAACGAATTAATATTTTGTGGCCACAAATTACCTATTTCGTGGGAACGAATTACCTATTTCGTGGGAACGAGTTAATATTTCGTGGCCACAACTTATTATTTTGTGGGAACAAATTGCTATTTCGTGGCCACAACTTATTATTTCGTGGGAACGAGTTAATATTTCGTGGCCACAACTTATTATTTTGTGGGAACAAATTGCTATTTCGTGGCCACAACTTATTATTTTTTCCCCCCATGACATATCTGGGGCTCCGTATGTGTCCCATCACTGTACGATGAAAACTCGGCGAGCGCACGCTGCTAATGTCTCCTGCTCTGTCTCTGCTTTAGTTTGAATCAGTCACGAAGTGCCCGGTTGTTATAAAGACAAAGAGGCTTTGACAGTGAAGTGAGACCTCTTGGTGCGATATACCACCTTTGGGTTTACTTCATTCTGGATCGTCATTGGTTGGTCAAAGGTGAATGTGGGCGGTACTAATTGATTCTCCTGACTCTGATTGGTCGACAGGTGACAGGTGTCAATCATCCACACTGCGTTGTTTTAGCTTTAGTAGCACCGCAGCTGCTTCATATTCCTTTAATACCGCTTGTTTCAAACATTGCGTTGTATTAAAACTCGAAGTCTTCTTTCCTCCTCTCGGAATCGTCGCTGAACAACTTTTGCAAACAGCAATGCTGTTGTTATCTTCTGCCACTATGAAAAATGACCACACTGGTGAAGTCATGTTCATTATTAGTATGGCAGAGACGGGGCCAGGCTTGGGTCCTGCCAATAAGGTGCGATAGCTTTTGGGGCGACTCGGCCTGCAAACGTCTGATAATAAACATGTTTAAAATATCAGCTGAAAAGTTAAATTATGTGAAGTTGAAAAGTGAAGATTTTTTTTAACAAAAATGTATTTAAATATGTTTAAAAACACACAAATAGGATCCTGGCCCGGCCCCTCTGTCAAATTTTAGAACCCAACGTGGCCCACAAGTCAAAAAGTTTGCCCACCCCTGGTCTATATGCTCCAGCACAGTGCTGTTGTCCATCAGTGCATGTTTTCCACGCAGTAATAGCTCCACCTTCCGGTGCTTTTGGAGTACTACAAACTAAGATCTACAAACAATGAACCGCCCACATTTAGCTTTAAAATGCAGACCATGGCGTAAATCTGACTCAATTTACTCTAAATGCTTCCACCTGTGATGGCCGGTGGCTGTAATGAGTATTATCCTCTCGAAACTAAATCAATAAATCAACAATTCTGGATAAGAGATAAAAAGAAAAAAATGGCCAAAAAAAGTATAGAAAATGAAATGCAAGATAAAAAAAATGAATGAAATGGCTAAGTCATTACTCCATTATGTGAATGTCAAACTGAGGGAAGGATTTCCCAGAAGAGTACTTGGATGTCTGATTTTCTACCATGGACAGTGAAGGCAGCAGAAGCCCTGTGCTTTGAGCGTCAACACAACCCTGTGTCTTCAGCGTGCAGACAGACCTGAGGACTGTGGAGGTAAGGACAAACACTTTGATTAACATGACATGAACCTGTAAAGCTGCTCACAGCTTTTATATGATACACCCAGGTACTTCTCTCTCTGCTCCATGCTCTGAACCTGGACATCCCTGCTCAGACACATCGAGGGAGAATTGTTTTACTCTTTACTCTTTAACATACTGGGAATATGTAACTTGTCAATATTCTGGCCAAAGCTCCTCATGTTAGAGAGGGGCTGTGACTTCTTCTACTATTAAGTGAACTCGTGTGCTCAGCAGACAAACGTCTACTTAACATGAGATAAGATATGTTTCCCTGCAGGTCACAGTGACCGCATAGATGAACAGACAGTAAAACATAAAGGTTTTTTCTGACAATAGTTTTTATTTAATAGACAGAAATATTCTTATTTGACAAATTGACTTGTAACTCCAAAACTTGTGATTATTATTAGGAGCAAAGCTGGCAGGTCCCTCCTTGCTGTCAAACAGAAGCTGCTCACTCTGTGGCTTGTTATCTCAGAGCCTGTTGATCTGCAGTCCACTGATTATTTGGAGGTGGTGATGGTGTGTCAGCCTCTCTGCGGCCTCTTCTGTATCTGTACAAATATAATATCAGTCAGTGAGTCAGCTGCATGGGACTCCACAGTGACTTCCCATTTACCCTGAAACAAGCTACATTATATACTAATATAACATAATTCCTCTTTTCTATGTCACACTATATAACCTCTATAATCTTACAGGCTGTGTATTGATTTTAGAGTTGTCTTGTTTCCACAGTATTACTCTGTTCCACACTACTATAGCTTTACATCTTATTTAGTCTTGGTGTATCATCTATCTTTTTTCTGCTTGGAGTAACTCTCCATGTGAGTCATTAGATAGATAGATGCACTTCTCTAATTTTGTTTGTATCCCCACCAAATCCACAGGTGTTATTGTCAGCATATTCTAGTCTGGAGACACTGTTGTCTGTTTATGTTAAAGAAACATCAACGGCCAGGTTTCTATTATGTCTAGGAAGGCAGCAATAGGTCTCTTGACCCTGGCCACCAAAAAACCACGGTAAACTGACACCTACTGTTCTCAACCAAAGACAAACATCTAATACTGCTAACCTAAGGATAGAAAATTCCATAACAAACAGGCTAGAGCACTGGTCCACATCCTGACCCACCACTAGGGTCACCACAGTTTCATGGAGGCGTCACAAGGCTCTTGTAAGAAAACTTCTTCATTTCTGTGAAGAAAAATTATTTTGGAAATGGTCTTTACCATATTATGTAATAAAAATAGGTATTCTGGAGAGTAATGGGCCGATAGTCCATACAAAATGTATCAAGTTAATGAGTTCTCCCTCCATCACCTCACTGAGTTACAGATTTCATACAGTTTCATCAAAGTGTGCCACACTGCATACAACCCAATAGATATATGAATGCTACATTTAGGTAATAAGTGTGTGAGAGGGTCTTTACGTGTTCAGTGTTGTGTGTTCTGGCTCAGTTCTCTCTGTAGGTGTCAGCCATGTGGCGTTGGTACTTCCTGATGTTGTTGACTGGGCATGTAGGCCCAATCACAGGGTACAGTGACGGGGAAGTGAGTATTGCCTGTGGAGACATGGTTCCTCAGCATGGACATGAGCCCAGCCCAGACCCTCCTCCATACAACATCACTGTGGATAAGTCCACGTACAGTCCAGGCGACAACATTACAGGTAGACTGCGATGCTTGCTGACAGTTTTCCTTGTTGTGACATCATCGCTCCTGTTAGTTGACATCTCCCCTTCCTTTGACTCTTGACCCACAGTGTATTTACAAGTGGCCTCCTCCTACCGCACATTCTTCAAAGGGTTCCTGATTGAAGCTCGGGATGCTGGGAAATTGACCTTTTCAGCAGTGGGGTCCTTTATCCTGACTGACCCACTGGAGTCCCAGCTGCTACTGTGTGGTCACACTCAGGTATACAGCAGTTTTACATCCTAAACATCACTGATCTTAACAATTATCTCAAGTCTACCAAGAACTAGCATTAAGGCTAGTCAACCTTCCAATCCTTTCACCGTGTGCTGCTGCTTGGACACAGATATTCTCAAATGAAAGTCCTGTCAGAGGCTGGCTCAGTTTTGAAGTTAGTATTACCTAAAACTGAATGACCTAACCTAACCATTGGCACCAACCGTGTCATGCCAGCCATTTCAAGATACCTGAATAACAATGGGTTCTATTGGTACCCACAAGTCTCCTCTTTACAAACATGCCCACTTTAAATAAATCCCAAGGAACTTTGTGAAAAAAAACTGCATGTTTCTGTAAAGTCTGGAAATCTGAAATTCTTGTTGATTAAAAGGGCTCTATTGTATTCATATTTGAGCGTGTTAGTCTCCACAGGAGACGTTTCATTGTAGTGAGATGAAACTCAACCTTGCTGTATAACATTACCTATTGTAACGATCCTCATTAAACTGTACAACCACAAACTAGACTGAGGGTATTTAGAAAATGGATAGTTTTTCTAACTATATTAACAATGAGATGATTTCTAAGTGATTTACTCTACTTTACTGCTCACCATCCAAATGCTGAAATATTTTTTCAGAATTATTTATTTAATGCAGTATTTTGGAGGGATTTTTGACCCTTTTTCATGAATCTTTGAGTACTCAAAAATGGTTACATTTTACACCTAATCCATATAACAAATGGTATGACCCCAAATCTACTGCAACAACTAACAAACGAGACATAATGAAGCATGGGAATGGTCACCAAATTCGTCTGACATAATATACTAAGTATAAGTATAGTCTCTAAAACGTTGACTGTTTGAATAGGCACCTGAACTAGACACAATGTTTAATACAGATTTATGACTTGGAAGACAGGTATCTACTATTAATCTGGTATCTCCACATAAAGATTATTGACTATTAATTTAGCTATCAAAGAACAGGTCAATGCAGCAGGTAATGTTGCTGACCTGTGCTTTGTCAGAGTCTCTGCCATTATTTGAAAAGTGGCAAATTAAAGGATGTATGGTAGCCATAAGCAGGTATTAATACTTATATATACTGTATGTACTTAGTCATACTGATCACCTTTTGACAAACAGTAGTGAAAATGAGTCGGAAATAACCCTTTGGCTGAATAAATATAATATTTGCTTTTGGAATCCTTCTCTTCTCTCTAAGGAAAAGGTTTTATGAAAAAATGGAAGCAGATCTAAAATCTCTCTCTGAGCCCTCTGAACTGTTTACCCTCTTATTGCACGTAATTATTACTCACTGTATGTAAGCATGAGTTGAAGCCACAGGTAAGGAGCTCAAAGCCTCAACATGCCACCTAGTATGAATTATGTTTAATGAGCTCGTTCTTTCTGTGTGTGTGTTGTCATCTGCAGGGATCTGGGGTGAGCCACAAGACAAGCACAAAGAAGACTCACATTCAGGCTGTGTGGGTAGCTCCACAGGACCCTCCACAAAGAGTCCGTTTTCTGTGAGTATGCATCACACTTCAGTTCACTGCCAGCATATATACATAGACACAGTCATTGTATTGTGATTCAACAAAAATAATTAACATGGTTGGAGTCACTCCCACATATTAAGGTCTTGTGATACAAGTGTGTGAATGATGAGTAGTTACATCACAACACTCTGATTTTACCCACTTTTGTGAAAGTGTGTTTGATTTGTTGTTGCAGTGTGACAGTGGTGCATGAATATAAGGTGTACTGGGTGAGAATTCCAGGTCCTGTGGTGTCTCTCAGAGGAGCAACCGCCGCTCCACCCACTACTGTTTATGCTCCAACCACCAGTCCCAGAGCCACAGCAGCCCTGTCCACACCGGTCAGTGTCCCACATCATCACAGAGGACAAATAATAACAAGAGAGAGATTTGAAAATGGCATGTGCATAATATCTATATGTTAATGTGGAGACATTAGAATAAACCAAACGGGGAGCGTGGCAGCTTCTCTCCCTGTCTACACTGCCTTTTAGTAGGAAAATGTCATGGAGGTGTAACAGGTCCTGGCCATGAGGCACACTATAAATCTGTCTGATAAAGAACAGTGAAATGATGAGGCAGGAAGCAGGTAAAGTGCTGACCCCTACTTCTGTCATACTGATAACAAAACCATCTCACCCAGGAGACGATGCCCCCTTGTGGCAAGAATCAGGACTCAACTCCCACACATACACCTAAAAAAAGTAATTAAAACAAAATACATTACTCTGTCACATCAGCAATAACTAGTTTAGTTTAACTAGTGTTTTAATTCAGTTTTGGGCTGTTGATGTGACTAGATTATATTAGTGTAAGCTGTTCTAAATAGTTTACTCACTCTTACTTACATTCTGTATAAAACATTTTTCCTCCTTTCTCCCTCTTCAGCTTCAGAATCTCTCTCCTCCCCTTGGCCCTGCGTGCTTATGGAACTTTACAGGCCACTAGCTGTCTTCAGCAAGTTTCCCCAAGAAATATTTTATATTATAATGTTTTAAAAAAGAACCCTTTAATTGAGTTTATTTCTTCTTTTTTTTTCTTGACTTCCTTGTACAAAGAATAGTGCCCACATCAAAACAGTTCATGTCCTTATCTTAGGCATTTCTTCTAAAGTGTCTTCTGTTCACTTAACACACAGTTTAGTGAAGTGCCTTTAATTCTGTGCCTATGTGTCTGCATTCAGGTTCTCTTCCCTGTTGTGTGGAAAATGGCATCAAAGTCCAGTAGCATCAGATCCGCATCCAGAGACAGTCTCTGCGTAGTTTTTGATACAGCCCAGAATATGTGGTCAACATTTGATTGTTTAGCAGAGAGTAGTCCCAAAGGTCACCAGATTATTGGCATTCAGAATGAGAATGTGAGCTTTATGTCTCATCTGTTCTTCTTCCTCCTCAGTTTAGTTCACTGGGGTGTAGCCACAATAAATCCTGTCTCAGAGACCCAGCGGGCTGTCACCCAGACTCCGATCCCCACTGCTTCTTCCTGTCCTTCATCACCGACCAAGAAGAATCCAGTGTGATGTTTGAACTTAGTGGGCCTGCTGAAGGTTACATGTCCTTCGCCCTGTCCCTGGACAAATGGATGGTGAGTTTCATCATGGAATGGACAGGCCTCCCAGGTTTACTTATGTTGATGTTTTATCCAGCTTTTTGCTTGATATTCCAGTATCATACCACTCTGCAGCGTTTTACATCTCTCAGCCTATTTTCTTCATATTCATTTCATAATGGGATAATTCATTTTATTAGTACAGTAACTTCAACTTGACTTGACTGTAACTATGCAGACTATATTGTGCCTTCAACCGCATCGTCTGACCTTCATCAGTGGATGGAGTTTGCTCAGTTGTCATGGAGATGGCTCATGTTTTTGCAACTGTGGGGAATAGTGCATCAGTGAAACAGCAGGGATTGTAACCCTGGACAAGACATTGAATGAACAGACGCCTGCCGCTTGTGAGTTGTGTCCAGATGATAACTCTAGATTTGAGGATGCCCACACATGCACACAGTAGCGCTTGACTTTGAGATGACAGATAGACCGGACAGTTTCAAAATATTTGTTTGCTTTGTGCATTTGAAGCACATAAGCAATTATACAGTGACAAATAGGAATAAATTTGTACTTTTAGACCAACAAATTGTTTGGAAAAATTGGCAAGTTCGACAAGTCAGAGCCAGAACTGCCTTTCTCCACTCGTCACATTCACCTGCCTTCATCACATTTAGAAGAGACAACTTTAGCAGCATCTTATGTATCATCAAAAGCATCATCCAAAGTCTTAAATAATAATAATCCAGTATGTTATGGAATTTTCTATCCTTAGGTTACTTGAGGTCACGTGTGAGCCTTGTGGTCCACGGCAGTATTAACTGTTTGTCTTTGACTAGGTGCCACCATATCTCACTGTGGTGGCCAGGGTCAAAGAGGCCTGTTGCTGCCTTCCTAGTCATAATAGATAGCTTGTTGTGGCCGTTCCAATCTGCATAAACAGACATCTGTGTCTCCAGACTAGAATATGCTGACAGTAACACCTCCATGGGTAAAGACATTCTATTTGACTAATTCTGGGGCGTATAGTATTTGGGATGTGATCTTTGGGTTTAAAGTATACGCATCATCATGAGTTCAGGTGTACTTTGAGAGTGTCTCTAGTTCTCCTTGGCCAAGCGTCAATAAATAATACAGCATAAGACATCAGAGGCTCCTGAACACTTTCTTCCCTCCTGACCTCACCATTGACCTTTGACTTTAGCAATTTCTCCACAACACAGTATATCCAGAACTCTGCTGTGTCTCTGCTCACAGAGACCGCACAAACCTGTCTACGTTGAAAACACACAACTGTTAATGTGTGATGAATGGTGTGTGTTGTTTGTGTTTTTTCATCATAGGGGAACGATGATGTCTATCTCTGTGTGAACGATGGAGGCAGGGTTACCATCAGTGCTGCACATGTCACTGGACGAACACACCCTGAACTGGAAACACAGGTACACACACTGATGGTTATTACCACACAGTTCACTGTATGTTTAACATACAGTCAGTCAGTCAGTGTCTCTGTCTCCAGGAGGATCTGTGGGGTCAGGCCTGGAGGGTGGCTGATGGGGTCATTCAGTGTCGTTTCCAGAGAAACATCCTCCTACCTCGGCTGGAGAACAGGTTCAGCTTGAACCGCAGCTACTTCCTGTTTCTTGCACATGGTAGATCTCAGCAGGGTAAGACAGCCTTCATGTGTTGATGCATGATCTTTTTAGTGCCACTGGCTGAATGACAAAAAAGAATATTGGCCAGACACCAATTTCCAATACCAATGGGATCCAGTTGAATGGACAGAAAAATAGAAACTTTAAGTCTCACTTGAATCTTTGCTTTTTGTTGACAACTGTGAGGCTGTACTAGAGTGTATGGTGGTGCTGTGTAATGTTGGAAAACCTACAAACAAATGCAACACCATGAACTGCATCTTAATCAGTGGTCATAGCTCAGACACAGAGGACAGGACACATATACCGTATCTATGACACAGGTCTGGTGAGCATTTAATTTTATATATATGAAACCAGTTTTACTCAGAGCAAGAGTTACTTTTTTAATAACTGATGTCTAAAACATACATACTTTCTACACATGTATCTGATACATGATCAAACGTATTTCTGTTTCTACAAATCTTCAGTCAGTAAATCATCACGTCTCCAAACCTGCACTGCTGCAGTGTTTTTCTTATCATGCTTTTCACTGGACCACAACATGTTTCCCTGCCAGATTCGTTCGAGGCATGCCAGCCCAACTAGTTAACATGGGTGCTGAAAGGAAGCGGGCTGGGCAGCATGTTTGGGGCGCTTCCGCCTCCTGTGTGTCCCTGCTGTGACAACTAAAAATATGCAAGAAAGCTTTGGATATATTTCAACTTGTAGGCCTGTTCAGTACTGAATTATGATAACACAGTGTGATGCATACTTAGGTAAAAGTAAAAAAAAAAACATTAGTACAAATACAGGCATGGAGTTCAGACTTATGGCTTAAATACAGTAAGATGAACAGTTGTAATTAATTAAAAGTGTCATGGACTTGAATACCCTTTAACAAGCAATGTCATTAACCACTTACAGTGTTTAATAATGCAGGATGCAGTCTGCCTCACAGAGCTGCACAAACATGTGAGCAGGATTCTGGCAGTCTATCAGGGACAGGAGAGAGGAAAGGAACCAAGACTTGTTGACAAGCACAATAATGAATATGATACTAAGAGCTGAAAGAGCTTCAGAACCAAATTGTCAGTTTTGATATAGAGGCTTTTGATTTGTGATTTGAAATAAGACTCATACTTAATAGCCAAATAACATTATTTCTTTTTCTTCTTAGATTCTGAGGATTAGTCATTAGTCATATTTAGTAACTAAGTAAGGACTGATGAGGTTTCATATTTCTGTTTTTCATCTTGAGCCCAGCTTGTGGGTCAGTGTGTGCTGTCTGGGTGTCTGCTGGGTCTGATTCTGCTGTTCATGAAGACATTTTGAACAAGGCTGTGCTGGTTTTGGTTGCTAACACCTTAGGTCATGTGTATTTCCAGTGACGCATTACTTACATGAATCACACCGTTGAGAATAGTGTTGCTTCCTCTTCAGCTACTGCTGGAACATAGTGCTACACTAAGTTGAACATACATCATGTTAAACTTTCTGTGTGTTTAAAGTGACATTTTACACAAGTACATTTTGTCACAACTTTGTTCTTCGCAGGTTTAATCCACAGACATGATCAGCAGCCTCTCATTTCCACCACTCGGAAGAAGATCAACGGACATCCAGAAGATCTCTGTGGCTCCCGCTCCCCCCTGCTAATCAAGTTCCATGGTTGGTTGAAACACTTTTGCTTATGGATCCAGTATAGGATCTGTATAATAATTGTCTAGCACTCTATTGGTCCTATTGTAGTAGTACAGCACATGTGTCACTGATTTTCCAATATCCAGATTTTCGTTTTCATTTTCACTCCTAGCAGCCATGCTGTGTGTGTACTTGTAGCCTTGTGTGTGCTCACGAATATGTAATAATGAAACCTAAAAGAATTACTCAATTTGCTTAGTCAGATGACTGTAGAATTAAGTAATAAATCTCAGGTGTCCCTGTGGTCTGTCATGTCAGGTGTGTTGATGCTGACTGCTTGGATGTGGACGGTGAGCACGGGCGTCTTAATTGCTCGCCACTACAAACACTTGTGGCCTGACACAACTCTGCTGGGACAAAGGCTGTGGTTTCAGGTGAGAGCCCCAATATACAGTATCTGTTACTGCAGCATTAAGGTCTTCCAATATATATAAAAAAAGATTTAGTTTTCTCTCTCTACCTCTGATTGATGTTGTGGAATTGTGATGTAGTCTTCATCAAGTATTTAAATAGTCCACCTCCCTCTCTCTCTCTCCTTCTGTCTGTAGCTCCATCGAACCATGATGGTCTTGACTGTGGTCCTAACTGGTGTGGCCTTCAGCCTGCCTTTCATATATAGAAGGGGATGGAGCAAGGTATGTGTATGTGTGTGTGTGTGTGTGTGTGTGTGTGTGTGTGTGTGTGTGTGTGTGTGTGTGTGTGTGTGTGTGTGTGTGTGTGTGTGTGTTCTGGTACCCCCTCCATGCTTGTCCACCTGTCCCTCCATCTGTCTAACAGGCTCTTGGCATCGCTAAAGCTTTTGCTCTGTGTCTCTTTATCATTCCCACACACACATCTCCACGACAACCCATTGTGTCATCATGGCTTGTTCTTGTGTTGCTGGACCTCAGACTGTGTGTGAGTGTGTATTGGTTGAAACTCTTAAAAAAACACATTGTAAAACAAGAAACTACACTTTGTAGCAGAGTTTTTCTGCTGGAACAAGGAAACCTCTTAATGTTCATGTTTTATTAACCCCCTGCTCTCCTGTGAATCTTCTCTAAGACCAAAATGTCTGCAACACGGTTATTATTACCTATAATGTTTACCATGTTCATCATCTGAGCTCAGCCAAGCTATTTATTCATTACTGTAGTCCTAACGCTTTGTACAGCAGAGGCTGATGGGAATGTGTGTAGTTACTAAGATGAAATATTAAGTTTTTCCAATTCATCCTGAGCGGGTGTTTTTACATGTGTATTTGTATTTCTTTGTCTGTGTCAGTATTATAAGATATGTTTTATCATGAAAAACTCTCTTTCTCTGTAGGAAACTGTTCCTGTATTTCAGCTGCTCCTGCTGTGAACTAGCTTGTAGCTAACTGTGTGTGTGTGTGTGTGTGTGTGTGTGTGTGTGTGTGTGTGTGTGTGTGTGTGTGTGTGTGTGTGTGTGTGTGTGTGTGTGTGTGTGTGTGTGTGTGTGTGTGTGTGTGTGTGTGTGTGTGTGTGTGAGACTCGGCTGTGTCAGCTTACATGCTGTGCTGTTCTGTGGTGTGAGTGGCACAGCGTTGAATCCATCCATAATTTTCCTTCATCCTGACTCAGCAGATACGCTGAGCTTTCAGGCAGCAACAGAATCTGTCTGCAGCTTTTCACTGGCCTGACTGCTTCATCATGAAGGTGATGAAAGGGTGTCAGAGACCTACACTGAACAGAAACACAGCATGAATACAAACTTTGACTAATCCCAGTTATACTGTAGAAGCATTTACATTTCTGTCATGTTTTGACATATTATTTGTCATATATTTGACTGATTTACACATCTTGTTATGTATGTGATGAAACCGCACCAAGATAAAAATGAACGTTCTAACTTCTCACTGTCAAAATATTTCATCCCAAAACTAAATTCTTTTTACAGCTTTCATCAAATGGAAATATTCTAGATAAGGTCAACAATGTAAATCCACTCTAACAATATCATATCTAGTTTATATCTTATGTCAGACCTTCCTATAACTCAAAAAATAATGAAAGAAATAAAAAGCAGGGAGAAAATTCATATTCTACTAGATGAGATACATCCAAGAAAGTTAAAGGGAATTTACAGAAGAGCAGACAATGAAAGTGCAAACAAATCCAGTGGCAGCTTCATCCTTGCTGTTTGATAACTAGACAGTAAATAATACACACACTCTACCTAGAACGTTTCATAGTTTTGTTCCTGACCTTGTTGACAGTAGTTTAAGGTGGCCTCTAGGGGTCTGTTTTTCCTCATGACATACCATCAGTAGGTCCTGACTGACTTTAGCACCAATAAATCATAAACTGACATTCCAGCCAGAAACAAACTGTGTGTGGTGACAGGAGAATTCAGTTTTCCATGTTTCAGTGTGTGTCTAGTGTCTACTTGTATTAATGATTGCTGCTTTTCACCAACCATAGCTCACCATGTCTAAAGAGCCATGAAGGATATGGAAGGAAACACACTTGTTAATGATGTAGTCGCTGTCCTGCTGTCTGTAGAGCTTAGGCTTTATTGTCATGGGATCGCTGAGACTGTTATTAAGCGGAGCTGCTTACGTGAGTTAAGTGCTTCTGACCACAATTCCCTAACTTCACTCAAACTCTGATCCCGTCTCCTCTGTCATGTCTCGTCTCTGATGATGGTGTGACACTGTGTGATGTTCGCACACCACCTGCTGCTTGTCCTTGTCCTCACGGACCTCTTTCAACTCGTTAGATCTAAAAAAAAAAAAATCTTCCCATCCTTGATAAGTTGCCTTGGTTCACTCTGATTTGAATCATATCCAGCCAGAAAATATCAGAGCTGCAAAACTGCTACAGTTCAAAAAACCTGCTCTAATCTCGGCACCGCCATCAATTTAAGTCCATAGATCAGAATTCTATTGCTGCTGTTTCCATCCTGTCTATGAAAGCTCGCAGGGAACACATTTATTACACGAGATAATATATTATGTACATACATGTATTTACATTAAATATTTAATTTCAATAGTGTCAGTTTTGAAATTTGTTGATGTCTTTTAGTCACATTATTTTTGTTCCAAATCTAATATTGTTCTACTTCTATCTTTCTTCTTGTATTTATTTATTTTATAATCCACTTTGCTTTAACTTTGACCTTCTGTACTGCAGTTGTGTGCATAAAGTTTATTGGAAGACATTTTAGGTGTTTATTGTCAGTATGTAATTTAACAGTAGGAGCTTTCGTGAGCGTGTTTGTTGGAACTTTCATGCGGATTATTACCAGAGAGAACTCTGCTATTTAAAGCAACATGTCTGTGACTGCAGCTCCTTTTCCTCTGAGTCTGTCACCTTCTCTGTCCTCTTAGCGTGCAGGCTCACACCCTTACATCGGCTGCACTGTCATGGCTCTGTCTGTCATCCAGCCAATTATGGCAATTTTCAGGCCGGCCCCTGAATCCCCCAGGTGAGACCTCAAACCAGATTTTAATAACTCCATGACTTCCTCATAACTGTTATAGATAAGTGGATTTCATTCGTATTCAGTCGATCGAGAAGCAGCGTGAGCATTTTTAAATTCATCCACATTAGCTGAAATCATACCTTGTCCTGTCTCTTTGCATCTGCAGGAGGTTCATCTTCAGCTGGATGCACTTTGCAGCAGGAACTGTTTGCCAGATACTCGCGGGTAAGCTGCTGAGGCTGGAGTTATTCTACATAATCATTCTGTCAACAGCTGCCATGCAAAGACCAAAGCTAGCATTGCATTAGTCCATCTCTCAGTACTTTCTGACTTCCCTTCTGCGTCTTTCACTGGAAGATTGATCCATTTTATGTGAGTTTTAATATAACAATGGAGTTCTATGGCACAGAGGAAGAAGATATAGCAAAGTAGGTGTTTGCAGGATACAGTTGTTGGGATCTGTTGACAATAAGAAAAATATAGTATATTACCAGACTTATCTTTTAAACCAAAAAGGCTCATTCTATATGTAAATGTAAATGTGCAGAGTGCAGCACAATGATCTAAATGTTCTCTCCCTCCCAGCGGTGTGTGTGTTCCTGGGTGTTGCTCAGCAGGCGCTGTTGTTACCCAGCCCCTGGTCTCCTGCAGTGCTGATTGGATGGCTGCTGTGGATTGTGCTGGCAGACCTGCTTCTGTTAATCCACTCCTACACACACAGAAGTCGAGGTACTACAGGCCAGTGTTGGTGCAAATGAGATGTCTGATAGTCGTCAGACAGAATTACATTTTGACAACCTCAATGTCACAGATCTGTGTGGACCCCTCTGTCCAAACACCCTGATCAGCCACTGCTAGTATGGTCCTTCACTTGCTTCCTGTCCATGAACATTACTAACTGTGTTCATTAAATGCATCCATGCCACCAGTGCACTCTCAATACATGCTCTTAATTTTCTCTCCTGTTAGCTGTGGATTAGTTCCTAATGCCTCGAGTAAACAGTTGTTTCAATTAGCGATGAGTGCTGCTGCCTGCAGTGACTAAATCAATAGTTCTGTTCCAACGCATTATGACTAAAGCCAAAAATGATTATGGTGTGCGTGCATGTGTGGGTGTATCAGAGGTGGGTGTATCTATGTGGGTGTCTGAGTGAGAATGCTAAGTAGCTTGGAAATGTCAACCCTCTGTACTAGTCTTTTAATGACAGACCTCATATGAACTCTTCCCTCCTTAAAGAGGACAGCAGAGGACTGTGTTCTTTCACTGTGCAGCATTATGATGTAGTCATGTATCTGACTGAACACTGCCTGTGTGTCCGCAGGAAACAGGAACAGTGACGACAAAGAGAACATTTTGTTTGCTCAGTCAGAGAAGCAGCAGCGTGGAGAGGTGAGATTTGCACACTTCACATTCTAATTTTGTTTTATTGTTGCTGTTTTGTTTTTTTTACTCTTTCACTTTTTATTGACTTTTCAAAATGATTTCTTTCAGATTTCCAAAGTCAAGAGGGTGGTGTTACTGGTGTTCCTAGCAGGGAATACAGGCTTTCTGGCTGCATTTATAAAAGCTATTATAAGTGTGTAATTATCACAAATGATCATTTAATCAAATGTTTGAAATGTTTATATTTCTGTTACTTCTTTCACTCATTATGTTACTTTTAGAGCATCATAGTTTTCAGCCCTAGTGTATCATACTATAGTGTCTATGCAGTGTATGGAGATCTGCTCTAATGTAGTTAAGATGTTTTGTGCAATGGGTTGTATTAGCCCAGTTAATTCTGTTTCTTTTTCTGGTTTCAGAAAACTCTTATTTTGTACCATCGTCCATCAATCCTATCACTATTGACTTGAATAATAACTCAGGTCTGACACAGCAGCACTATTAAAATGAAGTCAACAGGACAACTTGTCCTGTATACAATAGTAGACAGTCAAATTAAGCCCTAAACCTTACATCCATCACACTTCACAGCACCTTAGCTGAACATAACTCAACCTTTCATCTATCACCAACATCAGGTCAAACCTTAGGGACAGATTTGTGATAAATGATGATCTAATCATGATAAAAATACACTAGTAGTAGCTATGAATGTTCTTGATCCCAGAGGATCTAAGAGGAAACATCAAGTTTCTCTCTGCTAAACTGCCAACTCAGGATAAAATTCCATCAGGCAGACCATGCATGCATCAAAAACAAAAAAAGCTCACACACATTCTTTAAACATCTTTTATTGTTGCACGCACTAATCTCTTAAATACTTGCATGAGAAGTACAAGGTGAAAAGCCCCTATGGCATGTAGTCATAAAGAGCCAAATAAAGCACCAGAAGCTTTTCACGGTGTTTGAACATTAGCAAGCAATCCTTGAGATTTGTAAGCTATACTTTAACAATGAAGCATACAAACATGAAATTTCAAACATTGCTGTAAGGTCAAGAAAGTACCAAGCTCTTTAGAAGCTGCTTTTCAGAGTAGCTGGAAATATCACTGCTTTGGTTATTAAAATCTTATATTTATATTTCTGAAAATCCTTTTTTGTAAATGTTTTGTATATGGTCAGTAAATTCACAATAAAGGAAAAAGGACCACAAAAAGTACTAAAATAAATACAAATGCCCTGTTTGATTAAGAAGTTAATGTCTATATATATATATATATATATATATATATATATATATATATATATATATATATATATATATATATTTTTTTTTTTTTTGGAATTTCCAAAGCAAGCATGAAGACAGTGTGGACATTTTAGTGTCATTGGTCCTGTAGCTGAGCACAATACCTGTTCTTACTGGATTGTCTTACTGTTGGTCATACAGAATAATGAGGAACCAGTTCAGGCAGACAACTCAAATGGTTTGATGTCCCCAAGTATCCATTAGGAAGTAACAAAGCTGAAAACTAAAATCTATCCATCAGCTGTACCCACTGATGATTGTACCCAGGGTAAACCCACACAGGCACAGATACGACATGCAAATTAAACAAAAGAAAGACCTCAGCCAGCCGGCGGATGTAAACCCACAACCCTTCTTACGTACGCATTCTCACTAAAATTTTGACATTCACTATGTGAGTTGTCTGAGTAAACTACATTTCTCAAGTGAAAGGCATAGGTATAATATATTTTGTATACTGTGCTGATTTATGCCCATCCAGCTCACCCTGAAATATTATTTGCAGCAAAAAAGCATAGTATGAAAATACAATTAATATACACTGAGCAATCTACCTTTTGCTTTATCAAGACATACAATAACATCAAAATATGCTTTCAAATCTGATTTAGATTTGTAATGTCAAGAGAGGTTTAGCAAAGAATGGACTTAACAATACATGTCTACTGTTCAGGCATCTCAGCAAAAAGAACTGTCTGCAAATACTTTGAATTTCCTGTCAGCACATTATTATCTTTGATATAAAGGATACATTTTTATAAGATTGTTTTAGTCTATCTTAATACAGTGATCACGTCATGTTACACAAGAGTCATTGTTTGCTGATACCATGGTACAGAGAAAAAACAGAATATACAGTAATAACAAGATGACAAAATACTCAGAGTGCAGTTACACTGTAAAGTATGATATATATATATATATATATACAAAAACACTGTCCTGTGTAAAATTCGAATGTTCAGCTGAAGTAAACATGAGGCTGCTCTGTTTCTTTACTGTTGCACAGCACAGGGAGACTTCTAAAGCTTATAGTAGCAGAAAGATTGTTGTCCTTATTGTGTCTTCATCAGTTTGAGATTTCCCTGCACAAATCATCATCATTATTATTAAATCATCATTACCTTTACAATGGATCAAATGAGTAAAAATAATATCAAAGTGTCACTCATAGTGGTAAACCAACAAAGAACGATTACTGTATTGACATTTTAGCATCTTTCAGCCTGCAACATTGATGTCACTGGTTCAGTCTCAGTTTAAGCTGCCCATAAGTTACCAAGAAACAAACAGAACAATGAATGAATACAGCTGTTATCTCAATGGCTTCGCTCTAACTGCAACAAGTCATCGCACCACAACCAACAACAATAACTAAAGACCTATCTGCAACCTAAAGGGCAGCACTACAGAGAGGACTCTTCAAAGGCGAAACAGACTTACAGTCAATATTATATCAACAATACATCTGCAACTTGATTTGTCTAGCTCACAATATGGAAGACCCATGTTAGTTTCAGCTGAACTGAACCATCAATGTACACATGGCATATGAATACTGTATTAAGATATTAAGATAGCCTTATCCTTTACTGCTATCCTTTAAAAATAATTAAATTAAAAATAAGGCCAAATCATTATTTGGAGAGTAATATTGAGAATCTAAGAATTTCCCACTTTTTAGAGGTTCAGTGCTTCCAGTGGTTTTGGGTTTGACCTTTTAATTTGTTCTTCTAAAGCCAGAAGATAATCCATAAGGAGAAATGCAGTTATTTCAAATTATTGCATGACATATAAACTGATAACCTGGATTTGCCTGTGGTGCGTTATTTTCGATACCTACACTGATCAAAAAGGATTATCCCATTTATACCATCGCCACTTGCCATAATTCAAAATACTAGTATTGTTTATCTATAATTAGGTTTAAATAGAAAGTGTGTCTTGGCACCCTCTTTGGCAGTCTTGTAATACACATTACGTTACTATTCAAACAAATATTAGAAGCTGTAGCTTTATAAGAGCTAAAACCAGCAGTCTTCCAGCTATGAATGTTGATTTAGAAATGGTAAGGACATGACAGAGTTGTGTGGGTTTTTGAAAATAATGCACACCCTCTGGCCAGTATCAGGTGTTATATGTCCACAGTACAGTATGATACTGTTTTCTAGTTCTCTACAGACTTCATCAAGAGTAATGTGGCCACAAACATTCTCAGTATCTTGCTAGTTTTGCCCAAAGTGTCACAAAAGCAAAGTTTAGGTTATGTCACAACATGAAACAAACACTGCAATGCTGCATCTAACTTGAATGAGTATAACAGTGACAACCAATGCCCATGTATGGTAAACTTGTCTTCAGTCATTTTTTGTAAACTCGCCAGCCTCCCAGCGCAGAGCCATGGCACTCTTGCGTCTTCTTCCTGTGTAGACGTCTGGAAACTAAGAAACACAGCTGATTGTTTATCTGCTTGCTTTTAAAGAACTTCCTCCCCCTCCTTATTTACCTCCACCTACTCCACTTCCACTTCCTCCCTCAGGTTATTAGACTGAAGGTGGAATAAGTGAATGAGTTTCCCATGATAATATTACTATTCAGAATTAGCAAGTACATTTTGCCCCAATAATTTCTTTTATTGCATCATGACTAGGTACACTCAATTAATCAATTGCAAATTTAAATCAGAACATGTAATGCTAATATTTTCCATATGTATAAAATACAAAACATAAAGCATATTCAATTAGTTTTATTGATGATTGTATCTGTAAAATAGAATAATTTTTTTTGAGCAGGAGCTTACTCTGTGATCACAGGATAAAGCTGAGCGATCCATCCTGTAGGCTGTTTTCATTGGAGATGATGGAGATGACTTGCACTTCACTGGTACATCAACTAATAACAAAGACCACAGATCAAATATTAGATTAAAGATATAAACACAAAGTGTTGGAAATAATGTATAATGAAACAATAAAATAATTTTCTGCTGTCAGTATATTGCTGACATACCTGAATTGTCAAATGCCAAAGTGTCCATGTGATTTGACAGCATCCTTTCCGTATTGAACCTGTCTTTGCCATACAGATTTGCTCTCTCTTTTCTCAGTTCTTCCTCCCTCTGCTTAACCATCCTAATCTCTTCATCCACCAGTGACATTGTGCTTCTTGAACGCAGCTTGAAAAAGGGATTGCTCAGGAACATTTTTTCCTGGGGCTGCTCACAAGCTTTGTTGAGAGAGAAGTCTGAGGCACTGCGAATAATCAGATTGGATGTCTCTAGAATAATGACGTTGGAACTGTTGTCTTCAGAGTGCCACTCGCCGCCATGTGCTGCCATGTTCTCGTCGCCATGCCTGGGGCTGGAGTTGAAATCATTGCTAGGGTCGAGAATGATAACGTTGTTCTCTGACACTTCATGTTTCAGTGGTTCCTTAGTAGGTGAGGAGGTGATGATAAATGATGGTGTGAGGGGTGTACTTATGGATCTGGGGATACTTCGTGATGGAGCGCAATCAGTTGATATGCCCATCCTGGAGAGACCCCTCTCTCTCCTAAAGTTTTCTTCCCTTTCCATTGATATGCGAATCTCCCTTTCAACTGGTGTTTCCGGGTCATCATAAGGGGACCTGTAACTGGAGTCATCCAGGCCAGAATCCTCTGAACAAGGGCTGAATTGGGTGTGAGGATAATCCCCAACCAGATTTAAGTTTTCCAGTTCATGTGCTTTCTTCTGGGCTCTTTCAATGTGCCGAACTGGTGTGTACATGAAACTGTGGCTGCCATGGAAGCTGGGATGCTTGGTTGTAGGTAAGACAATCTTTTTCATGGTTTGCTCCTCCATTTCCTTCCACTGTTTACGAGCCAGCTGGAAATCCACATGCTCCGTGCTAACATTCTCGCTCTTGGTTTCTTGTATCACACAGAAATCTTTAGGTATCTTCTTGTTTGGATCTGAATTAATGTGCACTTGGTGGTTGGTGTGGTTATGATTTGTATCTCTGCCATTTTCACCGTCATCTTCAGAGATTTTTGACAAAGCTTGAAGACCTAAAGGGTTATATTTAACCTCCTGTGGAGGGGTGGGAGAGGAAATTGTATCCTCGGGCTGTTCCAGAACTTCCGCTTGTGGAATCTCAAAGTGGACCTCTTCAAAGTTGGTGTTGTCCTGTTCTTCAAAGTCTGTCTCAACTTTTTGCACAAAAAGCTCCTGGGCACTCAGCTGAAGACTGTCCAAATATGAGTCATCATCTTCTTTATTTATAGAAGACGAGAATATTGTTCGCCATTTTTCGTCTGTCTCACTGTCTGAGGAAGCGGCTGCAATTTCAACTCTCAGACATTCATCCATTTCGTCAGGGTCAAGGTCATGGCAGGACTCATTGGACACATCTGACATTGCCTCTTCTCTAATGCGCTGCTCTAATATCGACTCATTTGTAATGGGTGGTTCAAATAGGATGTCATGGGCCTCTGAGTCTTCCTCTGTGTCTCTTGCCAGATTTTGATAGCCATCATACTTAGGATTCAGCTCATTATCCTCAGGCTCTGCCTCTGCCTCAGTGTATAACTCTAGCTCAGGATTTTGCTCCGGCTCAGAGTACTGGTCTGGTTCAGGGTAGTGTTCTGGTTCAGGGTATTGTTCTGGTTCAGGGTATTGTTCTGGCTCTGGGTAGTCCTCCAGCTCAAGTTCTTCCTCTGGCTCAGGGTATTGATCTGGCTCAGGGTATTGATCTGGTTCAGGATCTTGTTCTGGCTCTGGGAACTTCTCCGATTCTGGCTCTGGCTCTAGCACAGGATACTGCTCTGGCTCAGGATACTGCTCTGGCTCAGGAGGTTGTACTGGCGTGTCCTGCCTCTTATGATGCGCCTCATTCTCACAAACACTATCAGCACTGGACAGTGTGTCAGACACCGATGAGGTGATCGACTCATTCCTATTGAGGTCTTCATGTCCTGGTTCCAATATCAATGCCTCCTTTTGATCCTGACAAGGCATTTCAGGGCAGACACTGGTTGTAGAGGAGTTAGGTTTGTCAATCTCAATTTTGTCAGTTGGCAGGTCAGTTAATAATTTGTCAAGTGTCATGTTTTCCATTGGGGAATCTGATGTGTCTGTCTCTATACAAACTTGCTCATCATCTGCACTGAAATCTTTTCCCTGCTCAGGTGAATCAGACACAGCAACCTCCACTTCACAGTCCATCCGCAGCTCTGATTGTTCAGTGGTTTCCATGGTGATAAAGAACAAGTTGTGATTCTCAGTTGTGCTGCAACCTTCGCTCAGTTCTTTTCCATTTGCCTCTCCATCCACCAAGGTAGCTTTCTGAAAAGAGAGAATAAATAAAGAAGACTTTTATTTTCTGGGAGGATTACTTTGCATGTTTACTAAATGCATAAGTAAGGGGCACTTCTCTGCATATACATCAATAGCACCATCCTTACACCCTTTTGTGCATTATCCTCAAGTGTCTTCCTCCAGGGTCTCTCTCAATTGGAAATGTCTTTAATTCCTCAAATGACAAGTCCAGTGACAAGCAGGGCTATTATTTGTTCAATATAGTACTTTATATGTAACACAGGACAACAGAGAAATCAGTCCATCATAGCTTGATCATATTTGGATGTATTATGAAATAAAAACTGCATACAAATAAGACCCTGAATTATCAGATTGAGGATTTTATCAGTTGCAATATTTTTTGTCAATATAGAAGTCATTACAATGATCATCATTGTGTTTTGTCACTCCAGACCGGCTCAATAACACTTCAGAATGTTATTGTGAATGTAATCACACACCAGTGTGGTTTGGCAAATCCTCTCGAACAAGTCCTGAAGTGCAATAAGCACGCGGAAGTTGTTCATCAACACTTAAATGTTTTGTGCCAGGCGGAGAAACATTTTCAGATGTATTAGATGTGTAGTGAGATGGGATGATGAGGATAGTGGTGAAGTATGTGTGTGGGGGGTTATGATCGGCACTGAGTGAATGTTTCCCTAAGTGGGTTATTCGCAGAAAAAGAGGAAGCACATCAAAAGCTGCTGAATTAGATGGCATTATATCTGTTCTTATGTAAGTCAGTGGGGCTGGGTGTGCCTCCCACACACTGCCAGTGTGTCCCTGCAAGATGATTAGCCGAGCCCCACAGTTCCTGTGTTCACACATGCACACAATTTATATTAAATGGACTGTACTTATATAGCTGACCACTCAAAGCTCTTTTGCACTACATATCTCATTCACCCCATTCACACACTGATGGCTACCGTGGCATTGGCTATCGTGCAAGGTGCCAACTGCTCATCAGTTTGAGGAGCTAACCGTTCATACACATTTACACACTGATGGCACAGCCTTCCGGAGCAATTTGGGGTTCAGTATCTTGCAAGGACACTTTGACATGCAGGCTGGAGGAGCCAGGGATCGAACCGCCAATCATCTGATTATTGGACGACCCACTCTGCCTCTGAGCCACAGCCGCCTTTTGACTTTTACAGTAAGATACACTTTCTAAATACCACCAGCTCAGCTCTGTTTAAGACTTTTCTTATTCCATAATGACCTCTCAAGGAGGTACAATGAGTACAAAGTGCACAAATTATCTTGGGGTAGTCAAACACATAAATTCCTAGGCAGTGGACGTTGTTCCTTTATGTGCAGCTGCCGATGCAACCTGTGCACGCTGTGCATAAAAGATTCAGATTAAAAAGACCAGTGAATCTCCTGTCATCAGAACATACTGTGTTCAAGTTAGTTGGTAGTTTCACTGCATCAGAATTCTAATTTGAAATACTTTTCTTTACTTTACTTGATCTTGTTAAATATTACAAAACACATTGTAGCATAAGTTACTACCAGTGCCCAAACATAGTCATGAAAATGTTTGAAAAGCATGCTCTAGTCATTTAATGCAGAAAGAGCTGGGGTATGTCCATTCTCATGATGTGCATTATGAAGCATGTATATTGTATGGCAGACTTGACTGGTGGATGATCAAGCAGATAACTCTTGCTTGAGCAACACCAACAATTTAGTATTGGTATTGGTTGCCTGTGTTATTGCTCCTCACTATGGGAGAATCTAGTTGAATCCACCCCAACCCTGTAGCTGATGTCATATGCTTCTGCTGCCAAGTGTCAAGCCAGCAGCTCACCAGGGCCTGTGGGCTCTTTTCACTCCAAAGCTCTAAGTATTTAACAGGATATCCACGGCTGCTGACTCCAAACATCAAATACTGTCAGTGCAGGTCCACTTTCCACCAAGTATCTAATCCTTTCGCCTTCCTCCACATCTCTCTTTTGAACAGTCACAGTAAGCACATTCCTTTTATCATCACAAACAGCAGACCATTCAAATTAGGTCCAGCTGTTTTGTTATATTAAGTTTAGATTCGATATGAGTCTAACATTGTTCTTTGCTTCAAAACAATGCGAGCACGGCGATAGAGAAACATGTCTATTTGTCTGTATCAGTCCCACCTGAGAGTCCCACAGAGTGATCTTCAGTGTTTGACAAATACGCGTTTCAAAATCAGGGCAGAGAAATGCAGCTATCTATATATCAAAGACACAAAACTCCCTTTCTTTATCGTCTCTCATCTCTGTAGAAAAGATGCAGCAGTGAAACATTACTCTACGAGAGGACAGATTGCTCCCAGGATGATTCTGTACTAAGACAGAAATATTATATGATGAACAAAATATAGAATTTGCCTTTGGTCTTAATTTTTAGGTGATTAGACAGTAATGAAAGGAGTTGTAATTTTGTAAACAGTGTTGCTGTTGCACAGAAAGGCAGATGTGACTTGGAAATTTTAAAAAGATGTCCTGCTACCTCAGGATCACAATTGCCTTTTCTCCTCATGTATTCAAAAATAGATTTTTGTTGATGAATGAAAATCTTGTAAACGTCGTCAACTTTCGTCTCAGGTTTAAACAGGTCCACCTCTTTTTATCCACGACTGACACACTCCTTTTTTTGCCATTTCAATAACATGCACACAAACAAACACACACACATACGCCTACAAGGACACGTGCATGTGACACACTGTGCTATGGTAACCATCAACAGGCCTGACACTTAGTGCACTGCTCAGCTGTCGCCTCCTCCACCTCCCCCTTACCACCTCATCAGCAGACTGTTAAATGTGATGGGGAGCAGTGCTGTGTTCATGACGCGTAGGAAAAATGGTAAATACAAACTCTACTAAAATAAGTTCACCATGGAAAAATCAGAAGAATCTTGGTCAACACACTGGAAAAACACTATCACTTTACAAGCAGACATGACATATTTGTGAAAAAAAAAAGATTACATCCTTGAAGACAGCCAACTCCCACATCTGCTTTTGGTGTTGCCACACAATATTTCTCCACAAAGGCTGTTTATGTTGTCGCTGTGGCATTTACTTTTTAGTCTGATGTATGTTATTGATGCAGAGAAACTGAAAGCCTAGCTTCTGTCACAAAAGAAAAACTATGGCTTCCATCAACTCTAAGCTATATGCTTTATACAGATTCACTTTAGATAGCTAGCAAGCTAATCATCAAAATACACAGACAAGGCAAGGCAAGGCAAGTTTATTTGTATAGCACAATTCGTACACAAGGCAATTCATAGTGCTTTACAGAGGCAAGGAAAAACATTTGACATTAAGACAAGCAGTAGCAAAAGAATTAAAAAAAAAAGAAAATTTAATTATTTAATTTAATTAAAAACATCAGATTGTCATTTAAAATAATTAAAACAGCAAATTTGAAAACAATTTAAAACATTAAAGGAATCACTGGATTATGATGAAAAATTCTTTAAAAGTTCTTTAAAAGAGCTCAGTCATAGGCACGTGAAAAGAAAAAAAAATTAACCTGGATTTAAAAGTGCTAAGAGTTGGGGCTAATTTCAGTCCTGCTGGTAGTTTGTTCCAGTTGTGAGCAGCATAACTGCTAAATGCTGCTTCACCGTGTCTGGTTTGAACTTGAACTGCGTTTCACGATCTCAGAGCCCTACTGGGCCTATATTCTACTAACATGTCGTTTATGTATTGTGGGCCTAAACCATTCAGTGATTTGTAAACTAGTAGCAGAACTTTAAAATCTATTCTGTGGCTAACTGGGAGCCAGTGTAAAGACTTAAGAACTGGGGTGATGTGTTCTGATCTCTTTGTTGTGGTCAAAACTCGAGCTGCTGCGTTCTGAATGAGCTGCAGCTGTTTGATACTTTTTTGGGGGAGTCCAGTCAAAAGACCATTACAGTAGTCAAGTCTACTGGAGATGAAAGCATGGACTAGCTTCTCCTGATCTGTTTGGGACATAAAGCCCTTAACTCTGGATATGTTCTTAAGTTGGTAGAAGGCTGTTTTGGTGATTGATTTTATGTGACTGTTGAAGATCAGATCTGAGTGTATCAACACGCCAAGGTTTCGGACTGTCGGGTTTTTGTTTACTGACAGCAACCCTCTTCTCTTTATTGCCAAAAACAATGACCTCATTTTTTTCTTGATTTAATTGCAGAAATTTGGTTCATCCAATTTTTGACTTGCTCTAGACAGTTACACAATGACTCTATAGGACTGCAGTCATCTTGGGACAGCGCAAGATATATGTGTGTCATCTGCATAACTATGATAGTTGACATTAGAATTCTGCAGAATTTGACCCAAAGGCAGCATATATAGGCTGGACAAAAGGGGTCCAAGAACTAACCCCTGAGAACCCCACATGTCATAGCCACTCGATCTGATTGATTACTTCCAATGGTCACAAAATAACTCTGCTCCTCCAAGTAGGACCTGAACCATTCTAGGACTGTTCCACAGAGTCCTGCCCATGTTTCCAATCTGTTCAGCAGTGTGCTGTGATCCACAGTGTCAAACGCAGCACTGAGATCCAGCAGGACCAGAACTGACACTTTGCCTGAGTCAGTGTTCAACCTTATGTCATTTAACACTCTAATAAGAGCTGTTTCTGTACTGTGGTGAGCTTGAAAACCTGATTGAAATTTGTCAAACAGTCCACTAGAGTTCAAGAAATTACCGAGTTGATTAAAAAACACTTTCTCAACAATCTTGGCTATAAAAGGAAGATTTGAGACAGGTCTGTAGTTGGTTAGCTTGGAAGTATCCAGCGTTCGCTTTTTTAAGAGAGGCTTGACGGCAGCTACTCTTAGGGGTTTTGGAAACGTGCCTGATTTAAGTGAGCAATTTATGATTTGCTGCAGATCTGTTCGGACAGATTTTACAATAGCTTTAAAAAAGTCAGATGGCATTGTGTCAAGACAGCATGTCGATGATTTAAGATGCTGAACTGTTTCTTCTATGATTTTTTGATCAACTGTATTAAATTCTGATATCACAGTTGAGTCATTCCTAGGCGGTTGTAGGGATTGTGTCACTTTATCATTTTGTAGATTTGTGTTGATATTTAACCTTATAGATTTGATTTTTTTCATTGAAAACGTGAGCAAATTCATTTCCTTTTTTTTCAAGAGAGTTCTGAAACTATCTCTTTTGGGGGGTTTGTAAGCTTATTAACTATAGCAAACATGCCATCTGTGTTCCTCCATGGTGATCTCTGTCTACTCAAGGTCATCTTAGTTTTAATAGGTGCAACAGCATGCATGACATTTGAGATTTTCCAGTTGAAATTATCCAGGAGTTCATCAACTGTATCTGTGTCACAGTTGGTGACATTGCTATAGCCTCCATAAACTTAGCACTAGTATTCTCATTTATGTACCTTTTCCTAACAGACACAGAGGTTATCTGAATGTTTGGAATTATCTGTAAGTCAAAGAACACACAGAAATGATCAGAAAGAGCCAAGTCCTTAACAACAACAGAAGAAATGTCAACACCTTTAGAGATAACCAGATCTAGAGTGTGACCCCGAGTGTGTGTGGGCCCTTTCACATGTTGGACAAGGCCAAAGGTGTCAAGTAGAGAACAGAAGCCTTTGGCATTAGTATCCATGTTGTTGTCTATGTGAATGTTAAAATCCCTAGTTACGATAAAAAAAGTTGTAGTCAGTGCAGATAACTGACATCAGATCAGCAAACTCATCAATAAATTTTCCTGAGTACCTTGGTGGTCTATAAATGATTAGAAAAGGGACTTTTGGATCACCCTTAATTAAAAAACAGAGATATTCAAAAGAACTAAAATCACCAAATGTATTGTCCTTGCATTGAAATACTGATTTGAAAATGGCAGCAACACCCCCGCCCTTCTTGCCATTTGACTCTTAACTCATAAAACTGTAATTTGTTGGTGCTGCCTCATTAAGAATGGTAGCACAACTACATTCAGTCAGCCATGTTTCACTAAGAAGTAAAAAGTCAAGGTCATAATCATGTCATTTACTATCAGTGATTTGTTGGCTAGTGATCTGATATTAAGTAGGGCTATCCTTGTGAGGATAACAGGAGACACTGGTAAGTTTCGTGGTTGACATGCTATACTCGATAGATTGGCAGATTTAAATGAAACCTTTTATTTCTCATCAGTTTAACCACCTTTCTGTTACCTGTCATCACATGGGTTGAGAGGGGTATCTGAACTCCATATAAGGCCCTGACTTTTCCTGGTGAAGATTATTTATATCAGTATTGCAGCCTGGACCCGGCACACATCAATCAGACTCACAGATATGTTGATTCAAAGGAGGTGGGGGGGCTTGGTGACTTTTAGTCGAGGGTTGTTTCCGAGGTGGAATAGATGGAGCTGGATGGTGTGGTAGCGTAAGGGGAGAAAATAGGGGATTTTGGCGTGGTGTTAATTGGATTCCCATATTGACAAGACTCTTCATCCTGTCGGTGAAATCCAGAAGTGGGGAGTCGTCCAGACTGAATGGAGAGAGTTGGGGGCTGTGTGGGGGCTGGGGGGGTGGAGGTTGGGTGTCCCCTGTTGGGGCTGGGGGAGACTCCACTTGTTGGGGTGAGAATAATGATGTTGCCTGTTCTTTCTGGGTCTGCTGTCCTCCCTGTTCAGTCCTAATCTCAGCGCCCTCACCAGAGCGCCGCCTTACCTGTTGTTTTGGATTGTCTTGCCTTTGGTCCTTGGAAGCTTGGCTTGTTGGTGTCTGACGCAGAAAATAAAAAATGTTGGTGCGTAGCAGCTGTACTCCTGATTTGTTAAGGCAAAATCCATCTCCCTTAAAGAGGTGCCTGCGTTCATCAGATCAACAAAGTCCCGTTTTAATACCTCCGATTGTTGCTTCACAACATCAAGGCCTCCTGTGTGTATGATGAGAGATTTAACTGTTGGATGATCAGTAGCAATCTTCAGGATCTTCTTTGAAATATCAGAAACCATATCTTTGGTAAAACAGAGTACTTTGGTGTTTTTCTTGCTGCAGAAGCGTTTTATCTCACCCACAGCTCCGTCACCCACTATCAGAGTTTCAGGCCCAGTCATTACCTCTTTCTGTGGCCTTTTAGCATATGATTTAGCTTCATACCTTTCTCTTGTGCTGGAAGATGAGCTTTCTTTTGGGGAGTCAGGATTTTGGGAAAGTGGAGCAAATCTGTTCTCTAGTAGAGAAGTAGTAGTAGTAGTAGTCCGTGTCTTGTGGCAATTTGCTCTTTGCTTTTGTTGTACTTCCAGTCCATGGTTGTTTTCTCCTTGGTAGCGGGGTTGAAGATACATTCCTGTTTGATGGCAGTGCAGGCCACTCAGTGTCATCATGAGTCTCCGGGTGCTGGGTTCTGCCTGTTAACCGTCTTCCCATATCTGAGGGAGGCAATTTGTGATGCCTGGGCTTTGCACCAAGAGAGTTCCAGAAAGAAGTTGTTGATTCAGTGGCATTTTTGCCTGGCTCCTGCTGCGTCTTTGTTGTGCTAATTAGCTTTCTGTTAGCCTGGGACATTGGTAGAGTGGTTTCATTCCCATATTGTCCGTTTACCTCCACGTTCACTTCGAGCCGATGAATTTTAGTTTCCAGTACTGCTATCTTCTGGAGCAGTTTGTGGTAACCATCCATGGAAAAGGGAGGCATCTTGTTGCTAATTAGCTTTTGTTAGCTGAGCTCCTCAGTCCCAGTCACAATAGTGCAGGCTTGTGCTGCTGATAGGCCACGCTCACAAAATATAACAGAATTAAATAAAAGTGGCAGCCTTCGGTAACTAAACTCCCAGTGATATAGGTATCCAGGATCCGCTTTCCAAAAAATAGTTTGCAAAAGGAAAGGATTACAATAATAGAAAAAACAGTAAAGCAGAGAAAAGCGGAGAGCAAAAGAGTGAAGCGTCTGCACTCAAGCAAGGTCAGCACACACAAACGTTGGGACAGTGTGCAGACCTGGTAACCTGTCCTTAGCGAGCCACAGAGAAACTGGAACTTCTGGACTTACTCAAAAAACTTCATTTAAAACATTGTTACTCATTGACTGATGAATGCAGCCCTACAACACAACCCCACTCAACAGTATGTCATGTGTTTCACTTCATTTTTTTTTTTTTTTAATGACCTGATATTGTGTCCTTTTAGTTGCCTTTGACAAACATCATTACCCATAAACCCAAGACCATTGCAGCTTAAATGTCAGCAGCTGAACAGACCATGTTAGAGCCATGATGGGTTCAAATTGAAATATCAACTCAGAATATTTAACTAGATGAACTGAGATTGTACTGTGTTATAACTACTGGAACAGGGGTCAGTGACATCAGGACTTTTTTACTACTGCTACTGCTAAGGCTAGCAGTTTTCTACAAGACATCTTGCACATAAAGGTTGTCTGGATATTTGAACATTTGATTATAATTTAAATTGAGTTAATCTGAGTTTTAATAATCTGCCAGTGCAGTGAGTGTGATCACTCTCAAGCTCAAAAAATACCACAGTAAGACTTAACTTTGTCTGTGACATAACATTATTTGCTCTAAAATACAAATTAAAATCCATATGTACCAAGCAATAATAAGTCTACAAACAATCTCATCCAATGGACAGTTTCAGATCAGTAATCACTAGTTAATTCTGTTTAGGTGTTTATAGGTTCTTTTCATAAGACTGAGAGCAGCAACACCAATCTGAATATTATGAATATTATCACTGATTTACATCTGCACTTTGCTTTGAATGCTGTTGATGGCTGACGGACAGGGACAGATTTTTTTTTTTTACACAAACATAAACAGATAAAATTTGACAGTAAGCACGTTTTTTTTTTTACATTTCAAGTTTGAAATTCTAATCTCATCCTAAACACAAGCAACATCTTTTTC
Source organism: Collichthys lucidus (assembly GCA_004119915.2). Classification (NCBI taxonomy): domain Eukaryota; kingdom Metazoa; phylum Chordata; class Actinopteri; family Sciaenidae; genus Collichthys; species Collichthys lucidus. The sequence continues at coordinate 29,208,213 of CM014096.1, read as the reverse complement.
TTGCTCTCTGCTTGTATGCCTCCAGAACATGATACCCAAATTCCATCAATAATTACTAGTGAAAAACTTAGCCTACTCTGGTATATTTCTTCCACACAGTCCACACAGCTTCTTACTGACTGGCTGAGAGTTTTTCTCCTTTCCAGACAGTCCTGACACCTCTTTGTGAAGCACTGCAGTGTTGAGTCATGGCCTAGTTTGATTGTTATATTCAGTCATTAGAGAGAGCGGTACATCGGTCTGAGTGAATGTCCATGTGTGGTCTTGATCATTAGTTTCAGTACTAACCAAGCTTTTTATTATCTCATTTAGTGTCAGCTTTCATTCGACAGCCCCTCTCCACAGAAGATGTATGCATTCCATGTATTAGTATTCTGATAACACAAGGCAAGCTAGCATTAAAGATATCTTTTTCCTGTGTGTCATAGAGATCCTTGTTGTCCAAAAAACTATTAAAACACATGAATGAGCAACACTGTTGCATTTGGTGACATGATCCTTCATTACCATGAACACGCACTGTAGTTTATTTTGACTTAATCCCACACACACTGTCCTGCTGCCAGAAAAACTCACTAAAACACCAAACGTGGATTAATCCACCGCTGAAAATAGTCCCTGACAAATGCAGTGACCTGCTGTTTCACGAGATTATTTAAAAAAACTAATATTTGTGAGCTGTTTCCAAAAACGTACGTCTTCAGTGGCAGCTAAAGGGTTAGGGATTGAGAGTTACATACAGGTAGGACAGTGTTTATAGAGACATTTTTATTTTATTTTTTTTACAACATCAGGGATGCAAAAACAGCCAAACACAGTCTAGATAGATGCCCAGAACAATAAAATGTACATTTGCTTTGTGTAATATACAGTTTTTCAATAAAACCTTTTAAAGGTGAGTCAGAGAAAAGGTATCTCAGTGTTACATCTGAAGATGTAATTCCACTTTAACAAAAGCCAGATGAATCTTTCCATTGCTCCATATCTTATCTTATACATACTGTAAAGGGTATATTTGTGGGCAAGTTTTTCCTCACTGGAACCGAGGGTCTAAGGACAGAGGGTGTCACTCCCTGTACAGATTGTAAAGCTCTCAGAGGCAAAATGTATTTTTTGACTTTGGGCTGTACTAATAAAATTTGATTTGAAATTTGATTATACCTACTATCATGTAGATCATCCACACAGAAATCATATCCAGAGAACAGAGTCCAAACAACGCAGACACAGACAAGCAAACTACATTAACGCGACTACAGTATACTGTCTATATGCTGATGCTTTGAAATGAATAAAACCACACACACACACTATTGGCAGAATTGACATTAAGATGAGACTGAAAATGGAGATGAGGCTCCCTGAGGCTGTTTCCTAATGACTGACATTGCATGTTAATCAAACATGCATGTCCCATCTATGGCAATGAGAGCTGTAACAGCTAAAAGCAAATCATGACCAAAGAGCACTACTGTTCTGATACTCTTATGGCTGTGTTGAATTTCCACAAATCAACAGTAAGCTTGGAGAAGAATATTACATTTGAATCAGTGTCTTCTGCTGCTCATGTAATTATGATTTCCATGTTTCCAGAGGCAGTCTGACATAATAATATAAGACAATCAAAAACAACATGTTATTTGTCATGGCTCTATAAAACTATTCCAAATGACCATGCATCTCTGTTGCTGTAGGTAGGAACAACTAGGTAGCGTTGTACTAGGCAGAGAAGCAGAGAAAGAAAGTCCACCTTTACCCATGCACAGACACTCCATCAATGTCAAATGAAGGTCTTTAAAGCTTTCTGCTGAATTTTTTGAGTTCTTCTGCACATTTTACATGAGTCTGCAACTCTGCTGACTTTTCTTAGAGTCACACCAAGGAATGTTAAAACAGCAAGACAGTCAACACAACGAAGGACCTGGGTTACAGAAAGTGTTCTCCAGTAAGCTGATTTCTAAAAGATCATGTCAAAAAGAAACTCATCACGTCAAAATCTGATCCCTGAACTGCTTCAAGTATACATTGATTGAAGCAGGTTGATACAGACACACTCGTAATGACCTAACTTCTCCCAGCAGCCTGTGCAGACAGGGTCGTCACGTCAACAGAAGCTTGTTTTGGTGAGACAAACATGGTTACAAGAGGAAGATGTTGACTGTTTCTAGCAGATGCCAATGTCAGTCACCAGTCTAAAAACACTGACATCCATTAATTTATTTGTGGTGCTAATACTGACATTACACCTCTTGCAGCTTGTCTCCTGAAACACAACATTCATAAGCTCCACAGGCGTGGGGGAGGAGAATGTGGACACACGTTGTTTTTGTGTTTGAACAAACTGATACTGTTGTTTTGTGGTAAGAGTTATGAAAGCCAACAGTCTGCTGTCAAAGTCTTTGTTATCACAGCAGTGTGTACATCAAGTGAAACTTATCATAATGTCTGTCTCTGTGAGGATGTCACTAAAATCAAGAAAGGCAAGAACCTTGTAAATTATCACTGCTGAGCATACACTTTGTCACTCACTTTCTGGAAACAATGAATCTCCAAGCTTGGTGAGGAGCAGCCGAGACATTTAGCTCTTCCTTTGTGAGCTTGTGCCAGCATTATTGGGAAGTCTGACATCTGAATGAAATGAGGAGTGATTGTTTTAAATCCTGAAGGAAAAGGGAAATAAAGTGCCTCTTGAGTCAGTGCTATGGAATTTATGTAACAGCAGCGGAAGCTTGAAATGTGCAACATGTTGCATTCCACGTGAAAATGAAACCCACTGCACGTGGAAGTTTTTTCTCCAGAGATGTACAGACTGTTCAGTCTGTGACCATTGTTCACACACATTCAGACACTGGAACAACACTCTGCTCTGCTCTGCTCTGAAGTCATTTCGTCAAGATTTACATGAGGCTACATACATAAATAACAAAGAATTCCTACCGGCTGATTTCTTCTGAATATATTTTAATATTTAACATATATAATATATTTTAACCTGCCAGCTCTAAATGCTGTCAGGGTTTTCTTCATCTTCAAATCAGCAGAAAGAAAAGAGGAAAAATATTTTTTTCATGCTTTGTGTGTATGTGTGAGTGTGTGTGTGTCTTTGTCACAGCTCCACTCCGCGCTGACATGTGTATTGGTTTTCATTTTCTGCTTGTAAAAGCCTTGAAAACACACACTGGCTCTCTACAATCAGAATTCACATGCAATGATTGCAGCGGTCTGTGCAAGACAGCTGCAGGGAAATCAAATAAAATAGCATCATTTAATACTTTCGATAGCAACGAAAGCAACAAAGAAATAACTAGAAAACATTCAGTTATTATTAAGAGATAAGGATGTATAAATCTATATTTTCCAGTCCATTGTTGTCCGAAAATCATTAAAAACATGTCAGTGAGTCACACTGGGTGACATGTCCCTTCATCACCACAAACACACACACTGTAGTTTATTTTGACACACACACACGCCATCCTGCTGCCACAGAATTAACCTGCCACTGAAAATACTCCCCAACAAACACACTCCCTTCCCCTGTGTGAGCAACGCTTGTTAAAATCTACAGTGATCAGCTGTTTTATGAAATTGCTGAGCTTTTTAAAAAATGAAACTATATATCTGTGAGGAGTTATTCGAATTTTACATGTCGGAGCTGAGAGCCACAGGCAGGAGAGGGATCAGATCAGAGATGGATCAGCACAACAATGTGCTGATTTGAGTCTTTTCATTGGATTTGTTGACAGATACAAAAATATAGACTGACATTAATCTTTCCACTTGACTGACATGCCCAACACTACATGGAGCCTGACCAGGAAAGGCTTACAAGACAAATAGCAGCACCCAAGATGATTATCCAACAGATGATGATGATGATGATGATGATGATGATGACAAAGTAGTTTAACAAATGTCTTAATAATCAAGTACACCACGCTGAGAGACTCACAGATCCAACATCAGTACATTCAGACAATCAGGGTTTAACTTCTCTCTCTCTTCAAATATTTGAAGCCATCACTGCACATCATCAGCGTAAACATCACAAACGCTGCTGTTCCGAAACACCTTTGTATCTGGCAACCCTGATTGCTAAATGTACTGAATAAAACATATGTTTGGTGCATAATACTGAACACATGGAAAAGATGACAAACATGTTTCTCAGAGACACATATGTTCAGATAAATCCAACCAAGACTGTCTGCATGGCTCCACACCAAAACAAAATGTTTGGAAGGAATTAATTAATCAGCTAATATCAGCTAATTAAGTCAATGTTTCAATATGTCTCATCAACATCAACGTTTATCCAGTCCATACGAGGACAGTTTAACCATATGCACATAACATATGCACACACACATACTGACTACTGCAGCTAGTCGATACCAAGCATATTATCAACCCAAAAACTGCTCTGCTGAGAGGCTTGCAGCATCTCTGCGTCCACATCAACACCAAACACATGACGTGATTTCAATTTCAGCAGCCGCAGCACATGACGCAGGGTGGACGTACACTCTGGAAAAATGCAAAATCTTTGTAAACTTTTGGATCTTTGTGTGTGTGTGTGTGTGTGTGTGTGTGTGTGTGTGTGTGTGTGTGTGTGTGTGTGTGTGTGTGTGTGTGTGTGTGTGTTAATGGACCTACCTGAAACAGTGTGGCGGACTAATGCAGTGGGTTCTGCTCTGTTTCTGAGTGCAGCCTCACAGAGGCAGCTCTGCCGGCTGCTGATGCCTCTGATTGGGTGGCTCGTGGAAGAGGGGTGTACCACAGACAGCCAATACTTGAGCTTTCTGTGATGAGCACACACTTAGGCAGAGAGCAGCTCATCCACTGCTCATACATACAGGCGTTCCACCCCACACAGACTGATTTAAACCACCTGCTTACTTCTCTCTGCTAACAGAAGAACTGTCCATTTCTTTGAACCTACATTTATACATTCATTTGAAAAATAGTGTTTCTGCTTAAAATAGAAATGGTTAGGTTAATAAAAGAATCTGTATAAAAACAAACACACATGTATTTAAGTTCTCTTTACATAGCTCTCGGTCTGTTAACGACATGCGCTCAGTTACACCTCATCACATGATAGCCTAAAACAACACTGATGACAGTTTTGATGGTGGTTGAGTTTGAGTGAGAAAACAAATAATTAATAAAAAGGTGGTCACTGAATGCATTTTGAATGATTTGTTGACGTTTAATTGATTTAAATCATTAGACCTCTTAGGACTTAAATCTGCACTGTTTTTGTCCACTTGAGGGCAGTATTAACAAGTTAGAAACCCCAGGTTGACGTATCGTTGCCTTTTAAGTTGATAGTGACCCTTTAAGTAAACATTTATACGGGGCACGGATATGACGTGTTTCAGGTGTGTCTCGGCTGCAGGGAGCTGACTGGGACCATTCTAGACCAGCATCTCTCTGCTGTGCTCCACCAAAAACATGTGAGTGTTGTATTTTTGACAGACATCATGCTTAGAGAATCCAATCCATTTTCAAAATGAAACATTGTGCAGACTCTTAATCGTTAAAGAATTGTACTATGTAGCCTATTTACTTGAACCATGGAAAATGATCAAATCTGAAACACTCCTGAGGTTTGAAGCTGTGTGGAGAACAGACCAAAGCAGTGTCACAGCTATGACGTGACAAAGACATGTTCAGTGGGGTCGAGGTATAACATTCATTAAGTAAATGTTGATGAATGTTATCGTTTTTCCCCCCTTTAGGGTCTGCTTTTGTTCTCTACCAACTCCTGAGGGAAATCTCTGCATCTGGCGTTCACCAGCTCATCTCTACCATTGTCTGTGTGCTGTTTGCTGATGAACAGGTCATGCATAGTGGCATAGAACTTTCCCTCTGGAAACAGCTTCCTGCAAACGGTGAGAACGGTGAGATTAAGCAAATAAACACTGAATGTATGATCCGGACAGGTGAACAATGAGCTGAAAGTTGTTATACAGCTCCATTCAGCAGAGTGGATGAACTATGAAACATTATTTTAAAAAACATGCATTTTAATTTCTAAAAGTATCATCAGCTAAATACTTTAAAAGTATGGAAGTAAAGTACTAAAGTAAGTTCTGCTGTGACTGATATACTATTTTATATGACAGAATGGGTCCATGAGGACTGCTCAGTGGAGCAGCAGAGGCTGACTGGTTCTATTATAAATGAATGAGCAAAATAATAATAATAAAAAATCAATGTCAACCTTAAGCAGGTTTTTGCAGAATGCCATTTCTAGTAAGTATAACAATACACTAAGTGATAGATTGCAACACACGCTCAAGAAGAGCCACTGAGGCTATACTAAGGAAAGCAGTTGTGTATTCATTGTTGTATGTTGTATGGATTTTTTGTGTGGATTAAAAGAGTATTGATTTGACAGAATGTTCTGAAAGGCAAAACAAAGCTGAACTTAAAGGTGCTATATGTACAATTTTTGTCCAGAGCTCAATTCCTACATGTATGTCTAACTGCGTTGGTGACCAGGATCTTTCCATAATAAATAAATTAACCACACTTTAACCTCAGATGTTCTGATCAGGAAGTAAAAGTCTGTTAGAATTACCTGAATTCTCTATTGAGATCAACTTTAGATTTGTGGCCACCTAGTGAAGGAATATAACAGCCCTGTATGACCTGGCTTTGACTAAAACAAGAGCTATAGTGTTTGGACTGTTCACATCTATCTTGCTGGTTGGTGAGTCCTCGTGGAGTTTTGGCACCAAAGTGAGGCTGTGAAATTGGAACCAAATCAAACCAAAGCTTAGATGTTCAGATGAGGAAATAAAAGAAGGAAAAGTCAAAAGGAGGTTAAGGTTAGACTTGGTCCTGGATTTCAGGAAGGATGTGCTAACTACAATCCACAGTGAGAGTATGACTCATTGTATCAACCAGAGAAATGTTATATTTCTCAGTTAACAATCTAAAAGTGCGTTCCTGTCAGAGGGAGACCGGTGGCGAATATATTCACACAGTGGTTAAGTAGACTCTTCCAGCAAATGAAGATGCACTGTGAATATTCCATTTTAGTGACAGTAATAACAATGGTTGGCCCTGAGTTTCTCAAGTTTGGGCTTACATAACAAATTGATGTTATATAACTGTATCTTTTAAGCATGATGTCTATGGTGCCATCTCATTTTTTTCACCCATGTTTTTCATAATGCCATGGAGCGATGAGAGGGAGAGAAAGCAACCAAGGACGAGTGTTTTCACATGAGGAACAGAACAACAACATGCAGTTCACTCGCCTGTCACTCCTTGAGTCCATACAGGCGACAGACAGAATAAATCCACTCTACAGGCTTTATGCTTAGACATACACATGTACACAAATTCATTTATTTTATTTTATTTCACAATATTTAAAATGATTCTCAGACTTATATGGATTTTTCTCAATCCTGTAATTGGACTATCTTTGGTGTGAATACAGGAAACATAGACCTACATTTAAATGACAATCTGCAGTTAGATGTATTAGCATGTATTAGCACACACACAAGACAGCCAGCTTACACAGTTACAGTGGAAGAATTTCCAACCATCTTCACTGCTCCACGATTAGCCATACTTTCTAATATGGTAAATGTATTTATAAAGCATTACTTTGGACACTATATGAACTATGTATATGTGAATACATTGCTCTCATATTTGTTACACCGTGTGCATTATTATACAGACCAAAATTAAAATAGTGTGTCCACATTCTTTTGGTTATACTGCCTCGTTACTGCTCAGTAACGTGAAAAATCTTGATTTATGATTTATCACCCTGCAATTTATCTACCTGTCACACCAAAACCACTTTATGGACATTTACAATTTCTGACCTTAATGACTCACTAGAAAGTGTTCCATTAAAGGTTAGGGTTAGGTTGGGTTAGGTAAGGCATCAATAAAGGCTTAGCTGTCCTTCCTGATGAATTAAATGATGAGACAGAACAAGAGCCTTTATTTACCATAAATACATTATGTTTTAAATTTATAATTTTATACAATGTATTATGATGTCTATGATAGATATGTATGCACTGGTCAGGCTTTGAAAATCTCAGTGTTCCAATGTATATATATATGTATATACCATATACCTGGGCAAACTACGGCCCGTTAGGCGTTGCAATACGGCCCGCCGAACTTATCTATATCCAAAAATAAAAATATATCTTAGATAAAATATGTGTCCCATCACTGTGCGATGAAAACTCGGCGAGCGCACGCTGCTAATGTCTCCTGCTCTGTCTCTGCTTTAGTTTGAATCAGTCACGAAGTGCCTGGTTGTTATAAAGACAAAGAGGCTTTGACAGTGAAGTGAGACCTCTTGGTGCGATATACCACCTTTGGGTTTACTTCATTCTGGATCGTCATTGGTTGGTCAAAGGTGAATGTGGGCGGTACTAATTGATTCTCCTGACTCTGATTGGTCGACAGGTGACAGGTGTCAATCATCCACACTCTGCGTTGTTTTAGCTTTAGTAGCACCGCAGCTGCTTCATATTCCTTTAATACCGCTTGTTTCAAACATTGCGTTGTATTAAAACTCGAAGTCTTCTTTCCTCCTCTCGGAATCGTCGCTGAACAACTTTTGCAAACAGCAATGCTGTTGTTATCTTCTGCCACTATGAAAAATGACCACACTGGTGAAGTCATGTTCATTATTAGTATGGCAGAGACGGGGCCAGGCTTGGGTCCTGCCAATAAGGTGCGATAGCTTTTGGGGCGACTCGGCCCGCAAACGTCTGATAATGAACATGTTTAAAAAAATCAGCTGAAAAGTTAAATTATGTGAAGTTGAAAAGTGAAGATTTTTTTTTTAACAAAAATGTATTTAAATATATTTAAATATGTTTAAAAAAAACAAATAGGATCCTGGCCCGGCCCCTTTGTCAAATTTTAGAACCCAATGTGGCCCACAAGTCAAAAAGTTTGCCCACCCCTGGTATATACTGTGATGGTGTAATGAAATAAATTTGCCAGGAGGTGGCAATAAAGCTTTTTGAACTGAACCTCGGCACATGGACTGTTTGGCACAATATCTGCGGCTTCTTCAGTCAGGAAAAAGCACAGGCATGTCAAGATAAGGCTTTTAGCAATAAAACGTTCAGACAGAAAAAGAACAAGAATTGTTTCTGGAATAAGGCTGACTGGCAGCAGGTTATGCATTTACACACAAGAAATGTTCAAACCTATGAACCATGGAAATATATGATGAAAGACTAGAAAAAAATCGCCTCATAAATCACCTAAAGTCATTTTGTACATTCCTTCTTCGGGGAATCAGTTTTCTCAGCAACAGGTCCTTCTTGTTGAACAGAGCTTCATCTCCTCCATATTGATGCTGCCTGTGTTTGCAGACTCATCTACCCCCTGTTCCTGCAGGTAGGGACTGTGCTTTGCAGGCTTGTGGATGAACGTTGGTTTGTGGAGCTCTAAATCATCCCACTTTGTGTCGGCTTCTTCAGTAATGTCTCTGCAGCCTGTAACCTTGGCTATACCCACTTTGGGTTGGAAGACCTTGCTCCTGTATCCTTCAGGGTGGTATGAAAGACACTCCTCATCCATTTCATTTTTAATATCATCGTTATCATCATCGCTGTTGTCTACGATCACCAGCTCAGCCTGGATGTCTGCTTCCTCCTCATCCTCAGCGTTTTCATAGCCCATGAAGATCATGGTGATGGGTTCTGATGTTAGCTCCTCTGGCAGGGTGTCGGTGAGGTTCAGAGAGGCGATGCTCTCTGCACAGAAAGGTGAGTATCTGTTAGAATCACCTGAACTCCACATAAAAGCATCAGGATCAACTTCAGACTTACGGCCAACTAGTGAAGGACTGTGGTTATTTACAGTCGTGTAGACCGGCTGTATGGGTGCTGGCATTCCTGCAGACCTGGCTTTGACTGAGAAAAGAGCTGCAGGGTTTGGACTGTTCACATCCATCTTGCAGTCTGCGAGTTCTTGTGGAGTTTTGGCACTGTTTGATTGGCCTGCAATGTGGAAGTTGTGCAGCTTGGTTTCTTCTCCAGGTCCTTGGACTCCAGATATGGACTCTTGTTGAAAGAGGCTAGGGCTGGGAGTTTTGCTTTGTGTTTTCCATCCCTCCATGTCTTGAGTTATCTGGTTTTCTTTTCTGTAGATTTGAGCGCCGTTTCTAGATGAGGTCGTGCCCTGGAAGGGGCTGGGGCTCGGTGTTGGGGTTTGCCGTGGGGTTTTGTTTGGTGTCCTTGGTGTTGCAGGCCTGCTGTTCCCTGTGTAGGGTACAGAATAGACAGGCTGATGGTACTGCACCTCAGTGGGTACGTTTTTATCTGTGGCCTGATGCAGCAGCTCTTCTACTTCTGAGGGTGTCATCTCGCCAACCACCCCATTGAGCATTTTACCTCCATCTGGATGCATTGCATATACAGACTTGCGCCCATCATCATACACCTTCAGCCCCCTGTCCTGGATGACTTCTGGGGTGATGGTTGCAGTCGAGACCACCTGACTTTTGCCTGTTCTCTTATCATGTTCCACACTAATCTCCATCGCAAACGTTGCTGGAATGAAGAAAAAAATGAAGGTCTTTGTACAGACTAGGAAATGGTTCAACATGGTTAGTTTGTATCACATTTCTTCATATTAGATTCATTTTTAAAAAGGTAAAAAAAACTGGCTTGTATAGTATCATGAAGGCAACAGTGTAGAATTACATCTAAGCCATTCTAAGGTACACTTTGGCCTGAATGAAGAAGTGAATTTGGAACCTTTTCAATCTCTCCACTGTGCTCCATTCTTTTTTCCTCCTGATTAAAAGCTAGCTTTCTCTGATTTATGACTCCATCATAGTTCAAAAATGGTAAGCACGGGAATGTTCTGCTCCCCCCACCAGTGAAATCTAATTGCTTCGTAATTGGCATCTGGGTGAAATGTAAAATTACAGCTTTTAAAATAGCATAATAGAACCAGGAGGCACTTTAAGTCAGAGCAGCTAGTTTAAAGCATTTAGAGTGCATCATAGCACAGAGACCGCATTAGTCAAAGTTACAAATTACCTCCTAATGGCATCGGACACAGGACTCATCTCTGTACTTGTCCTGTTATATCTTAGTGCTGCATTTGACACCATTGACCATCAAATTATTTTACAGAGACTGGAAGATCAAATTGGCATCAAAGGAACCACCCTAAGCTGGTTTAAATCGTATTTTTTAGATTGATCTCAGTTTGTTCACGTCAATGATGAATCCTCCATGCATACCAAAGTTTGTCATGGAGTCCCACAAGGTTCTGTACTAGGACCACTTTTATTTAGTTTATATATGCTTTCTTTAGGGAACATTATTAGGAATCACTCTATCAATTTTCATTGTTATGCTGACGACACCCAATTATATTTATCGATCAAGCCTGATGCAACCAATCAGTTAACTAAACTCCAAGCATGCCTTAAGGATATAAAAAATTGGATGACCTATAATTTTCTGATGTTAAATTCAGACAAAACTAAAGTTCTTGTAATTGGACCCAAACACCTCAGAAACTCTCTTTCTAGAGACTTAGTTACCTTAGATGGGATCACCCTGGCCTCCAGCTCCACTGTAAAGAATCTTGGAGTTGTTTTTGGTCAGGATTTGTCCTTTAATGTTCATATAAAACAAATTTTGAGGACTGCATTCTTCCACTTACGTAACATCGCTAAAATCAGACGCATTGTCTCTCAAGCGGATGCAGGAAAACCAGTCCACGCATTTGTTACTTCTAGGCTGGACTATTGTAACTCTTTGTTATCAGGCTGCTCTAATAAGTCTCTTAGGACTTTGCAGTTAATTCAGAATGCTGCTGCACGTGTCCTGACAGGAACCAAGATCAGAGATCACATCTCTCCCATTTTGGCTTCCTTGCATTGGCTACCTATTAAATCCAGAATAGAATTTAAAATTCTCCTCCTTACTTACAAATCTCTTCATGGTCAGGCACCATCATATCTAAAAGAGCTCATAGTACCTTACTACCCCTCTAGAACACTGCGCTCTCAGGACGCTGGGTTCCTTGTGGTTCCTATAGTCTCCAAAAAGTAGATTGGGAGCCAGAGCTTTCAGCTATCAGGCTCCTCTTCTGTGGAACAAACTACCAATCTGGGTTCTAGAGGCAGACACGGTCAACACTTTTAAGAATAGACTTAAGACTTTCCTTTTTGATAAAGCTTATATTATATTTTTTCCCTGTTAAAAGGGTTTTTTGTGGGCAAGTTTTTCCTCACTTGATCCGAGGGTCTAAGGACAGAGGGTGTCACTCCCTGTACAGATTGTAAAGCCCTCCGAGGCAAATGTACTTTGTGACTTTGGGCTATACAAATAAAATTGATTTGATTTGATTTGATTTAAAGCAGCCAGCTTTGCTTCAGGAGCACAAAATGGATGTCTTCATTAGCATAGAGCTGAGAGGGAGCTGTGAAATTGCTGGTGAGCATCCCAAATTGTTCCATAGTATGAATTATACTTCTTTTCTTGTTCATCACTAACCCTTTTCATGTTTTTAACAGATTGTCTTGACAGTTGTCTGAACAAACAGCAAAGCAGAAACTGTTAATTTATCATATGCAATAATAATATGATGTACCTTTCTTTGGTTCTTCATGACCCAGCTCACAAACAGGAGGAGTTTTTGCAGATGTCAGTGGGATGAATGAAACAATATCTGGGAGGGGTGAGGCTACATGATGTGTCAGAACTGAGAAGAAAATACATCATTCACTATTTGAGGATCTTTTTATAAGAGTGTCAAACCTTTATTATGGTAAGAACATTTCACACTTATATTTTTATCAAAAGATGACAAACTATGCTTTTGTTGCATTTTTAAAAGGATACTTCAAGATTTTTGACAAGATAAAAGACAACTCAGTACAGTCTTTATGGTGTATCAGTCAGTGGAATCAAACAGAGCTCTGTGAGTCACTGAACAGACCCATATTTCTCACTTACTTGAGGGCAAGGGAAATATTCATGACATAATTAGAATGTAAAATTCAAACACATAGTATGACAGAATTTTAACACGCAAAGATAGCAAAGGCATGTGTCATATAACAGGTTATATTAATGAATTATTCATAAATTATATATTATGGTTAGATGTCAAGTTGTCATAACAAAGACATCACAAATAATGTCAAACGGTTGGTATGGTTGTTACTGACATGGTGGAAATAGTTTGTTATGATTTGGTACTATAGGAATAAAACTGAATTGAATTGAAGTGTCTGTTATGATTTCACACTATATAAATGAAATTGAGTGTGCATTAAAAATAAGATAACTGATGACATTCATAAATTCATGATAGGTGCCATGTCATGGTCTCATGTTAGTCTTTTGCACAAAATATTGGTTTGAGTTTTTTCAAAACAAATATTTAAGTCTTAAAGCATCACTGTTATTTTAGAAAATAATAATAATTTCAAAAGTACATTGTTAATTGTTACATTAAATTATGATCTTGATAACAGGCCTAAGAAATTAGCTATGTTTGAATGCTAAAGCAATGAAGTTTAGAAAGGTTAGTAGATTAAAAATTATAATTATTAAAATTATTTACATTTATGTTTGGTCTGTATCACACTGTATGTTAAATCAAGTGAGATCTTTTAATCTGTTAATACAGCCTGATCCTATGAATTATATTAGATTCAGAAAAGTGAAATGCTATAAAAGTGTTTACCTGCCTGGAACTCTGCATTTATCTCCTAGATGTGAAGACAGAGTAGTTGAAGGTCAGGGTGATGAAAACGGCAGGAAGTCAACATCACAGCAGATTCAGAATCAACACTCCACGACTATGTCACATTAAAGTCACACTTATTTCACTGTGTCCTTAAGTCTAAATACAGACAGAAACCAGAAAGCATGTTCATACATATAAGTCCAAAGCACACCCACCATGTGAGCAACCCATTTACCTGCCACCTTATTCACTCAGAGCAGCCTCTTGTGAACCAAAGCACACCCACTCAGTCCTCACTGAATGCATCGTGTTAGAAACAGGCAGGAAGGGTGAGTAGAAAACAGTGATATTTGAAATTCCATGTAGTGGCCTGTATTCATAGAAAGCGCTCGAACATATTCACTTATTTCAAATTGTACCGCTTCATCTGAGTCAGAACGTTCTCTAACCTCCAAGAGCATGCAGAGTTGTGGCCGTACACAAGGTGAGGTTATACAGCACACACATGGTGAGTTGAATATATTGCTACAGTGTACAATTACAATGAGAGTTTATTGTGAACAAACGCACATTAAGGGGTGACTTGAGAAATGAAGTCTCAATTCTCGTATTCTTCAATTCTTCCATACTTACTGTCAGTACTGTCAAAACGCAATAAGTGCCAAGATGGACACTTAACCCTACACACCATTTCTTTTAATTATGAACCAAATTAATTATCAGCCATTTAGTTGCCCTTCAAATTCACAATATTTTCTCCTTCAGTGTTTGTGTGTGTGTCATCAAAATCATCTGTTAGTGTTTCTAATATCTGTCTGATCAGCAAATGTTTGTCAAAAGCAAAAGTATTATTAGAGCTCATGCTTCATTGCCTCAGGATTAAAAGTCGCATAGTGACACAGAGTTAATCAGTAAGCAGCACACAGCGTCAGTGAAGAGTCAGTGCAGCAAACATTAAAAGGCAGACAGTTTATTTGAGCCTACCTTGATAATGTCCTCCGCTGTCCTCTCCACCTCTTTTAACCGCTTCAGAACTACTTCTTCATTAGCAGAGATGTTGAGCTCCTCTGTTTCCAAGGCCTCAATCTCCTTCTCTATTCTGTACAAGAGAGTAATGAACTGTTTTTATGATTGGAACAAGCACTTAGCTGAACAGAATCTTCAGCAGTTCTTAAAAAACAGCAGCAGCTAGGGGGTACATGAATTGCTTTTAATAAAGCAAATCAACACGTAGTATTCTGTGTAGTATTTCTACTGCACGGTACAGCTCAGCCTTTGGTGCCAGGTACTTTTCTCAGTTCTATTCTCCACTGCACATAGTACCCCCTCAACACTTCTCTCTTTCTGTGGTGAAGTCTCTCAAATCCTAAATTATTGAATTGATCAGCTGGTCCCTCAATGCTATTGATACTATTTTTTTCACGAATGTTGTTGGTCCAGGAGAACCGACATGTCCTGGTGGGACTTTTGCTGCTGGGTACGTGATGGACTCTTGGAGTCTCTCGGCCCTGCAACAGGATTTCAAGTTGGGGGGCATGCAGGATTAGGTTTTATCAATTTGGCAAGGCTTAATCTAATCTAATCTAAAAAGTCTGTTAATATTCATAAGCATCTGTGATCTGACCATTTCAGACTGCCTTGGCTATTGTCAATCACAAAGAGTTCAGGGTTCTCTTCAAGCCCATCCTGTGTGATGAGGGGATTTTGTCCACAGACTGGCTGTGTGACAGTGAGGCTGGTGTTTTTATTGTCAGAGTGTGTAACTGTTACACTGCCACCCTACACAACCCTGCTGATACACTGTATCAAAAAAGTTCATCTTAAATTAATCATATTATCATATTACTATCTGCATTAGATATAGACTATTTTGGTATAACAGTATAACACGTGTGTAGCATTTACTAACCAAACTGCTGGAAAATTCATCATATTCAGCAAGTTCTGATGATTTTAACTTTGGTCACTCCTCCCAGCTTAATTTTTTACCAATGTGGTGGCTGTGTTAATTAAATGAAATTGAAATATGTGTCATATTTTGCACCCATCTTTTGCTTGATTCAGATTTTAGTGTATCTTCATATTCTTCATAATGTTACTCAGGTTACTCCTATCAACTTAAGTATTCATTTTTTGTAATTTTGCATGGTGACATTTCAGGGACTAGTATAGAAGAGTTAACTGACCAAAATAACTCCTGGGACAACAGAAAGAAACGTATGTATCATGTGTGTGCCAGTGGAACATCCTGTTTGTATAGTTCATTTTGCATGTCAGAGTTTAGAGAGAGAGATTCCAAAGTCTGTTTTTATTTCCTATTCAGAAACCTATTTTCTGCCCTATCGGAATAGTAATTTTTAGTATCACTAAAGTTTCACATGGTCTTTACATGCTTCAGTGCACATGATCCATTAGCTCTCCCATCTCTCTGCCTGTTGTGTCCAGTGTGGGATGTACTGTGGGATTTACTGCAGTTTGGAGCTGCTTAAGTTACCTGAAGATGTTGCTCTGCAGCTGATCACTCTGCTGCTGTTCATCCTGAGCCTGAAGCCTCATGGCCTCCTGTTCCTCCTCCGACTGCTGACTCAGACCATCCATCAGCCACTGCTCCCTCAGGGCTTTCTTCTGTCAATCAAACACACCGACACACAGGGACGTCAGTTTTAGCTGCCTACAGTATTTAAAATTTGATTCATATTGTGCATTTTGAATACATTTTCCCTTCAGCCTCCCTGTTCCCTTAAGGTCTGCATTGTCACAGACCTTCTCATTGCTGCCCTCCCTACCCTTTTCCCGTCATAGATGCATCAGTATACAGTTAGCACAGCTTGTGTCATTTTAATCATTTCTAAACATTCAAATCTTTTACCATGTGTCATCAGTTAAAAGATACTACATCTTCCTCAGTTCATTCTGGACTGCAGGCGGCCCAGATAGCATGGCATTGATTCAATGTTGAAATTTCATCAGAATCATTATTTTTGTTGAGGTTGAATAGTCAAGGACAGAAAACATTAAATCAATGTTGTTACTTTTTCGATGTTGATTCTATATTGGTCTGCTATCTGGGGATTGGTTTAATTTATATTGTATCAGTGTTGATTCAATGATAAAACAGTGATTCATTTTAAGTTGAACTAACATTGATTTTATATCTGTCTTGATATATTTTTCATCACTGAAATAACATTATTTCAGGGTGCAAACCTGATGAAAACTCAATGTTAAATTTCAGTGTTGATTCAGTGTTGGTCTGCTATCTGCGGGATTACTATAGCACAGATGTATAGTAACGAAGTGGAACTACTTAAGTACTGTACTTAAGTACTAAAATGCAGTATCTGTACTTTTTTGGAGTATTATTTTTTGCCCAACTTCTACTTTTACTGCACTACATATTTTTGATGACCGATACATTTTTCATGTGCTGAATCGTTACTCGTTACTATTGTAGCGTCCAGCCGGACACGTGATGAATGACGAGGCGATATTGAACAAACTGCATTTATTGTTGAACGGTTTGGTTCCAGGACTCGGTGACTGTCGGACGGAACCACGCCAAAAAACCAACAGAACAGTCCCGGTCTCATCAACCTCGCTCGTGCGCCGTACGTCATACACCTGACTCACCCAGGTGCGCTCTCTCACTTGCTGCCCCGCCCCCTCGCTCTGCATTCATTCAGACGCATTCACAGACCATGGGAAATCACAGAACTCTACCATGAACATTGTAACACTGTAACATTAGAAGTTGTGCCTTAATAAATATTTGAAATAATATAAACAACAGTACTTGTACTTTTACTTGTACTTTTATTTTCAGTACTTGAGTAGCATTTTTTACATACTTCTACTTGCAATACTTAAGTACAAAACATTTTGAATACTTTTGTACTTTTACTTAAGTATGGTGTTTAAAGAACACTTCAACTTCTACTCAAGTCAGTTTTTTGATATAGCACTTGTACTTCTACTCCACTCCATTACTCCAGTACTTTATACATCTCTGACTAGTAGCTGCAGATTACCAGACAAAATGAAGAGGTTAGTGTATTAATAACATTCAATCCTCCCAAAGTGAGCATGGTGTCAGTTTGAGACATTTCATTCAGTGGTATTTGCAACAGGTTTTCACCCTCCTCACTCTTTCATTTTTAGTGGATTTGATGAAATGTTGCTATCATCTTACCGTGCCAACACATCAGTCCCATACATCCACTCACTCACTTTATACTTGTTTTAATATGTTGTTCTGTGTTTTATTTATGTATTTATTTTTATTTTTTAAATTGTGTTTACTTGACTGAGAGATGTCCACTGTTTTTTACACCTTTACCTGAACAAACGGCAAAGAATTGAACCTGGACACTGTCCAAAATGTTTTTGCCCTGTTAATGGAGTGCTCCAAACGACACCTTGTCACTGTGTACTCCTACTGCAGCATTGCCTTCAGCTACCGTGTCTTCCGAATTTCTAGAGTGGAAATAATCATCAATGTGGCCATAGCAATTTGGGAGAGGTTTGTCCATTCCCAAGAAAGAAGTGAAGTAAAGCAGAAATGGAACTTCTCCAACTGTGTCTGTGCAATAGATGGCAAACACATTGTCATCTGTCACACTCCTGCTTCATCTGGTCACAGTTTTAAAACTATAACTTTTCTCATTGTCCTTCTGGCTGTGAATGATATCAGTTACCAGTTACCAGGTGATAGATGTCAGTGCCTATAGAAGAAACAGCGATAGGGGCACTCTCACTGTCTCCTCTCTGAGAAAGACTCTCCAGGTAGGCAGGATGGATTTCCCAGAGGACCTTCCTCTTTCAAACATGCAACATCTTGTACAAAGACCTCAAATGACCGTTTGCATGACATCAGCTCTCAAGACAACATCATGAAAGTACATATGGGATCCCTGCAGCACAGTGGAGGATACACCACAGAGCGCTGGAGTATGCCCAGAGAACATGGATAAGCTGGTGACAGCAGCAGTCATCCTCCACAACCTTCTCCGATGGTCTGATGCAGCTCCACCAGCCCAGAGCCCTAATCCAGAACATGCTACGCTGCTTTCCAGATCATCTTCAGGGTGAGAAGCAATAACCCAGCTGTGACTCTCTGTCAGAGAAAATGTATAACACACTTTTCCTCTGCTGCTTGTAAAGTGCCATGACAGCACAACCTGTTGTAGCACGTCTGTTTGTCTGCTGTTTGGTTATGCTGTTAGTTTTCTATTCATGGCTTGCCAATATGTCAACATTTAAGACAATTAGCCAAGTATGGAGATGTTAATAAATACACCGTGGAAGCATGACAGTCTTTTTATAGATACCAATCTAACTTATTTCTGTTGAATATCTGTAATGTGTGAGAATATAATGTGTTATTTTCAACATTCTCACCTGAGATAAAGAAATCTGCCATGTGATCGCCATATAAGAAGCTAAAGGTTCATCTTACGCTCCCATAACCAAATCCCTGATTGTGAACATGTGAATGACAGCAGAATATTACAGACAGTCTAATACAGTGCACTGCTGTGCCAGAACAAGTTGTGTCAACACATCCTCTTCCTGGCCCCTGGTGGTAAAATAATTGCAATGTTCCAATTTTAGAAAATCGTAGCACCTAAAAAGGGATTGTGAGCCAGAAAAGGTTGAGTCTGACAGTAATGAAGGCAACAAAAATGCCAACACCTTCATTTGTGCTGAAGTGAAAGAATATCTGTAGGTAGAATAACAACAATATTAGAAGTTATGTAATACTCCTGTAGGGGGACTCAGTTCATATTAGTGAAAATAAGATGTGACCTTCACAGACTGTGTCTGAGTTTGTAGAGAAATGAAACAGAGACCTTGGCAGTGATATTAGCTTAGATAGAGTAAATGAAATCATGAAATGTTCATCCCTGCTCCTCCTGGCTCTGATCAGTGACTGCTGTAGATGTTTTTACTCTTTATTAGATGGAAGAAGAAACCACACTGCACACATGTGCACTTTCCCCCTGGATGTTGGTTTAATTTAAAGTACCTTTATGTACTGGAGTTTTAACTTCTCCTCTTCAATCTGTCTCCTTTTCATGGCGATGTTCTCCTGGATTCTTCTCTTGTCCTGTGGGGGGATCAAACACACATTTGCATCATGTTTACATTTTACAGCATGGAAACTATTCCACCTGTTGGCTTCTAATGCTGACACTTCAAACTTAAGCTGACAGCTGGACACCAACAGCCATAAATAGCTAAAAAAAGGATCTTGACATTTATGACCTCACCCAGCCTACCTGTTGTTTGTGTGTGTGTGTGTAGGCGGGGGTAGATTCACCTGTTCACTACAGCCTCTACCACTTTCCCTGCTAATAAAACGCTAATTCATCTTAAACAGAGTTAGATTGTCATGACACAGACACACACACGTTTGCCCTGCCTGGACTATCACACTGCTTATTAGCTTTAATCTTTTACTCAGCATCAAAACACACAGCCTCTGTTCCTGGATGTCACACTGAGGGTCAATATGGGCTTAAATTAGTTCTAAGGCACTAAGTCCCAGTGAAAGGGGATCTCCCTGATGACGTCTGCTGGTATCTATAGTCCTGTCTCTGTCTGCGTCTGACTCGGTCAAACTCAGTGATGTCACTTTGGTGAAATGTCTGGACCATGAAAACCCTTTCACAAAGACAACTGGCACCACGGCAATTAGAGACTTACTGATCAAATGAGTCTTGTTACTAATGGTGTTTTGTTTTCCACTCTCAGTTATCAGGAGATAAGAAGACAAAAAGTTAAAAAATATTTTGCAATTCTTTGGCACTTTTTCAGCTCAATGTTTTTTGCAGTTAGAATATTGTCATTTTTTTCTAATGCATTATTATCATTGTATTGTGTAAAAAATCCTTTGGAGAATTTATAAATATTCCCTCAAGCCTCATAGTGGATCAGCATACATGTTTGATTGGCAGCTAAGCTGGCATAGGCTGGAGAGACAATCCAAACTCACACTACTGACTGCTGATGACATACGAGGTTAGGAGGTTAGTTTGTAAGATGATTATTTGCTAATGAGCTAATGAGTCTGCACTTTTCCCTCAATGGATTCTTGCTTAGTCACTCATTCAGCAGTCTGAGGTGCAACCCCAGACAAGTCTTCATGTTTGTAGATACAAAGGAGACCTCATGATCCATTTAGGAAGCAGATTAAGAAGAAAAATGTGATGCAGGTCTAAATCGGTGCTTCTTTTTCTGTTTGTATATCAGCTGCTGTGAGTCAGTGTGAGCACAGGTCAGTGGTGAAATGCTGACGTTATTGCAAACAGATTTTAGATTTAAAATCTATTTGGCTGCCTGAAAAGTGTTTTTATGTTTTGATTTGTTTAAGTAGACACAGAAACCGTGATTCTCAGAGGTCCATGCAAAGACAGAGCGTGACATAATTAAACTAATAAATAAATAAATAAATACTTCTTCTTACTAGCACTCCCATCAACTGTTTTTTGAAAAAGCCCTCATGAAGCCTCTGTAATGATTACACCCTGTTTCTGTTGGTTACAGTGCTGAATTAGGCTGCACCATTTCACCGAACAAAAGCCCGTACATGTAAACTGTCCATCTTCATGAATACATTGTGCTGTCAGAGATACAGGATATGATGGACAGACAACATGTGATTCATTTAACTGTGGATGTCTGAAGTGACCAGCAGTTTGTATTCTTATTGTCTGAATTGTGTTAACATCTTCCTGGCACAGATAAAGGCTGTGCTGCCTGGCCTGCCTGCAGTGAGAGGGACTGAGCTGCATATCTACTCCAGAACTCTTAAGCTTCTCCTCTCCAGCTCTGTCATACTGCACCTTCCTTCACACCCACACTTTTTATTTTCAGACTCTGTTTGGAAATGAGTCCAGTTTCAGAGCTGCATCATGGCATCTTACTCAGGCTAAATCTCAGCAGTGCTGCAGGTACTTATACTGCTACACAGCCGCATTACAAATATGAGATTGTTATTTGAATGATAAAGGGACATCAATTACCTGAGAAAAGTCTATTTAATGCATGTTCTGAATTTGGACTAATTCTGTGAAGGAGATTTAATCGGCTGCATTAACATGCTGTTGTTTAAAGGGTTTTATAATGGCTAATCAGTAAAGGAATTAAAATTTCCAATATGTCTCTTGCAATTAAATTTTTTCAAAACTCTTCACTCTTTAACAAACATACGGCTCAGCACAGAACACATACTCTCACATTCCAAATGCATAAATGCCACCAGTACACTTTATTTCCATTTGTTCGCCAGCTGTTACACTCTGTCACTCAATCACTCACTAAATGAAGCCAAAGTCATTCTGATCCTCCCTGACAGTCTTGTGCAGGTATGTCCAAATACCCAGCATTCTTTCTTTAAGAGAGAAGTCTGATCATGTGACTGGTGATCTTCACCTTTCCACCTTCATGAGGAAAAAACATCCTCTGTGGAATTGGGGAGTGAATTTACTTAAAATTCATTTTTATTTAAATTAAGGCTGCATTTACACATAGCCGGGTATGTTGAGAAACAAATATTTCCCTCCCTCCGTTTTCCAAAATAACATCGTGCACATAGCATCGTTTTCAAAAAAGTTTTCGTTTACATCAACCCGCTTAAATACAGTGTAGGAGGAAGGAGAACACTCTGCAAGCCAATCAGAATAATGCTTCCATAATCATCGTCATAGCAAAAGGTAAACATTGGTCGCACTTCTGGCGCATCAGCTGCCTAAAACTCTGTTTATCTGAATTTTCCAGAATCTCCACTCTAGCTGGAGTTTTTAGAAAGATTCGTTTTCAGAGGCGAATTCACCGTTAGCGTGTAAAAGGTACAAACGAAGGGCAATGTCTCAGTTTTTAAAAATACCTGTGTACGTGTAAACAGGGCCTAAGTTTAGAATTTAAAGTTAACACTTTTCATAATCAACATGTGCAAAATTGAGATTTGGTGGTTGAGTTTGAACAAGAAAACTGAAATCAATTAAAACCGATCAACAGGTTAGTCAAGACTGTGAAAAAAAATAATGTGAGAAATATGAAATGTGAGAAATATGACCATAACAATCAACCACAGATAACCTGACTAAAATAATTTGTCTGAAAACGATTCTGAACCTCTACCTTCAGCTGAACCACCTGTAGATGTTCAATGTTGTTTTAAGTTCAGGTAAGTATCAGAGCTAGTTCAAGTCAACAAAGCAGCTCTCAGCATGTGACACATTATTTGTACCGTGTTCCTCCCAGCAGCTCAGGATCCTTACCGTGATCGCCTGGAGCCTCTCCTTCAGCAGGTCAGCCTCCTCCATAATGGCCTACAGGACAGAGAGAGTGCATACAGTAATGAGTAAATATCAACATGTGAATGCAGCAGTAAAACATTATGTTACATGAACATAACATGACTTGCATCTTATGTGTAGAAAAAGACTACATGTATATTGTAATATATTAGTGAGGAAATATGTAGTGGATGTTAATGGTGTATGAATCATGATTCATCTGAATCATTCACCTGGATCCTCTTACTGACCCAGGATTAACCAGTCTGTAGTCTCCATTAACCCCAATCTTACCGTCCTGCACCTGCCAAACACCAGGCCACATATACAAATTAAAATGATAAACTGTGTCATCCACTACTCTCATTTTAACCTGTACAAGCTCATTACAACATGTCTCAGTCCATCCGCCTACAAAGCTGACAGAAATCCAGATATTATCATGGGCAATAAGCAGATGAGCTGACACAGTGGGTCAGTGGAACTTTCTGCAGACTGAGAATCAGAATCACAGATCTGGATCCAGATTCAGATCCACAGATCTATCCTGCACGAGTTAACCAGCGGGGGACTCAAGAGACTCAAGACACCTGTGGATCACTCGCTGATCCAGCAGAACCAGGTGACCGAGATTCACTGATTCAACTGAGTGGAGTGGATCATTTCCTCCACACAGTGTGAAAAGAGGCAGATTCTCTGATAAGTGATTGCCATAAGCAGTATTTGAATAGCAGCATAAAGTGTTAGCATAATCTGTCATTAATAATTATGAACATGTAGGTTAACCTAGTAACTTACTCACAAGTGTTGCAGATGTATTTTGTGGCAGCTGAATATAAACATTTGGAACTACTCACTGCCTAACAGCTAATGTTTCAGAATTTTATGCACAAACAGTAGACTGCACTTGTAGAACAGCTCTCATTTTGAATTTATTTAGCCTATTTGTAGTCCAACACAGTGTGTTTCACTGGTGGAATTTATATGCTTATGGACATACTGACGCAAATGACTCAAAGGTGGATCTGGATCTGTTTAGTGAGTGACTCAGAAAGACTAAGGTCCGTAGAGGGATACAGGTTAATCTCTAGTGGATGTGAGGTTGTTGTGTGTGTACCATGTATCTCTGTGCATATATACACCATCATTCTCCGTGGCTGTGAAGAAAAGCCAATGCGGAAATGACAAAAACTGCAGTTCCTCAAAAGTCCATTTGAGGCTGGCTACAGAAACGTCAGTCTCTATAAGCCCCCATATTAATGTTTACAACCTGCAGACAGTTATACAAGACAGTTATGGTCTCTATAGATAAAACATTCCCTCAGCATTCATCCTTCAGCCTCTACTCCGTCCAGAAAGTTATTGAGTGTGCTTGAAAGAGCACACTATATACTGTACTATTCACCGCGCTTAATATTATTGTTCTTACACCCTTTTTTTGCCACCCTACTACTCCCACAGTTTTTGTCACACATACAAAAAAAAAAAAGGTATTAAAACGTGCGTCTCGGCTGGGAATATCCATTACAGTTTATAGTATAGTTGATAATTTGCTGCTGCTGTGTATCTGTGTCTCTCTATCTCTATCACAGGTTCCACTGCTACTGTAATCATTTTATCATTCATTGTGATTCATTGTCATTTTATCAGTCATTGTAATTGTACAATATGTTTGTGTTGATCCGTCCTGTACACGTGACATCCATTGCACGTCTGTCCGTCCTGGGAGAGGGATCCCTCCTCTGTGGCTCTTCCTGGGGTTTCTTCAACATTTTTTCCCTGTTAAAGGTTTTTTGTGGGCAAGTTTTTCCTCACTGGAACCGAGGGTCTAAGGACAGAGGGTGTCACTCCCTGTACAGATTGGAAAGCCCTCAGAGGCAAATGTACTTTGTGACTTTGAGCTATACAAATAAAATCTGATTTTATCAGGCTGGACTCGAAGCAGGACTCAGATGCAGAGGTGTCAGTGAGTTGTTTTATTTAGAATAACAAAAAACCCTCGACAGAGTGAGGCTAAGGCAGGCTATAATACAGGCCTAAACTAGAGAAAACCAAAAGTCACCCCAAAGGGAGGAAAAAAATTCGGCGAACTGCGTTATGAAAAATGAACTAAATCAAAATCACAAAAAGGAGGAAAATCAAAAGGCTGCAAAACATTAACTGAAATCTCTCCTAGGGAGGATGAAAAAACAACTAAACTAAGCTCAATGAAACAAACGGCTATACTTATAAATTTACAACAAAAAAATCACTCAATCGAGGCAAAAACAAAGGAGCTCTCAGGCAACAAGGCTAAGGCTGTGAACAGGCACGAAAGAAGGCTTTGGTGTTCAGTCATAGGACGAAACACTTTGGCACAAGACAAAGGGAGACGCAGACAATATATACACAGGGTAATGGGGAACAGGTGGAAACAATCAGGGCGGGGAAGACAATCAGACCGGTGACACATGAGAAAGAGCAAGTGACCTGAACGGGGGAGGGCAGGTAATATTAAAATAAAACAGGAAATGACAAGACAGAACAAAAACCCAACTTGACCTCACCGTGTGACAGATTTGATTTGATTTAATTTAAAAATCGCCAAAAAACCATGCCAAAAAAAATTAATAGGTGTGTATTGGAAGAATGTTCGTAAGCTATAGTGCATGACATCATAGCGAGAGTGGAGAGGGAGACACAAGACACAAAGTTGCGGCAGCAACACAAGATGCTAAAAGTAAAGTCGTCTTTCAAAGTCCATTAAAAAGGCAATGATGACATAGCTTGTTGTATTAATACTGAAATTTCTGAGCAGTGTCAGTAATAATGTACGGGGGCGACGGAGCCAGAGTCAGGCACACTCAAAATCTCTTTAGAAATGTTTTCTAGTTTTAGGCATTATTATTTTGTACCAGTGTATGCAGCCTTAGATCTGATGATGACTGTTGATAAGTAGAGTAAGTTTCATGAATATGACACTTTCCTAGTGGAAGAGAGTACTAGAGGATGCCGTTCACAGTAGAGGTGCTTATTATAACACAACACCTGTTGGTGAACAATCCCAATAACTTGAGATGCCTGCACACTGTTGACATATTAATATTACAGTAAGAAAAAAAACAAAACAATAATATATACTTTGAATATATTCATGTTAAAGTGTATTAATGAAAGTTGTATTTATTATTATTAGTTTTAGAAACTCAATGTGATTGTCTTTCTTCTGTATAGAATATGTTTGACAGTATATGCACTGTAAAGGGTCAGCTGCATACTGGCTGAGTTTAAACAGTGTGCCTGTCATCAGTGATTTACTGCAGTACATTTTAACACACAATATAGATTTGTGTATATCAGCCTTGACAGGCAGAAACACAGAAAGAGAAGTAGCATCTCTGTGTCATGTGTCAGATTGATGACTGATTCAGGCCTGAGGAATGGCACAATAACTGTAGGGAATGTAACATGGCCGTGTTGGTGTTATGTGTCATAACGCATGTCAGTAAATCAGAGGAGATTAGAATGAGTGCTGAAGGTTAAGATACATCTGACCCTCTGTAACCTCACACACAGCTGTTTGAACACAGTTCACATCTACAGCAACGTGAGTGAGGACTCAGTAAAACAGACACACACAAAGAAAGAAACGGACTACGCAACTGCAATTTACTGTCCATCACTTCAGCTTTTCAACAGTAATTAACATCTTTCTCATCATGTCCCATCGTATTTTCTTCTCAGTTTAACATATTTTAAGGTTTTCACTAAGTAGTCTGTTTCATAGCTCAGATGTGATGGTACACCAGTCTGTATGGTTGACATTAACTTTAACCTTGTGTTTTTATACTTTTCCTCCTGAATATTCATCATCTAAACACTAAGGTTTGATGACCTGATCTTTGACAAGGCATCTAGGAGTCAGTGGGGTTACTTCAGGGGGCTGTCAATTTATTGATTGATAATTTTTGAGTTGTGTTTTCTTTTCACAAATTAAAATTTTTAAATGTCTAAAAATACAATATACATTAACATGAAATTATTAGATACATTTTGCCAATTTGTAAAATAATAATTTAAACAGCAATGATGATAGGCTACTCATTGATCCTTGTGACATCTTGTGACCTCACACTACAAGCTACCCTGCTAATAGTGTTAATTAAGTGGTCTGTAAGCTCTTTCATCAAGATGTGGCTTGATATTTCTGAGTTATAAACAAACCACATGGGGCTAACTCTTTTCACCAGATTATTAACACATCCGTAGCTAACATACCTCCAGTTTCAAGGCTGTTTAAATAAGAGGCCCCAGGGGCCCTTTGACCGCTCAGTCATCTGAAAGCATTGGCCCCTGAAAGACCTTCAGGACTTTGGGACTAACCGTGATAAACCCTAAGTTCATATGGGCCAGACTAAACACAACCCAATCACGTATATTGCAGTATATTTATGACTTGAATATACATTGAAAACCTATTCGATGAACCTGTATAGACATATACTGTATTTATCTGCAGCTGACAAAAGAACTTTAAATAAGGTTTTATAAACTAAACTTATCTACAGTATATATGATGACTACATTGCATTTTTATGTCAGAAATATAAATATTTTATTGTTGACTTTTTATTTAACACACTTTCATTAGCAGATATTCCAGTGAGGGGTAGTAAAAGCAGAAGCAGCCACATGGAGCTGTTAGATAATGAACTATGAAAAAAAGTGTCTCATTAAGCATCCCAAAAAACTGGAGTGAAAATCAACGTTCATAACTATTAGAATGTTCCAAAATCAGCTCAATTTGCTGTTCAGACTATTTCTTAGCACAGTGTACCCTGACAAACCTTCTGAACTGAAGCTACTCTCTCTCTTTGAAGCCTCCTTTGATAAAAACAGTAATTTTACCAGAATATTTCCAAATCTCACTCTATGAATGAATAGAGTTTTATTTAATTTTGTTTCTGTGGTGTGTGAACAAAATGTGTTTTATGATGAGTTAACGAGGAAATAAGACTGATCTTAGTTTGGTAAAAGAGACAAACTTGAACTCCTTGAAGGTGTACGGTTATATTTTTCTATGGAAATACATTTGTGTCGTGCAGTACAGTTTGAATGGATGTGGTTTCTCAGGGTTCAGCTCAGTGTCAGATTCCTGTGTCAAAGCAAATACCAACCTCAGTTACAGATTCAGTAACTTCTGTAAAACTGTTTCACAAACCAAACCGTTTTCTGATATCACACCCCTCTGGCTAAGGTTTGGTTATGCTTAAGCACAAAAACATATGGATTATGTGCATGAATTGTCACATATAACCCAATTACACATGTTGAACATCTGCAGACAGTAACAGCTAAAATGTTACAAATAAAACCATAAACTGTGAGGACAACAGTCCATGAAGAAGGTATAGGAAACTATCCCAATAGCCATAGAAACTACAGACGGCTGCATGCTGTGGACACAAAGACTTGAAAAACTATTATTCAATTTAACTGCTGCTCTCACAATGGCGGGTCTGTCCTCATTCTCTCCATCAGTCCATTGCATACTATAATCTGTTTCAACAGTGTCAGCCTGTGAATGTCTGTCTTTTCATAGATCCATCACATAACTCCACCTTAAAGTATTATGCATTTATATGTGAGTTAACTCTGTGTAGACTTAATAATGGATTATCTGAATGGCAGGGAAATAGCAAGCTGCTGGAAATACATAGTGCAGTGATAAAGAAGCAGGGACATGTTTATTTATGTTAGTAGCATCTGAGCTGAGTAAATGTCATCCTGTTCATGTTCATCAATGTTTGAGTTACATGGGTTCATGTCCAGTTCAACTCAAAGGGTGACAGACTTCATACTGGTTCCATCAAAGGTGCTATGTATGGCATTTTCAACAAATCCATGTCAAGGTAACTATAATGTATGAAGCTGTGGTGGAAAATGGCAGCTGTACTCAGCTGTGGTAGAGTTAATTAAAGTGCACCATAGTTTTTCTTGTTATAACAGATGATTTCCTTTTGGTAGTTTTTGTTCTTGTTTAAGTTAATGTCTACATTTACCATTTAACTGTCCTCTGATATGAATACAGTGCTTTATATTTAAACTCAGTTACACTGAGTTCATATACTTTACTTTCATTTATTTGATTATATGTCTCACTTCTGATTAAACCACAACAAGGTAGGGGTGGTGTTTAGCTCAGCTGGTAGAGCAGCCGCCCCATGTGTGAAGGCTCATTTCTTGCTGTGGAAGCCCAGGGTTCAATCGGACCTGTATCTTTCCAGCATGTCATTTCCCATATCTCTCTCTCTCCCCAAATTCCTGTCACTCTTCAGCTGTCTCTGTCAAATAAAGCTTGAAAAAGGCCAAAAAAAATCTTTAAAACAAAACTAAAAAAAAAACAACAACTGCTATTCCCCCCATAGGCATCCCATCATAACTAAATGAACACTGAAACAAGTGTGAATTTGCAATAGCTGTGATCAATATCATTTATGCATTCCCACACACAGCATCACACCTGATCATCCCTCTAATGTGAAACATTCTGCTAACAGGTGGATACAGAGCAGACTACAAAAATGTGTTAGTATTTTTTTACTTGCTTAAGTCAATTTAACTTGTGAACTATTAGCATTCATCCAACTCAGTACATTTACCATAAACCCAGATATGTTCTGCTCTATTAGCCCTCTTTGACCTTGAAATCAATGAAATGGACCTCCAAATGTAACAGCAAAATATGGTAAATATAAAACAACATGTATGCGATTTTTCTGACCTATTGCCCTTATCAATAGGATGACATCAATTGTAAGTAGATTTCCATATATATGTATCCTTTATTTGATCTGCTTCTCCTCTGGTTCATGTCTGGTTGGGTTTAATGAAACTACTTGCTGAAGTTAAGGAAAAGGTCTTGGTCATGATTCGAGAAAACAATGACTCGTGGGAAACAGGAGACAAACAGCTGTTTCTTGACTCTTCCTGGGGCTTTGTTGACCTCCACCCACGAAACTAGAGCTCTCACATAGAACTTCACTTCTCCAAATGGATTTATATTCAGTGTTTTTCTGGTCTGCTTTACAACACATGTGTATTCATACTGTACACTGATTCAGCTGGCCTATCCAAAGCACACACAGTAATACTAAACCCAGCATACACACTCACACACTGACAGCCACCAGGAGCTATTTAGGATTAGGTATCCTGCTCAAGGACACTCTGACAAGACTGGGGAATGTACCAATAACCCTATGTACATGGTGCTCAAGTTAGTTTCGGTGGATTTTTTATTAACCATTTTCACTGAGTGTACATGGAAACCATCTTCGCTACACCACCTACACCAACATGCCTGCATGTCACACTGCCTGTGGTTGTCTTCAACTACGTACCACACTCAAACACACAAACACAGAAAGCAAAGCAATAATAAGCATATAATGAATAATATTATCTGCTTGATATGGGCATTGAGTCGCAGCTTTGTTCACATATTTTCTGAAAAGATTTTATTACATGTTGCTTAAGGGAAACGAAAAGAGTTATTATACTGTGCTCACATGCAGGCAGGATCAATGTGGATGTCATTGACAGTCCACACAGCCCCTGATACCTGAGAGGGAAGGGATCACATGAACCCCAGTCATGACAGAATACGTCTCTTCTGAATACCATATTGCTTCTGAGTAGGCGCCTATGTTTTTACGCATTCATGCTCAGCCCACTAACCCACCCACACACATACCGGGTAAAATCAGCCTTTCACCCACACATGGATAACCCAGGCACAGCATTCATGTCACACAAGACTCTAGATATTCATTTGTCTGCCTGTAGATACTTCTTAAGCTCGAACGTAGGTAATTATGTAATCTGTGCTATATAAAATACATCGTAGATAAAATAATATACATATACACAAAAAACATAACTTTCCTTTTTAATTTAAACTGAGTTTGATTCAACACCATAAAAAAAGAAAGCTAAATAGAAAAAAAGGAAAGTCATCACGACCTAGTCAGTCCTTCCTGAACTGCCCCTCAGAAAACAGCCTCTGCCTGGGCAGTGAGAGTCCCTCTTTTTACTGATGATGATTGTGTAATGTGAACTCACATGTCAGAGGTTCAGGTAACTTCAACTAATATGTCTTCCACATTCACTGGGAAATATTTTGAAATGATGGGGCACTACAGTGAACCCCCCCCCCCCCCCTCCTCTCTCTCTCTCTCTCTCTCTCTCTCTCTCTCCTCTCTCTCTCTCTCTCTCTCTCTCTCTCTCTCTCTCTCTCTCTCTCTCTCTCTCTCTCTCTCTCTCTCTCTCTCTCTCTCTCTCTCTCTGTTTCACTCAAGATGAACATTGTCAACATCCATCTTCATTTTTACAGAACCTGCAGTGAGTTTTCATATTCAACCTTCAGTCTCAGTACTGGACACACAAGTAAAATAAGAGCAAACAAGCTAGCTGGGCTAGCATGTGTGTTCTACAAGCCTTTGTTCCTCAATGTATTTTTAAGGAAAAGGTTTCAAAATGTGGTTGGGAAATGATGATTGGGAAAAAAATGTCTGTGCAGTGACAGTAAAGTTACAGTAAATAATATAATAACAGGTTATCCAGAGCTCTTTTTGCAGTTGTCATGCTGAGTGATGTAGTTTTGCTGGTGTAGGTGAGTTTTAACAGTGACATAAAGTGCAGCACACATGCTGAGAAAACACAGTTCCAGGATTAAGTAAAGGTTGGAATATGAGTGACAAAATGAATGAGGGAAGGCGAAGAGGATACTGAAGGTCATGCTGCTGGTTAGCTTGTCCACCTGTTGACACTATGGAGGCCTTATGCCACACTGCTGAAAATAGAGACACTGCCTGGCTCACAGCTGGACCAACCTGACACTGTGCACAAGACAAAGTCTGCATGTGTGTGTTTATAAGTTCATATGTTCTGAAAGAAAGCTAATGTTAGGATGAAAACCCTCAACACCTGTCAGTCAAAAAAAAAAAAAAAAGCCAACAAACAGGGACTAAAGAAAGGTGCTGTCCAGTGCACATTATGCAGTAAACCTGAGAAACTCCACCTCAACTAATACAGTCCCCATATCGTGCAGGCACATCAGGGAGAAAAGAGTCAATAATAGTTGCACATACTAATGGAGGAC
This sequence comes from Collichthys lucidus, assembly GCA_004119915.2. Classification (NCBI taxonomy): domain Eukaryota; kingdom Metazoa; phylum Chordata; class Actinopteri; family Sciaenidae; genus Collichthys; species Collichthys lucidus. The sequence continues at coordinate 29,176,041 of CM014096.1, read as the reverse complement.
AAAGCCAAGGAAGCCAAGACTGTCTGTAGGTGCCATTACAGCACTTGTACTTACAGTAATTACAGTGCCCAAGTTAGCCAAAGCACAGGAACTGGTATATACATGTTCATTGAGCTGTTTCCACAGCTTCTTGGCTTTTGGTTTTCATTTCTTATCCCTCCCCAAGAAAAGCTACCTCTCATTATATTCAAAACAAAGCAGATAAAGCCAAGCAATGGTTTGGGTAATGACAGAGTGCAGTGAATAGTATTCAGCATATGCACAGGATTTTACGGTTACGGTTTAAAAAACTGGTTTGAATTTTTGAGAGTCACTTTTTTGCACATTTAGAACAATATTTGTGAACTTAGAGATATTTTAAATATTTAAATCCAAATGTTAAATGTAAGATCTAAATGCTAAATATGAATCTAAATGTTAAATATAAATATAATATAAATGTTAAATATAAATATAAACCTAAATATAAATGTTAAATCTAAATCTAAATCTAAATGTTGAAGCTAAATGTTAAATATATATCTAAATGTTTAATATAAATATAAATCTAAATGTTGAAGCTAAATGTTAAATATAAATATAAATCTAAATGTTGAAGCTAAATGTTTCAGGTGAAACTAAATATTTAGCTAAAATGCAAATTCAAATGACGGTAACCGGAAGTGCCAAAATAAAAGCTTGAGAAGGTCAGAGCGTCTTTATAGTGGCAAATAACGAATAAAACCCATCTTATCCGGGGAAATGGACTCTTGGACATGCATATGACGGGACTTGGCATGGAAACGGCAGGCAGCTGGTTCCAGTTCAGCATGGGCCACAGTACTGTACTTCTGCTAAACAGTGATTATTGAGGTTTGTTGTTATGTATAAAGGTGCACTGTAAGAGAGTGACATTTTCCTAATGCAGTTGTGATTAAAGGAATACAGACCAACAAACTATTCTGTGAGCAAGTACAAACATTATGTGAATCCACAGTTTAACAACTTTTTTTTATATGCATATTTTCCAACAGTTACAGCAGAAGCTTGACATATTACCACCTAATTAAGTTGAATTCCTATTGTTACTCTTAGTGAGTCCAGAGTATAGTGGTGGTCCAGCACTGACCATGCCTGTTTGTGTGACAGATATAATATGCTCATAATAGGCATTGTGTTAATGTTGGTATTTACACATGAGACTGATATCCATGTGAACATCTCACTTCTAGAGAAAAATTATATTTCCGAAATGTTGAGCTATGTGTTTAACTAGCAGGAATATGAAATTAAACCTCTGAAGCAAATATGAAAATCTTTCTGTAAGTACAAGTCACTGTTACGTTGGATGACGATAACTGCAGTGTGATTTCAGGTCTTCATGTAGGTGTGAAAATGAGCTCTCTACTTCATTAGTGTCTTCCCTCCCCTGCTCTGCCAAATGTGCTAAAATGCTGATCTGGGATGAGTGGGAAGGAAAGGGCGCAGGTTGACTGGTTTTCTGCAGGCAGCCGAGAACGACAGCATGTATGTAGGAGTGCACGTGTGTGTGGGTGTGTGTGTACATACATTTATTACACACAATACTTGCAACGCGATACAATTTCTTTTTTCATCTTTAAAGACATTCATTTTGTGCTTTCTGTGATTCTGTGATTTCTAAAGAGTATGTAAATTTGAAGATATATCATCTTCTCAACTCCTGCTTGTGTGTGTGTGTGTGTGTCCATCTGTGAGTAAAAGTAGTTAAAGCCAGACCAGTGCTGAGAGGCTTCAAGCAGCCGACAGCTTAAAGGAATTAAAAGATTAAAGAATCAAAAACCCTCGTGGCTAATTTGAGCTCCTTTAACAACAAGTCGCCTCTGGGTAACTGACCTACGAGAAAGTATGTACAGAGAGGAGTTGACAACACAGTGGTAAAGTCTGTACACAACAATCTTTCTGATCTGATGAGAATATCTGCTTCTCTTTCAAAGAGACACTCTACGTTAATGTGGCAGAAGCAAATGCAAACCATGATGGTGATACAGAGGTCTACTCACCGGGTGTGTGCTGTGTGTGTGTCCTTAAGCAGCTGATAGCAGAGAGTGTGTGGAAGGTAGAGCTCACTCTCACAGTGTATCCAACATTACTGAGCCCGAGGTTGTGTCAGGAGATTGTGTAGGCTGAGAGAGATTCAGACTGACTGGGAAGACTCCCTCCCTCTCTCCCTCCCTCTCTGCCTTTATCTGTTCCCTGTGAGCCATGTGCCTCAAATACCTCTGCCAAACAATTGCTCCACACACACACACACACACACACACACACACACACACACACACACACACACACACACACACACACACACACACACACACACACACACACACACACACACACACACACACACACACACACACACACACACACACACACACACACACACAGGTATATGCTGCACAAATGTTGCAATACATAGCAACACAGATTTTTGATTTACTTACTTCCCACCTTAAAGAACTAGTACACACACACACATATAGAAAACGTTGTGGCCTGGGTGACAGCTGTCCCTGGCAATGCTGTGCACCCTCCGCAGACATCGCTTGCTCTGGACAGCCTCGATGGTGGGGAGTGGTGAACCGGTGATGCACTGGGCAGTTTTCACCACCTTCTGCAGCACTTTCCGGTCCAAGATGGAGCAGTAACCATAACAGACCGTGATGCATCTGGTTAGGACACTCTCAATGTTGCAGCGGTAAAAGATCACCAGGATCTGGGGAGATGGGTGTGCCTGCTTTAGTCTCCTCAAAAAGAAGAGACAATGAGCCTTCTTGATCAGGATGGATGTGTTAAGACACACTCAACTGCATGATGCAGATAGGGATGTGTATGCCACCATTGTTTTTCCTGAAATCCACAATAATCTCCTTGATCTTCTTGGTATGAGGTTGTTGCCAGCGCACCAGGTTGCCAGGTGCTAGACCTCCTCCCTGTAGTCCCGCTCATCGTTGTTGGTGATGAGGCTAATCAACGTAGTGTCATCTGCAAACTTGATGATGGTGTTAGAACCATGTACATTGTTGGTCATGGGTGAAGAGGGAGTAGAGGAGAGGGCTCAACACACAACCCTGTGGAACACCAATGTTCAGGGTGAGGGTGGAGGAGCTGTGGTTGTCTAACCTGGCAGACTGGGGTCAGTTGGTTAGGGAGTCCAGTATCCACTTGCAGAGGGAGGTGTTGATGCCAAGGTTGCAGAGTTTGGTGAGGAGACTGGAGGGGATGATGGTGTTGAATGCTGAACTGAAGTCAAGGCAGCATTCTCACATAGGTGTTGTTGTTGCTAGGCAAATTGGAGAGGGTCTAGTGTGGGACTGTTCTGAGTGAACAGCAACAAAAATGCAGATAATTACTCATTTGCAGAGTCTTCAGAGACACTGAGCCTTGTGTTGTGCATGTGCGGCCATCTTATTCTACAGATATATTTATTTAATCCTACTAGTAGTCAAAAACTTCTAATGTCCTCTACGTACTGTATGTCCCTTCACCACCAGCCACGTTTTTGTTTTGTAAAAGACTATAAAGTACAGTTTGGTCTGCAGCACAGGGGGAATCTCTGAAAATGTGTGTGGAGTGAGGAGAAGAGAGTGTGTGTTCAGCTGTCCATGCCCATGACAGACATGCACAGCCATCAGTGCTCACATGCAATTAGTGTACCAATCCTCTCCATATTTAGCTTCAGTGTGTGAGTGTGAGCAGTGAAGTGTGGATGGGCATATGTCTGTATGTCTACATGTCATGTCTTAAACTCGACTTGTTGTGTTCTAACAATACATTCATTCACACTCACACTCCACGAAGGTGAGGCACACTCACTGTTCGACGATCATACGTGTTAGGCAGAAGCCATTAGTCTATCTGATGCAAATTCATCGTTAGAAATGAATGCTTCATTCTTTCTTTTGAAATATTGCTCTACCAAAAGCTTTAATTGGAGAGGTTTATGTTGCCATAGCAACAGTACCCTCTCCAAATTTGTACATGGTTGGTAGACAGACCAGGCAGTGTGTCTTAAGAATGGCAGAATGGTGGTATACATTTGATGGTATTTACTGTCACTAACTGAATTTTGAGTCATTTCGCAAAAGAATATGCAAAATAAAAAGCTCTTCGCATCCACTACTATTATAGATTAGGATTATTGAGATAAGGTGGTGCCAGTTCTCCAGTCAGAAAACAAGAAGGTGGCACAACAAAATGCCATAACTAAAACACTAGTTGATCTCAACCGGTAAACAACAATGCAGAAAACAGAAAGTCGGTGCCAATTTTAAGAGCTGACACCACCTGAGCTGTTCTTGCTCCCAGGTAAGACATCACCCATCCATGACCTCTGACCCCCAAATTCTGCTGGACACGCTGCATTGCGTGCACGCCGTTCTAGTCAATGTTTTCAGTGGTGTCCCTGGAGAGACTAGACAAGACAAGGACCCTGGGTGTAACATAGGATGATCAGCTGTCCTTTGCTGCTGTCATCTGAGATGGATAAGTCCACTCCTCACCCAGTAAGTGTACAGGTTCTGGTATAGGCTCTTGTCATTTCATGTCTATACTGCAACTCCCTCCTGGCTGGTGTACTAGCATGTGCCATCTGACCCCTGCAGCTTATCAAGATTGCAGCAGCCTGGTTGGTTTCACCCTAATCAAGATCAATTCAGTTCAAGACATTGGTATTTGTGTACTGTGGTGCAAATGGCTCAGGCCCACCACCAACCATACACCCAGCCCGTCCACTATCCTCTGCTACTGTACTGCCAATTGCCTTGCGACTCCTGCACTATGTCTTGCTATATCCACCAAAGAGATTTTGTTTTCATTGCCATTTCTTTGTCTGTCAGCAGGACTATGGAAAAAGTACTGGCCCCAATTTTCTTGGTGCCATATTGGTGGGATATAGGGTGTAAGAAGAACCCATCATGGGGCAGATATAGAAATTATTTTTCATATGCAATCCAGCATATTAATGAAGTTTGATGTACTTGTATTCATGTGTGATTCTTGCAGTTGTTGTAGCCACACGCTGGAATGCAATTATTGTTTATCAAAAAATGTTTGTCACGACCAACCCAACCAAAAGATTTTATCAGAGCACCGATGATGGAAAGAGCTATGAGCCTGCTTTACTCCTTCATAGCACAATCATTTTCATCATCATCATCCCTGTTCTCAGCGCACCAGTACTATTCCACTGTTAGGCTGGCACCCCCGTCTCCATGGCAACCGCTGAAGTGAAGTGGAGTGTTTTAGCTGCTCTAGTCTAAAGATAGAGCCCTTATAAACACACCAGTTGGGTAGCCCAACCACAGTAATCATTTTCAGCAAAGACAGACGAAGAGTGGTTATAGCAGTGAATGGATGACACAAGTGGCACACAGAATGTGCTTGACAGACAAAGAGCATGCTTTATATGGTGACCATGGAGAGTGGTTGTCAGGCAGATTCTCCTTTCATTGCTCCAAATCATGATTTACATATTTCACACTCTTTCTAGTTATTTCCTAGTCGTTATCTAGTTTAATGTGTAGTTTTTCCTTCCCCAATTTAGCTGTGTACTAATTTGATTAAACAAATTAATTCAGGAACATGCAACAAACAACCCCAAATCTAAAAGCAGGGACTCATTTCAGAAGGGGGTGGTGGGAGGGGGGAAACTGTAGCAAATGCTACAATATTTGATCAAAGCAGAAAGTAGTACACTGTGCTCTACCAGCAAAATGAAGATAAATATATTCATTAAGCGCCTTTTTACTGGGCAATCAACCTCATGTTGTTTACGCGCTTGTCAGGATTTACCTGAATGGAAAGAACCGAAACAATACATTTATGAAAGGTAAAATTAAGATAGAACACCACAAGGGTCACATGTATACCTCCACCACCTGAGCCAACCCAAACTATAAGCTCTTACATTTTGCCGATGCTTTAATCCAAAGCGACTCACAAAAAAGGGAAACAATCATGGTAAAATGCAACAAGGACATGTCAGTGTTAGGCATGTTCAGTTTTGGAAGTGCTAGCAGACTGTAGAGCTGGTCTGGTAGGAACTGATAATACATGGAACAGGAAACAACAGATGAGAAGAGTCTGGATTGTGTCGAGCAAACAGGTGGCAGAGCCAGGCATTGTTCATTGGAGGAGTGCAACAGACATGAGGTAATTAACGGCATCCAAGTAGGTGGGTACAGAACCAGAGACAACTTTGTAGGCAGGCATTAGCGATTTGAATTTAATGTGCAGTGTTACAGCCAGCCAGTGGAGCTCGGAGCAACAGGGTAACATTTGCCCTTTTGCGTTGATTGAAAACCAGGTGCGCTGCCGCATTCTGTATCATCTGGAGAGGTTTCACCTTGCAGGTCGGGAAGGCCCGTCAGGAGGGCATTACAGTTAATTAGTTATAGGATGACCGCAGCCTGTATTAGCAGTTGGGTAGCACATTAAGTCAAGTAAGGTCTGATTATATTCTTTAAAAAGGATTGTCTTAAGCCTACTCTTAAATGTGGAGAGGGTGTCCGACTCCAGAACCAGAACTGGAAGCTGGTTCCACAGGACTGGAGCTTAATAGCTAAACGCTCCCATTGTAACGGGTGTAATTAGAACCCAAATGCAGCACATGCAGGAAACGGTCTCTCTGGGCACAGGGAAAGTCCAGGGGCTTAGGCTGGGAACACCAGTCCAGCGAGCAGGTAGGCAGGAGTTAAGGCAGACGTACCAGGAGCAAGCCACCAGTAGCTGGGCCGACACCAGCTGGCAGATTCCAGAGGGATCAGAAGCTCGTGGTCGAAGACGGAAGGCAGGGTCGGTTACCGGGAGTACAGCAAACAGGTTAGTCCAAGGCAGGCAGAGTCGGCAGCAGGAAATCAGTCCGGAGAGTGCTGGAAAGTCTTGCGTGAGCATAGGGAACAATCTGGCAGAGAGTGAGTGAGCTGGGAGAGCTTAAATCCTAGCTTGATTGGTGATGGGAAGCAGGTGAGTCAAGCAGGTGAAGGGAGTAGGTCTGATGAGGGGGGCGTGGCTGGCAGGTGAGTGGAGAGGGAATGGAAAATAACTGAGAGGCAGGTGAAAGGGGAGCAGACTGTGACACCCATACTTTCAGCCTAAGCCTGAAGAAGAAGAGTTTCCTATTTACATATTCATGTTGTGTTTGTTTCCTATATTCTCTCTCTTTTGTCTCAACCTGAGAAAAACATTCAGCTTTAACATTTAGCTGCTAAATGCTAAATGCTTCACTATGTTCAACCAATAAAGTTGATGAGAGCAGACTGAGCCAAAACAATAAAGTTGTGGTATGTAAAAGCAAAACAAAGTGCTGGAAACGGGACAGATGAGAGATGAGAAGAACTGTGGAGTTTGTGATCATCCTCTGTGACTTTAAGTGACTCCTGTCACAGTACTGTATTGCTTAGAGTAAATTAGAAAAGTAAAGTCTGAAATGTCTCAGCACAACTGGTAAGAGCAGAGGAAATTCTTTCTTTAGACTTAAGACCCTGCACAATACATTCATACTGCCAACATCAAATGGTTGCTTTATTTAGACTGCTGTACAAGTCAACTAAACCATCAGATCAACACTCCGTTATTTATCAGCACTACATATATTTAAACATCCAGCTTTAGAGAACATACAAACTGTCATTTCCTGGTTGCATGTCTGTGTTTCATCCAGGCCTCACACTGTGTGTGTGATTTTTGAGTCTCTGCTGTGCACAAACTGTACTATGATTCAAATCTCTAACAAAAACACACCTTTTCAAAATTTCTTTTAATGTTTAGCTCAGTCTATTGTGTTTTTAGTGTACTATCTCATATTGTTTTGATGATTTGATGTTCTTCTTATGTAAAGTGTCTTTGAGTACCTTGAAAAGCGTGTTATTATTATTATTATGATTCAGCTTTGATGTGGAAATGCAATCTTTGTATTTTGTAGCCCAAACAGAGTGTTGCTCTGTTACTTAGCATCTGACTAGCTGAACTGATGTTTAAAATGATGGTTTACCAGCAATGAAAGTATCACAGTTACCATGTACTCTAAATTCAATTACATAAGGACTTTGGAGAAGGAGAAATTTTATAACATACTATCTTCCTTTATTATTTGTTATCATAAAAATCCTATCTTAACAGAATGTGTCTACTTGCAGTGTTGTGTATACCTTTTGGTAATATTGTTTTAAATCTTTTAAGCATTAATTATATTATTGCAAATTTACCTATGTGTTTCTTTTTATTAATTCCTTCCAATAATACTGACAAACTGATTACATGTCCTCCTTACTGCTGTTGGTGCATTCATTAATTGGTTATGTTTGTCAGTTAGTTAGGAAGTGACACCTTCAATTGTCATAACATTTGTATGTTTGACACTTGACACTGATTAGTGTTACAAGTTTAAAATAATAAACACACACACACACACAAATATCAGAGCTGTATAAATGATCGTACTAAACTGTATAACTTTAAACATCAGTTAGACAAGGTCTGCAGCAGGTTTAAAGAAACTGTAACTGGGTCAATTTTTATATAACAGTGCATGCTTGTTTTATTTAACTTGTGTTTTATTTATTAAGTGTTTTAGTGTTTTGGACTATTTTTTTCTATGACCCCTGAACTGCACACAGACTGATTGACAAGACAAGAGTCAGGTATGCAGGAGCACTGGTAGAATTAAAAACAGTGGCCAAATTAAGAGACAGAGGCCTGGAAGAATCAGTGCAAAAGCTAAAAAGAGACCCTCCTGAAGTGCAGTGTCCGTCAGGGTTTTACCCCAGCCTTGGGGGATAGGAAGGTGCCAGCTGCAGGGCCAGGCGGGGGTGAGTGAAAGGGCTTGCTGGTGTTCTCTGGTGTGAAGACAGGTTGTAGCTGAGGTCTCTGAACAGTGATGGCCTCTTGGTATCAAGCTCCTGAGGATGCCGGTCTGCAGGAGGAGCCACACAAGAGGGACTGCTGGTCTACCATGCAATACTTTGCATGGGTTTAAAAAAAAATCATTCTGTAATAAACTCTGAACTTTTAAATTGTGCCTTGTGGTTTTAAAAGTCTGTGAAGATTCTCAATCATCCAGTCATTTTTTTTTTCTTTCAAAAAAGGTTAAGTCTGGGGCAACCGGACTTCCTTGTAGATCTGTGAAGATGTTTCGTCTCTCATCAAAGAAGCTTCTTCACTGATTGGCAAGACTCCTCATCACATCGACAACTCCATGGACTTGTCCACAAAGTTTTCCTATGAGGGTTCAAGCTCGAAAAAATGAACATTTGAGGGATGCACTCAAAGTTCGTGGGTCCTAACTGGACTTTTGAAAAAGCAACTACAATATCCTGAAAGGATAAGACTTTTGGTGATGAAGAAAAGAAGGACAGGTGGAAAAACACTATGATCCCTTGCGTATCTGGGGTATTGGAAAAACTCAGGAGGATCTTCAACAAGCATAGAATGGCAGAACCAGAGCTGGCAACGTAACTTACCTCTGTAATGGCAAAAGAGGACATTGACAGACGGAGCTAAGAAGACTAAACTTGAGTGAGCAAGAAGCCACCGGTTAGTAAATCTGGGACTGACTTTAACCTTGAAACTCCACCTCTCGTGTCATACAGTAGCTGCGACATGGTTTTGGTCCGTCCTTTAAATGACTTTAAATCACACTGGGAGTGTTTAGCCCGCCGTGCTTAGATTTTCTGGTTTATGTGCATTTGTTTTGTTTTTGTTTTTTTACGACTGGTAGTTAGCACGCTGGATTCTCTATCCATATTGCATCCTTGCTGGTAGTTAACCTGCCTCCAACTATTCTGCTTTTCAGCAGAGAAAACAGAATCTTATCACATAAAAACAGACAATATTTAGAACATTTTAATTGTGTTAAATAGTTTGGGTACACCCCCAGGAGCGCTATGCAAAAAGCCAAACTAAAAAGAAATGTGGACAAACAGGAAGAGATGACTTCACCAGCCAACTGCATGCCTCCCCTGCCACATGACCACGCCACATTCTCCACTGTGTCTCTAATTAATGGAAATGTATGGTGCATCTGCGCTGGCATTGGTGGGCCTGATGTAAGGCTGCCTGTCTCTCTGAAGAGACCTTCATAACACATCCACAGCCTCCCACCCACTCACATTCTGTCTTGGAGAGGAATTATGTGTGCAGCTCTGAGCCACAACAAAGCAGACATTCATCTGACAGGAAAATCTTAATTATTCTATATATATTAAGGATGCTAAGTAGATCAATATATTAACATTTAGTTTCCCCTATTCTTTCCTTTGTGAGCAAATATGTTTGAAAATTAATCTAAGACCCATGCTTTTGTCTGCATCACATGGACCATCAGCACATTAGATTTTCAAAAATTACAGAAATTACAAAATTACAGATGTCCAACCTTCTCCTCATAACCTTATTTACTTAAAGAATGTAGCTTGAATATTTTTTCTGGGAAACAGCATTTAGGCAAAAACCCACTGACTGTATATATTTATTTTATAGACATATGTGACAAAGTGGATGAGCACACCATTTATCCCATGTATCATCAGCTCCACATTTAGTTTAACCATGCTTGTCATTTATTTGTTTTAGTGGATCATTCATCATTATGACTCATTATACAGATACAGACATCAAGGATTTTTTTTAATTTTTTTATGTTTAGTTATATTTCGCAGTTCGATGTGATGTTAGGTTAAAATACATAACCTAACATACATAAATACATAAATACCACTATTGCTAAATTTAGTTATATGTTATATATTGTGTATAAGTGTGTGTATTGTGTATGTTATATGTTTCTATTGTAAATGTGTCTAATAATATAACTTTGGAAAGCCCTGTATTAAGAAACCAGTGGAGTGACCCCCACTAATGGAACAGCCAGACAGGTGATGCCTCTCAGGGCAAGAACCTAGAAACAGGTGTCTGTGCATGTGATATTGAGATCATTTGTTTTGTTGAGTTAGCTGCTATAGGCAGCCAGTGCAGGTCGCTGAAGAGTGTGGTGACGTGTGTCTTTCTGGGTTGGTTGAAAACCAGTCGCGCTGCAGCATTCTGGACCATTTGCAAAGGAGGCAGGCCAGCCAGGAACGAGTTGCAATAACAATCATAGCCTGATTTGCAACAAACACATCCATGTACATATTGTATTGTTCTCCAGTTCCAAAGCTGAACATTAATTCCTGAAATGTATTTTACTGTCAAGTTTTCAAGAACAGATGGCTGTAGCTGATCTCAGGCCTGTCACAGTTTATTGGCTACAGCATATCTCACCTCACTGTCAATTCTGGCTTCTTGTTTCCATAGCCTCATGCCACTGACTGCAGTCACGTCGCCAGCCCGTTAGCATCAGCTGACAGAAATAGCTCTGGTGTCATGGGGTCTGTCCTGTGAACACACATGTCCCGCTGGTACATTAAAAAAAATGAACTCTGTGAGTTGTTGGATTAAATCTAATCCCAATTTATTTAATATAGCTGCATTTGCTTTTTAAACCTAGTCTACTTTAGCAGGTGCAACTTAAAACAAAGACTTGTTAAAAAAACATGAAAGTCTCATGATTTGATCCAACATAACAGTGTTCATTGAATAGCTAGTAAACTAGTACATTAAGTATGTCCTAGATGTGTTCCTATAGGACAGGACATTGTACAAGCTCACTCCATGAATCGGTAATGATGGGTATAAATTTGTGGTGTGCGGACGTTGGGCACGAGGATCCCTGCCGTGCCTACGTGAAACAGATTGTAATATCATACACGGTATCCGTGTATATACACTATACACTTAATCAAGTTTTTGATTTTAATTAATTTTTGTGTGCTGCAAGTATTTTTGAACTCTTTCCTGCTCGGGATAAAATCCAATCAAATTTTATTTGTATAGCCCAAAGTCACAAAACACATTTTCCTCTGAGGGCTTTACAATCTGTACAGGGAGTGACACCCTCTGTCCTTAGACCCTCGGTTCCAGTGAGGAAAAACTTGCCCACAAAAAAAACTTTTAAATGGGACTACACTCTTCAACCAATACCGTGCATGACCAGGCATAACCCTGAAAGAGACAGAGAGATACAGAGAGACAGAGAGAATCATTTATTCACAAAAATTCACCTTTACACCACAAACTGTGCAATCCAACAAAAAACAATAAACAAATAAATCAAACAATGAAAAAACAAAACAAAAAACAAATCAACAACAACAAGTTAAATTAACACATCAACAAAAGTCATTTTCAGTTCATTTAAAGAAAAAAGTACACCCTCATAATCCCACACATTCTGAAAATCTCCCACATCCTTCATCTTAACATAATATCTGTATTCCAACATAATACGTGCTCTAACCAAATTCTTGAAAATTAGTACTGTAAACAATCACGCCTCTGCCTTCTGTCTAACTTTTCCTTTCTACTTAAATAAATAGCCAACTTTGCCTGACCAAACAGGAAATTCAATAATCGACCTTTCTTCTTCTTGTTCTTACCATAGGAATAGACAAAAATGAACATTTGTTTAGTAAACTGCTCTTTAAAGGACAGCAATAAAGTGTGAAGTGCTCCAAAACAATGTACAAAACAGTGAAATATAGTCTCTCTGACAGGACAAAAAGGACACGACCTAAGACCGTTGGATTTAACAGTGACACAAAAGCATTCACTGCCACAATCCCATGTTAAATTCACCACTGCAAATCTCAAGTATTTTTTGTTAATGGTGGTTTATAAAACAAGCCCCATACAGGTTTCACCTCTGAACCCATTTTAAAATTATCCCTCCAACGTGGGTCTACTCTTCCATTAAGTTTTCTTTTATTTAAGACCTTGACATAGCCTTGATAGAGTCTCTTTCCCCCCACAGAGTCCAGTAGCATCCACGTTTGACCCTGATCCAGCAGGGAATCCCCACAGTCTATAAGTTTGGGCCTAATACACAACCTGGGAAAAGGATCAGAATCATCAGGTAGCAGTTGTCCAGCAAACCATCCTGCCAGCAGCGCTCTCTCCTCACTCGACAGCGCCTTCCTGAAACTGTCCAACACCAGACCGATCACCCGAACACATCAGACCTCCAGCCTTTGTGCCAGAGTTGCAGCATTGTCCAAGTGGGCTCCTGCCAGCTCCAGCAGATGCCGAAATGTTGTTATGCTCTTGTCCTTAAAAGTCTCATATATTAGTGGCGCTTCTTGCCAGGCAACGCCTAGCTGAGCACCCCTAAGAATTGGCTCCCTCAGAAGCCAATATAAGGAAGTATCACAGCCCAGTCTGCCTGTTTCCATCTGTCTCCACACATTAAACACACTGCTATAAAATGGTGACATACAATGCAATTTTAAATTTGAACAATCCATAAAAAACAGTGCCTTCCTAAAACCTAACTCACCAATTTGTCCAAAGATAAAATCGGCAACCTGTCTCAATGGTAAATCTGACGGGCCATAGAGAAACCGCTGCAAAAAAATTAATCTAAAAGCCGCCTTCCTACTGGCTAGATGTACCAAACCCACCCACCATCCTCTTTTGACAAAAAAAAGACAATCTGAGGTATGCAGTGTAATATATCTCAAGCCATCAATGGCTATAGAATACAGCATACCTGACATTGCACAACCTTGCCGAATATCCCTCTCTATAGTGAAAGGAGCACTTAAACCACCATCAATACACTTTCAATGTCACAATAAAGAGTCCCAGTCAAGGCAATAAAACTGGGGGGAAAACCAAAAGCCTCAAGAGTTTTCCAAAGGTATTTGTGCTCCACCCGATCAAAAGCCTTCTCTTGTTCAAAGAAATCAGACCAAACTTTAAATCCAATAGTCTAGAGATATCCAAATAATCCCGAATTAATGAAATATTATCTCTAACAGATCTGCCAGGGACACAATATGATTGATCAATGTGAACAACCTGCTCCATCATCTTTTTTTTTAACCTATTTGCCAACACTTTTAAGAGGATTTTATAGTCAGCACACAACAGACTCACTGGCCTCCAGTTCTTGATCTCACACAGGTCTCCTTTTTAGGGAGAAGAGTAAGGACTGCTCTCCAACAGCTGAGAGGCAATCTACCCCCGGACACACTGTCACTTAGGACCTCAAACAAGTCCTCCCCTAATATGGACCAAAAGGACTTATGGAAATCAAAAGGAAGACCATCCAAACCTGGAGTTTTGCCATTTTCCCTACTCATCAACACAATCTGCATTATCAGTGGACCCTCCAGATGTGTGCTGTCTTGTGCTGCTACCTGTGGCAGATTGTCAAAAAAACCTCAGACATCAGCTGGTCCTCTTTGTACTCACTGGCATAGAGTTGTGAGAGGAACTGCACTGCTATCTTCCTTATGTCAGATCCTTCCCATCAACTGATCAAGGGCAATGAATGAGCCGGCTCTGACCATTCTTCTTTTCAAGGTTAAAGAAATACTTAGATGCAGCATCCATTTCAGAAATACTTTGAAAACGTGATCGAACCAATGGCCCCTGTGCTCTAAGCAGCTTCGTCCCCCCCAGTTTCTCAAACCTATCTGCGCGCCTGAAAGTAGCCTTTTTGACCTTGAGCGCCTGAATGTGGCCTTGATCTCTTGTGGAAGCACTTAAACTCTGCAACTCCATTATACTAGCTCTAGCTCTCTAATCCTCTGGGTGGTCTCTCTTGTGACAATAAAATTGTATTGTTTACAAAACTGTTGTATCTGTATTTTGCCATCATCCCACCATTGTTGTAAGGATGAAAACTGGGACTTTGCAGACCTCCATTGTTGCAAAAAAAAAAAACATTCTCTAAAATGCCCATCATTTAACAGCACAGTGCTAAAGTGCCAATATGCACTCTTAAGTTTGACCCCATTTACGAAATTTCCCTATTACCAAACAGTGATCTGAAAAAACTACTGGACACAAGAAACAAGATCTAAAAAAAAATTGCTTGTGTCCCTGTGCTTAGATCGCCACACATCAAACAACTTATAAGTCTCAATAATCCGTTTCAACATCTTCCTTGACTGAGCATTGGGTTCTAAATGATTCCTGTTAAAATCCCCTCCTACAATTAAAATATCTGTTGAGACGCAAGAAAAGGTGTTTTCTAATTCTTCTAGGAAAATGTGTTGTTCACCAGGATTCACTGGGGCATATACATTTAATAGGACTAGGGTGGACTTCTCATATTTAGCAACCACTTTAATTAATCTCCCTTCAAGAATCTCTTGTAAATCAAAAGAAATAGGCAGAAAACTCTTTGAAAAAAGGATTGCTACCCCAGCACTCACTGTGCTCTTGTGACTTAACACAATATTCCCATCCTATTCCCTCTTCCATTCAACTTCATTTGCATTATTACTGTGGGTTTCTTGAACAAAAGCAATATCAATATATTTTGTCTTTAAAAGATTATAGCACATTGTTCTTTTCTTAACATCTCTTGCTCCATTAAGATTTGGAGATGCAATTCTGAAACTACTGTTGCACACTTGAGCACAAAGGATCACTCTCAGGTGTGCATGAGTTTTAGATTCTTTACTTTGTCTGTCAACACAGAAACACAAGCACATCAGCACGACAACATCGCGACATGCAGGCTGGCTGGGGGTCCATTAACTAATTGGCGCTCTCTTGCACCGCCCTAAAAGGACCCTTAAGCTGCCTCATAGTGCCTGTGCCTAAGCTATGCGTTGGATACACCTTTTAACCTGCTGCAAATATTAGCTCATCTTCTGCACAAATATCACATTGCAAATAAATAAAAATAATGACAACAAAATGAGAACCTGGTACACACTGAATACAAACTGAGAATGGGGGGTGTCCATGAATATTGCCAACATTACTATGAGTCCCACACTCTCCCCTCCAAAATGAATGTCGTCCCGACATTCTGTATTTCCCAGAGTGCTTGTCTTCAACTGTTGTGTTATAGCAGCAGATCACAGGAGTCAGTCTTTCGGGATACTCTCTGTACAGGAACAGTTTTTCACATGACACATATCTCTCTCTTTATGTCATGAATCAGCAACAGACGCCACTGGCCAGGTGATATCTGCAGTGCTGCCCCGCGAATGGTGTGGATATATATCTCGGACTGAAAGGTGTTGACCTTATTACTACTCAATTACACAATTCCCAGACCCACACGTACTATGCATTACATGTCTACTGTATGTGTCTGTGATTTAGCTTCTGGTACTTGCTTCTTGTTAACCCACAGAAATAAATGTGCTATACGTAATGAATTTTACATTTTTATTCTAACCCGAAATACAACTATGAACTCTTCTGTTTTCAATCAACCATTAACTTTATATGTGACTATGAACTTGTCTTCTTACTTTTAGCTGTTAACCTTATCTGTGTCTGTGTGTGACTGATGGTTGACCTAATTTGTCATAGACAAGGTTTTTGGGAGGGTGTCTTTGTCGAAAAGGATATTTTCTTGGTGGAAATGACGGCTGTGGCACAGGATCCCTCTCGTCTGCTTCATCAGATGACGACACCCGCTCAGAGCTTCTCTCGTCTGCTTCATCAGAAGGCTCCTCTTGGTCTGCTCCTGCCCTTTCCTCCTCATCCACCTCTGGCTCCATCCTTTCTCCAACCTCATCTGGACCTCTTCCCCACTGCCTTGTCTAAGATCTCCTTGTGTTGCTTGTGGCTGGAATTCCTCAGCTTCCACTCTCAGCTGGCTTCGGACCTGAACAGCTGGTTCTGTTGGTTGTGTACTGATGAATCTCCAGTTATTTTCATCTTCTGAACTGCTGTCAGGCTCCCTTTCCTTCTGTTTTGCCTGACTTCCCCTCTTTCTGTCTCTGTTTCCCTTCCTCTGTTCAGTTTTCTTCTCCACCTGCTTCTCTCTTTCCACAGGCAGGAAGTCGCAAGGCAGTAACAGGTTCCTGTGGAGGGTTTTAGTCTTTCCAGGGCCCTTCTCTGGTTGTACTACGTAGACAGGACTGTCATTGTGCCTTCTTTCTGTCACAACATAGACTTGTTCTTCCCAATAAGATCGGAGTTTCCCCGGTCCTCCTCTGTCCTTGAAGTTCCTAACAAGCACTCTGCACCCTGGCTGTAGTTCAGCTCCATACATCTTCTGGTCGTACTGCCTCTTTGCTCGCCTTTGCTCCTTCTGAGCTGTCTGTGATGCTAGCCTGTAGGCTTCCTGCATCCGTTTTCTCCATTTATTGGCGTAGTCACTGTGAGAAGTGCTCTGGTCACTTGGTGCGAGACCAAACATTATGTCAACAGGTAGCCGGGGGTTCCTACCATAGAGAAGGTAGTATGGGGCAAATCCTGTCGTTTCACTGCATGTACAGTTATATGCGTGCACCACTTTGGCTAAGGAACTCTTCCAATCCGACTTGGCATCCTCGGTCAAGTTTCTGAGCATTGATAGGAGCGTCCGATTAAATCTCTCAGCCTGACCATTTCCAGCTGGGTGGTAAGGTGTTGTGCGCGAACCTTGAATGCCGCAGTATTCTTCCAGCTTGGAAAACAACCTATTCTCAAACTCCTTGCCTTGATCATGGTGCAGCTTGGCTGGAAATCCGAACTTGAGCACAAAATCTCCAAAGATCTTTTCAGCTGCAGTCTTTGCTGACTTGTTGGTGCAGGCGTATGCCTGAGCAAATCGTGTGAAATGGTCAATGACGACGAGTATGTACTCGTATCCTCCTTTGCAGCTTTCCAGATGCAAGAAATCTATTGACACCATCTCGAATGGATATGTGGTTATCACATTCACCAACGGTGCTCTAGTTGGCTTGCTTGGGCGTTTCCGCTTGAGGCAACTACATACCTTAGTCACATAATGATCCACATCTCTCTGCATATGGGGCCAATAGAATCGATCACGGATCAGGCTGAGTGTTCGCTCCACTCCGAGGTGTCCCATTTCCTCATGAAGCTCCTTGTAGAACAGCTGATGAAATACTGCAGGCAACACAAGTTGAGCTCGAGCCACTGACTTCCTGTACAGGACACCGTCATCGTTGACATACAACTTGTTTCTTTCTCTTGCCAGGATAGTGATGTCATCACGCCGATCTTCACGTCCTCTCAGCTGAGGCCACCGTCCTGTTATGACGTACTCTCGCACCTTTCCAAGGACTGGATCGTTCTCTTGTGCTTTCTTTATGTTCTCATTGGAGAGTTCTGCCACTGGGGATGTCACACGTTCCAGTTCATGCTCAGTACATGCCGCAGCGATAGTGGCTGGACACATCCAAGGTTCATGTCCCTCAGACTCAAGCTGGAGTGTCTGTGTGACTGTTTTTATTGTCTCAGGTTCCATTTCCTGTGAACATGTGTACATGTACTGTTCCATGTCCAGCGGCATTCGTGACAAACCATCAGCATCTCCATTGGCTTTCCCAGGACGATATTTTATTGAGAACCTAAAGTCAGCCAGTTCTGCAATCCAACGGTGTGTTGTGGCATTGAGCTTTGCTGTGGTCAAAACATAGGTCAAAGGGTTATTGTCGGTATAGACAACAAATGAGGGCACGTAGTACAAGTACTCCCGAAATCTTTCACAAATTGCCCATTTCATCGCCAAAAACTCTAACTTTCCAGAGTGCAGGCGATAGTTAAATTCTGGGGCAGTTAGTGTTCTTGACCCATAACCGATGACCACCAGCTTGCCTTGTTGTCTCTGGTACAAGATTGCACCAAGCCCTTCCTGTGAGGCATCACAATGCAACACAAATGGTTTCTTAAAGTCAGGGTAACCCAAGATTGGTGGACGCAGCAGATACTCTATGAGCTGGCAGAGCACTTGCTGGTGTTTTTCTGTCCAGGTGATGGGTTGGCTTGAAGATAGCTGGTCTGGCTTCCTGCGTTTTTCCTTGCTCCTGCTTGTTTCTTGGACACTCCTACCAGCAGTCTTCTCTGTGGTTAGCAGACTGTACAGTGGCTTGGCGATGCGTGAAAAGTTTGGTATGTACTGGCGATAGTATGACAAGAACCCTATCATTTTCCGCAGGTCTCCCACAGTCTCAGGTTTGCGATCTTTCAGTGCTTGCACGGGTGCTATTTCAGCAGGATCCATGCAGTAACCATCTTTGGATACAATCTTTCCCAGAAATTTCACCTTGTCTTTGAACACTTCACACTTTTTGGCAGTCAGTTTTACCCCATGTGCTTGATAACGACGTAACACTTCCCTCATATCATGCAGATGGTTTTCAAAAGACTTACTGTGACAAGATTGTCATCCAGGTAAGGCTGTGATGTCTCATCTCTCAATCCTGCAAGACACTCTTCCATACTGCGCTGGAATTCTGCCGGGGCTGAGGACAGGCCAAAGGGGATCCTTACCCACTCATATAATCCCCAAGGTGTGATAAAGGCTGTGAGTGGTCAGCTATTTTCCTCAAGGAAACCCTGATAATATGCCTTGCCCTGGCCCAGCACCGAGAACCAGGAACTTCCACTCAGGCTGTTCAGCATATCCTGCACTCGAGGGATGGGGTGGCGGTCGGGAATGGATTTTTGGTTGAGTTCCCGATAATCCACACATAGGCGTAAACTTCCATCCTTCTTACGCACACAGACTATTGGTGAGGAGTATGGAGACCGGGACTTTTGAATCCATCCTCTGTTCAGTAGGTCCTCCAAATACTCCTTCACCTCCTTGTGGAGTGGCTTGGGTACAGAGATGTAGGTGCGCCTCACGGGGGTTGGGTCACTCAGTCTGATCTTTAACTGTAGTGATGGAATGCATCCCACATCACTGTCATCTTTTGAAAATGCAGCACATTCTTCTCGGAACATTTGTTACACTTTTGCCTGCTGGTCTGGAGTCAGATGATCGACTGACACTGGAGGGTCCCATGAATCAGGTGTGCATGTATACAACTGTCTGGTTTCCCTTTTTCCGTATTCAGGAGTGCTGGCTGTGCAGGCTCGATCTCCACCAGTGCTATCTGACTTTGCTGTCTGCTCAGTAGCGCTGGCTGGTCTCACATCTACAGGGTAAATAGCCTTGACCTGTTGTAGCTGTCCTAGCACTGTTCGGAGGGTGAGAGTGATGTCATGATTGCTTTCATTAGTGACCGGGATGGTTATTCTCGACCAGTTTCCCTTCTGCAGACCAATCACAGTTTCAGTGAGGTTCAGCCCCTCTGGTCACTTTCTGATCTCATCTGGTTCAAAAAGGACATCCTGTTTTGTGGAAAGCGGACCTGTTCTCACCGTACATTTAATCTCTCTGGTCTGGCCTGCAGAAATCACCGCCTTTAATCTCCCAACTTTCACCACACCTTCTTTATCATTCTGATCACGGCGTGTATTAGCACATCTGCTTTCTTACAATCGATGGAGAAAGCTTCTCTTACCACAGCAGGTGTAGTGTCTGGGTGTTGCTCCATTCCATTCATCACCAGATGTTCAATCACATTGTAGCCAATGATTGGTGGATCTGCTACTCCTGGCTGACTAGAAACAAGTACTGGTACCTCAGGCTCTGGCTTTGGGTCCCCTTTTGAGCTCAGTTTGAACTTGAGCTGGACCCAACCTGCGAAGGGTATAGGTGTCTGATTTGCTGCTTTACCAACAAGAGTTTCATCCTCACCCAGCAGTTCATCAATGCTCCGCGGTCTGATGTGTGGAAGGTTAACCTTTCTCCAGCTTTCATTAATGATTGTGACTTGCGAGCCTGTGTCCCACAGTGCTTGTGTTGCCACACCCTCAAAGAAACAGTCCACCATACATTTTTTTCCAATGAGCGCTCTCAGCTTGGCTTGGCGATGTAAGGAAAGATGGCTAGCATAGGTGGCACCTACAGTCTGTTCAGCCATCCCACTTTTCTCTACCCCTGCCTGCAGTTCCCTGATACGGTTACAGAGAAGCTCATGCACTTTGTAGTCTGGTTCCACCTGGCTTGGGGCTAATGCCTTTGGAGGTGTAACAGTCTGAATTGTGACATTCATGCCATCTGATTTCAGTCTCTGTTGTCCTCTACAGCCTCTTGAAAAGTGTCCGGACTGACCGCACTTGAAGCAGTGCTCACAACGATCACCTGTTCCCTGCTCCTGACATGCTTTACATCCTCTTCTCACACTTGTGCGAGCATGGCGGGGAGGGACAGGGGCGCTGGCTATGCTTTTTCTGAGTTCTGCCATCTCTTCTCTTAGCAACCTGACCGTCTCATAAAGTTCTGAGTCTCTTGAACTGTCAACAGCAGGCGTTTTGCGGCTTTTACGCATCAGAACTTCCGCTGACTGTTCTTGAATCTGCATTTTGTCTTCAGCCCTTCCACCCTGTTGACTCGCCTGCATTTCTGTCTGTAGCTCATTTACTTTTGGGGCTTTGCTACTCATGTTTTTCCTTTGCTTACTTTGTCTTTCTGATTCCACACTGGCTGCCTCATTCATTTTGTCGATGAGTATTTCATCTGTCACTCTCCGATCATCCAGGTAAGGCTTGAGCTGAAACTTAATATGGTCACTTATCAGCCCAGTATTAATTGACCTCAAGAATTTCTTCTGGATGAGCTCAGGACTGTACTGTTCATCGGACTCTCCTTCTCTTGAAGCAAGTAACAGTCTCTCTTTTAGCTCTATTGCTCTAAAGAGGAAGTTTTGTGGAGACTCACAACTGTCTTGCGTTATATTAACAAGTCTGTGGTATAAGTCAATCGAACTGTCCTCTTTGAAATGCCCCTTTAGTATCGTCTTTAACTGGGGAAGAGTGAGATCACTTTTTATCTCCAGCATATCACGAATGCTCAACCCTGGGCAGATTGACTTGACCACTGCTTCAGTCACTTCAGCCTCACTATGTCCTTTACTCAGGCCCCTGTCAATCTGATGCATGAGATTTGTGTATGAGAGTCTGTCCTTCTGTCCTCTTTCCCCAATCTGACCACAGATCTTGAATTCTCTTCTTATTGTCACTTCAGGAAGCTTGTTGACAGTCGTAGGCAACATACTTTCTGGTGATACGGCTTGCTTTGAAGATGTGCCGTTCACTTTTTCACTCAGCCTCTGAACTTCATCATGCAGGGCTTGGTTGTTAAGTTGCAGCTGTGAATATTTTTCTGTTAAACTCATTTCTGTACTGCTTTGTGTTGTGTTTCCTGATCCTTCTTTACTGGTAATTATTTCAGCATTTTCTCTTGTTTGTTCGACTGTTTTTAGCATGGTTCCTAGATAACACTTTGCAACTTCATCTTCTTCATTGTTTATCACATTGTCCACAGAGTCTGTTATTAGTCTGATTAACGTTCGCCTTGTGGAGACATTTCCATATGTGATTTTAGCTCCATCACACACCTCTTTAAGCTGATTCAGCTGCAAAAGCCATAGTCTCTGAGACACGGTCTCTGCCAGCTCCTTCAGATCCAGCGTGTGTGAGGCAGCCGCGCCCCCGACGCTGCGCGCTCCCGACGTCATCACTTTGGATATGCCGTCTGCTCTCCTGTCACACTGACCGCGACGTTAATCATCCCCGTACGGGCCACCAAGTTTGTTGCACACTTGAGCACAAAGGATCACTCTCAGGCATCACACCTGTCTGCCCCAGCAGACACATGCAGAGAGTGAGGGAGTGCAATGTTTTTAAACTTGAAGTCTGGACAGTTGACTTTGATATGTGGCTCTTCAGAAGTGGTAAATACAATGGTCAACTTAACTTTAATAACTTTTAATAGCAGTATTTAACATTATTAGAGTCCAGTGTTATTTTACAGATTAACACCAATGTGGTATACAGTACATTACTTATTTTTTACTAACATGAATAAAGAGTGTACTACAGAAGAAACTGCAAGATCTGTTATTAAAGCACTGCAGGTTAAAACATAGCCACTTTGGCTGCAGGCACCTTTATCCATGGACATATTCAAATTGTCCATGTACAGAAAAAAACAGTGCTTTTAATAGCTATGATACTCGTAGCAGTCTAATCCTATGGCAGCATAACTAAGGGATGACCTGAGCCAGCCCTAATATTCAAATTGTCCATGTACAGAAAAAAAACAGTGCTTTTAATAGCTATGATACTTGTACTGATGGTTACATGCTGTCCACTCTTTTTAATATATTTTGTCCTTTTCCTCAGAATACCCTGATAACCAGTATGGCTACTTGAGGAGTGTTTCACATCATCCTAGGAGAAAATGAATCTTCAAAAGTAACCCTATTGTTCTGGTACTATAGGTTTGTTCGATAGTTCTAGGAGTAGGTTCATAATACTGCCACTAGAGGGCAGTAGTCTCCTTCTAGAGACTCAAGAGGTAGCTTCAGGAAGCCATGTTTTTAGATCTGCAGGAGGCAACACAGAGAACAGCGCTGCATGCTATCTGTAACATGAGCAAATGACTGTTTACATCCTATGCTATATGGAGCATCGTCGGCATGTATTATCGTTGTATATCTTTATGTTATGTATCTTTATATCTTTATGAGTTCATTATTTGTCACTACAAAGGTTGTTTGCGAAGTTTGAGGAGAAATGCTGATTCTCAGTTGATTTATTTCCATGAGGTAAAATGGCTATCAAGCTAGTCGCTACTGATTTCATTTAACATGTGCTATGTGTATAGTCAGTAGTCAGAAGTTCATACTATAGAGATTGATAACATGTTAAAAATAAGAAAGTTATGGTTAATTAGAGTAATAGTTTAAAAACAACAAATATACAGTACAGATGTAAACATGAGTGAGTTAAAAAGGTTTAAAAGTGAGTTATTTAATTCATGATAAAATACGTTTACAGCGTATGTATAAGAGGTGTACAGTACCAACTTGTCTGAATATGCTATGTTTGCGTGTTCTCAGTTTCACCCTTTTTCAAGTCAATAAACCTGTGGATAAACTGATGACCGTCTTCAGAGTTTTGATGAGAAGAAGGCGTTTAACTTAATGCCAAGATATATTCAGCACATATATTGAGGGCGGCATACCTACCTTCAGGAATACCAGACTCTGTTGAATAAATGGTAAATGGACTGTACTTATTTAGCGCCTTTCTAGTCTTCCGACCACTCAAAGCGCTCTACACTACATATCACATTCACCCCATTCACACACTGATGGCATTGGCTACCGTGCAAGGTGCCAACTGCTCATCAGTTTAAGGATCTAAGCATTCATACACATTTATACACCGATGGCACCGCCTTCAGGAGCAACTTGGGGTTCAGTATCTTGCCCAAGGACACTTCGACATGCAGACCGCAGGAGCCGGAAATCGAACCACCGATCATCTAGTTAGTGGACGACCCGCTCTGCCTGTGAGCCACAGCCGCCCCGTTGAGGAACTTGAATGTGAGATAAAGAGACAATGTGATTTGTCAGGAGACTTTAGACTGCAGTACAAGGACTGAGGTCCCAACTAAGGTAGCCCCATTTAAACTATCGTTAGTTAAATTTATTTAACTGCATTGTGTGGAAATTGATGATGATATTGACATAATCAGGTTCACCATGTTCTTCAGTGATACTTTGTGTACATGCTGGATTTCAGTACATGAA
The DNA here is from genome assembly GCA_004119915.2 of Collichthys lucidus. NCBI lineage: Eukaryota > Metazoa > Chordata > Actinopteri > Sciaenidae > Collichthys > Collichthys lucidus. Next base: position 29,151,574 of record CM014096.1, on the reverse strand, counting down.
AGTACAAAAAGTTTGAAACGAGGTACTAGGCAGGTTATTGATAAAAGGTTCTAACTGGAGCCACAAACAACCAGGAAACATGTTGCCATCAATTATCCATCTATTTATGTAGCAAGTGTTCTCATTAGGATAATTGCTATTGTGATGGGTCGTCTTTATGGGACTATGCATGCTTTTAACTTTGCTTTGTTTTATTTGAGTGTTTTTAGAGTTGTTTTGCATGCAGTAGTGTGCTCTACCATTGACCCACACTAACCACACACTGTTTGGGAAAATCCTAGAACAAGAGCAACAAGGAGCACAACCAGGCTTTAAAAACAGAACACCTGAAGCCAGAGAGAGAGCACAAGGGCCAGGAGAGCCCCAGACAGCCACCACCCGAGTTGAGAGGAAGTCACACAGAGTTTTTATTAGAATAGAAGAATAGAATAGAATATTTTAATTTTAATTGTGTAGTCACCTATTTCTTCTCTGGATAGATTGACTGCCCTGGTGCCAAAGCCCCAGTGGACTCTAGTCTGACAAAGGAAGAAGACGAGAGGAGCTGCCATTGGATTGGATGAACAGGACTCAGGCGGGTCATTTTTAAATAGTAGTTCGGTCAATAAACTTTGGAATTTGTAAATCAGGACCCTATGGTTTCCCACTCTGCTTACCCCTGATGACAGAACCTGTGTAGGCATTGTAGAGTCTTATGCTCTTTTTAAACCTAGATGGAGTTGTCGGTGTTGTGTTTTTTACCCAATTTATTTCTAGTTTAATTTCAACATAATCTATAATTTTTATTTCCCCCACCTCGCCACACTACGGTTCTATTCAGTTTAGTTCAATTCTATCTATATAGCACCATATCATAACAAAAGTTATCTCATGACACTTTTCATACAGAGCAGGTCTAGACCGTACTCTTTATAATATTATATACAGAGACCAACAGTTCCACCATGAGCAAGCACTTGGCAATAGTGGCGAGGAAAAACCTTTGACCTTTCCTTTGAACAGACAGAAACCTCGAGCAGACCCAAGCTCATTGTGAGACGGTCATCCAGCTCGAATGGTTGAGTTAAAGAGAGAGAGGGTCAGATAAATAGAGAGAGATAGAGAGAGATAAAATCATATTTTTTTTCTTGTATTGTATATATATTTAAGTACCATAAAACTTTTAAATAATTAGCCAAACACAAAGAATAAATTGTAGTAGTTAGATTAGATTAGATCAAAGATCATTGCTTACCTTACCGTCAACTTCCACTGAAGGTTCTTCATAAGACACACGGATGGAACATCAAGACTCATCAAGGTGAAATGTTGGAGAACACAGACGAGGAAGTCCAGCCCACTATTTATGAAGTGGAAGGTACTCAAAGAAGAGTGAACCACAGGCGGGTTTTCTCATGGAGAGCAGGAAAATACACCTGTACACCCTGCAGTTTGTAACAACAGCTGTGCTAGCAGCGGGAACAAACAAAAAAAGAAGCTCAAATCTTGTAGTTGTGATGTTATTTTGTGGGGGTGAATTTAAAATAAGTTCATTATAAATACTACTACATGTTTGTTTGATTCTGATCTTTAAAATGTTCTCTACATTTTTAGGATCCTTAATAACATGCATTTTTCCATTACATTCTACTGTATGCTGACTACTACTACTACTACTACTACTACTACTACTACTACTACTACTACTAATAATAATAATAATAATAATAATAATAATAATAATACAAGGATGGTTTATAATAAAATGTCACTTTCACATCTTTTTTTACTGAATTGTTTTAGCCATTTCTCCATTGCAGCACCATGCTGACAATGTTTTGCAGGCAGTCAGTGATATATTTTATGCTTTGTGTGCTGTTTCTGCTCCTGGGTGAAGACCAACACACTCAACAAGCTCCTGTGGAAGGCTGGCTCTGTCCTGGGGCTGCTATCAGAGGATGCTGCACAATCTGCAGAGCATCATGAATGACAACTGTCACCTTCTCAACAACGTGCTCACACCTATAGCACTATTACCACCGTGTTGCACCAGAGAACACCATCAGGAATTCTTTTCTTCCTTCCTGTGCTAATCAAGTCTTGAATCTCAGGCATACAGATGGACAGTAGAGTCAGAGGTCACCGAGGTGGCTCCAGCCTCCATTTCACATCTTTTCAGCTCGGTTGATATCTTCCTCTCACTGATTCTCCTTTGATTATAATAATGGGGACTTGGGGCGGTTGTGGCTTGGAGGTAGAGTGGGTCGTCCACTATTCAGGAGATCGCGGTTTCTGCATGGCATCTGCATGTCGAAGTGTCCTTGGTCAAGATACTGAACCCCAAGTTGCTGTATGAGTGGGTGAATGAGATATGTAGTGTAAAAGAGCTTTGAGTGGTCAGAAGACTAGAAAGGTGTTTTATAAGTAAAAATTTTTTCCATACGTTCATTTACTTAAAATTTAGTGGACATAATCCAGGCTTCTCCCAACTTCTTAAAGACTTTTCAGGCCAAATTCCTTCTAATTCAAGGACCTACACAACATAGTAAATGTAATTAGACTTATTTATACAGCTCTTTTCTAATAAACTGACCTCTCAAAGCACAACACTTTCACATTCACCTATTCATACAGCAATGACAGAGGCCTCACAAGGTGCTGGCTGCTCATCAGGAGTGATACAATGCTTCCTGTCCAAAGTCACACTGATACTTCACCCACACCCACACACATTCACACACCACGTCACAGCCATCAGGAGTTTAGTATCTTGCTCAAGGACACTTTGACTGGACTACAGGAGAATCAAACCTGCTCTACCTCCTGAGCCACAGCTAACCCAGATCAGTGCTGATTAGGGGTCATTTATTTTACAACAATTAAATTATATTTGATAATTGCACAAAATCTATAATTTCAAGAACTGCAATGACACATTTTTAAAAACTTTTCAGGCCTTGACCTTTTTCCCTCTCAAATACACAAACTTTCAAGGTTTATAAGCACTCCTGGAAACCCTGGTAATCATTGTGGTATATGCTATCTGCAGCCTTTCCTACTTTGTACTGCAGCACAGTCATTTCTCTATAAAATGAACACTGTTGTATCTTTGCCTGACAAGGTGTGTCAAGGTTCCACCGTAAACAGGCCCATCCAAGCACCACTGATCGGTGTCTGCATGTATTAAATAACCTCACACCTCAATCAGAGACCTGTGAAGGATCGGGCAGAATACGTTGAACATTTTGCCTCATTTTGATTCAATAGCATATTTAAAGGAAACACAGATGGACAGGTGGGTGGAGGGACGGACACAGAAGGAGGATAGAATGAATGTATGAATGGAGAAGCAGCAGATGGGTGATCTGTTCTCCAGCAGCACAAAGCAACAGGACAGCTGAACACACAGCTGAGCAACAAGCTGCTGCCACACTAACTGCAGTTGCAGTGATAAGAACGATTAATTAACAATTAATATTCATTTAATATTCATGTGCCTTTGTGAATGTCTGTAAGAAGAATAATTAAGAGGAAACATTAGTACACTCTTGTGTAGAAAGATGTTACCCAGTGCAGCAGTGTGGCTAATAAACGTGTTTTTAATAGTTTCTGGTCAACAGTGGAGCTCTGTGGCACAGAAGAGGGAGATTTATCAGGCTTGATCACTGAGGCCTGTCCTGTCCTATCCTTCACTAAAACTGAAGTTAAGGTAACTCTCCAGATATACCCATGGTTTATTTTTTGGTACTGCTGAGTCATCGGCACTTTCACATTTCTCTGACAACTTTATTCATAAAATAGTGACACAAAAGGGAGGATGAGCTAGCCGCATCTGATGACTGAAAAGTCACAGAGGAAGCCCACTTTAAATGTACCAGTTAGTGTTATTATCATTTTAGTTAACTTGATTTGAAGAGCATCACCCAACCCTGTAATCTCAGTCACTCTCATGATGTGGCCCCTGGTTGGTAACTGACTTGGTGACAGACTTTATTTGTGAATACATCAATAGCACTGGTATCTTAAAACACCCACACACAAATACAGTGAAGTTCACACTTGACGAGCAGTTTCTTAATGCAGGCTCAGCAGTTTGTAAATGTCCATATTGTTTTGGCTGATTTATGGATTTCTATTGCATTTAATTGTGTCTGCATCAGAAATATATTTGGGAACCTTCTTTTTATACAACAGAGTTATGTAAAGTAAAAAGGAAAAATGTTATATATGGAAAAATAAAATATGTTACATGTTATATGTTATATGTATAATGTATATACATTCCCTACATATCTTTCTCAATCAAAAAAACACATGTTCTGTGTTGCAGTCTTACTTTGCCCTCTACTGGTCTTGACGGCCTGAGACATGTTTCTAACCTCCACTAAAGCCCTGACACACACACAGGGTCAGTGTATGGAGACACAAAGTGTACGGCAGGGAAGTCCAAGCTTCTTACAAAGAGGGCCAGATTTGACAATGTGAAGATGCATGAGAGCCACTAACATTTAAAAAATTTAAAAATGTAAAAATTACCAATAAAAGTTACATACAAATGTTCTGTAACAATTTAGTTTTCATTGTCACAATTATCTTTTTTTAAATAATTACATTACAATTACAATATAACCAAATCTAAGCCAATCAGGCGTGAGCAAAGAATATGTTAAACTATGTTAAACTATATGTCAACCTGCTGTTGACAAACATCATCATCTCATCTAGATAACTTCCAGACCAGGGGCCCTTTGCATAACACTAGGATAAGGAATACGGCTGGGATATCTTGGCTATATCAACTTATCCGGGATCCGGTTGTACAAAAGCAGGATAAGAGACGGTAGGATATGTTATGGTATAAGTTACCATGGAGATTTATTCTGTGGAGCTAGCCTGCTCCAGACCAGGCTAAGTTCCAGGATCAGGATCAGCAGTCACCACAAACAAAAACCAATAGTTATTCCACTGCCCACTACACATTGTTATCACATAACTAGATCCACTGTCATTATTATTATCATTCATTTCAATAATTTTGGATAAATTATGATTTTAGATGATGTTGCAATCATTAGATCATTTAGAGTTTCCCATAGATTATAAGGCTATACTGTATATAAAAAAAATAATATTAGAGCCACAGATAAAAAAGAAAGAAAGACTGAGAATAAAGTCATAAATTTACAAGAATAAAGTCATAATATTGTACGCCGTTGTTTTAGAGGAGGAGAGTTGTTAAAACGAAGCCGTGGAGCATTTTTTTACATGCTCCACGTGGAGCAGGTTTCACAAACAAGGAAATACTTCATCTTTTGGCTCATCTGCATGACATTGTCAGAAGTATCAGAAGAATGTTTTTTTCCTTCCTCAGTGTGACCCTAAAACTCTGTCGTTTAAAATACACTTCCCATATCAATAGAAATACAAATAAGTGTAACATTATGTTCCTTTATTGAATAATGACAAATCAAAACAGGTGAACCATCAGCTCCTTTCAAAACTGAAGTCACAGCTACTCTACAAGATAGAACGTACAGAATCAAAGCATATTATACAACACAAGGAGAAATACACATTCAAAGGTGTGTATATAATACACCCCACATGTCTGCACACTGAAATAAATGCAGGACAAATCACATCAAATCAACGGAAGCCACATTGTGGAGGACAGCACAAGCCACGGTAATGTCACATGCCCACAAAGGGCTGACCCTTCATTTGTGAAGACACTGAAAGCTGCCTTTAGGAGGCCAAAGGTCATTTCAACTCTGGCCCTGGTCCTGGCATGGGCATGGTTGTAGGCCTGCTGTCTGTGAATGGTGTCAGGAGAAAAGGCTGGCAGGCACAGCCCCTGTCTCCGAGCAACACACCAGAGAATTCACCTGTCAACATAAAAGCTCATCATTACAACCTCATATACAGAGTGACATTCTTGACACAGCCATGATGTAAAGTGGTTATTAACAGAGGTTATGTGGCTCACCTTGTCCAAATTACCTCTAGGTTTGGTGATGGTAACAGTTTATTGCCTTTTACAGGATCTGGTTCTTGTTTATATTTATGTAAATTGCACGATATTTATTTCAGTTAGATTCTTCTAGGGAATTTGCTCCTAAACGTTTGACACCCACTTGACTGTGTTGAAAGAGAGCACTTCACACTCAGTATGGGCTGTAGAAATGATGACTGTCACCAATAACTCTTTCAATGTACATGTTGCTGCTATTTGAAGACAGACTTGAACAAATGTAGACCTGTCATATTAATGACAAATACCTACTAAGACACCAAATACAGCAAGAAGGTCATGAAATAACACCCAGCATTTTCACAGAAGAACATGGCTGTCAGGTAGTCATGGGAAGAAAAGATAATACTTAGAAATATAAAAAACATCAATATATAGTTTGCACACTGCGGAGATCCAATGTTCACAAATGAATGACAAGTTGACTTGGACTTCGAGGAGAAAATTAAGAAGCAATAACAATTTCTAAAAACTACAGAAACTAGAAATCATATCACACAAACTAAGTGTTGGTAAACAGACCTGTATCAGTCTGCCAGGGCATGTGATGCACAACAGCCAACTGTCCAGATGTTTGCCTAAACACCCAAAGCAGATTCAATGTCTGCATTTTTTATTGTCACAAAAACAGTGCATACCTAAATACAGCTGTAAGTCTAACTGATGTGGAATTCATCTGACATGTCGTGATCATTCCAAACCTAACTCTACAACATGGAGTCAAAGTAAATATGTTTTCAAGGTGTTTGTATTCAAGCTGAACAATCAGTTTGTTGTGAAATCTTTTGAGGAGAGAAATCAGTTCAGTAACAGAATGTGGATTCATATTTGATCAGCACTGCCTAGTTTGACAGTTTGATCTGAGTTTTGAGTCCAGTGTGTTGTGTTCCATCAGATCTGTGCTGCCTCTGTTCTTCTCCCTCCCTCCTAGGGCCGGGTCCCAGACACAGGCAGCTGCTGCAGGGTACACCTGAGGCTCATCCACTAATCACCCTCCTGTTGAAATACTCCGGCTCTCCACTCACTTGTTGCCAGGTCTTTGCCGTTCTCCACGTGGCTCCTTGTTTCTTACAACTACAATCTTAGTGTTTTCTGACCTCTTTGGGTGTTTTGAAGACTGGTTTTCTTTTGGTTTTCCGGTGGATCTCAAAATTTTAAACATTTTGCAGATCTTTGAAATCTTGCTATCCCACAGTGAATGAATGGGATAAGCAACAACACCATCAAGTCATGGAGATTTTTGAAGCCGACACAGATGATGAGGATTTTCTGGGCTTGTAATTTACTGTATGAGCCATATATTGTTTTGTTTTTCAGTATTCTGGGTTTGATTTATTTGGTCTGGTTGCCACGGTGATGTGTGTGGTTTGGGTCACATGGGTGCCAGCAGATGATCGACATAGGTTATATTAGGGGCTGAATCACCTGCACTAGGAAAGGAGAGAGGCAGGTTAGGTAGCCGTAATTTTTTGTTGACCGCTTTTCGTTTAGCTTGTAATACATGCCAACAGTGTACGGTAAACCTCATCATCTCATCTCATTAAATGCTTTGAAACGTACCTGGACTCATCGTGCTTCTCTGAACATCAGCGCGTTATACGAAACATACAGGACCTAACCTCAGCCTCTCTAGCGACTTTAAAGGATTTGGAAAGCCGCAATATTTACTGTGAATTTATATCACATGTGCGAACCTGTGCGGGAGGGGGTATACCGACCTAGTACCGCCTCCCCCATCTGATGTGACCGGTTGCCTTGCAACAGGTGTGCAACCATTTTTTAACATCAGAATTTGATTCCCCCTCTTTGTTCCTGATGACGCACTTTACGTTTACTCCTGTTTGTAAAGTCAGTGTGAACAGGCACTGCCTATAATACAATATTTTTTTCAAATTAACCAAGCTAAGGTGTGAAAGCCTCGACACCTTCAATTAAAAATGTTGTCAATTCAAACTGAACAGTGGAGTATTGAAAATATAATCAGATCAGACTGCCTTCATGTCTTTTCTGACAGACTATCTCTGTATCCACACTTACTGCACACTAAGACGTCATTTACCAAAGAGTCTGTTGAGCTTGCAGCTCTTACTCGCTACTTAGCTACTTACTATTTATTGGGGACTAGTGCACACTCACTTCTTGAGTTTATGGCGGGGTGAACTTCCCAGTACAGTAAAACAAACGCTGGGCGTAGCTTAAACAAAACGTGCATGAGCTTCTGGCCTACACACTTACGACTCCCTAGTAAAAAACAGAATACTGCATATATACACATAAACAGCAGTACAATCACATCTCACACTATTACCACTGAGTACACCAAATAAAAGAATGTCTCTTAACACAGTCACACCACTTTCATTACTGTGCTTCAGTTAATAGACCTCATGAGCGCCAACAGGACCTTTGTGATTTAACCAACCTCTACTGTAACATCACATCTACAATTTCCAGACTTAGAAATGTTGTAGGCAATGTGTTTTGTTTAGGTGCAACGTTATTAAACCACATGTGGCATATGCAAACACACGCATCACAGCAACAACACCAGACCTGACAACACTACTAAAATGAGTTTAGTCACAGATCAGATCAGATGTTACCACGTTTGGGTTAGAGTAATCACTGCTTTATCAATGTGTAAGACTACAAAAGGTCTTTTTGTGTAAGCCTGTTTTTATTGTATAATAGAGGCTAATAAATCTCCATTAAGTCAGTGATGACCACATTTCATTTCCTCTCTTCCTGACAATAAAAGCCTTTCTCTCTCTCTCTCTCTCTCTCTCTTTTTAAAGTTTCTCCAGGGACAACTTAACACATCTATAGACATTATTATAACCACACCTCACATTTGGTATACTTTGTTGTGTAGCATTGTCTGACATGAGTAGTTTTCCTGTTTTTATAACTTATAACTTGCTGCAGAAGAAATGGACAACTCTCTTTAATCATGTTTGCATCAGCAAAGATTTTATATGGTCTCTTACAACGTATAGGGGTGTCTTCAGGTTGGAGTGTGGAGCAAAGAAATCTGAGTATGTTATTTTATTCCAACGTTATGGGCAACAGTGTATAATTACAGTAGCCTAATATAATTGTTTTGGGTTCATAATGAAAATGTTCCTTTGCTGACAACGTTTGAGAACCATCCCACGACTAGACCAACAAATCTGTGACTGAAACTAAAATACTGTACTCATCCTTTCATAAACATCTTACTCACAAAGATCTCCATCTTCATTAGAAAACACAGCTTCAGAAGTATTAAGTGCCAAAGACAGAGAAAATATTAAGAGACTGTCAAGTTTTGGGCTTTTCATGAGGTTTGTTATTTGTTAAAAGAAAACTGTTGAATATTGCTGGTCTCACATGTTGGAACCTATTCACAGTTCAAATTTCCCAAATTGGAAGAACATTTTTCCAGTAGTAAAAGAAGAGCTAATGACCAAATATAAGATGCAGGAGTGAATGTTCTCCAGAAATCAGGTCATCAAATTAATGTTAAACTTTCAAAAAATTCTTTTGATCTACAGTATTATTGTATAATTCAACTTTTTGGGGGGAAAGTTAAAAGACATTCAGTAATTTTCAAAACTGGTTTGGTCTCAGGTATTTTTCTAGCTCTTGCAACCAAGTTTGACCAGAGAGAACCGATAAAGATGATAACACTTATTTCAAAATTTATTTATCAAGTTTATGAAGGGAGAAAATATTAAATTTAAATGAAATAGTTAATTATTTAATAATAGATTTGGACAAGCTTCAGTGCAATGACTGATCAGGAGTGATACAGAGCAATCTATTCATTTCTCACACTGATGCAGACACACACACATATTCACACACCAACATCACCATCTGGAAGACTGGGGGAGCCTGGAATCAAGCAATACTAACTGTGTTGTGGCATACTAAGTATTCAGCCAAGCCATAGTATGAATAGTAAAAAAAAATAAAAATGATAATATAAAAAAATATATAAATAAATATAAAAATGTTAAAATGTATCATGAGGACTGGATTAATCATTAGTTAGCACATCTAAAGATATGCTTCATGCTCTGTGTCACCATATCAATTCCATTTAGATACAATATCAAGTGTTATCCACTAGATGTCACCTTTGTCTGTGTCACCATTGAGAGTGTTTGTGTGCTTTGGAAAGCTTTTCTTCCTTAATCAGTAAAGACAGCAGGATTACTACTAAGAAACACAGCAGGAAGGAAACATGTGTGGCGAGACGTGATAAAAGAGGGGGGGGGTTTGTCCAACAACGCCACCTGGGGAATTGCACCCCAGGAAATTCACTCAACCCTATAAGGGGAATACTATGAGGTCACACAGACTCGTTACACCCATATAGAGAGGACAAGAGACGGACTTCCAAAAATATAAATTATTTTATTTAACAATGATTTACTATAGGTAAAATGAACATATTCGTCACAACCTGCGTGTCTGCTATACCACCATTCGTTTAGGGGGGAAAATGAACAAAAATAGGAGCAGGGACAGCTCAGTGAGGCGGACAGACTAAAAAAAACTTAACACACAAAAACAATATTACCAAACCAAACCACCACGTGCCACAGCAAACTTAAGGGAGGTGAGATGGGACCACCACCAGGGAGTCTGCCACGCGCTACACCAGCTCCTGTCCAGGAAGGAAACACACAAAATTAGGTGGAGCGACACTCAAGGTTGAACTATATGAATTATTAAAATGTCCTATTCTAAAAACACTCACACACACACACAACATTCACACCCACATGCACACCAACAGAAAGAATACACATTAATTGTTTTAACCTATAGAAATACTTAAAGAAAATTTACTTATATAAGAATAAACAAAATCAGAAATGTAACTAAATTAGAGCTAAACAAAATAACCATCTGTAATTCAAAATAAAGAAACCAAAGAGCTTGCAAATTAACTGATTACCCAAAACAAGTACATAAACGAGAAATAAATAAACCAAACAAACAAAGAAACACTAATAAGTCAGTGGCAGTGGGGCTTGAGTCTGGTGCTGCGTGAGAGCCACAACAGGAACTCAGGACATTAAGAAAAAGAAACTACGGTGTGGAAGACAGCGTGAAAACGGAGCGGCTGCACCAAGGCTGGAGGCAGCGGATGTTATGCGTAGGTGGCAGCGGTGGTCATCAATAGGCTGTGCAGTGGATCCACAGAGCGCAGGAGGAGAGACAGAACCGCTGCAAATTCAGCAGCTACAGCAGGACAGAGCAGAGGGCAACAGCTGTTAGCAAAGGGCTACTATAGTTAACCATGATTAACAACGAGCATGCTTACCGATGGAGAGAGCTTTACGCACTAAAAAAAAAACCAGTCCTCAACAACAGCAGAACGCGGACACCACTTCCTCCAGCTGCAACCCAACCAGTACGGCCAAAACTGAAAACAAAATCACGGCGGTTGTCGCACCATACTGTGCAATAAAGATGCAGTTAAAGCACACACGCTTACCTGGCGAAATCACACCGAACACCAACCAAACTGGAGCACGCCGACCCAGAGCCTTTCCAGGTGAATGCCAGGGAGAGAATGCGCCCCGGAGGAGCGCAGTAGTTAACCAGGTGCTGCCAATGCGCAATCAAGCACCGGTGATACTGATTAAGTGGGAGGGGGTGGAGCAGAGCAACACCCGACCTGCCACACATGACATTCAAGCCTAAACACACAACCACCCACCATCTGATATAAGATTGATGGCAGTACCACATGGGTACAAATGTGAGCTGCATTTCTTTTGTTAAACGGTCGATGCTCTGCAAAGGAGCAGCAGTGATCGAGGGAGCTAGAAAGTGAATGAAGAGAAGGAGTGCTGTTAGTAAGAACAAAGCATGAAGCGGATAAATAAAACAATGTTTTCTGTTTTTTTTTGTTCATGTGCTGAAGCACAAACAAATATAAACACAACTCTGCAAACCATGTGTAAATGCAGCTGAAGTGCACATTTGTAGTCATCAATGCACTTACTAAATGTTTTAGTGTTGACTTGCACACGATACATATTCAGTACATTTACTAACATATTCTCTGACTTACAGCGGCAATTAAAGGATGAATGTGCTGTGTAAGCCTGGAGGTTGTGACCGTATCTTTCAGTTCCAGTATCTTTACAGTGTGCGGTCCATCACATCACATGTGTCTCCTGTTCAGGCTGAGAGCTGCACACAGAGCAGCCAGGCGTAAAAGGCCACATCACCACAGACCATTAATACTGTCATTTATGGTAGCACACATTTGTAATAACAGAGAAGTGTGTGTGGATACCCATTCTGCTATAGGGGAGGGTGGAGCCAGGTCCATCAGAGGTCAAAGACAGCCTGCTCACAGCTCATTCAGACATATAGTGATTTAGTCTTTATTATGATTTAGACAGGAAACTGGAGATGCAAGTAAAAGCACACTAAAGAACCATACAGATTGACTGTCCTCCACAGTATCTCATTTCAAACCACTCCACTGATATTGACAGCCTGACAGTTCCACTCAGTTTTACAAATATGTTTAGCCTCTTTAATGCTATTTGTTTTGGTTTTTCATGATTCCAGTACCAGCACAGTGAAAATAGGCAACATTTTAAATTGATACTATAGTGCTATTGTGAAGCAGCTACATGATATGCATTCTTCTGCATGATGTACAGAATTAGGCATCAGCCACACATGCAGCAGAATATAATGACCTAGACAGTATTCTGACCGCGATGAGGCGAACGCGCCGTTGCCTGCAGGTGGTGCTGTGCGTGACATACAATAATGTCTATTTTACAGTAAAATATAGCTTATCCTAAATATAAAAGCTTTTATTTCTAACTGTGTCGGCTTTAAAAGGTACAAATGAAAAGTACAAATTATGTTCACAGTGTGTTGGTTTACATAGCTGGGCCAGTTCACCAATCAAAAAAACTTCAAATTCTGTTTCCTGTACCATTTGTGGCTGATTGATTTTTATTATACACACATTATTTTCTTTACATTTCAATATAACTGCAATAGGGCAGTATTTCACTACTGATGATAACCACCAATCTGCAATATAAAACGTTCTGCTAAAAGCTGGCATTATCACTATAGCAACGGTTGATGATTGAAACAACAAACCAATGAAATAACGATATTTCATGGAAAAGAAGCAGAAATATTTCCACAACACAACTTTATACAGTCTCGTTAATGATCAGGAGGATGCATTTATTTTATTTTAAACCGCCCAAGATGACGCCCAAGAACCACGAAAACTCTTTTGCTTTTTCAAGCTTTATTTTTGACAGAGACAGCTGAAGAGTGACAGGAATATGGGGAGAGAGATATGGGGAATGACATGCAGGAAAGATACAGGTCCGATTAAACCCTGGGCTTCCACAGCAAGGACTGAGCCTTCACACATGGGGCGGCTGCTCTACTAAATAAGCTAAACGCCAACCCAAAATACATTATTTTAAATGTCGTCCTGGAATTTAAATTTCGTGACAGTTTCACAAACTACCACCAGACTGGGTTGCACAGACAGGGAGAACATGCAAACTCCACACAGAAAGGCCCCAACTGAGGTTCAAAGGTGCTAACCACTGTACCACCGTACCGCCCCCTGTAACATCTGATGCTATACAACAGCATATTCTACTTTGATAAAGACAATAATGTTCAGAGAGGTAACATTAGCATTATATTTATTATTGGTGATTTGCTGTGGTGGTATTCCATGTATAAACATTTTATATACTACAAACTCACTAATAAACACACCTCTATGACATTTTTTAAAATTATCATCATCTTCATAAATTTGTTATATTTGACTATATCATATTGCATGGGCATACCTAATAAAGAGAAATAAATAAAAAGTAAAATAACTGAGTCGCTTATTTTACTGAGTTAGAGTATAGAGGAGTGCACTAAAGGAAACGTGCACAGTTGTCAGTTTACTTGTTGTAATGTATGATGTAGTAAGATTCCACTCTAGAAGATTCCATCATTTTATCCATGCATTCACATTCTCTCTCACATTCTCAATCTGAGAAAATCTTCAGATTGAAAGATCAAAAATGGATGACCAACCTTTGCACCAGTTAAGGTCAGTGTATAAGGAGCTTTGTCTGGAATTTTGTGATGCTGTCATCAAAATTGAAGATGCCGAATTTCTAGTCCACAAGTCTTGTGTAAATGCAGTCCATACTTCGGGTGAGTTGTTTATCTGATAAGCTGAGCTAAGCTTGATATTCTTCAAATGAGCAGGAAAAACTTAATAATATCCAATAAATGATCTATATCTGAGAAACACAGCTATCTTAATATGTAATGACTTCATGAAACTTGTGATGGAAGATATTAAAGACCAGATGGAGAGTATATTTTAGAGGAAAATTTAAAATTCATAAGTTTACCAGCTGCACGTCTCCTGTCTGCTTCCACATCAGTCAGTATAGTTTCAGTGTGCCATTGAGATGTGTACAACTAAAAAAAAACAACTCTTATGATATGAGACTTGGTGGTGTTATACACTGATTTTAGATTTTTTTGAAAATATTATTCATGAAGAAAAACAGTACTATAAAGTTTAGTGTACTGTATAGTTTTTATTGTATAAAATGGATTACTGGTATAATCAGTGTGGACTGCAATAGTTATTATAATACATTTATAAAAAAGGGTGTCATATATTCAACTGCTGTGCTATGCTGTGTCTTCACGCCGACCCACAGCACTCTCTTCAGACACTGGTCATCTCCAGTCAAAAAGATCTTTGAAATACCGGGCCTGTCTCCTGACATGATGCCGCTCATCACTGAGTTTGAATGCACTGGTTATATTTCTGTGACAGAGGACAATGTACAAGAGCTGCTGCTAGCAGCAGATCAGCTTAATGTGATGGACATTGTACAAATCTGCTGCGACTTCCTGCGGGAGGAGCTCTGCTCTTTAGAAAGAGCGGAAAAGTGAGACTTTTTTACAGTCTGAAAATATAGATGTTTGAACAGTTTTAAGGAGTCTGTTGAATGGAAGGAAGATTTCAAGTTGACAGGATAAATAGGTGAAACCAACATCCTTCACAGTTAGAATCTCTGAGGTCTAGACACTGGACTCAAGTGCTACAGTCCATTATGTTGAATTTAAAGATTCTGTCCTGTGTTCTCTGTGTAGCTCCGGCTGGCCTTGACAAGTGACGACTATATCAACAAGATTGTGATGTCCAGTGAGCTGGTGATTGCATGCACATGGCTTTAGAAGCCTTACATATCATCCATCGTACCAACACAAACAGGACCATTATGCTGTTCCATGTCTTCGCCTGCCTAATGCAGTCCTGTTGGCTATTGGAGGCTGGAGTGGCGAACATCCAACTAACCTCATTGAGGCATACGATTTCTGTGCTGACCGCTGGATCAATGTGACAGACAGTCTTGAGCGTCCTCGTGCCCATCATGGTACTGCCTTCCTCAATGGGTATGACTACTGCGTTGGTGGCTTTGCCATGGTGGAGCTTTTTAGTAACAGTATGTGCAAGTTTGACCTGAACACACACACCTGGTATGAGGTTGCGCCCATGTACTACCGCCGCTGCTATGTGAGTATTACTGTGCTGAATCTATGCAATGGGAGGTCATGATGGGTATACAGAACTCAGCACTGCAGAGCGCTACAGGCCCAAGACCAACCAGTGGAGTCTCATTGCACCCATGCATGAGCAGAGGAGCGATGCCAGCTGCACAACCCTCAACAGCAAGGTGGGTGAAGCGAAAGAGCAGCTAAGAATAACTCTCAGTAGCAGAGAGTGGTTTGATTGTGACTGGAACTTTTACTTTTTGAACGAATAAGGACAGTGACCAGACGTCTTGGTTTCTCCTAGTTTGAAGCTGGGTGTTTGGGTTTGGGTTAACCACGATGAAATTTACAATAATATTATTTGACTTATTTTTAGCACTTACCATGTTCTGTCACACTTATTATTAGCTAACCAAGTATAATAACATAAACGATGTGTCTTGTCCATTATGTTTCTAACCTATGAATCTGTGACTCTGACAGACACCTAAGCCAAGAAAAGCCAAGAAGCCCAGAAAAGTGCTAAATTACCTAATTGTGTTCCTGTTTTCCCCAGATTTACATTTGTGGTAGTTTCAATGGCAATGAGTGCCTGCAAACTTGTGAATATTACACCCCAGAGACCAACCAGTGGACAATGATCACCCCCATTAGCAACCGGCATGCTAGAATTGGCGTCATTGCATGCGCAGACCATGTCTTTGCTGTATGTTCATGAAACTCTACTAACATTCAGCACACAAGTCTGTAATGTGTTAAATAGCTTTGGTCATCTGTAAAGTTGTTAAGCTAAATGCTAACATCAGCATGCTAACATGCTCATAATCGTAATACTGACATAGTAATGCTAATGCGCTTTATTTTACTTTGCCTTTCATAGGTTGGTGGTTTTGATGGTAACGCCTTTCTGAGTAGCGTTGAGGCCTACAGCCCTGGGACTAACACATGGCACGCAGTGCCCTTCATGATGACCACCTGTAGCAACTTTGGCATTGAAGTGATCAATGATCAGCTCTTTGTTGTTGGGGGCAACAACGGCTTCGGCACCCCCTGTAAGGTTAAGTGCTATGACGTAATAACTGGCATGTGGTCTGGGGCCCGTGACATGGGGATCTTTCGCAGTGGCCTGAGCTGCTATGTGGTGTCTGGACTCCCCAACATGGACGAGTACACTTTTCCCCGTCATGCACTGCCACTTTTACATTTACTGGAAGATGAGTCGGTGGAGTCCAACTAACACTCCTGAACAGTTTTCTGCCTTGAACTCCCATTCAACCTGGCAAGATGTTCACATAATGAAATAAACTTCTTTAAGCATTAAACTGCCGTAATTTTAAGGATTTCTATATTCAGTTTTTGTAAGAATGTGTTCTGCCTCGTGAGAACGGTGCTGTGTTCAACCTGCAGACACAAAGTTTGATCCAAAGTACACCATTGCAACAATGCCCCTGGAAAAAATAAAATGCTCTGCACCCTCCATGCACGCAGGGCAGAATCAAAGTTTTTAGGAGGCTTCTAATTTTTTACATTTTTAAGCTGCAAGACTTTATTTTGTGAAATAACCACAAATGAAATTGTTGCTGTTATCTGGGGAATATGTATGCAATTCTATCTGTCGATCTGTACTCTTGACAGTATATAAGATAGATGACACCAGCAACAGCTCCCAGTGCCAAAGATAGTTTCCATCATTTTAGGAAGTCCTAACCACTCTGATGTAAGTTGAAGTGATAGTTTTTCTGCTAATATTGGTCCTTATTGCTTGCTATTATTTAATGCTATAAAAATTTCTTTTCATGTAATGATTGACAGCTGAGTCCTGCTCCTGCTTAAGTCGTCCGGGTGTATGGGCAGGACCTCAATACCATGGCTCCAGGCTTTATCGCACTGCACAGACAGACAGAGATGATCCTGACAGCTATGAGCAGGATAAACTTAGTTGATATTTTTAGCTTTAATTGTCAGATGTTGTTATGGAATTTTCTCTTTTTGGGTTACACAAGGTCACGTGTGAGCCTTGTGATCCACGGCAGTATTAACTGTTTGTCTTAAGACTAGGTGCCACCATATCTCACTGTGGTGTCCAGGGTCGAAGAGACCTGTTGCTGCCTTCCTAGTCATAATAAATAGCTTGTTGTTGCCGTTCCAATCTGCGTAAGCGGACATCTGTATCTCCAGACTAGAATGTGTTGACAATAACACCTCCGAGAGTAAAGACATTCTCTTTTACTAATTCTGGGGCGTATAGTATTTGGGGTGTGATCTTTGGGTTTAAAGTATATGCACCATCACAAGTTCGTCAGAATGCGAGACCGACTCAAGCACTTCAGATGTACTTTGAGAGTGTCTCTAGTTCTCCTTGGCCAAGCGTCAATGAATAATACAGCATAAGACATCAGAGGCTCCTGAACACTTTCTGAACTCCTGACCTCACCATTGACCTTTGACTTCAGCAATTTCTCCACAACAGATGTGACTCACCAGCAGTTTGTTATTTACTTTACTACAACATGGCTCAGGAGGTAGAGCGGGTCGTCCACTAATCAGATGATTAGTGGTTTAATCCCCGGCTCCACAAGTCTGCATGTCAAAGTGTCCTTGAGCAAGATACTGAACCCCCAATTTGCTCCTGAAGTTGTTAATACAGATGTGTGCTTTATGAATACAGGTGTGTACCTTGTTAATGCAGGTGTAGACGTTGTTAATACAGGTGTGTGCCTTGTTAATACAGGTGTATACCTCGTTAATGCAGGTGTGGACGTTGTTAATACAGGTGTGTACCTTGTTAATTCAGGCGTGTACCTCCTTAACACCAGTGTGTGTCTTGTAAATACAGGTGAATGCCTTGTTAATACGGGTGTATACCTTGTTTAGTGAGTGCAGAGAAAATGTTGTTTTCAAAGACTAAAGATCGACTAATATAGACTGAAGCTGAATGTTCCTGAAATAAACTTAATTTACAAAATTTTTGTTTTACATCAATCTTTTTTCAACACTTTGACTTTTGGACTTTACAATGCTGTGGACTTTTTGGAAAAGTTTTAATCACACCCTCCATCAGTTGTGTTTGCCCTCCAGTCCTTTGGACTGCTTTGGACTGGAGGGCAAACCAGAGCACCAGGAGAAAATCTCTGTGTGATCAGAGTCCAAAAAATTTACACCATAAGCAAACACTGAAAATGCTGAAAGACGAATGTTAAGTTGGGTGTATTGCTATTAGTCTAGAAAGTAGGATTGTAATATTTGGTGGTTGGTTGGAGAGAGGCATGGGATATTGATGTGGATTGTCAAGGCAAAAGGGTGTGAATGGTTGCGCCTTCCTCTTGTGCCTCTTGATGTTCTGTCTCTGTTGATTTGATTTCTCAGTATCACACTCATCTGATGTTACCTTGCGCTTCGCTATCTTTGCTGTGCTCGGTCGTTTCACATTTTCAACTCATGCTTGGAGTTGCTTGATCAATGAATGATATCCAGGTCAAATTACATCACCCTCTATGACATCTTTGGCACAAAAGTGGAACAGCTACTTGAGGGTGATGAGGTGGTTGAGGAAGATGCCGGTGAGGGAGAGAGGATGCCAGCTGCACAACAGAGAGGTTTGGTCCATAAAAGTTTAGAAATGGTGAAAAATGTTGATTACTGTTTTTCTAAAACCCAACGTGACCTTCTCAAATGTCTTGATTTGTCCAGAGGACTACAGAAACTAGAAAATATTAACATTTGAGAAGTTGAAATCAGAGAATTATCAGATAATTTTTTATTATTATTATTATTTTTAATTGACTCAAAACAATGATCAAAATAGTTGCTGAATAATTTATTGTTAACTGATCAATTTATAAAATCTCTAATCGTTAAATGACTAGACAGTTTGTGTTATGATGTGATGGCAATTTGTAAATGTGGTGAAATTATGTGAAATTTATAGACTGTCCTCCTCCGCCAAACAACCACAGTTGTCATTATGCATGCACCCGAATTACGACTCAGTGTTACGTTTAGCCACCGCAGCAGCCTCTAGCGGCAACTGCAGCCCCCACGATCCATGCCTTAGCTTCCTAAAAGGCTACTTTTCGTTTTACTGACTGTTAATATGTCACTTTATTAAGTTTTAAAAACTTAACTTAAACTTAAAAACTTAAAAAAGTGGGGGGGACGAAGCTGCGGGGGCAGCTTCGCCCCCCCCAGTTTCTCAAACCTATCTGCGCGCCTGCATTTATGTACATAGAACTGTGAAAAGTAAAACACGAGTTTCGAACATAGCGTGCGTGTTATTTAGGCCTTTATATGACTGTGGTGGCACCAAAAATATAAACTGATAGCAACGCATTGCACTGTCAAATCGGAGCAAATCAGAGCAAAAAAGAACGAAGCAAAAAAAAATCTGAATATCCACTCGACCATGGGCTGGAGTGCTCGGCCCCGGAAACGTCAGAGCAGACGTGCTACATTTACTGTAGGCCTGAATTATGCCTAGCCTACAACGAGACCTTCATTAAAAATAGGCTACAGTTCAGATTTTAGACACAATAGCTGGATTAGATTACTCACCTAGTGTGAAAAGTGGCATCTCCCGCTGGCCACTATTTGCTGGATATCTGGTGAAATAGACGTCACTTTAATCCTCAGGCAGTTCTCGAGATTTTGATGAGTCAGTCTATTCCTCTCGTGCGTTTTTATTGCATTCATAGCTGAGAAGGACGACTCACATACGTAGGTGGAAGGGAACATTGTCAGAATGTAAAGTGCGACTTTCTTGAGGTTGCTGTATTCCTCGGAGCATAGTAGGCCTATCCAAAAGGCACTCACGGACTCCGCACTTCTGAGCGCATCTCGCACAACTGAAGTGGTTTGGAAGTCAATAATTTCCATTTCCAGCGCAGCCTGATCTAAAGTTCACATTACTGTAATTAGTAGTAATAATCTACAAAGAACTCACAACTTGGGAGAAATATGAGAAGAGACTAAAACACTACATTTCATGACAAAGGGTACTACAACAATCTCAACATGAGCAAGAGTTTATATACAACATAATGCAAAGAATGTGCACTCAATCATGCCATTCAAATGGGTCCTACCACTTCTTCTAAGAGTTCAAAGGACTAACAAAAACCACTATTCTGACTCCTGTGGAATTGTTATTTTTCTGTCATGTTTATGTTTCTATGGTGATACCTGGTGCTAGAATTTGTTACTAAATCTACATGTATTCCTTTGTAAGTCCTTGGAGTAAATACATCCGTAAGTGTTCAATGAATGAGATACTGATAGTTATGAATCAGTTAGTGTAACATTTCTAAAGATAATGAGTAAACAAAATATTCGTTTTAATGTACGAATACTTGTGTGTTAGCATGACATGTCTAGCCACCCCACTGAGCATTAGACGTCTATTAGATGTCTAGTCTAAGTTTAGACCGAATATTTTTAGCCCAAACCTAGACGATAGAATTGAATCCATTAATTATTAAATATTAAATAAAAAACAACAACTGTAAATTGTATAAATGATGGCCAAATGTTGGATTAAAACATTTTTAATAGTCATTGATCAATGTACAGTGTAGTTTAGATTTAGACTCAATTTAGACGTTTAATCAGCGTCTAGATTTAGACCAGGTTTAAACTATTAAGTTATCTTTATTTGTTTATGTTTTTTGTTATGTTTATACCTTGTGCAGTTAAAGTTTATTGAGCAGTACTGCAAATAATTCCTAAAAAATTATTGATGAAGCGTAAAATAAAATGACATTCTGCACTAAAGGCGATCGGGGACAGTAGCCAACATGATATGCAGATATACTATCAGCTGAGACCTGTCAGTGCCTATCAGTTTCTGGGAAACTTCTGGCACAACACCGGTCGATGGCATTGGCGAGCAGAGACGAGAGCGTAATAGAGATGAAGGGCTTATTACAGGTGAGTGGTCAAGGGTACGTTATTAAAATGTTGTTTTTTCCTGCAATGTTTCTTTATTTAATTGTCATCAATCTGTTTGCACGTGCTCGCTAGAGCCGAAAAACGGTCGAAATCAGTGGAAAGATTAGTGGCGGTGACCGTTAGTAGTCTGTTGAAGCCTCACAGGAGCTTTTTACTTCTGGCGATGCCCAATGCCCATTGAGTCAAGTCCTTTGAAACCATGTACCTTTATAGTAGATCTGTGACATCACGTAAAACACTAGCCAACCACACTTGCAATTTTTCTTCATTTGTTTTATTGCTTTGTTTGCAGAAGCAGTTCGGAAATCATTTAAGGAGGCCACAGATGACCTGATCAGCTCTGCAATGGGCACCCATTTCAAACAGGCCCCAGCTCGAAGCGGTGGAGGGGGCTACAAGAAGCCCAGGACACCATTGGTGTAATTTCTCTCTTCTTTTTTTTGCCTCAGAGTTATAGGGTGTTCTTTTAAAATTTCGAATGTTTGTTTGTATTCTAAAAAACAATAATTGTATTTTTAATTTAAATTTCTAATGTTTGTTTGTATTCTAAAAAACAATAATTGTATTTTATTTTTGCTATTTTTTTTCAACATGTTTAACAACACCGATTTTTAACCCTCCTGTTCTTCTGGTTCAAATTGACCCAATTTGTTCACTTCCTCCATCTTTGCTTCTTTCTTTCCTACCTTTCCTTTGTCCTTCCTTCTTCTTCCATCTTCTTTTGACCCTATCTGTTCCCTCTTTTCATCTGTCTTTCCTTCCTTTTACTTAAAAAAATAAAAATATTTATATTGCGCTTTAATATGTTTGTGATGGTTGTAATTAGTTTGAATGATTTTAATAAATGTATTCATTGAGATTACAGTAGGATAGTTCAGTTAATGTTCCCATTAAGAGATGTATTTATATCCAGTGCTAAAATAAGCATGACATTATTGTTACTGAAACCCATTTAAGACCAAATAAACACATAGTAACTAAATTGTCATAACATACTGCAACTACATCAAGGTAAGGATCACAGGTTAAATTTGGTCCCTTTTTATAGAGAATCTAATTTTATTATATATATATATGTAACCCTCCCACCAATCGGCTCGTGATATATGGTGTACTATATGCACATTTAATTCTCAATACGTTTCAATATGGTGGGAGATACATCTCATGAATAATAGCTAACAGTTTAAAGGAACAAATAACTGATATGAATCAGGTTATTACACTCTCCCCCCACCAATATAAGACATGCCCTCATGACTTTGTACTTTTGAAACCACACACAACAT
Organism: Collichthys lucidus; assembly: GCA_004119915.2. Lineage (NCBI taxonomy): Eukaryota > Metazoa > Chordata > Actinopteri > Sciaenidae > Collichthys > Collichthys lucidus. The sequence continues at coordinate 29,128,753 of CM014096.1, read as the reverse complement.
AGCAGAATACGTATGTGAGTGCTCAGGCATAAAACATGTAACTAGGTGATAAGAGGGGCACTTATCCACTTATAAAGGCAAGAGACATATTTCATTATAGGAGCTACAATGACACTTGGTTGCCCTAAGGTGTCATAGGTTAACCTGGATGGTGCTCTTTTGACTCTCTGAGTTCTTCTGGTTTCAGTTTCTGATTCTGTGTCTTGTGACAAGTGATTCTCTGCATCAGTGTCTCACCATTTTGAGCCTGCTCTTGTATCTCAGTTGTCTCTTGTAACTCAGTTTCTCCCATTGTCTCATTGGACAATGGGAGAAACTGATTCCAGGAAATATCCAAATCCAAGCTAAATGATTCTGACATCTCTTCATCCATTTTGGCCCTGGGAGTTCTGACAGATAAGTCATACAACAGTTCATATTCTTCATCCTCGGAATCTGTGTATCCCTTCCAGTCACAGTTATCTGGTTTCACATCTCCTTTCCCAGATCTCTCGTCTGGCATTTCCTGTGATATCTTATCTTTTACTGACCCATCTTTGGGATGGTTCTTTCGTCTTGTTCGTAAGACTCTCCTTTTTGATGTAGGATCAGCATCTGGTATTAGATCTGTGCAGACTTTGTGTCCTACAGGTAGAAGATTATTTCGATGGAGGATTTTGATTGGGCCTTTTCCATCCTCTGGTCTCAATCGAAACACAGGCAAGTTTGGAATCTGGCTTTCCACTACATAAGAAGTTGAAGCCCAGCGATCTGCCAATTTATGCTTCCCTTGTAATCCTAAATTTCGGATTAGGACTCCAGGCAGTAACTGAGAGAAACAGATCTTTTGGTCATGTCTCCGTTTATTTCCTTCATTCTGCTTGGCTGCAATGGATTCTGCAAGTTCATACGCAGCTTTCAACTCCTTCCTCATATCTGTCACATACTTGAGGTAAGTTTTCTGTTGTGTGCCTTCGCTGGATGTGCCAAAGCACAGATCAACTGGCAGTCTTGCTTCACGCCCAAACATGAGGTAATAGGGCGAATACCCAGTGGCTTCATTGGGAGTGCAGTTGTAGGAGTGGACAAGGTGTACAATATGCTGACTCCATCTTTTCTTCCTGTTTGGCTCTAGGGTCCCGAGCATGTTCAACAATGTCCCTCTCAGGCTGGGGATCCCCCTGAGGATGGTAGGGCGATGTCCTGGATTTCTCAATCCCAAGTGTACTCAGAACCTTATGGATGATCTCAATTAGCACTTTCGCCACTGTAGAGGCTTTTTGGTATCTTGTTGGAAAGGCTTGAGCGTAGTGTGTATAGTCATCAGTGATGACCAGAACATTTTCTGTGTTGCTTGAATCTGGTTCAATGGACAAAAAGTCCATACACACAAGATCCATTGGCCCATCACTTTGCAAATGACTGAGAGGAGCAACTCTCTTGGGTAGAGTCTTCCTTTTTATACACCGCACACAAGATCTACAGTACTCATCAACATCTGGCTTTATCTTTGGCCAGTAAAACCGATCTTGAATCAGGCCATATGTTTTATCAAGGCCCAAATGACCAGAGTCATCGTGCAGTGATTTCATTAACACCTTCCTGTACTTTTCTGGCAGGACAAGCTGAAAGTGGCGGAGCTTGCCAGGCGGACTTGTGATTCGGTACATTACTCCTTCTTGCATCTTTAGCCGATCCCACTCTCTCAACAGTAGAGGGCAGGCTTGATGTTTTGCTTTGTCAACTTGGCTTGCATTTCCTTGGACGAGAGCTGACCATAGCTCACCAATACCAGGATCCTCTTGTTGAGCTTTTGACAGTTCAGCAGAACTCAAAACAGGCATCTCCTTGACACTCAGAGTTGACAGATTGCAGTAGGCTTGTGGGATAGCATGCATAGAGGCACCTAAGTGGTCGATTCCCCTACTCAGACATGGTTCTCTCTGTTCAGTCACAGCAGTCATCTGACACATGACTCTCACTCCTGCAGCGTATATGTCTTTCCACTCCTGTTCTTGAGCTGATGCAGTGTGGATGGTGAGAAAGAGCATCTGCATCAATGTTTTGAACACCTGATCTGTACTTGAGACTAAAATCGTAGGTGGACAACGCGGCAAGCCAGCGGTGACCCGTTGCATCTAGCTTGACAGATGTTAACACATATGTTAACGGGTCGTTGTCTGTTCTCACTTCAAACTTTGTCCCATACAGGTAGTCATGTAATTTGTCCACTACTGCCCACTACTGTAGCCCTTCAAAGCCAGGAACTCCAATTTATGTGCAGGATAATGCCGCTTGGACAGAGTAAGGCTTCGACTGATGAAAGCAACAGGTCTCAACCTGTAACGACAATTTTTTCCATTTCCCAGGTTGTCATTACTTCACAGGTGGGGATAGGAGTGAACCGACGCAGACCCAAAGATTTGACTTTCCAGACATTTTTGACAGTTGCAGTTGTTTTGTATTTTATTGAAGAAAGCAGTTTGACATACCATTAATTTGTCGGTGAGAGCTCTGTCCTGTGTGCTCTGGTCTGTTCGAGGTCTGGGGTCTGAGGTCTGGGCTCTGAGGTCTGGTGAGAACTGTGTGCCCTCTCCTTCCTGTCTCTACCTCTTCCTGTGACCTATGCCCTTTATGCTCACTGCCACCCAGTGTCCAAACTATGCAATTGAAACATATCTAAATAAAATAAAATAACCTGCCAACACTAACATAAATGGCTCCTACACAACCCTTCACCTAGATCTTCTTGGCTAGCGTCAACATGTAGCACATAGGGCAGCTGTGGGTCTGCGAAAGCCAGCACTGGAGCTTGGGTAAGCCTCCTTTTTAGCTCATTAAAAGCTGCTTCACATTTGTCATCCCACCTAGAGTCAAAAGGTTCTGACGGGTTAAAGTAGACAATGTCCTGCTTCATTTTTGACTTCTTGGCAGCGGGTGGATAGCCGGACAGCAGTTGGTTCAAGGGGTGGGCCACTTTGGAGTAGTCCTTCACAAAGCGCCTATAGTATCCACAAAACCCCAGAAATGACTGCAAAGCAGTCATAGTCCTTGGCCTGGGCCATGCGGTTACAGCTTCAGTCTTTTTTGGATCTGTGGGTACCCCATTTTGAGATATGATGTGTCCCACATAAGTTACTGATGGTTGACAGAACTGGCATTTATCCAGTGACAGCTTCAGTCCCTTGTCTTTCAGGCGGTCAAGCACCTTTAACAGCCTTGCCTCATGCTCTTCAAGTGTTGCTCCAAACACAATGAGATCATCGAGATAGACCAAGACTTCCAGCAAGTTCATATCTCCAACAATCTGTTCTATGATTCGCTGAAAAGTCGCAGGAGCACCTGACACTCCTTGTGGCATCTTTTCAAATTGGTAAAAACCAACTGGACAGATGAAAGCGGTCTTTTCTTTGTCAGCTTCATTCATGGGCACTTGATAATATCCACTTCGGAGGTCGAGCACACTAAACCACTTGCTTCCATTTAGACGGGTCAAGGCGTCTTCAATCCTTGGCACTGTATACTGATCAGGAATAGTGCGTCTGTTTAGTGTCCTGAAGTCTAGACACATCCTTATCTTGCCATTCTTCTTCCGTACAACTACAATAGGCGAGGCATAAGGACTTCGTGACTCCGTGATGATCCCAGCATCCTTCAGCTGAGACAAATGGGTTCTCAGTGCTTCCACATCAGCAGGTGGCAGTCTGCAAGACCTCTCTCAAAAAGGTTTGTCCTCTGTGGTTTTGATGGTGTGATGCGTACTCTTACAGCATCCTACATCAAATTCATGGGTAGAGAAAACCTCACTGCGTTGAAGCATTTTTCCCACCAACCTTTCCTTCCATTTCTTAGGTACTGGTGAATCTCCAGAGTTGGATGGTGCCACTTTTTCTGCTGACTTAGCATTAGGCTCTCTAATCACAGAAGGCAATGACATCACGTCGACTGGAAACAGGTGAGCAATGGGCATTCCTCTGGTTAATGTGATCTCTTTTGCTGATGGGTTTCAGCCCCCCCCGACCAACACAAGGGCATAGTCTCAGTTACTCCTATGTCAGCTTCCAAAAACTCCAGCTTTAGTGACAAATAGCCATCGTAAGGGTAATCAGCAGGACTGAGACCCCATATTTGCAAAGCACTGATAGGTGTCAATGGCAGGTGTGTCAAGTATCTGTCGTAAAAAGGATCTGTACAGCAAAGTCACTTGAGAACCAGTATCGAGTATGGCTTTAGCATAAATGCCTTCAATCTGTACTGGTACAGCAGAGCTCGGCCCTACTAAGCCTTCAGGTATGAGGTCTTCCACTTTCTCGGTTGATTCGATGCACGTGGTGGAACGTGTTTTCACCACCGGGATGCCAGGCCGTGCCTTTACTGGGTCCCGCGGTAGTTTCCCAACTTCGTTGTCAGGTTGATGAGGAGATTGTTAGCTTTCTTTAGGTTTTCTTCACCTTTACAGTCTCGTTTAAAGTGTCCATCGTCCCCACATCTGTAGCAAAATACTCCCGGTCTTTCTTCTTCATTACCAGCCCTTTGTGGGATGTCATTTCTCCTGTATTTGGTCTTAACAGGGATTTCAGACTGTGCAATTTGGTTGCCTGGTAGCTTGTCTAACCTAAGCAAGTAGGCAGACAGTTTTTCACCCTCACATTGAAATGTGTGTCTGAATTTGACAAGAAGATCAGCTGTACTCTCAGTGGTACCAAAAGTGGTTTCTAAAGCTTGCATATAGTCATATGATGTAGCAGTTGGATCCTGTGCTCTTAGGAATCTCACAATGTCCTTCAAGACTTTCCACGATTCTCTGTTTTTTTTACATTGTCACTGCATTGCCATTCCTCCAACAAATGCATTGTTTGCTCGGCCCATGCGTCATACTCTTCTTCGCCACTAGGGGTAGGTCTCACACCAGAAAACATGCGGAGCTTTCGATAACTTTGAGTATCAGCAGGCACAGTGTTACATTTATCCACCAAAGAACTGATAGCATTGATCAGCGCAGTTGGCGACGGGGTGTGCAGACCTTTGACATCAGTGATGGTCTTCCCTTCATGCGTCAGGAACGACAACAGTTTAGCTTAAAATTCTTCATCCTCCACAGGGACAGTAAACACATGAACAGGCCAAGGACCTCTCCAGGGAGTCCAACATGGAGGACTCCAGGAATGGTTTGCTTAGTGAGGTCAGCAGATTGAGTGAGTCTTGGAAGCTATGTCTAGACAGCGATTAACTATATTGAGCTTACCAATGACTCAAAGCTTGAAACAGGATATCGTCTGTGACATAACAGAAGTGACAGTGACAGAAGTAACCTCACTTAAGACTAATAAATTTTCGTGAGCTACCTGTTTACGTTTCAACAAGCTTCAATCTTATCAGCATCCATTTGAAGCACAATGTTACCAAAAACCTCACTCAGATAGCCTGTATGACAGTCTACCAATAACACATGAATCTGAACTCAAAAATGAAAAACATCTACAAATTCACAAAGAAATCTCGGACGAGCCCCCAAAAATGTAACCCTTGAGTGAACCTTGAATATATTGAATGAAGTCTGAATATATGGAATGAAACTCTGAATATATTGAATGAAACCTTGAATATATTGAATGAACTCTGAATATATTGAATGAAACCTTGAATATATTGAACGAACTCTGAATATATGTAATGAAACTCTGAATATATTGAATGAAACCTTGAATATATTGAACGAACTCTGAATATATTGAACGAACTCTGAATATATGGAATGAAACTCTGAATATATTGAACGAAACCTTGAATATATTAAACGAACTCTGAATATATGGAATGAAACTCTGAATATATTGAATGAAACCTTGAATATATTGATTGAAACTTCGTTTCATTCCATATATTCAGACTTCATTCAATATATTCAAAGGTTTAATTTCCTGAACGGCATGCCATAATATATATATATATATATATATATATATATATATATATATATATATATATATATATATATATATATATCCTTTCAATATAGGTTAAATATGGTTGGCATAATCTTATGCTTATAAACATAACAAAAAATATAATATATATATAATAGTTTAAACCTGGTCTGAATCTAGACGCTGATTAAACGTCTAAATCAAGTCTAAATATAAACTACACTGTACATTGATCAATGACTGTTAAAATGTTTTATTCCAACATTTGGCCACCATTTATACAATTTACAGGTTTTTTTTAATTTAATATTTAATAATTAATGGATACAATTTTATCGTCTAGGTTTGGGCTAAAAATAGACCGATTATAGATGGGCGAATTTCGGTCTAAACTTAGACTTGACTTCTAATAGACATCTAATGCTCAGTGGGATGGTAAATAAATAACATACTGCAACTACATCAAGGTAAGGATCACAAGTTAAATTTGGTTCCTTTTTTTAGAGAATCTAATTTAACATTCAATTGTGACAGCTTTAATTTCCTTTCAATATAGGTTTGTTGTGAATAATTTATTAGATTGTAATTACATTACTTAAATATCTAGATTTATTAGAATATCCATATAATAGTACATTTAATAGAGGTCTATATGATGTCTAGATTCTGTAATGGGGTTTAAATATGGTATAAAAGTAAATGTCTGGCAAACATCTAAATTTAGACGTCTATAAATAGACGTATATTAGCGGTTATTTAAACGTCTAAGATTAGACGAGGCATCTAGACGTAGTCGTCTTTTAGACGTCTATTAGACGGCTAGTCGAAACTTAGACGTCTAACCACTGGCAGACCGATTTTAGCCTAGACATCTAGGGACCATTTAGATGTTTATTAGATGTCTTTTAGACTGAAAAATGCTCGGGGAGACCCTGTGTATTGCTAACTAGTAGCCTAGCAACCAAGTACTGTTATGTATGAGAATGTTAAATCTGATAACAGTCGTTTACATTTATGTGAATATGCCTGACAACTTAAAGAGACTTCACTTAGTGACTTTCTTATTCTGCCAGGACAGAATAACCACACTCAACTTTATCGTGATAAAATCGGTCCTCACCTATGCTCATTTTAAGATAACGCAGTTTCTATCTACTCACTCTCTCTCTTAGTGGAGGGCAGTTTAGAAGCCTGCCTATTGACTCAGTGACCCCTGCAGAGTGATTTATTTGAATGTATCAGGGGCACGACAGCAAAGTCATCATGATATGGCAGTCTGATGTACTTTTGGACACTTTCCTCCATCTAAAAGTACTTCACACTTCTGGACAGGTTAGAAACATTGTATATTCCTAACTTTCTATAATTAAATGGATATACAAAGAATGGTTGCTTGCATTTGAATTCTTTTCCTGCAGTGTACATTGTGTGTATGTATTCTGCCATCAATAACAAAGTTTTCAACAAAAACCTTCATGAATCTATCCTTGAAGGTTTGACAATTATACCGTCTATGGACAACACTTTAAATTTAAGTTTAGAACATATAATAATATAGTGTTTCCTAATAGCAAACCGTGGGTGACTAAAGAACTAAATCATGTCATAAAAAATAAGACATGGGATATACACAGGGACGGACTGGCAATCTGGCATACCGTGCATTTGCCCGGTGGGCCGACGTGCTATTTTGGCCGATAAATCCTGAATTTTTTTTTTTTTTTTTTTAAATATTGGTCTGACCGGCCCATAACGAGCAGATCACGCAGACACACTGTTGAACAACCACTCTGTTCGCTTTGGTCCCGCCTACAGGCACAAAAAAAAGGCTGTGCAAGACTTTGTTTCCTTACCACCGACCCTTACACGCTGACTGACAGGGGACCGGCCCAATCATATCATGAAACACCTCCTCCCTTTGGCTTGATGCGCCGGTGTGCAGTTTATTGATGGGTGGAACGCTATCAGATAAAGATAAAGAGAAAACGTAAAGGTGGCGCAGAAAAACGCGATAAGGAGAAACTTGCTCTTCGGGCAGATGCTGCTAAGTGTGTTAAAATCACTGACATGTTTGCCACAGCAGGGCCTCCATCAGCTCCCATCGCTGATGACAGTGGTGCCAGTGGCAGTGACACTCAACATGTTGTTGAACCTGCGGTAAGCTGGACTACTGTCAGAACATGTATGAAATGCAACGAGTAGGATAAAGCCACTCTACCCCTTGATGAATATGATAAAATGTCAATCAAATAATTCTGTCTATCACCCTATGTCCAAGTTGGTTCGTTTAATGCAGGTGAAATGAGCATTAGCGTTATTTTGACTGTATGACTCTATGTTTGACTACATAGAACTGAAATGTGTGACCCCTTCATGCTATTTGAAAGGCAAGGATTGTGTATTTTCTGCAACAATTATTTGTTTGGTCGGTGAAAGTGAATCATCATATGTGTGCTTCCAGCTAAAGGCGCAGAGCTTTTAGTTTTCCATTTCAGAGACAATATACACTGAGATAGAGACTGTGTTGCTATGGTAACCTAGTGGAAGAAAGATTGAAATGGTTATATAGAAGAAGAAGTATGGCTAATTAAAATACAGAATGAAAAGGGAATAAATTCGAGAGATTGTGAGTTACTAGGCTTTCGACTTACAGTTCTGTCTGATTTTATGACACTTGTTAAACAGTTTCAATATCTGTAGCTGCTCTGCTCTGAAAAGGTTATTTTATATGAGCCATTGCATGCTATTTATATAGCTGTTTCTGCAGACTACCTGCCCAACAAACGAACAAACACATTTAGACTGCTACCTTCCATCTCTTTGTGTCAGATTGAATCAGGCACATTTGTTGGACCTCAAGTCCTTGTGGCCAACAACAGCAGTGCCCTTTTCTTATCATCTCTCTATAGGATTTTGTTCCACACTCACATGATACAGGTTTATGTAAGTCAAGCTGTACCATGCAGTGGAAAAGTAAGGTGTAAGTGTAAGAGGAAGGATCAACCTTGCCAGGGACGATTCAGGTATCTGGGCAGCGAGAGAAGCACTTAGTCCATCAGTAAATCATGAGGCATAAGGAGATACAGTAGAGTTCCTTGGTATGGTGGGAAGCCTGAAAGATGAGTGAATCCAGGAAGTGCCAAAGAATTTAAGAATTAATAGTTCTCTCTGGGGAAAGGGGAACACCAAGCTGAAAGAAGGTGGGCTCAGAAGTATAAAGTGACTGTAAAATGGGAGTAAGGAGAGAAAGTCATCCAGAAGGTGAATGATGTATGCTTGTGGTTGTTGAGAAGGATCCAGCAGACACATTCTCAGGTGCCAAGGTAATGAGACCAGATAGTCCAGATAGAAAGGTGCTGGTAATGTCAGCAGGTGTCCAGATAACAGACTTCCTCTACAGTCTGAATAGCAACTTCCTCCTCAGATGATAACCCATGAGTTAAAAAATTGCGTTTTTAGCCAACAGTCCTACCTCTACATTTCATCACTGCGACATCACTAACTGGTTGCGTTCTAGACAAAGCTTGTGTTTCTAATAGCGATACATGCTTCAGAAGTGTCCTAAAAGCAGCTCTCCACTCTGAGAATGTAGAGAATACGTAGCTGGTCTATTTTTGACAGATGCTGAGTCAAGCAGCACAGAGTACTTCCATTTCCAGATTGACCCTTCCATTGATTCAAATGTTTCATATCATGATGTTGTTTCTGTTTCATAAGAATAGTCAACATGAAGCTGCAGCTGTTTGTAGGGCTGATTTAAATGTCTGCCTGAGGCAGATTTACTCTAGCAATTAATGTAGGAGGATGCAATCAGGATTAGCGCAAGGACCATATAAAGTTGGCTAAATACACATAAAGCTGATCTGAGTCCTGTTTTGTCAGTGTGAAATAAATGCAAGATATTTGTAATAACTAGAAAATTCTCGCAGAAATTTTGAGAGTGACAAGTGGGCTGTTGCTGGGGGTCTGTATTCAAAAAGCACACCTCAAACAGTCATTTTTAACATGTTTATTTGCAAACATGAGCAGCTAGCGCTAACACACTAGCCACTAATTCTAGCATTAGCCACAAATGTGAGCAATTAGCATGTCTTTACTTCTTTACTTAATGTGTGTGTCTGTGCGTGCTTGTGTATGTTAAGGAGAGAGTTATACAAAGTCTTTTATTTTGAAGGGACTCTTTATTTTGAAATCCTTTTGTCTTGTCTGTGTGTGTCTGTGTGTGTGTCTGCGTGAGAGAAGGATAAAATGGCTGACATTAAAAATGTAGCCTTGATAGTCATTGATCATATAAAAGACAGCCTCCCTCCCCCTCCCTTAGGCAGGCTTGAGGGAGCAGAGTGGGGAGGGGCTAGCTGTCTGTGTGTCAGTGTGTGTGTGTGAGTGTTTGATTAGTTAGGCACAGGTGTGCGCATGCATGCTCTCTCCTTGTCCCTCTGACCCCTGAGGGATGAAGCAATTAGCATGTCTTTACTACCATGAGTCTTTAGTGGCTAAAAATTAGCCACTATAAGTCTTTAGTGGCTAGTGGACAAAAAATTAGTGGCTAGCGTATCTAATTTTCGCATTAGCCGCTAATGTTAGCAATTAGCATGTCTTTACTACCATAACGCGCTAGCTGCTCTGCTGTCTCTGTCATTTTAGATAAACAAGTTCAAATTACCACTGCTACGCCGACAACACACAGTTATACCTGTCGTTCCAGCCGGACGACACCACGGTCTCCGCACGCATCTCTGCCTGTCTCTCTGATCTGTCAACCTGGATGAAAGACCACCATCTCCAGCTTAATCTGTCAAAAACCGAACTCCTGGTCATCCCTGCCCATGAGTCACTCTGCCATGACTTCAACCTAAAAATTGGCACCGTCACTATCACCCCTAAGCATGCTGCAAAAAACCTGGGCGTGCTACTAGATGATCGTCTTTCTTTCTCTGAGCACATTTCCTCCGTAGCGAGGTCATGTCGCTATGCTCTGTACAATATTAGAAAAATCAGACCGTACCTGACCCAATATTCCGCTCAGCTCCTGATTCAGGCTACAGTCATCTCCCGCCTTGATTACTGCAACTCGCTCTTGGCTGGCCTACCTGCTTGCGCGATCAAACCTTTGCAAATGGTCCAGAATGCCGCAGCGCGACTGGTTTTCAATCAACCTAAAAGGTCACATGTCACCCCCCTCTTCAGCGACCTGCACTGGCTGCCTGTAGCTGCCAGAGTTAAACAGAAAGCTCTGACGCTAGCCTACAAAACCATCACAGGATCTGCCCCTGCCTATCTCAGCGTCTTAATCAAGGCTCACGTCCCGACCAGGGCGTTACGCTCCGCTCATACAAACCGTCTAGTTGTACCCTCGCCTCTCGCAAAGCGAGGTCACTCTAAACTCTTCTCTGTGGTCGTCCCCAAATGGTGGAATGACCTACCAACGGCTACAAGAACAGCAACATCCCTTTCTACCTTTAAAAAACTTCTAAAAACCTTTCTATTTCGAAAAATGCTTCCCTGCCTAACAAAACTAACAAAACTAACAAACTACTCTGTGCTCCTTTATACCTTTTCAGCTTATGTCCTCCTCTGTAAGTCGCTTTGGATAAAAGCGTCTGCTAAATGCAATGTAATGTAATGTAATGTAATATATTGGCACTTAATTTCATTATTATTATTACATTGCATTTAGCAGACGCTTTTATCCAAAGCGACTTACAGAGGAGGACATAAGCTGAAAAGGTGTAAAGGAGCACAGAGTAGTTGTTAGTTTTGTTAGGCAGGGAAGCAGTCTCGAAAGAGAATGGTTTTTGTAGTGTTAGGCATATCAAGGGGGAACCTTGCCCTGTATAATCCGAATGCAGACACACTCGTCTCAGCGATTGGGAGCAGACTGCAAGCCGGTAGCGTATGCTTCAAGAGCACTGAGCGACACAGAAAGGCGTTACGCTCAAATTGAGAAGGAAGCCTTAGCTACTACGTGGGCCTGCGAGAGGTTTGAAGAGTTCCTGATTGGGAAAGAGTTCCATGTGGAAACAGACCACAAGCCCTTAGTTCCCCTACTAGGCTCAAAGAGTCTAGACGAGCTGCCACCTCGCATACAGCGCCTACGCATGCGGCTCATGAGATTCTCATACTCCATCTCACATGTGCCAGGTAAGAGCATCGCCACAGCTGATGTCCTCTCCAGAGCTCCAGTCCGCGGCACAGCTGATGGACTGCAGGAGGAAGAGGTGAGTCTCTATGCAAACACTGTCATCGCAAATTTGCCTGCAACTGAAAAGAGACTTAGAGAAATACAGGCACATCAGGATAAAGACATTCTTATCCACATGCTTAAAACATACTGCATGGATGGCTGGCCGGATAAATTCTCCATCCAACCAGCATTCCAGGCCTACCTGCCCTTCCCAGGTGAGCTAACAGTTCACGACGGTCTGCTGCTTTTTGGCTGTAGACTAGTCATTCCAGCATCGCTTAGAGCAGACATTTTACAGAAACTGCACGAGGGCCACCTGGGAATTACAAAATGTAGGGAGAGAGCTAAGCAGTCTGTTTGGTGGCCAAGCCTCAACAAAGAGCTGACACAGCTGATTGAGAGCTGTGACACTTGCAGCCGTGAGAGAGTCAACTTCAAAGAACCGCTGCAACCTACAGACTTTCCTGTAAGACCATGGTCCACTGTCGGTGCAGACCTGTTTCAGACGGATAGCAACAAACACTATCTAGTCATTGTGGACTATTTTTCAAGATTTTTTGAAGTTGCCAAGCTCACACACACCACATCTGATGCCGTGATCAAGCACTTCAAATCCATCTTCGCACGTCATGGCATACCAGACGTAGTGCGCTCAGACAACGGGCCACAATTTGCTTCGAAGCACTTCAGAAAATTCGCACAACAGTGGGGCTTCGACCATGTGATGTCTAGTCCCCACTTCCCTCAGAGCAACGGGGAGGCAGAGCGGGCCGTAAGGACAGTCAAAGCCCTTCTAAAGAAGTCAAGCGATCCTTACCTTGCTCTTATGGCCTACCGTGCCGCTCCTCTAGCAAATGGACACAGTCCAGCTGAACTCCTCATGGGCAGGAAAATCCAAACACTGTCCCTGTCATCCCATCCCAGCTTACACCAGGCTGGACTGATCTGGACAATCTGAGGAGAGCTGAACGGAGATACAAAAAGAAACAGAAGGAGAACTACGATCGTGGCCACAGAGCACACGAAATGCCACCCCTGCAGGAAGGTGAACACGTCTGGGTCAAAGACATACTGGAGAGGGGCACTGTGGTGTCTCATGCAGGCACTCCACGGTCCTACATGATCGAGACACCAAGGGGCACTCTGCGACGGAACCGTTACCATCTGTCACCCACCCCTACAGCACCAGAAACTCCCACCGTCCTACAGCCAGACACACCGGGTGAAGACGAACCAGCAGGCGTGAGTACACCTGCAGCACCGGTGTCTGGTGATGATTCTGGTCAGCAGACTCGTCCAACAGGACGAAGTGTCACCACCAGAGTGAGAGTACCTCCAGGGTACCTGAAGGACTATGTCTGTCAATAGACTGGAGGTTAAAAGAAAAAGAAAAAAAGAGAAAATGTGTTTATGGTGCACAAAAGAAAAAAAAGGTGTTTAGTGTATCAGTTGATAATGCTGAAGATGTTTATTTTCATGCTGATGATTTATTTCAGATGTATGTTTACAAAAGAGTTCCAGAATGTTTACTCTTAGGTTGAGGACCATTTTGTCACTTGAAATACTGTAATGGTTATAGCACTGGCAATAACACAAGTTCAAGAATATTATCAGTTAACGGTAAGGTTTACTTAAATGAGATAAAGTCAAGCTTAATGCAATGTTAAGAGGTCAATGTTTGAGTAATGAGTTAAAGTAAACAGTCAGAGGAACTGAATAAGTTTTGTTGTGATCTTAACGTAGGTAAGTGTTTAAAGGTCATTGTGTTTTGTCATTAACAGCATCTCCTATTCAGAAAGGGGGATGTAGTGTTAGGCATATCAAGGGGGAACCTTTGTTATGTAACCTGGTGGGGGACCGGAAGTTGGGGGGAGATAATAAAACGTACACCGCTACGACTGGACACACACATGGTGGTCTCCGACTGAATTACTGTTCATAGCACGGCCAACTGAACAGTTTTTACAAGTTTTTTTAAAGTAGAAAGGGATGTTGCTGTTCTTGCAGCCATTGGTAGGTAATTCCACCATTTGGGGACAACCACAGAGAAAAGTTTAGAGTGACCTCGCTTTGCGAGAGGCGAGGGTACAACTAGACGGTTTGTATGAGCGGAGCGTAACATCCTAGTTGGGACGTGAGCCTTTATTAAGACGCTGAGATAGGCAGGGGCAGATCCTGAGGTGGTTTTGTAGGCCAGCGTCAGAGCTTTGTGTTTAATTCTGGCTAGTAGCAACTTAAAAGTTCCCGTTCAAGCTGAACGCCAGCTGAGTTCCAGCCAGCTGCCTGCCAAGTCCCGTGACCGGAGTGACCCCCCTCCTTCTCCTTGGCATGTCTATTTTTTACTGTAACTTCACCCATTCATCTAATTACAGGGTATGACCAGGAGATGGCCCTTCTCTCACAGAGTTCTTTAAAGTTGTTCTACCTGGAGATGACGTAGCTTACACACCTCATTAGCATTCTCGTTGCTCAATCTTTTGTTTGCTCCTACAGTAATGGGCTTTTTGGTCTCCCAGTGTCACAGATCACAGAGCGGAAAATGCAGCTGGTTTGAGTACTGCACACTATACAGTAGCCATATGATCTGAGCGTGTTCATGAATTGAAATTAAATTTAAGGTGTTTATATCCAACATGTCACCATTTACCAAATCAACAACATCCAGGCTATTCTGTCTTTACTAGTGGTGAGCCGTTATCGGCGTTAACATGCTGCGTTAACGTGAGACTCTTTTATCGGGTGATAAAAAGAAATATCACCATTAATCTATTCTCAAAACTGTTCCAGCCTCTCAGCTCGCTTTTTTACTTTTTTCTCTTTTGTTCGTTTTTGTTTTTTTCACTGTAACTCTGGAGTTCTGATCGCTCTAGCAATTTAGAGAGTTTTGTGCTTTTGTCGTGTTTTTGTCGTGTTTTTTCTTGGTGTTGTTTTTTTAAATGCCGCTTCCACCTGGACAGCTGCCTTTGTTTACTCTGAGAAACAGCTGATCGCGCTAATGCCGGCCGGCATTGGCACAATCAGCTGTTCGATTGGCGCATTAATCTATGGCCACCACTAGTCTTTGCATAATTACAAGAGCGTCTCTTCTCTTGTGCTCGCGCCTCTCTCTCGCTTATCTGCATGTTAACAACAAACTAACCCTTAAAAAAGTTACAAAAAACGGTTCGAACGTCACAGGGCTGCCAGGCCTGTGTCAGACCTGCCCATACAAGCGAAAGTTTTTTTTTTTAATTAACAGGGGAGGGCTCGTTGTTGTTGTGCACGACATAGAGCTGCAGAGACGAGCGTTTTGGAAGCCCTTTGTTATGCAGGTATTTACTGTAGTGCACGCTTTAGGCCAGGTAAACCATACAAATCCCTCATTGGCATTCTCATTGTTTGCACTTGATGGGCTTTTTGGTCTCCCAGTGTCACACAGATCACAGAGCGGAGAATGCAGCTGGTTTAAGTACTGTATACAGTAGCCTTGTGATTTGAGTGTGCTCATGAACATGAATGACTGTCACGACCCGGCTCTAGAGCCATGACAAACACACAAGGGAGACACGGATTGAAAGCCAAAATTGAAATGATTTATTGTAAAGAACTAAACCACAAACATTTTCTACCAAAAACAAACCAAAGAAACAATGTGGTGTGTTAATCAGTCAATCAGTGGTGAAGGTGCATGTATGCATGAGTGAAAATGTGTAGAAGTGAGATGTTGTGTGCCATAAGAACAAAGAAAACCAAAAACCATGAGGCAGCCTGGAGAGGTGGCTGGAGCCTGCCAGAGAGAGAGAGAAAAAGAGTTAATGGGTGGAGCTTTATACTCTCCCTAACTGAGGCCCAGAGGTTTCCACCAATCAGCTGGGTACTGGAGCACACACTCAATTACACAGGGAACCGTCACAATGACTCCTTTTCATTTTTGTCCATTCCATAGGCTAAATGGTGTAAAGCGTAAATGGAAAGAATATGTATGAAATAAGTCAAGTATGTTTGGTTTTAATAAATTTTGCAGTATATATGTTATGTTTTTATTCTACATGGACACCACTGTTTATTTTCCACTATCCCCCCCTCCATGATAATAATACATCGCAGCCAGTGCAGGTCGCTGAAGAATGGGGTGATGTGTGTCTTTTTGGGTTGGTTGAAAACCAGTCGCGCTGCAGTATTCTGGACCATTTGCAAAGATTTGGTCGCACAAGCAGGCAGGCCAGCCAGGAGGGAGTTGCAATAATCGAGACGGGATGTGACTGTAGCCGGTATCAGGAGCTGAGCGGAATATTGGGTCAGATACAGTGTGATTTTTCTAATATTGTACAATGCATAGCGGCATGACCTCGCTACAGAGGAAATGTGCTCAGAGAAAGAAAGACGATCATCTAGTACGACGCCCAGGTTTTTAGCAGCATGGTTAGGGGTGCTAAAAACCCCTAACCACTAAAATGGCCGCCGCCTTGCTTCTGCCTGCCAGCCCTAATCAGCAAAGCAGTTAGTGCACCTGTTAGATTGTCAGTTGGAAATGCCAGGATAGAGATAGAGAAAATGCAGAGACCACCCCTCGAAAAGGAAGGATTTCTGGCCAGACTGTTTGGCCTATCATTGAACCGACATCACTGTGAGCATCCTGAGCTCTTCCTGAACGTCTACATAGTTATTTTGTGTCGATAAAATTAAGAAATGTGACCTTTAGAGCGGTTCAAACAAATATTACTTCTGCTTTCCTCCGGAAATTTTCCCAGCTTTTTAACATGGCAGTCTGTGGGGCTGTGGATGAGTTTTGCTGGTGCATCTTTGTGTCTTACGCCAAAACTATATATCTGACAGCTTTAGCAGACGAAAGTTAGTGAGAAGACAAATTTTCCTACATTTCTATGTATAAATTATGTCTGTAGTGTGAAATTTGAGGCCTGTGCGTAGCTTGCTAACTATGGGGAGTAGTTGCCTCGTGTCGTAGGCACTCAGCACTAAATACAGTTAACTATGGTGGCATGATGGTACAGTGGTTTAGGGCTGCATCTAACGATTATTTTTCTATCGATTAATCTAACGATTATTTTTTCGATTAGTCGATTAATCTAAGGACTATTTTTTGATCAATTATTCTAACAATAATTCTTAATTACTTGATTAATGACAATGCATTTACCCAAATAAAAAGCAAAAGCATGTCTTCTTAATATTTCAAGATTTTATTCAAACATATCTCTTGAAAAACAAAACCTTTGTTTCAAAAGTAACAAGATAAAATGTATGCACCAAAAATATGCACCAAAAATAGCTGCCTTCACAACACACACTCTTTATAGCACTTGTCATATTTTTTTTATGAATATTTAATATATTTCATAATGTACATATGAGCATTGAAGCAGTGCAGGATCATACTTGGCTTATGAGACACACTTTTTTAAAATCAAATCTTTACCATTCTTTATATTTATTAAATAAACGTTTAATACATTTAACACCCACACCTTTTTTTGAAAACCGGATGCAGCCATCTTTCTTCCGCATATGCGCCCGCTGCCATGCGACCGCGACGCATCGGTGCACGTTTTATGTGTCGACGTATTTACGTAATCGACGTAATCGATGACGCCGACGAATCGCTCCACCCCCACAGTGGTTAGCACTGTTGCCTTACAGCAAGAAGGTTCCTGGTTCGAACCTTGACTGGGGCTTTTCTGCGTACGATTTCCTTTGGCTTCCTCACACAGTCCAAAGACACTTAACAGGTTAAATTGTGACTCTACCCCCCTTCCCTTCTGGTTGTGACGTAGTGAACATTATTGGTCGTTGACAGAATCATCAGTTCCACTAATCCAGATATACTGTGACATAACATAAATGATGCCAACATTTGTTACATGGACAGACCTAAGTACAGTGATCTTCTGTTGCATCTTTGTAATTCACCACCTTTGACTGGGTCCATTGAGCACAGACACTTTGAATATGTTGGAGAACAAATTGAGGCGTAACCTTTGGCTGCTGACAGCTGGGCTTGGGCCGTTTTGAAAAATGTTGCCTATCACATGTATCCTATTACAGCAGGTCATCCTGAGTCAGTGGCTATGTGACTCATCACTGAGATGAGTCATTGCGTATGGTCCGGCCATTTACTATGACTAGAAGGTCACTGAACAAACCACTGTAGCAAATGGCATACATAATACACTTTGTTCTGATACCTTGCCATGTTAGCAAACTGTGAAAAGCACATGAGAGAACAGCCACTGTAAATTTTACATTGTGTTCTACAAAGATGATCTGGACATTTGAATATGCTAGATTTGAATGAAAATGACACAATATCATATCTGATTGGACATTTTCAGGAGCTTTCAGCTCCATTATAGCTTACTCAGTCTTTATTGAAATGGTTGAAAAGGTTCTGTTCAGTGACCAAGCCACGTTTTTACAGTATATATCAGTTATGTATTTCCCCTGCACAACATTAATACACTGAGGCATCTCACTAATACTTATCTGCTATTTCATGAATGTGCTGTGATCAGCAGCTCTCCAGTTAATGCTGCCATGTTTTTGCAGTAGCCCAGAACAGACAAAAAAATAAAATTGTGACCAGTGAAAGCTGAAATGACCCCACACCATAATACTACCCCTTCTGTGTTTAACTGTTGGCAAGAGACACTCATTTTTATAAATAAAATTTGATTTGAAAACAAAGTCACTGTAACTTTTATTCAGAAAATTTGCAACTTTCCAAAAGTCATTTAAAAAAAAACATTTTCCTACTTCATTGATATTTTTGTAACTTTGGTGACTCATTAGCTAATATTAAAATACAAACCTTTTACACAATGTCCCACTTCAGAAAATATTAGGCTCTCCAAGAACAACCATTAAGACAGACCATCAAATACAGACACATAGGCCAACCCTTTTCAGCTACAGACAGTTTACACAACAAGCAATGTATTTTTAATAAAAAAGATTATATATTGTTGAATTCTGAGTGGAAGAATTACAAGAACCAGAACTAATTTGGTGGAAAAAAAGGAATTTATCATCCCACCTTTGGTCTAGAAAATTATTTTTGATTCCAAGGATATGTAATGTTTAAACAGTGTTCATTAGACATGGGTCAGGAACATATCCTGTTAAAAAGAAAATATTATCTGGTTATGTGGGTACGTGTTGTGTATGGAGTGTGATATTTTTTAAACTTTATACTTTGTTATGCTGTGTTAGACAAATATGTCTTTATGTTGTAACCTTATCTTCTCTCTGCTCTCCCTCTTCCATACAGGTGAGCTCCAGCTTTTACCCTAGTTTGATTTTTAGAGTATATTTGAATGTTTTGTATCAAACTATGCCACCTGTTGATAGTGTATGCAGGTTGTTCTGTTGTTCTACAACACTAGTAAGCCGAGTGTTGTAAATGTGTGTGTTTGATGTTTGACTGCGTGTCTGTGGGGTGTGTATAATTTTGGTGTGTGTGTGTGTGTGTGTGTGTGTGTGTTTATCGACACCCCCCCCCCCCCCCCCCCCCCCATCACCATGAGCCAGGTATACTGTTTTTCTCACAGTTCGAGCTGTGACACTGCAGTCAATAATGTCTCACAGAGCTTATTCAAAACCTCCCATATGTGATAAAACATCTATTAGTGTGTCTTTATTTTTTTAACAATATAAATCATCTCTGACATTCTGATGATTGGCTGAAGTTCCTTTAAACCCCTTCACACTTTTTTCCCTACTAACATTTGAAGTTGATGCTTTGTCATGTCCACATGACCTTTTAGCTGAGACAGTGAAAAATGTCAATACAATGTCATTATGATCAATGTTTCTTTTAATTATGTACACATATGAAGTGACACTAGTCACATTTGTTCATATAAAAACTACAAACTACTCAAAATCCCACTAAATTTTACTCGTTTACAATAAATTAAGGTCCAATTATTTTTGTCCATCCACAATGGCAGCACAATATAACACTGGATATCAGAAGGTGTGATTTTTCTTCAGTGTAATTCAGTATGGGGGACTCACCGGTCACTTGAAGTGGGGTTAAAAAAAGATGTCTCAGAGTTAAATTCATTTCTGTGAAAAAAATATTTGAAATAAATAGTCATTATTAAAGTATATGCCTCATAAGTAGTCATTATTAAAGTATACGCTTCATAAGTAGTCAGTATTAAAGTATACGCTTCATAAGTAGTCAGTATTAAAGTATACGCTTCATAAGTAGTCAGTATTAAAGTATACGCTTCTCATAAGTAGTCATTATTAAAGTATACGCTTCATAAGTAGTCAGTATTAAAGTATACGCTTCATAAGTAGTCATTAATAAAGTATACGCTTCATAAGTAGTCATTATTAAAGTATACGCTTCATAAGTAGTCAGTATTAAAGTATACACTTCATAAGTAGTCATTAATAAAGTATACGCTTCATAAGTAGTCATTAATAAAGTATACGCTTCATAAGTAGTCATTAATAAAGTACTGTATATGCTTTGTACTGTATTTCTGTTTTTCATTCCAATCTTTGCTAATCATCTATCGCTAACTTGCAGGTAGCTGCAAAAAGTTGAATTGTCGAAGCTGTTTTGAGTAAACTTTAGTTATTACTGTCCTAAAAGGAAAATGGGACACTTTTGAGACACAAGAAAAGACAAGTTGAAATGTCAGCTCACTGGAGTCATCCTCACTTATCACTGCAGTGAGATCTCTATAGTCTTTAAGTTCTTTTGGCTTTTACCTCTCAAAAGGCACCTCCAGACTGTGGCCCTATACATACTATATAGGGGGCAGAGCAGGTCGTCCACTAATCAGATAAACGGTGGTTCGATCCCCAGCTCCTCCAGTCTGCATGCCGAAGAAAAGGGCAAGATACTGAACCCCAAGTTGCTCCCGAAGGCTGTGCCATCGGTGTATGAATGTGTATGAATGCTTAGATCCTTAAACTGATGAGCAGTTGGCACCTTGCACCAATGCCATCAGTGTGTGAATGAGATATGTAGTGTAGAGCGCTTTGAGTGGTCGGAAGACTAGAAAGGCGCTATATAAGTACAGTCCATTTACCATACTGTATGTAGTGTCACGCGGTGAGGTCAAGTTGGGTTTTTGTCTTGTTTTATTTATTGTTTTATTGTCTTGGTTATTTCCTGTTTTATTTTGAACGATAACTCTTCTCTCGTTTCAGGTCACTTGCCCTTCCTCATGTCCTCCGGTCTGATTGTCTTTCTCCCCCTGATTGTTACTACCTGTTCCCCATTACCCTGTGTATATATTGTCTGCGTCTCCCTTTGTCTTGTGCCAGGCTGTGTCCGAAATCACTCACTCATTCCCTACTACCTACTCCCTACATAGGGAACTAAATGTAGTGGACTATATAGTGAGCTTAACAGAAGAAATGTTCGGACACTTCTCTTGGCACCGGTAATTACTTTATTGCTGTCACATAATTAAAACGTACCACATTAATGTCGTCTCACGTAATACTTGTCCATTTACTACTGCATTGTTATTAAATTACAGTCTTTTGATTACTGTCCTGTACGTTTTATTTTTGTGTTTTGTTTTCTATATTTGCATATTTTTATATTTTGGCTCTTTAGTAACAGAAAGTTACAGTGTAATCTACTGCAATGTTTAATTATATGCTGTTCGTTTTACACTTTTTTTTAAATGAACGTAGAAAGCAATTTTGCCTAGTTTTGAAATGTGTAATAAAATAAATAATATAAAATAAAATAGTTTGTGTTTTATCAATAATTAAATTATTGATGATCAGGAGGAGAACTAGAATAGTGAGAGGGAGAGAGAAAGGAGAAGATGCGCTGCTCTTCTAAGACTAGCAAGACGTCGTCAAATTAGCGCCTTTTTAATTAGAGTAGATATCATTTTCTTTAATTAATTTATTAAACCATCCTCCGTCAAACTACACCCCCTGCTGACTCCCGTCCATTTGCCATATTTATGTTCCTTTCTGCGCCCAGGGACTTCTGGCAATGCATGATGGGATATCTTGCTTCGGTTAGGGACCATCGGATGTTCACTACATTTTGCGGTGAATTGTGGGATACATTCAGTGCACTATATAGTGGACACTAAACATTCGGACACCACTACAAAATGGCGTGGTCACTATATAGTGCACTACACTAGTGGTTAGGGAGTGATTTCGGACACATCCCCAGAGTGTTTCGTTCTTTCGTTCACCCCAGCCCGTCATTCCCACAGTCCTTGTTCATACTTGCTTTGCTACGAAACGAGTGTTGATGTTTAGTATTAGGTGATTGATTTCTGTTCAGTTAGATAGCGGTTAGCTCTTTGTCCTCCCCTTGTGGAGTGATTTTTTTTTTGTTACCTTTTTCCTCTTTGCTTTTACATTTTTCCCTCTTCGGAGTGGTTTTTGGTTTTGTAGAGTATATTCTTGAATAGTTTCTTTAGAGTAATTTTCATAGTCCTTTTGTGTCGCTCAGTGTGGAGTTTTCCTAAATAAAGTCCCATCCCATTGGTGATATCTCTGCATCTGAGTCCTCATTTGAGTCCAGGCCTGACATGTAGTGGGGCCCCATTCACCCTTTAATACATCCATTGTGATGCCTGTGCATGTAAATGAAACATGCAATTGTGTACAGATTACTGGTTTATGCAGGTTGCTAGGGATTTGACTTACAAATCCCAGTGTGTATTTAGGATATTCTTGTACATATTGAACAACAGTCAGTGATAAAGCAGTAAAGGACATATCTCTCTGCAGCTGAAATGCATGTATGCAAATGCAGGAAGTCTTTACAGCTGTAGTAAACTATTTTTTAACATTACAGAATGGTGCTAAAAGAAATTCATGCATTGTATACCATCACCTTAGTTATTATAGTCCAACCATTAGCAAAGTAAATCCCTTATTACAACCACCAGACATGATGGTTAAATTGAATTTAAGTCTTTAAAATGCAAGTCCAAGATTCTCTTTGCACTCTGGTTAGAGCTTTACTTACATCTAAAAATATATCAGCTGATCATTTATTTTTACATTTTGCACGACAGTGACAGCAACAAAGACACCGGCAGGAAAGAAGCTTATTCCCTTGAAAGCGGACTGCCTATGAATTGAATGATAAGAGTGCTATGACTGAGGCTTACTGTCAAAAATATTGTGCATTACAGATTTAACAGTTGTGATGAGTGACCTCAAGACAGACAAATCTGACACTGAGTAGAAAATCTAGATTTTCATAAAAAAGTCTGTCATCTACTGATAAAGCTGAACAGTGTGCTCTTTCTTTCAGCTGCTGCAGAAACAAATCTCTACAGACTTAATGTAGCTCACAGTGCAGTACACCTTTAAATAATTTGTCAGGCTCTTCATCCTCTTCAATAAGACAATTTTAGAATTTTCAGTGTGTATTTTTGAATTATTAATTATAGTTTGAATTATTCACTGTTAACTTGACATGGCTGTATAGTTTGAGAGCAGGATGTTAATGCTTCAGTTTCATTTTTTAAATGTATCAAAACTCCACGTGTTTCACTTGGGACACTTCATCTATTCCCTCAACAAGCAAAGAGAGTTAAAACTGTAATACAGAAACAACTGAACATTCCAAACTGGGAGTAAGAAAGCAGGAAAACACACATTTCACTTCATTCATAATAAATATTCTCTTGAAATAGTCTCAGTCAATATTTATGAAGAGCCCCAAATGTCCCAAGACCCTGTGCAGCAGGGAGCTGATCCCTGGTGACTTTTCTATAAATGGAAGCACACAATTCACTGGACTCATCGCAGGTTGTAATGAAACATAAGCTGTAAAAGGCAGCCCAGTGACCCACATGGCACACACACTTGCTCAGCCTGCTATAAAAGTATGTTCTAGTGTCATCATGACTTATAAAGTAAGTGTATTTGTGTGTATTTGTTTCCACAGATGGCCTAAGCTCTGCTATTGTAGCTCTGCCTTGCCAATGACCTACTTCAAACCAAATGATGATAATTACACATGGCAATGCTAACAAGTTTTGTTACACTTCTACAGAGATAATGGAACAGAGCGCTCAGTGGGAGCCGAGGAGAACAGATTTTCTGGAAAGAGAAAAAAAAGTGACTAAATATGTGCGAAACAAATGCTGAATTATTCAGCTTGCAGAGTGTCTCAGCACGCAGAAAAAGAATAAGATAATCTAAGATAACATAATCTATGATCTTGTCATTTCTAACACAAGCTGATTCTGTGTCCTTCTGCATGTATCATTTATTTATTTCATAAAAAAATAATTAGCTGAGAGCCCTGCTGGACCTCCTCACCTCCTCCATCACTCTTTTGCCATTCCTGAAGTCGTACACGCAGGAGGTGATGGTGAACAGCAGCAGCCTGCTGTTTGGATCAGAGCAGCAGCAGTTCTCAGTGCAATACACTTTCAATACACGTTCATTCACTTATTGTTAACCTTTTATGTTGACGTCTTCAGTGGAGAACTGAAAGTTTAGCTTTTCTTTAAGGGATTCTGTGGTGTAATCATGAGCAAAGCTACTTTAGTAAAAAGCTCCAGAGTAAAACAAAGTGTGAATATGAACGTGAATATTACAACAGCCACATTGAGGAGAGGACATGATTCAATAGCAAACATTTATTCCAATCATTTAGACAATGCACAATTTGTCATCTACCCTGATCAACGTGCTCTGAATACTCAGTGTGATTGCTATATCCAACCGTCTTCAACAATCCACACCACGCTATTTTACTGTTACACAAGAACGTAACTATTGAGCCTTTTTTTCTTTTTGAACTGAAATGATGGAAAGTTCATTTACAGTTTCTTTTTTTTTTCTTGCTGTATAGAATCTACACAGCTGATCACAGTATCAGAAGACATTAATAATAATCCAGAGACACCACAAGAGGCTACACATGCAGCAAGAGCATCCATTCACAGTTCTATCCATTGGATCTACATTTCTACTCATGTGTCATATTACACTCTTTGATTTCATAGGCCTTCATCAGGACAGACTAAATAAGACAAATCATTTCAAACA
The DNA here is from genome assembly GCA_004119915.2 of Collichthys lucidus. Classification (NCBI taxonomy): domain Eukaryota; kingdom Metazoa; phylum Chordata; class Actinopteri; family Sciaenidae; genus Collichthys; species Collichthys lucidus. The sequence goes on along the minus strand of CM014096.1, from coordinate 29,103,649 downwards.
TTAGAAGTATGCACGTCACATATTTTCTCTTTTTACCCAAATGATATGTTAGATATGTTAGTCTGGGGGGGGTTCTGTTACCGTGTGACATCCTAAAGGGAGCATGGACAATGTTAAGGCTTCGATCTAAAGAATGTTACTTGCTTTTTTTGCACCCTCACGTCATGCAAGTTCAACTTTGATGATCATGTGATGTCACACAGGATGGTTTCATCATGTACTGTGTAAAGAGAGTAAAAGGGTAGTTTTCTTTGTTATGTCCACTGTGAAGAGGAGGATATGAAATATTATTCTTGAAAGAATGAATACTGTTTGTGTCATCTTAAAGGTCTCAGAAGGTATGTTAGGTTATAGGTTTTCTTAACACTAGCCAAAAAGCATCAGTATAGTGTCACTGATTTGCATCAATCTGCAGGTTCGATCTGCTGATATTTGTCTTAATGTCATCAAATCTCACAAAGAACCAAACCAACATTGAATGTATCCTACTAACAAGTGCACTGTGTGAATCTGGTCTTCACATCAATAAGCTTTGCTGGCTGAATTGTTCCTTCATTAACACACATTACACACACACCATTTTTTTGCCCAAAATATTTCTCTGCTAGAAAATAGTCTCTAAATTAATTTTAATATGTTTGTCTTCAGTAGGAGGGGATTGTTGGTTTTGGTCTTTTTACAGGAGATGTTGACAGTAAGAAGGTTTAAGATAGTACCACTGAAGTGTTTTCACGGCCATCGCCACAGCACGGTGCTGGAAAATATCATTTGGTTGTTCTTCCTCAAGAAACACTAACTCTTACTCAGCTTTGTTGTACTTTAACATTTATGACTGTGGTCGTATCATGCTGTGCAAATATAAATTCAACAGAAAACATTTGAATGAAATATGTCACTCTTGAGGACGAGCCACTGAAACACATTATCTTTCTAAGGCTTGCATCAAACATTATACAGGACAGTGAAGAACATAACTATTGGCTAATCTAGCAAGCATGTCTGAAGTCAAAGGAATAACAAATGAAACATTCATGTAATGAAATCACAACGTTTCTCTCATATTTCACATTTTGACACTTTGAGAGCCGACTGAACCGTAACTCAATTATTGTACAAAAAACAATTCAGTGATTTTAGTGCTGGGAGCACCGATACACTCAACACTTTAAACTTTTAACAGTTTAAATAAACAAAAAAAGAGACTGTATTTAAAATATTCAATCCATTTGGATTACTTTAAAAATAAACATGTTCTTTTTAAGAGTTTGATTCACCGGAATCAAAAGCTCAGCTATCTTCTTTACATGTTGATAAATTATGTACACAGTTCAGATGAATATGATGCTGCAGACTGTAGTGATGACATGAACAGTACAGATTCAAAAGATTGTCATATAACTTGACTATGAACTATGAAACACTGAAAAAAACAACATACTGGTCAAATAAAAGTATATTTATGATCAAATATTTTGTGATATGCACTATATAAAAGTGACCATGCAAATGTTACTGGGCTATAGAATAACTCATGTACAATATAATGCAGGCTTGCTATACAAATACAAAAAATTACATCTGATGATTCATGTTCTTTTCCAATGAAAAATTCGAGCTTTGGCAAATTTTCTCACAGTAACCCTGGCAAATTATAGTCATGGGACAATTATGCCAATTCTGAAGTGCTTGTATTAAACTGAATTTATATACAGTGGGTGCTTATATAACCACTGAGATACTAATTAATGATATGCATTATCATGGAAATACTGTAAACAACGTTTTTTTTTTAAATTCCTTAACTGACAAACAGTCACGATTGTTAATTAATTTAAAAAACAAACACAATTATGATCAGCATAAATAAACCAGATTTTCTTTTAGAGATCTGGCAGCCTCTACTGGCCTCACACTCGCATTTTACACACTGGGTTGGTTTTGGTAGAAAATCTGCTGGTTGCTTTATGGCACAAATGGAAATTACAGCACAAAGCTGGAAGAAGGTGCTGTTCTTCCAGTGCATACAGCAGATGATGAAGGAGGAGTGCTAAAACCAAAATCATCTGTTACATGCTTTCTCTGTTCAGCAAAGCCAAAGATGTCAAAGATTTCATCTTATGATAATTATACTGAGGTATTAATGCTACAAGTACCACCTTTAAATGTGTGCTACGACAAATCAAGTTTAATTTTTGCTACGATGGTGAGCACAGTGCTTCACACAGCGTCTAAAGGAATGAGCTAAGTCTTACCTTAAGAAAAGATAATTAAAGAAACATTGCAATGTTTTGGGGAATGTTTGTTTGTTACCTGAACCAGAAACAGTCTCATCTCTCTCTCAATATACCAGAGGAAAGAGGAAACTGGAAGCCAATCCTGAAGTGAAAAAGCTTCCAACAACTTGTGAATCATGAGGATGCAACTTTTGGAACTTATACTAAGCTAGGCTAAACACATCCCCAACCAGCTGTGGTTCCAAAGTAGTGTTTTATTCCCACTGTAAACTGCAGTGACGCCAGCATACTGCCACAATGTGACAAGTACATGTTTTGATGAACAATTTTAATTTTGTTTCTGAGAAATCATTTTTCTTATGGTTTGTTGTGGCACCTTTAGTGATATACTGTAATTGGGATTGTTTAATGCCCATCCAAACTTTGGAAGTGCTGCAACTGCCAGTAATTTAACCATGTCAATGAAAGCTACAAAGATGAAACCTGGCAAATTGCAGTGAATTTGGGAAATGTACTATTTCTCCTATGATATAAAGAAGCATAATATTACAGTTTGTTTTACTGGTCTTTGTGCTGTAGATATGGAACTGACATGGACATTGGAAATGTAAGTATAGGATATAAAGATAAGGTCAGGGTTTACAGTATGCAAGGTACAGTAAACTCATATTTCAGTGCAAGTAACAGCATATTTGACTTCATAGCTACAGAAGGAATGCTAAGCACACTTATGGTAAAAACAGTATTCTGTTGAGTATGTGGTATCTGTACAGTAAGAGACAAAATACAAAACATATCTCTGTCACATATTAATGTTGTTCACTCTTTGTAAAATAATTCATTCTTTATCTATTCAAATTGTACAGTATGTTGTATAGTAAATAGTATTTTCTGGTGTAGCACCCTTTTCAAACATACACAGCATTTACAGTGCAGGGAAGTAAACACTGGTTTCACAGCTACAGTATGATACAACTATTTTTGCTGTATTTGCTGCTTTTGCTACAGTTCGAATGTTACTGTGCAAGTGGCTTTTTTCTACTGATTTATATCCAAAACAAACTGTTTAAAAAAGGTTCTCCTATTCCCAAAGCACTGGCACAGCATCAATAGGTTACAATAGGTGTTGTTAGGAGTGACCACAAAAGTACACAGTGATTATTTCTACAACACTTAAAAGGTTGTGATTTAGTGTAAACACATACAAAAATCTCATGCTGAATAAAACTGTTTCTTTTCAAGTTATTATGATACATACAATGGCAGGTAATACTGGCCGTCGTCACAGATATGGGGTTCTCTGAAAGTCTTATGTTATTAGCTACATCTTCTCAGAAGTTTCCGTTCATTTTCAGACTTAGTCCTTGAAAACAGGAGTGATCGACGTTCCCTTGTAGAAAATGTTCCGGGCGTTATCAGGACTGTTGGCTCTCTCCGGAATCAGGATGATATTATTGCCTTTTCTACGCAGCGTAGATTCACGACTGGAAGCAACCGAGGGGGTTTCTGAGGCAGTATCTCCTCCTCCCCCTCCACCACCACCTCCAGAACCACTACCATCACCTGGAGTGACCCTTATAGTAGAGAGGCCCTGCGGGTGGAGCCTTTGCTCTGACTGACTGGTGTTCTGGGTATGAACAGTAACTATGGGTGGGGTGCTAACAGTGGTAGTGGTTGTGGTGACAATGTGATTGGCGTGCTTCCTGTCAATGGACCCTTCACGTAAAGAGTCTGAGCTTTCTGAGTCTCTGTTTAGATCATTAAGCTCAAAAGACTGCTTCAAACTCACATTAGTCACTGTACCTCCACCAACTCCAGTGCCATGATCCAGAGACCGCCATCTCCACGATCCACTTCCATCTGTGGACGGAGCTTGAATCACCGGCCTGTTGTGTTCAGGGTGGGCTTCAACTCTGACAATTGCACCAGTACTCCCTGAAATACTGCCTGTTGTACTACCAAGTGAACTTGGCCCTGTGGTGCTAGTGGGGTCTTGATCGGTTAGCCCTCTGTAGCGAGCAGAGCCCTGGCAACTCCCAGTGGTGCTGCAGCCAATGCTGCTCTCATCTAAGCTCTTGGAATGTGTCTGTAGTAGGCCCTGCTGCTTGGACATAGCAATCACTTGCATGATTCTTGGCTGGCTGTTCTGCCCATTATCATTAGTCCTGCAGGCTGTTGTCTTCTCTGCTGCCCTTTGCCAGTTAGCCTGAGATGTGCTATTTAATGTTGACATCCCCTCAATTCCTCCTCCCACCCCCATCCTTGGGGAGGCGGTGTTGTAATTTTCATGAGCTTCCTCTGGTATGTGGACAAGCTGTGAGGACCCAGGCCTAGATTGCATGGATATTCTGGTTCCTCCAGTGATGCCACTACAGTTACTGGGCAGGGTGGTACTAGCACCTGTAGCCAGTTTGGACATGTATGCATGACTGTCAAAGCCTCCATTCAGGCCCATAGCTGATGGCTCAGAGCTGGATCGTAGCTCCATGCTGCCATGGTGGTGTGGATGCTGGGAGGACTGGCCAGATGACGAGTCTACAGAGGAGGAGAAGGAGTCTGGGACCTGCAGGGAGCATTTATGGTTATTGTTCTTACTTTTCCATTGAGACAGAAGCTGCTTTGAGCGGCTGGAGTCCATAGAGGCGTGGTGCATAGTGGCAGCATGACGTCTGGCTGCTTCCTCATACGCTGCCATGGCTTGGGGGGTGTGGACCCTAGGAAGGGTGTGGCTAAAGGTCACCATGGCATCTTTGTTGTGAGGGCTGCGGGGAGAGATCACTTCCACATCTGCACTGGAGCGCTTAAGACTGTCTTCAGGCCTCTGCTGTTGAAGGCCTCGGTGAAGAAGGCCCTCAGAGTGAGAGGTGGGCATACTGGGCTCCCCAGCCATGCTGGCTTTCATTTGCAGGTGGTGGAGTACAGCCTCCTGGCTTATGTGGGGTAATGAGCAAGGGGGGCGATGGAGCAGTGGAGGAGGCCTGGCACTGGCCTCCTCGCTGGGTTGAAAATTTCCGACTGCATACAACCCCTGATGAGAAGAAACAGAGAACGATTATGGACAGTATATTTCACTTAATGCTGATTTTACTTCACACCTCCATGTGTTCTTTGTGGAACTCTTCCAATCAGACTTACAGAAAAGCATGTTGGGATTCATTTTGATTGTATTTAAAGATTGATTTTATAACACATACTTGACAATTAAACCTGACTTGAACTTGTGATCTTGGTGATTCCACTTTTACTATAGCAGGCTGGTATTCTTGGTTCACAGTGAAATGTCTGGACACTCTTAGATGGATCACGATGACATTTTGTGCCTAGTAATCAGCTCATCAATCAGTTGTGTTTAGCAACTATAAGCCAATGTAGGTATGCTAATGTGCTAAGCTGCTATTTCAACCACTACTTAACCAAACATTGCAATAGTGAACATTTCAGCAATCCACATTTAACTGAAAGCACTGCCACATGCCTAGCTGTGGACTTGTTTCTTTCATGCACACAGGTTTAAAGGACATGTTCCACATAACTTTAAAACAATTCCTGGTGCTTCCTGCATTGACAGAACTGTGTTCTGTATCTTAGCCTAGACACTACTGGGTTAGTCCATTGAACTTTCAGGTGGACAACTCAGCTGTTTTGTTATGAATGAACCCCACACACCGACTGTCAGTGAGTTGCTGTGCATTAGGTGTGATTAAATCTTGTACTTTGCAAGGGGAGGCGACAGCCTGTCTGAAGGAATTCATTTATTAAACAAAACACTGTAACCTAAGTTAGGAAAGTGTTGATAAACCTTTGTTTAATTTCTTGTTTAATTTCTTTTCTACTTGAATGAAAGTGTAAAACTATGTGTAAAGCGATGTAAAACTGCAACAGAGTTCAGCTTTGTTTATAAAGAACTGCTGCTCCACTCTCTGAACAGGGAAACCATTGGAAAGGAAGCTGTTAATCAGACTTGCCCATACCAGGTAGACAGCGATAGCTCCTCCAAGCAAGAAGCCCAGGTAGACGTCGATGGCGTGGTTCTTATACTGAATGATCCGGGTCAGACCACAAATGATGGCACAAATAATGAAGGAGAAGACCAGCAGGGGCTTGAGCAGCTTGGATGAGTCTGTCAGAGTGCTGTTGAAGTACATCTGTGGACACATTACACATTTATTTTCCATTATCCTTGTTTTATTGCAGTATTTGGGTCTAGTGGGATTTGTCTTTGGTTTCTATGTGCTGCTAAATTTTGGGTTTTTTATACCCTATTGCAAGTTGATATTTTAGAGAAGGGGGAATTCTACATGCTGAAGCAGAAACAGCGTAGAGGAAAGAGCCGTGCAGAAAAATTCATCTTGGCTAATTCCATCATCCACCGCCCAACATGTCACTTTGTTAACTTATACTACATAATTAGGCTCTTCATGGGAGGGTGAACAGGGTTAAGTGTTGGCGTGGGCTCTGAGCATTACTCACTGAAACATAGACAGCGGCGAAGGATGCGAGGGTAGCGTGCTGCGAGGGGAAGGATTTTCTGCAAGAGATGAAAGAAGAGAAATAGACTGAGCCAGCGTTCACACATCTGTATGTGTGAGTCAACAGAGGGTGGAGAGAGGGTTTAAGAACACCCAACAAAACGCAAGCATAATGAGATTCCTTTAACACAGGCCTGCACACACACTCGGTTATTAGGGGTTGAACAACTAAACCAAATTAGATGCATCATTTCATGTTCTTCTACCTTTTGTTCACATTAGAAAACACAATATGATTTAACAGGCAGTTAGACAGCAATGAAGCAGAATTTGACATTGCAGTGAAATCTTAATCTACTATGCTAATGCTTAATGCTAAGTACCCCTGAAACACACAGTGTGGATGTCTCATTTACAGTCATGGAGCAGCAGGAGCTGGCTGTGTGCTACATAATGAAAGTGAACCTGTGGCCCAGTTTCTTACCAAGCTCCAACCCTGACCTACTTCTCACAACTCCTGGTACTCACTCCTCCAACAAGCCCTCATCTCTAGTCCTCAGTCTGCATGTGTAAACACGTGTGTGTGTGTGTTACAGTTTTGTGTTCTATTCCTTAAACTAGCATTTACAAAATCTGTGCAGTCATAACATTTCATATGTAAACTAATAACACTGCTTCTAAATGAACTGACTTTTAGCTCTGAATACAAATAGAGCTGTACATTATTATGCATCTCTGAATGTATATGTTACAAAGCTAAAAACTAAGAAATGTATCATATTATGACATTTTTGAGTAAATGTTTCGACTGAAAGGTCTTTTACACTATGTATCTCATTCACCCATATTTATACACTGATGGCATTGGCTACCATCTGTTCAAAGAACTAACCATTCACACACCATTTTGGGGTTCAAAAAGACTTGCAGACTGGAGGGGATCAAACGGCCGATCATGTGATTAGTGGATGATCCGCTCTACCTCCGAGCCACTGCCGCCCGAGTCTATTTTAAAACAATTTTCAGATACCTGTGTGGACATTGAAACAGATTCTTCTCACTGTAATCATTCCTCCTATTAGCTCCTATTAGCTCACAGTCATTCAAACCTGAATATAGTGTGTTTGACAAATGAAGTGTATATCTACCAAAGTCAATTTAGTACAAAGATCTCTACTGACACACAACATGGAAACACACAGGATGCATTTTGTTCAAAAACGTTTGAAGATATCTACTTGATTTGATTTGAAGTCAAACTGTTGAAGTGTCATATTTACTTCAGATGAACTTTGGAACATTTTTCTTTTGGCATTTTCAGACTAGAAAAGGACTGTGGAAGCATGTCAGGGAGGCAGGAGAAAAACTGTGACTTGGCAGGTAACATGTGAGTCGACACTCCAGTGCAGCACAGACAGGGGCACCTGAAGTTTCACTTAACATCTCCTCAAATGCAGCCCACGCTCTGCGTGATGCAGCAAGAACACAAACCAGCTCCGTTTTTAAGGTCTCGGTGCAAAACGCGGCAGACGAGGAGACAGAACACAAAAGCTATAAACACATTGTTTTAAACAAGACTTCAAAAAATGTGAATTTGTCCTATATGCATAATATATATATATTATATATAATCTACACAATCCCATACTGTAAATCCGACTGTACAGCCCAGCTCAGTATATATACAGCAGCCTGGTCAGACCACTTGGATTTAATGAACAAGTCAGTGTACAAGTAACTAAGGAGACCAACATTATACTTACTGAACTCACTTAACACATGTAACAGTGGTACCTCTAACTGTATTTAGTAAAACCAGTTTAAGACCAGTGTTGATATTATTTAGCCCAATTTGACAAACTAGTTCCAGGAACTAACAAGCCTTCAGAACAAAGCAATTCACTAGACAGTACTGCAAATCTGTTGCAAAATGCATTTACCTCACTCCCATGACATGAATTATCCATTTCCTAATACCAGTGGTGCACAACCACTGCAGCAAAACAGCTGTCCATGCTGCCTTGGAAACAAGACTGAAGCTAAAGCTGCCACAGAGAGCGGAAGGCAGTGTTTATGCCAGGAGCAGAAGGTTACATTTAGACCGCTATAGTCTGTACCTAAATCTACATGCACTGGTCAAAACTGGCCCCATCCTCACCAACAGTCCTATCTGTCCACTGACACACACGTACATAAATTCAGATGGAGAAACTAATCTCCATTAAAGTACCTGGTTTAATAAGACATTCTGGTTTAGGATGGAGTGTGGTGTAAACAGACACAACCAGTGTTGATGACTTAAGCTTGTATCAATCCAGAAATGTCAACCCAGACTTATGCTGGGCATTTAATGTTGCATCTGTCTGTACTGCTCTGGCTTCTCAGTTGGTTTTCCTGGTGAATTCATGTGATGTAGAAACATGGGGGTATTTAAATGGCTCCATTTATATAATGCTTTTAAACAAAGAGCTTTTCATTTAGTCTTTCATTGACACACAGCCACCAGGAGCAGATTGGGGTTTAGCATCTTGCTCAAGGACACTTTGACACGTGGACAAGTTGAGCAACAAAACACAGCAACCTGACATTGTATAGCATGAGGGCTATTCTCTGTGCTGACAACTGACAACAATCAGCACATTTCTCTCACTGGCTCAGCCTTCCAGTTTGGCGCTAATGACATACATTCAGAGGCTATATTTTATACTATTTAGGACAAAAAAGTAAGATACAGTATCAGTAAATGTGTGTAAACAGTGATTGACTTGTTAGCCATAAGTGGCTGGGTTTGAACATTCCATGTTTGTAGGATGACATGGGGGGACAAGCTTCTCAGTCTCCCATTGTAACCCTGAAATATACATCCTGTCAGCTTTTATTCATATCCTCTCAGGATGCTTAAATTATTTATTTCTACGTGTGACAGAATCTCCCACAGCCTCTGCAGATAGAAAAGACTCATTCTAAGGTAACAAAAACATAATGATTCTTATTTTCTGGTGGTTATACACTAATAAAGATATGAATAATATATTTCTGCCATATTCTGTAAATAGACACAAATCTGACCAAATATGACACAATGTGATATTTTAATTATTCGCATATCTCAATTTGGGGTAATTATTTTCACAACTAAAGAAGCATCAAAATATTGAAGAAAGCACCATAATGATGTCTTGATCTACAGGAGGATGATCTGAACAGCTCTTCTATTACACGTTCACCTTTTGTAATCTATTTCAAACTGATTATTTTTTTTGACAAGCTTGTCTCAGGTTTTACTCTTTCAAACACTCAAACATCTACAGAACCTTTCACTTCGTTATTTTTCTACTTTTTCTTCTTACTATTATACAACAAACAGCAGCAGGATTAAATAACAACCAGAGCAACTTTTGCAGCCTCGTGACAGTTTCAGCTTTCTGCATCACTACATACTGTTGATAATCAAAGAAGCTCTGAGGCTTTACATTTGTTATGTATGTTAGAACACAAGATTTCAACATTGAGGCTACATTCATGATTTATACAGTCATACTAACTTTAGGTTATTTACATAACCCCGGTTCTCTGAGTAATGTGAGTGAGATGTCTCACTATGGGATGCACGCCCCTGCTGCAGACCTCAGAAGCATTAATCTCATTACGCCAATCCTGATTGGCTGGTGAAATGTGTCTGTCCGCTCCCGATAGTACCACCTACCTTAAATAGCCCATGCGGACGGCACCACGTCATTCAAGATAAGCACCTCTTCTCACTCGCCCAAGCAAGAAGGGTTGTCTGGTGAGACATCTCACTCATATTACTCAGAGAACCAGGGTAATGTAAATAACCTAAAGTTCTCTTTCATAATATTTCGCTCGATGTCTCACTATGGGATGTGGTTGCCCCTAGAGTTGCACGATACCCGCGGTATACACGGTACCTCGCGGTACCAAATCGCTACTATACTAGAAATTTTACACGACGGTACTACCGTGGATTACTATATTACCGGTGCCAGTCTCCGCTACATAGCGGCCGCCTCTGCTCTCCTCCCGGCTTCTCACTGCATGCTACTCACTCGTAAAAAAAAACACGGCATGTGCTGCAACCGAACTACACAGCTGCTGAATGATTGGCTGTTTGCCCGTTACTGGTGACGTCCAGGGATGTGATAGGCTGTTGCACGCTGGGTCCGCCCATCTGTTAGCTGATTGGCTGTTCACGTGTTTCTGCCGGCAAGCATGAACTCCATGAAGACAGCTCCGCTTCGATAGAAACTCGCTTCAAAACAAACAACAAGCTAAAGTTCTGTCTCGCCCGGACACGAGACAACACACTCACCGTGGCAGAAGCACCGGGCCCGAGAAGCGAGTCTACTGTGGCGTCTTTGTCGGTGGCAACACAAATTTTGCTTAAAAACAAACGTTGTTGTTTCAGACTAACTTGTACAAATACATTGCAGTTTATAAAGATAATAATAATTAAAAAAAGGCTGTAGTATCGCGGTAATACCCGGAACCGCGATACTTTGTCTGGTATAGTATCGTGGTTACTCATTTTAGTATCGTGACAACTCTAGTTGCCCCCGTATTGCCAGACAAGCTTATCTAGCGTCCACCAACCCACAGGGAAAAATACTCTGTTTCTATCAGGACAGCAAAACCGCTCGTGCCACGCACGGAGCGGAAACGTCCAGCATATAGAAACGGACAAAAGTGAGTGGCGAGGACCAACTCGCCGCAGCACAGATGTCCTGAACAGAAACTCCCCTGAACAAGGCCCAGGATGCGGTCAAGCCACGAGTCGAGTGCGCCCGCAAAGCAATCGCCTCCACCACCCAGTGGGATAGGCGCTGCTTTGAGACTGGCTTCCCCTTATGAGGATTAGCCCAGGAGATGATCATCCTTACATCCCCCGAGAAGACCTGGGCGCATGAGGGATGCACCGAAAACGCATGGATGTCACTAACCCGTTTAGCCAAAGCCAGAGCCAGCAACAACACTGTCTTGAGAGACACGTGTTTCAAGTCCACTCCCTACAGTGGCTCAAAAGGAGGGCCCTAAAGCCCCTCCAGAACCACAGCCAGATCCCACGGTGGTACCAGTGGTCTGGACACGGGGAGAAGCCTGCGCGCTCCCTTCATAAAACGGCAAACCATGCAAGGAAGTTAAAAGAGCAGAGGATGATATACATCCAATAATAAGGCTCTTCTCTCGGGCATATGGTGAAGTTACGCCTAGGGCGGTGTCCAAACTTTACATGTGTTTGATTGAGTTGAACAAAGACTCTACTGTGTATGTGAAGAACAAATGGGAAAAAGAATTGGCTGTGGACATTTCTGATGAGATGTGGTATGATATGTGGGTCATACACCAAACAACAACTCAGTCGGGCGGATGGAGAGAATTTTCATGGAAAAACCAAATAAGATATTTCATCACACCTCGAATTAAAAGTAAACAACTTAAGGCACCTCAGCCATGTTGGAGACAGTGTGACCAAATTGATCCTGACCATACACATGTTTTTTGGAGTTGCAGTAAAATCCAGCCTTTCTGGGAGGCTGTGCACTCAGTTATTTGTGTGGTCTTAGGATATGGGATCCCCAGCTCAGGTCTTGTTCTTTATTTGGGTCATATGGGAGGAGTTGTTTGTCCGAGAGACCAATATTTGGTCAAGATCTTTCTGGTTGCTGGGAAGAAGGCAATCACCAGGAACTGGCTTAAAACAGATATCCCGGATTATGAACAGTGGAGGACTATTGTGGACGATATACAGGATATGGAGTATTTATCGTTCAAACTAAAAATTCAAGAAGATTTGTTTCAAAAGAGATGGGAAAAATGGTTATTGTATAAATCCAAAAGGGGAGAAAAGTGAAGGGTGAAAGTTGTGTACCCCTGTGATGTCTTGATTTATTTCTTTTTCCCTTTTTTTTTTTTTTTTTTTTTCTTTTTCTTTCTACAGTTGTGTGTTACTGTTTTATACTTGAATGTTTTTCTATATCTGTGCAATCCAAAATAAAGACAAAGTTATAAAAAAAAAAAAAACGGCAAACCAGCGGGTGCTGGCTCGCTGTTCGCTCGCCAAACCCCACGTGACATGCGGCGATAGCCGCTAAGTACACTTTAATTGTGGAGAAGGCTTTTCGTTTGTCAATCAGGTCCTGCAAGAATGACAATATCACTTCTACTGGACACTGAAAGGGAATGTGGCCGTTTCTGTGACACCACCCCTTGAACACTCTCCACTTACAGTCATACAGAGACCTAGTGGAGGAGGCTCGAGCACTTTGTATAGGGTTCAGGACTCCCGGGGTTCACTCTCAGGGAGAGGAGACGACCGCAGCTCCACAGGATTAGTCTGCGTGCCAGCATGTACAACTGACGGGAGCGTAATCCCCCTTGACGGTTGATCAAGCCACCTTCTTGACGCCACCGTCGTCGTATTGTCCGTCCTCACCAGGACATGATGACCCATGAGAGACGGAAGGAAATGTTTCAGGGAGAGCTGAAAGTTCCAGAAAATTTATAAGACCGTCCACACTCCAGCGGCCCCTCACAGACCGGCCCTCGTGAATCCCGCCCCAACCTGTCAGGCTGGCGTCCTTAGTGACCACCTTCCTGGACAGGACGGAGCCCATGGGCACCCCGTGGGTCAGAAAGGACGGGGCTCTCCAGTGGCGCAGCGCCCTGGCGCACCCCGGTGTGACCAACACTCTCCGTGGAGATACAACCCGCATAAGGCCACCCAAAACTGGAATTCCCTCATGCGGAGGCGGCCGAGATGGACTACAAGAATGGCAGAGGCCATCAGCCCGAGTAACCGAAGACACAATCTGAATTGAACAGATTTGCACGGATGAAAAAACGCGAGACATGCCCTGAAAGCTTTCACTCGGTCCACCGAGAGGTGCGCTGTGAAAGTCACCGAATCCAGGGATAATTCCAGAAAGATTACGCCCTGTCCTGGAGACAGCATGCTCTTTTCCGCGTTTATCACGAAACCCAGATCAACTAGGTGTCATATGAGAATACGCGTGTGCACCCTGGCCTCCTGCTCTGATTGTGCCAACAGCAGCCAATCGTCCAGGTATGTGGCCAAGCGGATGCCCTGCCGTCTAAGCGGGGCTATTGCCGCTTCCGTTCACCACACAAACACCCTCTGGCTTAAAGGCAGACCGAAAGGGAGCAAGCGGTACTCGTAACAGATCCCCTGGAAAGCAAATCTAAGATACTTTCTATGGGGAGGAAAGATTGGGATGTAGAAATACGCGTCTTTCAGATCGACAGAAGTGAACCAATCGCTCTGTCACACAAGGCGCAGCAGGGTTGCCTGCGTTAGCATCCTGAACTTGTATTTCCTGAGATATTTGTTCAGAGCACGTAGATCCAGGATAGGGCGAATACCGCCCCCCCCGTTTGGGGACCAGAAAATACCTGGAGTAAAAACCGCGAACTGCAGCCTATATCCCCGCGAAATCGTCTTTAACACCCAGGGCGGAGCTGGGAGCACACACCGCCGCCCCTCCACCGTGAGATGCCCCAACTGCGGTGCAGTGGTGCCCTCTTTTGGCGGAATAGTGACATAGCTCCCGGGTACCGCTGAGCATTTCTGCCCGGGAGGACAGCGCAGCGACGGAGCCCACAAAGCCCCTGCCCCAGGGAAAGCTGTGGCTTTCTGCAGAGGGGGGACAGCGGGCGCCGCCACCACGCTGTTTATTTTGACACATTTGGCTTTTATTAGCTGCGCCCTCGGCCATCGGCCTGGATGCGTCAGCGGGACATATTTTATTTTCGTTTTGAAAATAATGTGTGAACGTGCGTGCTTGTGGACATGAGAGAGGGGGAACTGTTGAACCCTCCGCCTTCAAATGTCCGTTTCTCCCGGTTCGCTCTGGAACGGTCCGTGGCAGCCGGGAGATGGGGGCGTGGTGGGCCTCCAGTTGCACGCTCGAAAGCCAAACAGGTGGAGCTGGGGAACGGGGAACGTCCAGCTGCATCACCGGCGAAGAGAGGGGTGGCTCTTCTTCTTCCTGGCCTGGTTGTAGACAGCTTGCGTGGGCAGTGCGGGCGGAGCTGCAACCGGGACCGAGGATTTCTTGGGCCAGCCGGCCCGACCGGGCAGGGGAGCCGGGGCTGACTGAGGTTTCGGCTTTTTAGGCATTTTAAACTGCGAAACCTAGGCGGCATCTGCGCAATGCTTTTGCACGGCGCAGGTTGAGAGGGAGCCGGGGGCTTTAGAGGGAGGCAAAGCCGGAGAGCTACGTCCTCCTTCTTTTGGCTTCACATCGCTGTTGCATCTAGTCCAACGTAAAGCCAAAAATCCCCTCCGGGACAATGGGCGTGTCCAGGACATCCTCCTTCTCTCTGTCTGACAGGTTGGCGAGGTTGAGCCACCGCGCTCGTTCCTGCAGAACCATAATCCCCAGCACTTTTCCCGTGGCCTGGACCGCGCAGCGTTGGACACGGAGACACAGGTTGGTGATGACCGGTATCTCCCCCCACGCAGCTGGGTCCTGAGTTTGCAAAAAATCCTCACATAACTGATAAGCCGTGAGCAGGGAGAGCACTCTGGCTGAAAGCGCCACCGTCTTATACACCTTTTCAGTGAGGGCCTGACTGAAAACGGTCAGACTTGGACGGCAGACTGGGGTCCTGGAGGACACTGCTGACGGCCACGTGGGAAGGTGGGCCCCAACGAGTGGCTCCATCGGAGGCATGCGGAGCAGTCCCAGGCTCTCCATCGCCTCACAGTCGAGGGATGCGGCCCCGGGAATCGGGCTCCTGCTGCTGTAATGGCGGTCTCTCATGAGCACGCCACCTCATACAGCAGCTCTGGGAAGATGGGGAGAAGTTGCTTCGTCGCGCTCTTGGCCAAGGGCAATTTCTTCCCTTCGTAGCAGGACCTGGTGGGCTAGCCGGGCAGCAGCGCGTTTGCACACGTCGAGCATGTCCGAGCTAGGGAGAGGAGAAGCTGGTGTGTTGCCCTCATCTCCATCCCGAGAGGCGACGGAGGCGGCGGGCTGAGTAGCCCCGGCCGGCGTCATGAAGATGTCGTCCTCGTCCTCATCCTCTGCTATGAGGAGGCCCGAGGCGTCAACTTCATCTTCCCCATAGTCCAGTACCAGGACGTCTTCCTCATGCGGGGGGTCCGCGGCCAGGTCAAGCTGGGAGCCCCAGCTGGCGTTAGTCTCCATTTCCGCCACGGCAACAGCCCCCTTCACCTCTTCGTCCTCGACGGCGGCGCCGTCTGAAGGGAGATGGTGGTCATGTCCAGACAAGCTAGCCTGGTGGGCTAGCCGTCTGCGGAGACTCTTGTTCATGAACACCACACAGTGTTGACACGAGCTCGGGACTTCGATAGCTAGCCGGGCATGTTGCAGCCCCAGGCAGCTCGAGCAGACCTGGTGTGGATATCTTGTTCCCACAGCAACAGGGACAGGCCCCAGAGTTTCGTGCCAACTGGTGTGAGTGGTTTTAGCCTTCATTCCTTGCGAGCTGGTGTGCAGGCAAGGAATCGAGGAAGTTAACTGGTGTGCTAACTCCGAAGAAACCGAGAGATCAGCTGGTGTGCTAATGCTAGGTACTCGAACAGCCGTGGTGAGGCGTCGAGAACAGTGCTGACCTGGCCGTGGTGGGGCGAGGAAAGCACTGAGTTCGATCTGGTGTGACGGAAGAAGCAAAAAATCTCCAAGACTAGGTAGCGCCCGGCAACAGAAGCTAAATAAGATCTGTCTGTGAACAGTTTAGCTAGATAGCCAAGGACGCGAGATACGCTCCGAGTGAGAAGAGGTGTTTGAATGACGTGGTGCCGTCCGCATGGGCTATTTAAGGTAGGTGGTACTATCGGCAGCGGGAGCGGACGGACACGTTTCACCAGCCAATCAGGATTGGCGTAATGAGTAGGGATGTAACGATACATCGCGAGACGATTGAAATCGGTACAAATGCGTGACGACTCGCACCGGTTCACAGAAAAAATGAATCGCGATTCTTGGCGAATGCGAGAGTACGTTTTTTTTTATTACAAATAGGTCACGTTGTGGCTGCAGCTTCCACTGCCGCGTCTGCCTTTCTGTGTCTCACACACACACACCCCTACACACATGCGCAGTAGTGGCAGTCGGCGTCAGGCCTGACTGTACAGTAAATGATACCATAACACAGACCCTCCAGGAATTCACGATGTTGCAACTTCAACGCAACTTCAGTGAATCCCCGTGAATTCAGGGCGGTGTTGCAATTTTAACCAATCACCGCAACTTCCGCGCAGTCTGCACGGGGGACTAAGCACGGGTCAGGTTCGGCCGCACGGTGCGGGAGGATCCGCTCGTGGGACCTCTCCTCGGCGCTGGCGGAGGTGCGCCGCGACCGGCTCTGCGTTTACAGCGCCCGGACCTCGCCGTTTCCCTGGGCCGTGGACTCTCATCAAAGGGTTAACGAGCTATCATCTTAATTGTTTTTATTTTCAGTTAGCTCATACTTCAAGCTGAAAGGTAATGGTCAGATCAGCTGCTTGCTGGCAGCCCTAATAAGAACACAAACAGTTTGAGAGTTTCTGTAAAGAGACATTTTTTTCCTACAAATAAAAAGATAATTTTATTTGGTCAGAATTTGTCTGTAGCTCATTTTGATTTTAAAAAATCGTGAAAAAATCATATCGTGAACAAAAAATCGTGACTCGAATCGAGTCGTGAGTTGAGTGTATCGTTACATCCCTAGTAATGAGATTAATGCTTCTGAGGTCTGCAGCAGAGGCGTGCATCCTATAGTGAGACATCGAGCAAAATATTATGAAAGAGAATCAAAAAACTTCTTATTGATCATGATTAGAAAGTTTCCGGGCGTTCCCGTAACCATGGTAACTCATGGTGCCAGAGGGTAGGGAGAGAGCCGTATACAGAGATACACTCCAGAGATGACTCTCTGTCAGACGAGTTCGCACATGTTGACTGAACTTTACTAACCGAGTCTCAAAATGACATCACAGCTCTGACAATCTGCCAAAAAAAAATCAACCCACACTTTTTTTTCTCTTCATTGATCTCATAATGGCTTCTGTGAACTCTGAATGACGGAAATCTGTCATTGCTTCGGAGACCTTTAATCCATGTAGTATGCTATAAAATTGTATAACCTTCAACCTAGCTGGACACAACCATAAAAGTAGATAAAGAAAAAGACTGCAGCTGCAGTGTTGTTATTTTGTTGTCACCAGCATGACACAGAGTTCATCATCATCATCACTTTGATTCTTTCTTTTAATTCTGTTCTGTGTAGATGAAGTTTGACTGTCTGTATCTAACACTCATGTCTGACTCATTCATGTGCCTTCATAAAATATGAATGTTACATGTGTATGAATGGGGCTAGCTCAGCTGTGGTTGACCTGTGTCACTGAAGTAAGAACTGATGTATTTAAAGGACTCAGTTATCAGTTGGCGTGTTAAATGTGGGTGGCGAATCATGGTAGGACAGAATAATTAATAATTGTAATTGTTTTTTCATTAAAATCACAGTTTGAATGGGCAACAGTTTTCGGGCTGATCCGCTGTCTGTGTACTGATGAATGAGTGCTATGACGAAGTAAGTTAGGTCACAAGCATTCATTTATCAACATTAATTTACATGTATTTATTCAACACATTTTGATTCTCTCAAGTTAAACTAGTGTGGCTCCTATCAGTGGTCTTTCTCCATACATAAACCTCAAACACCTCCTCACCTGCCCTGGTTGATGGCTGTGGGGTCGGCCCCTGAGCAGATGTCCTCCATGACATAGGGGTTCTGCTCACAGCTGACGTTAAGTGTGGTATAGTTGGGTTTACACACGGTGAGGAAGTAGGGTGCTGGGTAGCCTGTCATTAGCTGGAGGATGTCGGTGATGAGGGCCGTGGCACAAAGACCAAATGCATGAACACCTGAGGACAGAGCAGGATGTGAGAAAACAGCAATAATATGTAAATGAGCTGATTGTACAGACAGAGGCATAAACTCTACTGGCTGTACAGGGCTCGTCTATGCAGGTAATGTAATTACTGACAAATTCGGAAGTTTAGAACAAATGCCCCTAAATTTCACTGGGCAAGGCTCTGTGATGTCGCAGCCACAGGACTGTTTTGCCTGCAGACTTTGTTAGCTTGGTCAGATTTGGTCATTTTTCTCTTGGTTTTATGTGCTTCTGCCATGAGTGTGTGGGTTATGTCATTAAATTGTTCCCCTTTTGTCTGTTCTTAGTCTGCACAGGGTGTTTTATTTTGAAACTTGACCGCATATTCTCCACAGAGCAGAGCGAAGACCAACTTTTAGGATGCTTCTGAAACATGCAGTGCTTCCAGTGGAATCACAAACATTGTCTAGATTTGCCTAGAATTGCCTTTTGGAACAATTGGGCAACAAATGGTCTGTTTGGGTTGAGAAATCTCAGCATAACATTACTTAAGTAAAAGTTGGTTCTTGCTCACTGAAGAAGATGTTGCTAACTGAGTCATGAGAAAAAGCAGGAATTAGTCAGTTACCATAATCTAAGGCCAGTAAGAAAGAAAAAAAAATCAGTGTACCAATGAAGCGGACAGCTCTGCGTATGAAGGAGTTGAAGTTGCAGCCAGCGGCGTTGATGTTAGCCTCAGCACCGACACCACTCTTCTTCCGAGACAGACAGCAGAACAGGATGGCCTCTCCGATCATTATCTGTTAACACGACACAACGACACAGCTGTCATATGGAGAAGATTTTGAAATATTGAGATATTGTGTCCCATCAGGAAGTCTCATTTTTACATTTTTAGTTTCAAGATTTAAGATTAAAGATCTCTTTATTTTTTTTTCACAGCACTGTAAAACGAAATTATGAACAAAAACTCACAGATTTAAAACACCACAGAATAAATCAAATAAGAAGATAAATAAATAAATAAATAAGTCTGATAAATCTAATTTGAGAATTAGTGGCTTTAGTTTGATTCTAAGTTCAGTCGTCTGATGGCAGTGGTGTAGAAGCTATTTTAAAACCTCACAGTCTTGGCCGGGGTGGGAGGGGTCTTTGATGATGTCTTTAGCTTTTGACATACATCTTCTGTGGGCCAGCTCCTGAACGGTAGGAAGAGTTGTACCAATAGTCCATCCAGCTAACCTCACCACTCTCCTCAGAGCGTTTTTCTTTGCAGTGCTGCAGTTCTCAAACCAGAGAGAGATGTTGCTGGTCAGAACACTCGCTATGGTGCCCCTGTAGAAAGTGGTGAGGATGGATCGACCTAGGTGGACCCTCTTCAACCGCCGCAAGAAATGCAGACGCTGGTGTGTCTTTTTGACAAGGGAGGAGGTGTGCATGTCCCAGGACAGGTTGTCAGCCACACGAACCCCCAGGAACTTTCTGTGATGAATAATCTCCCCAGCAGTCCCATTGATGTGGATCGGGGGGTGCACAGGCTGATTTCTCCTGTAGTCGTTCAGACTAGTAATGGTGGGTTTTTCTGGAACTGGGATGATGGCTAAGGTTTTGTAGCATGAAGGCACAGCGGCTTGTCCCAGGGAGCTGTTAAATATGTCAGTGAGGACATGTGATGGTTGGTTTGCACACTCCTTAAGCAAGCAGCCTGGTATCCTGTATCCATGCTGTCTTCACAGGACTAAGGAACAGTCTTGTAGTCTGTGACAGCCTGGATTCCCTGCCACAGCCTCCTGGTGTCTGTAGTGGAACCAGGGCCGGTCTTAGCTATGGGCGCCCGAAAAAAAACCTTGCCAACTTTCTATACCGCTCATCAAGTTAGCAGAGCGATACAACATCAGCATACTCCTTGATGTCTGTGGTATTGTCTCTGGTGGCAGCATCTCTGAACAGAGACTAGTCGGTGCATTCAAAACAGTCCTGCAGAGCTGACATGGCTCCCTCCGGCCAGACTGTCACCTGTTTAGAGGAGGGCTTTGTCCTGATGAGCAGAGGTCTGTATGCTGGAATAAGCATGACAGAGACATGGTCTGATGAGCCAAGGTGGGGGCGGGGTGATGCTTTAAATGGTGTGTTGGTTCCCCTTGTAGTAAAGTCCACATGTTGGTAAAAATGAGGCAGGACTTTCTTCATGTTTGCCTGGTTGAAGTCCCCAGCAACAATGAATATCCCTCAGGATGAGTTGTTTGCAGTGTTTTTATGGAGTGAGAGAGAACCTTTAAGGCTGCTTTTGTGTCTGCATCGGAATGTATGTAGGCAGCAGTGATGATTATGACAGAGAACTCCCTTGGAAGATAGAAGGGGCGACAATTAACTGTTAGAAGCTCAATGTCCGGGGAGCAAAGAGGGCGGATTCTATTTGTGTTCATGCACCATTTGTTGCTGATATAGACGCACACTGAGGGCTTCACTTCTATCTGCTCGGAAAGTAGTTAGCCCCTCAATGGTAATTGTGTTCTCTGTGAGCGTCATTCAGTGAAAATCAGTGCCCCTCCCGTTTTGTTGTTAAGTCCAGCCTGATATAGTCCAGTTTATTTTCAAATGAGCGAACGTTAGCCAACAGCATTGATGGTAATGTCTCCTGCATATGTTAGCTCTTAGCTTGGCACTGGTCCCTCCTCGTTTGCCCCTCTTCTGCCTCCACGTACACCGCCTCCATTTCCTCCGCATCCTCTAATGTTGGATAGTGCTGTAGTGAAGAGCTGGTGTGGTGCAGGTCTCTCCCAGGGGACGTAGCAGTCAGAGGGTCTGTAGTAAGTCTGCAGTGTTTGGATTGATAGTTCTCGATTTACTGACTGTGTGTAGTGACAGTAGGTTTTGTCGATCATAAGACAGTCTCTCCTCTCTTCGCCGTTGAAAAATCGGATGTTGGTCATCACTTTTCTATGGAAAAATTATCCTATCTTTATTCAAGACATAAACATTTCGCCCACACTCAAATAAGTCCTCTTTTGGATATATTTGAGTGTGAGCACATTAGATTTGAGAACGCAGACTTTAGATCTGAACGCGTAGACTTATATTTGGCATATTTGAGTGTGAGTAAAATGTTTGTGTCCAAGAAGAAAGAGAATGTAAAAGCATGTGATTTTTGAGTCCAAGCAGACATTTTAAAAGAAAGCAGCAGAAATCTGAGCATGAGAAGGAGAAATCATGCTCTCAAACTGAAGATCTACGCTCCTAAATAAAGATAGGATACTTCTTCCATACTTTTCTAGGTGTTTCTGCCGTGAGCTATTGCAGCTGCTGCCTTCATGGTGCCGCCGTTTCTATACTTTAACTCAAGGGGCAGCTCATCCCAGCATGCACTAGGTAATGACCAGTCTCTTGTTTTTTCTGATTATTTGTTATTGTTGTTATTGTTACTTTCATATTTATACTCATACAATTTTTATATCTTGACATTGTGCTTGGACACAGATGTAAACAGTCTTATCTCAGTCTCAGAACCTGCTGGGATTGGCCGTTTGATGCGGGCGGTGTCCCACAGCTCAATCTATCTATGGCCCTCTAAACTCAATTTTAAGCCAAGAATGCAAGCCAAGAGTTCTCTTTCCTGTGTGATACTCTAATACAGACAAAAACACACTCCATATGTGACACGTGGTGTCACAGTGGGATACCTGGCTGTCTGCAGAGCAACTGTCTGAGATCAGGGCAGTGTTTGGTGGAGGAGGCAAAGGAGAAAAAAAGGAAGCCATGTCAGTGATGGACAGAGAGAGGGATTACAAATACTTATGCCTAATATATAAACTGATACTGATAAACATCTTACTTTTCTTTTCCAAACACGACAGTCTCTTTCATCTTTCTGGAATTTCGATTGTTGACCAGGTTGACCATTTTCAGACAACTGGGGCAAAAGTAGCTATGCTGAGATGTTAAGTTGGCTTATCTTGAGCATCAGTCTGCCTGGCCTCAGTGCAGCTGTCACTTTGCTGCGATCTGTCTCCAATAAAAATTCATCCAGTTTATCAGTCTGATGTTGTGCTGTACAACCTCTAATCTGGACCTTACCGGTTCTTTGACCTAATGGAACTAAGCAGCTCAACAATAGCAACCCTTGTAAAGCTTATAACAGTGAAAACACTGAGGTGCTGTCTACTAATCTCTGAAACCGCCGCTATTGTCTGACGGCGATTTAGCCTCTGGGGACAATGGCCAATGTTTCTGGGTTCCCAGTGTGGCTAGCATAAAAAAGCAGTCTGCAGTCTTATTCACAACTTGATAATCACATCTCTATAAATAGACATTTCCATATGAATGCAATTAATATAATAGACAAGCTAATAAAAAGCTAAATTGTCAACAGGCGATGTCCTGATTGTTGCAATGAAAAACCTGACTGATCAGTTCTACTCTGACCACAAATGGAAACTTTTCTGATGTCCCAACACATTCTGATCTCATATATAAATATCTGTTTGCAGAGATGTCAGACATGTCACTGATGACTCAGTCATGTTGTCACACTGAAGGCTGTTATTAAACCAGGATGGGGAGACAATGCAGCAAGGCACTGTTGTCTTTTTTGCTTCAACAGCTTTAACAAATTCACAGCAGACGCTCTCCCAAACACAGCCTCCATCTTTGTATGCGTCACAAGTTCACCAGTTATCTTCCCCAGCACCAGCACAATCTTATAATTTCACCAGAGGAACACAAACTGAACTAGAATAACTTCAACTTAATTGAAGCCACTCATTTTCACTCAAAAAGTCACTCAAACACAGAGTGATTGGTGGGCAGCCCAATAGAGGAAAGCCTCAGGTCTTCTTCTGCTCAAGTTGCAGGGAGATGGATCGCTGGGGAGTAACGTGTAATCAGCTGATATAAGCGGTATACACACAAACTAAGTTTTGGAATTCGGGAGCACTATCTGACATTTTAACACACATAAGTGTGGCCATCCCACTGACTTCACCATGTAACACTAATGTCCCATGTTTTATTCCTGTTCAGGACCTTCAGTATGCTTCATTATGTTTTAAACCAGGGTGTCAATCATGGATGACTTTTGCAAAGTGTTCAAATTGCAGAGAATTGCAGTTTTTCAAAACAAAAAATCAATGAGTGATTCTTGATTTACCGACTCTGGTCTCACTGTCCTAATAAAAGTAGCAGGCCCTATGCTGAATAACTGTTATAGATCCCACATGTTTATGTACAAGATACATGACAGGACACTGTCAGGTTAACAAATGTCACAGGATGTATTTCACTATTTGAAATCCTCTTAAAATACGGTTAGTGTCAGAGTTTTCTTACCGTTATGGCAGGTCCGGCGAAGGCTAGGCTGAGAAGCATCAGCAGGGGGATGACTTCATGGTTGGGGTCGATGTAGGGCAGGCTCAGGCTGCGGTCATGGCAGGTGAAGCCGGACTTCACTGGCTTGAACACATCTGTCCACTCCAGGAAGTAGAGACTGACCACAGAGGATACCAGGATTGGCAGCTATTGATGGCAGAAAGAAAAAAATATGAAGGAGTTTAAAGTCATAAAGCTAAGGCAGGAGGCAGTGAATACTGCAAATGTCTCCATAACCATATGATTCAATGACCATGCTAATTTGATCTGATAATGAGAATGAAGGCATGGAAAACAGTTTTCATAACCTGAGGGGGGGTGTGGGTGGTGCTGAGGGTGATGGAAGATGGCATGTGGAATGAATTGCTTTTATGAACATGAAGTGCTCCAACTGGGCTCAGCATTAACTACTGCATAAGTACGTCTGATAAAATTAAATAAGTAACAGCTAGTCGTGTTTATTATAGCCAGAACAAGGTTTTAAAATCAGAGTGACTAATCTGAATGCACTTCAATCCCAACAATGAAAAGTGAAAGTAATAAAGCTGCTGTTGATCTCTCAGCTGTAATCACAGTGCTTCAGTAATCTGTGGTAGATCCACAAATCAACTCTTGGCTAGTTAGACAAATTTCTGCTTTAGACATGCTGAATGGCTGACCTCAGCAGTTTCACCACTGACCTGTCAGTGTCACCGTACTGAGCACTATTAGTTGGTGGTTATCCAGTCCTGTCAAGAGCAGAACTGTAGAGCCGAGAAGACAGTTCAGATAAAATGAGACACCCAGTGTCCTGTCCTGACTATCAGTATTATAAAAATTAGGATTGTACTGGGCTGCAGATGTTTTAACTCTTAGAGGGGGTGTGTGTGTTTTGTCTTTTGCATATCTTGTGTACTTCCCTTATCTAGCATGTGTTTGCTAAAGCTCACAGGGGAAGGTAATTAAAAAAAATGTTTAAGGACAAGAGAGACAGATTAAGGGAAGTGTCATTTTGGACAAGAAACATAATGCTCATTACTAAGGGGAAAACCAAAAAAGGAAATTGTTAGTGGGAAGATGTCAGAGACAGCCCATTTTGAGAAAGAATTGTATAAAAACCACCTGACAGAGCTCCACAGTGAGCCTTTTTCTCTGTAACCCTCTTGTGTGTTGCACTGTTAAACACTCCTTCTTGTACAAGAATATTAAATTCAACTTGAACTTTGATAGTCTGAATCCAGTCCTCCTTATTCAAAGGTTCTCCTTAAGAAAAATAGCGTAACAATCAGTCTTTTCCTCAGAGTTTCCATGAGGCCATAAAAATAACATGTCACATAGAAGGAAAACTAGAGACAAGATCCACGTGAAAGCTGTTTACTTATATGCAAGTTAATTATAGAATATAGTTTTGTTCCCTTATAGGAATTTTATATGGATCTTTATTGAACCAATATGTTTCTACAGTAGCCCAAAATAGACTATGAACAGGACCCTTCATATTTTTTGTAAATTTCACAGCCACTGTAGTTTCTCCTACATACTTAAAAGGTGGGAATGAGGTTTGCTTATTATTCAGTCTGAATCCTCACTAATAGATCACACTATCCTCACACTGGACCTTCTATCTTCTCTTACAATTAATCATTGCTGCTTATAGATTGTATATTACAACTTTGTTGTGTTTCCTTTTCTGGTGATGCACAAATATCACTGGCCATAATTCCTAGACTTTATATTAAAATGTCAAGCACATAAAGGATCTAAAAAGATACAAAAATTTCATCCATCCATTCATCCATCCATCCATCCATCCATCCATCCATCCATCCATCCATCCATCCATCCATCCATCCATCCATCCATCCATTTTCTACTGCTCATCTGGGGTCAGGTCGTGGTGGCAGCAGGTTTAGCAGGGCACTTGAGATGTCTTTCTCCCCAGCAACCCATTCCAGCTCCGCCTGGTGGGTCCCGAGGTGTTCCCACACTAGATGGGCTATGCAGTCCCTCCAGTGGGTTCTGGGTCTGTCCTGTGAGACCCTCCCAGTTGGATGTGCCTCCAAATGAAGGTGCCCAGGGGGAGAAGAAGCAGTGACTCTACTCCAAGCTCCTTCTGGATGTTCAAACTCTAAGGCTGAGCCCGGCCACCAGACGAAGTAAGGTCATTTTCGTCCGCTAGTTTCCACGATCTTATTCTTTCAGTGACTACCCAAAGCACATGACCATAGGTGAGGGTTAGAATGTAGATGGAATGAAAAATCAAGAGCTTAGCCTTCTGTACTGCACAAACCCACCCCTAAGTACAAAACTGCCTGCATCAAAACTTTATATTGGTGGTCTATATCGAATCTAATGTAATCTAATCAATATTTAGTGAGCAGCAGTGTATGTTTGGCTTTTTGAATGGTCACTAGGATGAACTGGCAGCATGGCTAATGTTTCTGTACTGCAGAAACAAGACTGCAGTTTTAATCGTTCATGAAAAACTTTCATCATGTAATGAGCAGAGAGATGGACTGAAATGATACAACTGAGCCAAATAAACAAGACCTACGACTCAAGTCTGGTAATAATCCTGCAGATCTCTTGGGGGTAACGTGAGCAGGTGAAATCGCTCTGAGAGAGAGACTTAACAAGAAAGAAATGAAAACTCAAGTATGCACATTCTGCTGTGTCGGAAATTCCTTCCCAAATCTTTTCTAACCACCCCCCTGACTCTGTGCAGCACAGGGAAGAGATGTGCATGTGTGTGCTGATGTGTAATTGAAGGCAGTAAAGTGTCCACAAAGGCCTGCAGTGAGACATCACTGGGAGTTGCTCTGTGGCCCACAGCATCATGGGTTTTATCATGCAGTTTAATACCCTGACCAGTGGTACACGGCGGCAGGCATGCTGCTCACTCGGCTCATGTTAAGCAGAACACCGTGATGGAGGAAGGTCCCACAAGGAGCCCAACACAGGGGCATCTCTTCAAGTCACTTATACACACACACACCACCACCACCACACAGGGGGCCTCTGTTTGCAGACTTCCTTCCTTCCTTATTTCTGTTCTGTTCTATCATTCCCTTCTTAGTTTCCTCCCATCCTTTTTGACAAATACAGAGGTTTTATCAATCAGTTGATTCAACACTAATAGCGACCTCAGGGCACTCTGAGATGGAGATAAAAGTCAACAGTACATCCTCCATGAGCTTTTGAGAGTTCAGAGTCAAAAAGGGTGTGTCTGGTTTCATCAACATGAAACATCTCAACATGAGACATCTCAGCATGTCTCTTGTGTGCAGTTCTAGTTCAAGTTTATACATTGAAGACTGATTGAATCAACAAAAAAAATCCTTCTGCATTAATATTAGTCCTTTGGATAATTAGAATGCCACATGGTCACCAATCTTAACATCTGTGTCCTAAAGTAAACATTGAGCAACATCTGATCCATTTAAACTCTGTTTAACTCTGTTCTGTTTTTTTTTGTTTTGTTTGTTTGTCAATTGATTTGGAATATGGTTTATTTTCATTTCAGTTTGTGTATAGTGATTTTCACTTTTATCTTTATTATTAATATCAACTATTAACTTTCACTCTGTGAAATAATAATCTGCTAATTGTTTCCTTAATTTAACCTAGAGACCTACAATAGTATAAATTGAATAATATTTGCTGTTTATATTTTTATCTTGAATAAACAATCCATTTATTGTTTAATGGTTTCAGCTCTATTTGCGTATGTTATAAATTAAAAATGCTACAAAGAAACAAAAATGTTGATAATAGCTTATGCCCCCCCCCCCCCAACTGAGTTCCCATCATCCCCCTCTCAGGTCTGTTTTCTTGGCTCAGCCTTCCTGACCTAGTCCAGCTTTAAGCTTGTGGAAAACGAGAAATGTAGGTCAGTGACGTCGACACTCGCACTGCTCATGCTCTGCAGAGGAAGCTGCTTAAGGAGGAATACTGTATTCTGCGGACATCAAAGTAGATTTTTTATGTCACATCCTGTTACTTTGAAAGTGCAGCATGATTTGCTCAGGCCAACAGCAGCTAATCATATTTGATACGCTTTAGTGTCTCCACACATTCCTTTCACAACCTTTTCATCTCATCATTTTTGCTTGTTCTGTTCAAATAAATGTAAACACAATTACCTAGCTATCTTAATTAAATATGTCTTACAGAATTTATCAGACTTATTTCAAAATATCACACATTATACAGTGCAAAGAATGTTAGGGTTAGGGTTAGAGTAGGATCCAGGCCATAGCAAGGCTACCTGTGACGTAGCCTAACATTCACTGATTGGCTGGAGAAAGTCACATGATTCTGCTCCTTCATTAAGAGACATGGGCACCATTTTAAAAGCCCATGGAAGTGACCATATATGGTGCCTCCCCTGATAAAGGGTTATGGTTGTGATGTCACAACTTACCACTCCCCTCCCTCGTCATCATCATACTCATAAAACAGCAATCAGCCAATAAGAAGAGAGTGAAAGAGGAGATTATATTTATATTAAAATGGTTTAAAAATTGATTTCATAACTTAATAACTTGCATCAAGTGACAATTTTTGAGTGGGATATATTTAGTATGTCCAGTTGTTGGTAGTGTTAGAGAGGATGTACTTTCTGAAGAGCTGGGTCTTTTTCGGGTTCTACCATATGTCACTCCTCTCAAAGTTTTCCTGACATCAGTCCCTGTGCTCGCTCCCATGTGCTCCCGGCTGGGCCTCAGTGATTACAGAGATGAGAGAACAGGAAGGAGACAGTGCAGTCTGAAAAATAGATGTGTAAAAATGGAAAACAGCCTACAGTGGGTTTTGGCTTCCAGTTATGTTTGGTGGGTGCTGGGCCAACAGAACCAACAGTCATGGAACGTTCTTCAGTGAAGTGATTCAAGTCTCTTAACTACATGTTTATAGTGACCCACAGAACTGAGGATAACAATATGATGATGAAAATGCTGTAAAAAAAAATTATACTTAGCTTTTATTGTGCGTTTTGTCTGATGTTTGGCAAAAGGATTACTGTGGGCATGTCTCTGCCATGTTGTGGCCGCAAAGCTGATTTTGTCTGTCCTCCATGAGATTTGGCCTGCCTTAGATTTTCTCATTTTCCTTGGCATGTATGCAAATATCATAAGTAATGAAATTGTTTTCCTTTTGGCTGTTTTTATAATGAAAGTTTGCACATGGTGTTTTATTTTGAAAAATCGACAGTTTTCAATGTTGTTGTGTCCGACGTTCATCCAGCTCAAGCTGTTCTGTGTAGACCGATGCTGGCTGCTCACAGCGACCATCTAAAACAGAACAGCCCAGTATTCTCGTCAGAGAGCTGCATCTGGGATGCTTCTGAACTGAACAGCAGTGCTTGTGGTGGGGTTTGAAATGCACTGCATCCATGTCTGCTGGAATTTAGCCTTTAAACTCAAAATGAGTGGAGATAGGTGGAGAGAGAGTCTGTAACTACAAATGTTCTAGTAGGAGTAGGAGTGTCAACCACAAGAAGCAAAAGATTCATGAGGCACTGGATCATTTCTTATTTTTAAAAGTATGTGTTCAGCAGTTCAGTGTTATACTATGACATAACTGGACCATCATTATTGGTGCATCAACATGTAAAAAGCACTGGTGGAACCGACTGAGGTAGAACAATTTTAACTGCTGTGTTGAATTAGTCCTTGTCCTGTGTTCTGACTGTCTGTCACTGTTGAACATATGCTCTGCCTCGGGCTGCATACTGTATCTTTCTGTGTAACTAATGTTACTATTAATATTAGTTAGTAACTGGCTTCACTAACTGAATGGCTGTTGAGCAGGCTGCCTTATAAACTAACTGGCTGACTGTATTGACAGTGATGAGTGAATCTGCTGCAGGCTCAAAGAGCAAACAGTACGAACAGTGAGATAAAGCTCCAAGCAGAGCATCCCAGTATCCCTTACGCGCTCTCTGAAAAGCCTTGGCTCCTTTGGGAGGGTTCAGCTCAGCGGAGATGCTCCATTGCCCTACATCTGCTAACACGCACTGCCAGCCAACTCTCTGTGTCTCCATTCTCTTTGTCTCCCTCAGATTCTTTCATACACAAAGACTTTTCTCTCTCTCCCCCTGTTTGTCTGCCAGCCCTGGTGTGGCTTTTCCTAGTCTGATAAGATGCTAAAGGTTCTGGATCCAAGCTCAAAATAAAAAGCATTACAAAAGCAGATTTCAAGCAGGTCAGACATGTACATGACCAATCACACTATGAAGACAGTTAATATAATGACAACACTTGATGTGTTCAGTGTTTAGTCTGAAATCAAATTGAAAATACACAAACATTGATTTAATCTTTTGATTCCCCTTGAACAATCCAAATGCACAATGTACTTTAACTAATCAGTATATACTGTATGACAACAGCAAGGTCACTGTGTATCCATCTCCAACATGTTTTCACTCTCAGCTCATCAGATACAGCAACTCCCAGGCTTCAGAGTAGAATGCTGTACGTAGCATCAGTTCTGCATGTGAAAGGCTCTGCAGTCAAGCTATAAACATTAATGTGCAACATCTAGTTAGATTTTTAAAATAAAACCTGCTTAGAAATATTTCATATTTTATGAGTTTAAACTGTCGAGCAAACTACCTGGTTTGTGTTCAAATAAGTGACATAATTAGTGTGAGCTTAAAGTTGAGTTAAATAAAAAGAAGTCATTGTTGACATTTGGTTTTACATAGGACTTCTGTGCAAATGTGTTTGTTTGACCAAACTGGTTATTTTTTTTATGTCTAAGTACCTGTGCCCCTCTAGCAATACTCAATACTTTGGGTGTCAGTTGTCTATAGAAACGTCATAACCAATAGATAACTAAAACAAATATTTAAATTACATTGCATTTAGCAGACGCTTTTATCCAAAGTGACTTACAGGGGAGGACATAAGCTGAAAGAGGTGTAAAGCAGAGAGTAGTTGTTAGTTTTGTTAGGCAGGGAAGCATTTTCGAAAGAGAAAGGTTTTTACAAGTTTTTTAAAGGTAGAAAGGGATGTTGCAGTTCTTGTAGCTGTTGGTAGGTCATTCCACCATTTGGGGACAACCACAGAGAAGAGTTTAGAGTGACCTCGCTTTGCGAGAGGCGATGGTACAACTAGACAGTTTGAATGAGCGGAGCGTAACGCCCTGGTCCGGACGTGAGCCTTGAGTAAGATGCTGAGATAGCCAGGGGCAGATCCTGAAATGGTTTTGTAGGCTAGCATCAGAGCTTTGTGTTTAACTATGGTTGCTACAGGCAACCAGTGCAGGTCGCTAAAGAGTGGGGTGACGTGTGTCCTTTTGGGTTGGTTAAAAACCAGTCGCGCTGCAGCATTCTGGACCATTTGCAAAGATTTGATTGCACAAACAGGTAGGCCGGACAACAATCGAGACAATTTATTTAGTATTGTACAATGCATAGCGACATGACCTCGCTACAGAGGAAATGTGCTCAGAGAAAGAAAGACGATCATCTAGTACGACGCCCAGGTTTTTAGCAGCATGGTTAGGGGTAATAGTGACAGTGCCAATTTTCAAGTTGATGTCATGGCAGATTGACTCATGGGCAGGGATGACCAGGAGTTTGGTTTTTAAGCTGTAGATGGTGGTCTTATATCCAGGTTGACAAATCAGAGAGACAGGCGGAGATGCGTGCGGAGACCGTGGTGTTGTCCGGCTGGAACGACAGGTATAGCTGTGTGTCATCGGCATAGCAGTGGTAAGAGAAGCCATGTGAGCGGATAACATGGGACAACGAGGTGGTGTAGATGGCAAACAGAAGGGGGCCCAGCACAGACCCCTGCGGCACCCCCGTGGAGAGGGTATGAGACGATGACAGACGACCTTGCCAAGACACATTAAAGGAGCGTCCAGCGAGGTATGACTCGAGCTAGGAGTGGGCAGTGCCTGTGATGCCCATGTTGGCGAGTGTGGCTAGGAGTATGTCGTGATTGACTGTATCAAAGGCAGCCGATAAGTCAAGAAGGATTAGTACAGATGATTGCCCTCGTGTTCTGGCTGTTTTTAGGGCTTCTGTGACAGATAGTAAAGCTGTCTCAGTGGAGTGGCCACTTCTGAAACCCGACTGATTTGGGTCAAGTAGGTGGTGATGGGTGAGGAAGGCAGTGACTTGTTTAGAGACCGCCTTCTCAATGGTTTTTGAGAGGAAGGGAAGCAGTGACACCGGCCGATAATTTTTAATCAGGGCGGGGTTAAGCGTAGTCTTTTTCAGCAGTGGCGTAACTCTGGCTTGTTTGAAGGCAGTTGGAAATATGCCCGAGGACATTGAGGCATTAATCACGGATGTGATCAGTGTGACTACCGTAGGAGTGATACTGTATCTTGTAGGAGTTTAAAAGGGATGGGGTCTAGCGGGCAGGTGGTGGGTCGGTTATCAATGATCAGTTTGGATACCTCGTCTTCGGAGAGAGGGGTGAACGAGGAGAGAGTTGCGCTATTGTTTCGGGGAGGTATTAGGTTGTGACTGAGGGGATCACATCACCTTGTCTGTGAAGAAGGAGGCAAAGCTGTCAGCAGTGAGGTTAGTGGCAGGGGGGGGTGAGGGAGGATTGAGCAGTGATTTGAAGGCGGAGAAGAGTTTCCGTGAATCAGTTGTGCTGCTGATTTTCTTGTTGTAATACTCCATTTTAGCAGTCGTGACAGACGAGGAGAATGACGCTAGGAGAGATTGTAAGGCTCCTAGGTCAGCAAGGTTGTTGGATTTGTTCCATTTCCGTTCAGCAGCTCTGAGTGCTGTACGTGACGAGTGAATGGCATCAGTCAACCATGGGCGGGGCTGAGTGGATCGTACAGGTTTGCTGAAAAGAGGACACAGGGAATCTAGGCATGCGGTTAGTGTGGAACTAAGAGATTCAGTGGCTGCATCGACATCTAGTGAAGAGAAACTGTTGGGAGGGGGAAGGGCAGCAGCAACGACTGAGGCGAAGTGGGCGGCAGACAGGTTGCGGAGATTGCGTCGGAAGGTGGTCATGGGTTGAGGGGTGGTAGGTAGCTCTGGAAGGGAAACCAGGAAGCGGATGAAGAAGTGGTCTGAGGTATGTAATGGTGTGACCATTACGTCATCAGTTTTGCAATTTTTTGTGAGGATGAGATCCAGTTGATTGCCATTTTTGTAAGTTGAGGATGTACTGACTAGTTGCATGTCGAATGAGTTGATAAGTGATAGAAAGTCTGCGGGGTAAGCTTTGCCTAGGTGGATGTTGAAATCACAGAGGACCAGCAGCGGGCACTCTAGTTCAGGGATTGAGGACAATAGAGTGTCTAACTCATTGACAAAGTCACCCAGTGGTCCAGGAGGACGGTAGATGACTATCATTGAGCAATTGACTGGAGCTATGACTTTGATTGCATGGTATTCAAATGAGCAGTAGTTGGTGTTGAGGGGCAGGGAAGCATAGTTCCATTTGTTGTTGACCAGGACCCCAGTTCCTCCTCCTCGCCTGGAGAAACGGGGGGTATGGGAGAAGGAGTGAGCCGTGGAGAGTGCTGTTGGTTTCGGTGAGGGCCAGTAGGTCCAGTGATAGACTGCTGGCATAAGCCGGGATAAAGTCCACCTTGTTGACAGTGGATTGGCAGTTCCATAGGCCAACAGAGAAGGTTTTGGTGGGTGTAAAATGTTCCAGTGGCCGGAGGTTAAGTAGATTCCTGGTGCGACGGTTGTGGCGGAGGGGACTCCGTGCAAAAGAGACCACAGGGATCTTCTAAAAGCACATAGTGATATAGGTAGGTCAGATGGAGGATAGTTTCGCCTTGCTCGGTAGACTTTACCCAAGTAGGTCTTCACACGAGGAGGGCTACAGACGAGGGCTGACGCCTTCCGCTGACGCTACAGCACAGAATGTCTGTTGAAATGGGTGCAGGTGCCACTCCCGGAGTCCGCCCTCTTTTGCAAATAACAAAAGGCTGTGGTTTCGGGGGTGTGTTGCTTGTTCACACCTGAGTCACATGAATCGTTTGGCTGGACCAAGAATCTTGTGCAAGTCCAGTTTCAGGTTCAGCAGTGTGAAAATACTCCAGATTAAATTAGATTACCGTAAATTCCGGACTACAGAGCGCACCTGATTAAAAGCCGCATACTCTAATTTTAGAAAAAAAACTCAATTTTGTACTTGTACAAGCCGCACCGGATTTTAAGCTGCAGGTATCCCACGTAGTAATATGAAAAAATAGCTCAAAAACTCATTCATTCTTTCATTATATGTCTTTATTACTGTAAGAAATGAGTCACTGACAGCGGGTGACAAGCGGACAGGTAAGGGACAACATCCACTCTTATCACTATGTACGGGAACAGCTTCGGTGATGATACGCTGGCTGTGCATATACTGGCCTAATCCTCCGGTCAGAGAAGACGCAGCAACTTCTTCCTTTAATGGCTTTATTAACTTCTTGCAGCTGAACAACACTGTAGCACTTGAATTGGTATGTCTTTACGTGTGTATGTGTGGTTTGTGATGTCTGCAAAGACAACAACAATAAACAGTATTAATAATAATCACCTACAGTGGCATTAATGATAGAATAATGTAAATGGCAATAAACATGAATGACGTGTTATACTGAAAATCACCAGTAGGTGTCAGTGTATGATCATTGAACACAACAGCCTGGCGTAACAGGCAGGTCACGTGACCAAACGAAACTGAGACGGCTCTGGTCAATTTATCACGCTAGCATCAGTAGCAGCTAAAAGGCTAACTAAACAGTGACAGAATGAAATAAGCTAACAAAGCGAACCGAGCTTATCAACCTGGCGATATTAATAACTCTCGTCACATGCAAAATATAAACATTTGCTCGTCACATAACTTATCATCACCGACGCACACTGTTGTACAAAGAAAAGCACTGCCGCTCGGCGAAGAGTGCCTCGACTAAATAACTACTGAGGAGGTTATTGAACACACTGCACATGCGCAAACAGTCCGCAGTCTCTGCATGGAGCAGCTTGCCGTGACGCAGACTCCTCAAAGCAGGGAATTCACAACAGCCGCCCCCACATTCATTCATGAATGTGTAAGAGAAGTAAAAGTCCCTGCGTTTGTTAAGACACCCTGATGTCCATGTCATCTTCAGGCATCTTGGGTAGCAGTACCAGCTTAGTAACCGGACGAGTGTAAACTGCCCCCTTGATGTCGATATCTGCCGAACGAACTGTCCCATCGTCGCTGGGATGAACTTTGATAACCTTTCCTATGGGCCAGAGTGCCCTGGGAAGCTGGGAATCCACTACCATAACCACTTGGTCTACAGCGAGGTCGACCATGGGGGTTCTCCACTTCTGGCGGCGCTGGAGGTCGGGAAGGTACTGGCGGGTGAACTGGCTCCAGAACCGGTCTGCCAGGACCTGGCTGTGCCTCCAACGGCGGCGTCCTAGGAGTTCACTCGAACCATATGCGGCCTGGGGAAGCGATGCATCACGCCGCCCCATCAGCAGCAAGTTAGGCGTTACAGGATCGGGGTCAGCCAGGTCAGAAGAGGAGTATCCCAGGGGCTTTGAGTTAAGTATACCCTCTACCTCCACGAGGACGGTCGACAACACCTCCTCGGAAACAACTTGGTCCCGTAGCACGACTTGGAGGGAGGCTTTAACAGACTTCACCTCCCTCTCCCACGCACCACCGAAATGGGGTGAAAGAGGAGGATTGAACTTGAATGTGATGCTTTGGTTGGCCAACTGTTGCTTTAATGGGGGGTTGAGATCTTCCAGTGATTCTTTGAGCTCTCGCTCTCCCCCCCGGAAGTTGGTGCCTCTGTCGCATAAGATCTCGTATGGCTTGCCTCGTCTTGAGATAAACCGACGCAAGGCCAGTAAGAACGAGTCTGTGTCCATGTGTGGCAATAGATCAAGGTGGACACATCTTGAAGTAAGGCACTTAAATATAATGCCCCACCGTTTCTCATGTCTCCTTCCTATCTTTACTGTGTAGGGCCCGAAACAGTCGACCCCGGTCGACCAGAACGGGGGTTTGTTGATCCGGAGCCGTGCAGCCGGCAGGTCGGCCATCATTGGTGCCACGGGGGTGCTCCGCCACAAACGACATTCCACACAGTGTCTCTGATGTTTCTTTATGACCTGACGACCACGCAGGATCCAGTAATTTCTCCGGATCTCTGCAAAGATTCTCTCGGGGCCAGCGTGATGCAGACGGTGATCGTAGTCCTTCACCAAGAGCTGAGTGATCAGGTGATCAGGACTGATAACAACGGGGTGAAGGCTGTCTCCAAGCAGGCTCTCTGCTTTACGTAGGCGACCACCAACTCGAATAAGACCTAGTACTTGATCGTATTCGGGGCTGAGAGCACTTAAACGGCTGCCTGATCGGACTGGTTTACCTTGTTTAAGTGCCTTTAGTTCATCTGGGAAACTGTCGGATTGTATCCTTCTCAGCAGAGTAGTCTCCATCTCGATGCGGTCAGCAGCGGACATAGCTGGGCCAGCCGCCCCGTAGAGGGACTGATAGGTAGCCTGCAGTAGGTCAGTCCAAGTACTGTATTTAGCGGGGTCTGGCTCATCGCTGCTGGTAGTAGAGATGTAGACACAGAAAGTTTGGGCTCTCAACTCATCAGGTTCCTCTGTGTGCACTGAGGGGTTCACTGGCCAGTAGTCTGGGGACTGATACAGAAACGAAGGCCCTTGACTCCAACGGCTTGGCTGGGACAATTCGAGGAGGGCCTTCCCACGAGTGAGATCATCATCCGGGTTCAAGTCGGTGTTGATGTATCTCCATGATCCGGGTGTGGTAAGATCCAGTATTTCAGTGACTCTTGTACCGACGAATACCTTGTACTGGTTGGACTCCGACTGTATCCAGCTCAGTACAGTTGTTGAGTCAGACCACAGCACTACGGATTGGATGGGCAGAGTCAGTTCGGTCTGTAGCAACTTGGCCAGCTGGGCTCCTGTGAGTGCAGCGCATAGTTCCAGTCGGGGCATTGTCTGTTGTCGCTTGGGTGCAACTCGCGACCTGGCCATAATGAATGACACAGTGATGCGTCCCTCGGAATCCTCCACTCGCAGGTAAGCGACTGATCTGTACGCCTTCTCCGAGGCGTCACAGAATCTGTGAATCTGCCTCACTGATGAGTCGTTGTCAGCTGTTGCTGGAACATAACAGCGAGGAAGAACTATGTTCTGCAACTGAGGAAGCTCACCTTCCCACGCCTGCCACGCTGGAAGTAGCTCGTCTGCGATAGGCTCGTCCCACTGTCTTTCTGTAGCCCACAAAGCTTGGACCAGGACTTTGGCCCGAGTAGTGAAGGGGATTATGTATCCTAATGGGTCGTACTGCGAGGCAAGTACCCTATACACATTCCTCATGGTGGGCTGTTTGGGTGATACAGGCTGGCATTTATAACCCATGGTGTCTGTCATGCAATGCCAAACCAAGCCGAGTGGATTCCCTGGGGTCAGCTCCTTCAGCAGTTAGCCACAGCTCAGATGTTGTTGATCGTGCCTCAGTCGGGAGGTGAGAGATTACCTCGGTCCTGTTGGATGCCCACTGCCTGATCTCAAATCCACCTTTAGCTAGGAGGGCTCTTAGGCGATCGAGAAGATCCTTTGCCTGCTGTGGTGAGCGGAGTGATTTCAGGCAGTTATCCACATAGAATGAGGTGGTTACCGTCTCCAGGAGGTCCTCGTTGCTGCCCTGGTAATCACGAACGTGACGCTGCACCGCGTAGATGGCACAACACGGACTGCTAACCGTACCAAATGGCAGGACGTGCCATTCATAGATGTCAGGTGATTTATCTCTGTCCATGCCGCGCCAGAGGAAGCGGAGAAGTGGGCGGTCCTCAGGAAGGAGTCTAATCTGATGAAACATAGCCCGTATGTCTCCGCTGATGGCGACCACATGTTCTCGAAATCTGAGCAGAACCCCCAGTAGCGACGGCCCAAGAGAGGGCCCTGGTAGCAGGTCATCGTTCAGGGCACTGTCCTGGTAACGAAAAGAGCAGTTGAACACCACCCTTGCCTTTCCATTATGGTGTACTAAGTGGTGTGGGATGTACCAGGATTCAGCAGAACGACTGGCCTCCTCGCTGGTGATCTGCTTAGCGTATCCTGCCTCCACTAGCTTGTGTATTTCTTGGTTGTAGACTTTAGCAAGCTCAGGATTGGTCGATAGCCGGCGTTCTGTGGAGCGGAGGAGGGGCATCACAGCAACAGGTGATGCACGGAGCAGAGCTACTTTCCTCTTTCGAAGGAGAGGTGTTGCGTATCTTGTGACACCATCCACTATTACAGTAGTGCTCTTCTCGTCGAGCATGGTGAGAGCTGTTTGATCGTGTTTGGATCTTGTCACCTCCCTTTCGCCTTTGAATGGCAAAATGTCCAGCTGCCACAGGCGTTGAACATCCTTGTGTAGGTCGGAGCATGGTGTTTCCACCGACAGGTGAAGGAAGGAGCTCTCACCAGGTGGATGTTGAAGATAGTTGGTGGGCCCTTGCACTGCCCAGCCGAGTCGAGTGCAGACTGCTACTGGTGCTCTGATAGGTCCTGCACGTACTGGTTGGATTGGAGTTATTAGGTGAGGGTGGTCGGATCCAATCAGTAGCATTGGCTGTACTTTAGTGAAGGTGTGTAGGGGGACACCTTTCAGATGATTGTATTTCTTTGTCAGTTTGTCTCCTGGACATGACTGCTCGGCCAGTTGGAGTTCAGTCGCAGTGAAAGCTTGGCTGATGGAGTGATAGGCACGTGGCTGTGTGTTAGCAGACACCTCAAATGACACTGCCATTCCCTGAAGCTTCAACACATCCTGCCTGATAGTCTTCAGTTTAAGTGACTCCCGATCTCCGCACAGCCCGAGGTGTTTGACTGCAGGAGCCAGAAGCACAGTTCGCTCAGAGCCATCATCTAACACTGCATATGTGTTTAGTGTTCTCTTGCCGTGGCGGAGCAGCACTGGTACCACCTTTAACATGACACGCCCTGAGTGGCTGGCGTGATCCAGATATACTGCATTGGTTGGAGCACTGACTGTGAGAATGTTTAGCTGTGGGTCTTGGGCCACAACTTTGTGAAGTATCAGCAGGTGTTGTTTGTGGCATGAGGAGCAGAGTTTCTTGAGGGTGCAGTTCTCTGGTGAATGGCCACGCCCACATCTCCAACATTTCCCTTTGTCTCTGATCCAGGCAGCTTTCTCTTCGGTGGTAATTCTTTCGAACTCAGGGCAGCCGTTGAGGTAATGGTCCTGGGTGGTCGTGCAGTATGGACAATAGGGCTTAAAACGTTCCCTCCTTTTACCTGTGGGCTGATCCTTCTTTGAGCCCGGCTGGATGTGGGTCCTTTGTCGCTGTGGCGAGGTCTGCTGATGTTTAACTGTTGTGGAGTCGCTGCTGAAGTAAACAGAGGCCGGTTTGGCCCACTGTGATTTACCTGCTTTGTTCTCTCTCTGGGTGATGCGACTGGACTCAGCTGGGTTGGATTCGGCTGCACGTCGGGACACCTGAAGCACCTGAACCTTCATGTCCAGCTATTCAGCGAGGTCAGGTAAGGTGTATGTCTGGTCGCTACCGCTGCGGATGATGCCTCTTTTTATGCAGAATTCGGCAAAGCTATCCCTGTAGTTACCAGGCAGTTTACCAAGGAGAGTGTCTACGTGGGAGCCGCACTGCAGTTCAGACTGAGCGGGACCGTCCATGCGGCTTAGCATCCCCACTAGTGTGTTTACAGCAGAGGAGAAATCTTCGAAGGCCCTTGCATCGCCAGGTTTCACGGGAGCAGAGTTCAATATAGTCTTTAATTCTCCCTGGACCAGCTGTCTTGGCTGCCCGTATCGTTGCTGCAGAGCGCCCATTGCACTGGTGTATGGTGTGGAGTCATGTATGTATCTCTTTGCCATCTGGTAGGCACTGGGCAGTTTGAGGTGGTCAAGCAATACTTGGTATTTATAATCTTCAGTTAAGTGTCTGTGTGGACCAAGTAGGCTATCCAGTCCCCTTTTCAGCATTATGAAGTCACTCTCCCGTCCAGAACTAAAAAGCGGCAGTTTGGGCTTCGGGATCCCATATGAGGCTGCGATGGCCATTTCTGTCATGGTGAGTGTTGCAGGATTGTTGTCAGGTGTGAACCGTGGGTAGTGTGCAGCTGCCTGAGATCCAGACTGGTATGCCTGTGGTTGTGCTGCAGGGGGATACTCAGTCTGTTGGAGTAAGTAGACTGCTCCTGGATCTGTAGGTGGCTGATAAGGAGGGACAGCACGAGAGCTTGGTCTTGTCCCTTGTTGGTTGAATGGGGCAGGGTGAAATCCTAGCTGTGGTCCAGGTTGAGGAGTGGCCTGATGCTGGACGTATTGAGGATAGCTCTGCTGTTGTGCAGTTGTGAGGAAGGGCTGTGGCCTAGCTTGAGACTGTGGTGGTGCAGGCTGGGCTGGCTGAAATGTATACATGGTAGGCGGAGGTGTCAGCGGGGCTGTAGGCTGATTTGGCAGGAACACTGTCGGTGTTCCCTGTGGAGCTGGTGGATGCCCCGGCTGGACATGCTGACGTGCATGCTGGACAGGCAGGGAAGGGGAATATATTCGCTGGGCAAGCGGGGTGTGATGAGCCAACTGAACTGCAGGCAGCTGTGAAAACTCTGGCGCTGGTCCAGTTACCTGGATGGATGGCTGCGGTGCACTGGCAGCCTGAGTTGTTGGGGTGAGTTCTCCTTGCTGTATGGGCTTTGCCGTGGATGGGTGATGCTCGCTGTGGTCTAGGAGTTGACAATATCCTCCATTAGCTGATCTCCAACTCATCTGATTATCCAGAAGGGGGGATACTCTGAGCCCTGTCTCTCCACTGTGGTGAATATGAGGAAGGCTTGAGCTCCGGGCTGGATATGACAAGTTGGATGGATGCTGCTGATGGTGAGCGTTACCTTTAGCATTGTCCATGGCTGACTGTAGCTGTCTCATCTGCCTAGTTATGTCTTTCATGCGGGCTTCCATCCCTTCCAGCCTCAAGTCTTCTGGCCCAGTGAGCACAGTATGGTCGGCAGACTCTTCCTGGTGTGCTTCTATCACTTGTTGTGCTGTATGTTGTCTATTCAGGTAGCCAAGGTTGTCAATGACGAAGTCATGTAGGTGCCTGGGGAGTTGGCGAGACCGGCTTGGGCGGAGTACAAATGGAGGTTGATCCTCTGCCTGGTTGCCAGAAGTTGCCATGGCGCAGTTATACACAGGATCCGGCTCGAAGGACCACTTGTACGGGAACAGCTTCGGTGATGATACGCTGTGCATATACTGGCCTAATCCTCCGGTCAGAGAAGACGCACCAACTTCTTCCTTTAATGGCTTTATTAACTTCTTGCAGCTGAACAGCACTGTAGCACTTGAATTGGTATGTCTTTACGTGTGTATGTGTGGTTTGTGATGTCTGCAAAGACAACAACAATAAACAGTATTAATAATAATCACCTACAGTGGCATTAATGATAGAATAATGTAAATGGCAATAAACATGAATGACGTGTTATACTGAAAATCACCAGTAGGTGTCAGTGTATGATCATTGAACACAACAGCCTGGCGTAACAGGCAGGTCACGTGACCAAACGAAACTGAGACGGCTCTGGTCAATTTATCACGCTAGCATCAGTAGCAGCTAAAAGGCTAACTAAACAGTGACAGAATGAAATAAGCTAACAAAGCGAACCGAGCTTATCAACCTGGCGATATTAATAACTCTCGTCACATGCAAAATATAAACATTTGCTCTTCACATAACTTACATCATCACCGACGCACACTGTTGTACAAAGAAAAGCACTGCCGCTCGGCGAAGAGTGCCTCGACTAAATAACTACTGAGGAGGTTATTGAACACACTGCACATGCGCAAACAGTCCGCAGTCTCTGCATGGAGCAGCTTGCCGTGACGCAGACTCCTCA
Organism: Collichthys lucidus; assembly: GCA_004119915.2. Lineage (NCBI taxonomy): Eukaryota > Metazoa > Chordata > Actinopteri > Sciaenidae > Collichthys > Collichthys lucidus. Next base: position 29,061,826 of record CM014096.1, on the reverse strand, counting down.
AAGCAGGGAATTCACAACACACTATGTTTATATAGAGAACTCAAATCCAAATTTTATCACATGTAAGGATTTTTTAACTTTTTAAAATTTAATCCGCTAAGTAACATAAACAAATATATTGTAAATGCTTTTTTTCTAACGGTCTCTGTAACGCAGCTACCGTGAAATATACGTTTGTATCAGCAACACACAAATTGCGTTGCTTATGCTTTTTTACCTAAACAATGAACATGAAATTACATGAACAGCATTCCAGTATCGCCTAATAAGTGGTAAAAACATATGCTATATACTGCATCCTACCAGAAAAGTCACTGATCGCCTTCTGAAACCATCAAAGTCCTCTACTTCCGTGTCGGAATTAAACAGCCTCAGGATCTCATCACTTACTGCATCACTCTGCTCATTTTCGATGTCACTTGAGTGCGCACCGTCCTCTTCATCACGCAGAAGTCCAGCCTTTCGGAATGCGTTGGTGATGGTTGATGTTTTGACACAGCTCCACGCATTTAGGATCCACTGGCAGACTTGATTTAAAGATGCTCTTCGCATGCGGCCTGTTTTGGTAAAAGATTTTTCCCCGCTTGTCATCCAAGCCTCCTTGCTTTTGCCTTCAGTCTGATTTGTACAGTAGAAACACCGCGGCCGCCTGCTCTCTGTCCTAGTCTTCCAGAAAGTTTTCAAGCTCGGGCCACCTGCTATGATTACCTCTGAAAGCTTTTGTCGTCTTTTTGCATTGGCCCGATCTTCACGCTGGCGTCTCCACCTTCTCACCATTAATTTATTTTTTCCAAGATTACGTGCAGCAGCTCGATTTCCTTCTTCAAACGCCAGAGTGATCGCTTTTAACTTAAATGCCGCATCATATGCTTTTCTTCGAGTATTTTCCATGTTGATGAGGGTTAGTAGAAATGAATGATTTACAATAGTTGTGATAGTACGCTTGATAGTACGCTTTTTAGTGCCACGAAAAAACATGACTGATCATACAATTTCATTGGACCTCTGTCTGGACCTCTCATCAATTTTATTGGTCTACTGTTGTTAGGCAAACTGTTTTTGGCCCACGAAAAAAAACACGAATAAGCCGCACCATAGTATAAGCTGCAGTGTTTAAAGTGTAGAAAAAAAATAGCGGCTTATAGTCCGGAATTTACGGTAGGTGAATTCTAGAAATACTTACTGTCAGCTGTTGACTCCACACTCTCTTCAAGCTTGTCCTGTTAGTATGATGTGTTGCTCTTCAGCAACATGTGATACAACCCAACCTAAGGCACACATGTTGCATTAGTTTGACAGTCATCAGTGAGTTTACAGATAATACTTAAGCCATCAATCAGAGAAATGTGATGTACAGATATCTGACATTTTACTCTGTGTTAAAGAGGAAGACGTATCTGCATCTTTACTGCCATGACCTGATTAATCAAAGTCTTTCCTAATGAAACCAGATAATTACCTACTGGACGGAGCTGGGATGCTGAGGATGTGTTTGGTCTTGGTTACTTAATGTCATTAGATTAAGCAGTGGAAGCTAAAATAACCATTGTTATGTGAACACTGATCATAGAACTGCATGCTGGGTTATTCTTGTTCTGGAGGAGTTATTCGCCTATATTTGTTGGTATACAGGAGTGATTTTCTTATACAGAATATTACTATAGTATATATTATATTAATATATATTAATGTTATAGCTCAATATGAACAAAGTTGATGACTGGCCCAGACCTGACGTATGAGTCAGAAACTCGTTTTTGTTCATACAGGGGAAATAAAGCACTTTCATTACTTTAAGGATTTAGTGTGTAGTTTCTGAATGCAACCCCCTCACCTCACTCTCTTCTTCCTACTGTAGTATGAAAGAGAAACCACAGTGGCTGTGAAACATCTGAAAAATGCAAGGCACGTTATATAGAGCCAGTGTTTATTTTGTCCATTCTGGGCTACCGTAGAAACATTGCAGATCAACTTAGATAAAGGCTCATTGTAAGGTAATATTTGTATTTTCAGCTGATTATACACTAGTGACAGAGTTATGAATATTAAATAAAAAAGAGACATTGTTCAGGGATCGATTCAGGGAGTAATCTGAAGAAGTCTTCTTTGCTGTTCAAACTGACAGACCTACTGAGTGGTGGAGCAGCCACAAATATTGATATGCAAACAGATGAAGTGAGTTCCTTTGTCCATGACAAACTGGGGGAGTGGAAATGCGGCAGTTCCTGAATGACTGAGATTAACTGGGCAGCAGAACACATATAAATATATCGGACACAATCAGTACTAAAGCTCCTCGATTCATCTGACCTGAATCGAAGTTTAACTGAGAGATTCTTCAACTTGTAGTTTTGGTGTTGCTAGTGATGCTGCAGCAAACATTGTGGTTTCTTACCACTTGCACAAGAGCTGTGGTGTAACCTGTAATCCACATGAAAGACAGAGCTTTGGGAATGACAATTGACAAAGCTCTAATATGACAATTTGTCCAGTACACCTCACAAGGCACAAAACCAAAAAATGTCAAGTTTTTGCCTTTTCTCACTTGGTTCAACAACATCTCAAACGTGGCATGTGACAGAGCAGAGCTGTTGACGTTACAGATCTGTCTGAAGTAGATCTGCCACAAACGATTTTTTTTAAAGTCGACTAATTACTGATTATTTTTTCGATTAGTCGACTAATCGGATCATATGTAAATTGACTGTAAAACATACAGCTTATCCCATCAGCATGCAGCTGATCAGATCATTAGCTTTCAGCTTGAAGTATGAGCTAACTGAAAATAAAAACATTTAAGATGATAGCTCATTAACCCTTTAATGAGAGTCCACAGCCCCGGGAAATGGCAAGGTCCGGGCGGGCGCTGTAAAGCGACCTTCGCCCTCGAGCCTTTCCAAGCCGACCCAGAGCTGGTCGCTGCACACCGCTGCGAAGGAAATGCGCCCGGCAGGGGTCAGCCAGGGAGAGGTCCCACGAGGGGACCCTGCCGCACCATGCGGCCGTCCCTGACCTGATTTGAATCCCCCGGGCAGACTGTGCGGAAAAAAACGCGGTGATTAGTTAAAATTACAACACCGCCCTGAATTCACAGGGATTCACTGAAGTTGCGTTGAAGTTGCAAATCGCAACATTGTGAATTCCTGGAGGGTCTGTGTTATGGTATCATTGACGGTACAATCAGGCCTGACGCCGATTACCACTATTGCGCATGTGCGTAGGGGTGTGTGACATAAAGGCAGACGCGGCAACGGAAGCTGCAGCCGCAATTTCGAGAGAAAAGCAAAGTAAAAAAACAAACAAAAAAATGCGTGGACTACTAAATTAGTTGTCAACGATTTTGATCGTCAACATAATCGTGACTAATCGACTAATCGTGGCAGCCCTAGTCTGAAGTCTGTCTCTGGTCTGCGCCAATCACCTTTATACACCAACATGTAGTGTGACATATGCTCCTGTATCTGACAGACAGACCATGTTGTGTATGAGAAAATAAGTTAACACACGCGTTTAGTGAGGAAGGGGTCTTGACTCTTTGTCCTTTATCTAGGCTAATGGCCATGTCCCTCCCTACAATTATACATGTGATTTAATCTTTTGTTTCTGCTCTGTTTTAGATAACAGTTGTTTAGCCTCCTCATGTTTCCATTTGTTCCACTTTGGAGAAGCAGAAGAGAAGCAGCCTGAGGCTTCACAGTGGAGCCCCACTGCACTTTGCTCAGTCTAAACTAAAACAGAGCAGCCAGCTGGGTACAGAGACACACAGATCATATCTGCAGCTGCTCCTCAACGCTGCATATTGAATTTCAATCTAACAAAATCAGTTCATAATTGATCACCAGTAATGGGATTATAGTAATTATATTACAGTGTCTTATATTAGTTCACTTTTTTCTTATGTGTTGATTCTAGCGGGCATGGGTATATGACGTGGTTTCATTCTATCCTCTGCACAAACTTATACCTCACCAATTTGGACTTTTTTTTAATCATATGACTTCAGTGAGAGGGTGTTTAGACCAAACCTTTAACTTATTTCTGACTAGGTGGAGGTTGAAGAGGAGGGACTGGAGAAAAGCTCATCCTTCAGTTGAAATGTGATTTCAGGCTGCTCAGCAGCCTCACAAAGCTGGAAAACTCAGAAAAAGAGAACGTTCAAACTAAATTCAGCAAAGACCGACATATCCTCTATGCCTGGTAATGTTGTGAAGAAAACTTCCAAAACGTAATGGAATAACAACACAGAGACAGCTGCTTGTGAATCCGAGTGAACCGTTACTTTTTTTTCACAGCCTTTTATACCCATTTTTACGTCACTCTCGCATCACTGTTACATAGTCAAATCACCGTCCTGTACTTTCTTATAATCATATGTCCGTGTTCTGAGCGCCACATGAACATAATATTGTTTATGTGTTTCCCATGAGCCTGCATGGTGTGTGTGTGTGTGCTCGACTCCTTAATCTTGGTCAAGGCCGACCTGAAAACAGACTGGCTGAATGTTATCTGGTGGCATAGAAACATTCAATACTGTCCTAGCTGTCTAATCTGTGTGTTTGTGTGTTTTGTATGTCTATGTGTGTGCCTTTATCATGTTCTATTTGAAAGTCCATATGTGTCACACAGAACACCACAGTAACAAAGGAGTTCTGTAAAGAATACATCATCTCCAAGCTATCAGCTGAGTCAACCCTGATGACATTATACTCTATATATATTATACATTATACTCTATACACTATAACACCAACTGCTCGGTTCTTGTTTACACAGTAAAACTCCTTGTTCCAGTAAACCTTAATCTTTTGCAGTCCCACTTTGCAGTTTACATGTTTGACTTGCTTCAGTGATTCTGCAGCTACAGGTACTCATATCCATGTTCCAGAAGGAAACTGTTATTTTTCTAAAAACTCTGATGTCTCAATTTTGGCGTGTCAAAGTACAGGTGACAACCAAACATAAATGTCAGTCAAAGTTAGCTAAAGATTTCACTTCTATTTGGACAGTATTTTAAACCTCACATGACCAAATCTGCACCATTCAACCTTCTTGGGTGTCTGGTGATGTACATGGGAATCTTTCCTGTCTCTTTCATCCATTACACATGAAGTGAGTGCAGCACTGACACAACAAGAGACCTATTTTCATCTTTGAACAAAATATCAGATGCAAACTGTCATCCAGGTCTTCTTTCTCAAACACAATGAAAGAAGGTGAACTACTTGATTTAAGAAATCACATCGGGTGTGCAACTGGAAATGGATGTGGAATGTGAATGGAGAAAGCTAACTTATTTTGGAATAGTCATTTTTAAATCAAGGTCTGGTGTGAGATAAATGGAAATGGTAAATGGACTGTACTTATCTCGTTTCTAGTCCTCCGAACACTTAAAGCTCTTTACAGTACATATCTCACTCACCCATTCACACACATTCATACACTGATGGCAGTGAGGAGCTAACTAACGAGCTTCAGGAACAATTTGGGGTTCAGTATCTAGCCCAAGCACACATCGACATCCACATCGAACTGCCGATCATCTGATTGGTGGACGACCCGCTCCACCTCCGAGCCACAGCAGCCCCTGTTGCAGATGTTTACAGTAGCCAATAGCACTGTTAGTGTGTTATTTCCCCACTGCTATACATTGCAGGTAGCGCTATGACCTTCTAGTAAAGACAGGTGGACGCAGAAGAGAACACAACCTCTGAAACCAGCAGTGTTCAGTCTAACAGGGAATACAGCAGCCTACTGAGGTGGTTTTCTTGCTGGGTTTGGCTCCTAGCATCCCGGGGCTGAGTCAGTTATTACAGTTATTCCCTGTTGGTCTCAGAGGCTGTGCTGGAACCCAATCTGGTCCAGCTGCTGAGCCTGGTTCTGTCGCCTAACGGCAGAAACAGTTAGCTACTTTCGGAAAAGTTAGGCAAAATCTAACGTAAATGGAATGTACTTATATATCACCTTTCTAGTCTTCTGACCACTCAAAGCTCTTTTACACTACATATCTCATTCACCCATTCACACACATTCATACACTGATGGCATTGGCTGCCATGCTGATTAGCCGCCCTCGTCTATGTCAGACGCTGTTTGGATGGAGGACAGATGGCAGAAAAACACTTAAAGATCTATTTTGACTTGATGGGGACTTTAAGAATTCATGAGGCTGTGAATGAGTTCTGATTGCAGAGGTAAATCTCTTTGGGGAAGAGGGACACATCTTGACTGGCATGCTCTGATCTCCTCTGCACATCTACTGTGGGACGTAGCAGTCATGGCTGACAGGAGATCAGGATGGGATTGAGCTTAACGGACCACCACCTCAGCTCTCTGTAAACCAGCCCCTGACACAGACACTCTGGGAATGAGTTTGAGTGAAGCGCTAAATTAACTTTCAGCATTGACCTACTTAAAATGATTCCTGTGGTTTGTAAAAATAGACAGCAGGAGATCCTTCAGTGAACTGCACTTTTATTTGATTTGATTTGAAAAGCTCCAGGCGAACATTTCTTGTTCATTATAATTTTGGGTGAGAGTAAAAGTAAATGTAAATGAAAGATTCCAAAGAACTAAATCAAGGGCAGGGAATCCCCTGTCCGAGTCACCACTGTGAAAGAAATCCATGGGAACAATGTCGTCATCCCAAGCTCCCAATGTCGTCATCCCGGGGGTCAGCTGCACAACCCATCACCACACACACAGAGGCCACATTTAAAACGACTTGACGCTGTAATGCTGCCATTCTGATTGTCTTGTTTGTTTGCATTATGCCTTACACTGCACATACTGTCTGCTAATGTGTAAATTCATCTGTCGATGCTGCAGCCATTTTCAGAGTGTAGAGTGCTGTGCTGTAAATATGATGTAATACATGTGTTTGATTGGAAAGTGAATTAAGAGAAGACAATAAGACACAGAGTGTGTGTGTCCATGTGCACTTCATTCATTGTGTTCAGAGTCTGAGTACATGTCACATGTTGGTCCATGCACACAGTATTTTACTGCAGGACAGATCTCAGGTGTTCTGGGACATAAATCAAATCAAATCAAATCAAATCAATTTCATTTGTATAGCCCAAAGTCACAAAGTACATTTTCCTCTGAGGCTTTACAATCTGTACAGGGAGTGACACCCTCTGTCCTTAGACCCTTGGTTCCAGTGAGGAAAAACCCTTTTAACGGGTAAAAATAAAGATGGCAATAAAAGCAGCATAATGCAAATCAGTGATGGATTTTTATAATATTTTAAATCCATGAATGTCTTCACATTGTGAATATGACTGAACATGTAACAGAGGGATGATGTGATCTATAACACAGGCTCCTATTGGACGAATATCAAGACGCTCTTATGCTCATTTCATGTGCTGAGTAGAGTGTTGCGTTTGAATCTTTCTGACCTACATATTAAAAATGATCAGTCTTATGAAGCTGATCGTCATGACTACATGATCTTCAGTATACTGGACCACATCAGACCACATCCTCACTGTGAGGCGTAGTGATACACAGCGGCTCTGAATGAGAAGCATCACCTACCTCTACAAAATAGAAACAGGGCAGCAGGCTGACACTGTCTTTGGTCAGGGTCCCCTTCTCTCTCGCAGACATAGTCAGGCCTCCAGATATCCAAACAGATCCGAGATGTGACGACAGAAGAATGGCTGTGCTCTCCGGGCGTCCTGTCGGGATCAGGAGCGCTCCATGCCGTGGTGTGCAGCGGGATGCTCAGGACAACACAGCCGGTCTGTATCCAGCCCAGACCCCCCCGATCCTCAGACCTGCACAGCCCCGGCCCCTTTATGTCTGCTCGTGAGAAGCCCCGGGCTTGGTTCCGTGCATGCCTTGCGATGAGCTGTCAGGCAGAGAACGGAGCAACACCGACGGAGGGAGGGAGGGAGTGGAGAGCGATCGGCGCGCAGGCGCACTGAGGAGAAGGGGAGTTAACAGCATATGGTTTGATTGACTCTGCAAGTGTCTGTTTCACACCTTTAAAAAAGAAGTTCTGCAGGTCACAGTGACCATCAGATCATCTGATTGTGGCAGTGTGGCAGAGATTCATGCAGGATCATCTGACATCAAGGTTTCCCTCCTGCATCCTCCTGGTACAAACACTAACACTCCCCCAGTCCTCTGAGTTCACATTCGCTGCAGCCCAGCTAACAAACTGAGCTAACATGAGCTAACAGCAGCTACAGTTTTAACAGAGAGTTGAGGGAAAACCATAAAACATTTTCTCCATAAAATATGATCCACTTTCACCAGAATCAGTCAAACAGTTGGTGGTGTGTGCGTTACGTACTTCTACCAAAGTTACATAGTGTGAGAACAGACGTACGAATGACAGAGACACCGTTCACCTGATCACAGGTCAGTGTAGCATCAACAGGATTTGAAAGATTTTTTAAATCACTTTTCGAAACGTTTTGCTGATATTTCAAACAGGATTTTTACTTGTAATAGAGTATATTTGTATTACTTTAATAAAGGATCTGAATACCTCAATCCGTAAGTGACCAGCTCTAAATACAGACAGTAGTTCATTTGAAATACATTGCAAAAACAGTAAAGGTATAATATCATTTAACTCCATTCAATACAATCACAATACACTCCTTCACTCTGATTTGAATTTGAATTGAATCATCCACACAGCTTGCTATAGTTATTATAGGATGAAATTATATTAAATGACCATAGCCCAGGTCAGCTGTCAACTAACTTTAATCTGGGCAAATACATTTGAAACGTCTGTAACTTGTTTTGTTTTGAGACATCCTGTTCTTTATAGCTTCCATAAATCCAACAAATTCCTCTCAGCTTATTCTTGGTCTGAAACTTTCAAACTTCAATTATGAGCTGAGGACCTGTGATGATTTGTGATGCCATTTATCTGTTTATCTTTCAATGAGCACATAACATGATGCTACATGTTCATAGTAGCAGTTAGATGCTGAAAGATGCTCACCAATAATACCGGCAATGTCAGAACTTTAATTAGCTATTTTTTTCTTCTTTTCATTATTGTGATTATTTCTATTTTTATAATTACTGTAGTACAGTTCATACTAAGTCCCAGTCCCAATGCTACATGTCGCTCTAGTAGGAGTAAGAATTATGTCGTGACAAGGTAGGCTGAAGATAGAAGTGCACTGTCTTCTCTTGTGTGTATGTTATATGCATGTAAAGCCCTCCGGGGCAAATGTACTTTGTGACTTTTATATACATTTAATAAAAAAATGTGTTAAAAAATGTACCTTATTCAGATTAGAGGACTTGTCATGATTATACAGTAATGACTCAGTTAGTGTTATGGTTTCTTGTGAGGTAAGTCCACAGTGGTCTTTTGCCCAGAAAAGAAATTTTATGATGATGAGTAATAGGCTCACCACTTGCAGAGGGACAATAGAGAGCATACTGACCAGCTGCATCTCTGTCTGGTTTGGGACCTGCATGCCTCAGACTAGGAAATGTGTAGAGAGAGTGGTGAGGAAAGCAGAGAGAATCATCGGGACTGCACTTCCTTCCATCCACAACACTGCTCGCGGATGCTGCCTACCAGGGCTCAGGCAGTCACCAAAGACCCCTCCCACCCCTACCATGGACTGTTTGCCCTCTAGTAAGAGGCTCTGCAGCTTTAAAAGCAGAACAGCCAGATTCTAACAGCTTCACCCCACACGCCATAAGACTGCTAAACTTCCAATAACCCCCTCCCACACACACAACAGTAGTCACTTTGCATTGATACTGGATTGATACTCTAATACACTGATAACTCTTACTCTATGCTGCTACACTGCTGTGAAAAAGTCACTATTTTATTCTGTTTCTTTTTTTATTTTATTCTATTTTCTATTTGATATACTTTATATCTATACTGTTATTACCTTGTCTTCTGTTTTTGTGCTGAGCCTATGCAATGTAATTTCGCTTAAATGTACATTGTAAATGTACAGTTGAACAACAATAAAGTCTGTCTAAGTCTGTCTAAGTTTCAGTTTTTGTAAGTTAAGCAGTAAAAATTAAAATGAATACATTTAGTGAATACATTTCTGACATTAACAATTTAACACATTTGTGCAGTCTCCTGTACACGTGACATCCAATGCACGTCTGTCCGTCCTGGGAGAGGGATCCCTCCTCTGTGGCTCTTCCTGAGGTTTCTTCCACCCTGTTAAAGGTTTGTTTGTGTCAAGTTTTCCTCACTGGATCCAAGGGTCTAAGTACAGAGGGTGTCACTCCCTGTACAGATTGTAAAGCCCTCAGAGGCAAATGTACTTTGTGACTTTGGGCTATACAAATAAAATTTAATTGAATTGAATTATTGCTGTATTGATTTGATGAGTCACATTGATTTGTAGTGAAGTGTTTAACATACCCTTAAACCAAAGCATGACAATTTACTATTACAAATGGTCTTTGAATTGGTATTGCTGTATAACCATTATGCACTGTATACATCCATGTTGTAGACACACAGCAGGTCAGTGTTTGATTCAGCAAGTGATCATTATTGTTATAATTATTATTCAACATTGTTTGGTGTTCTTGTCATTGCTGCCATGTATGATCATAACTTGATGATAGTTTTATTCTCATGTTTTGATGCCTGTGTACCTCTATTTGATTTATTTTCCATATCTTCATTTAACATTTGAGAAGGTGCACTTTATGGTTCCTCAACTAATCATCAATAAAGACACTCCTCCTAGGAAGCCATTGGGTAATATTATAATCATAGATTGTGACTTTCAACATAAACATGCAGAACAAGGTAAAATGGAACTTCAAATCAAAGTGGGTAGAATTCTACTTCAAAACAAACAAAAACTTCAACTCTGTGTGGAATGTTCTGCCAGCTCTGTATAAGTCAGACACCAATCAGACAATCAGATCATTTCAACCTTTCAACAAGTGACACCACGGTGAAGAACTAACTAAAAGAAATCTACAAAAGGCAGTCCACTGATACATACTACATCTGTGCATCAGAGACAAATTGCAACTGCATTTCTTTGAGACTGATCTTTCCAGCCAAAGAAAATGAATAAAGCGAGGAACTCAAGCTGTTACCAGAGGACCTCTGAACCTATGCAGGTCAGCTCTTCCCAGAACAGCAGGGTAAAATGGACTTGACCAAGGATGAGGTGAGATGATGACAGAGTTGCAAAAAATATCCAGCAACAGAGGCAAGGAAACAAAACAAAGGCCGAAAAGGTGGAAGAAGGACAAGAACCCTTTCTACAAAGAAGCTTCCCTCTCGTGTAAGAATTAACACCAGATGGGAGAAGAAAAAACACCCACAAGTGACTTATGTGCCTGATGTGGCACAGAATAAATACACCACTAAGCTCCAGAGGGAGAAGGACAAGAACCAGGCAAGAAACTCTTGCAGAGTGATTACACCAAACAGGACATGGCATACACTCTCAGCCAGCAGAAGTTCTCAGCTGAGCTGCAGACAGAAAAGGACAAATGCAAAAAAAATCTCCACATAGTTTATTTTGTTTATTCTAGTTAAAAAACACTAAGATAGGAATCTCGTTTGTGCTTTGTCTGTCAAAGAACTTTCTAAACATTGCATGCACTTTTTTTGCTCTATGTATCAGTCCTCTCAGTATTTACATTGGTATAGTTGATTATTATTTTTGATAATGTAGGCCAAAGTCACACTAGAATGTCATAAAGCATTCTAGTGACAATATTAGAGACTACTAGTGACAGAATTGTACATTTGTTAATAACTGGAATGGAATTTATGCAGAGGAGAAAAAAACCCCATAAAAGTATATCAAATTACAAGAATACTATGGGGTGCCGTTTGTAAAGCGTCTCGCTCTGAAAATAACAGCAACATTTTGTCACATTTAGCTAAAAACAATGTTTAAAAAACTAGTTTGAATTTTTGAGAGTCACTTTTTTGCACATTTAGAACAATATTTGTGAACTTTAAATATTTAAATCCAAATGTTAAATGTAAAATCTAAATGCTAAATCTAAATCTTACATATAAATCTAAATGTTAAATATGAATCTAAATGTTAAATATAAATGTTAAATCTAAATCTAAATCTAAATGTTGAAGCTAAATGTTAAATATAAATATTGTTCTAAGTGTGCAAAAAAAGTGACTCTCAAAAGTTCAAACCAGGTTTTTAAACATTGTTTTTAGCTAAATGTGACAAAATGTTGTTATTTTCAGAGCGAGACGCTTTACAAACGGCACCCCATAGAATACAACATAAAAAAACAGGTTAAAATAGCACTATTGGGGAGAGAGGGAAGAGGTCCAGAGCTGGTTAGTCTATAAATGGTAGATACAACACCTTATCAGCTATTTTTCCATAAAAATCTTTAAAAGGAATGGTTGATAATTTCAAAGTGGTACTAATGACACATGATTTGGATATCAAAAACAGTAAAGGTATAATATCATTTAACTCCATTCAATACAATCACAATACACTCTTTCACTCTGATTTGAATTTGAATTGAATCATCCACACGGCTTGCTATAGTTATTATAGGATGAAATTATATTAAATGACCATAGCCCAGGTCAGCTGGATATTTCATGTCTAGGAAAAAGATTAAACTGAACATGCTGATTTATAAAAAAGAGCAATCACAGGGTCTGGCAGTGATGGCTGATTTTCAACTGTTGTCCATCTGATGGTCATATGTTCTAAAGCCAATGAAGATAGATCTATAGAAACATTGGTAACATTGTAAGAAAACAGACAAAACTCATGAACACTGCAGTAAAATATAAACACCACTTTGTTACCCCTGATCCTAACAACATATTTAGCATAAAATGACTGACAGAGTGCCCTTACACCCCCTAGCTTCCTCTATCTGCCCAGACAGAATTGGTGGCTTTTGACTGGAAACAGAAAACAATATATGATGTCGAACACATCAATCGACAAGTCATGGACATTTGGAATGCTAAAATACAAAAAGTATATCTGGGATCTGTGGGTACCCGAGTTGGTGGGATGCAGGCTTATAAAGTACCAGAAAATAAGTTCATACTACACCACACAAAGCAGATTTAACAACATAAATACTCAAATTCACACCCATATCATATGCCAGATGATGTCTGAGTGATGCAATGGGGTTTAATCAGTCTACTGAGAAAAATAGAAACAATTGATACATAGTCTTAATCGGAATTCATCAGATAATCAGATTACATACAATATTCATGAATATTTCACATTAATATAGAACTAGCAGTAGTTATCATGTTATCATGATGAGAGAACCTGTCATCAGAGAGCCTGCAGTGGATCCACTGTGAGCTTCACATCTCAGCTTTGACACACTAGCTGCTTGCCAAGGTTTTTTTCACTGCTGCTGGTAAATGGACACCACACACACAGTAAGTCAGTGCATGTGTGTGTGTGTGTGTGTGTGTGTGTGTGTGTGTGAATAAGACTCTTGTTACTGCTGCTGGAGTCACAGATACAGGTAATGCTACATCCTGTTGCATATAAAGTTTAGGTGTCTTGAAGCTAGATGTACGTTCTGAACACATGTTGCCAAATGTAAGTTATACTAAGATGAAGGAGTTAAAGATGAAGGATTTCTTTCCACTTTAACAGACTGTGTGTCAGTTATGAATACACAGCCAAATGTAGCAAACATTGGATGGACATACTAATACAGTCTACTGGGTCATCTGACAGGTGACACCGTTCTCTAGCCATGACTTCATGTATCTTTAAATTGCCTTTAAATCAACTCTCACCCAAGAAAGAAGATTTACTTCTCTGAGGTGCTCTGCCTTGAAAACAGACCGCTGGGGGTCAGGATGGATGTTCTGGTAAAAAAAAAATGCAGAAAGTGTCCATAAAGACATGGAAGAGTGTAGTAAGGTCATGTGAGCCCTAACCAATAACTGGTGTATCGTTGAGTTCGGATAGTGACACTGAGAAGGCCCAACAGCCAGCTAACAATATGTCAAACTGACTAGCCTGTTGTGTGCTGCTTGACCCAGCAAGCAGTTAATCAGCAGTCGTGTGTTTAAACACATCTTCAACACCTCCCAGGAGCAATGCTGTGTCTGCTTCAAGACACCTTCACCATCCCCCACGATCAATCCCATCCCTGCAAAAAAAAAGCAAGATGATAGAGCCTCAGCCTGACCTCTGTGATGATGAAGTCTTTGTGTACCTTGTGCTGTCCCACCTCAAAGTCATCACAGACACGAGGCCTGTGGATCCCTGGTCTCTGGTCTGTTTGCCTACAGAGCCAACAAGTCTCAAAATCACCCCAAGACAGAAAGTTATTTGCCATCCAGACATGCCATATGCGGCTTCTAATCATTTCGCCAAGTGGTAGCATGTAAACTGTCAGATATGACCTGAACCAATTCAAGGCCACCCCCGAGAGGCCAACCCAGTTTTAAGCCTATTTAATAAAATATTATGATGTGCCGAAGGTGGCACTAAGATCAAGTAGAACCAAAACAGAGAATTTGTTAGAGGTGTTATTAATCCTAATATCATTCAGTGCTTTGACCAGTGCTGTCTCTGTGCTGTGGTGTTCTCTAAAACTCTTTAATAATAATATTTAATAAAATGATTGATCTGATCTGAAAATCTTGCCTAAAAAGGTTTGAAATTTGTCTGTAATGACTAAAATCTGAGGAATCTAAGTAAAATTTTGAAAGTTTAGGTTTAACTATTGCTGTCTTTAAGAGCTGTGAATCATGAGTAGTTAACAATATTTCAAACTTCCTCTAAAACAGTTGTAAAAGTTTATATGAGTTTGTTCGTTTTCTGTTCAAACTCCATCTTCATTTGTAAGACAGTAACATTGATGCAACTGTCTGACCTCTCTGACCGGCTGATCTCACTGTTTTTGCTCTGCCTTATTTCCGACATGACCTGAAGGCAGCATTCAGCTTCAGCCCACCACAAGACAGACCTGAGCCGCGCATGCGCCTTAGCAGCGGAACCCCGTGCATGCACTAGCACTCAGGATCCGGTAATTGAAATAAGGAAGATGCGGAAAAGTGTGAGGAGATAAGCTGGAAGCTACCGAACCCGGTGCTACCCGGAGCTTGTGACAGCTGCAGGCGGCGGACCTTGTTCTCGTCAGGACCGTGAAACTGGCGCATTTTGTCGCTGTTTATTGAACCGGCTGAGACTCCGGAGAGGCTGCACAAACTCTTGGAACTGTCCAAGGTAGGTGCCCCCCCCGCGGTGTCCTTCAGCGGGGTAGCCGCTTGTCTCCGCCGCGGAGCGGCTCACAGAGCAGGAAGTGCAGCGGTGTGACCGTGACCGTGGAACACATCAGAGAGCTGTGATAAGGCAGTCTGCGTCAGAACACGAGCACAGTGACTGAACACAAAGAGCATGCACATGTGGGTCTGACACAGTGCAGCAGCAGGACGCTCAGCTCTCTGCTCCTCCAGCAACCTTCACTTTAGGAAGATGGTTTGTCCTCTGGGTCACTGTGAGGAGAGAGTCCACATGCTGCTCCAGAGCAGGAAGAGGACACACAGATCACCATGAACCTACCCCAGCTCACACTGTTATTATACATTCTTTGGTAATCATTTTAAGGTGCAGTGTATCTGTCATTGGCAGAATATGACAGAGATCTGATATTCATAACTCTGTTTAGGACTGCTCTTATGTTGTTGAGTTAGAAGACATGCAGGCAGACCCGAGAGTGAGAGAATATAAGCGTCTTCGTTTGGTCAAGTTCATAGAATAAAGTTGCTACAAGTAGAGTCCACCATGTTGAACTGCCATGTTTCTACTGTAGTGTAATGTTCTACTGTTCTTATTGGAGCAGGATGAACAGTACAGGAGAATGTACTTTTGTACAGCAGTAACAGAAGGTGGTGGGCAACAGAAAGTGCATTGAGTTTGCGGATGGCAGAGAGTTTTTGTAAGGAGCGTTTGTGGATGTCAGTGGTGTGTTGATTATTGTCCAGGGTGAGTCCGAGGTATTTGATACATTCCACCATCTCAATGGTTCATTATTGATGCATGTGGGGCTATGAGCTAAGCTGTGAGTGCTGAAAATATTGATGATCAGTTTCTCAGCATTCAATTTCAGATGATTGTCTTGATAACCTAGAGCAGTCACTGTCATTGAGTGTCAGCAGAGTATTTGATGTATGTAGTGACAGGTGAGGGGCTGGTACAGGCATTGGTGTAGAGCAGTTGTTCCCAAACTTTTTCTGCAGGGCCCCCCTACCTGAAGATTAGAATATTTTCGAGCCCCCCCACACTGACACAAACATACAAATCCTTTGTTTCTAAACTCCACTGGACTTTACTTAACATTGTAAGTCATACAAAATGGCAACTTCTTCCTGAACAAAACTAAAAAAAAAATGACAAATCACCTTTACAATTATTAAAAGTGACACTGCATCATGTATCATAAAATTTTACCATGTAATGGTGTTCATGGCTTTCAACACATCTTCTTATAAACTCCATACCTGCATGAAAGTGGCCTTTTACACTTTACCAGCTCTCTGAGGAAAATAACAAAATCCTGAACATTTAACTCTGCAAAAACTGCACCTTTTATGTCCACATCTTTTCAGTGACTGGTGTGGGCTTGCTTCATGCTGCAGATCTTCTCAAATCGGGGCTGCAGCTGTGAGACTGCTACTCTTAGTTCATTTTCAATGTCCAGCTTTGATCTGTATTTAGTCTTGATGGAGGCCACAGCAGAAAAACCTATCTCACATAGGTAAGACGTGGCAAATGGAAGGAGTGTGGTCAGAGCTCTTTTGCCTAGCAGTGGGAAATCTTTCTCCACTCCAATCCAAAATGCAGCTAGTGTCTTAGACTTAAACTCCAGCCTCATTATTGAATCAGAGGTGACATCAATGAACTGTTCATTCTCTGTAGTGCTGAATTCGGCAGGTGGTGTTGCACTAAAGGGGTCTCGGATCCAGTCATATTGTGTAGGATCCTGCACTGGGAAGTACCTCTGGAAATGCTTTTGGAGGGCAGAGATGTGAGCTTTCATGCATGGGATCACTGTGTTCTGCAGCTTGTTGACCTCAATGAATGACTTCAGGTTCTCAAACGAGTCTATATTTCCCTCTGTAACTCACTGCTCCCACATCTCAAGCTTTCTTGTGAATGATGTGATTTTATCTGCCAGATGTGGAAGGTGTGTGTCGCTGCCCTGCATCTGCAGATTTAGCTCATTGAGTTTTTGAAACATGTCACTGAGGTACGCAAGTTTCATGAGGAACTTGTTGTTGTTAAACGTGTGGGCAAGTTCATTTTTCTCCTCCTCCAAAAAGATGCGGATCTCATCCCGCAGTTCAAAGACCCTGGATAAAACCTTCCCACGTGACAGCCATCGGGACTCGCTGTGAAACAGAACAGCTGTGTGGTCGGAGCCCATTTCCTCACACAGTGCAGAGAAAATACGTGCTTTGACAGGTCGTGTTTTAATGTAGTTCACTGTAGTGATGACGTCCGTCATGACATCGTGCAGGTCGGGACTCAGCTGTTTAGACGCCAGCGCCTCTCGGTGTATCATACAGTGTGTCCACTGCACGTTAGGGGAGACGCGCTTGATGAGCGCTTGCAGCCCCCCTCTTCTCCCAGCCATGGCCTGAGCCCCGTCTGTGCAGATCCCCACACAGTCCTCCCATTTCAGATCGGCCTCTCTCAAGTAGGTGTCAATTATTTTAAACAGTTCGTCTGCAGTGGCTCTGCTCGTCACTTGTTTGCAGAAAAGCAAATCCTCCCTCAAATCATCGGCATCAATGAATCCGACGTATGTTATCAATAAGCAGTCTTTATTACTATCAGTCGCCTCATCCATCTGCAGAGCAAAGCGTCGGTCCCGTATCTTGTCATTTAGCTGCTCTTCTATGTCCTTTGACATATCATAAATACGCCTTTTAGATAGTATTGTTTGAGAGAGGAATGGCCTTTAGCTTGCTGGCAGTGGCTACGTCGATCATAGTTGAGACCATGTCGATCGCAGAGGGAAGTATTAATTCCTCGGCTATAGTGTGTGGCTTTTTACACTGAGCAACTCTGTAGGCAACTTTGTAGGAGGCGAGCTGAGCATTTGCAGGCAGGGATGCTGCTTTAGTAAAGCGACTCTGCTGTGCACGACAGTGTGTGAGTTTTTTTTCTGAAGAACTCCACCGGCTTGTCTTTGTGCTCGGGATGTGTTGTCTCCAAGTGGCGTTTTAATTTGTTCGGCTTCAGACTGTCGCGAGCTAGTATTTTTAGACACACAACACACTGTGGTCTTTCCTCCTTACCCACTGTTGTGCTGGTGAAGCCGAGTGCGAGATATGCCTCGTCATATTTTCTTGTCTTTGCTTTTGAAGTTGCTACATTTGGTGAAGATTCATAATCTGGTTTGCGTTTAGCTAGGAGCGCTGTCACAAACTTGTCCATGCTGTTATGCTAGCATTGTAACTAACTAGTCATTCATTTAGCCGTAGCCTTGCCGCGCCCCCCCTGCAATACCTCCGCGCCCCCCCTAGGGGGCGCGCCCCCCAGTTTGGGAACCACTGGTGTAGAGGGTAAACAGGAGCTCAGGACACAACTTTGTGGGGTTGAGGCTGAGCAATTTTTTCGATCCTGCGATATTTCAGCTGTGAGTATCGATACATTAAATCCCCTGTTACGCCTGGCACTCTGCTCGCTGCCCATTTCCACCCGTTGGCTTCAATAATACCCAACTGAAGCCACTACAAACAACAAGGGGTGGGCGATATATCGAATATACTCGATATATCGCGGCTTGTTATCTGTGAGATGTATGAAATGACTATATCGCGACCATGTACTTGTCACGTAAAAGCCGTCATCATTTAATTCTCCGGAGTTTTGCCTGTCACTCACTACTGCTGCTCCTCACAGCACGCAGCACACTTCCCCGCCCACCAAGAAAAATCCCCTGCGCGCATGCGTACTTTTTGTATCAAGCGAGGAGAGACAGGCCCACTCACATCGGAGGTGTATGCGCCGCGTCATGGCTGCGCTGCGGTCACCGGAGTAGGTCACTGCCAGTCTAGTCAATGAGAGCACTCACACAGGAGCGCAGCCGCTGCTAAACCTCGTAAATTTCAACAGAGCACTGTGCACCAGACAGGAAATCCGACACAGAATCAACATAATAAATTCCGCCCCCTTACAAAATAAAACACAATACGCAGTTCATGTAGCTTATCACAACTTCACACCAACGTTACGTCATGACAGGTGGCACCAGGTGAGCAGTCAATCAAAAATACCCCCCTACTGCTCACTGGGTGCTTCTCACAGGGGCTATCACTCCACTATCTCTCTCCAAAAATTGCATGTCTATGCCTTGTACTGCATGTGTGTGTATCTGGGTTAAAATGCATGTAAAATGCATGTAAAAAAAGAATTTCCCCGTTCGTGATATTAATAAAGTATTTAAAAAAAAGAAAAAAACACAATCATTTATGACACAACAGATGCTTTTTATGATCTCTCTCGTTTGTTGTTGTTTTCTTTATACACAGTTTATCGCGGGTCTCGCGTACTTAATTAATTTGATTGTGATTTTCTACTTTTTGCATGCAAATTAACAAAAACTCTAATAGAAGGGTCTACTTGAATCATCATACTGATGTTATTTTTTGCATCAAAGGGTTGAATTTAACATTCATTGTGATTTACAGGAGAAATAAAAATATCGAGATATATATCGTGTATCGCGATATAGCTTAAAAATATCGAGATATTGGTTATAGGCCATATCGTGCAGCCCTACTACAAACCATGCCCCCTGTAAAGCACGCCCATGCAAACCACGCCTGCGTGTTGCAAGACGACAGCAATGTTAACATTGCTAATTAGCATGAGCAACGTTAGCAGCGCTGCTCCGCTAGCTGCGTAAGGTCAAAGCTTGTTAATTACAGAGCTAACAAGGTAACGCTAGCTACAGATAGCACTTTGTTCACGTGTTTGTGTTTCTGCTGTGATAGTGTTTAATAAAGGAAGTGACACAGCTTGTTTAGTCTGTGCTAACTGAGAATGACCAAATCACCACAGCTTAACGAGCGACCGTGTTAACTGGTGACCATTAGCCAAAACGCCAACCTGGTGGTTGTCATGGTTACAACAGTCAGATGAAGACGTCATGTTTTTCACAGTCTGTGTGTTTACATGCGTGTGAAGACCTGATTCAGGTTTCTAGGATACTAACACTGTGGAGTAATCTTGGAGTCATAATAATGCATAACAGTGGAGTTATTGATTACTATATTCAAATATTTTTTAATTTTTTTTCCGAATATTTTCAATAAAAATTCACCAAAATTAAGCTAAATTATATTTTTTTAAAACAGCTGTTGTAGTATGACCACGAGGACACTGTTGACGTGTGGAGTGATTTTGAAGTCATAATACTGTATAACAGTGGAGTTATTGATTTTTGTTTGCAGCGTCTCTCTTGGAAAAAATTTGCAGACGCTGGCTGCTCGTTAGCGTCCAGCTCGGAGGACGGCTTGTTCTTTTACAAAACAGGTTTTTGGTTCTTGTAGCTCATAGTATATGCTATTACGATGTGAAATAGGCATTATTTGTGTTTAAACAACGTTTCGTCTCTTACTTATTGATCCCGGAAGTCAGAATTTGTGAATATCTTTCTAACTTTACCGAACTTGCTGACTCTCGTAGTGGCGTTTAAAATTGTATTCCTTTAGCACAGCCACTTGCTGCATGCACACCAAACACATAGGTTTCCCATTCATCTCCATGAAAAAATATGAATTAGTCCATTTTTCCTGGGAGATCCGACACTCAATGTCCACCTTTCTCTTTTTCGACAGCAAACTTTTTCCAACGAGGGTGTCAAGATTTAAACAAAGTGTACGCTACCCGCTCTCAAAGAACCAAGCCTTCATTAGCGCCTGCCCTAGTGAGCAGCGTCTACACATGCGGTGTTAGGCTAACCGGCACAAAATCGCTGTGCAGCGGTGCGTCACGATATTATACATTTTTTTTATAAAATTATATTTTATTAAAAACAAGCCGTGGGCTGGATTAAAAGTTAGGCGGGCCGGATATGGCCCGCGGGCCGCATCTTTGACGCCCCTGTTCTAAGTGCTATGGGCCTCTACAGCCACCTGGGCTGTGGTTGTGGTGTCCGCGTGACGCATATGGACTTTTGATAAAGGCACACACATAGACATACAAAATGCACAAACACACAGATTGTAGGGGGCATGGTTTGTAGGGGGTGTGGTTTGTAGAACTGTGGTGTGTAGGGCTGTGGTTTGTTAGGGTTGTGGTTTGTAGGGGTGTGGTTTGTAGGGCTGTGGTTTCTAGTCTCTCCTAATATATATCTATATATATATTAGGGCTGTCAATCGATTAAAAAAAACAACTAATTAATCGCAAAAAGTTCTGTAATTAATCGCGATTAATTTATGAATAAATGTATCAATAAATTAATTGCTTTTTTCTGAGACTGAAGCTTATAATGAATATGTATTTATGTAAAATGATCAAATCAATGTAGAATAAACACAGAAAAGGTATATTTAAATTAATTCATTTTATTGGCTTAAGGTGCACATATGCACAGTGCAAATAGAAAAAAGCCAGAATGAGGAAATATACTGACGAGTGCCACACTCCTGTAGTGTAGACTGGTCCCGTGGAGGTAATTTCAGCAGGGTGTTTTGCTTTGAGGTGATATGTTAAAGTCGTGTTACTTCTGTGGAATTTAAATTCGGCTTTGCAAACTGTGCAAATTACCTTGTTTCAGGCAACTTATTAAAATTAAATGTTCCCCCTAAAAGTCCACCTTTCCACCATAGACTCTCCTTTAGTTAGGATAGATCATAGACATGTATACATAGACGCCTCATTGAGCAGGTTGGTCCGTTGCTGTGATACGTTAACGCGTCCGCCATATTGGATGTTGCAGATCTGCTCGTAAACTAATACAAGCAGGGCCGGTTTTAGCTATGGGCAATGTGGGCGACCTCCCAGGGCGCAGTCTCCGTGAGGGCTTTAAGTTAATGCCTTTTATACACCCATTAACACACACTAATATATCTGGGAAACAAAGAGCTGCTTTGCCACATCCAAAATGGCGTCGACATAGGATTCAGCGCTCAAAAAGCACTAATATATATATATAGATAGATAGATAGATAGATAGATAGATAGATAGATAGATAGATAGATAGATAGATAGATAGATAGATAGATGGGGTTACACAACAGAATAAAAAGAGTGACAACCACGAGTGACTAGAACAAAGCCTGAATAACAAATGGGGATGGAAAGGAAGTGGAAATACCTCTACACCAGGGGTCAGGGACCTTTTTGGCTGAGAGAGCCATGAAAGCCACATATTTTAAAATGTATTTCCGTGAGAGCCATATAATAATGAGTATAATAAGTCTATGAATTTATTCTTTTAATAATGTTGTTATACTGAAGCTAACCAATATTAAATAAAAATAAAATACTTCGTAACATTAATGTGACTTCTGGTGCTGCGTGGTCCCGATCATGCATCAATCCCCATAGCAACCTCTGTGTTTCAGTTGTAGACGCTCATGCGCACTCACATACTGCTGAGTGAACTCTCCAGTCATTAGCTCATAGGCAGTTTCTTTTCCAAGCTGTTCTGTGTCGTTAATATTGAACAAAACAACACCTAACATAGCTGCTTACTCTCCTACAAAATCTCCTAATTAAAGTTAATTGGGAGATTTTGCATCGAACGTAAAGACATTAAACGTGTGGTACACGTTTGGAAGGCTGGGCGCAGAGGAGACCACTGGGCTCTCTCCAAGGGGAGGGGGAAAGAGGGAGATGCCCGGCCAAGGCTCCGTCTAGCATGGACTAAAACAGCACGGACAGTTCAGAAACTATTCACAATGAGCTAAAAGTAGTTTTCAAGACTGCATATTGCTAGAGGATCATTTTCTGACCCAGAGTGTGGCCGTGACTGGTTCTGAATGAGGGCTTTAGAGCAGGCAGCCGCTCTCCCATCTTCCTGGTACTGCGTACTGAATGTTTTAGTGGTATGCAGTACCGGACTGTACCCCTGTCTGCGAGCCATTTGCAGTCATTAAAAGAGCCACATCTGGCTCGGGAGTCATAGGTTGCTGACCCCTGCTCTACACACTCTCATCTTGCTTTTCAGACTTGCATAAGTGGAGAGAGAATAAAAATATAAAGTCTCAAGTTAAACACAAGAACATGACACCACCCTGCCCCAAACCATGTTTACACATGTACAAAGTTGCTCATGAAAGGTTTACATGAGCTAAAACCCCTGAAAGAGGACTGTTTTTCAGAGCTTCCTTTTTGTGCTCCCTTTCTGTAGGTCAAGAGAGGTGAGTTTGACAATGTGGTGCAGCCTTATCTTAAGAAACACAGACACAACCAATGACAACAAGTTGGAATGATGGTTGTTGACCGTTGTTTTTCAGGGCTAGAAGGTGGTAGCTCTTGTCAAATGATGATGGTACAGCATCTCTCGGGGGTGTGATTCTTCCGGATAATTCCGGGAAATCCGGCTTTTCTGGTAGGTGTACTGTATATTTTCTTGTTTTTTGGTCCTTTGCCAATCACACCTATGATCTCTGACCAAGCTTGCACAGCACACATCACGGGACAGCTTTTGCAGAATCTGCTGGACTACAAATCCTGCTATGTAGACCAGAGCATTTTCCACCAGACCTCTAAACCGAGTGGGAAGATAGCTGTGGTCACACACAACGGCCGAAATGTTAGAGAATAGAGATGGATGCTCTTCAGCAGTTTCAGCAGACGACATCTCTACTGCAGACAAGAACACAGTGTTATCTTGGGCTACCACATTGCCTGTCTCACTAGGTGAGACACCACACCAAACCATCAGACGGCGGTAAAATTTATTGAAATTAAAAGATCAAGCCTACCTGATGCTCTGATTGAGTTAAATAGGAGCTCCAAATGATTAGATTAGTTAGAAAACAAAACTGCAGATTGAAAAACATTGAAACAAGAGAACATAATATCAACATACATACCATCCTTCTGACACCTGTATAAACTTGTTGTGCTGTAATACATACTATTTAGAAGCATCTGGAACCTGAAACACACTGAATACAAAACAATTCCGACAAACAAAACTGAACACTAAAAAAACTAAATGAAAAAACATTCTAACAGTAGCATCATTTGAACCTGATGCAGAGAAGGGAGCATCTTAGGACCTTGATGCATAAGATAACAGTACTCCCTGGCTCTTGACAAAAATGCTTTCCTTTCCATCCAAATCTTTTGGCACAAGGATTGTGTCCATTTATGGTATCAAACAGCCTGTCAGTCATCTATAAAGAAATATCTGCATCTAAATCACTGTTATTACAGGGTTTCATTAGGTATCAGATAGTTGAAATCAATACTCATCTATTCAGAATATACAGAAAACAAAGTACTTATTTTGAGCTGTATGTTCAATGTGTAAACATGCAAGTATTCGTATTTGCTTGACTTCCTTTTCTCAATAAGCCTGCTTTCTACTAAGATACACAGCAAACAGAGCTTTACCACTCTAAAATTTGTGAAGGTATGTATGTTGTATGTATGTATGTTATGTACAAACTTTTGTATTTATGAAGAATATGCAATCACGTTTTATGACAATATTTGCATGTTGAATTCAGAGAGTGAGAATTATCAACAAATTGTTCCTGATGCTCAAATCAAATTTTGATGAATTATTGAAAAAAAAAACATGTACTTGGCATGCCACATGCTGAAGCTGGCACGTAATATGTTGCAGGTACAGTAAATGATGATCGTTGTGAACCTATTTGTACTAGTTATGTTACATTGCATTGCATTTAGCAGACGCTTTTATCCAAAGCGACTTACAGAGGAGGACATAAGCTGAAAAGGTGTAAGGAGCACAGAGTAGTTGTTAGTTTTGTTAGGCAGGCAGTTATATCTAAATATTGTTGTCTGTTCATTTGCACAGTTATGGTTGGACGTGATGATCAACATTTTGCTGTTTGTACTTGTTTGAGCAGTGACTGATTCTTACTAAACATGTACTTGGTTCTATATTCACTAATCATATTACCTCAATGAATCCAGTCATTGCCTCATAGTTTTTAAACTTAGAGTACTCAAGAACCCTCCTTGTACTGACACGGAGCGACTCAGTGTTTGCACAGTCAGGGACACCCGTATCTTGTGGTTCTCAAAGTAGACATGTATGTTTGTAATTTTATTGACAGCATGCAGTCCCTCTTTATTTGCACATCATTGAGATGATTGATGTACCTCCAATTTATCTGTCCGGTGGTCTTTGCAATTGGACGCCTGCAGAGTAAGAATCAGTCATCATCATTTACCTGCAACATATTACGTGCCAGCTTCAGCATGTGGCATGCGTCCATCATTACAAATACTTTCTCACAGGTCACTGGATGTGGGAAACTGAATCCTGCATCCAGTGTGTTTTAATATAAGTTTCAGCAAATAAGTAAGATTTGAATATGTATACCATTATGATATGATGTTTAAAATAGAAATACTCACATCATTAGGCCGAGGTTGTGGGTGTGAGGTTGCAGTTTTTGGGGCCTCCTAAGAGGTCAAAGAAAGGCTCTTCTGGAGCCGTAGTGGTCCTGCCCTTTTCCGGCTAATATGAACAAGCATAATACTTGAAAGAAATATAGTATACAGCGATAAGTATCTCACCATGTCCTGTGATTGATAATAGAATATTTACATTTATGATTGCTAATAGCCTTTTGATGATACACCTACTCCTTGGAAGCTGAATGGAATAACACCATTTCTGAGTCGAACAATATGACCTGTCCTATCAAAACCGTCCTGCTTGAAATGCTTATTGCAAAGTACGGATGAATCACTTGCAGTGAATCCTTCCCTCCTCAAAGCCACTTCCCACTTCTTCTACCACACTGTTTAAATACACTGATGTTTTAATATTGGTTGTGAATGACTGAACAGTGTGTTTTTTTTTTTTTTTTTTTTGTTTTTGTTGCTGCCGCAAGGAATTGTGGGATGGCATTTCCTCCTTTTGGTTTTGTAAAGGATGGTCCAGTGTATCCTATGCTAAAGGAGATAACAAAGAAAGCACTGAAGCTCCTTTCCTTAGCAGTTACCCCCAAATTCCACTGGGCACTGACGCCAGCGTTGTGTCTGCGTCGTGGTTGCCGCAGTGATACATGGCGTAACATACGTTTTAGTCAATGTTTTAAACCCCACCGGCTCCGCCGTGGTCCGGTTTAGAAGCGTCCCAGAAGCGGGCCTTGGCTCACTCTGTGTTGAATATGTAGCTTTATTATTTTGGTTTACAATACAAATAAAAAGGACTTCCAAGCATAAAACAAATTAGAGAGGCTATGGGCCAGATGACCAGACAGTAACAACAACAAAACAAAATAAGGGGCCCAAGGCAGTGTTGGTGTATATGAAGTAAAACTTCAGCATAGAAGTTTGTCCAGTGTACACTGTACTGTACTGTCCATTGTCACCTGAGGAATCACCATCCTTAAATAATAGAATACTCTCCATAATATAATGTCCATGTGATTACTTCTTTATCCTACCTTTTATACTGAAATCAAAAATGTGGCAGGTTTAAAAGAAAAATAGATTAAAAAAAAACAATACACACACACACACACACCTGTGTGTGCAATCACATATACCACACATGTAGAAGCATATTTCCACACGTAGAAGCACATAGAAAATGACTAAATCTGTGTGAAGTGAACAAAGTCTGGAGGGATAAACGCTTCTTAAACACTCCCTGTGGGGTATGACCAAAACAGGGTCACAGCTGCGACATGGCAGGCACGCGTCTAGTGTGGTTTGGGGGTAAGAGAATTCAAACAGCTCTTATCATGGCAGCTAAGCCTGCTGCCACCTCCACCCGGCCACAATAAGTGAGAGAACATGGATGAACGTATTACTTTAGTTTCTTTGACTTTTTCCAAACTTCTTACACTTTAAAAGTGCAGTGTGTCAGATGTAGTGAGATTTATTTACTGAATATTTCCATCAGTGTATAATCTTTCTGTCAATCACGCCAAGGGTTCTCTTCTACAGAGTCCGCCATGTTTGTACCGTAGTCCAGACCTAATAATTGGATTTTCATATTTTCCATGCATTTTGTGGCCACCATAATACATACCACTAATTCCTACCTGCTTGCCCATATGGGGTAAGAATGAGATGGGTGTTAACAGTGTGTCGGTGTTGGACCAGAATAACATACATTTTCCTGAAGGAGGCTGGCTCTCCGTGATCTGCTGTGGTGCTGTGCTGGCAGACTGCTGCTCAGCTTGATAAAGGTCACAGGAGTCCAAGCTGGATGCACATGCTGTGCTGGGCTGTAAATACACTCTGTGTATGTGTGTGTGTGTGTCCACTCAGGGTAGATTGCAGGACGGAATTCTCCTTGATAACCACAGTTCTTTGAGATGTGTGAAATCATCTCAGATTACTCTCAGACCACAGGAGGCCTTCACAGACATCATAACCACAGTCAGTACACTGACGACTGACTAAGACAATAAATAAGATAGAAGTTGTGAATCCTGAATTCTTAGTCAGCTCCTGTGACATTCTGTCTTTCTCATGTCTGATTACCACATTTTTATATCTACAATTCAAATTGTTCTTGTTCTCAACTGACAAAGAAAAAAAAGTCATTCTGTGACACTGTGACATCATCGCCACACTTTGTAATAATTGATTTACTAGTGGCACCCAGTGGAAAGCAGGGATACTGCAGGTTGTAGTTCTTTTAGAGACAGGATCACTTTAAGACATTCTGTTCTCTAATGGAAACTGATACGTTCAGGCTTGTACACAATATAAAATATGCACAGATATGTCGATATTTATAGAATGCGAGACACATTGTGATGTCATGTTGTGGATTTCAATTCAGCACTGAGTCTTGTTACATGCTCCTTCTTTTCTTTCCATCCGCCTTTCTGAACTCTATTTGAACTTTTCTTTTTCCTTCTGCAGTTGATGCTGATTAGCAGAGCGGGTCAAGATGCCTTTAAAACCACTCAGTAAAACAGAGAAGAAGCTCTTCAAATCACTGGCAGGAGAGGTAAGAGATGTTTCATGCAGACAGTATGCTCTTTGTTCTCTGCTCAGCCTAACCTACTCATCTAACAGTCTAACCTCTTTATTCAGAACACTAGACGTTTAATGTTTTATGCATTTAGTACAATGCCACTGAGCTCACATCAAAATACTCATTCTTTCATGTGAAGCCCTGACAAATGATCTTCTGTTCAGGTTGGAGGAGGAGGAGGACCATGCTAGCTTGTTGAAAGGTGTACCATATAGTAACTGCAAGTGCAATGGAGTCTTGAATGGGTGGCCCAATAGAGACACCTCTCTGCTGTGCAGATTTACGAAAATGTCATTCCATTCTGTAAATCCTTTGAGAAGTACGCTGACATTGAGAAAATGAAGCAGAAACTGGTGGATTGAGGACAGCAAACATTGAAGGTGAACTGAAAAGTTACTGTGACTCATCCTTTGTGATATTTCTTCAGAGAAGTTACCAGGCTCTCTTTTAGCACAAGTCTTCATGAAAATGGAAAAAAAGATGACTTCTTTGTCACTTTATACCTTTGAATAAAACTCATTATTAATGCATGACACATAAGAGGTGAACTGCACAGTGTGTGAGGAGAGACAGCTGTGAAGAAGAACAGTTCGATAACAGACAAACCACATCAGATAAAGTACAGAACCAGTAAGTAAGAGCGACGCCTGTTTCATCGGCTTCCAGGCCAAACCAGTCAGGCTGCATTATCTCCATAAAGGACATCATTGCTCTAATCTTAATTATCCACAATTGTCCATATAAGTGTGAAAATCGAAATGTCAGTGACGTCGCTGCTCACTCTGAATCAAGTGTATTTACAGCACTTAGCTCTTTTACTTCACACTTAGTGTAATGACAGAATACAGAGGAATCTTAGAACACGGTGAAAGGTTTACAAGCAAGTGGTGTTCTTTTCATCTGCTTCCGTCAATATATTAATTTTTTTTTCAGTTCAGTTTTATTTCTATAGCGTTAAACCATAACAGAAGTTATCTGATGCTGCTTTTTATACAGAGCAGGTCTAGACTCCAAAAATTTCCACCATGAGCAAGCACTTAGCAACAATGGCAAAGAAAGACTTCCTTTAAAAGGCAGAACCCAGCTCATGGCTCATCTGTTACAAACATATTGTTTCATCTCACTGTGCTGCAGCAGACTGAAATGTCTCAACAAGTACAGGGACAGTCTTTAGTGACTTTAGTGAAGAATGACACATGCAGTATCACGTTTAGAATACACAGACAATACAGTGTGTGAATGTGCATGAATGGTTAGCTCCTCAAACTGATGAGCAGTTGGCACCTTGCAGGGCAGCCAATGCCATCAGTGTATGAATGTGTGTGAATGGGTAAATAAGATATGTAGTGTAAAAGAGCTTTGAGTGGTCAGAAGACTAGAAAGGTGTTATAGTCCAGATATTTTAAATGAGATGAGTGATGAGGCTAATGACAGACAATAATGATCAGGGAGTGAATTTGTTTTAGCAATCTTTATTGATTTTGTATTGATTGGTCAATATTTCATTCAGTTTGAAAGCAAAGCTTTTAGATTTGTCTTTGCTTCTAAATTTGATTAATTGAATTGAATTAATGATCAAAAAAATGATCAATCAAAATCAATACAAGATTGAAATTACACAGCTATGAATCTTATAGTTTCATTAGATATTGGACCTCAAACAGAACCAAGTTTTCACCAACCACTTTTAAAAGTAATCCACAGATTCAGCAAATGCAAACACTTGCCAGAGTCCACAATGACTTTAGACACTTTATTGGAAGCAGAGGTGACGTTGCAGTGCTCAGGAGCAGATTGACTAGGTGAGATCTTGAAGGGAATCCAGAATTGACTTCTGGAGCAGGAGGCAGGAACAACAAGGCAAGACATTTAAGAGGCCGGCTGTTCTTTTACATTCTGGATGAGTGTGGGAGGTTGAACTGGTCTTTCAAAGGAAACACAACAAGATAAAAGGCAAGAAAAACCTTCAGAACATGTCAACATAAATACTTTCAAAAGAAGTATCAGACTCAGGACAGCAAAACCAGACATATTTCTGTATATATGTATTTCATTTTGTTTGTGACTGCTTGACTCACAATACTACTTGATTCAACAAGTCACAAAGATGAGTGACAAGCTAAACTCTAGCAACTGTTAGCCACTGTTAGCAACAGCAGGTGATAAATACATGCAGTATGTTGCTGTAGCAGCATGTGCGCACATAAAAGCTGGACAGTATGACAAGATTTAAAAACAGACGTGCTAATAAACAATATATTAATGCACTTTTCACTATTGTTGATGCACAGAGCAGACAGCCTGAATAGTAAAAGGTCATTGGTGAGGACTGTCAGGGTTGGAAATCTAGTTTAAGGACGCATTCCAGCTGAAATCTAAGTAAATTATGCTAGTGATCCTTGCATGAATTATTATGTTTTTAACATGTTTTTTCTTTATATATTTAGGTAAATAAATTGATTTATGTTGTGATTAAAAAGTATTAAGTTAGTTAATGTATGTACGCTGATGATGTAGGAAAACTGAAGACACTTAGTGCTACTTAAAAGGTAAAAATCTACTTCTGGGTCATAAAGGGTGATAACAGGTGTTGTGATTTTTCTTCTGTGTTTAGACACATGTCAAGTCTGACAAAATAACCCTGATGATGTCTTAAGGGTCTTAAAAAACAGATCGTCTTCTCCCTAAACTGTGTGGATCCAGATGTGGAGCTTCATATGCAGGGGGGAACTGGGACAAAAAATCGGCCCTGGCATTTTGGACCAGACCGGCCCAAAATATTTGATAACACACCTTTTCAGTCTTTTCAGTGCAACTGTGCAAGTCTTTAAAACAACACACATTGAGCCATGCAATGACTTAACAGGAACCAGTGAGAGTGGACACATTAAATTTGTCATTAATTAACACTATAAAAATACACTGCACCACTCAATCACAGTAATAAATCTGAAGACAGCATTCATCCTATTGGGTGTGCCTATGTGTTTCAGGGAGGAAGAAAAGAGCAAGATGATAGAATTTTTAAAAGTGAGATTTTCTATCAGTTATGTAGCTACATTGTCCCTACCATCTAGGCTACATAAAGAACTGCTATATTTGCAGGACAAAAAAGCAACTTAGTCAATAGACCAGCCTAGTACTCACCCCACAAACAATAATAGTCTAATAAGAAATTAGACTTATTGTTATTGTTGGAGAATGGTGAACAAGTTTTCTCACATTAAAGACTATTTCGTTTAGAATGAAGTGTAGCCTACAATGTCTTACAGTCAAAATAACGCTAATGCTCATTTCACCTGCATTAAACGAACCAACTTGGACATAGGGCGATAGACAGAATTATTTGATTGACATTTTATCATATTCATCAAGGGGTAGAGTGGCTTTATCCTACTTGTTGCATTTCATACATGTTCTAGCAGTAGTCCAGCTTACCGCAGGTTCAACAACATGTTGAGTGCCACTGCCACTGGCACCACTGTTATCAGCGATGGGAGCTGATGGAGCCCTGCTGTGGCAAACATCAGTGATTTTAACACACTTCGCAGGAAGAGCAAGTTTCTTATTATCGCAGAGTTTTTCTGTGCCACCTTTGAGTTTTCTCTTCATCTTTAACTGATAGCGTTTCACCCATCAACAAACTGCACACCGGTGCACCAAGCCAGAGGTGTTTCATGATATGATTGGGCCGCCCCCTGTCAGTCAGCGTGTAAGGGCCGGTGGTAAGGAAACAAAGTCTTGTTGGTTGTTCAACAGTGTGTTTGGGCTGTGTGATCTACTGGTTATGGGCCGGTCAGAATGTGTGTATATATATATATATATATATATATATATATATATATATATATATATATATATATATATATTATGGCATGCCGTTCAGGAAAGAAACCTTTGAATATATGGAATGAAACTTCGAATATATTGAATGAAACTTGACTGACGTCACACTTCACGGCATCTTGTGTAACGTGTGGATGCTATAGCTAAAAGTGAGTGACAACGAGTCAGTCCGCTCACAATCTCCGGGTTAAGATGCGGAAAAGACCGCACAGGTCGGGAGTCGAACCTTCGCCCTCGCAGCGAGCCTTTGCATATGGAGCGGTTGCTTAAGCTACCGAGCTAAACACCAGAAGGGTCCAGTAGTGGGCCGGTCCAGAGAAAAAATTCCAGGGCCGACCCTGACCCAGTGTACAATCTCCACCCATACACAGGAAAGGGTCCCAGACACTGTATGGTTAGCTTGAAATAGTTTTCAGGTGATTTAATGAAGGTAAAACACAGTGAATGGCCGTGCGTAATGGCACTGCTCTCTGACGCGACACTTCTCCGGGACTGGAGAAGCTGCTGCCGCTACAGGGATTTCATGAACTGAAAGAGAAGCTCTTCATATATTGTTTAGATACAGTAAGCATCACCCGCATATATAGACCAATGCAGGGTGAATATTTAGTTTAGTACTGAATGTATTTTATGATTCGCGACACGTTGTCAGCTTTGGGCACGTTACTCACACAGCGGACTGCGAATAGACAGACAGATGCATAATGAGATTATGGCGAAACTTTAAACAAAACAGTTAAAAATTGAGCGAACTTTTTCGGGAGGATTTCAACACGCATTTGCATGTGTATTTTTCATGTCATTATTGCTTAATATCGCTGCAACTAGATTGCGGGCGGCCTGACTCATTGTCTTTCGCTTTTACAGACTGTTACACAAGATGGCTGCAGGCACTGCCGCTAGGTCTGACGTCAGCGAAGTTTCAATCAATATATTCAAGGTTTCATTCAATATATTCAGAGTTTCATTCAATATATTCAAAGGTTTAATTTCCTGAACGGCATGCCATAAAATATATATATATATATGTGTGTATATATATATATATATATATATATATATATATATATATATATATATATATATATATATATATATATATATATATATACATATACACACACACATATAATGTGCTACAGTACAGTTAGTGAAGTCGGTAGTAGTCAGTGAACATTTGTGGTCATCATCACGCAGCCCCCTACATTTGAGTCTGGATTGTATATGAGCAGCAGTGAGGATGAGGGGGGTAACTGTGTTGTCTGTCATTTATTATCACAGACAGTTCTGTCCTTCTTAAATCTCTAACAAAAGTTCATTTAGCATACAGGTATTGATGTGTCCTTCATATTTTACCGAAACCTGCACGAACAATAGGGCTGAGTCTCTTGTTGTTTAGTGTTTCACCACTGGAGGGCAGGGTTAGTCTGTACTCAGTAGAAGGTACACGTTGAATGAAGGTTGCACACTTACTGATATGCTAATACTAAATACTACTACTAAAAACTACACTATAGGTCCATAGACTGTCTAAAACCTGGATGTAGTCTCTGTGACGTCACTCCCAGGTTTCTGAAGAGCCGTTATGAAGCTCAGTGTGGTAGTCCAGCCTCCGCCGGCTCCTGGCTAATCCAAAAACGGGCAGAGACATGGAGCGTGGGTAGAGCTGAGGTGGGCTGAATGAAGCCTGGAGGCTGGTGGAGCGCTGGTTTGTAATTAATGGCAACAAAAGTGTAGAAATTATACATTTTATTTTGTGGGGTAAAAATGTTAGGGTTCTGTCTGTCTGTCTGTCTGTCTGTCTGTCTGTCTGTCTGTCTGTCTGTCTGTCTGTCTGTCTGTCTGTCTGTCTGTCTGCTGCCTGCCTGCCTGCCTGCCTGCCTGCCTGCCTGCCTGCCTGCCATGCATGAGTAGATGGATGTAGGTGAGGTCATTATTTTTTCATTTAGTTTATTTATTTATGAGGACAGCATACATTAGTCGGCATTTCTGTAAATGTGCCAGTTGTAACCAGCTGGCAAATTTTTAAGTGCAGATGTTTTGAAGCCTGTACTGATGGAATTTACAGATGACGACGACAAGATGCTACAGAGACAGAAACTGAAGTTCTTCAAAACAGAACTTATGTCACGCAGAGCAACAAACTTTAAATGATATTGCTCATATATATCCATGCAGCAACATGAAGCAACAAGACAACAAACAGCCGAGCAGAGCAGCTATAAACAGCGCTAATGAATAAAAAAATCCAATAGTCATATTGATCTTAATAAATTGTTAGGAGTTTGTAAAACAGTAACGTGCTTGAGTTATAAGACACAACTATAGAAGAACATTCCAGATTGTTCAATGGAACAAGTAGATAAGAAGTGTTTCAAAGAGCTGGCATTGTGAAGGTGGTGAGCGGCACAGTCAGTTGGTGTAAAAGCATGACTGGCTGAAGGAGCTGGACCTGAACAGAGGCAGTCAGTAGTCCTGCCTCTTCCACCTCCCGGCTAAGACGTGAACCATGGAGCTGAGGCAGGCTGAATAAAGCCTGGGTGCTCAAACAAGCCACCTGAAATGACACCCACCTGTCAATCAAAGCAGATATGCTCTTATGCATAACTTTAATCCTTAATATAATTAATATAATATATAATAATAATAATAATAATAATATAATAATATATAAAGCTATAGAGACCAAAACAGTTTTTTGTACCAGGCTGTAAACATGTTTATTTCTGCTGTGAAGTTGGACATTTCAACATGGGGACTTATGGAGACTGACTCACTTCTGGAGCCAGCCTCAAGTGGACGACAAGAGGAACCGCAGTTCCTGTGTTGGTTTCACTTCACAGCCACAGAGGCTGGTGATTGGTTATCTCTGGATTCATTAGATCAGCCACAGTGCACTCAAGCTGCTAGCCCTTGGGAGCTTATCAAAGTCATACAACGTTGCTGTATAATTGTATCATATATGTATATGGAGTAAATTTACATACAGTAGCAACACACACACACACACATTGGTGAGGATTGCAGAGCACAACAGCTTAATTACAACAACAAAGCTGATGCAGTATAAAGCACTGCAGCTCCAGAAAAAGCAACATGAAAAAAAACAAGCAAGCACACCAGCCTACTACACGTTCTGTCATAGAGGCTTGACTTTAATCCTCTTTCTCTTAATGGTCCTTTATTATTACAACATGAATCCAATATTGCCCAAAACCTGGACCTGGAATAGTAACAACATAGTCAACATGCTAAAGCCAAAAAAAGAAGTTTCAAATAAAATAAAACAGAAAACTTTCAAGTTCAAAGTCTGAAGTCGGCTCATGGACAGTCATAAAGGTATCATCCATTATTAAGTTTGAAAAGGTAATATTCGTTTTTTGTTTTTCTTCACTGAAACCGTGGGTCTAAGGACAGAGGGTGTCACTCCCTGTACAGATTGTAAAGCCCTTCGAGGCAGAGGTATTGTGTCCCGACAATAATTAATTAATTTATTTATTTATTCATTCATTGTCATGCTGTTTTGCATTTTATTTAGAAGGATCACATTTTTGTATGGGAGGATTAAACTTGGTTACAGTACGACATACGGCAAAGACTGCAGGAAGTTTGTTGACTTTCTAAATCTCAGCTGCTGTGATATTTCAGCACAAATTCATCATCCGTCTGTCTCTTTATGTCCTTATGCGTTTGTCTCTTCCCATACTACACTTTAAAGGGATCCATCATTAGAGGAGAGATACAGATTGACAGAGCATTTATCCCAATGCTTTTTCAAGTTCATGGAGTAGAAATGACAAAATTATTTCTCTTTATTTCTTTACAAATCATGTAAAAAAGTAAAATAAAAGTAAAATATGTATATAACCTGGACCTGGGTGAATGGACAGTGGAACCGAGAGCAGCAGCACAGCTAACTAACCAAACTAGCTAATGGCAGCTACAGTTACCACAGACAGACTGTGTTCTCAAAATGCAAATAAATGAATTTGATTTCTGCAAGATTTCTACACTTGTACCTTTAACCAGCACTGTGGTCATACACATAATGTAATCATCACATATTTATAATACCCAGTCATACTTCTCCTCGCCTAAAGTAAGGTCAGGTGTGTGTCAGATGGTTTCATGGCAATTTTGACCACTGTTACTCTTTAACTTGAAGCTGTAGTAGTTTGTGTTTTGATTGGAGTGTACTGGAAATTATGAAACATTTGAAACATGAAACATTTTTCTTGAAAATAAAATATTAAGAGTTCAACAAGTTGGAGTGCATTTTTTTTTACCTGTTCAAGGTTGCAGATGCTGTGACAGCAGTGGAATGAAACAGACCTCATGACAAATTTTACTGCAGTCCACAGCGACAATGCTCATTATCCCTTAGTGCAACAAAGGGAGACAGTATGATTAATTAAAAATATGATAATTAATCAAACACAAATGTGCAGGGCTGGGATCTCTCCAGTCACTCTGCAAGTAGAAACAGCTCTTTCTATTTGTGCAGGTACACAGATCGGCGGGAGCAAGACAGTGACAGGTGACAGACAACACAAAGTAAATACACCACCTTCATCCTCGTGTCTCTTCCTCACATCTCTGTCCTGCATTTCTGCTGGGAGGAGACTCAAGACTCAAAGAGTTTAGACTCCCAGAACAGGTAGAGACACTTTTGCATGTACAGCGTGGTGTATTTGCAAAAAAAACAGGGCCCTAAAAGGCTGGTTGTCTCTTGGATTGTTAGCAATGCACGTGAAAATGTGTCCTCGTTAATCCAGCATACATTCTATTCATTTCAGTTTGATTTATATAGCACCAAACATAGAAACCATAGAGCAGGTCTAGACCGTACTCTTTATATTATTCCCCAACAGTTTCCAAAAGTTGCAAGAAAAACCTTTCATGCAAAAAACCAAAACAAAAAATGTACTTTCTTGAACTTCTTCCAGTGTTTACAGAAATAGACTTCAACCCTCCACATTCATGTACTGGACTAAATGAAATACGTTTTAGTGTTTCCAAACTTATTCTGCAACATGTCTTGCAGCGTCATCAAGCATGGCTGTTTATTTGTATCCTTCTCTTGCTTCAAAGGTTTCTTTGAGATCAATGCATATCTCTGATTCTCTTTGCAACCAAGGACAGAAATAAGTCTGTAGGTATCATGAAATTTCCAGAGGCCCCCAGCCTGTGTTGAAGGTCCTGTCTGAGTAGATCAGCTGTCAGTTTGGATATTGATATTAATTGGCTAATCTGCCGGACTTCCATGAAGCTCTGATCCCTATCATCAATCAAAGCAGTCTGAGCTGCAGCCACGATCAAAACATGGAGCTGAGCCTGGGCAGTGTGTGGTGGGAGAAGCCATTTTAAATCCTGTGTGTACTTTCACAAGTTATTTCTATGACCTTTTATACAGAATTCACATTTAGTCACAGAGACTAGGACAGACCACAGTCATGTGCATGTGAGAGGCCAGTAAGGATGGGATGGCAGGGTCAGCCAATCTGAAATGCCCTTTGGAAACAGGAATCTTGCATGTCTGTTTTCAGTGTCAACATCAAATACTGAGCATTCATTAAAAACACTAAGTCCAGGCCTTGGTACAGCAGCCATTACAGGCTGAGCAACAATAATGAGCATGTCTGACAAACAGACGGCAGACAGACTGACTGACTTCTCTGCCCGGGTGCAGCAAAACGTCCAAAACAAACCACTAGACCTGACTGTTCCTTGTATTCAGTGCAGAAGGCAGAGCATCTGAGATAGTGTGATGAGGTAAACAGCTTAGCAAGCCTAGGAAACACGAAGGCTTTATTGGGATGTATCATTAATTGAAACACTAACGACCCTAGAGAGAGTCCTGATCCACTTTGTAATTATCTGCCCACCAGTCGCCAGGAAAGAGACTCCTCCAGAGAAAGACACTTCAGTTCAGAGTACTGTGCACTGTGTATTCATACTTTAAAAATCCATATTGCACTGTATACTGAAGCTTTAAAGCTTGATGATTAAGCGGTACTTTCATCCTCTAAATATGCAGACTTGGTGTTGTGCAGCATTAACAGTGCATCTCCACTGTAGTCCTCTTTTACTAATATAGCATCAAATAGTGTCTGGGGAAAAAAAACAAAATGTCAGTGTGATGTTTTTCTGTAGTAAATGAATGCACTACAATTGTGAAACCTGGATTAACTGTACTTTGCAGAGGATACATCAGAACTACTGTTGTGGCATTAGTTTGTACAGGTACATCTCTACAGGATTCTGTGGTTTCTGGTGTTGTGTTCAGAACTACCGTTGCACCCTTGACTCTTTGCTTAAGATCAGGAATGAACCCTCAAAGGCAGTTTCACATGAGTGTGGTCAAATGTGTGTCCATCTCTCACTGCTTCCCGGCTTCTTCTCATTGTCTGTTGCTCTTAGGCTCAGAGCTCATTGGGTCCTTCTAAAGACGGAAATCTTTAAAAATGTCTCACAAATAAATCATTTTGTTCAGTAGGTAAGTCATTTCCCAAAACAGCTGGTCAGTGTAGTTTTGACTCTGCATTTGTTGGGGATTATTTTCACTGGTGGAATAATACTCAACTGTGGCCTTTTAATCAGGCTCAAATGCCAGACCTAACACACTTAATGTCTGTTGAGTCTCTGTTGTGTCATGGTGAACATCAGTTAGCACTGGCATTGTGAGCATGTTAACATGATGATGTTAGCATTTAGTTCAAAGAAACACGGTCTAGTTTAGATTTTATTTTATTTATTTTTTCTTTTTTATTTAATTTAGTTCATGTTGGTTTCCTAATGGATAGGGTATTTGAATATATTTTTTATTATTGTAAGAGATGGGGAGAGAGTGATACAAACAGTCATGTAGACATCCCAGTCTTAATAAACTAACGACACTGACAGACTGTTTTTGTCATGAGAAATGTACTACCATTTTAAATGCTGATGCTCTTACAATCAGCCCCAGTAGCCTTGACACAGTCCAGGGTGTGTGCTCTGCTCCTTGGTGTGACCTTGTGAATCCCATGTATGCAGAGATCACAGAGGCTACCAAGCCTTCTAGTCTCCACTTCCTCTCATGCCTGCCACAATTATTTTTATTCAAGAACACAGGCCTGCAGATACTCCCCTAACATCAGCGGGTCGCGAGAAAGACACTGCATAAATTTCTTATGAAGTGTGACGTGCCTGATAAGCCTGGGCCGCTTGAAGCATGTTACTTTGAAGTTTTCTTCACTCTGCCTTTTAATAAGAGCTGTTTATTCACACGTGATGATGAAATCATATCTCATGTGCTGCACTCGACTGGCCTGCAGAAATCAGAAAGCCATCTATTTTGACCAATGTTAGTGATAATCAGCCCTAAATAAGCACATCACACTACTCCCCTAACTGTTGCTGAATTCTGTGTCAAAAATATTGGTTGATTGATATGCATTTCTAAGTGATGTGTGCCCTTGTTAGCTAAGGTATTTTTGCATGGCTCGTTCTTTGATGTATTGACTGTATCTGGGTCGCACTGCTGCCTTTGGCATAATGGTGTAATAAAACACAATGTAAGCATTACTCATATCTCAAGCACAACACGCCTATTTATAGATTCTCAGTCAGTCAGACTGATGTTGTCTTGGCAGCATACCACTTCATTTTGAATGCTTTCGTGTCTTTTGAACATTTCACATATTGGCAAGGCACATTTCACTCAACAGTTCAAATTTGTCTCTTGTGTACGTAAGGGTTTCAGGACCAAGTGAAGGAGCCAATTAACATGTTAAAACTAAAGTCAGGGTGTTTGATCCAATGCTGATGAGATACCAGTGCACTCTCTATATGGAGGTAATTATTGTATGTACAGAGTTCTGATGCCATATTCAAATAGGCTACTATGCCTGAATGGACAGAGGATACCAACATTGTATAGACCATGTAATACCACTGTGGTAGATATGGTATATGAATAAAATATTATTATTAAATTCAGTGGTTAAATGGGCTTTTATAAGGAGGAGGAGCCCTTCTTGACAGTGGTCAATATCTCTCAAAGCATTTGTATTTACCTCGCACCATCGGTTTAATACATAATTTATCAATTTATAACCTATTTATTTATATCTCACATCAATCAACACTTTTTTAGCCTACCTTTCACCATCAATCTACGCTGCAATTTGTAAAATGTATTCACAATATACGCCATCAGTTCACATATTAACAATATTTATTCACATCCCATCAATTTACAATATTATTTGCATTACTTAATTACATCTCATACCATAAATCTACATCAAATCAACTGTATTCTAAACTTTTTTTACATGTCACAACATCATACCAAATATCAGCATTTGCCAGTCATTACAATTAATTCACAACTTCGCCACTCTCGTGGCAGCATGCAGGGAGAGACAGATTTTTTTTATTTCACAACTCAGGTAGCATCATTCGCACATTTCAATTTTTTATTTATGATTTTTTTTTTTGGGGTGGTCTATGCCCTAAATGAATCACATTGAATTTATGGATCCATTGTTGATTTACAGTTTGAAAGTGAGCATAGCATAAGATGGTTCACCCAGGAACGTTATGATATTAAGTTATCAGATTTTCAAATGATGCTCTCCTGACTTTCCCATCAACCGTTGGTTGAAGGCAGGCGGGCAGAGGGTCCTCGGTTGTCCAATCAGATTGTAGCTCGCAAATCGTCAGTGGTCGAGCATTCTGGGTAGTGTAGGCCTTTCCGCTTTCCAAAACTTACGAATAAAAGTTTATTTCTCAGGCTAGAAGGAGAAAAAAAACATAATGAGGGCCACAACATGAAGCTATTTTATTGTTGAATTATCAGTGACACTTTGGCGTGTTTGTGCTGAGAAACGTTGATGATATTATTAAAAGAAATCTTTAACAAGACGAGAAAAACACACCGGGCAGAGGGGCCTCGGTTGTCCAATCAGATTGTAGCTCGCAAATCGTCAGTGGACGAGCATTCTGGGTAGTGTAGGCCTTTCCGCTATTGAAAACTCGGTTGTCCAATCAGATTGTAGCTTGCAGTGTCATGTATCGCTGTGGTCGGGTTATTATTGGAGTGAATGGACAGCTGGAGCTCTGCTCTGAGCGTCTCTTACCAGCGCAAACGGATTATACTGGAGTCAATGGACAACCCAGAGTGTTTCATACAGACGCGGAAGGGTACCTTTTACGTCGGTATCAGACGTAGGAAGATAAACTATAAACTATGAACTGTTTTGTGTACTTTGTGTTTGCTTTTGTTATTTACGTATTTATTTTTTGTCTGTTTTTATTTATTTTATCTAGTGCCTTTTATTCATTTTATTTTTATTTTTATTGTTTTTATCTCTCTATTATCTACTTGATGTTTTGTTGTGTTTCTATAGTGTTATTTATTGTGTTCTATCGTATTGTGCAGCACTTTGGAAACCCTGTGTTTGCTAAAATCGTGCTATATAAATACAGTGGATTGGATTGGATTGTTTGATATGTAACATGATAATAAGTAACAAACATGACAGACTAACAGTAAGCAATGTAAGATAGAGAGGACAGTATTTTATTGTACTTTAATCTTTACTCATTTATATTGCAATAGTAACATACTACGCCTATGCATAAAAGAAGAAGAAAAGAATTTCCCACCTGTACGGTTGTGGAGTAAACACGCCGGCTGAGCTTGTATGTTACTGGTGTAAGGGGAACAGCTGAGTAATGTTATGTATGTTACTTGTAATTAGTTACATTCATATATGTAGCTTTCCAATAGTCTGTACATAAACACACTACCATTAGTCTTGCACTAGCCAGTTAGCTAGAGTTCAAACATATAAAAAGATATAAAAACACATTACATACAGTAAACTTACCATTCAGAAATTTTCCTGTTGTCTTCTCGGTTCTCAGATCATAATTTTGAACTCAGGAAAAGATTCATGTTATCATGTTTGTCATAGGTACAAATGATAGATAATCAAAGGAGTATGAAGAAATAACAAGCCTTCTCTGTGATCACTCAGCATCATGCTTTTTTGGACTTGTTAAAATCTCATTTGCATGGAGGGAAATATGGCAAGATGTTAACACTCTGACAGACACACTGATATTATCATTTGCTCCGCTGTTACTGTGAGATGACACACTTTACCTGGGTACTGCGGTAATATTTCCTTGGGCTGATGTTTGAAAAATGGCACATTTATTACACCCCGTGACGCAGTAATAATATGATACGATACGATACGATAATACTTTATTGATCCCACAACGGGGAAATTCACTTATTACAGCAGCAGGAGGAGGGGAAACACAGTGTACATATGTCGTACATATTTACAAAAAGTACTATTTATAGTATAATATAATGTGCAGTGAGTATAATGTGCAAAATAAAAACAGAAAACAGACATGTACAAGAGTCTACAACATGGTCATGTGCAGGTGTTGTACAGTCTCACTGCAGCAGGGATGAAGGACCTGCGGAACCTCTCCTTCTTACACCGTGGGTGTATCAGCCTGCTGCTGAAGGAGCTACTCAGAGACCCCACAGTGTCGTGTAGGGGGTGAGAGGTGTTGTCCATGATGGATGTCAGCTTAGCTAACATCCTCCTCTCACCCACTTCCTCTGTGGAGTCCAGAGGACAGTCCAGGACAGAGCTCGCTCTTCTAATAAGTCTGTTGAGTCTGCTCCTGTCCCTGTCCGTGCTGCTCCCTCTCCAGCAGACCACAGCATAAAAGATGGCTGAGGCCACCACAGAGTCATAAAAAGTCCTGAGGAGAGCTCTGCATACTCCGAAGGACCTCAGCCTCCTCAGCAGGTGGAGACGACTCTGGCCCTTCTTGTAGAGAGCATGGGTGTTGTCAGTCCAGTCCAGTTTATTGTTTAGGTGAACACCCAGGAATCTGTAGCTCCGCACCACCTCTATGTTCGATCCCTGGATGTTCACCGGTGTGAAGTGTGATGTTTTCCTCTCACCGGTGTGAAGTGTGATGTTTTCCTCCGTCGTAATGAAGTCGTATTTATTCACGCAGGAGGAGACACTTTAGTGAAGAAAACAAACACCTCTTTGTCATTTAGCTTAAAACAAATCCTCCACTTTCATTTTGTTGCATTGGAGATCAAAATGTTACTTGCTTTTGTCTCACTTGAACTACTTGTTGCCTAAGTCTAAATGCTTGTTGATTGTGCTTTCATGTTTCTTATGTGTTTTCATGCTTTAATGCTGCTGCTGAGACACCTGACAGACAACATGGCTCATTAGTCACTCCTCAGGGAGAAGAGTAAACACTCTCAGCTCCCTACGAGAGGAAGAAGAAAAAAGACAATGTGCCTGTCACACTGCTCATGTACTATATGTACAGTATGTACATGTATATGATGCTGCTGCTGCAGTACTGCTAATTGATTTGTCTGCTGATGAAGAGGTGTAAACCTGAACTTAGCTCCCGTACTGTTTCCTTCGCTGCAGTTTCTACAGTTGCCATGGTCACTTGGCAAAGCACAGCAGCAAGTTGACAAAGTTGAACCATCATAAATTCAGACCGCAACAAATTTATGGTCGACCTCCCTCTCCTCACTGGCACGTCTGCTGCTGTTCACATTAAAACAACACTCTCATAAGTTCATAGAAATCTGCTGTGTGTCCATGCACATAGTTCTGTTTTTATGTTCTGAGATATCAGCCTCTGAGATTGAAGCCTCTAACACAACACAATGGAGGCAATAAGGGAACATTATAGGACCTCCAGAGTTGCAAAGTGTTGTCTCTGCTGCTCATATAATTCATATGATCTGGATTAGATAAGTAAAACTGGATAAACCAATTCATAAAATTGACAAAAGGTTATGGACTGATTGTTTTGCTATCACTGTGTGAATGTGTAAAGCTCCTCAAACTGATGAGCAGTTGGCACCTTGCATGGCAGCCAATGCCATCAGTGTATACAATATAACATTGTGTGTGTATGTGTGTGTGTGTGTGTGTGTGTGTGTGTGTGTGTGTGTGTAGCCTAATCAGTGGCTCAGCAGTAGAGCAGTGACAGATGGACATGTAGGTCTATAGAGGACTCAACTGTGTTCACACACTTACCACTGCTTTCATGCTGCTCTCTGATTGGCTGGATTTGGCGCCTCCTTTCTGCATGATTGATCCTGTGTGTGCATGTATATGTGTGTAACAAATAGCACATGCTGCATATGTGTAAAATGAGTGTGTCTGTGTGCAGTGTGTGGGGTTTCTGCTGTTGACCTTGTCAGTAAATTCCAAATATCAACATTCAAATCAGGACATGGTAATAATCACCATATTTATCATCTTATTTTCATTTTTATGTTTAATACGTGGCATGTGAAAACATGAATGTCACATGTTGTCAGTGTTACCACACAACCACAGTGAGCCGCCCTGGAAGCTCTTGT
This sequence comes from Collichthys lucidus, assembly GCA_004119915.2. NCBI lineage: Eukaryota > Metazoa > Chordata > Actinopteri > Sciaenidae > Collichthys > Collichthys lucidus. Next base: position 29,017,409 of record CM014096.1, on the reverse strand, counting down.
GTTAAATGTGCACCAGGCTGATGTATGAAGTGTCAAAGGTGTCACAGGCTGCAAATGTCTTTCTGGCCGACGTCCCTGAAACAAGCAGTCGGATTTAAAGCTCTGCAGCGACACTGACACTGGAATTCATTTGATTATGCCCAATTTTCACACATGTGACAAGATTCTCCTCTCCCTGAAAAGTAGAAATCTTCACACTCTATCATACTGTAATTACTAAAAATCTATTTTTTCCCGGCTCTGTGTGTCAGACATGTCATCGTTCACACATCTTCTCGTGATAAATGTTTCCAGGCATGCGGCTTTATTGACTCTAATGACAGGGTGACACATTCATGGATTTATTACTCATGTGTGTTTACATAGTTGTCGTGAGCTTGTTTGCAAGATGACGGTGGCATTTAGCTCAGTGCAGCCTCACAGAGCTGCTAATGATGATCCCAGTAAAAACCAAGCAGCAACCTCCATGACTCTAAAGTGAAGCCTATGCAGAAGTGCCAAGAGCTGCAGTTCCTCTTCTTGTCCACTTGAGGCTGGCTCCAGAAGTGAGTCAGTCTCCATGGCACAAAAAACTGTTTTGGTCTCTAGCTAATTTTCCTGTTCATGACAACTGTACTGAGGATGAATTTATATACAACTCACCTGTTCACATTATATTAAGGCTTAAAGGTATGCAGGATTAACAGTGTAAACACTTTGATTGACAGGTGGGTGCTGTTAAAGATGCTTGTTTGAGCAACCAGGCGTTGTTCGACCCGCCTCAGGTTTGCTCTGCAATGATGATATCATGACATAATTGCAGATTTTGAGATTAGCCAGGAAGCGGAAGAACCAGGACTTCTAACTTGGCTGTGGCCCGTATCACCACACTGAGCTGTGGGTGACATCATAGATAGACTGTCTATTCTTCACTGTCATTGGTTACCAAAGTATGTTGGTTCATTTGCGATCTGTTTGTGTCACTGTCAATGTACGTTATAAACAATGTAGTTTCAATGTTTATGTTGGCAAGTTTTTCCTTACTCGAACCGAGGGTCTAAGGACAGAGGGTGACACTCCCTGTACAGATTGTAAAGCCCTCTGAGGCAAATGTACTTTGTGACTTTGGGCTATACAAATAAAATCTGATTTGATTTGATTTGATTATAAGTTTGAGAAGAAGCAGTGGAGTTACCTGTATGGCTGGTATCGCGGAGATTATGGCCTGCTGACCACAATCTAGCAGAACAGTTGCTCTTTGGCTGTTTAGGACATCATGTGTAGCTATGGACATGGTGATGTTTAATGAATATAAATTTGTACATTATTCTGGTTCCACGTGTAGCACATTGTCACTTCTTTGAAAGTAGCTTTATCTGTTTCTTTACACACATGAGGAAACATATCATGGAATCCTGGAAATATTTCATCATGAGGTATTCCAGCTTCTCCTACTCATGTCTTGGACTCAGAGGTTTCTAGATAATTACACAACACTAGACTCGTAATGTATGCATACTAATTAAGCACTTTTTGATGAGTATAAACACATTATAATGACGTCTCTGCAGCGTGACGCCAGCAGCACGTGCTGTACGTTTGGCCTAGTTAGTATTAAAATGGGGAGTGATGACAGAGTAACACAGTAATGGCAGCCATTACACAGAGTTGTCAGCGTGTACCCACCTGACTCCACAAACCCTCTGCATCTTCACCCCTGTCTGCTCTCTGTCTCCACCCGTCTCCTGTCTCCTCTGACAGGCCTCACTTATGGATTTCAGCGTGTCAGTGCACCAGATAAATGTGTTTCTGGTGCTGGAGAAAGAGATGGAGTGTGGAGTGTGAAAAAAGATGAGGCTTCAATGATCCATGTGGGGAAATGGGGTCGCTGCAGCAATGGAAAGAAAAGAAATACAGAGTAGAAAGATATAAAGAAGTACAGAGCCAGCCATCCCACCATGTCAGGAAGTGGAAATGTATGAAGAGGTATGACAGAATATGAAAAGGTGCAAACACCAGGAGAACACAGAGAGACAAAAGCACCTTTTGAAAGTATGGCAAGGAAGTATCATAGAAACAAGTGTATGTGACTCTGAATGAGACAACTGTGAATACGAAGGTTTCAGTTGAAATTCTTGAGACGTGCGGTGTGAAGATAACGTCTGTCTGCTTGAGTGACACACAGCACTGTGAATCAGCAGAAGACATGAGGAAATGGTTCTTTTTTAGTATTTACACATGTAGTTTACATGTTTGTGTTTGATGTGACTTTACACACACATAAGCCTTGTCTCTATCAATGCACTTTAATGCGTTTTAAAGTATCACAGTAGAAAAGTGACTGGACATTCAATGAGTCTGTGATGCCAGGTCCCTTTGCCAAAGCACCCAACCACCAGCTGTGCCTGTTCACCGGTTGAAGCTCTTTTGATTGTGCTGTATTCTAGGTCGTGTCTAGATGGTAACTCTAGATTTGCTTTGTACATCTGCAGTCTACGAAGAGAAACCAAGACTAAACCTGTTATTACAACGGTTGTGTGGAATACTACTATACGGGTTAAGCAGCTGACCTGGTGAGGTTTAAGAAGCGATCATGGCTTTGGTCAAGTTAATAGGTTATTGTTAAGTTTTAGAGTTTCATCACTTACAAGTGTGGCCATACGTCATACTTTCTTGTCCTGACTTGGCCTAAGTAGCAGGAGCAAAAAAGAAAAGTCTCAGAATCTAATGAAGCAGAACAATCATGCAGCAAGAAATTAGCATCATGACTTGAATATTTTGCCGTGCCAGACAGATTCTTTGTGTTTTGACCATGAATGTCTCTTTTGAAAGTAAAGGTTTCTGACTTCCTTTTTTTTCTTTCTCCTGTTCTCTCTCTCTTTTCAAGCTATGCAGCGGTTACAATGGTTAGAGCCCTTCCTAATGTTCCTTTACAGCTCTTGCTTCATAATAGTGTTGGAGCCTTCAGTGGTATGTGTTAATCATACCTGGTGGCTATCTGATAAAAACTCTTTAGTCCAGAATTCCCTGTGTGTTTTCCTGGATGAGTGATGAAAGTCAGATAAATGTCGTCATTTAGGATTCCACCAATGGAAATGAAAGAACAAACACCGTTGCATGCAGCTCATCTCTCTCTGATGAAATATGGGCTGAATGAAGAGTGCGAGCTTCAGCCTCTGCCAGTGGTCCATACACATGACGTGTACATCTCTCTCCCTCCCCCTCTCCTCCTCTCTTTCCATTCTTTCTCTTTCTTCTCTTTTATTCTCTGTTCTGCTTTTCTCCTGTCTGCACTGGTTAAAAATATCACTCCATGTCTTGCTTCTGTGTCCAGTTTCCACACACACACACCCCCCTACAGTACACACACACAGCGGGGTTACTCGAGCCTCCTCATCATTACATGCTTGCACATCCTCACATACCCACTGTCTCTCCCTCCCTCTCCTCCTCTCTCTCTTGCCTGCTCGCTCTCTCACTCACTAAGACACACACACACACACACAACCCCGCAGCAGCAGCGAGCAGAGGAAGCCAGGGCGGTCGAGCCTCCACCACGATCTGAGAGCGGCTCATTGCCGAGCCATCATGAGCCGGTCACCGGGAGTCGGTACCACCGGGGAGGAGGAGGAGGCTGGGTAGGAGAGAGGGTGTGTGTGTGAGAAAGAGAGAAAAGGCTTTGTTCTAATTAAATGCCTCTCGCTCTCGTCTGCATCATGCTGTACTTCCAGCTGGTGATCATGGCTGGGACCGTCATGCTGGCCTACTACTTCGAGTACACCGACACCTTCACCGTGCACGAGCAGGGCTTTTTCTGCTACGACATCGCCTACACCAAACCCTACCTGGGACCGGAGGACAACAGCGCTGTTCCGCCGGTGCTGCTGTACGCCTTGGTGGCCGGGCTGCCCACGCTGCTGGTGAGTACACTTCATCAGCAAACTTCAGTCATCACACCTGCAGGCTGAAACAGTCTGTGGATCAATAAACAGGCAGAGCAGATCAATGCTTTGCTGCCTTCTCTTCATTATATATAACTGTAAAGTGAACATCTCAGCTCACCAGAACAATTCTCTGATCCTTATTGACGGAATAACTCATAATGTTAGTCACTGCCCCAGAGTACACAGTACAGAGTTTTTGTTTTTGCTTTTGATGATCTCTGCTCTCTGAATCAGCATCAGTGTGTTTAATCTGATGAATTCTAAGCTGCAGCAGATTCCTGCTGACTTTGGTCTCATCTTGATGATCCACAGTAAAAAGGGATCAAATGATATTTAAACCTGGCTGTACTGACCTGATTGAAGTCATTATCAGAAGAATGATTGCTGCTCACTCACAGAGATTCCTGTTGTGTTCTTTTTAAGTTGCATTAATTGGCCAATAGGGGGCAGTATAACAAGCTGCACACACAACATTAATGTGTGATCAGCACACAAGTCAAAGCGTTCATTTAGAGTTGTGCTCGTTTGGACTTTGGTTTGGTCTCCACCATCTCCTGAGAAAAATGTTTGGCTCTGCAGCTGCTAAATGCTGCACTCTGTTCACCAGAGACTCTCAAACTGTCTGTGTGCTGTGTGAGACACCGTGGCTTTAGCAGAACTGAAATCAGCTGCTGCTGGACACCGGTTTGATGAGAGTGCAGCTTTAAGACACAGCTTCCTTGTCATGTTCGTGATGTGATGCTCGAAATGACACAGTCACATTTAAGTGATCACATGTGAAACCTGTGTTTCTGTGCTGAGCCCATCTGTTTTTTTATCTCATCAGTGCGTTAAGTTATTAGGCGCAGAGCTGTCAGTGTGCACTGAGTGCCTCATGTGACTATTTAAATACAGTGTCTGCATATATTCCTGTGGTTTTCACCTGATCCGTGTTTTCCATGATAATCACTAAATAACAGGATCTCATTTAACTTGGACTGTAGAGGCCTCAGCATAATTAGCCCCCAGGCCCCTGAATGAACGATGCTTGTGTTATGTTTCGCTGCTGTTTCATTAGCTCTGCCAATTACAGCAATGAACTAAAATGAACTAATGAACTCAAATGTAGCACAGGAGTGCTGTGCACCTTGAATGTTAAGTGATTATGCTGCAGTCACTGCTTTGAAGTTTACACACACCTAGCCTGTACGCCTGTCTGTCTGTCTGTCTGTCTGTCTGTTTGTCTGATTGTCTGTCTGTCTGTCTGTCTGTGAACCTCTGTGTCTGTTTCAGCTGCCGCCTGCCTGTGTACAGCTCCCCTTGCGCACACACACACACACACACACACACACACACACACACACACACACACACACACACACACACACACACACACACAGCTGAAATCACTGTGAATAACTGAACGCAGCCCAGCCATCCTGGCACGTCGCACAGCACACAGTCTCAAAGCAGCAATATTACATTTAATCAGATTCTGCAGGCATACGTTTGCCTCTATCCCCTCTGCTGCCCGCAGACTTTCTCTTTGATGGCATGTCTTCATTACACCGTGTACTGCTTTTGATGTAATTAAGTCTGAATGTTTTCATTCAGACTGACGTGGTATTCAAAATGTATTGTTGATGCGTGCAGCTTGGGTGGAACACGAGCATGGATGTGGAACAGACATGAGAGGCAGTGATGGTGGAGAACAGACAGCAGGGTGACATTAGTTGTTTTTTTTTCTTTTAAAAATTAGAGCAGGAAACAACAGTGCAAACGTTTGTTCACATTTCCACATATTCTTAGGTCCTTTCAGTGAAAGCCACGTCGACAGGTGACACACAGTGGCTCTCTGTCATATTCACGCTGCCTTATGTTTGCATGCAGTTTTATCCCCTCTATGTCGCATGTTTCAGCACCATTGACAGAGAGGAGCTGTAGTTATCGTTGATGATTTGTTAAAACTACAGAAAAGAAGAAAATGCATTGAATTGCAGAGTCACAGGTAGGGCTGGGTGATATGGACCAAAAGCTTTCCATGGCTGGATAATATTTTTATACGATTCATGGTAAATCGCTCTCCCACCATTCATACTACAAATCCCACAATGCACTGCAACAGCTGACACACAGGTCAAGACCTGTGTACCACCTCTAACCCCGCTGTTTCGATTGTTTACACACTAATCAGTGGCCCAGTGTTGACAACTTAGCGACTTTTCAGACCCTCTAGTGATTAGTTTTTCCCCAAAAAGCGAACAGGGACAAATCTAGCGACTTTTCTGGAGTTATTGGAGACTCTGATGTGACGACGTCAGCGAGCAGCAGGAGACCTGGACAGAGGGAGAGGGGAAATAAAAGCCAACTGGTGGCACAAGGGAAGAAATGTATAGTCACTTTAACGCAAAAAAAAATATATCGAGATTAACGATATGATCTCATGCTATATCGCATTCGAAAATATATTGATATATATATCCCCCAGCCCTAGTCAGTCATTCTCTGTACAGGCTGTTGGGCTAAAACACTGAGCTAAAACACTCCGTTAAAAATAATAGAAGAATAATCAGTCAAGTAATCAATAATCATCAAGTTCACTGACATCTATTGTCTCATCATGGACAAACAGGCCTGAATGACTGTATATTGTGCATACAGTAAACTAAAAGTCATAATACATGCATGCTATGACCACACAGTTTCAATAAGTGGTACCTGAAGTCCAAATCTCTGTCTCTTCTCTGCCGTCACACAGTTCAAAGATCACATATTTCATCAGTGCTCAGGTCCTATTCAGACCAGATCCGGTGTTATGGTGAATCGCTGCAAATTGTGCGGCGTGAGCAGTGAGGTGGGATTGTGTTTAAATCCACTGTCTATGTCCCTTAACCACTGCTGCAGCACAGACTGCAAGCCAGACACAGAACACAGACAGATACAGGTGGAGTGTCATAGTTTAGTCCATGAACTCAGAGACATTTCAAGGTGACATGTGGTGGAGTGTTCTGACCTGTCTGATCATTAGATTTGGTCACTGCAGCTTGACGTCCGGTTGCGTTCTCCACCACAGGTTGATGTCTTTTTTGTCAGCACCCCCTGCGGCCTGCAACACTGCAGCCAAAACACACGGTTCAAATTAATTGAAAAACGTTAATTGAAAAAATATATATTTATATTGGGGATGCACCGAAAATTCAGCCACCGAAAATTTCCGGTGGTATAGTAAGTGACGCAATTGATGCAATGAAACAACGTGCGCGGTGGTCTGGCCACGGTTGCTGATTCTTTTCTCATTCACACACAATAAACGCACGATGCAGGATATAGGAAAAACACAGGCAAGAAATACATCATACACTGCTCTTTAGCGGAGCTATATACTTTTACAAGCTTGAAGAGAGTGTAGAGTCAACAGCTGACAGTAAGTATTTCTAGAATTCATTTCCCGCCCCCGAAACCACAGCCTTTTGTAATTCGCAAAGAGGGCGGACTCAGGGAGTGGCACCTGCACCTATTTCAACAGGCATTCTGCGCTGTAGCGTCAGCGGAAGGCGCCAGCCCTCGTCTGTAGCCCTACTCGTGTGAAGACCTACTTGGGTAAAGACAAGCGAGTCCACCGAGCAAGGCGTAATGTCGTGGTTTTTCCGTGGCTGCCGAAGTCGGTCTGTGGATACTTGAAAATAAAAGAACTGCAACTCTTCTTGACTTGAATAATTAGGACTTTATTCAAAGAAACAAGTGAGTTTGAGATGCATCTCTTCCAAGCCTCATGCCAAATTGTCCCAATAGTTCTCCCCCCGTTCTCCTCTTGGGCCCGGTCTTATATCCCCAAGAATGCATACCTAAGCAACTTTAAACAGGGGCATAAAGTTCCCAAGGGCCCCATACTATTCTCCCTAAAAAAGGCATAAACAATACAAAAGTCATAAACAATTCAGGTCTGGACATCCTTGACTTTAACATCCTCTCCAAAGGTCATAACCCATTCAAATCTGGACATACAACACATGGTACACTGCTTATACTGCACTCCCACTGAAGAGGAGCCGAGGGCAAGGAGACTTAGAGAAAACATACAGAAAATATACTACAGTAACCATCCTCCATTTGACCTACCCTTATCGCTATGTGCTTCCAAAAGATCCCCGTAGTCTCTCTACTGCATGGAGTCCCCTCCGCCACAACCATCGCACCAGGAATCTACTTAACCTCCTGCCACTAGAACATTATACACCCACCGAAACCTTCTCTGTTGGCCTATGGAACTGCCAATCCGCTGTCAACAAGGTGGACTTTATCCCGACTTATGCCAGCAGTCTATCCCTGGACCTACTGGCCCTCACCGAAACCTGGCTGTGACACGCTCACTGCCACCATTTTATTCAATATCGCACAGTGTCACGCTGCAGCCGTTCGCAGGCGTCCTTACTGCCGTCTGCCGCGTGCTTGTCTTTTTGTCCTCTCTGGCCCAGCACGCTACTGAGTGGAAAAGAGGGCGAGAGTGATTAGCCAGTTCGAAACAGGTGTGCCAATCACGCTCACCTGGCGCTGCTCTCCTGAGCCCTCCCCACACCTCTCTCCTGCAGCTGATGCACCACGCCCCCGTCCACACTGGCTAAAAATCGAAAACACTGCCACTCGGGCAGCACTCCCCGCGGCTCACTCCAATCAACTGGATCTCATCCTCACAAAAAACTGCAAAACTGATGACGTAATGGTCACACCATTACATACCTCAGACCACTTCTTCATCCGCTTCTTGGTTTCCCTCCCCTTCCCTACCACCCCTCAACCCACCACCTCTCGACGCAATCTCCGCAACTTGTCTGCCACCCACTTCGCCTCAGTCGTTGCTGCTGCCCTTCCCCCTCCCAACAGTTTCTCTCCACTAGATGTTGATGCAGCCACTGGATCTCTCAGTTCCACACTAACCGCATGCCTAGATACCCTGTGCCCTCTTTTCAGCAAACCTGCACGCTCCACTCAGCCCCGCCCATGGTTGACTGATGCCATTCGCTCGTCACGTACAGCTGCGGAACGTAAATGGCACAAATCCAACAACCTTGCTGACCTAGGAGCCTTACAATCTCTCCTAGCGTCATTCTCCTCATATGTCACGACTGCTAAAATGGAGTATTACAACAAGAAAATAAGCAGCACAACTGACTCACGGAAACTCTTCTCTGCCTTCAAATCACTGCTCAATCCTACAGGATATCGCTCCTACAGTAGTCACACCGATCACATCCGTGAATAATGCCTCATTGTCTTCGGGCGTATTTCCAGCTGCCTTCAAACAAGCCAGAGTTACGCCACCACTGAAAAAGACTACGCTTAACCCCGCCTTGGTTGAAAATTATCGGCCGGTGTCACTGCCTCCCTTCCTCTCGAAAACCATTGAGAGGTCACTGCCTTCCTCGCCCATCACCACCTACTTGACCCAGGGTTTCAGAAGTGGCCACTCCACTGAGACAGCTTTACTATCTGTCACAGAAGCCCTAAAAACAGCCAGAACACGAGGGCAATCATCTGTACTCATCCTTCTTGACTTATCGGCTGCCTTCGATACAGTCAATCATGACATACTTTTAGCCACACTCGCCAACATGGGCATCACAGGCACTGCCCACTCCTGGCTCGAGTCCTACCTCCCTCGACGCTCCTTTAATGTGTCTTGGCAAGGTCGTCTGTCATCGACTCATACCCTCTCCACGGGGGTGCCGCAGGGGTCGGTGCTGGGTCCCCTTCTGTTTGCCATCTACACCACCTCGTTGTCCCATGTTATCCGCTCACACAGCTTCTCTTACCACTGTTATGCCGATGACACACAGCTATACCTGTCGTTCCAGCCGGACGACACCACGGTCTCCGCACGCATCTCCGCCTGTCTCTCTGATCTGTCAATTTGGATGAAAGACCACCATCTACCGCTTAATCTGTCAAAAACCGAACTCCTGGTCATCCCTGCCCATGAGTCAATCTGCCATGACATCAACTTGAAAATTGGTACTGTCACTATTACCCCTAACCATGCTGCTAAAAACCTGGGCGTCGTACTGGATGATCGTCTTTCTTTCTCTGAGCACATTTCCTCTGTAGCGAGGTCATGCCGCTATGCATTGTACAATACTAGAAAAATCAGACCATACCTGACCCAATATTCCGCACAGCTCCTGATACAGGCTAGAGTCACCTCCCGCCTTGATTACTGCAACTCCCTCCTGGCTGGCCTACCTGCTTGTGCAATCAAACCATTGCAAATGGTCCAGAATGCTGCAGCGCGACTGGTTTTCAATCAACCCAAAAGGACACACGTCACCCCACTCTTCAGCAACCTGCACTGGCTGCCTGTAGCTGCCAGAATTAAACACAAAGCTCTGACACTAGCCTACAAAACCATCACAGGATGTGCCCCTGCCTATCTCAACGTCTTACTCAAGGCTCACGTCCCGACCAGGGCGTTACGCTCCGCTCATAAAAACCGTCTAGTTGTACCCTCGCCTCTCGCAAAGCGAGGTCACTCTAAACTCTTCTCTGTGGTTGTCCTCAAATGGAGGAATGACCTACTGTGGAGGGGGGCGTGGTGCATGAGCTGCAGGAGAGAGGTGTGGGGAGGGCTCAGGAGAGCAGTGCCAGGTGAGAGTGATTGGCACACCGGTTCCCAATTGCCTAATCACTCTCGCCCTCTTTTCCACCACAGTAGCGTTCTGGGCCAGAAGAGGAGGCAGGACGGAAGAAGACACACAGACACACAGCAGACGGCAGCAAGACACCTGTGAACGGCTGCAGTATGGCTCTGATTTGTGCAGTAATAAAAGAATCCCTTACAAATGGGTTTGGTCTCCGACTGGTCTACTGCAAGAACAGCAACATCCCTTTCTACCTTTAAAAAAACTTGTAAAAACCTTTCTCTTTTGAGACTGCTTCCCTGCCTAACAAAACTAACAACACTAACAACTACTCTGTGCTCCTTTACACCTTTGTCAGCTTATGTCCTCCTCTGTAAGTCGCTTTGGATAAAAGCGTCTGCTAAATGCAATGTAATGTAATGTAATGTAATTCTAAACTACGGCGTCTCACACATGCGAGGTGCGTTCAATGACCGTCAGGCTGACTATGATGCGTTCATGAACGCTCTTTCTTTGAAAAAACATAAAAAACAAATTTATTCTAGGCTATTTATGCGATAGTAAAAAAATGGTAAAAAAATTTACCAACCGCATTTCATATCCAGTTTCGGTATTTAGCCAACCATTTAATTTTTATTCGGTTTCTGCCGAAAATTTTCATTTCGTTGCATCCCTAATTTATATATCTGGCTTTGGATGTACAACACGTTTTTAGTAGAAGACATTCATTTTGGCTCTGCACGTGAGATTTGCATGCAAGAAGAAGAATCTTCCCCTGCTTCTTCAAAATTTATATTTAAGCTGCTTGATGAAAAGATGAAAAAAGGTTTGACCAAATTATAAAAATTTAGATATTAACTGTGTGTTTGAAACCATTTATTGAGACCACAAATGGTCAGGCTGATCCACTGTCCACCGGGGTATGAGTAAGATGTCATGTAATAAAATCATAAAGAGGGTGAAGAGAGCGCTACACTCTCTAGCATGCACATGTCCAGCAAGGACTTGTGCGAGTTGTATTATTTGTTAATGAACAGGAAAGCCTCCTCCCGCTGCTGTTTTTTGATGTTTTTATCAAAATGGTTTCTCAGTTGAAAATATCTGAAGAGATCCTGTTTTTCCAAATTGTGTTTTTTCCTGAGATAATCAAAAGAAACCAAGACATTATTAGTAGAAACTGTACAGTAAGAGGTAATACCTAAATTTGTCCAATATGTAAATCTGCTGTCCAGTTTGGCTGGTGTGAAGTCTGTATCGAATGCTATCCAACGTAGTAGTCGTGAATTTCTTTCGAATTTAGGGTCTTTGAGAATTTTGTACCATATGTTTAAAGGGTTTATAATCAAATTGGTTAGTGTGTCTGTCGATAGGTACTTTTTCAGGAGAGTTTTGTCTCCCAGCAGAGATGGGAGACGTTCACATATAAAATTTTGTTCTATCTCTTTCCATTTTGCATCACATTCCGGATCACACCAACCAACCAGGAAGCGCAACTGTGCCGCTCTGTAATAATCCTCCAAACAGGGTAGAGCCCTACCACCTTTGTTTTTTGGTAACTGCAGCGTCTGAAGTCTAATCCGTGGTCTTTGTTTTGCCCAAATAAAAGTAGATATCATCCTATTCCATTCATTAAATTGCTTTGGTGGTATCTTAATTGGCAGTGACTGGAAGAGGTACAGGAGGCGGGGCAGCAGGTTCATCTTAACAATGTCTATCCGGTTGTACATGTTTGTCGGTAATAAGGACCAGCGGTCTAAATCTGTCTTGATATCAGTTGTTATAGAGGTATAGTTGTGGTCATAAATGGTAGTTAAGTCCTTTGGTATTTGTATTTGTTGTTTTCATGTGGGTTCAGATTATAGGTTAGAGTTTGGGTTTTATGTAAATTTAGCTTATAGCCGGAATATGAACCAAATTTTTCAAGTAGATGTAACAATTTGGGGAGACTTACTTTGGGGTTGCTAAGGGTCATAAGAATATCGTCAGCATAAAGACAAATTTTATATTGTGTATTTCCAATCCGTACACCAGTTATGTCTTTATCCTCTCTTGTTGCCTGAGCCAGTGGCTCAATAAAAAGAGCAAAAAGTGTAGGGCTAAGGGGGCACCCCTGACGACAACCTCTCTTAAGAAGTATTGTATTAGACAAGGACCCGTTAATTTTTATTCTGGCTGTGGGAGAGCAGTATAGGGAATTCAAACATCCTATTACCTGATCATTGAAGCCGAAACGTTTAAGAACCAAATACAAATATTTCCACCGAACAGAATCAAAAGCCTTTTCAGCATCAAGGCTAATGGCTATAGATTCCCTGTCGCTATTTCTCATCTGATTAATGAGGTGGAGAGCTCGTCGCACGTTGTCTTGGGTTTGCCTGTGCTTTACAAAGCCAGTCTGATTTGGGTCTATCAGATCTGGGACAATGTCCTCCATCCTTTTTGCTAATATTGATGCAAATAATCTGTAGTCCATGTTTAACACTGATATGGGTCTATACGAGCTACATTGCGTTTTGTCCTTTCCTGGTTTGGGGATCACTGAAATTATAGCTTGTCTCCAGGAAAGTGGTGTCTCCCCGCCCCTTAAGACATAATTAAAGCATTTTTTGAGTACTGGTACAAGAGTTTTTCGAAATATTCCATACCATGCCGCTGGGTAGCCATCAGCTCCTGGCATTTTACCTGTTTTCAATCTCGATATGGCTCTATTAATTTCTTCATCCGTAATGTCTTGGGTCATTATTTTATTTTGCTCCGTTCCCACCGATGGTAAATCTAAAGATGATAAAAAGTCTGATACAGTTACTAATTCAGCTGCCTGGGGTTGTGAGTATAAGTTATTATAATAAGATTCAAATATGTTTTGACTATCCTCCAGTTCGTGACTCATTGTATCGGTCTGTGGGTCTTTAATTTTGTGAATAGATCTCTCTGCCAGTTGTTTGCGTATCCTCCATGCAAGCAATTTTTTAGATTTAGGGCCACTTTCGTAGAATGATTGTTTGATAAATTTAAGTCTTTTTTCCATTTGAATTTCATATATGTTATTGAGAGCTTGTTTTGTGTCACTAATTTGGTTTAGGACATCATCTTCAGGATAACTCATATGTCTGATTTCCAGGAGTTTTAATTTTGCAGTCAGATCATTGATTTGTTCATTTGCTAATTTTGTGCATTTGCTTTTACTCTTTACTGCTTTATTGTTGAGTTTGAGTCCAACAGAAGAGAAGAGAAAGTTAGAGCCAGAGAAGAGTTTTACTACAAAATGCATAAAGATGATTATGAATATGATTCCCTCTTTGTATTTTTGCCGCAGCTCAACAAGGAAACACTGTTGACTAAAAGTGTGAATATTGGAAGATGCCCACTTGATTTGTCTAATTCAGACTGCTGAAAATTCATATCAACTCCACCAGCTCAACTTCAGGGTGCATTTTACATTTACACATACACCGTAAATAGTCTACGTCTTGGATCGGCATGAAACTTCTCTGAATGGATCTGTATGCATCTGTACAAACGTTGAATCAGAAGATGTTTAATGATTGATTTTTAAAAAGGTGCATTTCATAAAGAAATGTCCAACTTAACTTAACTTAAAATCAGCCCATTCAACTTAGAAGAAATTGGTTAGCACAGTGGTGCAGTGGTCAGAATTCTGGGTTTGAACCTGCCAGTCTTTTTGTGTGTCTGTGTCTGTGTGGTTGTCTCTAGTTTCTCCAGATTCCTTCCACAGTCCAAAGACATGCAGGTTTATAGGTGACTCTACAGTAAACTGTGTGTGGGTGTGAATGGCTGTTTGTCTCTATGTGTCAGCTCTGTGACCTGTCCTGGTTGTACCTTACCTTTCACCCACCATCACCTGGCACTAGCTCTAGCTCCCCTCCACCCTGGAAAGGATCAGCGTTTATAATAACAGATGGATGGGTTAATTTTGGATGAATCCTGTATTTTTTTTTTGTTCTCAACTGCTTTGACAAGGCATTTCTCTTCACTTCTGCTCTGATCATGCCTCTGACTGGCCTCTTGTCCATTTACATTTAGCTGACACTTTTATCCAAAGGACTTACAAAACGGCCCCTGATCTGACACTAGCCACAAAGCTCTGACACTAGCCTACAAAACCATCACAGGATGTGCCCCTGCCTATCTCAACGTCTTACTCAAGGCTCACGTCCCGACCAGGGCGTTACGCTCCGCTCATAAAAACCGTCTAGTTGTACCCTCGCCTCTCGCAAAGCGAGGTCACAGCAAGACACCTGTGAACGGCTGCAGTATGGCTCTGATTTGTGCAGTAATAAAAGAATCCCTTACAAATGGGTTTGGTCTCCGACTGGTCTACTGCAAGAACAGCAACATCCCTTTCTACCTTTAAAAAAACTTGTAAAAACCTTTCTCTTTTGAGACTGCTTCCCTGCCTAACAAAACTAACAACACTAACAACTACTCTGTGCTCCTTTACACCTTTGTCAGCTTATGTCCTCCTCTGTAAGTCGCTTTGGATAAAAGCGTCTGCTAAATGCAATGTAATGTAATGTAATGTAATTCTAAACTACGGCGTCTCACACATGCGAGGTGCGTTCAATGACCGTCAGGCTGACTATGATGCGTTCATGAACGCTCTTTCTTTGAAAAAACATAAAAAACAAATTTATTCTAGGCTATTTATGCGATAGTAAAAAAATGGTAAAAAAATTTACCAACCGCATTTCATATCCAGTTTCGGTATTTAGCCAACCATTTAATTTTTATTCGGTTTCGGCCGAAAATTTTCATTTCGTTGCATCCCTAATTTATATATCTGGCTTTGGATGTACAACACGTTTTTAGTAGAAGACATTCATTTTGGCTCTGCACGTGAGATTTGCATGCAAGAAGAAGAATCTTCCCCTGCTTCTTCAAAATTTATATTTAAGCTGCTTGATGAAAAGATGAAAAAAGGTTTGACCAAATTATAAAAATTTAGATATTAACTGTGTGTTTGAAACCATTTATTGAGACCACAAATGGTCAGGCTGATCCACTGTCCACCGGGGTATGAGTAAGATGTCATGTAATAAAATCATAAAGAGGGTGAAGAGAGCGCTACACTCTCTAGCATGCACATGTCCAGCAAGGACTTGTGCGAGTTGTATTATTTGTTAATGAACAGGAAAGCCTCCTCCCGCTGCTGTTTTTTGATGTTTTTATCAAAATGGTTTCTCAGTTGAAAATATCTGAAGAGATCCTGTTTTTCCAAATTGTGTTTTTTCCTGAGATAATCAAAAGAAACCAAGACATTATTAGTAGAAACTGTACAGTAAGAGGTAATACCTAAATTTGTCCAATATGTAAATCTGCTGTCCAGTTTGGCTGGTGTGAAGTCTGTATCGAATGCTATCCAACGTAGTAGTCGTGAATTTCTTTCGAATTTAGGGTCTTTGAGAATTTTGTACCATATGTTTAAAGGGTTTATAATCAAATTGGTTAGTGTGTCTGTCGATAGGTACTTTTTCAGGAGAGTTTTGTCTCCCAGCAGAGATGGGAGACGTTCACATATAAAATTTTGTTCTATCTCTTTCCATTTTGCATCACATTCCGGATCACACCAACCAACCAGGAAGCGCAACTGTGCCGCTCTGTAATAATCCTCCAAACAGGGTAGAGCCCTACCACCTTTGTTTTTTGGTAACTGCAGCGTCTGAAGTCTAATCCGTGGTCTTTGTTTTGCCCAAATAAAAGTAGATATCATCCTATTCCATTCATTAAATTGCTTTGGTGGTATCTTAATTGGCAGTGACTGGAAGAGGTACAGGAGGCGGGGCAGCAGGTTCATCTTAACAATGTCTATCCGGTTGTACATGTTTGTCGGTAATAAGGACCAGCGGTCTAAATCTGTCTTGATATCAGTTGTTATAGAGGTATAGTTGTGGTCATAAATGGTAGTTAAGTCCTTTGGTATTTGTATTTGTTGTTTTCATGTGGGTTCAGATTATAGGTTAGAGTTTGGGTTTTATGTAAATTTAGCTTATAGCCGGAATATGAACCAAATTTTTCAAGTAGATGTAACAATTTGGGGAGACTTACTTTGGGGTTGCTAAGGGTCATAAGAATATCGTCAGCATAAAGACAAATTTTATATTGTGTATTTCCAATCCGTACACCAGTTATGTCTTTATCCTCTCTTGTTGCCTGAGCCAGTGGCTCAATAAAAAGAGCAAAAAGTGTAGGGCTAAGGGGGCACCCCTGACGACAACCTCTCTTAAGAAGTATTGTATTAGACAAGGACCCGTTAATTTTTATTCTGGCTGTGGGAGAGCAGTATAGGGAATTCAAACATCCTATTACCTGATCATTGAAGCCGAAACGTTTAAGAACCAAATACAAATATTTCCACCGAACAGAATCAAAAGCCTTTTCAGCATCAAGGCTAATGGCTATAGATTCCCTGTCGCTATTTCTCATCTGATTAATGAGGTGGAGAGCTCGTCGCACGTTGTCTTGGGTTTGCCTGTGCTTTACAAAGCCAGTCTGATTTGGGTCTATCAGATCTGGGACAATGTCCTCCATCCTTTTTGCTAATATTGATGCAAATAATCTGTAGTCCATGTTTAACACTGATATGGGTCTATACGAGCTACATTGTGTTTTGTCCTTTCCTGGTTTGGGGATCACTGAAATTATAGCTTGTCTCCAGGAAAGTGGTGTCTCCCCGCCCCTTAAGACATAATTAAAGCATTTTTTGAGTACTGGTACAAGAGTTTTTCGAAATATTCCATACCATGCCGCTGGGTAGCCATCAGCTCCTGGCATTTTACCTGTTTTCAATCTCGATATGGCTCTATTAATTTCTTCATCCGTAATGTCTTGGGTCATTATTTTATTTTGCTCCGTTCCCACCGATGGTAAATCTAAAGATGATAAAAAGTCTGATACAGTTACTAATTCAGCTGCCTGGGGTTGTGAGTATAAGTTATTATAATAAGATTCAAATATGTTTTGACTATCCTCCAGTTCGTGACTCATTGTATCGGTCTGTGGGTCTTTAATTTTGTGAATAGATCTCTCTGCCAGTTGTTTGCGTATCCTCCATGCAAGCAATTTTTTAGATTTAGGGCCACTTTCGTAGAATGATTGTTTGATAAATTTAAGTCTTTTTTCCATTTGAATTTCATATATGTTATTGAGAGCTTGTTTTGTGTCACTAATTTGGTTTAGGACATCATCTTCAGGATAACTCATATGTCTGATTTCCAGGAGTTTTAATTTTGCAGTCAGATCATTGATTTGTTCATTTGCTAATTTTGTGCATTTGCTTTTACTCTTTACTGCTTTATTGTTGAGTTTGAGTCCAACAGAAGAGAAGAGAAAGTTAGAGCCAGAGAAGAGTTTTACTACAAAATGCATAAAGATGATTATGAATATGATTCCCTCTTTGTATTTTTGCCGCAGCTCAACAAGGAAACACTGTTGACTAAAAGTGTGAATATTGGAAGATGCCCACTTGATTTGTCTAATTCAGACTGCTGAAAATTCATATCAACTCCACCAGCTCAACTTCAGGGTGCATTTTACATTTACACATACACCGTAAATAGTCTACGTCTTGGATCGGCATGAAACTTCTCTGAATGGATCTGTATGCATCTGTACAAACGTTGAATCAGAAGATGTTTAATGATTGATTTTTAAAAAGGTGCATTTCATAAAGAAATGTCCAACTTAACTTAACTTAAAATCAGCCCATTCAACTTAGAAGAAATTGGTTAGCACAGTGGTGCAGTGGTCAGAATTCTGGGTTTGAACCTGCCAGTCTTTTTGTGTGTCTGTGTCTGTGTGGTTGTCTCTAGTTTCTCCAGATTCCTTCCACAGTCCAAAGACATGCAGGTTTATAGGTGACTCTACAGTAAACTGTGTGTGGGTGTGAATGGCTGTTTGTCTCTATGTGTCAGCTCTGTGACCTGTCCTGGTTGTACCTTACCTTTCACCCACCATCACCTGGCACTAGCTCTAGCTCCCCTCCACCCTGGAAAGGATCAGCGTTTATAATAACAGATGGATGGGTTAATTTTGGATGAATCCTGTATTTTTTTTTTTGTTCTCAACTGCTTTGACAAGGCATTTCTCTTCACTTCTGCTCTGATCATGCCTCTGACTGGCCTCTTGTCCATTTACATTTAGCTGACACTTTTATCCAAAGGACTTACAAAACGGCCCCTGATCTGGTTGGAACTGGTGATGCGTTCCACCAACAGGGAACAACAGAAAAGAGCCACCAGGCACACCGCCACTTTCTAGAAGGGCTTTCTCTATGCATGCTGGGAGGCCCATCAGGAGGGCGTTGCAGTCATCGATGTGAATAGTGGCTGAAGCACTATTGTAGTGTTAAGATTCATGGATGGCCGTAGCACAAACACATAAACACTACAGTATCTTGGAGAACCTTGTGTGAGACACTGAGAAAAAAGCCATGTGTCTGTGCACAGACAGAAGGACCTTGAAAAGTGTGAAGGCGCTTGTTGCTCAGCCATTCACAGTAAGACATCGCTCTGATAAGAATGTGATTTGTTGAATTAGCACTGTTGGCCACGTGGATGGCTCAGTGCCTCTCTCATGGTCAGAGTTGTATTAATGTAGTGTAGTCATGCAAACTGCTGCAGGTTGTAGTGTCACCCTGACCTTCTCCTAGTAATCTCTGCTGTTTAAGGATGTTTAAGCAGTTCACCTCTTTATGTCCAGTTCTTTATGTGTGTTACTTCTTTTTATTTGGCTTAACCATGATCTGTCCGATGCTTGTGCCGTATGGCTGTTCATAGATAATGTAAAAAGTGTGAATTTTAACAATGTTGTTGGGTTTTTTCAGGACTCTGGCAACTCTGGCAACTTGTCACTGATTTCATTCAGTATCGTGTACAGCTAGAAAAGCAGCCAACGAGAGCTCTGCGGGCAGAATTAGGATAAGGGACATTATTACTGTATGCCAGTGCCAGAAATATGACAAATAACAACTCTTAGTTACCCTAACGATAAACATGAACGTCTTCCAGTAACCTCTAAGCTAAATTAATTGATGTTGACTGATGTCAGGATTTAACAGATCAAACAAGATGTTTGACTAAAAATGAAAAATGTAGAAAGGTAAATTATGTCTAGCAGTTATGTCTCCAATATGTCTGTGTCACACTAAGCTCCAATTTTATTCAACTTCTTCCTTTTTACATGCATACTCAATCTTTGTGCTCAGTGTGAAACCAGATGACTGATGATGAGAAGAAGAAGAGCAGCAGCAGCAAGTTTGCTTTTCTTGTATATGTATTATAGTTGAATACAAAGTGTGGTGCAGCAATACGACATCATTGTTAGTATGTAAATAGAAGCTGCTGCCCAGGTGAAGAATCCCCAGCTGACACTGTCAGACTAAGTCATGAGGTGCACAGTTGTCCACTATGACTGAAGTCCTGGCTGTCTACCTCCACAGCAGCAGCTAACATACACAACTATAGTTTTCTCTCATCACTGCCTGTCAGCTCAACACTTACATATAAACTCAATTCATCCACCCAGTCAGTTATTTTCCATTATGCATGGGCAGATTTAGTTTCTTTCCAACTTTACAGTCAACGTAGATCTCACTATTTTCCCCAAATCAATCAAATCAAATTAAATTTTATTTGTATAGCCCAAATTCACAAAGTACATTTTTCTCTGAGGGCTTTACAATCTGTACAGGGAGTGACACCCTCTGTCCTTAGACCCTCGGTTCCAGTGAGGAAAAACTTGCCCACAAAAACCTTTAACAGGTAAAAAATGTGGAAGAAACCTCAGGAAGAGCCACAGAGGAGGGATCCCTCTCCCAGGACGGACAGACGTGCAATGGATGTCACGTGTACAGGACAAATTAACACAAACATATTGTACAATCACAATGACTGACAAAATGACAATAAATCAGAGAGTATTTGCTTTGAGTATGAGTAATACATGTGCATCCTGCAGCTAGCTGAGGTTGGGCATACAGGAAAAGACACGTCATGCAGACTGGACAGAAAACTCAGTTGACTTGTTAGAAGTCACTTGTCTGTTATCTTGGCACAGTGATTAAATGTCTGTGGTTTGAAGCAATGCCTGTCTGTTTGCATGGAAGAGCGTCACAGAGGATTTTTTTCACCGAGAGAATAGAACCTTGATGTTTATCTGTGGTCCAGTTAACACTTCACTACAGATTGTTTGGATGACTGATGGACTCAATCAGATGTATTGACATAAAAACCAGGGGTCCAGGGGTGTGGTTTTTAGGTTCTAGGTACACACAGTTTTCCTTTTTAAAATCAGAAAGTGAGTGAACAGATGGAACAGTCAGAGCTTCATTGCCCAATTATTTCAAAGTCTGACATTGCTCACAAAACTGAATGGCCTCGTATGAGAAGAGAGAAAAGATCTGATGTCCGACAAGATGCTGTGGGAAAATCCCTCATCGAACTGAAAATCATTTATGTCATATCTGCTTTTCATTATTAAACAGCGTTTAATAGGTTTACCATTCCGTGTTACCTCTTAAACTGGTCCGATTGTACAAGTTGATTTGGTCAGTTGCGACAGTCAGCAGCTTCAGCTGGCACTTAATTTCTTTAAATATTTAGTGACAATGAAATATGTAGTGAGCTATAAATCTCTTAAGCTCAGCTCTGGAGCTGAAACAACTGTAATATAAGATGCGTTATGTTCGTAAAACATGTTGTCCTAGATGCATTATCGTTCTTTCAAAACATATTTGCTAAAGCAGATTAGTTATATGTGAACAGAATTAGTGGCAGACAGAACAATGAAGACAGAGTGAGAGCTGCTCAGATGTAAGCTGCTGATTAGAACAGTGAAGCTACAGCACAGCTCACCTCCAGTGCTCTTCATATCATTTCCCCGGTGTTTAGAACTGCTTCAGCAAAGAAACAGTCCCACAAATTCCTAATTACCCATCGCGCAGCATGTGAGTGATGAGGAACATATTACATATTGTACATATTGTTTTTCCGCTCCACTCACTACAACACACACACACACACACACAGATTGAAGTGTGTGACAGTGCATTGGCTCCCATTGTTCTCAGTAAACTATTTTCTTTCCAAGAATAAAAGTGCCACAAAGATGGATCATGCATGTGCACAGCAGAGTTTGGCAGAAAGCATCAGCCTGCAGCACCGAGCCACTGAGAGGGAAATCCATCAGGGAACTGTGACATAGTTTAAAAACACTCATCACAGCGTGCTGTGCATTCCCTCATGTTTCCTGATGATTCTTTTCTTTCCCTACTGTATCAATACAGTAGTATACTGGAAAAAGACAATGGGGCTCATATAAGAACTGTTTTTATGAACAGATTTGTTCTTATAAGGCATGTATGAGTGATTTAAATGAGCAGTGTGTAGGATTTAGTAGTAGGGAGAAGTATGTAACGCTTTACGTCACTAAGTCACACACCACCAACTATTTGACTGGTTTTGGTGAAACTGGATCATATATTATGGAGAAAATGTTTTCTGGTTTACCCTCTGATGTCCTCCGGCTGCTCCGCCTTAACTCTCTGTGATTTACAGAGTTTATGATGGACAGTGAAGTAAACTGCTGCCAACTGTAGCTGCTGTTAGCTCAGTTTGTTAGTCGGGCTGCCTGGACTGTGAGCTTGTGGCACCGGATGAGGGGAATACTGACTAAGAGCAGAGCCTGTGTTGTGCCAGAACTGGAGCTGGGGACAATGTTTCTGGGCTGAGCAGCCTATGGACAAAAGACCAAGGGGACGTTGACAGAAGAAACTACCAGGCTCTGTCTTTTGTTTTTACTTTTCCTTTTTAAAACTGAATTGATCTGCGAAACATTAAAACCAGTACACATACTGTACATGTTTATTGTGAGACATATGCGATGAGTCAGTTATGAGTTATAGTGAGCAGAGCCAGTAGCCCACTGTGACTGGATGAATGTAACTGATGGAAACATAAAATTGTACAAAAACACTGACAAAAACTCATTTTGAATCTAATAAGGCTCTGTGGTATGTCCTTATCGTTAGAGTATAAATGTGAAATAAAATCCTCTGAAACGTCATGGAATATAATCTAACATGAATCCATAAAAAGGAGCTGATTTGTTTCCTCTGCTGACATTCTGAGTGCTGATATTTGAAAGTTTGTTGGATGCAGCACAGACTGTGTGGGTGTACTTATCTGAACACTCCATCCTCAGGACTTAAATAAGAGGAAGTAGTTCTAACCTCAGTGTTCACTGGAAAAGTCTCAGTCTGTTTGCCTGTAAGGATAGTTCTGGTTAATTACTTGTGACTAAATGAGACAAGAGAAAATGTTGCAGCACTCTAAAGCATCAGTAATAAACCAGTGTACTTGGTGTCAGTCCTTCAAAATAAAAGAAGCTGACATGAGACAGCTAGACAGGAGCAACTTTGAGTACTTTGGTGCTGAATGTGGGTGAATGTTGTCCACCCACATTCAGCACCATAGACATGAATTGAATGCAGCTGTGAGACAGGGTTTTTTGTGACTAAGTGTTTAAGGTCACTGGTGAACATCGAGAACAGGGAAATCAACTGCAGTAAAAACTGCAGTAAAAATAGACAGCAGGGTGAGAGAAATGATGAAGCAGAGTAGATCCAACATCATTGCATTGGAATGCTCTGAAATCTAAAGCAGCCTAACAAATCTCTGAGCGGACTCGTTCTAAACTGGAGATATAATAGCTGTCAGCTAATAGATTGACGATACACTCCACAGTGCTATTAAAGAAACAGACTTAATTGAATTGGGACTGTGCTCTCCATAATGAGTCTGCTGAATTGATTTGAAAGTGTTTACAAAATGTCCTCAATAAACAGATCATTGTTAAAGCATATCATTCTCCCTGTCCTGATTATGTTGTCACTGAGGGACGTATAGTGCTGGAGGCATATTAAATCTTCAGAAATAAAAATATGTCAACCTGTTTTGAGTTAATTCTGGTATTTTCATTTATTAAAGAAATGATTATGCAAGAAATTATCCAGAACTAGTGAAATCCTAGTTTACAAATTGTTACAGTTTTCCAAATATATAATTCTTCATTTGTTTTGTAATTTTGGAAAGTCAACCCAGAGTTTTTAGTTTAATAAACCACATCATAATACTTGGATGAGCGTCTCCACGTGTGCTTATTAAAGCGTGTCGGTAACTCCTCAACTTAACCTCAGCCGACCAAAAGGAAAGGAAGAAAAGTTAGGCCAGTTCACACACACGTGGAAGTGTACTGCTGCCACAGCAGAGAAGACAGCTTGATCAGTATCATATTAAAACATGAAAAATGATTAATTATTGTTATAAAAAGATAACATCTCATATTATTATGACATACAAACTTGTCTCGTTTGAACAAAAAAATCTTCTTGTTCAACCATATTTGTTTAAACTTACATAATTAAGTTTGTATGTTGTGTGAACATATGTTGTGATAATTTAATTCTCATGAAGCCTCTAATCAGAGTTCACATTGTGTTGAATGTCTTCGTACTGTAGTCACAAAAAAATGACAAGTGGAAAATATTGACCCTGGATTTGTATCAAATACTCCAGGGTTGTATTAAAAACTAAAATAAAAAAAAATGATTAAAAAATGTTTTTGATGTTGGATCTCTGTCAATTATACATTTGATAGAAGTTTTAGGAGACTTCATTCAGAGAGAGAGAGAGAGACAGAAAGAAGAGGTGCAAGTGTGAGAGAGTGTGTGTGTGTGTGTGTGTGTGTGTGTGTGTGTGTGTGTGTGTGTGTGTGTGTGTGTGTGTGTGTGTGTGTGTGTATTCAAACAAAATACAGTAAACCAGTTGCAACTGTCAGTCATTGTGTGGTCACTGCAGCTGGTCCTCAGTATGTTGAGGCTCTTCCTGACGTTTTATGCAGCCCCTACAGTCTCCACCAGTCAGAGCAGAAGGGAACTTTGATCCGACCCTAATGGAAAAACCTGCATTTGGTACTCTGCGGTGTGGACACATCACAGTTTGATATCCATCCTACGTACTGAAACAAGAACATCGAGTCACTGAGTCAAAGCCTGTTCATCCTGCAAAGATACACAGGCTGCTTTAAGCTCAGACTACCAGATCTCTGAACCTAGACTCAGTCTGATCTGCCATGACGACATCATCAGTTATATTAGGCATTCCCCTTGTGATCAGCCCGGAGGTGTGGCTTATGGTCAAGTCCACTGACCCTTCATTTTCAGCCAACTTTATTAATGTATGACCTCACATACGCAAATGAAGCCGCGTCTGATCAGCACTGTGATTAGCATTCCAGCCCACACGTTAGCTATAGAGGCTTCTAAAATATTACTGCATGCTGTGCTTCAAAAGTAATAAGAAGAAGAAGAGTGGGAGGGAGGGGGCAGCCCAGAGAGACATCCCACTCTAACCTCTGCATTATAATCACACACTAAAGGATCATCATCCTCATTTGTCACAGTCCAGTTTACCTCTCTGAAGTATCAGGCCATAGATCTCACACCAAAAACAGTTTAAATCTGCAGGAGGAAACATTTTGGTGCATGGCGTGAAGCCTGAATGAAAGACTCTGACAGACTGCATGGAATAGTCGAGAAATATCCTCAGTCAGGTTCTAAAACCAAACTACTGGAGAGGAGTTCTCATGTGATAAACTTGAATTTACAAAATGTTTCAATAATAATAATAATAATAATAATAATAATAATAATAATAATAATAATAATAATAATAATAATAATAATAATATGACTACTGGCTGCAACTGTGCACCTCTGATTCTTTTAGTGTGTTTACCTTGGTGCTGTAATGACACATCAGATATATGAACACCATCTCATCTCCACCTGCTGCACCCAGAGCTTCAGGACTTCTTGCTCTTTGTCCACACTGGTCAGCATGGCGATCTGATAATTATGCATCTCCTGTTCAGTCCCATGAAGCTTCTGTAAGTGTGTAAGTGTGTGTCATATTGTCTGCAGCAGAAAAGATGGTGCAATTAAAAAAGTTGTTTTATAATCTTGACCAATCACAGTCCTCATAAAATAATCCAGAGTCACTGTTATGATCCCTGATCATATAAAAATGAAACATTGATCTGCACAAATTAATGATGGTAACTGTAATAAGAACATCCTCCGAGCTCCACCAATCCAATCACTCATTGTTATGGGGTGGAAAAGTCTTCCATGGCCAACAGACAAAAGAACTGAACCCTGTCATTCATTTCAATGAGATCCAAGTGTTAAGCAGCCAGTGCTGAATTACTAATCAGGCAAATTGTTTTGTGTCAGTTCAAATCTAGTTTAGAGGGCCTATATATTACCTTTTCATGATACATGTTCCTGAATACATCTGTGCTAAACAAATTGCATATCACAAATTCACAGCTACACAATGCTCTGACAAGAAGAAGCTGGAGGTCCATGGGTGTCAATAGCTAACTTTTGCCCTGGGCCTTCCTACAGTAATCATCAGGTCCTGGTAGCTATTATGTGAACCAGCGACACACTGTGTTAGACAAATTAATACATTCCTGGTTACCACGAGCATGTGTCACTCCATGGATCCAGAGGATGATACGAGTTACTACCCTGATACTGTCTTATGTTGATAAACCTTTATACTTATGGATTTATTACTCAAATTTGATGATCTCAAACTTCAACATTTTCTATGACAATGTTCTATCACATGTGCTGTTCACCGACTAGACCAAGTCTATTTCCATTGTTAAATCTTTAAAAGGATGAAAGTAGCAGAATGACATTGGTCAGCTTGTTTTTTTCTTGCCACGTTACGCATAAATTATTAAGTAAAAGCCCAAACTACAATATTACAATGTTCAAATGGAGTGACACCCTCTGTCCTTAGACCCTCGGTTCAGGTGAGGAAAAACTTGCCCACGAAAAACCTTTAACAGGAAAAAAAGGTGGAAGAACAGACGTGCAATTGATGTCACGTGTATAGAACAAATCAACACAAATATATTGTACACAAACAGGACAAACAGGCGTTCATGTATGCAGAGATAGAGCCAGATATTCTGGTGAGAGCAGTTATGAGTTTGGTGCCTTGCTCAAGAGGTGTGGTGAATTGGCCTGCTCTCCAGACACCAGTTCATACTCTGTAGTGACTGGTCTGTGCTGGACTTGTGCTGGAACCTTCTTCTGCTTCTGTATGTGTGAAAAGGTCTATCCAGGGGCTTGGCCACTCACTGACCCCTTATAAGAGTGTGTATGTTTGAGCTGTGTGTAAATCCAGATCTTGAGTCTGTTCTGTTCTGAGGAGGAAGTCTTAACACAACAGAGTTTAGCTTCTCTCTCTCTCTGCCATTCTCCCTGTAAATGTGCTGCTGTTACACCCAAAATGAGCAGTCTTCTGCAATCAAGGCCTTAAAAGGTGATTTTCACTGTCACAACCATAAATCAGAGACTCTGCTTTATCAGATTGTTTTAGTTTGTTGATATGCTTGTGTGATTTGATGCTGTGTTTGATGTGAAATTAAGTAGAAAACCAAGAGAATACCATACATAGTGAAAAGGCTAACTCAGGACGATGAAAAAACAACAACAACAACACACTGTGCTATTAGAAAAAAGGCGAAAGATAATATATTTATGTGTAATATTATATATTTGTAAATAGAGTGCCCTAAATCTGACAGATTGGACCTTTAAATGATGAGAAGTGAGGTCAGTGTGCACCAGTAAGGGTCTCCCTTTCTACCCAATATCAGCTCAATAATGCCCAACGTCTTTTCTCTCTCCTCATCCCTCAGTGATGCTTGCTGCTCATTTTGGGGCACTGTTTTATTCAAAATGACTACTATGTATTATATCAGTGTGCACTACAGAGGCTGGAGGCTTCGTTCATTCCTCAGTGGCTGGAAATGAAATACTCTGTTCCCCCTCTGTCCCCGGAGTCTCTTTGTATTGGCATGTATAAAATGCCTCTTCACTCGTTCAGATGTCAGGCAGTGTATCACTTTCCTGTTAAAACTTGTTTCCACTGCAAGCCCAATTAACTTGTAAATGGAGACATATTGAGACATTGAGCTTTACTGTGAAAAGCGTGTCTGGAGGCAGGCAAAGCCTTGCCCAAATATTGGTTCAATGTCAGTTTCTTTCCCTGTTGGCTACACTCTGACTCGCAGTGCTGATGAAGATAGATTAGTATCCTGACATAGATTGATGTGAGATTAAATAAGTGAGAGACTCTAAGGAAGACGTATCGAGGAAGAGTGAATGAGTTCAGCCCTGACCACGGGAACAGTTGAGTAAATAAGCAGCACGGGTCACCCTGGCTCTGTCATCATGACTTAACCAGCAGAGGATAGCTCTACAGTGAGGGAGATAGATAGAGAGAGAGAGGGCAGAGAGGTAGTTAAGGGACTAAACAAGCAGCACATTGTCACTGTGGCCCTGTCAGCTCGCGTTATAGCCCATGAGAAAGTAGGACAAATGGCCTGTGGCTGTCACAGTGCTGCTCGGGCTTTTTGATTGCCAAAAAGCCCTTTCAGCCACTTCCTGCCATTGTCAGTGAAATCTCAGGCAATAAGTTATGGCTTGTAAAGTGCATGACTACCGCTAGTATGTAATACCAATAATGATATAAATAGCATTAAATAAGAATAGTTTAATAGTAAGTTGATAATGATAATGCAATTCCATGGATTTATGTGAGACTGTGACCACCGTGGCTACGGGTGACATTTGATTTAATAATGGCACACTGAACTGTCCTTCATTTGCCAAGAATGAACTTCTTTAAAGACTTCATTATCAGGCAGCCTGAGTCAGAGTGGAAGGAACCACTAGCAATGTATATATATGCGTGTGTGTCTTGGTGAGGTACATGCTGTTATTTATTGTTTAGTCGTGTTTTATTTTTGTGATAATACCATTAGAATGTCTATCTGTGACACAGTGAGCCAGCCCTGTCTCCTAGAAAGTATTTTTATATACAGCTATAACAGCAGGTTTTTTTTTATTTTGAGAAAAATGAAATGACGACATTTTCTATGAACATAGTCAGGAAATGTTGTTCATTAACGCACATGACAAGCCACTAAAATATATCAGTAAATGTAATCTTACAGTGAAAATTTATTCATAAATCAGCAGAAACTACAAGCTTTGCCAAACCTTTAAGTGACATTACAGTGCAAGGTCACCAACAGCAGCTAATATTACTGACTAGTCCAACAGCAGTCAGCCCAGCTCGGCGTCTGTCTTTCAGCCTTTTATTTCACCAAGCTCTCACCAGCCACTAAAAGTCAGTCCCACATTTACTCTTGTCCCGTGGCTTCTTGCTTGCTCACTCTCTGCTTTCCTCTTCTTAGCTTCTACTCCCTGTCAGCATTACCCCGCAATGCCAGGCCTAAAAACCTTCTCCTCTTCCTGTTTGTCCAAAACTCATGTGGTACAAACACTAACAACCCCCCCAATTCAAGCAGATCACTAACATTCTTAGTGATCTGCATGAATGATCTGCAAGATTATTTAGTAGCCATGACAACACATATGTAGATAATCAGGGATTTCTTCTGATGCTTCTGAAAGACAGAAGCAGTAAAAACAGAGATGCGTTGAGCTCGTCTCTTCCTCCGTGTGTTTTATCAGTTCCTCGTTAAAAAGTAAGCATAACCATAGCAACCACACAGTACGTTTCTGCATAATTAAACCGAAGAAGATGTTTCCTTAGTCCTTTTCCTACTTTGCTTACAATCCAATCATAGTCTCGACTGAATAATCAGTTGATCATTCACAATCACAAACGATCTTCCTAATCTTCTTGATTTGTTTTTTAATGACAATGAACTGAACTGCTGGGAAACACCCATGAAGTCAGTAAACTGAATCTATATAGCTACAGAGATAAACAGTTAATTAATTTATTCATTCATTCATTTATTTTCCATGAACTGCCTAGCTGACTAACGGCAGTCACCAGTTAACCTGCATGTCTTTGACTGTGGGAGGAAGGCAGGGCACCCAGAGAGAACCCACGCATGTGAACATGCAAACTCCAAATAAAATATATTTTTGAGAAATCCATCAGCAGCTCGTGAAAGAACAGAGGACACTCTTCTTCCTTCAAATAATTAATTTTCTAACTGAGTGCTGCTTTCCAGCAGCACTCCTTCTTATGCACTGGCTGCCAGTTTCACAAAGATATTTCAGACTGCTCTGTAGTGGGCCAATCTTCATTTTGCTCTTAGATTAGTCCAATGCAAGTCAGACAGTCAAACATAAAGACCATAAAAATGTAGAAAGGTTCCTCATGTCAGGGGATCCCTGCTCTGTGAGCCAATAGGGGAGAGCAGATTCTCTGTATGTCAAGTCACTTTTCCAGAGAATACAGCATACAAGCTGTGTGTACTGTCATTCCACCAGATACTTGTGTTCGTCCATACGGGTATGTTTTGTCCAAAGACGCTTTCTAATTGTCTGTTTTGTGTTGCCAGGTTACCAAATATATAACAGTCTAAACCTGTTTATGATCAACAGAGAGAGCAAGAATGAAAGAAGCATGAGGAATCATATTACTGTGGTGGAGGGGTTTGTGTGTCGCTGTGAGCCTGGAGCTCTGCTGTCTGGGACAGTAGCTTCTGGAAGGGTAAATTGGTCCTGTGGAAGGACACTGACTGAATAAGAGTCAGCATCGCAGATGCCATAGTTTGAGATTGACAGGCAGATTGATGCAGTACTAGCAGTGATGTGGGCATTGTAATGTACCACAGTATTTACTTGTCATTGTTTATTCCAGTCTTCACCTGTTCTAGTGAACTTTAGGAAAGATTGGGATACATTTGGAACTGGGGTTGACCTTACAGAACAGAAATCTCCTCAGGTTCAAGAGCTTGGAGTAGAGCGTGTCAGCCTACAGTATTGAAACGAGCCATCTGATCAGGATGTATCCTGGATGCCTTCACATGAAAGTTTTCTGTAAACATTGAAGGAGACCCCGCGGTAGAATGGAAAAAGCTGGAGACTATATGTGTCATCTGGTTTGGAAGTACCTCAGGATCCCCCAGGAGCAGTTGGAAAATGTGCTCAGGAGAGGGACATCTGGACTACTTTGTTTAGCTTTGATGCTATCATGATCCTATCATGGCATTTCATATTTTCTTCATTCTTCTGTTGCCCACAGCCATCTGAATGGATCACTTACGAACTAAAAATTTTATCCAACAGTGCTGTTATTGTAAAGTTGTAGTACATTTTTGTGTTCTTTGCTTTATTCTTTCTGTTGTGGTCATCAGTTTGGTGCTCTTCTCTTAAATTCTTTGCTCTCCATGGTGTTTATGTCACCACCTTTAGTCACTTTTTCACCTTACTTTGCCCTCAAAACTCTCTTTTGGGTTCAAACCCTAATGAAGGATGCAGAGTTTAAACTAAACTGCATAAACTGTAAATTAAATCAATTTTATTTGTATAGCCCAAAGTCACAAAGTACATTTGCCTCAGAGGGCTTTACAATCTGTACAGGGAGTGACACCCTCTGTCCTTAGACCCTCGGTTCGAGTGAGGAAAAACTTGCCCACAAAAACCTTTAACAGGGAAAAAATGTAGAAGAAACCTCAGGAAGAGCCACAGAGGAGGGATCCCTCTCCCAGGACGGACAGACGTGCAATAGATGTCACCAACACAAACATATTGTACAATTACGATGACTGACAAAATGACAATGAATCACAATTAATGATAAAATGACCACAGTAGCAGATATGGTAGTAATAAAAAATGGTAGTAGTTCCACAGAGGAGGAGCCTGATAGCTGAAAGCTCTGGCTCTCAATCTACTTTTGGAGACTATAGGAACCACAAGGAACCCAGCATCCTGAGAGCGCAGTGTTCTAGAGGGGTAGTAAGGTACTATGAGCTCTTTTAGATATGATGGTGCCTGACCATGAAGAGATTTGTAAGTAAATTCTATTCTAGATTTAATAGGTAGCCAATGCAAGGAAGCCAAAATGGGAGAGATGTGATCTCTGATCTTGGTTCCTGTCAGAACACGTGCTGCAGCATTCTAATTTAACTGCAAAGTCCTAAGAGACTAAGAGAGTGTATAATTAGCTTTTAGAATCTTGTGATCTGGTCAGCGCTGTGGATGTTTATGACTGTTTAATGAACTGTTTGTCAGGTTTTATGAACAGTTCTCATTTGATCCGTTTAATATGTGTTTTCATGTGGACCAACCGATGGACGGACATACTGATTATTATAGTTATATATTTGGATGAATAATACATCATGTTGTTGGGGGCTTATACATCATCGTTTCTGAAAAAAAATCTGCATTCGCCATCCAGACGACTCCGGGCTATCCAGCGTTTTAGGGTTTTCCCACTCTGGGACCCATTCTCAAAAAATACCGTTTTCACACCTCGAAAAAGCTGGATTGAGGCCGAAACGATAAAATATTTATGCAGATTCGACCAAAAAGTACTCGTGTGGATGGGCCCTTACTTTTGTAGAATTTGTTGGGGTAGCTAGTGAGAGCAGACAGATGTCTGTCATTGTTTGGTGTGTGGTTAAGACACTTTGAAAATGTTACCTTTAGTTTTTTTCCAACAAGTGGCTTCATCTTCATTATGTCATCAACAGTGTTTCCTGCCTCCCTGCTGACACTAAACTCCTCAGCATCATCCTGTACACACTATAGAGGAAAGAAAACACATTTGCAGTACGGTGTTGACTCTGGAGAAGAGCACTTTATTGTGTGTCTGTATTTAATTGAACTGGATGTCATAGACTGTTTCATAATTAAACTGAAGTAGTTTATCTTTAATCAGCAGGAAAGTTATGAATGAAAGCCTGCTGTGTTATTTGCTTCCGGCTTTGAAATGCAATCTGAATATATTAGTACACTATTCACCCTGTGTTTTGATTCATTGCTGTACAATGATACATACACATAACAACATAATATAATACATAAATAATTCTAAAATATTTGAGATGGAGTGAAATCTGATGGTGTGAAGTGGCTTCAGACTCATTCTAGCCAGAAGTAGAAGTAGGCTCTGTTTGGTCAATTATTACACAACAAGAAGGTGTTAGCTGTAGGGATTTCAACATACAGAAGACAGACAGGTTACTGAATCCTTCAGTTAGCTTGTAGTTTTTACAGAGTGAGTTATACCTGTGTTAGCTGAGAATAGACAGTGGTTATTACTTACTGCTAGTGATGTCACTAAACTGCAGTAAATATGAATTCTGAACCAAAAGTGAACTGCTGTGTTGCTCATGGTTTTGGCTGTTAATAGGAACTCATCACATTTGCTCTATGTTTACCTGTTGTGTTAATAAATGCAGTGTAGAGTACATTTCACACCTTTCTTCCATCAGTAAAACACACACACGCACGCACGCACACACGCACACACATCATTCATTCAGTGGTCAAGGCAAACTGTTGTGCTGTGTTGGTTTATTACGTAGAGAATGTAGTGTGTAAGAATGAACTGGCTTCAACTTTTCAGTATGGAACTTTGGTCACATGATATGAGATAGTTGTATATGGATGGAGATGTTAAACACTGTCTCTGTTCAAAGATGGTCTCTGGTAAATGTCTTCCTTCATCTTCATTCTTCGTCCACTGATGCCTGGTCAATGACCTTTGACCTGTTCCCAGTGGATGCTGGGGTCTCTGTTCAGAGACCTGGTCTTCTGTCTTTCCTAGTTTTAAGTCCAGTTGAGTTAAAAGCTCCAAAAAAAGCTAATCGATGGACAGCGACTTGAGTTATTAAACTCAACAATGTGAAAAAATGTCAAAGTAGACGTTGCAGTTGGTTGGGTTTCTGGTGGTTCTTTACAGCTGCAGAACAACATGCGCACCTAGCTCAAACACTTTGGCTGGAGGTTGAGTAGCAACATCAAACATAGACTTCCCTGTATAAACCATATGAAGTCACGCACAAAGCCAGACACACCAGCTCAGATCTTGGACCCTCATTTCTTGGGTTTACTGGGAACATATGGAGCAGACTACCATCTCTTTGGACTGTGTGTTGAGATTTTTTTGTCATTTCAGTGACATAATTTTAAACTTCAGTACAATAAAAGATACTTGTTATCTCCTTAGATACCAAGACAAACAGGTCAAGGGACAAAATAATCTTTTATTTTTTTTCAAAGTGAACAACCTGCACACGGTACTGAGAGAGTCCCTGAACATATATATATATATATATATAATAAATAAAAAATCTCCTTCTCACCCCGGGGGGGTGGTATCCGTGTCATCCTCAAGCTTGGTTTGAGGGTTCTGCGCAGTATCTTCGATGTTCCTAGGACTGCACTCTTCTGGACTGAGGCTTCAGATGTTGTTCCCGGGATTTGCTGGAGCCACTCTCCCAGTTTGGGGGTTACTGCCCCAAGTGCCCCCACTACCACGGGGACCACGCAACCCTTGACCTTACATATCCGTTCCAGCTGCTCTTTCAACCCTTGGTACTTCTCAAGTTTCTCATGTTCCTTCTTCCTGATGTTGGCGTCAGCTGGGATCACCACATCTATCACCACTACCCTCTTCTGCTCTTGTGCTTATGGCCTGTTCTTGTGCTGCCATGATTAATGCCACTGGTAGGATTTCTTAATATCAGCCACTTCCTCTATCTGACGGTGGTACATGCCATGTAGGGGTTTGTCCCTCCAGGTATTCTGTTCCTCCTTCTCTGCACCCTCCTCAGGGTTCTGCTGCCTTAGACACTCACTTAGCAGTTCATCCTTCGGGGCCATCTTTCTGATGTAATCTTGTATTTTTGATGTTTCATCCTGGACCGTGGCCTTGATGCTCACTAGTCCTCAGCCTCCCTCTTTCCACTTAGTGTATAGTCTCAGGATGCTGGACTTAGGGTGGAACCCTCCATGCATGGTGAGGAGCTTTCTAGTCTTGATATCTGTGGCTTCTATCTCCTCCTTTGGTTTTCATCAGTTTATGATGCCAGCGGGGTATCTGATGACTGGTAGTGCGTACATGTTGATGGCTAGGACCTTGTTCTTACTATTCAACTGGCTTTTCATGACCTGCCTTACTCTCTGGAGGTATTTGGCTGTGGTTGACTTCCTTGTGGCCTCTTCATGGTTTCCATTAGCCTGTGGGATGCCAAGGTACTTGTAGCTGTCTTGGATATCACCTATGTTGCCCTCTGGTAGGTCAATCCCCTCAGTCCGGATGATCTTGCCTCTCTTTGAGACCATCCAGCCACACTCTAATCCGAATGACATCCCTATATCATCGCTGTAGATCCTGGTGGTGTGGATCAGTGAGTCTATTTCTCGCTCATTCCTGGCATACAGCTTGATCTCATCCATGTAAAGCAGGTGGCTGATTGTTGCCCCACTACGGAATCGGTACCCGTACCCGCTCTTCATAATGATCTGACTGAGGGGGTTCAGGCCTATGCAGAACAGCAGTGGTGATAGCGCATCGCCTTGGTATATGCCGCACTTGATGTTGACTTAGGCAATAATTGCAAGTATAAATATGTTTTCAGTTCTAAATTGAAGTAGAACTACTTGAATAATCACCATCATCAACTGTTGACAGCAGACAGACAGGATGTGAATTAACTTCAGCTGCTCATATCTCAGAAAGGCTTGATCACCAACTGGACAAAGTGGACCTCATGAGCCCAGAAGACCCAGGTCCCTGTGGCAGTTAGTTTAGAGGATATTTGAATGATATGGAAATTTGTTGATATTGTAGACACTACAAAAGCAACATAGAAAGTGAAGTGATAGTGGCTTTAAGGCAATATCTCCATTATTAGCTCATTTTAAGGTATCTTCTTGTAGAAATAAAATATTTTACATTATCCACTTTGTTGTTTCAGTGCACATTGTGCATTTTACCAAATATGAGTGTGCTTAATCGGGTTATTGAAACTAACTAATAGAGCGGGAGAAACAGTTCAGTCAGTGCTCACAACTCATTTTTGCCCAGAGGGTTCCTAAAGGGTTATTCTAACCTTGCATGCTGGGTTAACCTTGCCTCAGCAGGGAATTTTATTGCCACGCGATGGTCTGCAACCTCTCGACTCATGCTCATGTCTTTACTTTCCTGAAAATAACATGACATCATTATTCATTTTAGTCCAGGTGTTTTGGTTTCTTTACCAGTTGACCTGAAAAAATCATTGTGTGTGTGACAGCTCTCGGTCTCAGTACCCATCATTACCACCCACACACTGACCTGCACATTTGCACAGTGGCTTGTGTGCTTGGATGCACCATGCTGTATTCACTGGCAGGACTTTATGCGTCTGGATGTTCAGTCAGGTGGAAACAGTCAGACCAGACAAGGTCAGGAGGTTGTCGGTACAAATCCCAATGAGGGGGGGGGGTTCCTCCATGTGCTGCTCAGAGATACCGCAGATTGTCCACTAATCAGATGATCGGCGGTTCGATCCCTGGTTCAATCTCCTCCAGTCTGCATGTCGAAGTGTCCTTGGGCAAGATACTGAACCCCAAGTTGCTCCTGAAGGCTGTGCCATTAGTGTGTGAATGTGTATGAATTGTTAACTCTTCAAACTGATGAGCAGTTGGCACCTTGCATGGCAGCCAATGCCATCAGTGTATGAATGTGTGTGAATAGGTGAATGAGATATGTAGTGTAAAAGAGCTTTGAGTGGTCAGAAGACTAGAAAGGTGTTATACAAGTACAGTCCATCCATTTAAACTATCTAGCCCTTTATTTTAAAGGCTTTGTAATCTTACCATAGCTGCCATTTGTCGAGTAAAAGCGGAACTCACCCACTCATGCACACTCTTCATACAGGTTTCCATTGGCAACTTGAAATGAGATTCTAGTTGTGGCACCTAGCACGCCTTTCTTTTTTAGACACAGCCACTTAACACGTCATGTCTCAAAAAGCAAACAACGGTGCTTCCATTCTTTCACTGCTCTTATATGATGAGGCCTTTGTGTATGTCTCAGCTTTCCACCAGGAAATAATCCTGATACACGAAACTATGTGCCAGCTTGTCAACCTTTTTTTTCCATTGCACATCAGAGTTGGTATGATGTAATTGTAGGTAATGGTGTAGTTATATATTTAATGTAGAACCAATCAGTACTGATTCTAAATCACTCAAATCTGTTGTGGAGAAATTGCTGAAGTCAAAGGTCAATGGTGAGGTCAGGAGGGAAGAAAGTGTTCAGGAGCCTCTGATGTCTTATGCTGTATTATTTATTGACGCTTGGCCAAGGAGAACTAGAGACACTCTCAAAGTACATCTGAAGTGCTTGAGTCGGTCTCGCATTCTGACGAACTTGTGATGGTGCATATACTTTAAACCCAAAGATCACACCCCAAATACTATACGCCCCAGAATTAGTAAAAGAGAATGTCTTTACTCTTGGAGGTGTTATTGTCAACACATCCTAGTCTGGAGACACAGATGTCCGCTTACGCAGATTGGAACGGCAACAACAAGCTATCTATTATGACTAGGAAGGCAGCAACAGGTCTCTTCGACCCTGGCCACCACAGTGAGATATGGTGGCACCTAGTCAAGACAAACAGTTAATACTGGCGTGGATCACAAGGCTCACATGGGCCTCGTGTAACCTAAAAAGAGAAAATTCCATAACAATCCCCTCTTATTGATCATAAGATCAATACTAACTACCAAATAATAATATCTACCAAATTTAGAGACCACCAGGGAGTACAGTCAGAATGAGATTGACACAAACAATATAAAACATTCATAATCACACAGAATTATTCAAAAGGCCATCCATAAAAATCATTCTTTCAAACAAAGCAATCGGTTTAGATTAATTCATACAATCAGTGAAAAACCTTAAGAACCCCTCTTATGTACCCCATCATCCCATTCCCATGATGTGTGAGTTCCACTTTCAGGTCAACAAGGGCCTTTAAGCTAGCGAAGATCCCCTACAACACAAAGGTGTTAAAGAAGGTCATCAGATCATGTGCAAATATGCCACTGGGAGAGGAGAAAGATCAAATTTATTATTTCACCTAGTAGATAAAACCCTAGCAATTAGAAGGGGTTCCATAAAACAATTGATTTAACATTTCTAGAGCAAATTTCTTCTCTCTTTGAAATCAATCACAACAATCATCGTTGAAATCAAGACATTGCAAAATCTTCGACCCATGTACATTATGTACAGTAGAGGGTCACCACCATGGAGAGGTTACTAGCACATACGATGCATGGTGGCATGGAATCCATCTTCGTAGAACTTTCCATGAACAGTCATTATCCATCAGTTGCATATCATCATAACAAAATTTTAACTTTGAACTTTTAAGCATGTATTACATTACTGTGAAAACCATCATTGAAAATAGATTTAAAAAGTGATTCATAATATGGCAATTTCTAAATGATTAAAAATAACATCTCCTACAGTAGAATACTAAACAACCAGTAAAACCAGAATCATCACCTAAAGTTAACCTAAAATGAAACACAGAGGTAACAGAAGAAATAGACACCCTCCATTTACAGACCATAAGTCTCTTCATCATTTTCACCAAGAGAAAGATCATCAAGGTCAAAGCTTCGAATCCTTTCCCCAAAACCTTCAAAATAATAATACCTCTTACCCACTGGATTGGCAACCTCTGGACGTATACACACCTGGGGTGCTTGAACCACTGACCTTGTTGTCTTCTTCACGATTAGTTTAATCAATGAGATCATACAAGTGCAGAGGAAAAGAATAAAGAGTCCACCGACAAATAGAGTAGTCAAAAATTTAACTAACCCTGATCCCCATGACCCCAAGGTACCAGAAAAATCCCCAAAGTTGAACCCATGTTTATCATGTAACTCTTTGATACCTTAAGCTGTGTCATGCGCCATATCTATGACCTCAGCATTCAAGTTCCTGTTGAGTTATATACATACCATACCAAGGCAAGAGGATGCTGGCTATCTTTTGAGATGGGAGATTGGGATTTCTCTTTTATATTTATGTAGAGGCAGGTATAATGAAGCAATCTCAGCGGATTTCACTTCCCTGATCAAGGGAATTAGGTATGCCAAATAACAGACACCATGAAACAACTCATAGGGCACGCAGCAATAAGCTTTATCTCCACAGACTAGATACACTCTCTCAGGTAATGACGACTGTCTCAGAGTGACATTTACTACTGTTTTACAGCTGCTTTGTCCTAAATTATCAGGTCCGTCTCCTACTCCCTGAAAACACAAGGAAACATTTTGCCGTTCATGGGTGAACACCGGAGGCACATAAGTTGAGGAGTTCGCTCCATCTGTTGTGGCACTGAGCAGTTACGTTTCTGTATCTGAAGTGACTCCATGGACCTAACACCGGACCACGGCTGCACAGAAACTAGGGCCTCCACCATTAAAGATGCAATATATAGTTGGGGAACACACACCTGATTTCCAAGAGGTTTTGAACAGTTTGTTTGGGCCAAAACTATTTGAACTCTATATTCAAAACCTAATTTCACATACATCTGTATATGAATAATGCGAAAAAGTGTAGTATAATTGAAACCGCTCGGCTGGTACTGTTCATTATCTGTTTTAGCAACGTATAAGGCAATTTCAGCATTATGTGAATATTTTTGCCGAATCTATAGGGTAGGCAGGAGTATAGCACTCATTTGCTTCATCTTCAAATCTCATGGCCAAATTATTCCAATTGAACATCTCATAATCCGTTCTAGTGAATGGAATTGGATGAGACATTGGTGAGTGTATGGACGAAGGCATATTTTGACACAGCCAACAGTTACTGAGATTACGATCATGAGCATAATCAACCATTTGACTGAGGGCCGAATTTGTTTCTTGCACTAAAATTTGAGAAACTTCACCTGTACCTCCATTACTCCTTGTTGATTTAGGTTTGGCTACCTCAAGTGTATTTATGGAAGAAATTGACCAATATATAGAAAACTATCACCCTTATCAGTTTCACCATAGTACAGATCTTACTGCTCTACACCTTCCCTGGAACATCTCAGTAATTAACAGCCCACAGTTTATAATCGGGATAACTTTTCAATGGTTGTTTAGTGAAACACCACAGCTCCAGAGGTTCAGTCAAAGGTACAGCAGCTGTGAATGTTACCTTCATTACCTGGGTGCACTCAGCACTGTCTTAATCAGTCATGCGTTGTCCACGACCATTTACCTTGAGAGCAAGTCAGGGGGTAAACAATATAACAGTCATCACATCTGTCAATTGGACAGTCAAACATAACAGGGTTAACAGTTTGGTTAGTTTGGTTAATAGGCAGTTTGGTTAAAGTGCAGGAAATACAAGTCCTCACTGTCAACAACACCTGGTTCCACCTGGAAGACAAAAACTATTTTTTTTAAATATTTGATTAATACAAAATTTCCGTCATTAAAAGGATAAATTGGTTCCTCCAATGGTTTTGTGAGCCGTTCAGACACCTGTAATGATAAAATTCAAAACGTCAGTTAATCTTTTACATATTCATATTCATAAACTCATCCGTCCAAAGCAGAGAAGTTTTGTGTGGTGTCAAAGGGGGACTTATCCCTGTGGACATTGGTCTCCCCATTAACACCTCATGAGGACTTAGTCCTGTTGTTCGGTCCGACGGTCTTCGGATGGAATACAACACAATAGGCAGTGCATCAGGCCATTTTAGGCCTGTTGTCAGCACTGTTTTGGTCAACCGATCTTTGATAGTTGCGTTCATTCTCTCAACTTGACCAGAACTTTGTGGGTGATATGGAACATGTAACTGCCACTTGAACCCTAAGATATCTGACAGACCCTGCGTTATTCTTGATACAAAAGCCGGACCTCTGTCACTATCTATTCCCTGTGGCACTCCAAACCTAGGGATCACCTCTTTTAGCAGACACTTAACAACTGTTCGAGCGTCTTCTTTCCTTGTCGCGAAAGCCTCAACCCATTTTGAGAATCGATCTGTCACAACTAACAAATATTTGTAGCCTTGACAACTTGGCATATAGGTCTATTTGCAAATTTACAAAGGGACCTGTTGGAGGTTCCAGATGGTCATGCTTCACTGTGCTATTCTTCTTTCTGGTCTGTTGACACGTCATACAAATGTCTACAAGTGTTTGTGAGACTTGTCTAATGCCTGCTGCAAACCATTGTGAACGAATAACATCATTTATTACCCCTCTTCCTACATGTGTTGGTCCATGTGCCACACGTGCCAAGACATGTAGGAGAGCTCTTGGGCAAACTGGTCGCCCATCCGGGTGGAGCCACAAGCCAGACTTCGAATCAA
Organism: Collichthys lucidus; assembly: GCA_004119915.2. Taxonomy (NCBI): domain Eukaryota; kingdom Metazoa; phylum Chordata; class Actinopteri; family Sciaenidae; genus Collichthys; species Collichthys lucidus. Next base: position 28,976,593 of record CM014096.1, on the reverse strand, counting down.
CTGCACAACCTTTACGCAACCAAAGACTTCTCTCCCTGTCATCAGCGTGATTTTGCATTTTCACGACATCATTAGCGGAAGGTACTGGAATTGGATTGACGAGTTGTGTGGAGGTATATTGATGGACCATGGAGGAGGAGGAAAGTGCGGCTTGTTTGGCTGCAGTATCAGCCATTGCATTTCCTCGTGAAACAGGATCATTTCCTTTAGTGTGGGCTGCACATTTTACAATCGCAAGCTGTGACGGGCGCAAAATAGCCTCTAATAGATCATTTACCAACACGTGATGCTGTAATGGCTTACCAGAGGATGAGACAAAACCTCTCATTTTCCATAATTGTCCAAAGTCATGCGCAGTGCCGAATGCGTATCGCGAGTCAGTGTAGATAGTAGCAACTTTACCAGAAGCAAGTATGCAGGCTCTACTAAGAGCATACAGCTCAGCTGCTTGGGCTGTATGCTCTACTAAGAGCATACAGCTCAGCTGCTTGGGCTGAAGTTCCATGAGGCAGGGATCCTGCCTCAATGAGTTCAGAATCATTTACTACTGCATAACCAACCAAATGTACGTTGTCAGATGGTCTGCTGGCTGAACCATCAGTATAAAGAACCATATCAGAATTTGGTATCACTGTTTGCAGCAGATCTGGTCTCGGAGATGTGCACATTTCACTAAGGGCGATACAGTCATGCTCATCATCTGTATCAATCAATGATAGCAGAGTAGCTGGATTTATTGGAGGTGAGCGCTTTAAAGTTATGTGGGGACTTGATAGAATTATTGCCTCGTAACCTGAGCGAAGTGCTGCTGTCATGTGTTGTGTTGCAGATGTGTTCAAAATGTGTAATACTGCATGTGGAACGTGCACGACACAGTCATGAGCCAGTTACAATGGGATTTGTCGATCAAAATGGCAACAGCGGCCACTGCTCTTAGACAACCTGGCATACCGAGTACTACAGGGGTCAGTCGAGAGGAGTAGTACGCAACGGGACAATAATGAGAACCATGTTTCTGTACCAGAATGCCAGTGGCGAAGCCATCTCTCTAATGCACATGTAGATGGAACGGCTGATGATAGTCAGACAAACCCAACACTGGAGCCATTGTGAGAGCATTTTTCAGATCTTGAAAGGCTTTGTGCATTTCCTCAGTCCACTGTATCATAGGTGGAGCTGATTGCAGTGCGGCGGCTCGAAAAACAGAGTCCATAGTTGCATATTCAAAAATCCAGTGTCTGCAATAATTAGCGATCCCCAGAAAAGAGAGCATCTGTTTCTTGGTTGTGGGGGGAGGCATGCTTACTAGCAGTTTCACCCTCTCCGGTGACAAAAGGTGTTGTCCATCCTTCAGAACATGACCCAAATATGTCACCTCCGGTCGACAGAATTGCAACTTTGCCAGCGACGCTCTGTGACCACATTTGGCCAGTCTCTGTAGCAGCAAGATAGAGTCTGTGTGGCAAGCTTCTTTTGATGAAGAAGCTATTAGGAGGTCTTCAGCGTACTGCAAGAGAGTGGAGCCACCTGGCAGGTGGAGCCCATCTAGATCTCTTTTTACCGCCGCTGCATACACGGTGGGACTCTCGACAAAACCCTGCGGCAACCGTTGCCAAGTGTATTGCTTACCCTTGAATGTAAATGCAAACAGATACTGGCTATCTGGATGCAACGGTATCGAGAAAAATGCAGAACTCAGATCAACGACCGTGTAGTGCGTGGAGTTAGGTGGTAAAGAAGCTAAAATCGAATTGGTGTCAGGCACAATTGGAGCTGCAGGTACCACTATATTATTAATAGCTTGCAGGTCCTGCACGAACCGCCATTCATCAGGGCGATTTGCTTTGGGGATTGTTAAAATGGGAGTGTCACATGGGCTAGTGGTTTAAACTAGCACATCTTGATCCAATAGAGACTGAATGACACTTTCAATTCCTACTACAGCTCTGTGAGGCAAATTGTATTGTCTAATCATAGGTAGCTTAGCATTAGGCTTAAGTGTGACTTTATGTGGCGGAGCCGAATTTACAAAACCCACATGATTTTTATGTTTAGCCCACAAAATAGGAGGAACCTCAGACAATTCAGAAGGAGGTTCATACTGAGCGGGAAGAGGCGGCTGATGAGTAACAAATGTAGACATCGGTAATTGCATATGTTCATCTAAAGACAACATATACAGTTCCTCCCCTAAATATGTTACTGTTTGGTGTTGAGAAGCTGGTACAGCTTCTCTCAATGCCTGGCACTGAGCCACCATGTGTCCAAGGTGTTTCAGCTCACAGCCAGGTGTGACGGCCACCACGATATGTGGATATGACTTTTCAACATTAAACAACCTCTGCTGTTCACTACCCCTCTTATTTATTTAAAAACCTGGAAACCAATTGTTTATACTGCTCAGAAGGGTTAAATGCTGCAGTACAATGACAATGCAGAAGAGGCCTCATTGTAGACATCAATGTTGCACATGCTGGAGATATTTTGGCGATTTTCTGAATATCTGAAACAGTGAAACTGGGAAGCATATTAAAACCTATCAATTCCCAGCAATACAAAGTGTCTTCCGTACTCTGCAAAAACTGAAATGCTAGAGCAGCTTTTTCATCAGGGAGGGTCAAAAACAATCCATCCGGGGTGCACTGAATAGTAGCATGCAGTGTACAAAGCAGATCCCTTCCCATGAGATTAATTGGGCTTTTATCAGATATCAGAAAAGAATGCATCACTTCAGAGCCTTCAACAGTTATTTTAGTCCTCTGAGATAACGGTTCCGCAATGGGAACCCCGAAAACGCCTACAGTGGTGATGAAGTTGGATGTAGGTGTGCATACATGCTCTGCAGTTTTTACAGTAGAGATAGTTGCTCCACTATCTACCAAAATTTCAACGGTATTTCCATTAACTTGAACAGGCATTATCGGGTCTTCAGCGGGATTACTAGAAAGTTGAATAGTTGCAGCTTGAATATGAAATGGTTGTTCTGATCCCACCCCTCCATGGCCTCCCTATGCTTGATTGTAATATGTTGGCTGCGTATAAGCAGCTTGTGTGGGTGGGGCTGGAAGAGCAGGAAATGACGTAGTAGCTTGTGGAGCGGGTAGAGCCGGAAATGATGTAGCGGCTTGTTGTTGGTTCTGGTTATTGGATTTATTCCGACGACGACGACCACTCTTACACTCTTTAGCCCAATGTCCCGCTGCACCGCATTTGTGACAATTTCCACGTTTCGGATTATCCCTGTTTTTGTTATTGTTTTGACCACCCTGCTGTTGTACATACTGCATCATTTGTTTTGAGCTGGGAGCATTATTACCAGCGAAGAAAACATCGTTCCTATGCATAGCCATTATTTTGTTTATAGTTGACTTCGAGTCAAGGACTGATAGTTTGTAAGCGGCTTGAACATTCGGTCTTAGATTTTGCACAAAAATTTGCACCATGAGACATTCATGTTCATCTCGCTTTATTCCAGCTTTAATATCCCATGTTTGTATGAATCAGGGAAAACAAACTCATCTTAACACAAGATCCACTCAGTTCTACAAGTGAACTGGATTAAGTGTTTTTTTCTGGTATTCTTCCATGAACTCAGAAGTCCATGGTTTTCAAACTGGTGTGTTGTCAATCATTATTTTGACAAGCATTTATTAAAGATGTCTGTGACACTTCAGAGGCAGGGGCAAAGTTGTTTTCCTATGTGCCTCTGTGTTTCTGGTCTGCCTAATCGAGTGTAACATCAGATTTAGGCATTTATGTAGTAGTGTAAACAAAGTGTGCTTTTAAGTAGAGCCAGTTTGATTTTTTTAGCTTGACATATACAGTTATTTCTATTATTATTTGAGCACAAACTGCACAATTATCGATTCATAATGAGCACCATGATTGGAGTTGAAGTTGATTCTGAGTTGATTTAAAGTGTGTGAAACATATTTATCAGGTTGAAACATGTGTTAATTAAGTTTAAAGAAGATTGTACCACACCAAAATAGTATGCGATGATGTTACAATACTTAACTTCAAACACTTGAAACATTTTTTTTTTTTTTTGCAGTAGAAATAATCCTATGACAATTTAAGTAAAAATGTTACTTTTAAATGAAGTTGAACAGAGCTAAACTTTAACAGTATAATCCTTGAAGAGGGAGAGCAGAGATGTTGTTTTGTTTTGGCTTTACAATCTGCACTTCCTAGTCACTAAAGTCTGTGTAAGGCTCCTCCTCTCTGGGTCTGGCTCCTTCTCCTTCTAAATCTGACTCATTAGACTGTCTGCTGTCTTCCTTCTTCTGTCTGTGCATAATCTTGACTTTCCTTTCTAATTCACTACTGTAGCTGCCATTAGGATAAACTCATCATCTGCTTTAGTTTGTGATGTGCTTGGTTGTTCATCTATCTCAGCATTGCAAGAGGGCTTTGTATTTGAAAGTTGCGGAAAAACAGAGATCGCTTTTTCATTGTTTTGTTGTTCCGGCAGTGTTATCCTGACCTCGGCTAAAATATTTAACAAATCACGAGGAGTGGGAATCTTGGCTTGGCGCTTTGCCCAGCCATACATCATAGCTTTTGCACAATTTTCCAAATTATCAACATGTCGCTGCTTTATCTTAGCCATCTATAAAGCTCTAGTTTGCAACTTAGCTTCTAGTACAGGCATATGAGAGGCAGTAACACACTTAGAAGCCAGATCAATCATCTTTCTTAAATCATCCGGTCCAATCTCGCAGCTTTTGTCATGCACTCTCACACCACATCTTTCTTGGGCCACAGTCAACCACACTTGGATACACTCATTCATGTATCTGAAGTCCCAGGATGGATTTCCAACACTAGAGTTAACATTCATCTCAGCCAGTTACAGCTTCTCTCTCTCGAATGCTCCATCATACGGCCACATGCCATTTGTACATTCACACATAAGAGAAGTGAACGGAAACACAAAATCCCATCCTTTCAGTCTACCGATGAGTCCAGCTGGCACATGCGGCGAAAACATTGCTTTAAATTGTGATATCTGGTCAGATGTGTATGTGTGTGTGCCTGCTCCGGCATGCTGCGTATCAATGACAGGTTGACCATCTAACTTCACATTAGTTCTTTGATCTTTTACAGAAAGATGTTTTGTCTTTGATTTAGCTTTTGCTGAGTCAGTTTGCATGATTTCAGGTTTGTCTACTGCTTTGGACAGATCATTACCCATTTTCGCTTGCGCAGTAGGACATTACACATACTGACAAACAGATTTCAAACCACAATACAGCAGCATTAAAGGTCAGTCTCCACACTTTTCTAACTGCAGCAGTGGTGATCTGAGGTGAAAGGAGGAAAAATGTACTTCTTTTTTTCTCCCAGTGTATACACATTTAAAACCAACGTTTCCCAAAGGACACAGAGCAGATCCCCGATCTTGATTCAAACGAGGGTGTATTTAAACTCCCCCGAAAATGTCTTTTCTATAGTTTAAACCTCAGGTGGGTCTCTCTGTGCCGAGTGCAGCCCGAAACTGCCCCGGAAACAAACAGCCACGTAGTGGCAATGCAGTGGGTCATAAACCCAACCTGCCCCCCTTCAGATCCACACACTGTACACTGCTCTGTAATCAATTATTGTTACAGCTCCATTTATTTTTTTAAATGTTTTTTTTACACCATTGTCAGCTTTCTTGATTTCTCACGTTAAATCAATATGCCGAATTGAACATCTAACTGGGATGTTTGTATGACACATACGTTCCAAACAACGCCAGAGGTTTCAGCCAGGACATTGTCCCCAAGACACTGAAGCTCCTGACCCCCTGGTGGGTCTTAGATGTTTTTATATTCCAGGCAGATTAAATAAGCACATAGTTTTTTATGATTTCGTCAAACGCAGACATGGTAAGGCATAGTAATAAAACTTTGCACTTACCACGTCTTTGTTATGTTGAAATCCTGTTCGTGACGCCAAATGTTGTGGAGAAATTGCTGAAGTCAAAGGTCAATGGTGAGGTCAGGAGGGAAGAAAGTGTTCAGGAGCCTCTGATGTCTTATGCTGTATTATTTATTGACGCTTGGCCAAGGAGAACTAGAGACACTCTCAAAGTACATCTGAAGTGCTTGAGTCGGTCTCGCATTCTGACGAACTTGTGATGGTGCATATACTTTAAACCCAAAGATCACACCCCAAATACTATACGCCCCAGAATTAGTAAAAGAGAATGTCTTTACTCTTGGAGGTGTTATTGTCAACACATCCTAGTCTGGAGACACAGATGTCCGCTTACGCAGATTGGAACGGCAACAACAAGCTATCTATTATGACTAGGAAGGCAGCAACAGGTCTCTTCGACCCTGGCCACCACAGTGAGATATGGTGGCACCTAGTCAAGACAAACAGTTAATACTGGCGTGGATCACAAGGCTCACATGGGCCTCGTGTAACCTAAAAAGAGAAAATTCCATAACAAAATCAAATCAAAATCAAATCAATTTTATTTGTATAGCCCAAATTCACAAAGTACACTTGCCTCAGAGGGCTTTACGATCTGTACAGGGAGTGACACCCTCTGTCCTTAGACCCTCGGTTCCAGTGAGGAAAAACTTGCCCACAAAAAACCTTTAACAGGGAAAAAATGTAGAAGAAACCTCAGGAAGAGCCACAGAGGAGGGATCCCTCTCCCAGGACGGACAGACGTGCAATAGATGTCACCAACACAAACATATTGTACAATTACAATGACTGACAAAATGACAATGAATCACAATTAATGATAAAATGACCACAGTAGCAGATATGGTAGTAATAAAAAATGGTAGTAGTTCCACAGAGGAGGAGCCTGATAGCTGAAAGCTCTGGCTCTCAATCTACTTTTGGAGACTATAGGAACCACAAGGAACCCAGCATCCTGAGAGCGCAGTGTTCTAGAGGGGTAGTAAGGTACTATGAGCTCTTTTAGATATGATGGTGCCTGACTATGAAGAGATTTGTAAGTAAGGAGAAGATTTTTAAATTCTATTCTGGATTTAATAGGTAGCCAATGCAAGGAAGCCAAAATGGGAGAGATGTGATCTCTGATCTTGGTTCCTGTCAGAACACGTGCAGCAGCATTCTGAATTAACTGCAAAGTCCTAAGAGACTTATTAGAGCAGCCTGATAACAAAGAGTTACAATAGTCCAGCCTAGAAGTAACAAATGCGTCGACTAGTTTTTCTGCATCAGCTTGACAATGCGTCTGATTTTAGTGATGTTACGTAAGTGGAAGAATGCAGTCCTCAAAATTTGTTTTATATGGACGTTAAAGGACAAATCCTGATCAAAAACAACTCCAAGATCCTTTATAGTGGAGCTGGAGGCCAGGGTGATCCCATCTAAAGTAACTAATTCTCTAGAAAGAAAGTTTCTGAGGTGTTTTGGTCCAATTACAAGAACTTCAGTTTTGTCTGAATTTAACATCAAAAAATTGTGGGTCATTCAATTTTTTATATCCTTAAGGCATGCTTAGAGTTTAGTTAACTGATTGGTTGCATCAGGCTTGATCGATAAATATAATTGGGTGTCGTCAGCATAACAATGAAAATTGATAGTGATTCCTAATAATGTTCCCTAAAGGAAGCATATATAAATTGAATAGAAGTGGTCCAAGTACAGAACCTTGTGGGACTCCATGACAAACTTTGGTATGCATGGAGGATTCATCATTGACGTGAACAAACTGAGATCGATCTAAAAAATACGTCTTAAACCAGCTTAGGGCAGTTCCTTTGATGCCAATTTGATCTTCCAGTCTCTGTAAAAGAATTTAATGGTCAATGGTGTCAAATGCAGCACTAAGAGCTAACAGGACAAGTACAGAGATGAATCCTTTGTCTGATGCCATTAGGAGGTCATTTGTAACATTGACTAATGCGGTCTCTGTGCTATGATGCACTCTAAATCCTGACTGAAAATCCTCAAATAGATTATTGTTATGGAGAAAGTCACACAGCTGATTAGCTACAGCTTTCTCAAGTATCTTAGACACAAAGGGAAGGTTTAATATTGGTCTGTAGTTGGCTAAGACCTCTGGGTCTAGAGTGGGCCTTTTAAGAAGAGGTTTAATGACAGCTACCTTAATAGACTGTGGTACATATCCTGATAATAAAGACAGATTAATCATATCCAATAACGAATGACTAACTAGAGGTAAAACATCCTTGAGCAGCCTGGTTGGGATGGGGTCTAAGAGACAGGATGACGGCTTAGCTGCAGAAATGATTAAAGTTATTTGATGAAGGTCGATGGGAGAAAAACAGTCTAAATACATAACAGGTTTTACGGCTGTTTCCAAACTTGCTGTATCAGAATGCAGATCAATGCCTGTTGAGGGCAGGAGGTGATGGATTTTGTCTCTAATAGTTATAATCTTATCATTAAAGAAGCTCATGAAGTCATTGCTACTGAAACCTAAAGGAATAGATGGTTCAGTAGAGCTGTGATTCTCTGTTAGCCTGGCTACAGTGCTGAAGAGAAACCTGAGGTTGTTCTTATTCTCCTCAATTAAAGAAGAGTAGTAGGCTGCTCTGGCATTACAGAGAGCCTTCCTGTATGTTTTCAGATTATCTTGCCAGACTAAATGAGATTCTTCCAGTTTAGTGGCACACCATTTGCGTTCAGATTTACATGCCTCTTGCTTTAATTTACGAGTCTGCTGGCTATACCATGGTGCTAGCCTTCTTTGTTTAATTATCTTCTTTTTCAGAGGTGCAATAGAGTCTAGAGTTGTCCGTAATGAGCCTGTAATACTATCAACAAGATGATCTATTTGTAAGTGGCTAAAGGAAGTAGACAAGTCCTCTGTTACAGTTAGACATGGCATTAAATTCAATGCTGAAGGAATCACTTCCTTAAATTTGACTACAGCACTATCAGATAAACATCTGCTGTAGAAGTTTCTACACAAATGCTTATAGTCCGGTAGTTTTACCTCAAAGGTTATTAAAAAATGGTCAGACAGAATAGGATTCTGTGGAAGAACTATCAATTTCAATGCCATATGAAAGAACAAGATCAAGAGTGTGGTTCAGACAATGAGTCGGTTTATTTACACTTTGACAAAAGCCAATCGAGTGTAATAGAGAGATAAACGCCGTACTAAGACTATCATTGTGGTTGTCCACATGAATGTTAAAATCACCTACAATAATTACTTTATCTGTTTTAAGGATCAAGCCTGATGCAAATAAAATTTTACAGTTTTTATAGTAAAAGTTTTCCAGGTTGGGTGAGTAAAGCTAAGAACAAGACTTTCAAATGAATTATAATTTAGTTTAGGTTTAGGATTATTATATTATTAATAGACTTGAGTCAAATATGGCTCCAACTCCACCACCTCGACCAGTACTTCGAGGAACATGAGTATTATAATGACTCGGAGGAGTGGATTAATTCAAGCTAACATATTCATCCTCCTGCAGCCAGGTTTCAGTGAGACAGAACAAATAAATATCATAATCAGATATGAATTAATTGACTAAGACAGCATAAGTTTTTATGATGAAGTCCTCTTCTGTTTGTTTTATCTTTAAATAATGTAGGTGGACGGGGGACAGACACAGTCTTTATACTAAAGGACTGGGTGGGCAGCTGCTCTAATGGAGGCGCAGAGAAGCGTGTAAGACTGCAGCTCTGCTTCCTGGTCTCAACTCTGGGTTGTCGACATGGTTTTGGTCAGCTAATAAACTTGGCCATATTTCTAGATATGAGAGCTGCTCCATCCAAAGTGGGATGGATGCCGTCTCTCCTAATCAAACCAGGTTTTCCCCAGAAAGGTGTCCAATTATCTATGAAGCCCACATCGTTTGCTGGACACCACCTCGACAGTCAGCGGTGAAATGACGACATGTGGCTAAACATGTCATCACTGGTGACAGTGGGGATGGGACCGGAGAAAACTATGGAGTCCGACATCGCTTTGGCGTATTCACACACCGATGAAACATTCATTTTAGTGACCTCCGATTGGCGTAACCGGTTGTCATTACCGCCGTCGTGAATAACAATCTTACTGTATTTACGCTTATCTTTAGCCAGCAGTTTCGAAAAAGATTCGATGACGCCCGGTCAGGCCCCCTAGATGCATTTAACTATGGCCACCGGTGTCGCTAACTTCACGTTTCGGACTATGGAGCTGCCAATGACCAGAGTTGGCCTCTCATCGGGTGTGTCGCTGAGCGGGGAAAATCTGTTTGAAACGTGGAGGTTGGTGGTGTACCGTGGGCTTCAGTTTGGGGTTACGCCTCCTTTGGACAGTCACCCAGCCTCCCGGCTGCTCGGAAACTACCAGGGGACGGCTAACTCAAGCTACCTGTGGCAGTACCGCACCGGCTACAGGGGGCTGGCTAACTATCTGAGCTACTGACTCTTTGGTGGTGCGATACCGTGCCTCTTACTCACTGACTCTCGACTCCAGAGCTACAAAAAAACTACATTTATTACAAGTACCGTTATCACTAAAGGAGGACAAGGAGTAACTGAACATGTGGCACACAGGGCAGGAGAGAGCAGGAGAGGAGAGAGGAGGAGAGGAGAGAGACGCCATTGCTATAGCTAGGTAGTTAGTGTGGCTAACAGAAACTGGTGAAACTAGCAGATTGTGGTTACTAGAGACTAGAGTTAAGGAGACCTGTTTGTGCACTGACAGAACAAGTCAAAGGATAGTGCAGAGATAAGTAAAAGAATCATGTTTTTTTTAAATTATTTTAGAATGAGAATTTTATATCTACAGATTTATCTCTTCCATGGAGTCTGCCATGTTTCTACTGTAGCCCAGAATGGACAAACTAAACACTCACTCTAAATATGATCATTTGCATTTTTCAGCCACAGTAGTTTCTTCTTCACACGTTCTGCAGCCACTTGGTAGTGATATTCTTTATCATTTGGGCCTCATTGCCCGCCCTTTGAACCCAGTCCGAGGCCGATTTGTTTGTTTTGTTTTTCCTTGCACATGGTGGAGTTGGGTAGGCTCAGCAAAGCCTCTGGTCTGTAAGCACAATTTGTTAAGTTGCTTATATTTGCATTGATGCCTATATTTTGTGTGGATGGCTAGGTAAGGCTTTGTTTATGTGTCATATTCTTCTCTCACCATGTTTAACAGCCCTCAGCTAGCTATATTCTGTAGCCATATCACAGGCTTTCTAAGGCATATAATAAATGATGGAAATACAAATAAATGACTCTTATTGTACTCACTGGTGGTAGTGCACCGTAAATCTATCCCTCTTTGACTACAGTGTGTTGAAGGAGTTTAGCTTGTCTGATTAAGAAAGGTAACAGAACAACAAGAACACACACACACACACACACACACACACACACACACACACACACACACACACATATATACTGGTTTCCATGGTTGGTGAGGACCAACTTTTTGATCATCACTTGCGGGTACCACCCTTTCTAAAGGTTCTACAGGGATGAAAAAAATCAGGTACACTAACCACATCCTTGTACTCATACACGACTTTAAACATCTGAATTGTTGAAGTCATGAATTCACCATCCCAAGTGGGGACGTATGAAAAATCAAGTTAACATCGTTAATGGGGACCTCATTTACATTTGTATAATTCACACAAATTCCTATGTGACTAGTGGGGACTTTGCAACAAGTGTATTACTAATGACAAATGACATCCTCAGTTTATTGCATTTGTTAAAAAGTTTAATCTAGAAGTTTAATAAAATAATTAGAAGATAAATTAGTAGTACATCAGTATTTCAATTCTGAAATTCAGCTTTACGTCATAGAGATGTAGCACGAGGCTCTAGAAGGAGCTAGTGATACAAAGTGCAATTCTTGCATAGACCACCTCTGCTGTGTATGTTATCTTTATAACATAGGAAAATGTCTATTTGACTAATTGATATCCTTAGTTTAGATAGTACTATCAGTGTGATCAAAGTATTTAGATGAAAGAAAGGCTGTCTCTATTTATGGATAAAAGATTCAGACTAAAAAATATTGTCTTGATATTTTCTCAAAACATATCATACCCACAAATCAAATCTTTCAACCTTTCCACTGTTAAAAGCTAGTCTTTCTTTAACTCTCACCAAGTCAAAACTATTCTATTATATTTTGAATCCACCCAGCACCACCTATGAGTTAGCTGATCCTGGGTGGTTGATTTCATCACTTGTCTCTTAGTACCACCTTAACAAAATGACTACTAATGAATAAATATTAATTAATATTAAATATTCAACTCACATCAACTCAGATTGCACAGCTCAAATTTTAATAAGTTCAACTATATTAACAAATAAAACAATATATCAGGTCAAATTAACCAATCAAACTCAAAAAAACAAAATTAAATGCAAAATGCAGAACCTGTTTTTAGACATGGAGAAAAAAAGCCCTACCAGATAGTTGGTGACATTCAAATTATTCATACTGAAATGTTCTTTTGTAGGCTGTGATTCTGTTGTAAACCTAGAACTTCCGGTTCTGCCAGTCCCGGTTCTTAAGAGCTTCTGATTCAGCCTTTAAACACTTTTCACAGTCACTTTTTCCTGGTACAACACAAGATGTGATGAATAAGATTCATGTGCCTTTCCACGGCCTGCACCTCTGTCTGCTGCCAGGGAGTCTTCTTCTTCTTCTTCTTCTTCTTCTTCTTCTTCTTCTTCTTCTTCTTCTTCTTCTTCAGGGGGGCTTTACCTTAAAGTTGTCAGAAAAACAAATTTGTAATTGAAAGCATAAGGAGGTATGCTAGAATTCAGAATTTCTGAATCCTACATCTGTATACAATATATGCCTGCATGTACGGTACAAATAAAGTTATTTAAACCTAAATAACTATAATATATTAAGATACTTAAAGAGATCACTTTTAGAGGAAAGCTTCACAGCATTAACTCTTGAAGATATTTCATCATGTGATGTTGGTGGTTCACGTCTTTTGGATGGTCGTGATCGCATTTCATTACTCTCAGTAGGATGAAATGTCTCCTCAGCTGATGTTTCTATGGAAATTTAATCAAAATCCATCATCAGAAAAAAAACTAAACTTGTACTGTATAATAGTGACAATACATTATTTATCTGTCATTTGTGACACTAAGGGCTTTTAAGTCTAATTAGTGCACTATATGTATTGAACCATTAAAGTGTAAAACTCTGTTCATCATTGCAAGTGTATCTAAAGTACATATTATTGAACTGATAAATTAAGCTGTTTATTTTCTGTTGATTCCTGAAATTGATGATGGTAGGCACACAACTAAATGTCTAGAGCCAAGTGCCACCCGGCCTATAAGGGTTTACTTTACATGAGTAAGCTACACAGTGTTCCACTTGTCACAACCTCACTTTGAAAGTAAAATTGCCATGAAGTTGAAGCTCTGTGATTTCACCACTGGTTTATGATAATGGAAGTCTGTGTTCACACAACTTTGAACAGGCTTTATGGGGACATGTCACACACAATGATCCTTGTGAGGACCAGTTTTGTCCAATGTTTTCACACACACAGGATCTACTCAGACCCTGGTTGAAAGTGTGTTGTGGGGACGTTGTAAGTGTCCAGAATACATTGATAATAAACCAGGAAAGAAATCCATGTGAAGTTTAAATTATGCTCCAGGTACTCCACTACCACTAACTTCTGGATGCGTGATATAAAACAGCTAAGTGTACTGGTTCACAATTGATAACCACCACATTAAACTTCCTTCCTCCTTTTATCTGCTTAAAACAACTAGAATACAAACACATGACATAGATAGACTGTTGAATTTAGTCTGAAGTGATAAACATGAATCTACCTTTTGAGTGTTGTTTGCACCTGTAGCATCATCCATCTGAGTCTCTGACAGAGGGGAAGGATGGCAGTCTTCTTCCACCATGTTCTTAGCTGTAGTGCTGGTCGTCTGTAAACAGCATTTCATTTTACAAATGTATTACATTTTCATTGGGTTCTCAATTTAAAAAAAAAGAGTGAATTAAATTGATCATATGATTATAACGTAACTGCTTGTACATTTCTATGTTGTCTTCACCTTTCTGTGCCTTTAAATGGTGGGACTCGCGTCTTCTTTATTTATATCATTAGCCATTTCTTGGGCCACCTATAAACATATTTTCCATGAATTATTAGTCTTCAAATTCATTTTGTAATCACCTTCACTACTCTACTAGCAATATGACATTAGTATGACGCAGATAACTCGGGCCGAAAACATTTGGCATATGACTTTACCTTTTCCATTTATTTTAACATGTACCTTTAGGCTGAATTCTCATGAATAAATATAATCATCCTAGGATATTTTTACTATCTTTCAATAGCTTCTGAAATTGTTAGTGATATCCTGTTTGTCTGGTGCCTTTTCCTGTGTTAGAAAATTCATTCATTTAAATTCAGTGTTGGTCATGGATTGTAGCTAAGGTAATTTGTACCACATGATTTGTTTTCACTCTCATTTTGTCAGTTGCATTTTTCTAGCAATGGAAGGCCTTGTTAAAATCAAACAAAAAAACCTCACATCAAATCAGGTTCCTGCAAATCTAATGCAAACTAAATTTGGTGGTTTGAAATTTGATTATAATCAGATTTCTGCAGATGTGTCGCAGTCTGGACCCTCAAAGCAGTGTGTTTTGCATCACTATCACTGTGTCATACAACAACAATGTAGTATCCAGAGTTAAGGAAGTGCTGTAAGATGCTGCTTCTAGCAAAGCACCTACTTGCTTATACTCTTATACACCATGGTTTATGACTAGTCCCATGAAAAACAACAGATGCAAAGATTATTTACTACTCCATTTCTCCTGCTTCCACTTTGGAAAGCTACATCAAGTGTAGCTGCTTATGTCAATGACACCTATGTCATCACAGCAACCCACACAGACTAGTCTAATCTAATGATTTAACAATTAACAATGCAGATACTCAGCCTCAAAATAATTGACTTGAGAACAGATTTGCCGGAGATTTGAACATAGCCTTAGACTGATATCCTCAAACAGATTCAAATGCTAATCCATTAACCTACAAAGTTATTAAATACATTCTGCAACATTCTGAGCAATTCTGTACATTGTGTACTGTTAAACATACTTGTGTTCTCCATGGGCAGTCATCACCCCCATAGTCATAGGTAATTTCTTCTTCTTTAATGTCGTTCAGGGCAAACAGACAAAGGTGTGGGTTTCCATTCACTTCAATTTCTTTCATCTTACAGTTTGGAGATCTGTGGTCATTATTGACTAGCCGTCCGAACGTTCCATTGTCTCTTGAGGCATCGATACTTAAAAAAAAAGAAACATGAGAAAAGAGGGAATCCGACAACAGAATATATCACTGCAAAATCAAAGCCTCACTCGGTCTACTAGAGCGTAGTACAATAATATAATGTTTTCCCTCTCCATTTGAAGGCAAACATAGAAACAGTGCATGACGGATGGTAAAGTTTTCTTTTTCTCTGGGATTCTGCATCATTTATCCTATCTCCCCTATATTCAACAACAAAATCTCATTTGCAAATTGAACCTTTTGCAAATACACCACACCCTGTAAAAAACAAACATATTTTCAGCCTATCCATTCTTTGATGTGTCTAGATTTCACCATATAGTAACTAATTTGAAACAGATTAATCACATCAGACCCCACCTTACCCTTTACTGCATTAACCCCTAATTTGGTTGTTTTGTCAGACTTTGAAACAACATGATGACTTGCATCCTTAGGGGGCTGATTTGTGGTGTCATCTCACACTGCAGAGAACATTTTTCATTTGCATTACATTCAGTTACAATTTGATGTCTTTAAAAGGTATTGACTATATACAGTGGAAACCGCTTATAGTGATCACGTTGGTCCAGAGTTAATTTGATCACTATAAGTGGTTGATTAATATAACCGACTGCCATTTGTATAGTTTTTCAATGAGAAAAATGTAACGAAACTGTCATCAGTGCGTCATCAGCTCCAAACAGTCTGCACCTTGATCACAGACCACAGCGTGGTTTTGCGCATGTTTTCATTCATAAAATGACCAAAAAAGAACACTATAAACAGATTTCTTGATCACTATAAGTGAATAATTTAAACAGCATTTGTATAGAAATGATTTTGTCCCGAGCCTTTTGATCCATATAAGTGGTTGATTACTATATCGTGATCACAACAACCACTGTAGTACATTTTATGCTTTTTAGGAATTATTTACTTTCAACATTTATCATGCTCTAAAGCTAACTCATCTGAAAAATCTTTAAACAACATAGGGGAGCTGAATTTCACCGAATAACTTTGGGAGAAATCAGACTAAACATTTTTAAACTGTCTTTTTGGCTTGCATTCAACTAATTTGCACTTCACTTTATGCAACTAGTTAGAAAATGATAGTAAAATATTTGAGGCATACATACACTGGCTAATGCTAGCCTAATGCTAACTATCTTTCCTGCAAGCTAGTTAATTAAATACATTTACACTGATTATTCTGATTTGTTATACAAATGCACTTACCTTGTGTTTCACTTTGGCTCCTCTGCGCAAATTCTTTACTTGTTAAATGGCATATTCTGCAAATAATCTTCGTACATCTTGGTCTCTGAAATCATTCCCAATAGGGACCAGGAAGTGCGTGGTACCCAACCATATTTGGAATAAGTGTGTGTGAAGAGCGATGCCTGCAGTACCAGCCAGAAAGTATTGGCGGAGCCCCTGTGCACACCACACACAGCCACTGTAACACATGTGTTTTGGGCCAATGTTAAAAACCACACAGGCACTCTCAGAACAGCTTTTGGAGTAATTTAAAAGGGTTTTCCTCATGGGGACCTGATTTTTTTGTCCCCACACCGGGACTTTGTAAACAGTGACACACACGTTAGCGAGTAGATGTCCTTGTTGAGTTTTTGACAGTCCTACTGAGACCTTGCTGTGCACAGATCTGAAACAGTGAGTTATGTTGCATCATGGCAGAAAATGTGATGTTTTGTAGAAGGTAAGACTGGGAAGAAAATTGGAAAGATTTTAGTACAGATAGTTAGATTTTGATGCAGTAAGTGAATGTGAGCAGAAGAACACTCGTCTAAAAGTAGTTTCTGTCATGGTTGCACAGGTACTGACCCAGAATGCAGACTCGGACAACAGTTGGTGAGAGAAGGGGATTTATTGTGATGTGGGTAAAGAGGGTCCGATACGAGGTGGAGGGAATGGCTGAGGTGAAGCTACTCCACCCAGGCACTCTGCGTTGTGTTTTGGTTTGGGGGGTGTAGAGGAGGGACGAGCCAGACACGGCTGTCGTATTTGTGGCTCGGACCACGCCGCTGTTTATTGCACTTTCACACGGTTGGGGACCTGGCAACACCTTAACACAGAATAACAAACACCTGTTTTAAACATTTAACTTAACCCTGTATCATATCCCTTAAACACAGTAACCAGTATAGTTGAACAAAAGTTCATATTTGTTGATAATTATTTGCATTTCTGGAGAGGATGGTTCATGCAACTTACCTTAACACAGAATAACGAACACCTGACCGAAATGGCGCCTGCGTGCGCAACACACCCCAAACTACGGTGGCCCTCCTAGGACAATAAGCCCCCACTCGCAAAACCGCTGAGGGCACAGATAAATACACTAGCGCCCTCTATTGACGTCAACAGGTCACTGCCCTACATGATGATTATCCAGGAGGGATCAGGGAAATGTGCCTCACCCACAACACAGACAGAGATAAGTGAACACAACACAAGGATGAGGGGGAAGACAGGGAAACAACAGTCACGACTGCCATCGTGACAGTACCCCCATTTGTTCTTTATGGTGATGTTTAGTCCACAGTAGTCAATGCATGGTCGCAGAGTCTTATCCCTCTTGGACACAAAGAAGAAACCAGCACCCAGATGAGAAGAGGGACGGATGATTCCTGTGGCCAGAGAGTCATGAATGTATCTTCCCATGGACTCTCTCTGGGCGAGATAGATTATACAGTCGACTAGAGGAGCACCTGAAAGGATATCAATAGCACAGTCATAGGAACGATGAGGAGGCAGAGAAAGTGCTCGTTGCTTACTAAAAACTTCTAAGTCATGGTAGACAGAAGGAATGGAGGTCAAATCAGGAGACTTAGGAGCAGAGGAGCGAGACTCGGTTTTAACAGGTGTGAGAGCAGACTGCAGACATGAAGCATGGCAAAAGGAACTCCAACTCACCACCTTTCCTGCTGACCAGTCAATGTGTGGATTGTGCTTTTGAAGCAAGGGCAGACCAAGGACTATTGGGGTGCGAGAAGAAGGCATCACATGAAACTTGATGGTTTCACGATGGTTACCAGAGAGCAGGAGATGAAAGGACTCTGTGCGGTGAGTGACCTGAGCGAGAAGTTCTCCTAGTGGACTCTAGTCCTCCTAGAGTCCACTAGGGCGAGGAGGGAGAGAGTTTGAGAGTTAGTCACAATAGTGGCATCGAGTTGAATACGAGTCCGGGGAAACAAAGAGACAGAGGGTCGACTCACCAGAACCCCGACTGCTACTGATGAGCGCTCAGATGCTGGGACATAAGGCTCTCTGGGCAAATAAGAGGGCATCGCGGGAGGTGGGCCAGGAATGGAGGGACTGGGACTAGCTGAAAATTATAGGGATTGGGCAGCACTAAACTGGCTCTCGATTCCGGACACAGTAGCAGTCAAACCTCTCAAAGTCTCTACTACTTCATAAAGAACACGGTCATGTTGGCCAACAAAGGTTCCTTGAGAGGCAAGGGCTTGAGGGCAAATCCGAGGAGGCTTGAAGAAGCTCATCCGAGACCGCTGGGTCAAAGTTCTGATCAGATCGTTCTGTCATGGTTGCACAGGTACTGACCCAGAATGCAGGCTCGGACAACGGTTGGTGAGAGAAGGGGATTTATTGTGATGTGGGAGAAGAGGGGAAGGAGAGGGTCCGATACGAGGTGGAGGGAATGGATGAGCTGAAGCAGTGGTTGGAATGGACGGGGGAGGCACGGAGTCTGGACTGTCTGAAGATGGTGGATGAAGAGCAGGCAAGCAGGTGGCAGGAGGTGAAGATGGTGGTGGACCTGAGCACAAGAGATCGGTAGTTAGAGGTCAGGAAATCAACAGGGAGCACAAGGAACAAATAGTTTAAGGCGACTGCCATCGTGACAGTTTCTGGCTGGCTTGAATTGGTTTTCAGGCTAAAACAGGCTTCAGTCAGGCTTGAATCAAGCAGACATACTATATGAACCATGTGTATATTTATGTGTGTTATGTTAGTTTTGCTTCTTAATTATATGCCTGCATTTCAGTCTCTCAGTCATTTGCATGAACGTGAAAGTGTTCGGCCTCTGGTTTAATTCACCTTGCAAGAAAAAATCTTCAATTCTTTGAGTCATTATTTCTGAGTGATAAAGTACAATTGATATTATTTCCACTGTGCTGTTTGTACTATCACAGCCCGCCAGGGAGGGTCGGACTCTGATTACCATCAAAGCAAAATGAATCAGGACAGAGAAGTGACAGAATCTCCCAACAGCAGCACCGTAAAGTCTTCATGGTTTAAATATGAAACAGAAACCCGATTTTTTTAAAACTGGGAGATGGTTTATTCCCAACCAAACATATCTAAGAAGACCTGATGAGGGATTTAAAAGGATTCGACATTGAAAAATAAATTCAGATCTGATATTAAACCTGTCTCTAGATAGAAACCTTTCTCTGTGTTTAAATGAGCTTCATATCTGAACTGGAGATAATAATAGTCATGTCAAGGTTATGCCACTTTCCTCTGACTTACCTGCTTGCATAGTGTATATTTTGACTGACACCTTAACTATTAGTGCTTCACAATTGAAGTCCACAATTCAAAACAAGTGTTTTTATTTTAAGAAACTATAAAATATAATATTATATTGGACAAATATTTGAACTTTTGCCTCTTCTATTTATTACCATGTTCCCTTAGCATGTCTGTTTAGCCATGTTGTTTTTTTTCTCTTATGTAACTGTGCTCCAATTTACCTCAGGCACACCAAAGTGTTACATAAATAAAGATGTTATTATCAGGCTCTATTATTCCGTGACTGTAGAAATAGAAACTCAGGCTGCAGTATGTCCACAGAATGAACTCAGACCTTTTTCATTAGTTTGTTTATTCAGAGCCGCTGTGCTCGTCTGCTCTAACTTTAGCCGGCAGAGAGGAAAGACAACAGAAAAACATAAGCTCTAACTTGGTCAACATGTTTCCTCATAGTTTGACTGTGCCAGCTCTAGTAGTCATTTGGTATTGCCTCACGGGCCAAATATAATTACACTGTGGGCCATATTTTGACGCCTATGTGGTAGACTGATCCTGCATCCTGGGGTAGGTTGACATAAAATCCTGTCGTGGCAGCAACCTAAGGACCTGTCAAGCTGAAGAAGGACTAGTTGAGAAGGCCCCAGGGGTCTCTTGACCAGCATACAGTTAATGGGGCATCAGCTCCATCACCTGTACCCGTACCTGGTCTACCTAACCACTCAGAGCACTTTTTGCAACACTGTCACATAAACCTATTCACACAGTCACACACACACTCATCAGGAGCATATCCAAAAAATTATGCACTGTTATTATTGTAATGAAATGACTGCCACATATGCAACGTTTCCAGAAGAATTAATTCTTCCAGAAGAATTAAATCCCCAATCCCCCACCTACTAGATTCAGTCAGTCTGGTAGGTGGGGGTCACTTCTGTGCAGAGTTTAACAGGGTGACAGCTGTAGGGAAGAAGCCTCCTGGAGAGGAGGAGGGTAAACAGTCTGTGGCCTGGGTGAGAGCTGTCTCTGGCCCTATGAACAGCCGTGATGTTGGGGAGTGGTGAGCCGGTGATACACTGGGCAGTTTTTAACCACCTTCTGCAGCGCCTTCCGGTCCTAGATGGAGCAATTACCGTACCAGACTGTGATGCAGCTGGTTAGGACACTCTCAATGGTACAACGGTAGATGATTCCTCTGAAAGAAACTCTACAGTCAGGTTGGGAGAGCTCTCTTTTGAAAGGGATAAAAGTAAAAACATTGTAAGGGGGCAGTTTTTCCTGATAATAGCACCATTTTCAAGTTATTTCAGAGTAAAATGTAAAATGAATAGATGATGTGAATAGATGATGTGAAGTGATGTGTGTGTGTGTGTGTGTGTGTGTGTGTGTGTGTGTGTGTGTGTGTGTGTGTGTGTGTGTGTGTGTGTGTGTGTGTGTGTGTGCAAGCAGACCAACATTCAATGCAGCAGCAGATGTACATCAATCAGCATTCTATGTCCATTTATTACTTACTACGATGTGATCAGTGGATTCTCTGCTCTCCACATCTGATCACATCTATCTTCACAGCCTCATCTCTTCCTCTATTGTTCCTTTGGTTTCTCTATCTCTTGTATTATGAATGGGTTGAACACTTATCAGTTAGATTCTACAAAGCCAAAGGAAGGTCATCACTCTTTCTCTCTATGCTTAGCCCATTATCACACTGGGTGCAGGCTAGTTAGACCAGTGGTTCATAAACTGTGCTGTTGCACACAGTGTGTCTTGGAATCAATCTTATTTATGATGATTTATAGCTGTAATTATCTGTAAAAGTGTGCCTTGGAAATACTTGTTTTTATAGATGGTGTGTCTTGTGAACCACAGAGCTATACTAAAGAGTCCTCTCCTTCACTAACCTGGATGAGACAGTGGACCTCTCACACTGCTAGCCTTGTCTGAATGATACAAAACATCTTTGCATTTCCTGTATGTGCAACAAGCACAATGTACATGCGTTGGTTAAACACAAATCACATCATCAAGGCTGCACCATTATGTTTAGATATACTGTAGTATCTGACCACAGACAACGTGGGTGCTGGGCCTTAAAAAGACAACTGCATTGGTTAGAAAGTAGCAGTTGTATGATAGTGCCTCATACATACACTGTTTGTATGACTCTGACCCATGTTTTACTCATCTAACATGAAGATGTGATCTGCTGGATGTAAATATTACCGGTAGTTACTCCGTTGTGGCAAATATATGTAAGGGTTGGAGAGCTGGGGCCTCATGTACAAAGCTTGCGTACGCACAAAAAAGTGGCGTACGTCCTTTTCCACGCTCACGTTCAAATGTATCAAACGTGAAATGATAGTAGAAATATGCGTGTGCCCCACGCCAATTTCATAGCTGGCGTACGCACGTTTCTACAGCTATTGTTCCTTTGGCGACACTTAGAGGTGACGCTGGGAAACTGTTAATAATGTGAAAACAAGTAGTCATCGGAGTGATGTGCACATCAGAGACACACTTATAAACAATTAACACACCCACATGTTTGCAATTATATAGGTGGATATAAAAGCATGTGTAATGTGATGAAGGAAATGATATTAACAAAGGCAGCGTTAGCGTTGTTAGAGAACCTTGCAAACGTGAGCGATTTAAGGAATGCAAGGATTTACTTGCAAACCATGATAATTGGCTCATAAACCGATTTCGGTTACAAAGGCCAGTGTTACTGGAGCTGTGCGCAGAGCTGCGGACCGGCCCAAGAGTGCAACAGGGGCCGGCGAGTAGCTCGGGGTTGTGCTGACTACGCTGGGGTTTCCTGGCAACAGGGGCATTCCAGCGGGAGCTGTTTATCCAAGTAGGAAACATTTTTATTCCATCAACGTTCAAATCATATGTGATGCGTGAATGCAGCTAACTAACATCGTGGCAAGGTGGCCTGGTTCAACGCACGACTCATTCACTATGACTAACAGCATGGCTGGGAACAGGCTGGAGGCTGGCACGGTGCGCGATGGGTGGCTTCTATTCCTTTAATTGTCCCGTATGTAACGCTGGTTTACATACGGGACAATTAAATAAATAAACTATTTACTTACCCAGAAGCCGTGCCAGTGTGCCAATGCATATGTGGGCATGTGCGCATTCAAATATCATGTTTTTGGTTTTCTTTATTTTCCGTTTGTGAAATTAGAGCTACAGAGCTTTCTAACAAGCCCCTGATTCTCTCCGTGTGTTCAGTATTCCTGTCAGTAAAAGCGGGCGTAAAATGTCAGCCGCAGCGCCACACCTGTCCTCACCTGTCCACACCTGTGTATGCGCTGCTCGGATCCCACGGCATTTACAGCCTCACACATACGCTCCCACTCACGTCTTTTTTTTGGTCATATTTATCCCTGTTGACAGGGAACCAAACAGAATCTCCACTTCATTCACTAGAATATCTAGCTCAGACTCTGTGAAATTCATTTTCTTTCCATTTTCTTTCCCCTATCTGATCGGACAAAGAGGTGAATCTCAGGTCCAGGGCCTATTTAACTAGATTTGCATATGTAAATGGGGGCGTGGACAGGGAGGAGATGCATGTGCGTTCAATTCCACGTTGATTGCGATGTACAAAAGAAACGTGCATGTGATCCATGCGTACGCACACTTTGATACATCTGAATTTTTTTGTGCCTACGACAGTTTCCAGGTTTTGGCGTACGCCAAGTTTTAGTAGGAAATCCATGCAAGTATTCATACATGAGGCCCCTGGTGTGCCATGGTTGGACTGCTGTCAACTGCTCTGGTGATACTGAGGGATTTTGATCTCAAAGCCCCGGCATTGTAGTAAATGTACTAGTGGCTGTCATTATGTCTGAGGTCGCTGGTGGTTGAACTCTGATGGAGAGCAGGAGCTGGTGTAATGCGGGCAAGCTGTGAGCTGTTGGCAGCAAAATGCAGCAGCTGTCACATGTTAGCATTGCTTTGATTTTGGTACATACAAATAGATACCAGGTGATGGTTTTAAAGCTGTGAAATACAGAATCTAAAGGTACAATATTTTACAGTAACACTGCAAAATACTGATACCTAGTGGTTAAAATTGGACACCACTTACTAAAACAGGAACTGTGGGTCCTTCTGGGCCACAAACGTCTTCATCTTTCAAATCATCTCCAATATTTCTGTGTGTTACCACGTGTCTGCTCATGGAGCTTTTTAGGTCGAGCAGAATTTAATGTTCACTTCATTCAGTTCAGTAGTGCGTGTTTTCTTAACCTCTGATGACTTGGCATATTCATTTTATGATTGAATAGAATAAATATGTTACATATTGTACTTGTGAGGGTTAACATGCATGAGTGCATGAATATTATATATTATATTTATATTTTACTGGTAGTGGAAAATGTGTATTAATCCACCATTTAAAATAGTCCCCAATAAATGCACTCCTTTTAGTTTATAGAAGTTACCCCCGAATACCACCGGGCGTGGCCATGCCGTGGCTACGTGTGTGTTGCAGTCTGTCTAGTCAGCTAAACCCCACCAGCTTCGCCACAGTCTGGTTCAGAAGCATCCTAGAAGCGAGCCTCCACTTGGCTCTGCCTAAAATATGCGGCTGTTCTGTTTTTTTTTTTTTTTTTTATAACTCATTGTGTATTTAAAAACAAGAAGCACACCTTTGGATTTGGATTTCAGACAATTTTTTTTTCTATTTCTTGGACAAAAAAAGTTTTCCAGTGATCTGTCACCTTTATTTAGTTATTAATTAGTATTATTTAAAGTTTAGTTTTGATGCATGGTTTAAAATAGATTTAAAATCTCCACAACACCAAAAGTAATAATTTGTGTAGACATGTTACTAGAAAGTGTAGAAAATGACTAAAAAGAAGGGCACTCAGAGAGCGCGGATAAGATAAACTTTAATGATCCCACACCAGGAAATCCGTTCATCACAGCAGCTCATATAGACAGCAGAGATGAGAAATAACTCATAAAAGTTATATAGTTAAAAGTCTTCTGTGATCTGCCATTCACTTTGATGATGGCGGGTTTGTGTATGCATGATAAATTAAGTTGATTTTTTCATAAACAGTGTTTGTCCAATGTGGAGGGGGGCGTGGTGCATCAGCTGCAGGAGAGAGGTGTGGGGAGGGCTCAGGAGAGCAGCGCCAGGTGGGTGGGTGATTTGTGACTAAATAAAAGAATCACTTGCAAACGGGCTTTGGTCTCTGACTGGTCTGTGCTAAAGAACCCTCAGTGGCAGCAAGCCTGTCACATCTAATGTCAACTGGCATAGGCCTTTACTGTAGGTCAGTGAACGTCAACTGGTGGCCCGTGTGCTACATCCGGCCCACCAGAGCTTTCCATCCGGCTCCCATGATATTACTGAATTTAGGAATAGCCTAGAGAGGAGGAAAAAGTATGTTTCTAAGCTCGTAGCTCTTATTTATTATTTCTAATTTCTAATTATTTCACATGCTCATTTTATCTATTAAAATGATCCTTGGACATTTTTTCCTACACAATAGCACAATTGCAGTTGAAGCTCAGTTAATAATTCCGCTGTTCAGGATATGACTCCTTGAAGCTTGCACGCTTCGTGTTGTGCTTTGGCTTCATTTCCTAGCACTGGAGGTTCTTCATTGACCTATGCTACACCGCTCACCAATTTAAGTTCAAATCCTGCAAACAAACAAACAAACAAAACAGTCACCTTACACACACACACACACACACACACACACACACACACACACACACACACACACACACTCACATACCTCTGCTCCTTCTCTCACAGTACCTTGAGCTGACTTCCTTCCTCCCATATGTTCCTGTGTGTTCCACAGCTGTGTCTGTACAGATGGAGCCCACTGAGAAAACAGTCAGAAAATGACGCTGCCAAAGATGGCGACTCGACTGACAAACACACTGAGACTAAGTTCATCTGAATTCTCTTTCTGTGTCTCTGCCTCTCATTTCCATCAGATCACAATAACGGAGACTGTGCTGTTTCTGGTCCAGTACACGTCCAAAGAGTTCGACCGGTCCGAGAAGACGGTGGCCACCGGGGACTGCTGTTACCTCAACCCGCTGGTGCGCAGGACCTTCCGCTTCCTTGGTAAGTCTCAGTCCAGCTACTTCAGCTTTTGATTACTGCAGACTCTTTCAATGCTGCTCTGCATTTTTATGTGCACAGTTGAGTCTCAGTGAAGCATCTTTGTGAATGGCTTCGGTCAGAGATACAACCATGCATCCGCCTGTCAATAACTGAATGGGATGTGGAGCATCTTTCAGACAGCTTTCCTCCCAAGAAAATTTAAATTGGCTGCAGGTGTGATTTGCTGTCTATCTGTGTGTGTGTGTGTGTGTGTGTGTGTGTGTGTGTGTGTGTGTGTGTGTGTAAGCCCTATCCTTATAATGGACAACATTTCCGGGGTATTGACCTTTTCCGCCTCAGCAACAAGGAAGTGCTCCAACTACATTATTTTGTCTTTCATGTCTACTTCCTGTGATCACAAAGAGCTGTGTGTGTGTGTATGTGAGACAGAGATTCTTCTGCTGCAGTCTGACAAGCATAGAGCCACAGAGGAGGGATCCCTCTCCCAGGTCGGACAGATGTGCTATAAACGTGTACAGGACAGATCAAAACAAACATACTGTACAATTACAATGAATGATGAAATGACAATGAATTACAATGAATGATAAAATGATTACAGTAGCAGTGGAACCTGTAATAGAGATAGAGAGACACAGATACACAGCAGCAGCAAATCATCAGCTAACAATAATGAAGATATGGTAACGATATTGACAGTAACTATAGGAACCACAAGGAACCCAGCATTCTGAGAGCGCAGTGTTCTAGATTTAATAGGTAATAGGTAATGCAAGGAAGCCAAAATGGGAGAGATGTGATCTCTGATCTTGGTTCCTGTCAGAACACGTGCAGCAGCATTCTGAATTAACTGCAAAGTCCTAAGAGACTTATTAGAGCAGCCTGATAACAAAGAGTTACAATAGTCCAGCCTAGAAGTAACAAATGCGTGGACTAGTTTTTCTGCATCCGCTTGAGAGACAATGCGCCTGATTTTAGCGATTTTACGTAAGTGGAAGAATGCAGTCCTAGAAATTTGTTTTATATGGACATTAAAGGACAAATTCTGATCAAAAACAACTCCAAGATTCTGTGCAGTGGAGCTGGAGGCCAGGGTGATCCCATCTAAAGTAACTAAGGTTCTAGAAAGAGAGTTTCTGAGGTGTTTGGGTCCAATTACAATAACTTATAGGGTTAGGCTTATGGTATTGTCTGAATTTAACATCAGAAAATTGTAGGTCATCCAACTTTTTATATCCTTAAGGCATGCTTGGAGTTTAGTTAACTGATTGGTTTCATCAGGCTTGATCTATAAATATAATTGGGTGTCGTCAGCATAACAATGGAAATTGATAGAGTGATTCCTAATAATGTTCCGTAAAGGAAGCATAAGTAAACTGAATAGAAGTGGTCTTAGTACAGAACCTTGTGGGGCTCAATGACAAACTTTGGTATGCATAGAGGATTCATTATAGACGTGAAACTTATTCAAGCTGAGATCGATCTAAAAAATACGACTTAAACCAGCTTAGGGCGGTTCCTTTGATGCCAATTTGATGTTTCAGTCTCTGTAAAAGAATTTGATGGTCAATGGAGTTTGATGGTCAATGGTGTCAAATGCGCTACTAAATCATATCAGTGTAGAAAAATATTAAAAAGTAAGACGTGTTCTAAGGTAGAAGTTACAGTTACTACAACACAAAGTAAGTTAACATAACATCTGATGTCTCTGGTGTATGTGCTGATGTCAGGTCACATGATCTCATTGACATTGACTAGAACGGAACAGCCCTATAGCTTTGAAAGCCGTGGTGCACACAGAATGGATCCATGCCCAGTGGAATTTGGGGGTTAGATACTCGCTGAATATTCATGAGTATGCACATTATTTGGATTGTATTGAAAATCAGATAATTAAAAGAACTTAATAGCGTCATAGATTAGTTCAGCCATACATATACTCTACTGGCCTGGACAGGGCCTGGTGGTTATGTTCATGCTTAAGAGCCTGGGTGCAGTGTCCAGTCTAAAGGTCAGGTTCTCCTGTAGGGCCCAGACTGACACTCTTTCTCGATTTGCACATCCCTCCATCAAATCCTGCTGTGCCTCACCTACATGTGTCATGTTGGTGTTTTATGTATTTCAGCTGTGACTGTGTACCTGAATCTTGACCCTGAATAAGGTGGTGTAGAACAGTGATGGGGACTCGAGTTAGCGACTTGGACTCGAGTCGGACTTACGTCGCGCAAACAAAGACTTCCGACTTGACTTAGACTTGCTCCCAATGACTCGAGACTTGACTTGGACTTGTCTGTTGTGACTCGTGTGTGACTTGTGAATATTTTTTAATTTCATTATAAGTAGAAATGTTTGCAAGGTCATATTTGACAATGAAAACCGGAAGGCAGCCTGAATATTTCCCTCCATTCACTCACTACCCATGCGTGCAGCAGCGAAGGAACAGACGTCAGTCGACCGATGGTAGATAATGGCAACAGCGGGTTCGTCTCGACCTGTGCCATTTGTGATTTCATTCGGATATAAAGAGTTCACACAGACTGGTAATAGACGAACAGCATCGTGCAATGTGTGGGTCGGGGCAGCCGCGACGATGTCGGTCGCGGCTGTAGGTAGACGCCCGCGTCTCAGCGCTGACCGCGCCCCGCGTGCGCCGGCCCCGGTGGGGAGAGGAGAGGGTTCTTCGGGTGGGCGGCGGGTCGTGCGGCCGGCCGATTTTTTGTTGTAGGTTCAATTTAGACACACTACAGTAGCCTCTTTATTTGCTGCTGTTCAAGTTCAAGGAGCTGAGTCATCTTGTTGGCTTTGGTTGGCCATGGTTGGTTAAATAAAAAAAAAAAAAATACACTAATCAATATCAAATGCTAACTAACAATAACCATTAAAAAAACTTCGTTTGAACAAAGCTTTCAGGATGTTTCTTCACATTAGAATAATTATGTGTGCCTACTATTTTAAGGTTTCGTTTGGAATTGCACAGTAGCCTACCTCTTAACAAGGCTCCTGTTCACACATACTTTGACCTTCTTCAAATGTTTGATATCCCTGGGAAGCTGAGCTTTAGCAGATTTCATTAATGTGGAAAAAGTAACTGTGTTGGGCACTGACAAAGCGACACAGACAGATCATACCATTAAATAAATGGAAGTGTCCACATTCTAGTCCCCAAGTGATATGATGCTAAGTGAACATGCTCTGACCCATTTTGATATTGCATTTTGATATAATAATAATTAATAATAATAATTAATAGGTTTTTGTAAATGGACTGCATTTATATAGTGCTTTCCTTACATGGTACTATAATGATAACGTTTATTTCGGTCATTTGAGACTTGATTTGGGACAAAAGACTTGAGACTTGACTTCAGACTTGACTTGGCATTGCCGTCAAAGACTTGAGACTTGACTTGGACTTGACTACAGAGACTTGAGACTTGACTTGGACTTGGAAAAAATGACTTGTGAACATCACTGGTGTAGAATAGATGGCTGTTGAGATATGACCTGTGTGACACCTTTTATAATGCTGACTCACAGGACTCATGGGGTCTGAATTGGCACTATTAGCATTTCTACCATACATTTGAAACACTTGATACAAACAGCAATATGCCAATTGACACAATTTATAAATCGATAGAAGTCGTATTTTGACCAACATTATGTGTCAAAATAATTATTTCATATTTTGCAGGTCAGCGCTAATTAAGTAGCACAAACCAACTTCTAATGGTAGTAATAGTAACACTAACTTAGCATCACCGGCATGTCGCAAAACAAGTCTATAAGTCCATGAATACATATATTTTAAAATAGTATAATTTTATGAAATAAATATTGGATACAAATTAACATTACGAATATGAATGGTTAGAATCGTGCACACATCTTTATGATAGCGATCTTACTCCATAATAATTGGCTTAAACTACTTCCGGTTCAAACCTGAATTCTTGTTCACAGTGAAGACTTCGTAGTCTTAGAAATTAGAAACTTTGCACTTTCTCAGACTCACGGATATGACAGCAGAATTTTGTGTACAACAATTTTATTAACATTATGAATATGAAGTTAAAATCATGCACACATCTTTATGATAGCTATCTTACACCATAGATTGTTCACTTAAGAATATTTAAGGATTCTCCAATGCACAATTATTTGTTACATTTACTTATGATTTATTTATTGTTTCTTTTTTAATAAAATTTTTAGTTACTGCTTCTTTGCAGTGTGCAGCACAATGGGCCTTCTAACACAACCATCGTCATGGATGAGAGATTTAACTTTTCACATTCATCAGTTTTGTCTTATTTCAATGATTCTCTCTGGACTGAAGCAAAAGGACTGCTTTGCTTTAATAATATGTTTTCATCATCTAACTTCATGTCAGACCATCTCTGTCACAGTTTAGCTGTGGAATGTCGGAGCGCTGACAGCTGTAGTAATATTTCAACATTTTGACAGATCCCCTAATGTCCCTACTGACACTGCTGCATGAGCAGAGAGAGAAAATATGAAAATGTTCTTATGTGAAGCGCAGTAATGTGCTGGTTTCACATCTGAATGTCCTTAGACGTGTTTTAGTCTGACTGAAATCACTAAAATAATTCTCTTACACACATGTACAACATGAATACAGACTTGTAAACATGTATGCATTTTTACAGGTAGAACGGCAAAATATTCCCTTGGATTGCTTTCTAACGAAACACACAGAGACACACGGTCTGAGTTTGTCAAATACACACACATCGCAGCACAGCGTTGGCCTCTCTTCATCCTCTCATGCTTAAGTGAGAGCAGGAGATAAGGCTGCAGAATAGGATTATTACCTAGATCCCTGAGGAGGAATCCACTTGGTGGCCTGGGTTTACCCTCACATTTACACATCCAGCATGCCATTCATGCTGCTCGTTAATGTTAACAGGACTCTCATTCCAGGCTAAAGTTCCCTTTATCCCTAAGAGACTCATTGGTTACCATGTATTATACACTGGTCTACTGTATCTGAGTCAGGCTTATGTCTTAGTGTTAATTGATGTCACATTTAAAGAGCGCAGTGCATGAATTTTTTGTTAAGATCATCCTTTCCTTTTCCAAGCAGACGGAGGGGGATTAATCGATTCAGCTGCCGAGCTTCCTTTGTATCTTGTGCTTCTTTATTAGTGATAGAACACCACTGTAAGAATCCATCCGTCCCTGTTTAAGAAAACATTTATTAAAAAATATGTGCTCATCTAGTCTCAGTGCTATACTTGCCTGCTTTATGCTAACACAAACAGAAACAGGTTTAAAATGGAGAATAATATGGTCATAGTAACAACTAACATGATAGAAGAAAAGTGAACTTTGTTATTTACGATGTTTCTCTAATTATACTGGAGGTTCAGTTCCAGGTAAGATGTGTTTCTGACCATGTGAATTGTTGTGAAATGGCCTTGTAAAGTTTATGTAAGGTCCACCTGGTAAGGACCTTTGGGTAAAAGTAGACTGCATGAGTTTGAAATAGCTTGCAATAAACTTCTTTGTCACAAAAAGGAGTGAAATGTAAAATTGTTCAGATGGAGAAAGTAGTGCACACTCAAAGCCACTCCTTGAAGGAATTCATACTACTGCACTTGGTTGGCCACAATTCTGACATCAGAAAAGTGTGGTAGATGGGTGGTTCAGTAGCTTTTTGACGCTCTGGTAAGCACCTCGCCTGGTTCATACTGAGAGTTTTACAGACACGGTATCAAGCTCAGAGTACATGGATGGTTAGGACATGTGATTTGGATGTCTCCTGGACGCCTCACATGTCCATTTGAAAGGAGACGTGGAGCAGAACCAGACCATGCTCGAGGGATTATATACCGTACATAGGAATAATAGATCTCCTAGGGCTACCTTATTAAATGCCTGGTCAGTCCTTGGTGGTGGATGGTGCTAGAAGCTTGGTGATGTGGTACTAGTTGGTGATCTACAGTAGCTTGTGACCTAATTTCTATCAGGCCAGACTCAAAGCAGGACTCAGACGCAGAGGTGTCAGTGAGCTGTTTTATTTAGGAATAACAAAATTCTCGACAGAGTGATGTAAAGGCAGGCTATGAAAAACAGGCCTATAAAAAATTATCAACCAGGATAGAACCACAAGGAACCCAGCATCCTGAGAGCGCAGTGTTCTAGAGGGGTAGTAAGGTACTATGAGCTCTTTTAGATATGATGGTGCCTGACCATGAAGAGATTTGTAAGTAAGGAGGAGAATTTTAAATTCTATTTAGATTTAACAGGGAGCCAATGCAAGGAAGCCAAAATGGGAGAGATGTGATCTCTGATCTTGGTTCCTGTCAGGACGCGTGCAGCAGCATTCTGAATTAACTGCAAAGTCCTAAGAGACTTATTAGAGCAGCCTGATAACAAAGAGTTACAATAGTCCAGCCTAGAAGTAACAAATGTGTGGACTAGTTTTTCTGCATCCGCTTGAGAGACAATGCGTCTGATTTTAGCGATGTTACATAAGTGGAAGAATGCAGTCCTTGAAATTTGTTTTATATGAACATTAAAGCACAAATCCTGATCAAAAACAACTCCAAGATTCTTTACAGTGGAGCTGGAGGCCAGGGTGATCCCATCTAAGGTAACTAAGTCTCTGGAAAGAGAATTTCTGAGGTGTTTGGGTCTAATTACAAGAACTTCAGTTTTGTCTGAATTTAACATCAGAAAATTATAGGTCATCCAATTTTTTTATCCTTAAGGCATGCTTGGAGTTAACTGATTGGTTGCATCAGGCTTGATCGATAGATATAATTGGGTGTCGTCAGCATAACAATGAAAATTGATCGAGTGATTCCTAATAATGTTCCCTAAAGGAAGCATATATAAACTAAATAGAAGTGGTCCTAGTACAGAACCTTGTGGGACTCCATGACAAACTTTGGTATGCATGGAGGATTCATCATTGACGTGAACAAACTGAGATTGATCTAAAAAATACGTTTTAAACCAGCTTAGGGCGGTTCCTTTGATGCCAATTTGATCTTCCAGTCTCTGTAAAAGAATTTGGTGGTCAATGGTGTCAAATGCAGCACTAAGATCTAACAGGACAAGTACAGAGATGAGTCCTTTGTCTGATGCCATTAGGAGGTCATTTGTAACTTTGAGTAATGCGGTCTCTGTGCTATGATGCACTCTAAATCCTGACTGAAAATCCTCAAATAGACTATTGTTACGGAGAAAGTCACACAGTTAATTAGCTACAGCTTTCTCAAGTATCTTAGACACAAAGGGAAGGTTTAATATCGGTCTGTAGTTGGCTAAGACCTCTGGGTCTAGAGTGGGCTTTTTAAGAAGAGGTTTAATTACAGCTACCTTAAAGGACTGTGGTACATATCCTGATAATAAAGACAGATTAATCGTATCCAATAAAGAATGACTGATTAGAGGTAAAACATCCTTGAGCAGCCTGGTTTGGATGGGGTCTAAGAGACAGGTTGAAGGCTTAGCTGCAGAAATGATTAAAGTTATTTGATGAAGGTCGATGGGAGAAAAGCAGTCTAAATACATATCAGGTTTTACAGCTGTTTCCAAACTTGCTGTATCAGAATGCAGATCAGTGCCTTTCATACATTTTAAAGCTGGTGTTAAGTCACGGTGTATGAGCTGTTTTCCATTCCTTATGCAGGAGACATTGACTCTCAACTGCCCATCTTTTTTGGTGGAGCTGTTTATACTCAGGCTGCGGAAGGCTGACCGAAGAAGCAATAGTTGCAAAAACAGTTATTGCTAAAGCTTAGCGATTACAAGATTTGTATCGCCATCGTGATGCCCAACCTTTACCATACCACATATGCACATGCGTGCACGTTTTTGTGCAATGATGGATTATTAGCAACATACTAAGAACGCTCACTTTCAGTTTGACATCCAAATGATGTGGTTAAGATTATACAGATAAACAACTGCTTTAATTAGAACTGGCCTGGCCATCAGTCGGCTTATGTTTCTCGACCTCTTGAATTATGTTGATCTGAGAAATTACTTTGTGAGTAAAATGTTGAGAACTGACATGCATCATCGACAAAACTGCTAAAATAAGTTTTAAATCTGAATTGAATTATTTTTAGAGGCACACAGCACCGTTCCCATGTGCCTAGGAGATGAAGTGCCTGTGCCCTCTTAACTAAATGCTTACAGCTCACTGAAGCAAACTGCATAAGAGGTACAGCATTTGCTTCTTTTTAATGTACCAACATCAGCTAATGGGTTTGTGGTGTGTTGTCAGTGCCTCTTTACAGCAGCATTAGCAACAACAGTTATCTCAAATTACAAAGCACTATTTAACATACACAATCTGGAAATCTCATTACATACAGTGTTTCTGCCTGTGTGTTTTATGGTGGATTTGATGCGTGGCTATTGGCAGGCTTGCTGGCACAGTGAGAGAGACAGAGAGAGCCCAATGAATGAATGGGAAACTCTGCTGGACTGCTGAGCTGCCTTTTGCTGAGCACTATGCTTGCCTGCTTCCTTCTGAACTTTGAGGCCAAATGCTTCATGACTTGATTTGACTTATATGGGGATAGAATTATGTGTAAGAGATCAGAGGGCATTAGGTTTTAGAGATAGAGGATGGTATACAGTGACTGGCCTGATCTGTGGGGTTCAAACTGCACCTGCTGGCAACACTGGAGCTGAGTGCCTCCCTTGCACAGCAGAGGATTGCTAGGCTGAGGCTGTGATGTGACTATAACTACATTAATTCACTGGGAGGCTGTTTGTGACAAAATTATCATAACATTATTATGTTAGGATATGCATGGGGCGACAGAAACAGAAATTAGCATTTTTTCTTTTTTTTTGGCATTCATTCTTTTTTATTGCAGCAGCCTTATTTTGTTTTCTACAGTATTTGTAAAAGTTGGCAGATTCTGTGTCAGGAATGTCACTCTGTTGTCAAGTAGTCTAGATTGTCAGATGTAGTGTGTAGGATTAACCAAACCACAACCAAACATGCTCTAATTATTAAACTATTATGCTGTGACACCCTGCACCATTTCAGTCACTTCTTTTTTTTAAAGAGCACTTGTGAGAGTTCATGCAGAGAGCACTTATTTAAATGTTTTTCAG
This sequence comes from Collichthys lucidus, assembly GCA_004119915.2. Taxonomy (NCBI): domain Eukaryota; kingdom Metazoa; phylum Chordata; class Actinopteri; family Sciaenidae; genus Collichthys; species Collichthys lucidus. The sequence goes on along the minus strand of CM014096.1, from coordinate 28,941,595 downwards.
ATGGTGAATGCACTTTTCAAGAGGTTAACTTTCAAACTTAAATTAAGTTTTAAAAAAACAAGAACAGTAAGACAAGGTTATTGTCCAATTATTATTACAGTACCTCTCAGCACAAGTCTCTGAATGAACAAAACCACATGGGCTGCCAGCCCACTTGTTTTGTTTTGTTTTGAGCAATGAGTATTATAATATGACATCTGCTAGCTTTATCTTGTGTAGTGAGTCATAGTTGAAGTCAACCGACATATAAGGCAACACGATTACTTGTCTGAATATCTTTCTCACCTAGTTTGACGATGTTCCAATAAGAGCACAGCAAGCACACATTGAAGTGAAAGATATCTTATATTATTGCTTCCGGAAGCTGCATCGCCATCACCATCACCATCACCAAGCCATGAAAGATGGCAAGCCATGACTGGTGGGGCTCCAACTTTTAGTCTGCCAGGCATTTCGGCCAAATCACAAATATTTACAGTATAAGACTCGCCATGGTACTCTAAGTCTTGGAAGAAATCTGGTTAGCCAACAAACTAGAGAATATCATATTCCCGTAGTCCCAAATGATCTACTGAAGAAACCATAGCACACATCCTCACTTGGGCATAGACACTTAAAAAGGGAGCTATGTGATAATTTTCATTGGCTACATTTAAGCATTTCATGCCATGATTCCCTCCAGACTGGCCTTAATGCTCAAAAACCTGTGATTAACATCTTACTGTGCGTGTAGATCCTTGACTTCCTGACAGGCCGACCCCAGGTGGTAGAGGTGGGTGAACATACATCATCCACCCTCAGCATTAACACCAATGTATCCTGGTGCGATGACAGCTGTGTCTGATGGGTCTGATCACTGAAAACAATAAAAAGGCCTATCTGAAGGAAGTAGAGGGTCTGACCCACTGGTGAGAAGATAACAATCTCCTCCCTAGCAGACTTTGCAAAGAATGGTTTGTTCAGCTGAACACACAATGGTGGTGGTGTTCTACTCTGCCTAAAAGACATTTACACCAGAAGCTCCAAGAATAAGACGAGCAGACTCATTACAGATCCCAGCTGCCCTCATCATGGCCTCTTATCCCTTTTCTTGAAGAAGGTAGATTCACCAGACCATCAGTGAGAGGCTCAAAAAGAGCTGCTGTCCTCAGGCCACTGGAATCCTAAATGAAGACACTGTCTGAGACTGTCCCAGAACAGAATATCATGCAAATCATACGAGATGTTGACACAGTAACTTACTGGGAAAGGCAGAATGGATGACACAAGATAGTTAAACACTTAAAGCCAGGGAAGCAGGTCTTTAGAGGTCTTTAGTGTCTCTAGGATTACAGGAATTGAAACTCCATGACCGTCTGACTGCCTGCATGTGGAATACAGGGCTAGAATGGGTGGTAGGCTGGTGGGATGCAAGGATGCAACATTTCTATGCCATTTACTATGCAGAACCTTGTCATGTATGTTAGGATCATACATTGCTCCTTGCTCCTTTGCCCGGAATGCTCTGCTGTGTCCTGCACCTGTCATGCAGAAGTCAAGAGTGTGCCTGTGTTAACACGTGACACCATGTCTCCCCCCCCGGACGAAGATTTTCTCTTGCGCCCCTGGATGCGCAGTGCGCCCTCACAGCCGCCCGTGCGCCCCTGGATGCGCCGTGCGCCCCGATCAGTCTGTCCGGCGCCCCCCTGTACCTCGTCAACCCCCCGCTTCCGGGGGCGCCCGCTCCGCTGACTTAATGACCCTCCTTAATGACCGCTGGTGCGCCCCCCACGGAGACGGCGCCCTGGGCGGCTGCCCACATTGCCCATAGCTAGGACCGGCCCTGGATAGTTCATATGTATTTCTTTGTGCGTTGTTAAGTATGTATTCATGCGCATCAGTATACTGTATATGCTTGCACATGCTTGTTGCAAAAATGTACATCTGGGGCTGTGGAGCTGTGAGACAGCCCTTCCCTTTCACTCACGCTGCCATTGCTTTGCATAATGACTCACAGGGCTGTGCTGTTGAGGGTAGCGGTGCTCTCTCACACTCAACTTCAACAGTGTGTTTTTACATTCATGCATTTTAAGGCCTTGTTTGTTGAACTTTAATTTGAGGAAGTTCATGCACAGCCCTCTATTTCCACAGAATATACATGTTTAAACAACTTCCCATTTTTCCGATTTCAGTACAGTATCCATAGGAATTACAGACATATTGGAAATTGCTGTACCACACAAACTATTGTGTCATTTACGTAATCAGTCAGAGAGTATGGACGTGGAGGTTGGAGTGGTTGTTGCGGAAATTAATGTTCAATATTGTATTATATAGTGTTTTCTAGCAGAGGAAATAGAACAAAGGCTGATTTGCTGCAGAGCGGGGACAGGGACTGCTTCTAAGTCGAGGATGACAGTCACATGACCATGCATGCAGGATGAAATGAATGTTGCCCGCTGTTCTCCTAATCATCAGATGTGTGTAGAACAGCATTCTTTAGTGCTGTTGGTCAACATCACTCGAGAGGTTGTTGTGTACGATGATACATAACATGGGTCAAAATGTGTTTGCGACACCTCACGTCTCTCACATCCACTCCTGATAAATCGTCATGTGTTCCACTGAACCTGAATGGCTGTGTTTGCAGGTATTCTTGTATAAGACCACAACACCTGAAGATACTCCAAGAAAAAAATAACACTGCTATTTGTTGTGAATTTAAAATACAGTTGTGATGCAAGGCTTCTAAAAATGTAAAGGCTGAGCATGGAGTCAGGTCTCACAAGCGTGCCAAAGCATGCCACTGCCATCTCAATAGTTGATTTATGTATAATTCACACAACCCCAGTGGATGCCCCACAACCGTCTGTGTATCCACTGGAACAGCTTACAGCTGCTCATTTCACCAAGAGCTGTCCTCTATAATCAACACTTAACAGTACCACACACCTCCTGTCTGCCTCTCTTAACATTTTGTAATCTGTCACACTCCTCTGTCATTAAGCATAGCACCACCAGTGACTGCAGTGCAGAGGTGGCTCCTTCAGTGAGGAGAGGGAGGAAGATCCTCCTTAAAAATTTTAAGAATAAAAAGTTGAAATTGTCTTGACCAATTTAATTAATTGCTGTCCTTGAATATTACTATTTTAATGCCAAAATACATATATAACATGTACATTGTATTAATTTATCTGGGTAAAATTACATGAGCACCCCCTATCGCTATAAGAAAATACTGCACGCGAATTGGATTGAATAGGAGCCGAAAGGAGGCAGACGGAGAATCTTCCTCCTCTGGGCTTCCATTCACTCCCATTCAAATAGTCTCCGGCACTGGCGGCTCGTGGCTGCCATAGCCTTCTATTGCGAGAGGAGGAAAAACCTCCTTTGGGCGGGTGGGACTAGCGAAGAGATCTGACAAGTGTCACAAAATATGAACCAATAGGCTGCAGTGCTATAGCACGATGAACCAATAAGCAACGTCTTTAGCTGCTTGGGGGGAGGGGTTATCTTATCAAACTTCAGTTGCTAGTAGCACTTCGGCAGTCGAGTCAGATCAGATGAGAACGGCATATGGCAAGCTTGAAGTGTATTAAATGACTTATGACTATATATTCAACTATATATAAATAGTTGTTAAATAATGTTACTGTTGTTCTTTTACTTGTTGACTGTTGCCAGTTGTTTGACACCGTGGAAATGATGTTATTGAATTATTCAGGAAAAAAAACTATTCTCGACCCGTGCGTAAAGTTCCAGCAGGTGCGGTCGCATGGGGGCGTGGCCTTCATTACGCAAACCAAACATTCCTTCCTCCCTCACTTTTACAAACGCCAGCCGCCACTGCTGCAGTGTTGCTGATGTTAAACTGTTTGTGCCTGCTAAACACAGCTCTGCTCTGACATTCACATTTCACTCAGCATAGAAACTTCCCTCTGTCTTCCCCTGGTTGGGTTAAATCTCCCACCCAAGGCTGCTCTGCACCATCAGTACGCTTTGAATGTATTTCATTAGCATTTGCAAAACATATTCATATTCGAAAATATTACATTCTAACTAAAATGGGTGTCCAGTTTGATGATCCCTGCAGACCTGTGCATTTGACACTAACTATTATAATATTCATGTATTGTGAAAGCTTTGCTTGTTAATGCAGTTGTTTCTTCTTTCTTATTCTGTCATCATTATGATGATAATTAAAAATGTATTGTTATCAAAAAGGAATTTAGCCTACTGCTAAAAAATAAAGATTCTACATTATCTGGATCTGGATTGGATTAATATGTTTACATATTTTAACTTTATTAACTTGTATGTTAAAGTGTGGGGGTGTGGCTTTGGTGATTGGTGCTTGATGACACTTTGCCATTGTGTGATATAAAAACTATACATATTTCACTATGATTCTAACTTTAGGAAGTGAGAGAAAAAGGGTTTCAAAGTTGGAAAATGTTCCATGGGAATTAATGAAAATTTATAGGAATTATCAGGAATAAAGTGAGAATTCACTAAATTGAAGGTTGGCCCTTAACAAGGAACTTAAATATAGTGGGTGAAAATATATTTTAGCATAGTCTTAACTAAAACAACCAGATTTCATGTACACTTTAATATCTATACTATTCCTCAATTACATGCATGTTTCGATATGATACAGTTTGTTTAAATTCCCCCAATTTCCAGTCCTCCTGTCAGTTATGTTTCTCCAACATGTACAGTGATGGAAGGATGAAGCAGTTTAGTTCAGTTTTTTCTTGAAAAATTAAGATACTTAAGACAAAACAGTTTTGCAGATACTGAGGCTGAGATCCTGACATTCAGTAGCTGGTCAAGTTCTAAAACTGTAACCGGGTGGTGTCTTTCACACTCCTCTCCTCAATTTCGGACTAAGCTGACCTGTAAATCCAGTAAAGTGCTGCTTTAAAACAGCAGTTGGTTGTTGATTTAAAGAAACATGAATTCTTTTTACATTCACTGATGATGGCTTGATTGTTGTTTTTCATGGTTTTTATGGTACATTTTCATGGTGCTGATGGTGGATGGTGTGTTCAGTAGGTGGTGTTTGAGTCTGCGTTTCTTTATTATCGCCATTGTAAAAGAACCCTGTGCTGATTCATTTGTGTCATCAATGGAAGGCTAATTGCTGTAATGATGCCCATTGGCAAGGCTTATCAGCGGTTTGAATTGTAAAGGGGAAAATGGCTGTTCTCACAATGGTGCAGCTGTAAGGCATGTACTTGCACACTACAAAAGAGAGCAGTGATGGAAATAAAAAGAGCCTCAGTCCTCAGAGAGATTGCAGACTGTGTGTGATTTCATTAGCATTTGCAAAACATATTCATATATTTGAAAAGATTAGATTCCATCTAAAATGTGTGTGCAGTCTGATGATCCCTGCAGGTCACAAACTGTGAATAAAAAATGTAAAAATGTGTTTTTATTAACCTAATGGGAAGTTATTTTACATACTACCTGACCCAAAGTCTGCTGTGTGGTGATTAGTATCATTTATGGAATTCTAGTTAGTCCAGAAAAAGTCAGCAGTGAGTTGAGATATAAGGTTTTTTGTTAGCATAACAGAAATCACAATCTCTCCCTGACATTTACTAAACTGCAGTTCCTCTTGTCATCCACTTGAGGCTGGCTCCAGAAGTGAGTCAGTCTCCATAAGTCCCCATGTTCAAATGTCCAACTTCACAGCAGAAATCAACATGTTTACAGCCTGGTACAAAAAACAGTTTTGGTCTCTGTAGCTAATTTCCCCGTTTATGACAACTGTACTGAGGGTGAATTTATATACAACTCACCTGTTTACATTATATTAAGGCTTAAAGTTATGCAGAATTAACAGAGAGGCCACTTTGATTGACAGGTAGGTGCTGATTCAGCACCAGTCAGGTTGCTTGGTTTTTTAAACCAGTCTAACTAGGAGAGAAAGCACCCTCAGGACATTTCCAAACCTACTGTTATCGTTTGTTTTGTACCCAATTAGTGGATGAGTTTAATGAACTATGCATTTTATTCTTGATTTAGTTTATTTTCACCAGAAAAAAAACCCACCCTTAACTTTCACTCCTGCCGGGAACAGTTGGGACATCTAGGAGGTTTATCTACAGAACTGTAGCCAACCAGCAGATTCTCTATAACTTAGTGGACAGGTTGATGGAAAATGACTTTGAATTTGATTCAATGTAGCTTTTAGGCACCATTTCAGTTTGTTTTATCTAGTCAGATAACCGAGCAAGTGGTTCGTCTGAGAGAAGAGGATGAAAGACAAACAGACAGTAAGATGTTAAACATCATCAGCAGTTTACAGGTGTCAGTGTTCAGAAGTGTCAAAGAACTGTCAGAATCATTACTGATAGTCTTTTTTTTTTTAAATATAGTAAACTGATCTGTCTATACATTGTATCTAATACTGTGCAATGTCTGACTGACAGATAAAATGGTACCAAATCTGACATTGAGAAAACTGTCACACCGTGGTGAAGTCAAGCTGGGTCTCCATGTCTTGTCATTTCCTGTTTTATTTTGAAAGGTAACTCTCCTCTTTCAGATCACTTGCCCTTTCTCGTGTCACCGGTCTGATTGTCTTCCCTGATTCCCGATTGTGTCCACCTGTTCCCCATTACCTCCAGGTGTTCCTATAGTCTGCGTCTCCCTTTGTCTTGTTGCCAGTGTGTTTCGTTTCGTACGTCTCCTACAGCCCTTGTTCCAAGTTCACAGTCATCGGCATTATCGTCAAACCTGTTTTAGGTTTTTTCAACTCCTAGATTTTCAGTTCAACCTTTCCTTTATTAGTTTAGGTTATCCTCCGGCTGGAGCGTCTTTTGTTTTTCAGTATTTCATAGTCCTAGATAGTTTGAGTTGTTTTTCCTCTGACTGGAGTGATTATTATTTGCATACATTTCATTTCTGTTATTTTACCACTTTGTAAGAGGTGAACCTTGCGGCCATTTATTAAGACCTGCTGTTCTCACACCATCTCTGCGCTTGAGTCCTGTGTCCAAGTCTGGTTCCTGATAAAAACAAGACTTAGTGACTCAGTTACTGCAACCCATGCAGTAACTGCATAGGTTGCAGTAACTGCATGGGTTGCACTCTTTATGCTTAAGCTAGGTTAACCATGTCCTGAAGCCCATTCAGTATCCTCCTACATAAATAAGAGAGTTTGAGAAAGTTTGAGTTGATCATGGTCTGAAACATCATAGAGGAAGTATTCAATCAGTTGTGAAACAGGATTTGGGAGAAAACAACATGAACACCGTGGCTCTGTTGGACCATCACAGCTTGGATGTGAAAGTGCTGTGTAGAGTGTTAAACTCTGTGATACCCTGCCTTGTAATCAGAAGGATAGTTTGCCGAGGGCACCGACAGGAATACGTGTATCTGTCAGAGAAACAAAGTCACATAAACAGGTTAGAAATATTAACCTAACAAGATCATGTCAGCCATTCAGACTGAAAATAAATGACTAAAGCAGCTCATTTCACTGAAGTGATCACTCAATGATCACAATTATCACTGTGTCTAGTTCTGACACAGAGCTTAGTCACATCTTTATATTCTTGGGTTGGCCCAGTCTTCTGAGGTCTCTACCTGTGACTTATGTGTGCGTGTGTGTCGGTGTGTTTTGCGAGCACACAGGGAGTCTGGGAAAGTGTGATAACTTTGAGACTGTCTGGCTTGTGCATCACACTGCAGCATTGTGGAGACGCTGGCACTGGATCAAAGAAGAGGTGCATTGCTTCAACTCAGCTCACCCAACACACACACACACACACACACACACACACACACACACACACACACACACACACACACACACACACACACACACACACACACACACACACACACGAGGATCACATACACCCACCATAGAGAGCACATACACATGCATGGCTACACTGTGACGCTGCTGTGACTTAAAATGCCATTGTTTGAAGCATGCTAACTGCATTAGATGCCCTAATGCAAATTTGGCTGTCCCTCTCTGTGCTCAGGCAGGATGGGAGAGGGGGTACTAAGTGCAGGTTGTCCATAAAACACGGAGCACCCACATTTCTCTATTCGTGTTGGGAATTATTCGTGAAAGTGGGACAGAGTCGGATCAATAAGCCGTGTGGTAAGTTAGTCAGACGACACAAAGCCTATTTGATGCTTAAGGAATGGACCTGTCAACATCTGGAGCCTCACAGTGCTGCTCTGCTGGGCTAATGGAGAATGAGAAAGGCAACGAGTCAGACGGAAACTTTTTCAACCAAAAACTTGAAAGAAGTAGAAGAAAGACGTGCCTTGCTCAACAGTTGTGATATCTCGCCTATTTTCATCAAAGTCTTCCAGCTAAATTTGAATTATTTGCAGTAACACAAACACTTGACAGTGGTTGGAAAAGCTGCTGTTGTTACCCTAGCAAATTATGCATCCTGGAAGCGTGTGTGTGTGTGTGTGTTTGTGTTGGCCTCTTGGTGTGTAAGAGAGAGAGTTGTCTGACTAAGCGCCTGTTTGGTAATTTAGTGTGACAGAAGACTCTGCTTTTGTAGGTGGGAAGCAATTATTTCTGTTAAAGCCCCTCCATCACTGAGACGTAAAGCCTGGCTGGTTTGGTTAAGAGCAGTATGAATGGACAGTGGCACCTGGGTGACTCTAACACTGTGTGTGTGTGTGTGTGTGTGTGTGTGTGTGTGTGTGTGTGTGTGTGTGTGTGTGTGTGTGTGTGTAGGGGGGATTGTGTTCATGGCACTGAGGTGTCCCTGGAGAGTGCAGACCCGTTTTCTCTGCAGTGTCACTGGGTGTGAGGAGCAGCAGGTCTCTGCTGTGCAGTGAACAGGGTTCGTCTGGTGTTTTTCATTCACACTAAAAAAAAAAAAAAAAGTGTTTGAATGATTTATGTCCCATCCTTGTTGTTTTATGGAGCACTCTGCTAGTGTCCCAACATGATGCATCTTTTTTAGGAGATTAGGGTTGGAAAGACAGCTGAGCTACAGGCAGAATAAGATGAAGGACACACCGACTCTGAAGTCTCTGTTATGTATAGAATGGGAACTTTGCTGCTTCTGCATATTCATAATCAGACTTATAGGAGAATGCATCATTATGTTTAATCAACTTAACGCCCATTATGAACGCTTGATCTCCTCAACAAAGAGTCAGCTGTCAACCACACTGTCCTGCTGAGAGTACATGGCTGCAAAGCTGCTGGACCTGACTTGAACATATCACAGTCACAGGAGAGTTTTTCCACCTGCTTCCAGACAGCCACCATTCTACCTGTACGACATCTCCACTGACCTCCAGTCAGTCCTCACACACCTTAAAACACCTCCAGCAGAATGTTTGTTGTTTTCAGCTCAGCATTCGTTACTATCTCTCCAATGATATCGACTGTTGTACTCTACTACATTACAAACTCGCAAACAGACTACAGACAGTTCCCATTGGTCACTATAGTGCTTAGTGCTGGAGGCCCTGCAATACCCAACATAGAAAAAACTCTGCTGTGAAGTTTGTAGACAATACCGCCACCGGCTGCTTTACAAACAGCGATGAGAGTTCATATCAGGAGGAAATCTATTAGACAGTAAGAGCGGTGCTCAGACAATTCAACATCAGCAAAATGAAGGAGATGTTTGTTCACTCAGAAAAATAACTTGTTCCCGGAACGTAATAAAATTATGAAAATAATAAATGCTTTAATTTAGCGAGAAACAATTATGTTGAGTGAACAAAATGTAAATATGATGGGTCAACATGATGTATTTGCATTACTGTTACTTAATTGCCCACTGACCAGATTGCCCCCAGTTAACAGCTCATATGCAACATCAAATCTACAGAAACAGAACATCTCTGGATTCTGCTAGGTAGCCATAAAAGCTCTTGATGAAGACGTTGGATGAGAGAAAAGCTTTACTCAAAGAGCTTTCAATTTGCTACAAATGTTGCATATCTACAGAGCACAGGGCAAGAGACTGTAAAGCAGAGATTCACTGTTCAGAATGCAACAGCAATAGCCATGTGTCCACACTGCATGCTGGTCCCCCGCCCTGGTCAGTGAAAGATCCACAGACACCTACAGAGGGTCAAGCCGGGGAGCCGGACAAGCCAAACTCCATGGAAACCTCATCGAGCTGCACAGAGGTATGCGGAAACGGGCTATGGGGAAAGTCATGCTCAAAGATATGCCTGGTCTATGTTTATCCAAGCAAGTTCCCTGATAAGAAGAAGAGAATGTATGCAATGTTAGATGACCAGAGCAATGTGTCACTGGCAAGGTCTTCCTTTTTTGATATGTTTGATGTGCAATGTGAAGCCCTACCATATACAATGAAGACATGCTCTGGCATAACGAACACCAGCGGAAGAAGAGCCAATGGGTTCATCATCGAGGGCATGGATGGCAGAGTGTCAATGCCATTACCAACACTCACTGAATGTAACCAGATTCCTGATAATAGGAAAGAGATACCAACTCCTGAGGCGGTGGCTCACCACCCTCATCTGAAGTCTGTATCGTCTCTGATACCTCCACTGGATCCCTCTGCAGAGATCCTCCTCCTCCTGGGTAGGGACATCATTCGGGCACACAAGGTACGCGGTCAGGTGAACGGCCCACATGACGCACCTTACGCTCAATGCCTTGACCTAGGGTGGGTGATCATAGGGGACGTATTATTAATGCTGGTATCTCCCGAGCTTTGGCATTTACCATCCGCAAAAGCCGGAAAAGATCCGGATAGTCTTTGACTCGAGTGCTCAATGCAACAATGTATCCCTTAATGATGTGCTGCTCAAGGGCCCCGACCTCAATAACACTCTGGTCGGTGTGCTCATTCGATTCAGAACCGTATGCTGTGGTGGCAGACGTGGAGCAAATGTTCCACAACTTCATCGTCAAAGAGGAGCATCGAGATTACCTTTGGTTCCTGTGGTTTCAGAATCACAACCTGGATGGAGACATAGCAGAGTGTCGAATGAGGGTCCATGTATTTGGAAACTGCCCATCACCATCAGTCGCCATCTATGGGCTAAAGAGAACTGCCATTGAAGGTGAGGAAGAGTATGGAAATGATGCAAGGATGTTCATTGAACGCCACTTTTATGTGGATGATGGACTAAAATCCTTCTCTGCAGAGACTGAGGCTATTGATGTGCTGCGCAGAACACAGGAAATGCTGGCCAGTCAAATATACGCCTACACAAGATCCATCCAACAGTTCAAGTATCACAGGTGCCTTTCCGGATGAAGATCTGGCCACTGGGCTGCAGGGCCTGGATCTTGGACAAAGCACTCCATCCATGCAGCGCACCCTAGGATTAGGATGGGATCTGTCCACAGACCTGTTCATGTTTCAGGTGACCACCAGTGAGAAGCCATTTACAAAGCGTGGAGTGTTTTCGGCCATCAACAGCCAACCCCCTCGGCTTTGCAGTTCTTGTCAGCATTGAAGGTCGTGCCATCATGAGAGATATCTCTTCTGACGTCTGTGACTGGGACGAACAGCTGCCAAAGGGAAAGCAGAATATGTGGGAAAGGTGGAAAGATTCTCTGAAGCACCTGCAGCAGCTGAGCATCCCAAGAATGTACACCTCGATTCCTTCGTCCACAGCACAGAGGAAAGAGGTAATCGTTTTCTGTGATGCATCCATAAAAGCAGCGGGTGCTGTTGCTTATTTGAAGCTTACCAATGCTGATGGCCACAGTGAAGTGGGCTTCCTCTTCGGTAGAGCAAAGCTTGCTCCCAAACCAGACATCACCATCCCAAGACTGGAGCTCTGCGCTGCAGTACTGGCTGTGGAAGTAGCAGAGTTAGCTCAAGAAGAGCTAGACATTGATGTGGATGAAGTGAACTTTTTTACAGACTCGAAAGTAGTGCTCGGCTACATCTTTAATGAAAAGAGACGTTTTTATGTCTACGTCCACAACCGTGTGCAATGCATTAGGCAAACTACACAGGCACACCAGTAGCATTGCCCGCTGAACAGCTCTCTCTCTCCACTTGGCTGAGTGGACCAGCTTTCCTCACAGACTCGAGGCGAAGTCAAACACAGGAAGAGCCCTACAGCCTTGTGGAGCCAGACGCAGATCCAGGTCTGCGTCCAGAGGTCGTGACCTGTGCGACCACTTTGTCTGAAGGTAAACTAGTATGTGCTAGATTTGAAAAATGTTCTAGTTGGACCATTCTGCTAAAAGCCATTGCAAGACTGCAGCATGTTTTGAAGTGCTTCAAAGACAAGCAAGAGAATGTCTGTCACGGATGGCACAAATGTAGCTTGAACCTTGGTGAAGAACAGCTTCATCAGGCCAAAGTCACCGTCATTCTCACTGTTCAGAGAGAGATGTTCGCTGATGAGTTAGAATGTTTGGAGCGGCGTGAGCCTGTAAAGAAGTCAAGCCCGCTTAGCAAACTAAATCCATTTGTGGACACTAGTGGACTTCTTCGGGTCGGAGGTCGACTAACGAGCACAACTGAGTTTGGATGAAACACATCCTCTTCTCCTTCCAAGAAGACATCATGTGAGTTAATAGTCAGGCACTTGAAAATGAAAAAGTCTGCCACCAGGGAAGACATTTCACTGAAGGGGCGGTTAGAGCCGCTGGCTTTTGGATTGTGGGAGGAAAGCAAGCTGTGAGTAGGACCGTTTTCAGTTGTGTCATATGCCGCAGGCTTAGAGGCAGACAAGAAGAGCAGCTCATGGCTGACCTGCCTAAGGACAGACTATGTTCAGACCCTCCATTCACATACGTGGGTCTGGATGTGTTCGGTCCATGGCCTGTCACAGCAAGGAAGACAAGGGGAGGTCATGCAGAGGCCAAAAGATGGGCGGTCATCTTTGCATGTATGAGTACACGTGCCATACATATCGAAATCATAGAATCAATGGACACATCATCAATTATCAATGCTCTGCGCCGGTTCTTCGCAATCAGGGGTGCTGCGAAACTGCTCAGATCTGATTGCGGGACCAACTTCGTGAGTGCCTGCAAAGAGTTGCAGATTGACAAGAAGGGATGCCACAACAAAAACATTGACACTTACCTTCAGGACAACGGTTGCCAGTGGCAGTTTAATCCTCCTCATGCGTCACACACGGCCGGATCCTGGGAACGCCTGATAGGAGCTGCCCGCCGAATCCTGGATGCGATGCTACTGCAACGTGGCCAGGCAAAGCTCACGCACGAGGTGCTGGTAACATTCATGGCTGAAGTTACAGCAATAGTGAACGCGCCCTTACAACAGTCTGCACAGATCCAGAACACCCTTCGATTCTCACCCCAACTATGCTGTTGACACAAAAGTATGGCATGCCACCAGTACCGCCAGGCCAGTTTGAAAGCCGCGACCTCTTCAGAGGGCAGTGGCGGCGTGTGCAGTACTTGGCTGAGGTCTTCTGGGCGACAAGGACACTGCTTAAGAGACTGTGGATTCATTCAATATCCTTTTCAAATATCTTGCATAAGTTTGTTTGGGTGACATCCTTAAGATGTCAGGCGGGGAGTATTCTGTCTCTTGGTTTTTTGATTTGTGCTGCTTATTGTATGGTAAGATGTTGTCACATTGTGGCCAAATTGGGTATCGTTTGAATCGGGAGTTTCGGTTTTGGTTTGATCATTGTGCAGGGAGTAGCGGTCGGAGAGACACGTGCGGTTCGTGTTGCTCGTTTAGGGAGCTTGATACAGGACAATCTGTAAGTTTATCTTTGAAATAATGTACATGTACATGTGCTGGTGTAACTCTGGGTTCATATTTTTGTGTTTGTGAAGATATATAATTTGAATGTGTGGAAGAGGAGAATACCGTGGATTAAAATGTGTTTTTGTTGTTGTACTTTTTTCAGTTTCACAAAAAGAAGAAATGGTTCAAGTAAGCGCTCTAAAATCTTCTTCAGTCTCCTGGACCATTTTTGTTTAGCTTGCTGTCTAGGCTGTATAGGGCCATATAGCTGAGGGCAGAAGAGTCTGTTTCCATCAAGCTCCATGATGATCTTCTGCAAAGCTTCCAAGGTGTATCTTAGCTCTGGTGGGTAGCTTAGCTTAAAAGCATATACAAGGGCAAACAACATCACCACGGCAAGTGGTACGTTTCCTAGCTCATCCAGAACTTGCACACCCTCCAGAACAATACCCAGCTTTACTGCTTTCCTTCTGTCTCGTCTGAGTAAGTAGGACAATAAACAAGAAAATTTCACAAACAAAACATTGAATTAAACTTTCAAATGTAACAATCTTTATTGACAATCTTTATGGTATATGAATTTACAATATCCATGGGTGCATTGGTTTTATGTCCAAGCAAGACATCTAATCAGAAATATGTCAAATGAAAGCATGCGGTCCCAAGAAACAGTAACTACCATTGTAACATCAGTGGACACTGTCACATCTGCCCAAGGTTCACATTTTATCAGATCCTTCTTCAAAAAAGTACATTACCCCCTCTCCATCTAGTTTTATTTCTCTCCATCCCTCTGACATTTCCTCTTTAAATTTCCAGCATTAAGTTTAAAATATTAAATCAGTACAGTTTTGACAGTTTCTATTTTTTTTCTATTATCATACCTGCGTGATGGGTATCATGATGCTCCTAATCTTTCTTCCTTGAACGCCACCTTTGTTGCGTAACACCCTCATCAAGTTTGAAGAGTGAGCCTCCAGCTTGGGGAAGAACTTTGACAACAAACTGATGGTTGTAATCCTCTTAAATTCAGCAGTTAGCTTAAACGGGACAAAAAGGCTACACAAAAGCAAATTTGACTATCATAGCATTGAAATGACTTGCCCACATTATGTTGGCTGATATAAATCACACTGTACATATGAAAACGACATATTTAAATCAAACTGAATGAGCGCTGGGCATTTATTCACCTACCTCACGTACACAGAAGCCGGCCATCTGGTTTTGAAATCAGCAATCAATGGTGCATCACGAATAACTTCTTGCCTTCGGTGTGCAAAGGTCTTCTCCATCATTGCTGCCACTGTGTCCTCATTGTTTCCTTTCTTTACTTCTAAAAGCAGGGTCTCTCTTATCTTTTCAAGTGTCTCTGCGGATTCACCAGATGGCTAGGTGGGGCAGTAATTTACCTTGGCTCTTCTGGGCTTCTTAACGCCATAAGCAGGACTGCATTTTTCTGCAGGTTTATTTGTCAGGGAATTCAGTTCAACCTCTGGACATCCAAGCCGCTTGAGCTTCCTCCTGTAGTTAGCAAGTTTGTATTTTAAGCTTACTTTCCAGCCACCATATCCAGTGGCAGAGCCTGGCTCTTTCAAACATGGATGGGATGACACAAGGGCTTCAGCAACCTCCTCAAACTCATTGTCTGAGGGGTACACTTTGTATTGAACAATTTCTTCAGCTAAACTGGATGTTTTTATATCACTGGTCTATCAGTCACATCCCCTGTCAGACACTTGAAAGCAGTCAAAATTATTTCCCCCGACAGTTACAATTCTTTACATTGTCTTTGTTTTTTTGAGCTCCTCATCATCGGTTTTCTGAAAAACAGATGTTGGAAGAAGAAGAAGAAGAATTCTATGAGTCTTTGGAAACTTGCAGGTTAAACACGGCTAACAAGACTAATTTATATAGCTATAAATGGAAGCCTCTCTGTATCTCTTTCACCAACACTCTCTCCATTCAAAAAAAATAATAATAGTAATTAATAGTGACATTTTTCGGCAGTCCCTGCCCAATCGAACCAAGTCCCCCGGACTATCCTGGTGTGAAAGCAACATTAAACTGTGATAAAGTTCATGTTATTGGTGGTTGAGAGGGAACCCATACAGAATAGAGTCAGTCTTAGCTTATCATCTTATCTACCTATGTGTGCTCCCTCTTACCATCTTCTTTTTCCTTTACAGGTGTCTACACCTTTGGCCTCTTCACAGTTGATATCTTTGTCAACGCAGGCCAGGTAGTGACAGGGAACCTTGCACCCTACTTCCTGACTGTCTGTAAGCCAAACTTCACGGCACTGGGCTGCCAGCAGGCCCTGCGCTACATCAGCCACCAGGAGGCATGCACAGGAAACCAGGACGATATCCTGCGTGCCCGTAAGACCTTTCCGTCCAAGGAGGCGGCGCTCAGTGTCTACGCTGCACTCTACCTGGCTGTGAGTTACTCTGCTCCTCCATTTACTGCTTTCATTGTGTAGACTATAGGGTTGCAGCTCACAGGTGTAGGTAGTACATTTACATAACTTTAGTAAGTGATAATTCTGGTTTGTTTCAACTTATTTTCATAGTTTTGCCCATCATTTCTGAATAATAAAGTTGTAACATTGTACTCACCAACTCAATAACAGAGACTGATATGACACAAACACAGTTAGGCAAACTTATCAGGTGGAGAAAACAAGGGCAGACAACAAATGAACAAATGTGATGAGCTGCAACTTGTCCGGGGTGTACCCCACCTCTCGCACAATGTCATCTGGGCCCTGGCAACCCTGACAAGGATAAGTGGTTATGGGAAATGAATGGGTGGATGACTTTATTGCAGCTAACTTAGCTAAGTGCACCATAAAGAGTAAAGAGTAAAAAAAAAAAAAAACACGTAACAGTAAGGCCACCAACTAACCAGCAGACGCTCCAAAGCTCTGAAGCTGTTGATTGGTAAGAAACAGCCCAGCATGTGACTCCACTTTTTATTTTTATATCCCTTTTTTGTGCGGATTCAACAACTAAGGCTCAGTGTGTTCCTTAGTGATCTTTGGGGCGTTGCTAACTGTCTCCACATGCTAAGATGAGTTACACGCCCTCTCGCCCAGCTCCATATCTAAATGAGTCATATTAATCTTTTCATCTCACAGTCAGAATGAAGGAGAATACACTTATTTCCCAAAATGTTGAATCGTTCTTTAAAACTGCATTTAGAAATGTGATGGGTATTTTCAAGTGTGGCTAAGCGGAAATTGTTTGAAAAAAGATTGGGTGAATGAGAGTGTGTCAGGTTTAAGTGCTGGATGTCACTCAGGTAATGGCATAAGAGCTGAGTAAAATGATCCCATATTTAAGAAAATATTCTATTTTCTAGTTATTGCATGGCTGCCAAGTCAGATTATACAAGTCAGACCACGTTAGCATTTTCCAATCCCAGTTGTCTCTCCCAAATGTCTCATCCTTTCTGTATGTTTGAGAATGGGAGTGATATTTATGCAAATCATATTCAACTCAAACTGCTCACTGCACACATTGAACGCTGCAACATTCGGTTAAAAGCAGCTGGTTCAGCTGTTGACCCATCAGTCACAGATCCAGTCAGAGCAGGAAGACGTCAGTATATATTTAGTTTAGACTTTATTATCAGTTCATAAAAAAATAGTGTGTGTGACATGTATTTCATGGACGAATACACCCTGATCGTGACCTTGAAAACTCTGTAAGTGATTTGACTCTTAGTAGAAGCTGTGATCACCAAAAAGGAGATGATGGATATGTTGATATATGTAAAGATAATCCCCCAAGCCTCTGTGCATGTATTTAGGATTTGGCGAGCTGTGCACCAACGTGGGAGGAATATATTTAGGCACTGGAAAACCAGGTACCACAGCCATCTGCAAGCAGCACAGTCCTTCCAGGCCAGGACGTAGGATCAGAAAGTGTTGTGGAAAATATGCGTTATTTTCATAGGTGGAGCTACCCTGTTTGCACTACTTCCTGGACTTTCTGTTATGGCCATTTCTGACTCAATTTTATATTTGTATAAAACATTTTTATTTCTATTTATATTTTCTACTCTTCCTATATTTTCTATTTGTATGGATGTTATCACAGGTTAACTTCACACAGATATATATTTCATTTCTATGCAAATGTTTAATTTCTCTGCACATTTTTAATTTCCATCAAAAGTCTAACTTCTCCGCAAATGTTTTAATATTTTAGAATAGGCTTTAATTTAAATTTAGATTTATCTCAGGTTGATTTTAACGTATGGCTATTTCTTGACCCCAGTACTACACCTACGTTCTAGCTCTACATACTACCTTATTCTTTTACTCTAATGCGTTTCTGTTGAAGTACATGGAAGCAAATGAAGGCCATAAAGATTTAAACCTCAAAATCATGAATCTATGATTGTTATTCTGACACTGAACATCCTTTTGTAGCATTTCCATGTCATGCGTTACCTTGCTGCAGTCCAGCATGCAAAGTTTGAATCCACAGAGGGCGGTGCAGCAGCAGACATCTGCCCTGTGATTCAATTTAAGCAAAATACAAATCAAACACCTCCACAAAGCCTCTGATTCTTGCTGATGGTCTGATTGCTTTGATTTTCTGTGTCAGGAAACCAGCGTCAGCCAATTGCCCATGAGTGATAGAGCTCTGGGCCAGAGACCAGATTGCCTCTGTTATCTAGGTCATTTAGCGAGGGCCATTATGTGTGTACAGATCAGTGTTTAGAACATGCATGCAGTTTGCACACACAGACACCTAAACACTACAGCACAAGGGCACAACAGAAGCCTGCAGCTTGGAGGAGATAATGATTACTCCTCTTCAAACTCTCATTGTCTCAGTCAATAAAGCGATGCCAGGGCCAAACACAGCCTTCCAGCGAAATGAGGCTGTAATTACCCACATTCAAATGGTAATGTAACAGTAATGTGGAGACTCAGAACTGCTTATTGGCTACACTGTAAGCTTGTGTCATGTTTAGCTGCAACCAGAGGCAAGTGTGAATCACCTGGCCCAGTGTCCCTGCATGACAGTTGCTCTTTTTTAACAACCTAGGTCCTCTTTTGTGACTCATTTCTGTCAGATGACAACATTTCACTCACTCGTGTGATTTTCAGAAGTACATGCCATTACACATGTCTGAAATGAGTCCAGCTTAAAGCAATTATCCAATCCACTGATTTGAAAGTAAAAAGGAACGCAAACATGATTAACCAAATTGCCCACTGTAAATAATACTCGCCACAGTCGTGATGCTGTTCAGACAAATGCTAAATAGTAAATGGACTGTACTTATATATCTCCTTTCTAGTCTTCTGACCACTCAAAGCTCTTTTACACTACATACCTCATTCACACTGTCAGGCCCAGAACAAAGTGGCAGACTCAGACGCGGAATTGGCAGGTTTGGAAGAAACTTTATTTGTTCCCAAGCTGCTGAACACAGTCTACAAAAATTACAACAAAAAGGCTACTCTGACCAGCACTCTAACTATAACTAAAAACTCAGCTACACTCACTGTAAAAAGACAACACTAAACAAGAAAGAAAAACGCTTCACCAAAATGGGAAGGAAAACTAAGAAGATTATCAAACAAAAAACTCTCACTCAAAATGAGGAGGAAACAGAACTATCTATAGCTACGACCTAATCTCCTAAACTGACTAAAAAACAAAAACGATCCCAGAGGATGAAAAACTTAATCAAAAGAAAAGACAATCAAACAGAAAACGATCCTGTAGGGTGAAAACAGGCTAAAAAATACTATCTTCTCTGAAACTTAAGGCTATGAAACTTACTAGACAAGAAACGTGAAACAGGCTTGGAAACAAGGAACGGCTTGGGTGCGACGAACAGAGCGAACGAAGACACTTCGGCACGGGACAAGGGGAAACACAGACTATATATACACATGAGGGAAATGGGGAACAGGTGGAAACAATCAGGGCGGGGAAGACAATCAGACTGGTGACACATGAGGAAGGGCAAGTGACCTGAAACGAGAGGAGAGTTAACTTTCAAAATAAAACAGGAAATGACAAGACATAACAAAACCCCAGCTTGACATCACCACGGTGTGACACACACACATTCATACACTGATGGCATTGGCTGCAAAGTGCCAACTGCTCATCAGTTTGAGGAGCTAACCATTTACACACATTCACACACTGATGGCACAGCCTTCAGGAGCAATTTGAGGTTCAGTATCTTGCTCAAGGACACTTTGACATGCAGACTGGAGGAGCCGGGGATCAAACCACTCATCTTCTAATTAGTGGACGACCCGCTCAACCAGCCGCCCCAAACAAATACATATAACCAAAAGAGAACTAAAAATCAGAGAACTATTTTCTAAGAACCAAAAAACAGAATAAAAAAATTGAAATAGTACCCTTAATCTAGTACTTCTAACAAATATATCTGTAAGGTCTATCGTGGTCCTTCGGTTCTCCGAAACGCAGAATGATAGTGGCCATGCCTCCTCATCTTGAACCAACCAGATCAGGGCGACCACACACCTGGATCACTACAAGCAAAGGCCATTCAGAAGCGGACTGGCAGCAGCCATAATATACCATGTCCAATAAATGTAAACATATGGGTTGAATAAAGTTCAGAAAGGTGCTATATAAGTACAGTCCATTTCCCATTTACCAAGTTGTATTCAGACACATTTCCACTTTCTGCATTATGGAGGAATCTATAGTGAATGAATAATGCATTCATAAACATAAGAAAAGTTTATTTGAGGATTTTCAGTCAAGATTTAGAATGCATCATGGCACAGAGACCGCACTAGTCAAAGTTACAAATGACTTTTTAAGGGCATCAGACAAAGGACTCATCTCTGTACTTGTCCTGTTAGATCTTAGCGCTGCATTTGACACCATTGACCATCAAATCCTTTTACAGAGACTGGAACATTAAATTGGAATCAAAGGAACCGCCCTAAGCTGGTTGAAGTCGTATTTCTTAGATCGATCTCAGTTTGTTCACGTCAATGATTAATCCTCCAAGTTTGTCATGGAGTCCCACAAGGTTCTGTACTTGGACCACTTCTGTTTAGTTTATATATGCTTCCTTTAGGGAACATTATTAGGAATCACTCCATTAATTTTCATTGTTATGCCGATGACACCCAGTTATATTTATCGATCAAGCCTGATGCAACCAATCAGTTAACTAAACTCCAAGCATGCCGTAAGGTTTTTAAATTCAGACAAAACTGAAGGACCCAAACACCTCAGAAACTCTCTTTCTAGAGACTTAGTTACTTTAGGTGGGATCACCCTGGTCTCCAGCTCCACCATAAAGAATCTTGGAGTTGTTTTTGATCAGGATTTGTCCTTTAACGTCCACATAAAACAAATTTTAAGGACTGCATTCTTCCACTTACGTAACTTCAGCAAAATCAGACACATCGTGTCTCAAGCGGATGCAGAAAAACTAGTCCACACATTTGTTACTTCTAGGCTGGACTATTGTAACTCTTTGTTATCAGGCTGCTCCAACAAGTCTCTTAGGACTTTGCAGTTAATTCAGAATGCTGCTGCACGTGTTCTGACAGGAACCAAGATCAGAGATCACATCTCTCCCATTTTGGCTTCCTTGCATTGGCTACCTATTAAATCTAGAATAGAATTTAAAAATTCTCCTCCTTACTTACAAATCTCTTCATGATCAGGCACCATCATATCTAAAAGAGCTCATAATACCTTACTACCCCTCTAGAACACTGCGCTCTCAGAATGCTGGGTTTCTTGTGGTTCCTATAGTCTTTAAAAATAGATTGGGAGCCAGAGCCTTTAGCTACCAAGCTCCTCTTCTGTGGAACAAACTATAATTTCGGGTTCAGGAGGCAGACATGGTCTGCTATAGGATTAAACTGCCGGGGGAATCATATCATTGTATGAGAGTCTGGACGGGCTCTAACAGGCACATCATGCAGCAAGTGACACAATGCTGCACATATGTGCATGTGTGTACTACTGTATTATAGAACTGTGTGTGTATGTGTGTGTGTGTAATGAACAAACTTGATTCCACACAAGGTGCTGGCCTGACCTTTGGGAGCAAATTGGTGTCACTTTGACATGTGAACAATCTGAGGTGGGGATTGAACCACTATGATCAGTGGCTCCACAGCACTGTTTGTGCATCTCACAGGACACCATTTGAACTCGGCAAGATAGAGAGATTGATGTCTGAACGAGCGCAGAGCGGAGGACAAGCTCAGTCTCATCTCCCCGGGTTGAATTTTTCATGTCACACTCTCCATTTAGCTGACAAGCCTCTGATATAGTGAGCATGCCAACAGCTTCTAATGTCTCACATTAAATGGGTGATATAGGTTAGAGGACCCAGCTATGAAGCACCTGCAGAGGCTGTTGAGACAAATCAAGTTGACCTGAGAAGTCTGAGGTCAAATGAGGTCCAAGCAAGAAACATTCAAATAGACTATGCAACCTGTTTGTGTGTGTATGTGTGTGTGTGTGTGCCAGCACACCATACTAAAAACGTGTTTACAGCGCTTATGCAATGACATCAAACGTCTAACGTGTGTGTGTGTAAATTCCATTCACTTTCAATGGACAGACGAGGGTCACGTCAGCGACACGCAGACGCTGCACAGGCGTTGTTGCGCATACGCCTACGTGACGGGTGAACTACACTTCAAATACGTGACATGAAGACCACGCGTGACTGTTAAGTACAATTCTACATGAGCGTACAGGCACACACTGTGTAGTGTTTGTGGAAATCAAATAGCAAGGAGGCATTCGTGCCCTACCATGTGTTAATGACTTTTTTTGAAAGGCCCACATTAAGGCTACTTGAGCTCACCTGTTTTACTTTTCTTCACCTTCTTTACGAGATTAAAGATGAAAAGAGGCATTTACAGAAACCAAAATCGGACTGTTATTTGAATTTGGTTTTCTCAGTTTTTCGATTTTGATTCAGACAACAAAAAAATTGAAAAAAAACGGTCTGTTTATTGTTTTTTGTTTGAAATGTATAAAAGTCAAGGGTGAAAGGGATAACTAAAATAATTTCAGCTACCTAAAAATAAAAATATCCTGACAGCTCTGATGGGGCTTGGAATTCATCTATAACTTCAGCTTTTTTCTAAACAATCCCGTATGAACCTAAGACAATGTAACAGCTGATATGTGTAGATCGGCTGCAGAACATAGAAAATGAATAACTGTCAATAAGTGTACCTCGTGCGTAAATGCTCACAGCCTCTTCGTCAGTTTCGCGTCTGAGCAATGGTATACGCTATAGGCGTTTACGTATGTCACTATTGTACTAAACCCAACGCTTCAGACACCTTAATGTGTGCATGTGTGACTAAAATAGCCTAAACTGTGTAATATCAGATTTAATGTCTTTGTTTCGATCACAGACGCACAGCCTTTCCCTTCTTCACTCAGGACGCCAGCCCTTTTGTCTGTGTAGGTAGTGATGCATAGTCCCCCCCACTCCTTGGACAAAAGGCATCCAGCCCCTTTTGTCTTTGTCAACTGTGACGCCTAGACTCAAACTTTGCAGCTATATGCAAGATCCTGCAGGACACGCCAGGTGTGGGGCAATCACAGCAGGGGGCCGGCACCAATACTTGCAAACAGACAGAAGGAGGGCGCTCTGACGGGCGTATCCTTGATCAGACAAAGGGACGTGAGAGGGGCCAATCAGGTATAGGGGCCGCCCTAGGGGCTGTTTTCTTGAACAATTCAGAGATGCCCCTCAGGTATAAACATCTAGGTATACCCATATTCGGGGTCTTTCTTCATCTTGACCGCTCGCGCTTTGACTGACTTCTTCTTTGCAAAGAAAATAAAAACCTTGTCGTCCGGCAGGAGTCTCTATTTCATTCTTCACCAGCAGCAGAGGAAAACGTCAACAACTGTCACATTGGTGACACACATGGACTACACACATGGACTGCTTGAATTGTGAAGCGAAGCAGCTGTTAACTCAAAATTCGTCATCATGACGTAAATAATTATTTGTGCATTGAGATGAGGCACGTGGCATGACACTTATCACCCATCACCCTTCTTTATTTAGTTTACTTGCAATACGCGTGCCTGTACGCATGCGTATTTTTCAGTCTTTATGCAGGCGTAGGTGGCGCGTTTAAGGTGTTTTGTCGTGTAGTGTAGTATAGTATAGTGTGCTGGCATAAAATGCCCCTCATAGCATAGTGTGCATGTGTATAGGTGTGTGTGTGTGTGTGTTTTGGACAGGACAACTAACAGGCGTTTCTGTGCATCTGAGTTTAAATGATAGTATGTGACAGCACATGCAACACACAGGGACACATCACCTTGACCCAGTGAAGGACGAACACACACACACACACACACACATAGAACACAACACCAGCGATCCAACCTAATGTTGTCAAAGTAACACCGACAAAGGTCAACTGGCGTGCACACACACTGTGACAGAGACATTTAGAGCAGAGCTCGTCTTCAGCTCACTCACTGGAAAAAATGAATGCTGACAATGTTGATGACATCATCATGTACTGAGGCTTGGCTGACTTTCTCATCTTGATGTTATGAGGAAAACTGTAAAAGCAGCAACAATAGCAGAGGTCATTGATCATTGGAGTGCTAAATCTTTATCTGGCAGTGTTTAGAAGAAGATGTTTGGCTGCAGGTGAAACTGGTACTTTCTTGATTACCTTACCTGCATGCACTGGTTTGGTGTGGCACAGTTGAGGTCGTGACACTGCCAATTCAGCACCGCAGTGCTGCCTTAGCTTTGCTCTGATACTTTCAGAATTATAATTTGAGATACAAAAAACTAACCCTAACCCTACTTATTCCAGTGGAGGTAGTTAACTGCAGATGCTTATTGTGTCACCTTTGTGCAAACAAGGCTCAAATTTAGGAGCACAGAACACAAGACTTCCAAGCTGGTAGGCAGGCAAAGGTCAGAAAAGTTTAGATCCAAAAAAACAATGGCCAAACACAGCTGAACACTCGACACTGATATCTGAAAATAGAGCTCATTGTGTCCCCAGTGAGGAAAATCAGCAAACGGCAGTTTACAGAAGTATTCCAGTACACAAGGACAGGGAGTTAAGGCCCTGCAGGGCGTCGTGTGTCAAGGGCCCACTTAAAGAAATGTAGGTTACTACAGCACCTGAGCCTTTTTCAGCAGGATGTGCTGATTAATTAAGAGTTAATCAGCACATCCTGTGTGTTCTACAAGGATGTGTGTGTTTCTGTAGTGTTTACTGAAACACTACAGAAACACACACATCCTTGTAGAATGCTCTCTCAAACCACTCAGCCAGCTCAGCTGTCTCCCCATGCGAGTAGAAAAACAGGATATTTCTGTCCCGAATAACCAAATGAGATAAAGAATAAATGAACTGCAGAGAGAGAAATTGAAGCATTTGATCTGGCCTTGGAGGACATTGCACACTCTTATGAAAAATACAATTAGGCTTTCAGAGGTTGTCTGCTGCCTCAACACAACAGATCAGTGTTAAGAAGCAAACGTAGACATGCTTCCCCTGCTCTATATGTGACTCTTTCTCTCTCTCTGCTCCACCTTACTCCATCTTCTCCAAGTTTGATATCATAACTCTAAATGAGGCCAGCTTGGATAATAATGTATCACATGGTTCTTGTAGCTGCTAAAACACACTGTCTGCTTGTGCTAAATGCACTTCCATTAGTCTTTCTTACTGAAGCAGTTTGATGAGTGAAAATGTATGTGGTGAGAAATCAGTTGACTCAGACACAAAATACTGTCAGGCCGGGACTCGAATGAGGACTCAGATGCAGAGTTCAGGCGGAAAGAAGCTTTTATTTGGGTCTTCAATAACCCTCGGAAGAATGAGGCTATAAAAGTAGGCCTGAATAAGGAGAAACAAAAAATCACTCCGAAGAGGAAAAACACTGAACTAGGTAAATCAAAAAAATAAACAAAATCAAAATCACTCTTACGAGGAAAAAACAAGAAGATCTCAAAAGCAAGGCTATGACTTTGGTTCAGGAACGAGGCTTTGGTGAACGCTGGGACAGACGAAACACTTCGGCACAGGACAAAGGGAGACGCAGACAATATATACACAGGGTAATGGGGAACAGGTGGAAACAATCAGGGCGGGGAAGACAATCAGACCGGTGACACATGAGGAAGGGCAAGTGACCTGAAACGAGAGGAGAGTTAACTATCAAAATAAAACAGGAAATGACAAGACATAACAAAAACCCAGCTTGACCTCACCGCGGTGTGACAAAATACACTTATTCATAAGAAATGACCTCAGCTTCTACTGTCCTCTGCACTGTTCAGGTCTGATCAAAGGTCCTCAGAGGTTAGAACAAGATTTCACTTTACTGATGCAAAAATAGCCGAAACAAGAAAAAAAAGAGCCATATGAACTGTCAAATACAAGTCCTCTTCACATTCTGAACAGGTCTCCTGTTGTCGAGGGTGTGACAGACTGGTGAGGATCACTTCAAGTTTTATTTGTTATTCTCACCATAAATATAATAAAACTATATATCTGTATGAAATATTGAGATCAGCATGTAGAAAACAACAACTGAGTGTGCATATGGCAGAAAAAATAAAAACAACAATGTAAGCAGATGTCCAGACGTTGAAAAGCACAGGCTTGAATAATAACATTAGCAATGGCTCAGTCCTATTTCTGTGTTCACTAAGCCATGACAGTGTCACAGCGAGCCAGCAGGAAAAATACATATATTTATATAAACATGGTATACAGTGTTTTTTTTCCAATTCTGCCAGCAAGTGTGTAGTCCCTGATTCAGCTGTGCAGCCTGTCAGCCCGTTTGGAAAACACTGATACAATGGGCAGGACGTTAAAACTCATAGTTAATATGCTTATTCATTCCAATTCAAAGTGTTTGATTGTTAGCAATGGCAGCAACAAAAGTGATTTGGACTAAAAATCTAATATACGCTATACTTTGAATATTTTTAACTTCAGACAGCCACTTCATGGGAAACAGAAACAATAATAATGAGGTGATATTACAGTGCGATATAACCTCAGGGATTAGCGAGCAAGCTTTATGATAATGATGTATTATTTACTGCAGTTCATCTGAAAACCCAGATGGTCAGGAGAGGAGAGGAGAGGAGAGGAGAGGAGAGGAGAGGAGAGGTTTTCAAAGTCCCTTTATTAAACAATCTCAAGGAGAAACAGGTCAGTTCACATCATCAGTTCAGGTCAAAAAACAAACCCCAAAAAACTCAAAAATTGACAACCAGCTCCCCATGTTCCCCCACAGAGCACAACACGCCCCCAATAGCCCATATGCCACTGAAAGCCTGTATTTTATCCATCATATGATAATATGCATGCTCCACCCTCAGATGGGCCTTCAGCAGCCCCTGCAGAACCAGCACCAGCTGCACACTACAATCACCCTGAATCCGGTTCCTGCACGTCAGCCAAATGGCCAGCTTTGCAGAAGCAGATATAAAGTTCATTAGTGTGTACACAGCTTTCTTTTTAACACAGTATTTAGGACCAAAAATAAACAAATCAAGGAGAAAGTTTCCCCTAAACCCTGAAACCACTTTTTTAAAAGCTGGAAAAGAACCACCAGTCGAGGGCAGCAAACAAATAAATGTTCTAGGGTCTCAGCCTGAGAGCAAAAAACGCACCCCTCCCCCAGCTCCGGACCCATGTGCGCCCTGTATCTGTTCGTAGCTATTGCCCCATGTACAATCCTCCACTGGAGGTCTGCTGCCAGTTTTTCAACAGGCAGCTTGTACAGGGACCGCCAGCTTTCGGGGAAATATCTGCCCCAAAAAACACCTGACCACCTCGACTCATTGGTCCCAGCCAAGGAGCGCAGGTTCAGAACCTTCACACAGCTCTGATAGACCTCCTTCTTCCCTGCATCCTGGAACTTGCCCAAGTGAGGAGTTGAGAAGGACAACAGCTGACCAACTCCCTCCTGCCACTCACCCACAGCTGGAGTAGTAGATAAAGAGGGAAAGCTCTACTCACCCCCTTCACTCCACTGGTCACATAGTGCCGGGTTCTCAACAAACGCTCTGTGGGATGGAGGCAGGGCAGCGCAGACTTCCTCCACCACTCTGCTGATCAATCTTTTGGAGGTGATGTTATTCCTCTCGCTTAGAGTGTCCACAGAGCCTGCCGTCATCCTCATCAGGTGGCCGAGTTTGGTGCAGCCAGCCTCTCTGGCTCGGACAAGTCCTCCTCATATGAAGCCTGGCTGTTCTCCACAGACTGTCCACTGCACAGCGCACTAGTGGAAGCTGTTTCCGCATTCGCCGCCGCAACACCTGCTGTTTGTGCGGACAAGCAAACCGTTTATGCCCCACGTCCCCACACTCAAAGCATCTCATGTGCCAAGAGCTGGCATACACCATGTACGAGTCGTCACCATGTTTCACTCTGAAAGACACTTCCAGCGTCTGTGCAGGTGAGTCTAGGAATATGAACACCTGGCGCCTCAGAGACTGCTTCAGTTTGGGGTCCTTACAGCCCAAACTGATCATTTTAAAGCCGCTAGCGAATTTACCGAACCTCCGGAGCTCATTCTCTAACAGCTGGTTAAGTATGAACGGCGGCACACCGGACACGGTGATCTGCACAGAGGGGACAGACAGCAGGGACACCTGTACGAATAAGTCCCTGATAAACACACTGCTCTATATCAGCTGATGAACATTCAATTCAATTCAATTTTATTTGTATAGCCCAAAGTCACAAAGTACATTTGCCTCGGAGGGCTTTACAATCTGTACAGAGAATGACACCCTCTGTCCTTAGACCCTCGGTTCGAGTGAGGAAAAACTTGCCCACAAAAAACCTTTTAACAGGGAAAAAATGTGGAAGAAACCTCAGGAAGAGCCACAGAGGAGGGATCCCTCTCCCAGGACGGACAGACGTGCAATGGATGTCACGTGTACAGG
Organism: Collichthys lucidus; assembly: GCA_004119915.2. Taxonomy (NCBI): domain Eukaryota; kingdom Metazoa; phylum Chordata; class Actinopteri; family Sciaenidae; genus Collichthys; species Collichthys lucidus. Next base: position 28,912,970 of record CM014096.1, on the reverse strand, counting down.
ACAATCAAGATAAACATTTTGTACAGTTACAATGACTTACAGAATGACAATGAATGATAAAGTGACCACAGTAGTAGATATAGTAGTATTAATGACAGTAGTAATATGTGTAGTGGGCGCCGTCCAGGATCACAGCAGCAGCCACGATCCACGAAAAACCTGCTGGACGACAGAGCACAGAAACTCCGGGGAAGTTTGGTCAGCAGCATGCATTAATGAGACATGTCCAGAGACAGACAGACAGACAGACAGACAGACAGACAGACAGACAGACAGACAGACAGACAGACAGACAGACAGAGAAAGAGAGAAAGAGAGAGACAGACAGGCAGACAGACAGACAGACAGACAGACAGACAGACAGACAGACAGACAGACAGACAAAGACAGACAGAGAAAGACAGACAGAGAAAGACAGACAGAGAAAGACAGAGAGAGAGAGGCAGAGTAGGAGGGAGGGTTTTCGGTAAGGGAGATGTGACTACATCTTTAACCAATACCGTGCCTGGCTAGGCATAACCCTGGGGAGTCCCCCGGCAGTCTAATCCTATAGCAGCATAACTAAGGGATGGCCTGAGCCAGCCCTAACTATACGCTTTATCAAAAAGGAAGGTTTTAAGTCTACTCTTAAAAGTGTTGACCGTGTCTGCCTCCCGAACCCAGATTGGTAGTTTGTTCCACAGAAGAGGAGCCTGATAGCTGAAGGCTCTGGCTCCCAATCTACTTTTGGAGACTATAGGAACCACAAGGAACCCAGCGTCCTGAGAGCGCAGTGTTCTAGATGGATAGTAAGGTACTATGAGCTCTTTTAGATAAGATGGTGCCTGACCATGAAGAGCTTTGTAAGTAAGGAGGATAATTTTAAATTCTATTCTAGATTTAACAGGGAGCCAATGCAAGGAAGCCAAAATGGGAGAGATGTGATCTCTGATCTTGGTTCCTGTCAGAACACGTGCAGCAGCATTCTGAATTAACTGTAAAGTCCTAAGAGATTTATTAGAGCAGCCTGATAACAAAGAGTTACAATAGTCCAGCCTAGAAGTAACAAATGCGTGGACTAGTTTTTCTGCATCTGCTTGAGAAACAGTGCGTCTGATTTTAGCGATGTTACGTAAGTGGAAGATTGCAGTCCTCGAAATTTGTTTTATGTGGACATTAAAGGACAAATCCTGATCAAAAACAACTCCAAGATTCTTTACAGTGGAGCTGGAGGCCAGGGTGATACCGTCTAAGGTAACTAAGTCTCTAGAAAGAGTGTTTCTGAGGTGCTTGGGTCCAATTACAAGAACTTCAGTTTTGTCTGAATTTAACATCAGAAAATTGTCGGTCATCCAATTTTTTATATCCTTAAGGCATGCTTGGAGTTTAGTTAACTGATTGGTTGCATCAGGCTTGATCGATAAATATAATTGGGTGTTGTCAGCATAACAATGAAAATTGATAGAGTGATTCCTAATAATGTTCCCTAAAGGAAGCATATATAAACTAAATAAAAGTGGTCCTAGTACAGAACCTTGTGGGACTCCATGACAAACTTTGGTATGCATGGAGGATTCATCATTTACATGAACAAACTGAGATCGATCTAAGAAATACGATTTAAACCAGCTTAGGGCGGTTCCTTTGATGCCAATTTGATGTTCCATTCTCTGTAAAAGAATTTGATGGTCAATGGTGTCAAATGCAGCACTAAGATCTAACAGGACAAGTACCGAGATTAGTCCTTTGTCTGATGCCATTAGGAGGTCATTTGTAACCTTGACTAATGCGGTCTCTGTGCTATGATGCACTCTAAATCCTGACTGAAAATCCTCAAATAGACTATTGTTATAGAGAAAGTCACACAGTTGATTAGCTACAGCTTTCTCAAGTATCTTAGACACAAAGGGAAGGTTTGATATCGGTCTATAGTGGGCTAAAACCTCTGGGTCTAGAGTGGGCTTTTTAAGAAGAGGTTTAATTACAGCTACCTTAAAGGACTTAGGTACATGTCCTGATAATAAAGACAGATTGATTGTATCCAATAACGAATGACTAACTAGAGGTAAAACATCCTTGAGCAGCCTGGTTGGGATGGGGTCTAAGAGGCAGGTTGAAGGCTTAGCTGCAGAAATGATTAGAGTTATTTGATGGAGGTCGATGGGAGAAAAACAGTCTAAATACATATCAGGTTTTACAGCTGTTTCCAAACTTGCTGTATCAGAATGCAGATCAATGCCTGTTGAAGACAGAAGGTGATGGATTTTGTCTCTAATAGTTATAATCTTATCATTAAAGAAGCTCATGAAATCATTGCTACTTAGACCTAAAGGAATGGATGGTTCAGTAGAGCTGTGATTCTCTGTTAGCCTGGCTACAGTGCTGAAGAGAAACCTGGGGTTGTTCTTATTCTCCTCAATTAGAGAAGAGTAGTAGGCTGCTCTGGCATTACGGAGAGCCTTCCTGTATGTTCTGAGATTATCTTGCCAGACTAGATGAGATTCTTCCAGTTTAGTGGCACGCCATTTGCGTTCAGATTTACGTGCCTCTTGTTTTAATTTGCGAGTCTGCTGGCTATACCATGGTGCTAGCCTTCTTTGTTTAATTATCTTCTTTTTCAGAGGTGCAATAGAGTCTAGAGTTGTCCGTAATGAACCTGTAATACTATCAACAAGATGATCTATTTGTGAGGGGCTAAAGGAAGCAGACAAGTCCTCTGTTACAGTTAGACATGGCATTGAATTCAATACTGAAGGAATCGTTTCCTTAAATTTGGCTACAGCACTATCAGATAAACATCTGCTGTAGAAGTTTCTACACAAAGGCTTATAGTCCAATAGTATGAACTCAAAGGTTATTAAAAAATGGTCAGATAGAAGAGGATTCTGTGGAAAGACTATTAGATTATCAATTTCAACGCCATATGAAAGAACAAGATCAAGAGTGTGGTTCAGACAATGAGTCGGTTTATTTACACTCTGACAGAAGCCGATTGAGTCTAATAGAGAGATAAACGCAGTACTGAGACTATCATTGTGGTTGTCCACATGAATGTTAAAATCACCTACAATAATTACTTTATCTGTTTTAAGGATCAAGCCTGATGCAAATTCTGCAAATTCAGATAAAAATTCAGAATAAGGACCTGGAGCTCGATATACTGTAACAAATAGAATTGGCTGCAAAGTTTTCCAGGTTGGGTGAGTGAGGCTAAGAACAAGACTTTCAAATGAATTATAATTTAGTTTAGGTTTAGGATTTATTAATAGACTTGAGTCAAATATGGCTCCAACTCCACCACCTCGACCAGTACTTCGAGGAATATGAGTATTATAATGACTCGGAGGAGTGGATTCATTTAAGCTAACATATTCATTCTCCTGCAGCCAGGTTTCAGTGAGACAGAACAAATCAATATCATAATCAGATATTAATTCATTAACTAAGACAGCTTTAGAGGACAAAGACCTGATATTCAAGAGTCCACATTTAATTCTCTTATTTTTGACTGTTGGAGATGTTGATTTAATTTTTATTAAGTTTTTATGATGAACTCCTCTTCTGTTTGTTTTATCTTTAAATAATGTAGGTGGACGGGGGACAGACACAGTCTCTATACTAAAGGACTGGGTGGGCAGCTGCTCTAATGGAGGCGCAGAGAAGCGTGCAAGACTGCAGCTCTGCTTCCTGGTCTCAACTCTGGGTTGTCGACATGGTTTTGGTCAGCTAATAAACTTGGCCATATTTCTAGATATGAGAGCTGCTCCATCCAAAGTGGGATGGATGCCGTCTCTCCTAATCAGACCAGGTTTTCCCCAGAAAGGTGTCCAATTATCTATGAAGCCCACATCGTTTGCTGGACACCACCTCGACAGCCAGCGGTGAAATGACGACATGCGGCTAAACATGTCATCACTGGTCACATTGGGGAGGGGACCAGAGAAAACTACGGAGTCCGACATCGTTTTGGCATATTCACACACCGATGAAACATTAATTTTAGTGACCTCCGATTGGCGTAACCGGGTGTCATTACCGCCGACGTGAATAACAATCTTACTGTATCTACGTTTATCCTTAGCCAGCAGTTTCAAAAAAGACTCTGTCGCCCGCTCTGGCCCCCGGGATGCATTTAACTATGGCCCCTGGTGTCGCTAACTTCACGTTTCGGACTATGGAGCTGCCAATGACCAGAGTTGGCCTCTCAGCGGGTGTGTCGCTGAGCGGGGAAAATCTGTTTGAAACGTGGAGCGGTTGGTGGTGTACCGTGGGCTTCAGTTTGCGGTTATGCCTCCTTCGATCAGTCACCCAGCCTCCCGGCTGCTCGGGAACTACCGGGGGACGGCTAACTGAGGCTACCTGTGGCTGTACCGCACCGGCTACAGGGGGCTGGCTAACTATCTGAGCTACTGACTGTTCGGTGGTGCGGTACCGTGCCTCTAACTCACTGACCCTCGCCTCCAAGGCTACAAATAAACTACATTTATTACAAGTACCGTTATCACTAAAGGAGGACGAGGAATAACTGAACATGTGGCACACAGGACAGGAGAGAGCAGGAGAGGAGAGAGGAGGAGAGCAGAGAGACGCCATTGCTATCGCTAGGCTAGCTAGTGTGGCTAACAGAAACTGGTGGTTTGTGGTTACTAGAGTTAAGAGACCTGTTCGTGCACAGACAGAACAAGTCAAAGGATAGTGCTGAGATAAGTAGATAGTCGCTGAAGTGAGAAATATACAGAAATCTGTTCAGGTGAGCAGAGCAGAGAGCACCGTGGTAACAACGCTGATTACCGGAAGTGATACAATACGTTACCGTAAAGCACGTCGTCGTCACCTGTCAGGCGGCTGTCATGCGCTTCATCTTTCAGGAAAACTACCATTGCTTTGTTCATCCATGATGCATAACAGAGTTTATCATGCCCTACCTGCTCGCCGACAGCCAACAACACCTCCTCCACACTGACGCTGCCATCCGACGGGACAGTCCTCACTCCCTGCCGGATGGATGGAGGTGGCGTCTCGGAGGACGCCATTCCTCCCAAAAAACACCCGGTAGAGAACCGGAGCCCTCACCGAGACTCAACAAGAAAATATCAAAAAGTCCTTACCTAGTCATGCACGAAGAACAGATGGAAACACCAGAGACAGAAAACCAGTTCAAAACTCCGCGCCACTCACAAACACCACCACCATCACTCACACTTCACACACAAACCGGAAACGGGAGGAGAGGAGAGGAGAGGAGAGGAGAGGAGAGGAGAGGAGAGGAGGATGCTGCAGGCTCTATTTCTCCTCTTGACTCTCTGCTACATTTATTTTTTCTTAGTTGTAGATGGAGTCAAGTGGAGTCAGGGTGGAGTCAGATGGATAGTGTGTGCATGCATAGATAGATTACTGATCCTTTAAAATTTGATTTCATTATTTGCTTTTTTATTATTTGAGCTTGATTCATTGTCAATAACTTCTATATGTGTGTTTATTTGTCTTGGTGACTTGGCTGCACAGTATATGTCTACTTCAGTAGTAGTGTAGTTAGCCAATTCAATATGTGTGATAGCAGAGGTAGTTTGAATTCCCTAAACCGAACCATAAAAAGATGAAAAATGTTGATGTTTATAATTAAGCATCAAGTCCTGGGTTGGATATGGGTATGATGTGAACAAATGAAATCTGTTGTTAGTGAACATTCTGTAGATAGACTCAGTATGAACAGTTTTAATGAAGTGTTGCCTTTTTATGCTGATCACATTTCGCCTAAAATCCATTCTCTGCTGACTAACAGCAGAATCATAATATTATTCAGTTTCAAATCAGTTTGTCTCCTGTTGTGTCTTCTCACCTCTCTAATGCCCATCTATCCTTATATCACCTCTCTCCTCGTCTCCTCTCCTTCCTGTGCTTGTCACCTTCTTCTCTCCTCTTCTTTCTTGTCACCTTATTTTTTTATTATGTCTTTCTCCCTCTGGGTATCATCATTTCCTCTACTTTCTTTTTTTTGTCATTCCTCCTCTCTTCTATCTATCTGTTTCTTTATTTCTTTTACACCCTTTTCTTTTTTTTTTCTCCTGTAGTTCCAGTGGAAGAAGCCAGCAATTCTCTAAATACAGGGAGGAAATAGAAAAGATGCCCTGAGGAGAGACTTAACTTATCAGCTCATATTTACACACAGTCAATGCTGTCTGGTGGCATTTCACCACATTTTAATAAAACATTAGAAGCACAGGGAGAACATTTCAGAGTATTTTTAGAAGTCAAATTGAAATAATGCACATTTCTAGCAGTTTCATGTCAGGGGAACATTTTGAACGTGGAAAAGTTTTTATCCTCATAAACATCTCTGAGACATGTGCTACAAGTATCGTTTCCTGACATCACATGACAGCTTCTACTTCCTGCAGTCATTTACACACTGACACAGCTTTAATAAGCGAAACAGCTACATTTTCACATCATCTGTCAAACCAATAAGCCCATACACTATCACTACTTCAGCACTAACTTTAACACAAAGTTTAACCCTTAACCTTTAACCTGATTATAAGGCACAGATTTTGAAATCTTGTGTGTCATTAGGGTCAGAATTGGTTTAACTAAGAACCCTTAATGTGTCCACTCTTATCATAAGATGGCAGGTCCTCCTCATCCTCAGTAGACTGCTTAGTTGAACCACCATGTTTCTACAGTAGAAGAACAAAACACTAAACCTTGGCTCTACATACTGCACATTTTGTTTTCGCTTCATGTTAAGCAGGAACATGTGAGGCACTGCTAGATAGCATTGAATCCTACACACTGGACCTTTAATACAGTCCAGGCTTTACATGCAGACTTTATTTAAAGTGGCATTATTTGATTTTTTTAGTCACTTGTTCAGGCTGTGAGTTCAGGTGATCTAATTATTGTGTCTCTCTCTTCCCTGCCAGATGTATGTGACGTGCACAGTACAGGCAAAGGGCACTCGTCTTGCCAAGCCAGTGCTGTCTCTTGGCCTCATGTGTCTGGCATTCCTCACTGGTCTGAACCGTGTGGCTGAATACCGCAACCACTGGTCAGACGTCATCGCCGGCTTTGTCATCGGCACTGCCATCGCCACTTTCCTGGTGAGATTCACACCCACAAATTTCAAACGTGGTGCTTGATGTTTGTGTAGGACAGCTCTATGTTGTGTGATAATGACTTACATGATGGTGCTGTAGTTCACTTGAAAGTACTACAGCACACTTAGAGACACAGGTCATGTCAATTCTCAGTTGATGTCCGAGAAAATGGTCCAAGAATATGGTTGTTGTAAGTTGTTAATAACATATCAAATTACCATCTATATTCCGGACTATAAGCCGCTACTTTTTTCCTATCCAGGAAGGAAATAAAGCTGCTGCACGTAAGCTTGGTGTTAATGAATCCATGGTGAGCACTTTATGTTTGGAAATAATCAGTTCAGGTATATAAGTAAACATTTACGGTACAAAATCTTTCTGTGTATCTGGTAAATATCTCATTTCTCAACCTGGATATCAGCGGCTTATAGTCCGGTGCATCTTATGTAATTTTTTTTTTTTTTTTAAACTAAAAAGTGATTGCGGCTTATATTCAAGTGTGCTCTATAGTCTGGAAAATACGGTATCTATAGAATAAATAATGCTTGAAAAAAAATCAATGCTTGAATGCTTGTCATGCTCACCATCTTAATTTAGCATGCTAGCATTTGCTAATTATCACTGAACACAGAGTACAGCTGAGGATGACGAGCATCTCAGTGCTTTTGCAGGTATTATGGTACTACAGCATTTTACTGCAGGGGCTTGGCTTTGAGTCCAGCCTGTGGCTTTTCATTGCGGCCTCTCTCTCGCCCCTTGTTTTCCTATCTATCAAACAAAGACATAAATGAGAAAAAAAAATATTTTGTTGTGAAAGTAATCAGTAAATAAAAACAGTATTTCTGGAAGCAGTGGGGTGGTGAGTGTGAAATGACTTTGTTGTTGTACTGAAGAACACTAATTAGCTCTGTAGAAATGACCTTATACTGCATATTTTAATTGCATGCTAAATATCAACTATTACAGTGCAGCTAAAAGCATCCTGCAGTGTCTCAGAGTACAGCTGCACTGTTCTATGATGGACACATGAAATGTCAGTGGTTACATGTTGCATGCACATGCTTTTTAGGTAGCCTGTGTTCTTTCATGAAAAACTATACATCAAGACTTGTCTTCCTCTCACAGCTGTGCTTTCATGAAATACACAGAGATAATGAGTGGCCTCCAGATATAGCATGTTTCCTAGCAGCAGCTCTCCCCTTTTTCCCCCTTTCACTTGCTCTTTCTTCCTCTTGTGCTTGAAACAGAAAGGCCGGCACATTCTTTGCTTGGGGAGACAGAGGCTCTGTGATGAGGCCTCTTCACACTGAGCTCCATTAACGTTGGCCTGGTTAAAAAACTATAGTGCCATTAGTGATGCATGATGATCTTTCTGTTTTTCAGTACCAAAAAAAACTGACCTCTTCCTCTCCTTCACTCCTTCACTTGCCTCCTTTTCCCTCTTTCCTCTCCTTGTCTCATCTAATCTTTTCCTCATCTTCTTTTTTAATCTCCTCTCCTAATCACAGAGAACAGTGAATCAAAGAGCAAAGACTATTCCACTCATGGCTTTGCAGGAATGCTATTTTATATGTGCAAATGATCTCCACCAGAGACAGCTGATACATTGGGAGCAATAAAGCTTTTAATGGACTTGCAGATGGCTTGTGGTACATAACAATGTGGTTTTAGCATTTGGAAATTAAACTCATAAACAGAACTTTCTAATAGTAAAAAAAAAAGACAGAAACACATTGCTGCTACCTGGATCTTTATAATTGAGTGTGCCTAAAAGAGCACGCTACTATCCTACACCCTTTTTTTGGCACGCTACTCCTCCCACAGTTTTTGTAGCACATACAAAAAAAAGGTATCAAAACGTGTGTCTCAGCTGACAATCGACTGCTGACATTTTTCTAAGCATTTCGCGGTTTGCCGAAAAATCAGCAAAAACCACAGCAAAAAAATAAATGGGTGTGTATTGGTACAATGTTCGTGAGCAACAGTTGGTGACATCATCGCTAGAGTGGAGAGGGAGAGAAAAAACTGTCAAAAAATTAATTTGTAAACTGCACTCGAGACCACAAATTTCACTCTATAGAAATAATTTATACATAGAAACGTAGAGAAATTTGTGGTGATCGCAGTGATAACACTGCTGAAGCTGTCACACTTATGGTTTTGGCGTGGGAGATGCACGAGAAAAACACCCATCCACAGCCTCATAGACAGAAAAGACAGGAACATTTCTGGAGGAAAGCAGAAGTAACGTTTCTTTGAATCGCTCAGCGGTGTCAAATGTCACAGGAGCAGCTGCGGTTGATTGCTCTGCTCTGATTGGTGGCCTCCACCTGGCCCCTGACACACACACACACACACAGACAAGACAAAAGTTTTTCAAATTAAGAGTCCCTTCAAAATAAGAGCTTATTAAAAAGGCAATGATGACACATCTTGCTGTATTAATACTGAATTTACTGAGCAGTGTCAATAATAATGTATAGGGGCAATGGGGCCGGAGTCAGGCACACTCAAAATTTCTTTAGAAATTTAGAAATTTGACTGAAACTGTTGTTAGGCTTTGTTTGTCCACTTTGTTTTATTGTCTTTGTTATGGTAAAATACAATTATATAATTAAAACCCACTAGTACCCACGAGTAGATGGCACCAGACAAATAGGGCAAGGTAATTGATAATATTATTATTTAGTTTTTTTTCTTTACAGTGGTCCCTCGTTTATCGCGTTATCTAAAAATAACCCGCAATAAACGAAATCCGCAAAGTAAGTTTTACAATTATTATACATGTTTTAAGGCCGTAAAACCCCTAACCACACACTTTTATACACCTTTTTACACGCATTTTGTACAGTACTCCCTTAAACAGGACGCAGAACACATGTGCGGTTCTCCCTTAGCCAATTTAGGACGCAGAACACAATGCACGTTCATACTGTACAGTACGCTGTAAAAAAAAAGCATGCAAAATTACACACAAAAAAATCCGCGGAACTGCGAGTCCGCGTAAAGTGAACTGTGTTATAGCGAGGGACGACTGTATACAGTTCTCTTAACATGCAGCTCTGTACAATTCATCTCACATCCAAAAATGCTCCCACACAGCCAAAAGCAATATCCACCCTGGAAAAAATCTTTTTGAGGTCTGATCCTCCCTGACAGTCTTGTGCTGATATGTCCACACAACCAGCATTCATTCATCAAAAGGGAAGTCTGATTATGTTACTGGGGCTGATCTGAGCTTTGATGACAGTTAAAATTTTGAGTCACAAAAAAAAGAAAAACTAAAATAATCCACTCAAATATTTATCAAGTTCAAATATTGAAAAGCTGTTTATATTGAAGTAGTCATCATCATCTTCATCATGATCTTCACTGTAGTCTTTGACCTGATGAGCGCCGTACTCTGTCTGTCAGTGCTTGTTGTTCTGGTTCAGTTCTGGTGTCAAATGTTTCTATTTTAGTGATCGAAGTTTGTCTTTGTCATTTTCTCATTCTTCTCAATAGTCCTTAAATTAGATGTGAGTGTTTAACAGGCACTTCATTAGAAGCCTACAAAGCATACACCTATAACAACACGTGATTTTACACTTTCCTTATCCGATCTGTACTGTATATGAATGCCACACCTCATGAATTAGTAGTGATCTGACCCTTTACATTGATGAATGAAAAAAACATCCAATAACACTTTACATTTAGTGTGTATACTCAGAGAAATGAAAGCAGAGTTGTGACTTAACATCCTGACATTGAACGTGTGTGTTGGATTATAAAACAAGCAGCACAAATCGTTTTCTGATCATGTTCAATTATTAAACCTATGTGAGGATTTACCGTTAGCGCTACTTAACGATGATGCAGCCTGTGAAACGAGACAAAACACTCTTCATCCTTTATTATAACGATATTTTAAACGCACTGCTGCTCTCTGAATGACAAACAGACATTACTTAAAGTAGCTATAACAATGCATCAAATGACAATGTGAAAATAATGTGACAACGTCTCGTAGTGATGACCTGACTCTGCGTTGCAGCGCTGCACTGCACTGTGAGTTTCAGCTCATTCTTTTTGTTTTCTGTCCTCTTTGGATCACAGCAAGCAGTTAAAAGCTTTCAGAAGTCAGGTTCAAAGTTCCCAGCCTGCACTGCTCCGTAGGCTATAACGGCCTGCACAGGACTCGGCTCTCAGAGCTTCTGTATCTCTTCTCTGCTCAGCCAACTTGAAATTGGTTATTTCATTTCAAGCTACATTTTGCTCCTTATTAGAGGAGCTCATGCAACACCAACATCCATCATAGCTACAGTACCCCCAGGAAAAAGTCAATACACACATATGTGACCTACATACTTGGGTTAGTCTATTAATCCAACCAACCACTCAGGAATCTCTATCAGTCACTGAAATTCACTTACACACACATATGTGTCCTCTGCTGGAAGACCTGTGTGTATCAAACATATGTATGTGTTTGTTGTAGGTGGTGTGCGTGGTCCATAACTTCAAAGGCAAGTTACTGCTGGGCGAGGAGTCACCAGCAGAGCAGCGGCCTAACACAGCCATGCTGAACATGGGCCGGATGGAGAGTCCTCTGGAGAAGTATATCGCTTCACAGGTCAGTGCAGCACAACACACAGACATTCACACCTGCACTCAGAACACACACAGTTCCATGCCATGAATAAAGTCTAGGTATGTACAGTACTTTATGTCTGCATTAAGTAAATCATACTTAAACCAGCTTTAGACCAAAATGGTCACCCATAAGGTTACTATTGTTGTCTTACCATAGGCAGCTTCCATCTTCAGCGACCTAAATGGACACTTGAGCCAATATTTTTAGACAAAGTTAATCCTGCATTCTCATGGATTTAGGCAGAACCCGACAGCTCATTTGGACGAGAGCAGGGTAGTAAAATGAACTAGTAATGATAAGCTGCATTGCTTCTTTGACATCCTCCATGACATAATTTACCGCCATGACATAATTAACCGCTCCTCAAACACTACCACAGGCAGACACAGTGTGTTCAGGTTAGGGCAAAATAACCCTAAGCCCTGTCTAACACGTGAATGATGTCACACTGAATACAGTAAAAACAAAATGAAAATGGACTGATGACACAGCAGACATTTTGACATTCCAGTGAGCCAAAAATATCTAAAACATCCAAACTGTATCCATGATGAGATAGTTAGATAGGATAAGATCATTTGTTTGGGAAGAGGTGTAATTTTGTCCCTGATGCTCATCATAACAGGTGGTCTTATTATTGTTATACAATATATTATTATACATTATTCTACACCTGAGCTATTGACTTATGAGGACCTAACAGGTCAGACAGAGGATGTGCAGCCCTGAGCTTTGGTAAGAAAAACAATGAATAAAAAAAATACAGGCAACAATTATTAGACATACAAACCATATTTGGCAATCAGTCAGTAGGATATGAGCTCATTTAGCAGAAATTCCCGACATTTGATGATTTGCAGAACACCTTTAAAAGTTACATTACATGTAAAGTGACAGGTGTCAGCAGAATATGACGAGCGAGCACTATGCATTGTGGGTGGTTTCACCTGCTGAGATGTCATGTTGAGAAGACGTCCATGCTGGTCTGACTTTGGTTTATCAAAGTGTACATAAAGATCATGTGTGGATAAAATGTTTCTTTGCTCTCACTCCATCACTGACCACAGTGCACAGTTCTTCTTCTCTTCTGACACAATACCAGCATCAGTAGCAATGTCTACATTTTAATGACACACCTACACACACACTGCTGCTGCTGCAGGAGACGGACGATGAAGGCGAAGAGAGTTGGTGCATTTACATCAAGGAGCGCCTCCAGACCTTCCTGCACTGGCTGCTGGAATGGATCCAATGTCTCAGGAAAAAAAGGCAACAAACTATGAAGTGGTTTAAAGTCAGAGCTGTGCCAAATCTCTGGACAACATATCTGCTCTACCTTTCCTTTTATATCAGATACAACTGGCTGCTCCTGCCTCATTAAGGCCACAGAAATTTCACATTTAACAATATGCTTGTGTGCTTTTTGTATTATTTTTTTCATTCGGATCTTAGATCATATTATGATGGAGAGATTACTGCAGTTAGGAGTAATAGTAGTAATATCATCAGATGAGTGTGTATGAGTAGATGAGTTTATTGGTTGGTGTAGGGTAAGTTTTCTCCAGCTGAACACTGAAGGAATATTTGACTTTGACTTTGACTGCTGACAGCACCCACCAACAATGAGAATCGATGGAGGATATTAAAGCGGTAGACAACTCCAAATATCTAGGAACAACAATCACACAGATGCTCCATTCAGGAACAAGTTTTTACTTCATGCATAAACTGAGACAGTGTAAAGTGGACAGACACATAGACCCTGTGCCATCGCTCCTATGCGGAGAGCAGTTTAACAGTTTGATGGCCTGATATTTTTCATTTTCATGAATAATTAAGACAAGCTGTAATATGTCCAGTGAGATGGTGAGGAAAGGGATATTTAGTGTATCTGGGTTGCTATCTTCAGGCAGACGGTGTAAGGTGTCATCCCTCCAAACCAACCAGCTTATAGACGATAAGTGTCTGCTAGTGTGAAATACTGTGAAATAAAACCTCTGTGGGGGATGATGCTGTACCTTAGAACATGTAGAGCACAGTAATGGTGTGTGGTTAACAGGTCTATAATAATGGTGAGATGTTCGATTGTTCATGTCTGTTGTCATCTCATCAGTAGTATCGTACTATAGTTCAGTTACTGTGCGGAGACAAAATATGTGTTAAACTTTGACTAAACTAGCAGAAATTAAACTCTATAAAAAATGCTATATTGACAGTGACCTTGAGAGTATGAGACGTTTGTCATATTTTAGATTCAAGGTTGTGTTTGTTTTTTTGTTACATGACAGTCATCTGTCTTTCTTCCCTATCTCTCCATCTTCTACATCACATTATGATTTTACACTATCATGTTAGCCAAACAGACTTTGTTCACTTTAATTTTGCTGATAGACTGATCAACTGGCATCAAAGCACTTAGGTTTAAAGTTTAAGGTAAACACATTGATTATTCTATGATACCAATACAGATACTGACAGAGTAGAGAAGCTGGTAGTTTTGGTATTGAATATGTGTTTCTCTGAGGTCACATGATTGGAAGATTCACTTTCTGCATATAAAGAAACAAGCAGTGGAACTTAATATAGCAGATGAGCCTTGTGTCTGTATATTTCTACATGTTGGTCTGATGTATTGGACAGCTCCTTGGTCAGATAAAGAGAATAACCATTCCTTTCTTTTGTTTTAATCTTTTGTTCATCATTCAGTTATGATACCATCGTAGTCACTGAGTTAATTGGTAACATGTGGGAACATGCTGACATCGCTAAAAAGGAGTCAAGAAGAAATGAGATGATCAGGCAGATTGAGACAGACAGAGTGAAACGTGTCTGAAGGAGACGAGCAAGGTGACACTTTATGACAACATCCATCACAGTTTACAGAGCCAACCTGCTTAAACTCTGACCCGCCGTACTTTTACATTCTCCACTCAACCTTCATTTGTAAATAGTATAACGATAAAGATAGACTTAATAAACTATGAATAAAAGACAAAGACAGAAGGACACAATTTACGTAAATTGGACATGGATTCATGTCTATTCACACTGGTATAAAGTATAGCAAAGATCAGCATAACAGCAAAAACAATTCACAATATATTACACATGATTTAGTGAAGTCCCCAAATAAGTACTCATTTAAAATAGAAAGAACATCCTAACATTTATAAAAAAATAAATCTTTAGCTTTGCTTACATCCGGACTATGATCATGGGGAATTTTGCATTCTACTGTTCAGTTTATCAGAAAATGATACATTTAAACTCACTGAGCATTAGTGGCACACTGGCATTCCTACATTCAATGCTTCTTTTTTCACCTTTTTCTATTGATTATATTCTTATATATAAAATAGAAGAATAGAAGAAAAAACCTTGTATCAAAATGATAGTTTTGCAGGCACATGAATTGTCACTTATGGAAAATAAATTTCATTGACTCAGATAGTCCTGACATCAAGCGAGTAGCGAATTTGCTTTACTGCAGAGATGTCAACTAGATAATACATCATTCTTTGGCTTTTATAAAAACAGTTGGTCACAGTGTGCAGGAGCTGAGAGAGGGCCAGTGTGCCCTAATGATGGGGCCTAAAGCCTTCACCTGTGTCGTGCATGCATAACATGGCAGTGATATCAGCACAATTCATTACAGACAGACAATAACATGTCTGCAGTCAGTACCAAAGGAAAAGCATTGGTTTGTAGTCATCCCTGTCAGACCTGGACAGGAATGAGGACTCAGACGCAGAGGATATAACGATTAAGCACACTTTATTGAAGTCAAGTTCTTCTTAGAAGAGTGATGAAATGAAAGGGCTATGAAACTCTGTCTATTCTAAAGGGTCCTGGCTAAAATGACAGGGCATAATCACTTCCCAAAAGAGGGAGAAACACATTAAAGGGAGGGAACAAGATTAAATACAAACAAGGAAAACAGAAGACTATTCTAGAAAAGAAACTCTCACAAGGAGGAAAATAAAACACTAGATAATAAATATAAAACGCTCCCGAAGGAGGAAAACCAAATCCATTGGTTTGGCTCATTTCTTGAAACTGAGATGACATTCTCATAACAACATGGACAAATCCCCAAACTATCTTGCAGTTTCTCACAACAGAATGGCATTTATCATTGCTTTCATCACATTTCCAAATGCTTTGTACATGTGTCAAGCCTTTAGTACATCCTTGCAAATAGCTATGTACAAGTATCCTACAGTTAACACAATTAGCCAACATTTAGTACATTTTTCAAATGAATGTATCTTGCTGATCTATCCCAAATGGTTGGTTTTCAGTGTCAAATGCACTGATGGTGTCACAGACACCAAGACCATCACGGTACGGTCCAACCAGAAACCATGGCTGACGGGGGAAGTCCATCGGTTACTGAAAGCCCGGAACGCTGCTTTCAGAGCAGGTGATGAGGCTGGTCTGAGATCAGCTAGAGCCAACCTGTCCCGTGGCATCAGACTTGCAAAGAGGCAGTACAGCAACAGGATAACCCACCACTTCACCGACAGCAGAGACACAAGAAGCCTGTGGCAGGGGTTACAGACCATCACGGACTACAAACCTCGACCACAGACCTGTGACAGTGACATCAAGCGTGAGGAGATCCCTCTCCAGGATCAACGCTCGCAAAGCTGCAGGACCTGACAACATTCCTGGTCGTGTGCTGAAGGACTGTGCAGAGGAGCTCACAGATGTCCTCACAGACATCTTCAACACCTCCCTGAGCCAAGCTGTTGTCCCCACCTGCTTCAAGTACACCAGCATCATCCCGGTTCCAAAGAAGGCTTCCCCATCCTGCTTCAACGACTACCGCCCCGTGGCACTGACCCCCATCATCATGAAGTGCTTCGAGCGGTTAGTCATGCAGCACATCAAATCCATCCTCCCTCCGTCCCTGGACCCCTATCAGTTTGCATATCGGGCCAACCGGTCCACTGATGATGCAATCACCACCGCTCTCCACTCAGCTCTCACCCACCTGGACTCTAAGGACTCATATGTGAGGATGCTGTTCTTAGATTTCAGTTCAGCCTTCAACACCATCATCCCCCAGCAACTGATACAAAAACTGGACTCTTTAGGACTAAACACCTCACTCTGCAACTAGTTGCTGGACTTCCTGACTGGAAGACCACAGGCAGTCCGGGTCGGCAGCAACGCATCCAACACCATCACGCTGAACACAGGGGCGCCCCAAGGATGCGTCCTCAGCCCCTTACTGTTCACCCTGCTGACCCACGACTGCTCACCGACACACAACACCAACCTCTTCGTCAAGTTTGCGGACGACACGACTGTGGTGGGGCTCATCAACAAAAACGATGAGTCAAATTACAGGGATGAGGTGAGCCGACTGGCCAAGTGGTGCAGAGACAACAATCTCTCTCTGAACGTGGAGAAGACGAAGGAGATTGTTGTCGACTTCCGGAGAGCCCCCTCTCAGCACCACCCACTAACCATCAACGGTGCTGCAGTGGAGAGAGTGAGCAGCACCAAGTTCCTGGGTGTGCTCATCACTGAGGACCTCTCCTGGAGCAGCAACACCGCATCACTAACCAGGAAAGCCCAGCAGTGCCTCTACTTTCTCCGCAGACTGAGAAGAGCCAAAGTTCCAGTCCCCATCCTACAGACTTTTTACCGCGGAACCACCGAGAGCATCCTGACCAGCTGCATCACTGTGTGGTACGGCAGCTGCACTGCATCCTGCAAGAAGACCCTGCAGCGCATAGTGAGAGCAGCTGAGAGGATCATCGGTGCCCCCCTCCCCTCCCTCCAGGACATTTACAGCACACGCCTGGCCCGCAAAGCAATCAGCATTGCGGGCGACCCCACCCACCCCAACCACCACCTCTTCAGCCTCCTGCCTTCCGGGAGGAGAATGAGGAGCCTCCGGGCGAGAACCAGCAGACTGAGAGACAGCTTCATGCACCAGGCCATCAGGATGCTGAACTCCCTCCCAGTACTGCCCCCCCTTCTTTCTCCGCCCGCTGCCCCCACAAACTCTGGACACTGCTGACCCCCCCCCTAAAAGGCACCAGCCACTTTACAGTGTCAAAAAGACTGCTTGTATATATTGTATATATATATTGCATGTATGTATATATTTTTATTTTTACTTGTATATTTTTACTTTTTATTTTATTTTTATCTTTTATTTTTTTTATCTTTTTATTTTTATTTCATATTTATTTATTTTATTTTATTTTACATATGTTCGGACAGAGAGAAACGCAATTTCAATTCTGTGTATGTCTTGTACATTTGCAGTCTTGACAATAAAGCATCTTGATCTTGATCTTGATCATGGTTATTGTCCTCAAAACATCTCAGCACATTTTCATCGTATAAGTCATCATATGCAGAATAGTCTGCTCAATTGTCAAAATAGTGTTAGGAAACTGGAATAGAATACAGTTGTATGGATCTGATCTGGTCCCAGAATATGAGAGGGGTCTCGAAGGGCCCCAGCTACCCCAGTTTGTAGTTATATGGGACAACGTTAGTTTCCATCGGGGTCCATCCACATCCGGGGATGGTTCAACATGCATCCAAGAATGCACAATGTGTTCTTGCCACCATACTCTCCATTCCTCAATCCTATCGAGTAGTTTTTCTCTGCTTGGAGATGGAGAGTGTATGAACACAATGCGGAAAACCAGAGGGCTCTCATGACTGCAATGGACGCTGCCTGTAAGGGCATAACAGGGGATCAGATCAGATGCGATGTGGATGAGAATCTGTGGCCGAACAGAGCACAGAGAATGGATGGCCAGGAAGATGAGGATGGTGACCAGGAGAGAGAGGGGAGTGACCGTGACTAAACAAAGTGTCTTCATTTGTGACTCTTTGTATTTACAGTGCTGATTTGTTGATTTTTATCTTTTTTGTGGGTTTTTGAATTTTGTGTACACAGTATATTTTCCTTTTTTACGGTTCCCTACCTACTGTAATGTGTACAATTTACGTTAGTTGAGAATGAAAATGAAAATTCCTCAGCAGAATGAGTGCAGTGTGTGTGTGTGGTGTGAAAATGTTATGCTTATAGTTAGAAATATGCCATGACAAAGCGTCTAAGCATTTTGACTTGCAGTACTTACACAATACCAAAGGGACAATGCATTTTGGAGGCACTGACTAGTTATATGAGAAGGGAATGTAGTTTTGACTGAAGGGTAAACTGTTTTGGGAGCTGTACAAACATTGCCAGGTGATCCATGTAGTTGTGCAGTACCATCCAAGTTATTTTGACAGAAGTACTGAATGAATCAAAATGTGCCAAAGCAATTGAGAAGGATCCATGCCATTTTTATGGTACTGACTATTTACATGGGAAAGGGATTTCATTTTGAAGCATGGATGAGTAGTTTTGGGAGACAAATTACATTTTGCTGGTTATCTGAAGTGTTGTGCAGAACTGCAAGTCTGTTTGGCCAAATTGCTTTATAGTTATGAGAATGTCATCTCAGTTTCAAGAAATGAGCCAAACCAATGGAGAAAAACTGTAATGCTCACTAACAAAAAATCACTCCACAAGCAGGAGGATCAAAAAACTGTAACAACAGAAAACAAAATAGAACACTAAACTTAGAAAAGATTAATCAAAAAAAAAAAAATCGCTCTTAAAAGAGGAAGAAGACAACAACTTACGTGGCAAAACAATTTCTTTCTTTCGGCAAAACAGACTGTGACAAGAGGGCTTAGGTAATCGGACAAGACGAAACACTTTGGCACAAGACAAAGGGAAGAAGCCGACTAAACACACATGAGGGAAATGGGTAACAGGTGGAAACGATCAGGGATCAGGTGAGACTATGGCTGTGTCCGAAATCACTCACTCATTCCCTACTCCCTACTCCCTACATAGGGAACTAAATGTAGTGGACTATATAGTGAGCTTAACAGAAGAAATGTTCGGACACTTCTCTTGGCACCGGTAATTACGTCATTGCTGTCGCATAATTAAAACGTACCACATTAATGTCGTCTCACGTAATACTTGTCCATTTACTACTGCATTGTTATTACATTACAGTCTTTTGATTACTGTCCTGTACGTTTTATTTTTGTGTTTTGTTTTCTATATTTGCATATTTTTATATTTTGGCTCTTTAGTAACAGAAAGTTACAGTGTAATCTACTGCAATGTATAATTATATGCTGTTCGTTTTACACTTGTTTTAAATGAACGTAGAAAGCAATTTTGCCTAGTTTTGAAATGTGTAATAAAATAAACAATATAAAATAAAATAAAATAGTTTGTGTTTTATCAATAATTAAATTATTGATGATCAGGAGAACTAGAATAGTGAGAGGGAGAGAGAAAGGATAAGACTAGCAAGACGTCGTCAAATTAGCGCCTTTTTAATTAGAGTAGATATCATTTTCTTTAATTAATTTAATAAACCATCCTCCGTCAAACTACACCCCCTGCTGACTCCCGTCCATCTGCCATATTTATGTTCCTTTCCGCGCCCAGAGAACTTCTGGCAATGCATGATGGGATATCTTGCTTCGGTTAGGGACCATCGGATGTTCACTACATTTCGCGGTGAATTGTGGGATACATTCAGTGCACTATATAGTGGACACTAAACATTCGGACACCACTACAAAATGGCGTGGTCACTATATAGTGCACTACATAGTGGTTAGGGAGTGATTTCGGACACAGCCAATCAGACCGGTGACACATGAGGAAGGGCAAGTGACCTGAAACGAGAGGAGAGTTCGATTTCAAAATAAAACAGGAAGTAACGAGACAAAAACCCCAAGACAGGACAAACCTCACCGCGGTGTGACAATCCCGTTGGACCTACGGTACTTAAGTGATGTCATCATGTTCCCAGATTACAGAGAACAGACAGAAAAAAAGAAAAGTCAAGGTATAATTAAGTATAATTCACATGAGCAAATGTATCTGTGTATATTGGTCCAACACTGATCTTTTGGCCCACTGGCTACCCATCTGTTTGGCTGGCAGCCATCTTAGTCCACAATGACCAAACCAGTTTGTGTCCTCTGAAGCTAGAGAGGTGATGAGTCAGCCACATGTAACGCTGTCCAGAGTATTTGGCATATCTGAGCTTGAAGTGCTTTTCCTCCTTTCTCTTTGAATCTGAGTGAAATCTCTCTTTTCAGAATATCAGATGAAACCACAGCATGTTTGTGTTTACTCCAGCCTGCTGTGTTTTCTCTCAGCTTCCTCTTACATGATACACATTTAGTGGCGAACCATTGAACATACACAGCTCCTATCTGATGATTCAATTCACGACTTCTTGCTGAGAGAGCCTGCGCTCAGTTGTCTGACAAAGAGCAGAGAATCTCACACTCTCACCTCGACTACGACAGGCTTGGCGGAAAATTGCCTGCTCTAAAAATATCCCAGCCTAAAGATGCCTGGAAGCTAAACAAGCCACAGTGAGCAAAATGCCAGGGCAGAAAGGAACCTTTGAGGAGCATAGAAATTCAATCTAATGCTTTTATTTAGTTATTTCCTCTTCTTTGGTGAGGTGGAATGTTATTACTCATCTCTGAACACATGCCGAACCTGTCTGCATACCCATACATTTATCACAAAGTATGATTCCCCTAAAAGATAAATTATTGAAACAATTCATTATTTGATCAGACGCTTGCACCAAATCTGTTTGTAGGAAACTGAGCAGATGAGGCTTCAATTAAACGCACAGGAGGGAAACACACTTTGTCGTTTTGGAGGTTGAATTATCGCTTGTCTTATCACACAACAAGACAAAAGTGCCACCTGCGGGACACATTTTCTCCAATATAAATGCTCTTTAGTTGAATGAAACTCTAAAGGATGAAAGGGGAGACAAGTCATTGGCTCGAAAAGGTAACCTGTATCGTCTGCTAAATGGGATAATGTTTATTTGTATATTTCAATAGTACAGATTCAGATCAGTGTGGTATGTGATTTGTGTTCCACTCGTGTTATATGCCACTGTTGGTTGTCATAGTGTATGCCACGCCTGTTTTAGTGTCATGTGTTCATTGTTAGTCATACACTACTTTGACTAGTGTATGTTGCTGCTGCTGCTTTTATTTGTTAATTCATTTTTATACAAAATTACAAGACATTAAAGGGCTGTTAAAAGTACATATAAGAAACTACTGTAGCCATGAAAAATGGGAAAGGACCTACTTAGATCGATTCTGGGTTACTGTACTTCAACATGGCAGACTCCAAGGAAGCGTCTGTAGATAATAGAGTCTCATTCTAAAATAACTAAAACATATTAATATAATTATACACTAATTATACCAGTTATGAATTTTCTATTTCTGCCATATTCTGTAAATCTTAAGGTGCACACATGATTCGCTCACTGTGAGGTCAGGTGCATAGTGTTTGCAGAGGCAGTGTGGTCAGCTAAAATACATTGTTTAACAAAAACAAATCAGAATTTAATATAACGTGTTGGTATTTTCTGTTGCTAAGCTAACCTTACCATAACTGTGGTTGTGATACAAAGCATAAGCCTCAGTGTACGGCCTAGATAACAGTATGTATTGGGTTTATCAAGCTAAGTTTGTGAACCAGATGCCCGTTTACAAAGCTGATAGTTGACCCATCTGACTAATTTGAACTTTCCAGCACAGAGCGGTTTTACTGCTGATCATGTGTCAGCCTTTACACACTGGACTTTTAATTTAGGGTAGGTAGTGTTACCCCGAAACCCCACCGGACACGTCATGTCGTGGATCCGATGCTGCTTGGTCCATCCGTCCACCGGGTGTGTTTCAGAAGCGTTTAGGCCAAGAACTTTGTTCACTTGCTCAGATTTGGTCATTTTCGTGGTTTATGTACTTCTAAACATGCTTCTACATGTGTAAATATGCTACGTAGTTCATTTGTTTCTCTTTTGACTGTTTTTACGACCGGCAGCTTCTTTCTCGGATTCTCTGTGCTGTTTCTGTGTCTGACTTCCTGTCAGCCTGAGGTGCTCTGTGGAAATATCCATTCAAAGTATAAGTATCCATCAAAAATAGAACACTTTTGAACTGATCCGCGGTGGAGCCGGTGGGGTTTAAAACATTGACTAGAACGACCATGTACCACTGTACATGCAACGCTGCGCGTCCACGCCCGGTGGAATCTGGGGGTTAGAAAACTAGCCCAAGACAGCTACTGAAGTATCCAACTGAAATAATCCACACTCATTTGGCAGCCCATCAGTCCATTTCTCCATATTTGCAAGTCTATAAACCCTTTGTGTGTTTGTGAGAAACAAAGAGGCATCCTCTTGGTATATGACAGTGGGAGGTGGCATCTGTCAGTGGAACATGTGAAAGTGAACATAGTGACATATCATTTATGACAGTGATGTGTGTTGAGTAGGGATGTAACGATGCATCATGACACGATTAAAAAATGGTACAAATGCGTGACGACTCGCAACGGTTGACAGAAAAAATTAATCGCGATTCTTGGGGAATGGGAACCCGCACAGCACGTGCTCTCACTGGTCAAACAGGCTTCCCGGCATGTTGCGTGAGCGTGGCATATTTGGTCCGTCCTGCACGCGACTTCAACCCCCACCGGGAGTGTTTCAGGAGCGAGCGCTTAGCCCGCCAGCCTTGTTTACTTGCTCAGATTTGGACATTTTCGTTTTAATGTTTTTATTTTATTGTTATGTACAAAACTTACCAGCCACATTGGCTGGTGATCAAAAAAGTTAATTTAGAGCCCTGGTTACGCCCCCTTGTGAGCAAAAACTGCACATCACACCAGTTAACAGCAGTTTACTGTGAGATTGTTTCTAAAGAAATGAGATATTATTGATGTGTTTTGTTTTTTAAGATGTAAGTTGCACTTTTCATAAGAGAACACAAAGTGTTTGAGAGTTTCTGTAAAGAAAGATTTTTTGTTCTGTAAAGAAAGATTTTTTTCCTACAAATAAAAAGTAATATAATAATTTTATTTGGTCATAATTTGTCTGTAGCTCATTTTTATTAAAAAAAAAATCGTGAAAAAATCGTATCGTGAACAAAAAATCGTCGCTCGAATCGAGTCGTGAGTTGAGTGTATCGTTCCCTAGTGTTGAGAGAATGGCGGTGACATACCATTCTGAGCCGAATAAAACAACAATGTGAGTCCTCCAATCAGCCACTTTCCCACCTCCACATCACTCCAAAAATAGACCTGCTGTGTAGATAGTGTGCCGGAAAAAAGACACAGAGACACACTCATGTCTCTTGTCTTTTAAATGATGCAGCCCATGTCTCACAGTGCTGTGGTCAGTTTGTGTAGCAATACAATTAACTGTTGTGAAGTGCTGTGACCCTTGCTGCCAGTTATTAAATCTATAATTGCAAGTTGGTGTGCCAAGAATTGAGTTGCTCTGCACACAGACCCAAGTTCACACAAACCCAATGTGTTTAGTGTGGTACTGTACCAAAGGCTGCCACCATTTATTCTATTCCTAGCTGATATGATGTATGATCTCAGTGCCTACCTCCAAAATGACCCATGAATGATCAGCCGGTTGGAGAATGATCCAATTCATGGTGAATCCAGCATTGACTGTGGGGAGGAGAGAGATGTTCGGCTCAGAAGGTAGAGTGGGTTATCTTGTAACCAGAGGATCACTGATTTGATTCCCAGCTCCTTCAATCCAGTTGAAGTGTCCTGGAGCAGGATACTGAACCCTAGACAGCTTCCAAAAGCGCTTTGAGTGGTGAATAGATCCAGAAGTCCATTTACCATGTGGACTGTGTTCAGCCATACATGCTGCACACCCAACCATCCACCACTGCCCCCTGTGAGAAGAGCACACTCTAAAAAACTAGATCAGAAAACTAAATCTTCTACTGTCCATGAACAAACATTTCCTACTTCTCCCTCTTACTGGTACTCTTTTAAATGCTGTGGAGGTCTCTTTCTATTGCATGTACTGTATGTTTAGACCCATCAGTACAAATATTGCAGTGCTGTGATGTTTTTTTATAGCTATAAAGGTAGCTTAAAGGAAAATTAATGAATCAGGCTATTGTTCTAACTTGTCACTCACCACCTCCATCGTAGAGATTTCAGGAATAAAGGACTCAAAGTGCAACAATGTATTTTGGCTCAAACTGCACACACCTCCAACAGCTTTCCAAATCAGCTTTACATTAATCATTTTGAACACTGGAGTCTGATTCAAAGTAACCACAGAAAGAAGTCACCTGACTGTGTAGGAAGTCTGGTTCAACTTGTTCTAGTCATGTCTCTGAATCTCTACAACAGGTGGTGAGTGCAATGTTGGCATGACACCTAGAGTCATAATGGCCACATTTATGGGAAACACACAGGGTCGAAATATACGTTAATTGTTCTGCTGTGAAAACCTGCTTCAGTTCTTTAATTTGGAGGCTTTTTTGTCTCTAATAAAAAGAACCAGGTTAGAACCACTTTTGAGCAATTTGTCCAAATAAAAGTGTTTTTTGATAAACCGTTCTTTCCATCTTCCTGATTTTGCTTCTGTGTTTTCCTTCTTCTCTGCAGAACCACATCGCCTTCGCAGAGGTCACATGACGTGGAGTCGGCCGTGTGGCAGACTCATTGGACATCCACGCTCTTCACTGTCCAATCACATTAATCGGAGCTCAGCGCTAAACCCATTCTGTGTGTCTGTGTGTGTGGGGGTCTGCTGTGTTCTATGTTGTCTGTATCAGGCTCCTGTTGTCATTTGCAGCTTCTTGTATTCAAGAAAAAAAAGTCAGTCAGTCAGTCAGTTGGACAGGTTGCTTCTGCTTTCTCCACCTATGCACTTATTCTAAATCATTGTTCACTTCTAAAATGAAGCTTGTTGTTAGACAAACCCCGGAGCGGACTTGTTTGCACACTGCGGGACACGAGAAGACCAAGCGAAGGGCCGGATTGCACCATCTCAAATATTTTCACATGGTTTGGTCATGTTTGTCTGTCCTGCAGGCAGTGTCCAAACAGAGAGAAGGATGAAAAACCCTCTTGCTGTGTTGCTCATGGTGTGTTGTTGCTGAGATCACATCACCTGGATATCAGAATGTGACGCTGATTACTCGGCCCATATTTATCAAACAAATTAATAAAATGAGAGAAAGCTAGTTATTTAATTTCTGCCTTGAGCAAGATGTAACACATAAGCTTCTGGTTACAAGGTGGAAAGTGGGGCACATGAATTTGTGAACTCCAATGGTACTAAAGCTGAATGAATTTTATTTGCAGTTTTTCCACACACTTTTTTGTCTTTGGTCTGTTTTTATCGATTGTGATTATCCAAAGCAACTTAGTGCAGCAATAAGTACTGTGACAGTACTAGAGAGGGATAGATTTATCATGTCCAGTTGTTGGTGGTGTTGTAGAGGAGGTCCTCTCTGAAAAGCTAGAGGTCTTCATGAGGTGTTTAAAGGTAGAGAGGGACGCCTCTGATCTGGTAGGAACTAGTACATTCCACCAATGGGGAACAACAGACGAGAAGAGTCTGGATTGCGCTGAGCAAACGGCAGAGCCAGGCGTTGTTCATTGAAGGAACGCAACTCAGTGTTTGTGAGGTAACATATTCCTTAAGGCTGTGCAGGCTGGCCCATCAGGAGGGTGTTATAGTAATCTAGTCCTGTGTCAGGAGTTGGATGGCAGCAGAATTTCCTCCCTGTGTATCAGAATCAGAATCAATAGTATTGGCCAGGTATGAGTAACAGGAACCTCACATTGCTTTTACTGTAATACACAGATATCAAGTTAAATAATGGAGCGATGGTGCAGAGTGCAAATAATGCTGAAATAAATCTGATGTATGTAGCAGCTTGTTTTATGTACATGGGTGGATATGACAGTATATACAGTATAATCAGCATGAGTAGATTGTGTATGGGTGATGATGTTTACATGTTTAAAGAACAAAATCTGAATGAACATTAATCATTTAGAGGTACAGTGGATGTTTGAGACACAGACTGTTGCTCACAGTGTTTGTCTGCTGTTAACTGTACATCAGATTGATGATTGATACAGATTGATGGCCTGAGGAAAGAAAAGTTTGGTTCTTATTTGTTTTTATTTGGAACTATCATTTTATCTCTAATTGTTTGTAGGAAGATGGGTGTTGTTACTGACTTACTTGCTGTTTCTGTTACTTTTTTCTCCAGGCCACATGTGAAAACACATGCACGAGATTTGTTCTCATCAGATGTTCTTTGTTTTGCTGCCTTTGGACAACAGTTAGTTTACAGGTGTGCAGCTCATCTCACGTTCTTCAGGTTTCTGAGATGTATGTTGCCCTTCCAACATTTTGAAAGAGCAATTATCACCCAAAACTATAAACTGAGGCATGTAATTCTTGGATCTTTGATAAATATGGGCTCAAGTCATAGTAGCAAATTGGGAAAGCTGCAAAACTTTCTGTCTGTCTTTATGTATCCATGTACCATTAAGTTCTTATGACATTTCTAGGAGGGTTCAGGGTGTGTGTAGAAGAGTGTATGTGTATACAGTATATATACATTCAGCCGCAACCAATGAAAACACGATACACTCTTTATTCTAACAAAACCGTCAAGGGTTTCTTAGCCGCACCAGACAATCACCACCTCCTTTTTTTATCCCTCTTCCTAGATTAGTTCAGATAGTTATTTGGTAACAGTAAGAGTCCAACACTGAGAGAGCACAGTCTCTGCAGCCCATGGTCAGAAGAATGCAACTCTTTTTTTCATGGGAAAGCTAAAATATACAAAGGCCAGTCTGACTCACAGGCCAAAACTGAGATTTGTCTGCAGTCAGATATAATGAGTTTTCTTCATGTTCTCCCATCTGATGTTTTTTGCTTTGTCAAATCAGGTTACATATTTCCTCCTTTTTTCTCAGATAAAGTATTTATTAATGATCTGTGTCTTCAGTACCAAAGAGACATGGCGACACACTGGGCTGCCTTCACACTGGGCGAGAGCAGTCTCTGTAGTTCATCTCACAATCAGGACATGAACATCTTTGATCATCAGCTAGCAGTTTTATTGTACTTTTTTTGGTTTCTAAAATTTCTGTCATGCAACTCAGTGTGACTTATTGGTTGGCTTTGTAGTTCAGTTTATACATCGATAATAGTCCCTCATAATGAAGATAACGCAGCTACTTTTAACATATAAATGTTTTGTATTAATTAAAAGTCAGTCATATTCCTATTATACTACTTGTCTATTAGAAGGCCTAAATCTATTAATCCAGAGAGACTTTTTCAACTTCACACACACTGTCCGGCTTGAAATGGAACGTTCCAGCATTTTCGGAAATCTTGTTAAGTTTGTTTCTTCCCCAGATTAAAGTTTTATCTCTGTGTGTGCAGGCCTCAAATGGGTTTAGGATGTATTAAGCCTAGCTTATTACAAAGACTGGATGCAGTGGGACTGAAGCTCAGTGTGGCGGCTCTGGCCATCACCATCTTTGGCATTCCTCTGACTCCTGACTAATCCAAAAATGGGTAGAGAAGTGGACCATGGGTGTAGCTGAAACGGGCTAAATGAAGCCTGGTTGCTCAAAGAAGCCGTCTGTGACGTCACCCACCTGTCAATCAAAGTGTCCACACTCTCAATTCTGCATAATTTAAAGCCTTAATATCATTTGAACAGGTGAGTTGTATATAAATCCACCCTCAGTACAGTTGTCATGAATGGGCAAATTAGCTACAGAGACCAAAACTGTTTTTTGTACCAGGCTGTAAACATGTTTATTTCTGCTGTGAATTTTGACATTTGAACATAGGGACTTATGGAGACTGACTCATTTGAGGAAGTGCAGTTTGGCACTTTCATGTTGGCTTCACTGGTTGTAACTGGGCTATCTCTATACTGTGCACACAGACATAATATCTATATCATCATGTTACTCTGGGTAACAGCAAACCAACATATTTCCCCAAATGCAGGCACTCTTTACAATAATATAAAAGACAGAAAAGCAACAAACATTCACATTGGAATGCTGAAACAGTGAATGTTTGGCCTATAAATGACTTAAACCTGCATTATTCATATTTTTGGGTAGTAGCTACCTCTTTTAGTGCCAGCCTGAGAGCAGAGACACAATTAGAGACGAGCTGTCAAACATAGTGGACAATTTCGCAGCTAAAGAGCCAATCCTGCTCTGTAACTGCTGAGTGTGATTCAGGTTAACCATAAAATGGTTAGCCATAATTAACAGTTTAGCAGTAATAGGTCGTGGCTGTGTCCCATTTAGGTGGATGTTTTTTCTGACCCTTGTTGTCAAAAATAGATTAATGCAGCTTTAACTTGTTTCATCAATTGATTCATTATTATTGTGATCAACTGATAGTTTGAAGCAGGAGCCAATATCAGTGTTAGCGATGAATTGGACGTATGTTGTATATTTGCATTGTATCGAAGTGTCGCCTTTTGTTTGAAGCAAATCATTCTCCTTTGTAGCAATAACATGTCAGGCTTTTTGTTCCCATCATGACAGAGGATGTGTAGACATTAATTAAAGGTCTAATTCTGTTGCCCCTTCAAATCTCTATTTTTGTAATAATCACTGAAGCACTTCTGAATAAGGACTCCAGGTAGGAACATGCAAAAAGCAGCACTTTAAATCAATCTGCAAATCCTCTCATTGCTGATGAAATGGCCACCCATGTTGCTGCGGCTTGAAAACAGACATCACACAGAACGACTGAAAAAAATCAAATCTGCTAAGATGTGCATTGCAAGTGCTACACTATCCTCGTATATGTAAAGGGAAAAGGGAAAAAAAAATATATATATATATATACTGTATATCCTTTTGGTCATATTCTACATTACTGCTGTCTATTTTCTTATGACTGTGCACTGTGTGAGTGTTCAAGACTAAAATGACAAAGATGAGCTATATTTCATGTTATTGTTCAGAATTACAGTTACATTTTTTTACTCTCTTTTGTGAATAGTGACATTCATGTTCGTCGTGTTAATGTTTAAGTTCCTTGTGTATTACACACCTTCCCTCAATTGAGACATGAGTTATAAATCCTTCTAAACTTGCGATTTTTGTCTTTTCCCCCACATAGTCATGTGATTTATTTGCTTCTGGTGGACTATTTTGTATGGATGTTGTTGATCTTCTTCTATCCCAGTTCTTTTTATATCATGCATAGTTTTTCCCTTCTTTTCCACTAAAGTTCAAATTGTGACTTTTTACACTGTAGAAAATAAGAAATTTACAACCTTTGAATAAAAAAATATTGAAAGGGTTTGTTTCCAGAAAGTGTCTCATTCTTCTGTTTTGTTGTTTTAAAAACAGTGTACTTCATTGTTATTATTGTGCACTTCCTTATTAACAAGAAATGAATAAGAAACCTGCAGACTGGACATGAGCAGTTAAAGCAGTGAAACTTGTGACGTCACTTCTTGACTGATGTCACTCTTCTGTCAATTATGAGATTGTAGGGTAAGTTTTACATGATAGTTGTATATTGACAGCTGTGATTGGCTGAACCAGATTGGATGGAATTCAGTTTGAATTGAAGGGTGTCCGGACACATCTGCGAAAGCAAACAAAAAATGAGCTGCATCTGGTACGATCCCTCGTTCGATCCTCTCCAGTCTGTTCTACTAAACAGCCTCCCACATGTGTAGGGATGACTTGTAAATGTGTATGGACACAAGAGATAGAAAATTCTTCTCCAGAGCTAAAGCCAGCTCTGCGTCCAACTCTGCAGATAACGGTGTAAACGATGTAATTTCTACTGTGAGACTTGTTTTCAGAATGCCCTAATCTATGTACAGCTATTAATAATAATAAAGTGCCTGAATACTAACCAAGTGTTAATTCTTTTCGGTCAGGAGGACAGAATCACAGATTTAGGAACGGAAAGTAAAGATTGTCGGTTTATTTAATGCAGGAAGATGTTTATCTGACCTCCTCCCTCTGTGGACTTCACCTGACTTTCTCCATTGCTCGTTCTTCTTTGAAGGACAGTCTCTAGTGTGAGTTGGAAATACTGACATCACCTGTAGGACACTTTTCTACCAAACAGTGAGGTTTGTCTGATTTGTCCCATGAAAGGACGAACCGTCAGACAGCTCATCTCTTGTGATGGATGGGTGCTTTGGTAACATTAGTATGTGTCAGTCTGTGTGCAGCACGGGTTGAGCCAGCTTTGAAGTCTTGAAGTCCCTGTAGTGTGACTGTCAAACAGGTCCCTGTCAAACTCAGATGGTTTGCTGTTTCTGATCAAACAAATAATCTGTGATGGTGTTCAACACTTGGCTTTATAGCAGTACAAAGAAGCGATTTCACAGTTTCTCGTAACAACATGCTTGAGATTGTCTTCATGTACGTTTTATGCCTTCCATATATATGTGACATCAAAGTGTACTGAAGCCTTTTTAGTCACAAAGTCCTCTTCATCTTTCCAGTACTGTACTTGACTGTTTCCCTTTCCTAGGGAGAGCACACAGTCTGACTCAGTATTCTCTTCAACATGTCAAAGGAAATGTGAAGACGCTGACATTAAATATAAAACGTAAAGCAGTTGATGACAGAGGGACTACAAGCTGCACATGAACTTTGAGGCTGGCTTCCCACATGCTGGTCAACACAGTTGTGGTCACAAAAATCATCAGAGCTTCAGCTTGTAACACTGTTAATCAAATGAAAGCAAAGCTGCGCTGGTAATGGAAGACCAAATAAAAATGAAAAATGAAACGAAGGGGTAAGTATAGTAATTCTATTTTATTGGCAAAACGGAACAACTTAGTAACATAATACATAAACTGTCAGAAAAGACTGTCAATCACTACTTGAAGGACTATTGTGTGGGAAAATATGGGGAATTTATTGGCAGAATCCTTTATATTTACAGATGGATGGAGGCCACCATGTTGCATACTGTCCTACATACTTGAATTGTTCAACTGGTTGCAATCAGCAGCCTCACTGCTAGATGCCACTAAGTCCTACATACTGGACCATAAACATCTCTGCTTGTACCCCCTAAAGACGACCTCCAAAGAGTGTGATGGTAGGGAATATTACATTACATTACCATTACATTACATAACATTACTTTACATTGCATTTAGCAGACGCTTTTATCCAAAGCGACTTACAGAGAAGGACATAAGCTGAAAAGGGGTAAAGGAGCACAGAGTAGTTGTTAGTTTTGTTAGGCAGGGAAGCATTCTCGAAAGAGAAAGGTTTTTTAAAGGTAGAAAGGGATGTTGCTGTTCTTGTAGCCGTTGGTAGGTCATTCCACCATTTGAGGACTACCACAGAGAAGAGTACTGGTGAAACTGCAAGGACCCTGGACATCAGCTGATCAAAAACACTAGGAACAAGTCAATAACCAGGAGCCAACCATTGATAAAGTCTACGATATGCAGCTGAAAGTGGACCGTGTGATAAGAATTTTTTTGTCAAATATTTTTTTTGCACATTGCTTTGAATATTTTGTTCAAGGTTGTTCACACGAGCAGGTACATTTTCTCTGGTAAATGTGTGTGAAAGGGAATCCATTGTGGTCAAG
This sequence comes from Collichthys lucidus, assembly GCA_004119915.2. NCBI lineage: Eukaryota > Metazoa > Chordata > Actinopteri > Sciaenidae > Collichthys > Collichthys lucidus. Next base: position 28,880,742 of record CM014096.1, on the reverse strand, counting down.
TGGTGACAAAGCACTGACTGAGGAACTAGAAGAGAACTAGGCTTTGATCTCTGGATGGCTGTAGAGCCACTTTATGATCCTCATCCTCATCTACATGCACTCTTAAGGGACTTCTCAGTGTGAGCTGGCAGAGACAGTGAAACTCGGCTCAGTAAAGCCTCTGAAACAGAGGAATAGAAGGAGTCGGTTTAGGGATGTGCCTCGCCTCAGCTTCGGGGGTGGACACATTAAATCCCTCCCAGTGGGGGTTGATGGAAGATGAAACTGAAATTCAGCCAGGCCGCTGTAGTAGCTGCAGCGTAGCCATGCCATAATGCACTAATTCCAAACATCCAAATCTTAGATTTAAGATCCTCTCTCAGCCAGAGGCATGTGTGAAATTCATTATCATCATGTGTGTGAGGAGATCAGAGGGGGAGAGAGCCTGGGAGAAAGGGAAAGAATACATTCATACTGTGTATGGAGACTTAAATGAATGACTTTAATCTGGTCCTGCTACTTATCTATGGGTGTGAGTGCTGGATCGCTGCAGATGAAATAGTTTTTTTGCATATCCAACAGCATATAAGATGAAGTGGATCATTCACCCAGAGAAAATTCTGTCATTATGAAGTTAATTACTAAGAGAGTACACTGTGACATTCTTAACTACGCTATATGGAAATACTGCTTCTATGTGCTGTTAGTTAGAAGATCTGTTAGTGTATCTGTGCACACTGGGCCACATTTTAGGCAACACTGTTTATGAGTGTATCATAATCATAATTGTTGTGTAATCTGTGCTAGTTGTTTTTCATAATGTACATGAATGAAAAGCAGTAAATGACTCATTTCTGAAGGGGACAATGAGCTCTGATATTCCTATTCATGTTGACTCTGCACAGACACACCAAACACATTGTGTTGTGTTTACTTGTCTGTCTGTGTTGTGGGCGTGGCACATTTCCCTGGGCCTCCTGGATGATTATCAAATGAAGCACACCTGCCGTTCCTCACCTCACCTGCCTTCCATCAACTCATCACTCCACCTGCATATAAACCCTGGCCTTCCTCCCACTCATTGTCAGATTGTTTCTATCTATCTATCTCAGACGTGCAATGGATGTCGCATGTACAGGACAAATTAACACAAACATATTGTACAATAACTGACAAAATGACAATGAGTGATAAAGTGACCACGGTAACAGATATGGTAGTAATAATGACAGTAATAATATGTGTAGTGGACGTTGTGCAGGACCACAGCAGCAGCCACGATCCACGAGAACCTGCTGGACGACAGAGCACAGAAACTCCCGGGAAGTTTGGTTAGTAACATGCATTAATGAGACATGTCCACAGATGGAGAGGGAGGGGGGAGAGAGAACCAATACCGTGCCTGGCTAGGCATAATCCTGGGGGGAAACTATAGGAACCACAAGGAACCCAGAGCCCTGGGAGCCCGCAGTGTTCTAGAGGGGTAGTAAGGTATTATAAGCTCTTTTAGATAAGATGGTGTCGACAACCCAGAGTTGAGACCAGGAAGCAGAGCTGCAGTCTTACACGCTTCTCTGCGCCTCCATTAGAGCAGCTGCCCACCGAGTCCTTTAGTATAGAGACTGTGTCTGTCCCCCGTCCACCTATATTATTTAAAGATAAAACAAACAGAAGAGGAGTTCATCATAAAAACTTAATAAAAATTAAATCAACATCTCCAACGGTCCAAAATAAGAGAATTAAATGTGGACTCTTTAATATCAGGTCTTTGTCATATAAAGCTGTCTTAGTCAGTGATTTAACACTGATTATGATATTGATTTGTTCTGTCTCACTGAAACCTGGCTGCAGGAGGATGAATATGTTAGCTTAAATGAATCCACTCCTCCGAGTCATTATAATACTCATGTTCCTCGAAGCACTGGTCGAGGTGGTGGAGTTGGAGCCAATTTGACTCAAGTCTATTAATAAATCCTAAACCTAAACTAAATTATAATTCATTTGAAAGTCTTGTTCTTAGCCTCACTCACCCAACCTGGAAAACTTTGCAGCCAATTTTATTTGTTACAGTCGAGCTCCTGCTCCTTATTCTGAATTTTTATCTGAATTTGCAGAATTTGCAGAATTTGCATCAGGCTTGATCCTTAAAACAGATAAAGTAATTATTGTAGGTGATTTTAATTTTCATGTGGACAACCACAATGATAGTCTTAGTACTGCGTTTATCTCTCTATTAGACTCAATTGGCTTTTGTCAGAGTGTAAATAAACCGACTCATTGTCTGAACCACACTCTTGATCTTGTTCTTTCATATGGCATTGAAATTGATAATCTAATCTTTACACAGAATCCTATTCTGTCTGACCATTTTTTAATAACCTTTGAGTTTATACTACTGGACTATAAGCCTTTGTGTAGAAACTCCTACAGCAGATGTTTATTATAGTGCTGTAGCCAAATTTAAGGAAGTGATTCCTTCAGTATTGAATTCAATGCCATGTCTAACTGTAACAGAGGACTTGTCTGCTTCCCTTAACCCCTCACAAATAGACCATCTTGTTGATAGTATTACAGGCTCATTACGGACAACTCTAGACTCTATTGCACCTCTGAAAAAGAAGACAATTAAACAAAGAAGGCTAGCACCATGGTATAGCCAGCAGACTCGCAAATTAAAACAAGAGGCACGTAAATCTGAACGCAAATGGCGTGCCACTAAACTGGAAGAATCTCATCTAGTCTGGCAAGATAATCTCAGAACATACAGGAAGGCTCTCCGTAATGCCAGAGCAGCCTATTACTCTTCTTTAATTGAGGAGAATAAGAACAACCCCAGGTTTCTCTTCAGCACTGTAGCCAGGCTAACAGAGAATCACAGCTCTACTGAACCATCTATTCCTTTAGGTCTAAGTAGCAATGATTTCATGAGCTTCTTTAATGATAAGATTATAACTATCAGAGACAAAATCCATCACCTCCTGCCCTCAACAGGCATTGATCTGCATTCTGATACAGCAAGTTTGGAAACAGCTGTAAAACCTGATATGTATTTAGACTGTTTTTCTCCCATCGACCTTCATCAAATAACTTTAATCATTTCTGCAGCTAAGCCGTCAACCTGTCTCTTAGACTCCATCCCAACCAGGCTGCTCAAGGATGTTTTACCTCTAGTTAGTCATTCGTTATTGGATACGATTAATCTGTCTTTATTATCAGGATATGTACCACAGTCCTTTAAGGTAGCTGTAATTAAACCTCTTCTTAAAAAACCCACTCTAGACCCAGAGGTCTTAGCCAACTACAGACCGATATTAAACCTTCCCTTTGTGTCTAAGATACTTGAGAAAGCTGTAGCTAATCAGCTGTGTGACTTTCTCCATAACAATAATCTATTTGAGGATTTTCAGTCAGGATTTAGAGTGCATCATAGCACAGAGACCGCATTAGTCAAAGTTACAAATGACCTCCTAATGGCATCAGACAAAGGACTCATCTCTGTACTTGTCCTGTTAGATCTTAGTGCTGCATTTGACACCATTGACCATCCACTTCTTTTATCCAATCCAGTTTATTTATATAGCACGATTTTAGTAAACACAGGGTTTCCAAAGTGCTGCACAGTACGATAAAACACATTAAATAACACTATAGAAACACAACAAAACATCAAGTAGATAAGAGAAAGATAAAAGCAAAAATAAATAAATAAATAAAAATAAAATGGGTAAAAAAATAAAAAATAAATAAAAATAAATTGAGTAAAAGACACTAGATAAAATAAATAAAAACAGACAAGTATAAATAATTAAATAACAAAATGCATGTATGCACATAAAATCAACCAACTACATGGTGTTAAAAGCCAAAGAGAAGAGGTGGGTTTTAAGAGGGTCTTAAAAATGAGACAGAGAAGAGGCCTGTCTCACGTGCAGTGGCAATTCGTTCCAAAGCTTGGGGGCTGCAACGGCAAATGCTCGATCCCCTCTAAACTTAAGCCGAGCTTTAGGGAGCAGCTGGTCCGCTGACCTGAGGGAACGGGTAGGCGTGTAGGGGAGCAGCAGCTCAGATAGGTAGGGTGGGGCAAGGCCATTCAAGACCTTAAAAGCAAACAAAAGAACTTGAAAATGAATCCTAAAATAGACAGGCAGCCAGTGGAGTGAAGCTAAAATCAGTGAAATGTGCTAAAATTTGCTTGTGCCAGTTAAAAGACGTGCAGCAGCATTTTGGACCAGTTGAAGACGGCTAATGCAGGACCCACTAACCCCCAAATAAGGTGCATTGCAGTAATCAAGCCGGGTGGTCACAAAGGTGTGAATTACTGTCTCCAAGTGCTGTCTCTGAAGGACTGGCTTTATTTTTGTCAGCTGCCTCAACTGGAAAAAGCTGGACTTCACCACAGCTTTAATCTAGCTATCGAATTTAAGATCGGTGTCCACTTTTACCCCTAGATTTTTAACAAATGGGACGCGATACTGAGCCAAGGGACCCAGATCAACTAGAGGGGTGGTCCCATAAGTGCCACCAAAGACTATCACTTCTGTCTTTCTCTCATTAAAATTCAGAAAATTTAAATCCATGCTTTAAGATCCTCTAGACACATTAGCAGCGGTTTGACAGAGTAAGAGTTCGCCTTTTTGAGAGGGACATAGATCTGGCTATCATCCGCATAGCAGTGGAAGGATATGCCATGTTTCCTTAGGATGGAGCCAAGTGGGAGTAGGTAAAGGCAGAATAAAAGAGGGCCAAGCACAGAGCCCTGTGGGACCCCACATGACAGAGGAGCAGTGGAGGACACAGAGTCATCAAGGCTGACACAGAAAGTCAGATGTGACAGATAGGACCTGAACCATTGGAGTGCAGTGCTACTGATGCCCACCCACTGCTCCAGACGAGCAATCAAGATTTCGTGGTCGACTGTATCAAAAGCTGCGGTCAAATCTAAAAGTACAAGGACAACACAGTGACCAGAGTCAGTAGCTAAAAAGATATCATTAAAAACTCTTAAAAGCGCTCATTCTGTGCTGTGCAATGTTTTAAAACCGGATTGGAAAATCTCAAGAATATTATGTTCGTTTAAAAAGTCCATGAGTTAAGAATAAACAATCTTCTCTAAGATTTTAGAAAAGAAGGGCAGCTTAGAGATAGGCCTGAAATTTGACAGGACAGAAGGATCAAGCCCAGGTTTTTTAACAGAGGCTGCACAACTGCATGTTTAAAATGTACAGGGACCACACCAGAGGACAGGCTGCTATTAATGACAGTGAGACATGATGGTCCAATGGTGGGAAACACCTCCTTAAAAGTTTTACAGAGACTGGAAGATCAAATTGGCATCAAAGGCCCTAAGCTGGTTTAAATCCTATTTTTTAGATCGATCTCAGTTTGTTCACGTCAATGATGAATCCTCCATGCATACCAAAGTTTGTCATGGAGTCCCACAAAGTTCTGTACTGGGACCACTTCTATCTATCTATATGCTTCCTTTAGGGAACATTATTAGGAATCACTCGATCAATTTTCATTGTTATTATATTTATTTTATATTTATCGATCAAGCCTGATGCAACCAATCAGTTAACTAAACTGCAAGCATGCTTTAAGGATATAAAAAATTGGATGACCTATAATTTTAATTTGATGTTAAATTCAGACAAAACTGAAGTTCTTGTAATTGGACCCAAACACCTCAGAAACTCTCTTTCTAGAGAATTAGTTACTTTAGATGGGATCACCCTGGCCTCCAGCTCCACTGTAAAGAATCTTGGAGTTGTTTTTGATCAGGATTTGTCCTTTAATGTCCACATAAAACATTTCGAGGACTGCATTCTTCAACTTACATAACATCGCTAAAATCAGACGCATTGTCTCTCAAGCGGATGCAGAAAAACTAGTCCACGCATTTGTTACTTCTAGGCTGGACTATTGTAACTCTTTGTTATCAGGCTGCTCTAATAAGTCTCTTAGGACTTTGCAGTTAATTCAGAATGCTGCTGCACGCGTCCTGACAGGAACCAAGATCAGAGATCACATCTCTCCAATTTTGGCTTCCTTGCATTGGCTACCTATTAAATCTAGAATAGAATTTAAAATTCTCCTCCTTACTTACAAATCTCTTCATGGTCAGGCACCATCATATCTAAAAGAGCTCATAGTACCTTACTACCCCTCTAGGACACTGCGCTCTCAGGACATCTATCTATCTATCTATCTATCTATCTATCTATCTATCTATCTATCTATCTATCTATCTATCTATCTATCTATCTATCTATCTATCTATCTATCTATCTATCTATCTATCTATCTATCTATCTATCTATCTATCTATCTATCTATCTATCTATCTATCTATCTATCTATCTATCTATCTATCTATCTATCTATCTATCTATCTATCTATCTATCTATCTATCTATGATTCTAAATCAAAGTCACAAAGTACATTTTCCTCGGAGGGCTTCATTTGGCAGCTGGAACACTTTTCACACTTTCCTTTTAAATACAAAAAATATTGATTAATGCGATTAACATGGAGTTTATGAAACAAAGAGTTTGCAGTGATAAATAAATAAGATGTCTTATCTTGTTTCAGTAATCTGTGCTGAATGAAATGTGAAAGTGAATAAATCTCTCTGTCCTCCCTTCAAGTTTTCTTTTAATCTGTATCTGACTGACCAATGGGAACATTGGTTTATAGTATAGAATGTATGTTATATTCCACCAGAAAAAAAGTAGAAGTAAAGAAAGATGAAATGTCATCTTTTAGGGAGTTTTTATAAAGCACAGCTACAAGTTCCATATTAGTTCTCCTTGTCCTAGTATGAAATGGATTCAGATTATACAATGGGGGACTGAGCTGTCTCACTATATTTCTCAGTAAGATAATCTTGGCTTCTCGGAGCCAGAGCTCTCTATCAGAGCCGGGTCTATAAACATCAGTACAGGGTCTACCTTCACCCAGACCCTGATGGATGACTGTACTCAACCTCTGTCTGACACTGTGGGTGTTAGACTCACAGCCTGAGGTGTGGTACTGTAAGAAGGAAACTTGTACACCACCTAACCACCTTGTTAGAATGGTACTCAACTCAATAATTCTAATCATGTATATATTTATACATTGTTTTGTATGTGTATTTTTGTCATTATATTTTTTAATGTGTTACTGATTGGTAGTGGACTTTTTTTTTCATATGAGAAATTTGTATGGGATTCTCCCTCTCATGGCACTTTTTATGCAGAGCAGGGCTAGACCATACTCTTTATAATATTATTAACAGAGACCAGCAGTTCCACCATGAGCAAGCACTTGGTGACAGTAAGGAAAAACTTCAAGCCAAGGAATGTGGCGCCCCCTAAGGGCCAGCATCTTCTTAGCTGCTGTGAGACCGGCCCAAAGAATACGTCTATGCTGCATGGACAAATTTAGAGTCATCATTAAGCAGAAGTAAGGCTGGGGGAGACTGGGATCCTGATCACTTAAAGTGAGAGATATTTCCTTCCAGAATATAACTACATCGGAGCACTCCCAATATACATGCGAGAATGACCCCTGGGCATTAAGTGGGCAAAGATTCGGAGATGTGGTGATCTTCATAGAATAATGCCTTCTGGGAGTAAAGTACATCCTATGAACATACTTACAGTATATTAACCGATGGTTGGGGTTTTTGGATGTACCACTGAGATTTTCCCATACTGTGTCCCAGCAAATCTCTCTATCATTTCCTTTATTTAAATCTCTATTCCAAATAGAAGGTTTATAGGGTCCAGAAATAAATTTGTAAAGTTTAAAAACCATCCCTGTGTAGGTCCTACTGAGGCAAGTAACTTACATAGAGGGTGTGTGGGGAGAGCTGTTCCCCACAGAACACCGTATGCCCGCATAGCTGCCCAGATAGCAAAATATGACTGGACCAGACATGGGCAAGATGTGCTAAAAAGTTTGGTCTAAATTGGTAAAACACATCCACACCTGTCTTTTTGCACAATGGGCCTGACCTGGTATGAAATCATGTGCCAGATCTGCAACAGCTTTGGGTCAGAACTAGTCCAGAGCATGCAAAAACCAAGTTCAAATAAGGCACACATGTGTTACCCTAGAATTACATTCTGACCAACTCTGGACCAGATGTGGCATCAAAAGAACAATTTTGAGTTAACATATGAATGACTATGACCAAATCTCCACATAAACATGCCTCGTATTACTGCATCACATTTAAATTTTGATTTGTTTATTGTGACCATAGTAAAATAATGGTCCAAGTCATATGTTTGTATGTTAAAACAGAAGCTGAACCATATAACCACCATATAGAGGTATTAATCATTTCACAAACAAGGTTATGACAACTGCTAACTATTGACATACAAGTAATACTGTAAACTTATCAACTCAAAATTACTTAATACATTGTAAATAATTACCTTCAACTTGTACTTAACAAAGCTAGAGTGAAAATTGGAAAAAAAAATTTTAACATGTCTTTAAGACTCTGACATCGTGTTTGGCCCAGTGTTGGCTTGGCTGCTCTGTTAATCTTCAAATCAAATTAAAACAATTTTTATTTGTATAGCCCAAAGTCACCATGTACATTTGCCTCGGAGGGCTTGGGAGTGCAGGGAGTGACACCCTCTGTCCAAAACAGAAAACACAACAGCAAATCAGAAAACACAACAGCAAATCAGAAAACACAACAACAAAACAGAAAACACAATGGCAAATCAGATAACACAACAACTGTTACCGACACTCGTAAACTCAAATCTGACTACGTATATTCCCATAAGAAGAGACGTCCTGTGTCCCGTTACCAGTGTATTTTCCTTTAGATTCTGCTCAGGAAACAAGAGCAGTCTAAAGGCCCACTCACACCGGAGCGTAAATGCTGTGGAACGGCTGCACTGTGGTCACTGCAGTTCAAGCAACCTATCACAACCTCACATCAACATTACTTCATGACCGGTGGCACCAGGTGAGCAGTCAGTCGATCAAAGGGTCTCAACATGAACGATGAGAGACTAATTGTTGAAGTGGAGCAACACACAATAATTTATGACAAAACAGATCCTTTTTATAATCTCCTCCACGTCGGAGAAGCAAAGTCAGCTGTTTTTTGTTGTTGTTTTCTTTATACACAGTTTATCGCGGGGTCTCGCATATGTCCAGGATTCTTGTGTGATCTCGCAATCTCGCTACATTGCTGTTACGCACCTGGTGTGGCTCCGTTCTCTGCCCGGAGCTAAACCTGTTCCGCTGCGCTTACATCCCCTGTATGAGTCCCTAGTAACATTACTTGCACTGACATTAGATAACACATGAAAATGATGAAAAATCCTATCGTGATTATGTTAGTAAACGATGTAAAATCACGTTATTGTGCACCACGTCACTTAACGTTACTGTAATTACTGTATTATTTTTAGGTCTCCATTAATATAGGCCTTCACAATCCACTTCGTCTACATCATTTTGTGAGGGGGTGTCCTTATGCCAGGGGTGTCCAAACTACGTTGGCCCGTGGGCCCACAGCAAATTCTGATAATATAATTGAATATGGCCTGCACAAGAAGCTTGAGCTCAACTCTGTTGCACTTCTCAGTTTCAACACTAGATGGAGCCAGCCACGAAAACAGTGCTTCTCCACTAAACAAAATTAAGCAGAGAAAAACTTTTAGAGTAGCTAGTGAGTATAGAAGATTTTAAACATAGTGGGAAAATGAATATTTCTTAAAAAAAAATAAACAGAAAGTGTGTCTGTTTGATTTGCAATGAAGATGTTGCTGTGATGAAAGAGTACAATGTTCGTCGCCACTGAGACCAAACATCAGAGCTACACATTGTCCCCCGGTGCTGAACGAACACAGAAATTCAAGCAAATGGCAGCTAGCCTGCAAGCTAAAAAAATACAGGAAAACGCAACAACAGCAAGCTATGAGGTCGCTAAACCTATTGGCCAGCACGGCAAACCGTTCTCAGACGGTGATTTCATAAAGCAGTGCCTTGTCAAAGTCACGGAAATAATGTGCCCGAAAAAAGTGCCCGATTTCAACAATGTGAGCTTATCCAGAAATACAGTGGCATGGACAATCAAGGACTCGTCAGCTAACTTCAGCTGAGAGGCAAAGCTTGTGCTTTTGATTTTTTTTCGATAGCATGTGATAAGAGCACAGATGCCAGAGACACTGTGCAGCTGTTAATTTTTTTGCAGGGAGAAGATGATATTTTTTGCTGCTTGATATGATGAGCCTAAAAGGCACAACGATGGATAGAGATATTGCTAAAGCTGTGTCAGAGGCAGTTGAAAAGATGGGGCTTAGATGGGTTAAGCTCTGTAGAGTAACAACGGATGAAGCTCCGGCCATGAAGGGCGAGCGCAAAGGAATGGCATCAATGGTGTGCACCAAGGTAAAAGAGAGCGGAGGTGAGGCTGTTAGGATGAACTGTATAATCCACCAAGGAGCACTGTGTGCCAAGACTGTCTGGCTGGGCGATGTGATAAACACTGTTGTAAAAACTGTCAATATAATTCGAGCTAGAGGACTATACCAAAGAGAATTTCAAGCTTTCTCATCTGATGTGGATGCTGAATATGGGGATGTACTCTACCGCTCTGAAGTGTACTGGCTTAGCCGTGGCTCTGTGCTGCAGCAGTTTTATTCACTGAGATCAGAAATCGACCAGTTTTTGAAAGAGAAGGGCTAACCTCTTCATAAACTGAGTGACCCTCTGTGGCTGGCAGACCTGGCATTTTTAGTTGATGTTACTCATCATCTGAATACACTGAACAAAAACCTACAAGGCAAAGAACAGCTGATGCACCTCCTGTATGCGCACATGTAAACCTTCTTGTGTAAAGCTCCACCTGTTTGAGACACAACTACAAAGTTTGAATGCTGCACACTTCCCTGCGCTGTCTGTAATCAATTCTACTTTTCCTTAACCTAACCCTTATCGGGGCCGATGATTAGCTTATTTACCCCTTAACCTAACCTAAACCCTAACTCTAACCCGAGCCCCTAACCCTAACCCTAACTAGATGGGAGAGCTACTAAGAGAATCTGTTCCAATGGCGTTGCGCTCGCCTCGGCCGGAACTTTTTCGTAGATGGATCGTGCCTCCCAGACCTAGGGGAGCCTAACCCTAAGCCTAAGTCTAACCCTAGCTCGGCGGGGGAGCTACCAGGATAATCCGTTCCAATGGCGTTGCACTCGCCTCAACCGGGCCTTTCCGTGGACGCCCGAATCATGTCTCTCGGACCCAGGGGAGCCTAACCCTAACCCTAGCTCGGCAGGGGAGCTACCACGAGAATCCGTTCCAATGGCGTTGCGCTCGCCTCAGCTGGACCTTTCCGTAGACGCCTGGATCGTGTCTCTTGAACCCAGGGGAGGCTAACCGTAAACTTAACCCTAACCCTAGCCCTCATTAGAGCGTGACGTGATGCTTATATTATCCATATCCCGATCCTATTATAGCACGTAAAATATGATTCTACCACCAATGAAGTTAATAGATGATAATAATAATAACAATAATAATAATAATAATAATAATAATAATAATAATAATAATACTTTTATACATTCCTATAGTTTTAATTAATCCCCTTATCCCCGAGCCTCTACGGCATTGGGAAGTTGGACTAACCTCAAAAGGTCCCTGAAAAACATAAAATAAAATTTGGTAGCCACTTCCCACCAGCGTGCTTTTAGTGCCTCTTCACTCAGCAGGAAGGGATGGTTCAATCAACACCAAAACCGACCTTGTGCAACCTTTCGTTCGGGAAATGTGGTCAAAAGTCCGCATATGTCCACCCATTCCTCAATATAAAATCTGTCTATGCTTCCAACTTTCAAATTCTGCACCTCCAAGTTGGAATTGTCCATAATATGGAATGTGGAATTGTCCAGAATCTGGAAGCTGCCCCAAGTCTAACCCCATGGTAAGCGAGAATGTGGAAGGGTTCCAAATTCTGCACTTCCAAGTTGGAACTGTCCACAATATGGAATGTGGAATTGTCCAGAATCTGGAAGCTGCCCCAAGTCTAACCCCATGGTAAGCGGAAATGTGGAAGAGTTCCAAATTCTGCACTTCCAAGTTGGAACTGTCCATAATATGTAATGTGGAAGTGTCCAGAATCTGGAAGCTGCCCCAAGTCTAACCCCATGGTAAGCGAGAATGTGGAAGGCTTCCAAATTCTGCACTTCCAAGTTGGAACTGTCCATAATATGGAATGTGCAAGTGTCCAGAATCTGGAAGTTAAGCTGAACTGTCCATATTGTGGAATTGTTCAGATTATGGAATTTCCCATAATCTGGAAGCTGCCCCAACTCTAAACCCAAGCAAAGTTTATTGAATAAGAACAATAAAGTCATAAAAGTCAAACATCAATTTTATTTTAATTACTTATGAAGACACACATTACAGCACCAGATTGCCCTGAGACTGGGAAAATTGCAGCAGCTGCCTGACTCTGGCTCTGAATCTTTGGATGGTTCAGACACACAATTGCTCATCTTCTATTGAGGAACCGACACAATAGTTGGGGCGCTGGGTTAGAGGTGGAGGAAGCCAAGAGGGGGTTGAATCGAGCAGGTCAGTGGGCCTGGGAACGGGTCGGATGGGGAAACATCCGAATTCTGATCAGTTGCATTAGCATTAGCATGCTAATTAGGATCTTGACTAACATCAGCCAAAATTAAAGCCACATGAATAAATGCACCACATGTTCGGTCACTAAAGGCAGGGTGTTCGTGAGACTGACAGTAACTAACCTGTGCCTTTTGCTGCTCCGCACACAGCACTGGCTGTGCTTTAGCGTGGCTCATGCTCATGCTGATATTGTTTTCCCCACTTGTTTCCACTACTTCCTGTTGACACAGGAAGTGAAAAAGTTGATCCCTTTAGGTAACAGGTGAGAATGTGGACAATTCCACATTTTCACCTACAAGCAATTCCACATCTTGACTCTTTGGGAGGCTTCCAAATTCTGCACTTCAGGCGGCAGGGCAGGAGTGCTGGAGGTGCGGGCAGCCCAGACACTTCCGCCGTGTCCACTAATGGAGGTCGGGCAGGTGACCGGTCCAGGAGAGACGTACAGCGTTCCGGTAAGGATTCAGGGGGGTACACATCAGGCAATGGTGGACTTGGGCTGCATGCAGTCTATAGTTCACCAGAACCTGATTCGACCCGGGGCATTGTCAGAGGTAGGATGGGTGGATATCAGGTGTGTGCATGGGGATATTCACAGATATCCTGTGGTGCCAGTGGAAATTCATTACAAGGGCAAAAGGCATAGTGTGAAGGCTGCGGCTAGTTCCCGCCTGGCGCATCCTCTGATCTTGGGCACAGATTGGCCTGGGTTTGATAGGTTAGTGGGGCAGTGTGTGGGGGTGCACTCACGACCGACAGGGACATGGGATATGTGCGCTGTGCTCAGCGGTGACGCGAGGTTGTCCGACACTGCCAGCGGTGCCTTCTCAGGAGGCACCGCAGGTTCCTGTGTTTGACTCCATGGAAGATTTTCCACTTGAGCAGTCTTGTGACAATACTCTACGCTTTGCCTTTGACCAAGTGATACAAATTGATGGTCACATGGTGCACCCTGACGCAGCGCTAACATATCCACATTTTTCATTGTGCAGGGACAGATTATATAGAGTGAGTCGTGACACACAAGCAGATGACATAATAACCCAATTGTTGGTCCCGAAAAGCCGTCAGGAAATTGTTTTCCAGACAGCTCATTATAACCCGATGGCTGGACACATGGGATACAATAAAACACTAAACCGGATAATGGCTCGATTCTATTGGCCAGGCATTCGGGCAGACGTGCACCGCTGGTGTGCGTCTTGTCCCGAATGCCAGTTAGTTAACCAACCGGCCATCCCGAGAGGGCCGTTGCGCCCATTACCTCTGATCGAGGTCCCATTTGAACGCATTGGGATGGACCTCATCGGGCTATTTCACCGGAGCGCACTTGGATATCGCTTTGTGTTAGTCCTTGTGGATTACGCAACGCGATATCCAGAGGCAGTGCCGCTGCGCACCATCTCTGCAAAGAGTGTGGCGCAGGCACTGTTTCAAGTTATCTCCCGAGTTGGGATCCCGAAAGAGATCCTGACTAACCAAGGCACCCAATTTATGTCACAAACACTGAGAGAACTGTACAGATTATTGGGCATCAACTCTATTTGAACCAGTATTTACCATCCTCAAACTGACGGCCTCGTTGAGCACCTGAATAAGACTTTGAAGTCCATGATCCGTAAGTTTGTACACGATGATAGTCGTAATTGGGATAAATGGCTACATCCTCTGTTGTTTGCAGTGCGCGAGGTACCCCAGGCCTCCACAGGATTTTCTCCCTTTGAGCTGCTGTTTGGCAGAAAACAACGCGGGGTTTTGGACCTGGTTAAGGAAAGCTGGGAGGAAGGTCCGAGCCCAAGTAAGAACGAAGTTCAGTACGTCCTGGACCTGAGAGCAAAACTCCACACACTAGAACAGTTATCACGCGAGAATTTGCTCCGGGCCAAGGAACGTCAGCAGCAGCTGTACAACAGAGGATCCAGGTTAAGACAATTTTCACTGGGAGATAAAGTGCTTGTATTGCTCCCATCTTCCAACTCCAAATTACTCGCCAAGTGGCAAGGACCCTTTGTGGTCACACGAGGAGTGGGTGACTATGAGCTAGTGCGATCTGACAGGGAGGGGCGACACAGATTTATCACCTCAACCTCCTTAAAGCTTGGAGAGAGGCTGAGTCTGTCTCCCTGGTGACGGCAATTGCAGAGAGAGATGAGTTGGGGCCGGAGGTACCAAAATCGACCGATCCTGCCTCACTCGTTTGTGAAAACCATCTCTCACCGTCCCAGAGAGCAGACATTGCCAGGTTGCAGCAGCGTTACGCTGCTGTGTTCTCCCCCCTGCCAGGGCGCACAAGCCTTATTCAACACCATGTTGAGACTCACCCGGGCGTGACGGTGCGTTCACGGCCCTATCGGCCACCTAAGCATTAGAGAAAAGTGATTCAGGCTGAATTGGAAGCCATGTTGAAGATGGGTGTAATAGAAGAGTCCCACAGTGCCTGGTGTAGCCCCATTGTTCTTGTAGTCAAGAAAGATGGGTCTATCCGGTTCTGTGTGGACTATCGCAAGGTGAATGATGTTTCACAATTTGATGCCTATCCAATGTCCCCGGGTCGACGAACTCCTGGATTGTCTGGGCACTGCTCGCTTTTTTACAATGCTGGATTTGACCAAGGGCTACTGGCAGATTCCCTTGTCTCCAGGGTCTAAGGAGAAAACGGCCTTCTCCACTCCATACGGTTTGTATCAATTTGTCACACTTCTGTTCGGGTTGTTCGGAGCCCCAGCCACATTTCAACGCCTCATGGACCGGGTGCTGCGGCCGCATGCTGCATATGCTGCCGCCTACCTGGATGACGTCATCATCCACAGCAACACCTGGGCGGAGCATGTGCAGCAGGTGGCCACGGTGATGAGTCACTGAGGCAGGCGGGGCTCACGGCCAACCAGAAGAAGTGTGCAGTTGGACGGAGGGAGTACGGTTGTACGGTATATGGGGTACCACTTGGGCGGCGGGCAGGTGTGTCCACAGGTAGATAAGACAGCAGCGATTGCAGCCTGCCTAAGGCCCAAAACAAAAAAAGAGGTGCGGCGTTTTTTGGGGCTGGCCGGCTATTACCGGCGATTTATCCCCAACTTCACGGAGCTGACCAGCCCCTTAACCGACCTCACCCGAAAGGGTGCCTCAGATCCGGTCCAGTGGACGGAGCAGTGCCAGGTGTCGCTTGAGAGGGTGAAGCAGGCCCTCTGACACACCTAACTTCTCTCTCCCTTTTGTCCTGCAGACTGATGCGTAAATAAGGCTTTGGTGAATTTTGGTGAGTCTCTTGGCTTTACATATGTATTCCAGGTTCTTGTGGTCGGTCCAGACGATGAACGGGTGTTCCGCCCCCTCAAGCCAGTGTCCACTCTTCCAAGGCCATTCTTGACCGCCAACAGCTCACGGTTGCTGACGTCATAGTTCCGCTCCGCCCGGGACAGGCGGCGTGACAAGAAGGCGCAGGGATGCATCTTCCCATCTTGTTCAGACCGCTGGGAGAGGACCGCTCCGATCCCCTCGTTTGGAGGCGTCCACCTCAACCACAAACTGCCGCTGGGGATCAGGCATCGTCAGGATGGGGGCCGTGGTGAAGCGGGTCTTGAGGTGTTGAAAAGCAGCCCCTGCCTCCGGGGACCAGCGGAAGCGCTCCTTCGTAGAGGTTAGTGCATGGAGCGGGGCTGCTATTGCGCTGAAGTTTCTGATAAACCGCCTATAAAAGTTAGCAAAACCGAGGATCTGCTGGACTTTTTTGCGGCTATCAGGTGTGGGCCATTCGGCCACAGCGCTCACTTTAGCCGGATCCATCTGCACCCTTCCAGGGGCTACGATGAAGCCCGGGAAGGAGATGGTGTCGGCATGAAACTCGCTCTTTTCTACCTTTACATAGAGCTTGTTATCTAACAAACGTTGGAGAACCTGGGTCACATGGTTTCTATGGGTCTCTTGATCGGGAGAGTAGATGAGTATGTTGTCAAGGTAAACGTATACAAACCGGTCTAAAAAGTCTCACATCGTTGATCATGGCCTGGAAAACAGCTGGGGCATTGGTAAGACCAAAAGGCATGACCAGATACTCATAATGGCCACTAGGAGTGTTAAACCCGGTTTTCCATTCATCACCCCCCCCTGGTCCTGATTAAATGATGTGTTGCGTAAATCTAACTTGGTAAATACCTTAGCTTGTTGGAGATGGTCAAAAACGGATGTCATGAGGGGCAGGGGGTAACGATTCTTTATGGTGATGGCGTTCAGGGGGCTGTAATCAATGCAGGGCCTAAGAGATCCGTCCTTTTTTCCCACAAAGAAAAAAACGGCCCCCGCTGCTGATGAGGAAGGACGTATAAGCCCCGCCTTTAGCGATGACTCGATGTACTCCCTCATGACTGCCCTCTCCGCGCCGGAGATGGAATACAACCTATGGCGCAGTCATAAGGCCGGTGTGGGGGAAGTGCCAAGGCCTTGGCTTTGCTAAAAACCTCGCTGAGGTGGTGGTAGCAGGGAGGCACGGACCTCAGGTCGGGGTTCTCAGAGTCTGTGGCAGGTGAGACAGAAAAATTATTAATGGAGGTCATGTTAAGCCCCTGGACCGAAACAGGTTGGCAGTGGTACACACAATCCTCTCCCCAACCCATGACTGCCCCTGTCTTCCAGTTTATGTGGGGGTTGTGATGACACAACCAGGGATTTCCCAGGACAAGAGTCTGAGAGGCGGTTTCAATTAAATAAAAGTTCAGGAGTTCCCTATGCTCCTGGATCTGCAGTTCCAATGGTTCTGTAATGTGCGTGATTAGGAACAGATCTTTACCATTAAGAGCCCTAGCCCTAATGGGGCTGGCCAGGAGCGCTGACTTTAACCCCAATTTCTCCACCAAACCCCTGTCGATTAGGCTCTCGTCGGCCCCAGAGTCTATGAGCGCCTTAATGTCAATAGTGGTGGCATGGTGTGTTACCTTAACCGGGGTCAGGCTGCACGTAACAATGGCTGTAGCGTGACTCACCTCCCGGGGTTTTCTGGCCGGACAGGCGGCGACAAGGTGGTTTGGTTTGCCGCAGTAAAAGCAGCGGTGGTCTGCTGTAGGTGGTGCACCAGCTCTCTCACCTGGGACGAGAGCTCACCGAACTGCCAGACTGCCATCGCAGTCTGAAGCTCCTCCTGATGGGTGATGCAGGCTTCCTGAGCCCGTAGCGTAGCCGCCCACTGGCCAGCCTCTGCTGAGTCCATACTGGCCGAAGTGTACTGTCAGGCCGGGACTCAATGAGGACTCAGATGCAGAGTTAGGCTGAGAATAGCTTTTTTTAGGTCTATTTTTATAGCCTTACTCTTTTGAGGGTTATCAAAAGAGTAAGGCTATAAAAATAGGCCTAAACTAAGAGAAACAAAAAATCACTCCGAGGAGGAAAAAACTCTGAACTAAGTTTATCAAAGATTAACAAAATCAAAATCACTCACAACAAGGAGAAAACAAAAGGCTATAAAAAACACTAACTAAGGATGCTCCTACGAGGCTGACTAAACACTAGGAAACCAAAAGGGCTAGACTAAGATGATACAACAAAAAATCACTCTTGCGAGGAAGGAAAAAAAAGAACTCTAGAGCTATAAAGCTATGGCTGAGGCTATGAAATTACAACAAAAAATCACTCTTGCGAGGAAGAAACAAAAGATCACTTGAGCAAAAGCTATGGCTGTGGGCTAAGGAAATAAGACTTTGGTGAATGCTGCATGAGACGAAACACTTCGGCAAGGGCAAAGGGAGACGCAGACAATATATACACCAGGTAATGGGGAACAGGTGGAAACAATCAGGGCGGAGACAGTCAGACCGGTGACACATGAGGAAGGGCAAGTGACCTGAAACGAGAGGAGAGTTATCTTTCAAAATAAAACAGCAAGTGACAAGACAAGACAAAAACCCAGCTTGTTCAGATTATGGAATTGTCCAGAATTTGGAAGCTGCACCAAGTCTAAATACCACCAAGCTCGGTGGGGAGCCACCAGGAGACTCCGTTCCAACGGTCTTGCACTCGCCTCGGCCAGACATTTCTGTAGACCCCCAGATCGTGGCTCTCAAACCCAGAAGGGGGCCTAACCCTAACCCTAACCCATTTTCCCCAACTACGCCCCCTAGCGTCCCAGCGGCCCGGGCTTCAGATATATCATAGACACCACTGACAGCTCTCAGACGACGCACCCCACGCCTCTCCTGGCCCTTCCCTCGCCGGGATATGGCCCCAGAGGATGTGGGGGTTCTGACATTTTGTCGCCCCCTAGCTCGGCAGGGGAGCTACCAGGAGAATCCGTTCCAATGGCGTTGTGCTCGCCTAGGCCGGACTTTTCCGTAGACGGCTGGATCGTGTCTCTCGGACCCAGGGGAGCCTAACCCTAACCCAACCCTTAGGGTTAGGTTAGGGGTAAATAAGGTAATTATTGCCCCTGATGAGGGTTAGGTTAACAGGGAAATAAGGGAATCATCGCCCCTCATGATAGGGTTAGGGTTGGGGCTAGGGTTAGGGTTAGGGTAGGGTTAGGAAGAGGGTTAGGGTTAGGGGTTAGGTTAAGGGGTAAATAAGGTAATCATCGCTCCTGATGAGGGTTAGGTTAAGGAGTAAATAAGGTAATTAACGGCCCTGATGACAGGGTTAGGGTAGTGTAGGGTTAGGCTTAGTGGTCAGGGTTAGGTTAAGGGGTAAATAAGGTAATCATCGTCCCTGATGAGGGTTAGGTTAAGGGGTAAATAAGGTAATCAACACCCCTGATGACAGGGTTAGGGTTAGGGGTTAGGGTTAGGTTAAGGGGTAAATAAGGTAATCATCGCCATGATTACCAACATGAGCTTGACATAGCAGCAGCTGTGTCTGTCTGCTGCTCAGTCAGTACAGCACTCTGTTGTCTTGTCTGTCCTCCTTGCTCACATAATGGAAGGTCTCTGGATGCGTTCCCATCATTTAGCTTTGTGGCAATTACACCCTGTCCTGCAGAAGCTGGACATGGACCAACACAAGTGGATACACACACACACACACACACACTTGGCATTTTAGTGTTTATCATTTCCTGATAAACCATAAAAAGTTTTTGATGACTCTTCATGCACTTTGGGGCATGTACTAATTTTATATTCAATGAAATGCTTTCTCTCTTCTGACGCTGCCGGAGCAGAGTGTTTCCTGTTTGATACAGTCTATGAGTGAATCTGAGGGAATAACGTTACACTACTGAGGTGATTTATAGAACCACTAACTGTCATTAGCTGGGTCAGTCATGACGCTAACCCACTCAGTAGGTCCAAACATATACACTGGAAGTTAGACGCCGACACTAGATCATAGCACTACTGTACCTGCAATGAATAGTGGTGTAGTGCACATTCTCTATTGGCTACTGCAAACGGCAATCATTTATTTAATATCTGTAAGAAGTCCCTCACTATCTGACCATTTTTACAGGAAACACATAAAAATGAGGAAGCAAACCACTCGGCTTCCTGTTTCACAGGAACTTTAAAGTAGTAGCAGTGATGCTCATTTCTTGGCTACCATCATCATCACAGGCTACTTAAAACAATTGTAAAGGAACGAGGCATAGTGTCATAGTCTCACCATGTCTATCACATTATTTTTATTACATCCATTTGCATTTGACTTTTAGGAGTCCTGCATGAAGGTAAGAGGGCTGTAATTGTATTAACATTCCTTCATTTTCCTCATTTCTTCTTCATCCTTCCATTCAACAGACATCAGCACACTGTTCTTCCCATTCAACAAAACCCAGGCGGCTTTTTCACATTCCTGCCACGGTGTGCATGAATGAAAGGCTGCCAGGCTGAATGGGAGGTTGATTACTTACTGCCGTGTCAGTAATGTACCTCCTGAGACATTTCCGGGCTCCCACAAGGTTTTTTTTCCCTGAGAATACAAAGAGAAGGAATGAGGCAGAGAGACAGAAAGAGGTAGATTGGTGGGTAGGTATAGGGGATCAGGTTTTAGAGGTTTGCATCCCTATTACCATAGGCGAGATCCCCTGCTCTGTCAATTACAGTGAAAGGAGTGCCTGCAAGGGGTTAGGCCCAATGTAACAGTCAATCAAACCCTGCAGGAATGCTTTTAATGAGGCAAATGATCTGCTGCTCTTGTCAGATGATGGTGAGTATTATGGTGAGATACACAGAGAATCAAGTGTTCTTACCAAAAGCCCCTGTTCACAGAGCACACAGATGAGTGTTGACAATACACTGACAGTGGCTTTATCTGAAGACACTTACACTTTTTTTTTTTTACATCTTTCATTGTTCACTTCTGTGAGTGACTTAAATGAACAGCAGTCTAGTAAACATGACTCATGTGCAATGGGAATTTTCGAAAAATAAGATCTTTGTAAGGATGGTTGTACATCATTGGCTATAGTTTACTCATTGCCTTTTTTTTGTCACATCAATCATAAAAGAACAAGTACGAGTTGCCCATAAGCTGTCCAGTATCATCATGAGGAGGGCCGAGGGCTCTTCTTTTCTGTCTGGTCATCCGGATTCTCAGCAAGCAAAGAAAGACACACATCCACAGAGTCGGGGGAGGATGATTCTTCTGACTCCCCCCACGGTCCCGGCCAAGGACAGAGGGTTCCACAAAACAAGTCACACTCAAACATGAACAATACTCACCATGAACAAGGTCAAGCCAGGCTGATGAAATGCAAACAAGACAGTAACATGGTGAAGCGATGATGCTCGTGCAGCATCAGGAGTGGGCTGCGGTCATTAACTTGCATTATGTCATTCTGACTGTGAGTCTGGATCTCAGTCGGCCTTGGGGCTCACTGCGTGGGACGCAGCACTCACATGATGTCAGAAATAGAAAGAGCAGGATGAGATATTGCTGAAAATGTGGTGATTCATTTTTAAGAACACATTCTGTGGCTCAGAGAAGGACAAGATGGTGGAACAGAAATTATACAATATTCCTTCCTTTCTTTGCAGCAGGCCTGGGGGCAGATGGATTGTTT
Source organism: Collichthys lucidus (assembly GCA_004119915.2). Classification (NCBI taxonomy): domain Eukaryota; kingdom Metazoa; phylum Chordata; class Actinopteri; family Sciaenidae; genus Collichthys; species Collichthys lucidus. The sequence continues at coordinate 28,859,131 of CM014096.1, read as the reverse complement.
CAGAGTCTCAGTTCTTCTGCACAATAATAACTGTTACTATTAATCATATTCAATTTGTTTTGTTATGTTTTACTCATAAAAAATGTACTGAAACAACATTTTACAGACCAGAAAATAGGAACATAGAAATGGTTAAAGGATTATTCCACTTTCTGATGTGAAAGTTGTGACAGCTGGTGAGTCAGTTACAACTCAAGTAAGTACAACACCGAACCGCTGTAACGCCCGCCAATGGAATAATGTCAACAAATGTAATAAACCACAAATGTAATAAGAATCTGTGATTTCCCAAAAATGTAATTATTACGTTTGCAGGGATTTATTATGTTTGTGGGAAAGTGAAAATCTTCAATTTTTTAACATTGTAATAACTTCCCACAAATGTAATAAATCCCTGCAAATGCCTCACTGTCACTGTCACTTCAAGTCTGCTAGAAGGATCCTCCTGTGGGTCCTAAAATATAAAGAAAATATTTAATAAAATATTTATCAAATAAAATATTTTTTTCCTTCTAATAAAAAACCCCAAAACAAATCAAACAGGTGTTATTTCGAAGTTAAAGTGAACACTGCTGTATATTATCATTGTAAAGCTGCACGTGTTCCAGATGAACCTAGCAAAGGGCTTTTTAATCTCCACTCAAGCCGCTCTCTCTGCAGTTTTTTTTTTCTGCTGGAATATTATTTGGCCCCAAGTAAGGTGTGTGGTAATTTGATTAGACAGAAATTGATTTAGAGATTTCCTAAATATAAGCACAAAATTAACACAACGAAGCTCCTGATGGAAGGAAACCATATTTTCACACTCCATATGTCTTTCCCATATTGGCAGCTGATAGAGAAGAAGTAGGGCACGCATGGTTAAATGCATTAATAATGTGTGTGTCACATGGACACACACAATCTTTGTATGATTGTACACATTGACACATACACATTCATTTTTACAAACACACCTGCAGGGCTCTGGAGGCCCCTCAGTCATGCCATGCTTGGATTGACTCCATTACATTGCCACGCAGTAGCTGCATATTTGGCTTTAGTTCATCTATAATGTTCATTCTCTGCTAGGCCAATTCTGTAGCCATGAAGACGATCCTCTCTCCACCAGAGGGACACTCCATTAGGCCGTATGTTCTGCACAAAGGTTCCAAGAAATGAGGCAAGGCAGAGACTTAGCAGCCGTGCAGTTTATAGAAGAACCAGAATTTAATGGCGAAGATACATTATTGAGTTGCTGGTACGCTGAGGGAGTGTCCTACAGAATATAGTAAAGACTGTTTCAAATTATGAACACTGAAAAAGCCACATGTGCTCACTCATTCGGATCTTAACTTTTGTTGTTTCATGTACACAATTTCAAACCAGGGAATATTACATCATTTCTATTAATCGTAGTAATGTGTGAATTGATGATATGATTACATGATATGATATGATTACATTACTTATGATCAAAAACTAGCCATTCATCAACCAGGTCACCAGCAGCAGACCCAGCAGCAGCTAATATTACTGACTAGTCCAGCAGCAGTCAGCCCAGCTCAGCGTCTGTCTTTCAGCCTTTTATTTCACCAAGCTCTCACCAACCACTAAAAGTCAGTCCCACATTTACTCTTGTCCAGTGGCTTCTTGCTCGCTCACTGTCTTTTACTTAGCTTCCTCCTTCATCCTTCAACGTCCCCTTTGGTCTCTTCACCTCTGCCAGTATGTCCATAGAGGCTCCGGTTTTAACACTCCCCAGGTGCTCTAAGCTCACAGTCTAGGCAGCCTGGCTAACAAACTTAGCTTACATGAGCTAACAGCAGCTAACAAACTGAGCTAACATGAGCTAACAGCAGCTATAGCTGGTAGCAGTTTACTTTACTGTCTATCATGAAACTCTGTAAATCAGAGAGTTGATTTTCTTGGTAAAATATGATCCAGTTTCACCAAAATCAGGATTTTTTTGTGCTGTAAAGCTTTACTTCTTGCAGGTACATACACCTGATTAGAATCGCTGAAACACTACTAAGCTATTCATTTCTATATTTTACATTTCTGGTTTCTGGTGAGTGTTTGTTTGTGGCTGATTGATGTGATTAATAGTTTTTAGATCACGTGGAGCTCTGTGGCATAGGGACACTGGATACAAGAACACTAGTTGGTGTTTTAGGTCTTTTCTTTCCTTCCTTCATTAAACATATAGAATGCTACCAGACCTTTATTGCCTTCACATTTGAAGTAATTACAAGCTGACTAATTACCATCATTTACTAATGAAAACATGTTGTGCAAACAATTTCATAATGTGTCTCTCTTTACAGGGACCTCCATGTAGGGCACAAGTCGTCAACACACTTACTGTAAGATGAGTATAGAGCTCTGCTCTGTATGTACATGTACAAACACATGTTCTCTCCCTCCTCCCACTCCCTATTTTCTCCCACTCTTGTATTCCCTGTGCATTAGGAAAAAGATTCTGGAGGGCCTAATTTCCAAGACACTGCTTTATTTAAAGAATCTTCTTTCATTTTTAATGTGATTATGTAGGATAACCTACTTAGTAGTGGCATGCACAGCGGCACAGTCCCCCCCCATGCAGGGAGAGAGGAATAGACAATAAAGGCAGTTATGCAGAAAGCAAAGCTGTAGAGGTATTTCCCCTTGCACAGACATTGTACCGAATGTAGAAACCACTGGTCTTCTGACAGCATTTGATTTAAAGATTTTTGGTTAGTAATACAGTTTTTCATAAAATGGTGCTATATTACAAATGAATATGTGTACTGTAAAAGCTAACCCCATAGTGAATCACCAAGTCTGCAGGGCCAATAATTCCTCCAAACTGACCCAGAATCTGTTGTCAAAGTACAACATACAAGCTTTTCCAGAGAATTTTCAAACAATATAGATCTATAATGAATTATAACTTCAAGTGTCTTGTGGATGCTCTGACTAGTTATAAACTGCAGGTTAAATGAGGGGGCTAATAACACATAACAGCCTACACACACAAACATATTCGTACTATGCTTATAGCAGTCCATGCAGTGTCATAAATTATGAAGTATAGAAATTGAAATTCAGGAGATGTCAAGTGTTGGAGTAAAAAAAAGTGAATAAAAAATAAAAATTAACTTCATCAGACATCAAAAGAAACGCCTTTACATTTTTTGACTGTATGAATGTTTTATGTTTTTTTTTTTATTTAAATGTTTAATTATAGTCTCTACATTTTTTAAAAATTTCCAACAATAAAAGTCTAAATGAAGCTGCAAATAAAATGATGTGTATTCATCCTATGACTTGTTAATGCAGTCTATGTTGTTGAAATAGCCAATTATTACATTCATTCTTCCACCATAATCATAAATTAAACAAAAAACATACTTACCTTAACTCACTGAGCCGACATTATGTTCCCTCATCTGTTCCCTCAGCTTTTTTTTGCAGGTTTTAATTTTTTTTTTTTTATATATAATCAAAGAAATGGTGTGATCGTTCAGCTGTAGTAAATGAACATACCACCATTCATAACACCAGGTCTTTGGCCTTCAGTCTTTCACTGGTTCAGACCAGTACACAGTTCACTACTCTGCTATTGATGTGGAAAAGAAATGGTTTGCTACCATATCATCTTTAGAAGGTCATAATATGCCAATGTTGTGTTTTCATCTTCTGCTGCTACCGCTAAGTAGCCTAAAAGTCCAAAATCCAAAAGATAACTGTAGCTTTAATGATTGTATTCAATGTTCAGCATGTTGTTAACACAAGTCTGTTTCAGACAGGTAAATCTAACACACCTTTCCTCTCTGAGGAAAACTACAAATCCTTGAATTTAAAACCAAATCAGTTTCTCAGCTCAGCAATGTTTTGTATTTTTTTTTTGTTTTCGCAGCAGTTTTTGAAAAACTTTGAAGGTAGATGAGATGAGAGGGGAAAAAAAACAGGAGAAATCAGTTGACACGAAAAGGGCATGACAGTCTAACAACGATTGTGGAAATAGGTCTAGCCCAAATGCTTCATTTGAACTGCTCTTCATTATGCTGCACCTGAAAACTGATAAACACGTGGAGCACAACTCCACAGTGACTCATGTCAACAGCTTCAACCTTTTAAAAAAACAAGCAGAGCTTTTTAGTTTGCCCCTGAAGCAATAATCATTACATGTGCTCCAAAAACATTTTGCTCTCAGTTGATAGCAATAATGACTGCTCAAGTGTTGAACAGAGCTATTTTTACCTGTCAAGGAGCAGACCTTTGTCAGACACTTTGACAGCGGAGAAGTCAAATGATATTGTGGACAAACAGCCTGCGAAAAGCTGACGTGAGAGATATCGAACAACTTTTCACATCACTTCTGCCATCAGAGTCCACAAAGAGAAACTCAAAGAGTTCATAGTGTTATATCTGTCTTTATTATGTCACATCTCAAAATCTATTTTATTCAGGCATTTTTTTTACATTCATTAATGATAAAAGCAAAAAGGGAGAGAAAAGGTGATATCAGTATAAAAAGATTACTTGAGCATTGTTTTAGAAAGACATCGCAGATATTGTATCTAGTCTTCATCAGACGTGTAAACATGAAATCTCAAACAATAAAATTCACTTGAGAAATTTAGAAAGAGTGTAAGGCTTCTCTGCTCAAAGTGTGCTGTGATCTCATTCTGATCTCACAAATCTACAAACTCATCTGAGATCATCTCAGTTTAATGCATTTCGTCAGCTAATTTCTAATGAAATGTGTGAAATGTGACTTTTTGGTGTGCTCTCTTTGCATAAATCTGCAGATTCTTCTTCAGTTAATTAATGAGAAAATACATGACAGACACAAGACCTGAACTTGCATTCAGTCAAAGGCATATTCATTAAAAGCTTGATCATTTACCTGCCACATTCAGACTACACAATATCTAAGAAGGATCACTGTGCAAAGCAACAAAAGCTCCTGCTGTTGTGACTTGGCTGCATTGACATCTCAGACCCTCAACCAATCACAGCATGTTAATTCTCATAAGACCGACTTCAAATCACATCACTTTGTGTTACAAATGTGAGTGCACGTGTATGCAGACACTGTCAGGACTCGTTGAGGCACTGATTAGATGTCAACTATTAACTCTCTGAGGTTGGAGCAATCCCCAACAACTGCAATAACAATTCATAGGGCCATTGCTCAGACCCAAGAAGGGTAAAATAATTGACAACTATACTGATAATTGATTAATGTATTTTTCATTATTTAAGATAATGTGTCCAAATTCTAATTTTGGATTTACTGGTTTCTTTGGTCCTCTCTAACAGTAGCTTGAAGATCTTCGGGTTGTGGGCAAAACAAAAGATTTGAGGATGTGTGACATTCTATAGACCGAACTACTAAGTGATTATTCAGCGTTTAATCAATTATGTTGATTGTTGTTACTTGCAGCCCTATAATGTACTGTAGTATAAAATTGAAGCACACACACACACACACACACACACACTCTGTGCCCATGTTGGGAGGATATCCATGGGTTGTCCCTGAAAACAACATGTGTTGGATCAGATCATTATAAGGCTGATGTCTTGTAGTCTCATCCTGGAATTAGAGATGTCTTCCTTATCCTTACAGGTCGTAAGGAAACTAATCAGCCACTTGTTTTCACATGACAGTGATGAAGCATACATGCAGAGGTTCCCTCACCTTCCCACCTACAACCACTGCTGCCTGGGGCTAAACACTAGTTACTGAATGTTTCATTATAGATCATTTTTATTCCGATTTGCAAAATAGTAATTGGTAGAAGTCGACTAGAAGCTCCTCTTCAAAACATTTTGAAAGTTTGCTCACGCGCCTACACTGAGGGGATGTCCCTGAAAACAACATGTATTGGATCAGATTATTATGAGGCTGATGTCTTGTAGTCTCATCCTGGAATTAGCGATGTCTTTGACTTTGGTCGTGCAACTTACTAAAACCAGGTCGTAAGGATACTGTCCAGAAAACAGCGCACATAAAATCAGTCAAAACTCAGTCCACTTTTTCTAGAACTAACTACTGTTAACAGGATCACAACAGGATCAGAAAGTGTCTGTTGGAATTATGTCACTAAATGAATGCCATCAAATTTACAACAACAAAACAAACAGTGATCATGGCTAAAATGCTATCATGTAGTTAAGGGTTGGAAGGTTATGGTCAGTAACATGGTTCCATGACATGGGTATGATGCAGTATATTGGTTTCAGTAGCTGTGTCTCACTTTAGGGGTGTCATCTTTTGAAGTTTACAAAAGTTCAAGTCTTGTTGGAACACATGAAAATGTTTGATTTGTTTGAACTAAACTGATTTGAACCCAACTCACAGACTAATCTTAAAATACATTATACAAATGACATTCTGTTTGTTCATAGCGGCTTTCTCTGCTGCCTCTTGAGTGGCTAAAAGGTAACTTGGATTTGTTGATGTGGTAAGGTTACTGTAAAGCAGCAGCCTTTTCATTTTTATCTCCAATTCTTCTCTCTATGGTCTCAAATATCAGATTGTATCAGAGTGTGTACTATAATTTACTACTCTGTTATCGGAGTGCCACTTCCTGGAAAATTCTAATTGGAGTTAAAGTGATTCATTGGTTATAACTTCTGAGGTGAGGGGCAAAAGCTTCTGATGACGCCACGCCTTAGCGTTCACCATACTTTCAAGGAGGCATCCCCTGAACCTGGACACAGCTGTTTTTCATCCACACTAGACTCCATCCAAAGTGTTACTATGTTGTCTACAGTTACAATATCTATGAAAAATAACGCACCACAAAACAGCAGACTGGAACCTGAAGAGGCAGGAGTCTTCCTTTAACTTTTGGCAATGCACATAGTGGTGTGTAAACACTATTAACGTCTTTGGTTAGACAGACAGAAAAAGAGACAGAGTGTGCTTGTTTTGTACACAATGCATGTTTGCATATGTGGACCTCGGTTCAAAGTCTTATATATTTTAGATTTGTTGGACAGGGGCTGTGTGTTATCTCCATGTTCGGTCATCCACACACTTTAAGAGGTGTCTTCCACATCCTTCTGCTCAGCTGGCTCCACTCTCTGAGACAGGAGGAATGACTCCCACACAGCCAGACACTGAAAGACATAGACCACCAACATCAACATCATCATCATCATTCTAATTTTTATTGATTTTTGATTGAATTTTTCTTTTATCTTATTGTTATTGTGGTTTGTTTTGTTGTAAAGAACTTAGTAACTGTCTTTTGAAAGGTGTCTATCTTCATCATCATTTTGGGTTTGGTAGTTTCCTTTAAAGTTTTTAATATGCTTTATAGGTAAAGTGCCTGTTTGTTTTCTAAGCGCATCTGACAGCCGGAAAAAACACCTCCACTAGATAGTGATTAAGACAAAACTCTTGCCCTAAACTTGTTCTGACGACACTTTGTACAGCCTACTTTGTGTAAATGATTTGATACTACTTACTAAATTTTATTACATAGACCTGAACATCTAATTGGCAAAAAAAAATAAACAAATCACTGGTAATTGAGTGATCTCAGTTAGTTTATGTTAATGATAAATCCTCCATGCACATCAAAGTTATTCACAGAGGTCCAGAAGGTCCTGTGTTGTGACCAATTTTGTTCACCTTTACATAGTCATAATCTCATACCCTGTAGGCAACATTATTGGGAATCACTTCATTAACTTTCATTGTTATGCCGATGATACCCAGTTATACTTACTATGTTAAATTCAGACAAAACTGAAGAATCCATCCATGGTAAATGTACTGTACTTATATAACACCTTTCTAGTCTTTCGACCATTCAAAGCCTTTTTACACTACATATCTCATTCACCCATTCACACTGATGACACAGCCTTCGGGAGCAATTTAGGGTTCAGTGCCCAAGACACTTCGACATGCAGACTGGAGGAGTTTGATCTTCTGATTGGATTCCAAAGATTCCAAAGAGATTATTTTAGATATGTATTATCACACTGATGTTTTATGCTATGATTGGTTAAATTAGTTGTTTGATGCTATGGCTTAGGAGGTAGAGCGGGTCGTCCACTAATCAGACGACTGGTGGTTTTAACCTGGCTCCTCCATGTTGAAGTGTCCTTGAGCAAGATACTTCCATTACTTCCATTACTTCCAAAAGCTGTGCCATCAGTGTGTGAATGTGTATGAATGGTTAGCTTCTAAAACTGATGAGCAGCTGGCACCTTGAATTGCAGCTAATGCCATCAGTGTATGAAAGTGCCTTGAGTGGTTGGAAGACTAGAAAGGAACTATATAAGTCTAGTTCATTTACCATCTATACAAAGGAACATAATCAACGTAATGACTGACTGCTGAGTGGGACCACAATAGCATCACTCCAACTCTGATCAGTACTGCGCAGACTCCAAACGATGAAAACAAAATGGCAGCACCTGTAACTGGGATACTTTGGCTTCATTAAAGTAAACTGGAAGGACGTCATCAGTCTTCATATATGTCAACAGTTCACGACAGTTTTTTTGGAGGTGAAAATGTTTTCTAAATGTTACATCATTAGAGTTGCCTTCACCATTATTACACTTATAACATCAGGGTTCCCATCAGCTATCAGACATAAAACAGTGCTTTGTTAAGAACTTTCCCAAATGTCTAGCACAGCTAATTTTCTCTCCTTTCTCTTTCGATTTGTCTCTCTCTCTCTCTTTTCCCTTGCCTTCTCATCAGCGAAGGAATATTATTGCACCAACAGAGGCACCAAGAAAGTCCCCCATTGTGGCTGTGTTATGTGTGTGCATGTACCTGTAAGTGTGTGTCACAGAGGATTTGACAAAGCGAAACACACTTTTATGGCATGAAAGCCGTTATCTAGATAGCAGGAGAGGGAGGAAGCCATGCAACCACAAAGTGAAAATGACAAGCACACACCGAAAGGCACAGACACTCAAAAGACACTCTGTGAACTTGGGTTCCACTCTGTCAGCATACATTAATAAAGGGCGCTCAGTTTTTCCAAGGTAATAGCAGTTTGTTTTGGGGAAGCAATAATTTAGAGCCTTGGCCCGTCAACTCTCTATTTAACAGTCAATTTCTCTCACTAGCACCCGCAGCACCTCGGTAGCACAGTGGCAGTGCAGGCCAGAGTTTGTGTTATCAAAATGATGTTAGGGGGTTGAAATGTCATTGGTCAAGCTGAAGCCCCCAATGGGAAGAGCCGAAAAGTCCAGTTAGAGAAGTTACCTTTACCGAACATCCCAGTAAAAAGGCTCTCTTACTTCTTTTCAATTTCTGAGTATGTTCCCTCCAAAATATTATATCTTCCCATTAATAATACATTTCTGCTGACATGAAGAGGAGGTCGACATCCACATGTCACACTAATCAGCCACTTGTTTTCACATGACAGTAATGAAGTATACATGCAGAGGTTCCCTCACCTTCCCACCTACAACCACTGCTGCCTGGGGCTAAACACTGGTTACTGAATGTTTCATTATAGATCATTTTTATTCTGATTTGCAAAATAATAATTGGTAGAAGTCAACTAGAAGCTTCTTATCAAAACATTTTGAAAGTTTGCTCACACGCCTACACTGAACTCAGAAGTCCAGCAAAGTTTTTTTTCTACTCCAGTAAGAAATGCATCTTTGTTTCTGTGCTCTGTCGTCCAGCAGGGTCGCGTGTCACAGTGTCACTCCCTGTACAGATTGTAAAGCCCTCTGAGGCAAATGTACTTTGTGACTTGGGCGATACAAATAAAATTTATTTGATTTTTGATTTGATAAATGCTGGCAAGAAAAACGAGCAGTCAGTCAATTTTTTTTAGCAATAAAGCCATAATCTGAGATCTCAGCACTTCCTATGTTATTTAGCTGTAGCTATAAAAAAAAATAGTTGCCCAAAGTAACTGCTGAGATCTTGGAATGTGATGACATCACTAAAAAGATGATCAGCAGGACAGGATCATGAATAGGCAGGTATGGGAAACAGAGGCCAAGGGCAAGTTCATTACCCAAGCTGTCCATTGTAAACAGTTTGTAACAATAGTTGTCTGTGATTAAAGGGATTATTAGCACCATTGTCTTTAGTGTTTCAAAAACAATGTCTTCTATCGCTGACTATCATAATAGGAGGTCATCTTCCATAAGGGCCTAGAAATGTTTGAAATGCTGGTTGCATGGTCGGAATATGGCTGAGGTTAACCGTCCAGATCACCTGACTGTTTCTTCTGCATCTGTTTTCAGATCTTAGCAATTACTTTTAATTAGTACAACATAATCATACCTGAGGTATATGTTGTAAAGAAGTTGTAATAAAGTGGAAGTATCCTATAAAAGAGCCAGAGTGCAAACAAGTCATATCACCAATAATTCAGTTTAAAATATCATAGTAAGTGGCCCTGATGCATGATGACACACACACCCAGGGCTAAAGCTAAAATTACAGGGTTCATTAGGAAAGCAGCGACCTGATCGGCCCACAGCTATCCCCCAGACTCCACCGGTGCTGAACAGGAAAACACAGAGAATCAGGACAAACAGACACAGATGGCAGAGGAACAAACAAACTGCAACCTACCACACACGCACACACACACACACAACACACACACACTGAAGCAGACTCCGTTTGACTTTAAATCAATGCCGACCATGTACAGATGGATTTCCTGTCTATTTAACAGAGCTCTTGTACACCTCTCCTTAAAGGCATTTATGAAGTTGCACTTAGTTGTTTACATGAGAAGTAGTTCCATTAAGTGAAGCCCTCCCTGCACTGCCTTTGGAAAGATGTGTGGGAGGTGGTTCAGACAAGGTCAATGATCTGACTAGCACTCATGTATTCTGGGTTTTTCTTTTAAAATAGTTACCTTGTGGAGTGTTTAGTATTACTGCTGTTACCCAGTGTGTGTATCTACTGTAGCGACACGAGGTAAATTAGAAACCTGATGTCAGGCTTCAGTTATGAGGATAGAAACGTTACACCTAAATCTTTTTCATCCTTACAGTGTGATGAATGATACATGTTTGTGTTACACCAAGTGCTATGATGGAGTTCTAAGAGATACTTGTCGTAAGTCTAATAGCTCATTCTGCAATATACTGGCAAAGCTGTTGGCACATTCAGTTCCAAAGTACCAGCACTGCCCTTTAACAACTAGTCCAAGCAGACAGTGGAAAAATATTAAATATTTGTTGACCTGAAATATAAGCAACATCCTTTATATCAGTTCCAGTCCCTGTTGCTATGAGGTAACCATGGCAATGCTTGCAAGGCTCTGCCTTTGCCATTCACAGTGAGGGCAGAAAACTCAGCTCATCACAAACCTGCATCTGAATGATGATCACTTCAATCTTCGATCTTCAATAACTGTTGGATTTGGAGGCTATGAGCTTTAGTCAATAACCTGAAATTTGGTTTCCTGAGCCATCACTCACATATTCTATGTAAAGAAAGCTGCCGGGGGCTCAGCCCCAGCACATAGCACATCCTTCTATATCATCAGGGGATAATTAACTTCACACATCTTCAACAATGCATATATTTTTACTTTTTTATCTCTTAAAAATTAATTCTTCATAGCTGTAGAGAGGACTAGGTGAGGCAATGTCAACAGTTAAGCCACATCTTAGTTTTTAATCCATGATTAAATTCTCGCTCTGTCCTGGTCAAACTGCTTTTGTCTGAATTTAATGCATGGAAATATGCACAGTGTTAAATGGTCTTCCTCTGATCCCACCACTTCCTGATCCGTACAGTCTAACATGAGAAGAACCTGACAAGCGCTCACCTCACATGGATAAATAAATTAAATCAAAAGATCATTACCAGCAGCTTTGTGATTGAAATAAATAGACATTTTTAAAGCGAGTGGGCTGAGTGTTTGCCTGACAGGCTTTGCTGGTTATTGTGAAGTGTTGGCTTTAATATTTCTGATGTTACTGATGGGCTGTCACTTCACTGTCTTCAAACAATATGCAGACTGTGCAAAAGGAATAACTGTGATAAAAACTGCACGTAGACCTGCTAATAGAATTGCAAATGTGTACACATGTTCGCTGCTACGCCCACACAGCAATCTGACCACTGCAATTACAATATTACTGTAGGTGCTATTTCCACCAGACAGTGTATAATCACACATTACATCAGTGCACTATATTATTCCTGATATTACAGATAAAAGTTATCAAACTGAGCAGGAGCTTTGTCACATCCACACATGAAATGAAGGTCAGCACCACCACAGTATGTAGCGTACCACTGAGTGACTCTCTTTGCCATGTTAAATGGCAACAATGCCCGTTTTACCATTTATATCAGTATATCAGGTATTATTGCAAAGTATCTAATGCATGAAGTTTCTGAAGAGCAACACGCAGTGGCAATGTGTGACATGCATCAATACGTGGGCTGACTGTTTTCTATGGGAGTTTATCAGGATTGAATCTGCCAGCACATATGCATATGCATATCTTGGTTATGGATCCCTGATTCTTCTTTTCAGTTGATCAAAGTGAAATTTTGCTTTACAAAAAATAAAACATTCTTGAATTCTATTTACTATTTGGCTCTGGTTTCTTGTCCATACTACGATGCTATTGCAGCCCTTGAGTTCAGCGTAGTGTCTCAGAGTCAACACAGTCTCATTCTAATGTTCAGCTTTATCCTTCTAAAACACCATCTAACTTTTATCATCGACCGTCCTCTCTGTCTCTGGCCATCTCATTATGGTTTCTCATCAATAGAACACTGATAAGAAGACGGGTAGTATATGTGTGTGGATATGTTAAGGTCTAAAGTTACTCTAAGGTCAGAGCTGCACTAAATGCTAATCTGAAATAGCATTTAGGCACATTCACTGTTCATACAGTTCACACATCCCACTTTGCTCCTTAAATACTTCTCTACTGTATCCTGCAAGAAAGATTCTTGTATCCTGTACAAAAAGGCCCTTTTGTCTTCTCTGAATCATGGTATATCCATGTGAGAGCTTCCATCCAGGAAGGGCGAAGTCCAGACGTATGCTCTGGGCATACCTGATCCCCAACTGGGGATCATCCTGATCCGTTCCCGACGAACCACCTCAATGGTCTTCATTCAACAGATGTCCAAGGTCCTCATCATCTCATTTGGAAACTAATCTCGTCCATTTTCATCCAGTCTCATTCTTTCAGTCAGTACCCATCTGGTACCAGATTTCAGATGTCAGGTGTGGCAGAAGCCGTTATGAGAGTGATCTGACTTGGTATTACCATGCATTTTTGGTGACCTGAGCACAAGTGGACAGCTATGTCACTTCACACCTGGCATTAAAATGCTTCTATGTATGCGCCTCAGGTCACTACTTGTGATCAGATTTCACTTCACTTCCCTATATAAAAATAAACACGTACATTATGCTCATTTGCAAAGACCTTGTTATGAATACCTTAATATTCAGAATTAGCTAAATTTACAAGAAGGCCCAAATGGAATTTGTGCATTTCACAAATTGTTATCTTTATTCAACAACGAAAAAAGGTGACTTTCCAAATTATTGGGTGCATTCACACCTGTACTTAGAGCTGGTCATATGTTAATCCCACATGTAAACAGTAGGGCTGTCGCAATAACCGCAAAAATGAATCTCTGTGATATTATGAGACCAACCGCGGTGCATGTTAGGCCACCGCGACACCGCGTAACCAAGGTAACCAGCTACATTACAGTGAGAGCGGGAGAGATGGCAGCTGCGCTTGTTCCAAAGTCAAATGTAACTTTATCCCTTTGGGAGCATTTTGGCTTTCAGCCAAATGAAAAGGGGGAACCAGCTAATTTAGATGAGGCAATTTGTAAAATCTGCCTCAAAAAAATTCAAGTAAAGCAGGGAAACACATTAAATTTAAGGTCTCAACAAGCAATCTACCATCCCGCTCAGTGGCGGTTCTGGCTACATTTGCGCCCTGGGCGAACAACACCCCAAGTACAGCACTGGAAGTGACAGACATAAATGCCTACCTGATGCCGTTACACTGTACCTAGTTGAGGAGATGGTGCCGTTTAACACGGTGGAGAAACCGGCATTCAAGTCGCTGCTACAGAAATTTGACAAGGAGTATGAGTTGCCCGGGAAAACCTACCTTTCAGAGACTGCTGTCCCGAAAATGTACTGTGCAGCCAGAGCATCTGTTTAGAGTGAGCTCAAAGACATGGACTATTTTTCTGACACCACTGACATGTGGTCAAGTGTTAATATGACACCGTACATGAGTCTAACGGTACCAGAGACTGGACTCTAAAATCCTGCTGCCTCAAAACGGTGTTCATGCCGCAGAATCATACATCCGACAATATTGCTGAGGCTCTCCACAGCGCATTTGAGGAGTGGTCGCTGGATGAGAAAAAGTTGGCATGCATAACCACAGACAACAGGAAAAACATTGTCACAGCAGTTTAAAAAATGGACTTGATGTGGCTGAACTGCTTCGGACATAATTTGCATCTGGCAGTGACAAATGCAATCGCAAGTGTCAAAGATCGCACAACACGAGCAATGGGCCACTCACTGGTGGGTGGTTCTCGCAGAGCTGGCTGAAGAGGAGAGATCTAGCGAAAGCACAAGTGGAGTTCCAAATCCCTCAGCACGGACTCATAAAGGTAAAGTTAGCCTATTAATAAAATATAATAGGCCGTTTCTTTTTTCATTATGCAAACATATAAAATCAATTATGTAGTTGAGTTAAAAGTTGCTCAATTTCTGAGATGATTCAAATGTTTTTTGTTAGGGAAAAATACACAAAAAATGTAGGCTAGCTCAGGCTATTTTTATTTCAATTACGTTCATCACTAGTCCATGCGGGACTGTCCAACAAGATGGGGCTCCAAACAGAGAATGATGGACCGGGTCTTGGAGCAAACTACAGCCATAAAAAGGGTGCTGGTGAATGACCAGCGTCATCAGCATCTCATTCCCAGCTGGCAAAGCCGTTCTGGAATCAATAAATTCAGCATTAAAGCCAGCCGCTGGATTTACTGATCTGCTCTCTGGTGGGACTTAAGTCACCGTCTCATCCATCAAACCCGTCCTGAAACTGGATGTTTTAAAACCATCGCATGAGGACACCACTTTTACTTTAGACATCAAGCGCAAGATGTGCAGTGTTTTGGAGGAGAAATATAGATCAGCTGCCTTACAGAAACTTTTGACAAAGGCCTGCTTGCTGGATCCTCGATACCGGGGCAGGAATTTTGATGAAGACACGGAGGAGGCAAGGGGAGTGGTATTTGAGGAGATATTAGATGTGGAAGAAGACGAGGGAAGGAGTGCCATTGCGTCAGCTACTGTACAGCAGTCGTCGGCGCAAGCAGTAATGCCACCAGCGGCTAAAAGAAAAACCCTGGGAGACCTGCTGAAGCCACAAACAATCACCTTTGCAGCCATACCCAAGAGAGTTTGAGCCGACACCGAACTCACACTATCTCCAGGAGGATCCCATCGACTCCAATGCAGACCCGCTCGCATGGTGGCGCGACAACCAGAGTAGATTGCCTCTCCTCTCCAAAGTCGCCCGAAAATACATGTGCCTTTGTGCAACAAGTGCACCATCGGAGAGAGTTTTCAGTGCCGCTGGAAATATTGTAACTCCACTCCAATCCTCTCTCAAACCTCAAAAAGTAAATATGCTGGTTTTTCTTGCGCGGAACAAGGACATTGAACAGGACAGAATCTGCCATGTATCGCCTGTGTTTAAAAAAGGGCACTTATTTCAGCTGTTTGCACTAAAATATTTAGAATTAATTCTTGCTATCCTGTCTTTGTAATGTTTTAAAGAAACACTCGGTTATTGATGTTTAAAAAGACAGATACGTTTTTTTTTCAGCTATTATTTGCACTAAAATATAGCCTAATTGATTCTTGCTGCTATCCATCTTGATTTTGTAGTGTTTTAAGAAACAGGTACTTTTTTCATTTCAGTAAGATGCTGTTATTTGCATTCCTGAAGTTACAGAAGTTTAATAAACTAAAAAGTGTTATAAGATGGTCATCTCGTCTTTTATTAGCTTCTTTAATAAGCTTTATTTCTACTATTATTACTGTTATATATCCTACGAGTTAAGTAGTTCAGTACCCTAATTAACCCTTTTTTCTTTTTTTAGTCGGGCTGTGTGTGTGTGTGTGTGTGTTCCGCGCTGTTGAGCCACTCTGATGCATCGCAGGATTAATTCCCTAACCCTTAAGATGCCATGACAAAATTGCCTTACTCATAGAAGCGCTTCGAGTAACAATTTTGATTATCCAGCAATGTTTATTTTGTCAATAAATGGTACAAAGAATAGTCACTGGAAATCTGGAAAAATGTCCAAATTCCCTCATTTGGAAAACTGGAACAAGTGAATGTTTGACTTTGATGGACTTTCACTGTGTGACTTCCATCAGTTTTCATACCATCTATTTTCAAACACTTCAAACCCCACCCCTTGTATCATTGAGTCGCTTTCTCCCTTCCAAGTTTTCCCCAAGCTTCCCAACACTGACCCACTATACCTTCTTTGTGCTCTTTTATGCCTCCTCTTCTCAGTCCATTTTCCTCAATCCACCATCATTCATCTGCCCACATTCCCTTGTCTTCCTCCACACCCCACATAGGTGGTATAAAACCCTCCCAGGTGCAGGTGTCTTATTAGATTCTCATAGGCTGTCTCCCTGTGCTCGACTCCAATAAATCATTTACAGGCCCTGTGGCTACATTGGCCCACATCTGCACCTGAATAACAATATCAGCACATAGCAAAGAGTGATGTCATCCTTTGGAATCACTTTTAGTAGAATTATTTGCTCACTGTGTGCTATGTCAAGATAATGTAAACCGGTTTAATGCATTTCAAATTCATTACAAATGGTTTGCTGTGTACAGTTCAACTTATCAGTTCTTCCATAGGTCAGTGAGATAAAAATCAGTTTGACTGCTTTAATAAAAACAAATTAAAGCCTCATTTGGACAGAAGGAACATTCATTTTAACCATGCTCCTTGGTAAGCAGACATCATATTACTCAGCACACTACTGATTACTGCCAGGTTTTGCTGCCGATTCGCTTTTTAACCCAAAGCACAGGCCCCATGACCTCTTCAACCTCTACCACTGCTCAGTTCCTGTTTCATATTTTTTTATTGTGTATACAGGAATGACAAAAGGCACTTGTAACAGGACACATCAGTGTCAACTTCAAACATATATGTATACACCTTTAGATTTTAGCATTTTTTAGAACATACAACAGTTACAAAGAATAAGATAAGTAAATATTAATAATAAGATAAAAATAAATAACTAAATAAATAAAATAAAATAATAAAAATAAATAAATTAATTAATTAAAAGGGGGGGGGGTTACCTCGTTGCAAAAAAAATCAATGAACGGTTGCCATTTATTATAGAATTTTCCCAAGTTTCCCATTCTTGTATACCTAATTTTTTCTACTTTCAAAAATGACATAGTCTCCTTAATCCACTGTGTACTGGAAGGGGCTGTTGTAGATTTCCAGTTAAGAAGAAGGTGGCGCTTAGCAAGTAAGGAGGTAAAAGCGATTACCTCCAGTTCTTTAGTCGTGTATTGGGTGTACTCTTCTGGAAGACCAAAGATACCAATGTGAGGTGAAATATGAAAAATCTTTGCAAATACCTTAGATATGGTATCAAAGTAGATTTGCCAAAAGTTAGTCAGGGCTGGACACGAGAAAAACATATGCGTGAGATTACAGGGTGAACCTCCACACCTGTCACAGACATCTGCCGTATTCTGGAAAATCTGTGCTAGTCTTGTCTTTGAATAATGGCATCTAAATACAACTTTAAACTGTATCAGGGTCAAACGGGCGCAAATAGAGGTTTTGTGAATGACCTGCAGTGCAGATTCCCACCAGTGTTCATCAAAGACCAATCCTAATTCACGTTCCCAAGTCTCTCTTGTGCTAGTGGTCAAATGATCATCAAACGACTGAATAGAACTATAAATCCTTGAGATTAAAGACCTCTGAAGAATACTAAATTGTAAGAAATCACCCCATTGCTGCTTAGGTGGGAGGTGGGGGAAGTTGGAGAATAAGGATTTTGCACAGTTCCTCACTTGGAAATATCTAAAAAGGTGGGAGGGAGGTAGACTGAAATTAGTAACCAGATCTGTGAAAGAGCAAAAGACCAATTCCTTATAGAAATCTTTAAAACATTTTAGACCCTTATCCTGCCACAAGGTAAAAGTGGAGTCTGTGAATGTAGGCTTAAACACAGGATTTTTTAACAATGGGGTTAAAACAGTGGGAGCAGTAAATTTAAACTGTTTCCTGAATTGAAACCAAATCCTAAGCGTGGCGGTGACCACAGGGTTGCAGGTAAGGCCAGAGGGGTTTACGATGACTGGGCCGGTTAATAAGGCAGTAAGAGAAACTGGAGAGCACGACTGTGCTTCCAGTTGGTACCAAGATGTATCAATTGATTTGAACCAGTATATAATTTTTGATATGTTCGCGGCCCAGTAGTAAAATTGAAAATTCGGGAGAGAAAGGCCACCATAGAATTTACAATTTTGAAGCACTTTTTGTCTAATTCTAGGCGTTTTGCCATTCCACAAAAAATTTGAAATAATTGAGTCTATCGTTTTAAAGAAACTTTTCGGTAAAAATAACAGGAGGCATTGAAAGCGAAAAAGAAACTTTGGCAATACATTCATCTTAACAGTATTAATTCGTCCGATTAAAGAGAGGGGGAGAGATCTCCACCTTTGAAAATCTGCCTTAATCTCAGCTACCAGGGAAGAGAAATTTTCAGAATAAAGAGACTTAAAAGATCTGGCAATGCTAACCCCAAGATACTTAAATCCAGAAGGGCTCAATTTGAATGGAATGTCTGATTGGGAGAGCTGCATTGCTAGTTTATTAACAGGGTAACATTCACTCTTGGCGATGTTAACTTTATACCCTGAGAAGCATCCGAACCTACGAAAGAATGAAATTATGGCGGGGCAGGCCCTCACTGGATCTGTAACATATAGCAACAAGTCGTCAGCATATAGTGACAGCTTCAACTCTGTATGAGACCTGGTGATGCCTCTGAAAGTGGGGGAGGTCCTCAAGTATATAGACAAAGGCTCCACTGCGAGTGCAAACAAAAGGGGAGATAGGGGGCAGCCCTGTCTACAACCTCTGCTCAAAGAAAAAAAGTCAGATTGGATGTTATTGGTAGTGATACTAGCGCACGGAAGTGTGTAAAGAAGCCGTAGCCACGATATGAAACTTTCACCAAATCCGAATTTAGCTAAGACTGCAAATAAATAATTCCATTCAACGCGATCGAATGCCTTTTCAGCGTCAATCGATATCACTACTTCAGGTATAGTTGCTGTTTCTGTTGAATAAATTACATTTAGCAAAGTACGAACATTATAATAGAGCTGCCGCCCCTTTATAAAGCCTGTCTGTTCATTAGAAATGATTATTGGGAGAACCTTTTCAAGTCGGCGGGCTAGGGCCTTTGCAAGAATCTTCGTATCAACATTCATTAAAGAGATTGGTCTATAAGAGGTGCAAAGATCACCATCTTTGTCCTTCTTTAAAAGAACACTAATAGAGGCCTGTCTCAATGTAGGGGGGAGACAACCGAGTGACAAAGATTCAACATAAACAGAATGAAGTAAAGGGATAAGTTTGGATTGGAAGGCTTTAAAAAATTCAACCGGAAAACCGTCAGGCCCCGGGGCCTTA
This sequence comes from Collichthys lucidus, assembly GCA_004119915.2. Classification (NCBI taxonomy): domain Eukaryota; kingdom Metazoa; phylum Chordata; class Actinopteri; family Sciaenidae; genus Collichthys; species Collichthys lucidus. The sequence goes on along the minus strand of CM014096.1, from coordinate 28,839,417 downwards.
TTATTTTGCATACTCTGTAAAGCTGAATTTAATTCTGGAATAGTCAACACAGAGTCTAACTGATTCACTGATTCAGGATTTAAGGAAGGAAATTGAAGTTCATCCAAGAACGCATGCATACCCGCCGGGTCTGATGAGAATTCAGACTTGTACAGGGCCTCATAAAAAGATGAAAAAACAGAGTTAATTGCAACAGGGTCCTCCTGCAATACTCCTGATCCATCCTTAATGCGTGGTATTAAGCGTGAAGCCGCTTGACGACGCAGCTGGTGAGCTAATAACCTACCGGCCTTGTTACCATGTTCGTAATATTTGGAACGAGAATGAAGTAACAGGCGTTCTGCCTCATTAGTTGTGACAAGATCCAGCTCAGTTTGTAGGGCTACCCGACGTTTTTTTAAAAGATCGTCAGATGTGCCGGCTGCAAGCTGTTGGTCTACTAACTCTAACTCAGATGCAAGCTTCTGAATAGTTGACAGTCTTAATTTCCTTCTATGCGCAGAGTATGAAATTATCTGACCTCGCAAATATGCCATTAGGGATTCCCACAGTAACGCCTTAGAGATAGGTTCCGAATCAGATTGGTTAAGAGCAGCAAAATCATCTATTGCACATACGATAAATTTATGAAATTTGTCATCTGATAAGAGTGAGGTGTTAAATCGCCAACGGGTGGGATATTGAGGTCCAGGGGAAATCTGAACATCTATAGACACCGGAGAGTGATCTGAGACAATAATCGGGTGATACAAGACATCTGTCACTTTCGGCATAAGTTTAGCATCTACAAAAAAATAGTCTATACGTGAAAAAGTTTGGTGTACATGCGAATAAAAGGAATATTGCCTGCTGCTCGGGTTACGGAATCTCCAGGGGTCAACATAGCCATTACTGGACATAAAATTGTAAAGGGCCCTAGCCATTAGTGATTGGGTGGTGCCAGGTTTAGAACGGTCTAATTGGGGATCAGTAGCACAATTCATGTCCCCTCCAAAAATCAAAAAACAGTCACTCAGAGAAGGTAGGTTTTCAAACAGCTTGTTCATAAAACCAGGATCGTCAAAATTTGGTGCATATACATTAACTAAAAGGACAGGCACCCTAAACAGAGCTCCAAGAACCATCAAGTATCTGCCATTCTTGTCAGAAATAAGTTTAGTCAGGGTAAATGGAACAGATTTACCTATCAAGATGGCAACCCCCCTGGCCTTTGAATTGAAACTAGAATGAAATACCTCAGCAACCCAGGGACTTTTCAGTCTGACTTGATCTTTGTTCCTCATGTGGGTCTCCTGCAAAAACACAACGTCAGGTTTCAAGCGCTTTAAATGGGAAAACACCCTACACCGCTTAATAGCACCCCCTAGACCTTTAATATTCCAACTGATAAATCTTACATTTGAGCTTGAGACGTTAACCATGTAAAGCGTAAATTAAAAAAAGGAGGCAACCAGGGGCCCATAACCACCCCCCAGCGAAGGAGAAGAAAGAAAGAGGGGAGAAAAAAAAAAAAAAAAAACATAGAAAAGCAAACTCAACTAACACACTCCAAATCCCACTCCCTCCCCCCAAAGCACTTACCACTATCCCACTCCCAAACGATAGGATACCAGTGCTAACTCCACAAGGAGTCAAGAACCAAAAGAATAAACTCAAGGCTTTGGACCTAACAGTCATCCTCACCTCGCTCCAGTCTGGTCGGAGCCCCCGCGAAGAAGTAAAAATATATAGCTAAAGACAGGGCCAAGATATCAACAACCCTAAGCTCAAACCGGCCTAAAAAACTAAACATATTATCTTCTTAGTAGAGCAGTAGGAGTCATGGTGCCGTTTGTATCAAAATTAACAGAACGTATCTGCAGTAGTGGTGTAATATTCAAAAATATTTAGTGGATAGTGCTGATAATTTTTTTAAATGAACTTAGAGAACACAGCACACCACTGTTCTAAATAACAAAACTGCAGTGGCACCTACTCAAACCTATTTCAGTGACTTTGCAGTCAATAATTCCAGCTCTCTAGAGTGTCTTCACAAAAGCTGCGGCTTCATCAGGTGATGTAAATTCCCTCGTAACATTCCCTCTGGTAATTCGGAGGCGCGCCGGGTATAGCAGTCCAAACTTGATGTTGGGAATGTCCCTGAGCTGGCGTCGGATGTTGTTGAAGGCTGCGCGAGCTTTAGCCGTCCGTGCAGTGAGATCCGGGAAGATGGAGATAGATGAGTCATTCACCTTGATCCATCGCTGGGCTCGGGCACGACGTAGGATGTCAACACAGTCTGCATAATAGTGTAAACGTGCTATTATGGGACGGGGACGTTCACCGGATTTTGGCTTAGGCTGCAGGGATCGATGTGCGCGGTCTACGACTGGCTCTTTCCCTAAGTCAAGAGCGTTTTTCAACAGGATGGAAACTGTGGCCGCGTCGACCGTGCCATGCTCCTCAGATAGTCCTATTATCCTGATGTTATTGCGGCGAGACCGCGCCTCTAGATCTTCACATTTACTCTCAAGAGTAACAAGTTGGGCCGAAAGCTTGTCCACTTTACTTTTGAGCGAATCCACATCATCAGTGCAAGACGACAGCGGGCCCTCCATGTCATTCACAGTCATCTTTAGCACATCCACTTCCGACCGAATGGCGGCTATGTTAGCATTTAGCTCAGATTTCACACTCTGCAGCTCGGACTTTATCTGAGAGAAATTGTTTGTCATGGCCATCTCTAGTTCCGTCTTGAAGATGCCTACCATCTCTGTACGAAGAGCAGCAAGCAGTTCAGCCTTGAAGTCCGCAGTAGCTGTGCTCGAGAAGTCGGCAGGTTTCTCTGAAGAGGGCGCTATGGCAAGTGCACTCCGTGGCGGGGTGGTAGCTCCACTCGTCTGCGGGGATGTAGCCGGGGGGGAAGGCCTTGTTTGCGTTGTCGCCGGGTTGTTCACATTTCTTGATTTTGGAGGCATATCGACATGTAATGCAAATACAACGAGCTCGTGGAGTTAAAATACAATCATACAAACTTCACGAAACGGCCCTGATGTGCTTTCAAAAATAATTTCGCGGGAGCTTCCGCAGGCACGTCCTACTCCATTAGTCGCTAAGCCGGAAGTCCCACTGCTCAGTTCCAACATACATCGCCTTGAATGCATGAACAGCTGGACCTATGACAGGTTCAACAGGCCTTTCAAGTTCATCTTCTTCCACTTCCAAGCAAACGTGCCAATGGAACAAACAAACCCCGTTAGGTAGGCCTTGATGTCTTATAATATGTGGAGCACTGTGGTGATGTGTGGTGGGTGAGTCGATGCTGCTGATGTTTGCTGTGGGTGCTGCTGGTGGTGCTGTTTTTGTCTAGAGATTGGTGGCCAACACTGAATTTCCGAATTTCCAACTTATTAAATAAATAGCTAGATAGCTGGGTGGAAAAAAATAAATAAATAAATAAATTGCGTGCTATTCTATGGATCCCCTGTTTGTAGTGGTAGTGTACCAAAAAACATGGTAATGGACTGATGAAGACAGGCATGAGCATGGATGTAAACCATGAAGGTATCGGGAAGGTTCTGACCCAGCAAAAACATTGTAAATCCAATATTACAATGAAAGAGTCACTAGACTAGAAAATACACCTTGTTTTTATCTTTATTTTCAGAAATTGTAAGGATACACTATAAACCAACAATGGGATATAAAATGAAACCTTCTAAAGAATTTTGTATATTTCCATCACAATATATGATTTTAAAGAAGACTGTATTTCGGTGAAAATGTATATCCATTAGGTTATCAACAATCTTTATACATTTTCTTTTATTACAGCCCACACTGCGCAAATGGAGTATAAATTTGTAAAAGTCAATAACAGGAACTGCTGCTTTTCATATGCAAAGCTCCTGAATGCATTCGGAAACAGCTGGGTATTATACAGATGGAATTAATTCTCAGAGGACTGACAAGTGTGCCAAAAAACAGCAGGTATTTGGGGATGTAATTAATACTGGGGGAAGGGGTCGGAAGAATAATAAACACACATGCTCTGCATGGGATTGAAGTCAGTAAATATATGCAATATTAAAATCATCCTACCAACCACACAGAACTAAATCCTGTCCAAACACTGTCTTGAAATATGAGCTCTCAGACAAGATGTTCTCACCAAAAACAGGGCGAAACAGCATTGATTTTAGGTTACTCGTATCAGTGTGATACCGCAGTAAAGGATTCTCTCGCTGTAAATAGCCGACCTCTCATCAAAGAAAAGTCTATTTGATGTGTTAATCTGGTATAATAACCCTGCTTTGAAAAACTCAGGAAATCATCCTCCATGTACCAATTTTATGCTTCAGCACAATATTTGGTCTTACAACATGAGCTGAGCAGGCATGCTCTATTTTAGCACTGCCCTGATTTACACACATTCACACAGACATGTGATGTTTTGTCGGCTCAGTGTGCTACAACTGAGCTGGCAAACCAATGTTAGCATTAGCAGTGCACTTTTAACCTCAGTGGGTGTTTGATAGCGTGTCAAACAAGCTATGGTGCTGGACAAGATACATGCCCACATGTCCAGCATTTTAATTTTAGTGGACGATAAAGGCAGTGCTGAAACAAAGAGAGAACATAACTTATATATCAAACTGTACATGAGTTATTGTAATGGACTTTCTGCCTTTTCCCACTGACAGCAGTTCTCTTACAGAGGTCACTGTTGCCTAATAAATAGAGAGAACACGGAGCTAACAAGACAAGTGAGTGGCTGCGCTGTGTCAAGCAGATGTACTGACTTGGCAGTGCAGACATCTCATATCCTGGTCATTGAACATACGTTTAGAGGGTGATTGATCTGTGCACTTCCAACCAGCCTTCAGACAAGAAGCTATTTTGTTAGCATGGAGACAAACTTGTCTCTCAAAGCCGTTCCATCAAAATCTTGCAAAACTCTGACACTATACAAAGATGGGTTCTATCTATGGACTTGTGGGTTTTTTCTCTAAAGGCTGATTGATTATCAGTAGAAGATAAATGAGTAAAAAAAAATAAATAACTACTCCAGTGGAGTGCCCAAATAAGATATAGAGCTGGAGATTAGCATTAAAGTTGCCCCTTAACTTATCAAAAAAAAGAAGCTGTTCATGCAGCATTAACACACCGTTCCGTTCTTAACTTCTGAGTGCTCAAATTAAGAACCTATGGGAATCATTAATATTTCCTTTGTCAAATGTACGACCCAAACAAATGGCTACACTATATATTCTCTCCACTCAGGGGCAGACTGGGACAAAAAAAATAAATAATAAAAATCGGCACTGGTATTTTGGACCAGACCAGCCCACAACCGGCTGTGGGCTAGCCTTTTTTTTTTCTCGTGCGCCCTGTGCTCCGCGGGCTCACGGAGACTGTGCCCTGGATGGCTGCCCGCATTGCCTATAGCTAAGACCAGCCCAACAGTGTGTCTGGGCTGTGTGATCTACTGGTTGTGTGTGTATATATATATATATATATATATATATATATATATATATATATATATATATATATATATATATATATATATATCAGTGTTACTCAAAGTGTGGTCCAAAGTGGTCCGTGAGAGGATCTCTTAAAATATTCAAAATTCCCACACAAGTTTGTGGAGTCCTACCTAGGGATACTCGATATATCGCGGCTTATTGTCGGTTTTCAAAATAAAACGTGGGTGTTAAATGTATTAAACGTTTATTTATAAAATATGAAGAATGGTTAAAATTTGATTTAAAAAAGTGTCTCATATGCCAAGTATGATTCTGCACTGCTTCAATGCTCATATGTACATTATGAAATATATTAAAAATTCATAAAAAATATGACAAGTGTTAAAATGCTATAAAAAAAAGAGTGTGTGTCGTATAGCAGGTGTAGCTCGACTGTTCTACACTGATTTTGAGCCAATAGGTCACAGGACCTGGAAGCTATTGAGCTTTAAAGCTCATATTTACATCATGAAATGTATTAAAAATTCATAAAAAATATGACAAGTGTTAAAATGCTATAAAAGAGGTTTGTCTCACAGCAAGTGTAAATCTACTGTTCTACGTTGATTCTGAGCAATTACAATGCTATCATGGAAATAATGACAATATTTATTAGAAATAAACAATACAAAACAACAACAACAAAAATATCGAAATATATATCGTGTATCGCGATATAGCTTAAAAATATAAATATAAAGAGATATTGGTTACAGGCCATATCAGCCCTAGTCCTACCTAACATTATTTGAAGTGTAAAGCGAATTTGTTCTCTGAACAAAAATGCAGACAAATATTTTTTTTAAATATGTATAATGGATATATGAAGATAAATCTGAATTAGCAGTGCCCAAATTGTTGCCTAAGCAACCACGGCGTCTCCTATAGACAAAATCATTCCGCTGTCACGTCAGTAAGTAAGGAAAAGAAAGCAAGGAAAAGAGCAGCAAAAGCTGTGAACTTTAACTAAAACAAGGCACGGAGAGGATGGGAAACAATGATGGATAGGTGGCTGAAGACGGGGTCAGGTGGTCCCTGAAAATTTTTTTTTTGACAAAGTGGTCCTTGGTCTGAAAAAGTTTGAGAAACACTGATATATATATATATATATATATATATATATATATATATATATATATATATATATATATATATATATATATATATATATATATATATATATATATATAAATATAAATATAAATAACGGGACTTGTCGACCCAAATAGCATGTCAGCCCACCGGGCAAATGCACAGTATGCCAGATTATCAGTCCGTGCCTGTCTCCACTAGTTTTCCGGCATCCGCTTGAGATACAATGTGTCTGGTTTTGGCGATGTTACGTAAGTGTAAGAAAGCAATTCTTACACTTATGTAACATTTGTTTTATGTGGACATTAAAGGATAAAATCTGATCAAAAACAACTCCAAGATGGATATATATAATTGGGTGTCATCGGCATAGCAGTGAAAATTGTGTGAGTGATTCCTAATAATGTCACCTAAAGGAAGCATATTTACTAATAATCACTCTCTCACACGCACGAGACATGTGCGCACACACACTGGTACTCATTTCTTGTATTGCATTTGCTTGCCAGGGGCCAATGTGCTGTGGTTGATGTGGTTTTGTCAGGGCTACTGCAGGGAGAGGACCAGGAGAGAGAGGACACTGGAGACAAAACCCAAATATGACACACACACACACACACACACACACACACACACACACACACACACACACACACACACACACACACACACACACACACACACACACACACACACACACACACACACACCCTTTTATTATACTCACTGTTGAAACTGAAACAAGAAAGGCTGACTGAATGAAATAACATTCTGCTTTTCAGCAACATCGACTGATATTTATGTTGCTCTTTCACAGTATGTTTTACATGCAATGCCAAAAGGACATGAACATAGAGCCATATGTTAATTTCTAAGTCATCCTGAAACCATGGGCATTATTGTGCTCCTCTGGCTGCATTTGCACCTTGCTCTCATTCATCTACAAGCACATTAGTGAGGTCCAATGCTGATGTTGCCCATCCCAAAGGTTTCAGATGAAGTTACGGTCAGGGCTCTGTTCTCACCAATAAGCTTCCTACACACTAAACTGGTTTTCATTATTATGCTATGCTTCCGATTAAGTTCCAGTAAGGAGAAGATATTTTATAATTCATAGGTCTCTGCTCACACTTGGCTAGACTGGATGAGGATGCATTCTGACTAAATCTTGGAAGCTGTTGAACGTCATTTTCTAAATCTGCCCTGCATTAAAGCTGAACTGGAGTGGCGAGGCAGCGAGCAGGAGGCTTCAGAACTGCTTTTCCATCACCATTCTCATCAACATAGGTCCAATGAGGATGCGCATCAGTGGGAAGACCATTTCTTCATGAAAGCCCACTGTCTAAAATATTATTGTATAATGGAACATTAGCATGGACTGATGGTTTTCCAAAAAATGGAAAAACAGAGCTGACTTTGTAGATGCACACTTCAGTATGAAAATTCAATTTTCATTTCTTATCATTTGTAGTTAAGTTGTTCATGCATGACTTTTTCTACCTGAAATTTAGCAGAACAGTAACAATAATAATAAATAATACATTTTATTTCAAGCACCTTTCAGGACACCCCATGACCATTTACAAATTGCAGATAAGACAAGAAAAGTATTAAAATATTAAAATCATAGCAGTCACATATCTAAATAAAAATAAATAATAAAAAAATTGTTACATGTTAGAGAAGTAAATGGAAATGACAATGACTATTCTGAAATTTCATAAATTGAAATTACGTTTAAGTTTTATTGAAAGCAGACAGTTTGATATATGGCTATAATATGTCAGGACTATAGAATCACCTTGATTTACATAGAATTACTAGAAGTTGAGCAATACCATTTAGCTGAAATGTCCCTAGTTTGGTTGGTACTGGGGACATCTGTTACAGGTCATCCTCCTCTTACACCCTTTATTTCCTGCCTGTATCTCTTCTGTTTCTATGCTGAAATTAAGGCAAAATGCTTCCGGAGATGCCAAACATCTACCAGTAATATGCAGGACCTCTAACTGCTGCAGTCTGTCAAGAAAAAGTCCGCTTCAACAGAAGAGCTAAGAAGCAGACAACGTTCAAATCTACTGATTAAACAGGAAGCAGGACATGTGTGATGAGTGGTTTCGATAATTCGCTCACTATTAAAAGGCGTTTAACTGTTGGAAAAGCAACAATGGATTCCACAGAAAATCCAAGATCTGACGAGCTGTCCACAGTTGGACAGGAGAAATAAATGTAAAGTGCACCACCCTCTGCTGGCAGACCAGCAGAGGACCAAAATATACCCAAGCATCTCTCTGTCCTAACTGCATGCTTATACTCCAGCATGACTAACAAAACCTATTACCAGAGTAAATGATTGTTACTGTAAGAGCTTCCTTGCCTTATTCTCCTCCTGCTGTATTGCTCTCTCTCCTTCCAACTGACTCCATTGTTCTTGTTCAAATGTCTAATTCCCTGCTGTCTCTGCTGGGCTGCCTGCTCGTTAATCTGGATCTGGGATTGTCTCTTTTCATCGCAACTTCTCTCTCTTGGATTCCCCTTTTTCTCTGTTTCACTCTCCTACTCTCCTCCTTCAGCATCTCCATCCTAATCTCTCAGGTTAAATCCTCTCCTGCTGAGATTCCTCTGAAAGGAAATGAAACCGGCCAGTATTTTGTGCTGGTTCTCAAAATTACTAACGGTCAAACATAGATAGAGATTACCCAGCAAAGAATAAACAGATATCTGCAGATGCATGCATGAATCTGTAGACAAGCAACCAAGATGTTGGCACCAGAAGCGTTCCAGTTTCTGTTTATCCAAGTAACATTGGCCACTCATGTTACAGTGGGTCTTTATTTTGCTCTCCACATGGACTCCTGCAACAGGCTGGACGTATTGGCCCAGAATGCAAACTTGAAACCCATGACCACGATTTCTATCTGTCTTTATATGGTGATATCTGTTTGTAGAGATTAGCCAAAATCCATCACTCTCTTCATGCTCATGTATCAAGTTGTTAATGCAGATAAAGTCTTGGCCTGGATCTCCATTATCCATTTCTTTCAGATATCCATTTGCTACACCGGAAGCCCAGAGACATTGACGGCTGTCGTCTCTGATGGGTTCTGACATTGTTTGCTGGCTGAAACTTACTTCAAAGCCTCTGTGGCCGCACTTATATCTGTGGTGTGTGTTCACTCTGATCTTAATTGAAATCCCCTGTTTGAGCTGGAGCTTGACCCAGTTGTTGGTGTTTGAATACTGAGATTACGCTCTATGGTTATCTAGACAAACGCAGGACAGCCTGCATGACTGACAGTCCCTGTAAACTACTGACATTACACTGTATGACAATAAATATCAAAGTCCGTTTAAAGTATTACATATTAGTTGAACTTACTTTAAGTAGAAGTTAGTAAAGTTAGACTCAGGTGTGTCAGTAGTGCTACACTGACGAGAATCAGGTGAACAGCTGGAGGTGATTGCCATTACAGAGGACAGAAGTTGCCAACTCTCCAGCTGTTTCGAGTTTGTGTCTTTGATGACTGAAATCAAACTGCTCGTAAATACCAACATAAATGACTTGGGAGTCCAACTGTTACTGCCAGTACAAGACGTTCACTATGGGCTGGTGGCCCTGGTGTTCCCCTCCCCAGAGGACCTTTACTACTGAAATTAGAATCTGGAACTCACCTTCTCGTAATACTCCATGTTCTTCTCGGCGGTAGACATAAAGGCTGACTTGAGGTCAGTTCTCATGCTGTCCTGCCAGCGGGACCAGTCTCCCTTCAAGGCATTGTTGGCCAGCTCCACCCGGTCTGCCAGACCATCCACTTCCTCCTGCAGCTGTCAATCAAGCAAACAAACCAATGACTGAACACTTCCATAGAACAAAGGTCACAGTGCAACACACATATTAACTATTAAGTAAAACAAGTGCAATTCACATACAGCAGGGTTTTACAGTCTCAAGCCAAGGAACAACAGCATTTTTATTAAGAAGGCCCTAAAAACATAATTGCATTTTTGGTGCATTATTCTGTTTTTAAAGCAGCAGGTGAGCCAACCCAGGTGTGTTCACTGTTTACTGCTGTGGTCTACGCTTGAAAATAATGTGTGTACATCATCATCATAAGTATAATCTAATCTAATTCAAACTGCACAGGAGGAAGAGAACGGGGTGTGAACTTGGGTGTGACATGGTATCAGCCCAGTCACGATCCACTCACATATTGATCCTGAGCACGGAGAAAGACATCGGTACAAAGCAGCTTTTGTTCAAAGGGCAGCTTTGATTCCCCTCAGACAGCAGGAGTCACTGAACCAGAAACCCTGTGAGGAGCACCTGAGGAGCCGGGATGTTCAGGTATTCATAGATGCATCCAATAAAAGACAATTGAATGAAATGAAGCAGTGATATCAGACTGGCTTTCTATCCAAATTTCTGTGTGATTATGCTGCTTGTGACGCCATACAATAACTTCAGTGTGGAAAGATGGTGAATGTATTCAGCCCTCTGCAGTCTTAGACGAGTCTAAATGGATTTAAATTGACTTAAATTGACTGCAAACCTGCTTAACATTTTAAAATAAATCTCTCTTCCTCCAGCTCACACATGCAGCTGAATCAGAAGTGCACATTATGTTTCACTGCACAGTGACATGTTGCATTAGTTAGTGGCATCCAAACAATTAGAGCAGTGTTAGAGAACATCAGAGAGTTAGTAGAAAAACACCCGCTGCATGAGGCAGCCTACATTTCAGCCACTAACGAAGTTTCACAATAAAGCAGAGCAGAGTTACAGTATATATCACCTGTTCTGTGTGTGTTTGAGCAGAGAGTGAGCACTGAATACAGCCATAAGCGCGCACACACACACACACACACACACACACACACACACACACACACACACACACACACACACACACACACACACACACACACACACACACACACACACCATGTGCTGGTGGTGCACATAATCAGATGTTATCATGCTGCTGGATTCACTGAGCCCTAGCGGGGATTAGCTGTCTGACATTTAGAATGACAATGGCATTTACTCGAGTTCAATAAACACAGCATGCTTAACATGGGATTACACACAGTATGCACACACACACACACACACACACACACACACACACACAGTGGGGATCTCAATGGTTTGCTTGTTACTGCAGTAATATCGAGCCACCTTATCAAGACCATCGGTGCTATTGCTGAATAGCATCTAGCTGAAAAGCAGAATGTTATTTCATTCAGTCAGCCTTTCTTGTTTCAGTTTCAACAGTGAGTATAATAAAAGGGTGTGTGTGTGTGTGTGTGTGTGTGTGTGTGTGTGTGTGTGTGTGTGTGTGAACCATTACTTGTCTCCAATACCAAAGTTTGGAAGCCAATGAAGTGCTCTGTACAGAGTAGAAGCAGAGTAAATAAATATATATACACAGAATAGAGTAAAACTTAATTCTGTATAAAGTATTTGATCATACACAGAACAAAGTTATTTGTGCAACTTTAAGTTTCCATAGTTCCAAAATTAGGCTGGATATTTTTAGTACATTCACACTGTCAATTCTGTCAAAACACAGTACAATGTACAAACAAACGGTCGATGGTTCCTCCCAGTCAAATGTTGGCGCTAATGTTCCACCCAAGCGGCAAACTCCTTGGGTGGGAAATGAAGCCAATGCGGACGTGCCAAAAACCCTTAGTGCTCGGCCACTTGAGGCTGGCTACAGATCATTTCAACCTCCATAAGTCCCTATGTTCAAATGTCCAACTTCACAGCAGAAATAAACATCAGCCTGGTACAAAAAACAGTTTTGGTCTCTGTAGCTAATTTCCTCGTTCATGACAACTGTACTGAGGGTGAATATATATACAACTCATCTGTTCAGATTATATTAAGGCTTAAAGTTATGCAGAATTAAGAGCGTGGACACTTTGACAGGTGGGTGCTGTTACAGATGGCGTGTTCGATCATCATCATTCAACCCACCTCAGGTCCACCGATTTTTAGATTAACGCGAGGAGGAAGAAGCAGGACTACCAACATGGCGGTGGCCCATAACACATATTTTAAGCTTCACAACGGTGCTCTGGAAACCTGTGGGTGATGTCATTCATGCACACTCTTTATGCTTTTACTTTTTATTGGTCGTCTAGTTGCAAAAGAAGCCGTAAAATGTTGCGAGTGTCAAATTGCGCTGGTTAGAAACCTGGATAACTTTCAACTTCATAATTATATTTTTTTATTTGACCTCAATTACATCGTTTCTCTGTTGTTGTGTGAAGTCACATTTTACATTTTTATGTGTAGTCTATAATGCCGACATGCTTTTAAATGTGTAGAAAATTCCAATATAGTTGGGAAACTGTGTCAAATATGAAGTTATCCCAGAGGACACAACATCCACGATTCAGTCAGTTTGACATGTGGACTCATCAGACCACAGCACACTTTGAGCCCATCTCAAGTGAGCTCAGTCCTAGAAGTCTGCAGTTCTGGATCTTGTTGATATCTGTTTTTCTCTTTGCATGGCAGAGTGTGAGCTTCATGTGTAGATGCAGAGATGAACTGTGTTTACTGACAACTGTTTTCTGAAGTTTTCCTGAGCCCATGTAGTAATATCCTTTATACAGTCATGTGCTTTTTAATGCTGTGCTACCTAGGGGCAGATATTCAGTGATAGTTAAGTCCAGAGAATTCTCTCAATCTTTGAATGATATTCTGGACTGTAGATGATAAAATCCATGAATTTGTTCAAACTTGACAAATGTTCTTCTCAAACTGTTGGACTGTTTGCAGTTTTTGATGAACCTCGCCTCATCCTTTCGAGGACGCCTCTTTCATACTTGATTATGACACTGTCACCTGAGTTTTACGAGTATTTCAAAACATGTTGCAGACATCAAATTCAGAATAAATATACATTAAAATATTGAAATATCTTGACTGTGCTGTTTTTACTTGAATATAGGTGGTATATTTGGAAATCATTGTATTCAGTTTGTATTTCTGTTTTACATCCCAACCTTCCTGGAGTTTTATTATTAAAAACAAACAATAAAAAAGTTTGTTGGGCCTATGAGGATGACAGGAAAAAGTAAAATTGCCCAGCTGGGTCACATGGTACAGAAAGCAGAGAGACCATATTTAATTTAGTAATTAATATTTAAGTTTTCTCATTAAAGCAAATACTAATGTGAAAATAAAATGACTGTCTCCACCACACACTTCATTGAACTCTTAGCATAAATCATTTTTCTATTCTCATGTTTGGTTACAGCAGATGTGTACCAATATGACACATAAAATCATGAAGTCATCTCAGAGTTTAGTCCTGCATTACAGATGATACAAAGTCAAGCAGAAATGTAACTTCATGTTGAGAGAAACATTTGGACACGACTTCTTCTTTGTGTGCTGTAAAACTGGAGCAGCACTGCCCCCTGCTGGCTGTAAGCTGTCATAGACACACATTCAGGCTGACTCTGGAAAGGTTGACTCATAAAAAAAAGTTCAGCATTTCTTTCCTATATAAGGTCAAACAAATGTTGACAGAAGGGAAGAATGTGATGCTGTCCCGTTTGAACTTCATCATATTGGACAGCAGAGTAGTGAATTACTTCTCACACATGACATGTCATATCTTTACGCTCTGTTGTCCAGATATGACATCAAACACAACTGTGGTATTAAGACGCACTGATACACATCGTGATAATAACAACAGACGTCACGTGTATTGTTTCAGACAGCTCGGTCATGGAATGTGCCTTCAGTTATGACTGAATAGATACCACGAACCAATCAGATCAGCCGCTGCATCTGTGCTTAGAAACCTTCAGCTGAGCTGCCCTCAAAAATACAAAAATAAAAGTCCACTCAGCTCTTTGTTGGTCACATGTGAGCAGTGTTGGGCACATTACTTTGAAAAAGTAATTAGTTACAGTTACTAGTTACTTACCCAAAAAAGTAACTGAGTTAGTAACTGAGTTACTACACTATAAAAGTAACTAGTTACCCAGGAAAGTAACTAATGCGTTACTTCTTTAAGTTAAAAAATGCCAAATAATTTGGAGTAAAGCAAACAACAGATACCCATACAGGTTTTAATGTATTGCACCTCAACGCAATTACAACTGAACTTCAAGCATTTTCTTTACTTACAAATGTAAGCAGTTAAACAATATGACATGTTTTACACTTGACATGCTGCAAATTAAAACAAACTTTCAATGGCAGCATGTTTTCAACCACATACCTCCCAATAATTTTATTGAGTTCTTGCTGTGTGGTAAGTTTTGGGGTAGAAGCTGAAGCAGAAAAATCCAGCCTTCCTTGTTAGCTAGCTTGCCTTTATCGTCGTGGGGCATGCCGGTGGCCACTAGCTTAACAGACGCGTGTGCAGTCGAGAGATGCTTCATTAAATTCGAGTTGCTTACATTTGACGTGGACAAAGTCTTTGGTCTTAGACACAGTGTGCATGTAACATGTACATTTTTACCTTTTACCTCGACGAGGTTAAAATACTGCCTATACTTCCACCGTGAAAACGCTGTCTTAGACTCAGCCTCAGGACTCGCCATCTCATCTGACATGCTGTGTGTGTGTGTGTGTGCGTGTGTGTGAGCGCGCTACGACCGTGTGTTGGTTTGTGTGTATACCCGCCCACCGGGTGTCTCTGGTTGGCTCAACATGAAATCTCTGCTTTAGCCAATCGTCATTACGTATCCCGCCCTTACCAAAGGGAGAAAAAAAGGCATTCCTGTATGCGAGTTGAGTGAGGTGCCAGTTTCTAAACGAGTAGGTTGGTTCAGTAACGCGAGGTAACGGCGTGTTGGTACCGGTAACGGCGTTACAACGATAGATGAAGTAACTCGTTAGATTACCCGTTACTGAAAAAAGTAACGCCGTTAGTAACGGCGTTTATTTCAACGCCGTTATTCCCATTACTGCATGTGAGGGAAAAACTGAACCTCGAGCCCAAATGCTAGCAGCTCTCACACACACATACAGAGTGTTTTTGCCTCATGGCAAAAGTGAAAAATGGTAAGCAGGGTTAAAACTGACTTTAAACTGTCCACAGTCCCTCTGACACAGTAATCATTCATTCCATACTGATGTTCATTAAGAGACGTAACTAACAAAATCCACAGTCTGTGCTTGATGCACACGTTCTCCTTCTCTGAGTTTCCTCGCCGGGCTGAGTCACATGTAATCACATGTAATCAGATTACCAAAGATGTACAGTGGTCCCTCGTTTATCGCGGGGATACGTTCTAAAAATAACCCGCAATAAACAAAATCCGCAAAGTAATCAGCTTTATTTTTTACAATTATTATACATGTTTTAAGGCCGTAAAACCCTTAACCACACACTTTTATGCACTTTTCTCAGACAGGCATTAACATTTTCTCACATTTCTCTCTTATTTAAAACACTCTCAAAGTTCAAACTTTCGCAGATTTAACAAAAATAAGTACAATACTGTATTAGTAAATGAAACCAAAGATCAAAACCTGTTTTCAAGCCCAAACATTTTTAACAAATTTAATTTTAATGCTCAATCTACGAGGTTTGATACATAAGAAATTATTACCAGTAACTCACGCCTATTTCACAGTTCCTCTGACGGTGCCGAACACAATGCGCGTTCATATGCTGTAAAAAAAATAGCATGCAAAATGACACAAAAAAAATCCGCAAAACAGCGAGCCGCGATAAGTGAACCGCGTTATAACGAGGGACAACTGTATAGTTATTTAGTGACACTGTGGAAGATTAAATGTTTGATGAAAATAATGTGACTTTTAATGATGAAGTTATTTTTCATATGAACACTGCTCGATTGACAGGTCAGGCATGAGAAATGATGAACCTTCCTAGAGAAGCCAGACATTCAGTGATGTATCCGAGCAGATTGTCAGCTCCAAGAGGATACTTATATGTCAGATTTTCTATTTACAATATAAAGTGCTACAGCCTTGGTATTTAAATTCAAGCTCTGAGGTTTTAATACAATTTAAACAATGTGCTAGAATCAAATATTGGAAATGATGCGGTATGTTTAAAGAGCATTCTGCTTAAAATCGTCTGTAACGTCTCACCACATGTAGAAACTTCTCCAATATTGAGCCATATGTTCTGGATCTTTCAAGCCACCACAGAGCTGCACGCTCTTGTTTGGTCTGTGTCACCTCCTCACTGTTCTCAAGCTTTACAGACTACCATTACTTCCAGAGAACCTGACGGAGAGAAAACAACGGTGGAAGATTCATGTTGCAGCAGTCTATCCAAAACCTTCATCTTTAACATCTTGGTGTATGAATCCTCTAACTAAGCCCGGGATTAACAACATCAGATCCACAAATCCATCCTGCACGAGTACATGAGGGGAACTTCCTACAGAGCCAGAAACGCTGGTCACTCACTGATCCAGCAGAACCAGGTGACCCAGATTCACTGATTCAACTGAGTGGAGTGGATCATTTCCTCCACACAGTGTGAAACGAGGCAGATTCTCTGATGAGTGATTGCCTAAACACTGTAAGAGTAGCATTTGAATAGCAGCATAATGTGTTAGCATAATCTGTCATCAATAATTATGAGCTTATATTCACCACATTTCTATTATGTGGCATTTACTGTGCAGTTAAAGGAGTGATGTTGACTGTGAGTTATGAGAATATAACACGGTTGTACTCCAGTGGATCACCTGACAGTGAGAGAGTATGGGCTGCTGTCAGGTGATGGAGTGGGTGGAGCTTGCTGGAGATGTATGCAGTGCACACAGACTGAATATAAGAGAAATACTGAATATAGGAGAAATAACTTTTAGTGAGGGACTCAGAAAGACTGGAGTCTGTAAAATGATCAGAGTGACGTCTTTAATTTTTGTCCCCATCACTAACACAAAACTGTGCAACACAAGAGTGTTGTTGAGCAGTGCAGCTCTCCTGTGACACAAGAACAAAGTTCTGCATGTGGCCTTTGATTAAACAGCAGCAACAAACACAGACCAAACAGAGTCCACACAGAGCAGCTGCTTGTGCCAGTGCTGATTCCACCAACTGTGAATGCTGAATCTGCAAAACACATTTTGTTTGCATTGGAAATGTTTGGAGAGGTTTGGAGAGGACACTTTCCTTTTAGAATGTTTGTGGAACTCTCATTCTTATAGTTGTGAACATGTTTTGCGTATAAGTGTAATGTTTGATTTTGAACTAAACCAAAAGTATTCAGAGTTCATGACATTTTCTCTGCACTTTAGTGAATTGTGTTAAATACAAAAATGTCATGTACTTCATCCATTATCTGTAACCTGCTTATCCTCATCAGGGTCACGGTGGGGCTAGAGCCTATCCCAGCTGACACTGGGCGAGAGACAGGGTAGACTTTGGACAAGTCTCCAGTTCATTGCAGGGCACATAGAGACAACAACCATTCACACTCACACCTACAGACAATTTAGAGTCACCAGTTCACCTGTTAAGGTTCATGTTTTTGGACTGTGGGAGGAAGCTGGAGCACCCTGAGAGAACCCACACAGACAGGAGAACATGCAAACTCCACACAGGGTGTCAAATGTGACCCCTGACCTCAACAGACAGACTTGATGCTGTGCTTTAAATATGAAACTGTGTGAAATACACACATCAAACATGTCTCAATTCTCCACCAAACATCTGATGAGGGATTTAAAAAAAAAAATAATTAAAAATAATATTCACATTCAGTAAAATTCCAACAAGTTCTTTCCCTACTCATGTTGCATGCCAGGTTTGGGCCACCATAAACATGCTGATGTTTGTTTTCAGGGTGTCTGGTCATGGACTAAAGTGTGTGAAAGGCTGAGCTGGAGGATGGACTGATCATGAACTGTGGCTCAGTAGAGAATATGCTGAATATTACATACAGAATATTATATTTCTTATTATTTATCCAAATGATTGAACAGAAATCTGACATGATATGCCATGTTTAATGTACATGTTATGCTGCAGATTAAATTTTCTCAATTTTCTACATTTTCAAAGATCTTTAAAATCATCATCACAAATCAGTGTCATGACTAGCCGGTGACAACTAGATGAAGAAGAAGCCTCTGAGAAGGAAATGTTCTCAAAGTCACACAGGTGGGCCTCTTGACTTCTTATAAATCCACATTTTTCCAGACACCAATAAAGGTTAAAGTCAAAGTATGATCAGAGCTGAGTGTTTGTTGGACTAATCACGTTAATGGCACCAACTAAACTCTGTGATGGAAACTGTAACAAAGTCTGACATTTCCTTCTTATTAGTGCAGACCTGATAAAGGAACACACACACACACACACAGACACTAAAAATAGCTCTGTCCTTTGCTTTCCTAACTTTCCTCTCCATCCTTTGTCTCCTGACATTTTGAAGCAAGTCCTTGTCTAAAGAGGATATGGGAATTTTCATTACGCCGCGGTTAGCTGCCGGGCTTACAGTGTAAAATAATATTGACAGCTCTTACTCCCACTGAGCTGACGACTGACCTCCAGCTGACAAGCCTGGATGTCTAGATAATCCTCCTAGGAAGCCCTTTTTTTCATCCCCAATATGAGCTGAGGTTGGCCCTGAGTGAGAGGCCCCTCTCCGTGCTTCACTTTATTAGACCTAATCTCTGGGAATATGACTGGAGGACACACAACCACCATATGGGCTGACGCAGAAGGAGGAGGGGAGTGTGTCTGTGTGTGTGTGAGTGTGTGTGCAAGGACGAAAAATTGCACTTACTGCTTCTTGGTCAGCTTTTCTGGATGCCAGGGCCTCGTTCTTGGCTTCAAACTCAGCCTGGATGTTGTCTCTCCGTCTCATCACCGCCTGACAAAGACCAGCACATGCTTACATTTAATACAACCTGTTTCATGCAACAACTGGTGAAGTTTCTGAACTGTGATTCTCGCATCATTAGATGCTGACTGAACCGCTAAGAACCATTTCTAGGAGGTTCTCAGGGCATTTTCAATGATATCAGTCAATGTGTGTCTGTATGTTTGGACCTATTTGCAGCACACAGACAAAGAGGGGTGTAGTTTGTGGATTTTAAAGGGATAGTTCAAGTTATTTAAAGCACTTATCCCAGTCTGAAGCAGAATGGAGGCTAAGCGGTGTGCTGTGCTGGGTGTACAGCTGTGGATGGGTCTGCAACAAAAAGTATCCACATTCTTTTAGCCAAATTGTGGCTCTAGTGTTACTGTATAAGTACAGTCCACATATTCTGCTATACATGCAGTGACCTGACTCATTGGTTAAAACGTGGCTATAACTATTGCATTTTTCTCTTGGCTGATCTGGGCCACATGATATTTGTTTGTGTATGTATGTGGCAGCGTTTGTCACCAACCACTTCCAACTCCCTGTCCCCTCCTATGTAGCCTCCCAGACAGATACACAAACCCTGGAGACGTAGCCTCTGAGTTGCCATCTTAGCGTCACACATCATTTAGCACACAGAAACTTTTACAAGCGTCCGTCAGCGTGACTGTCGAAGCTCCAGAGAGACGCAGAGAGTCTGACAGCAGCTGCTCATGGCTGAGAGGTTTGGCTAGCTGTTAGTTCTGACTGCACTGAGCTGTGGTCTGTCACTCTGATCAGCCTCACAAACTGCATGGATCATAACTTTATGAGTCAAATACAGCTCATCTGTCTGATCTCTGTTTTCATTTTCACTAGCTGCCACATTCATGCTGTCTCCATCAGGTTACAGAATGATACTAATTAAAAATGATTCAGTTAGACACAAAAAAGGAAAAAAAAGGTCTGGAGCTCCACTTGAATGGAGTGGCTAAAATTTGCTTTCGGGACGAGGGCCCAGCTAAAGCCCCCTCTGCTGTGGAGATGTGAGCAGCGTGGTCCGGGCTCACCTTCAGCGTCTCGGCACAGAGGACGTACTCGTGCAGGGCAGGGACGAGGACTTCAGACAGATGCTGGATTTGCTCTTCCGTTTCCTTGCTGCACCTCTCCACGCAGCTGGCCACGCCCTTCAGCGGGTCCACCAGATCCTCCTCTGACCCCGCCCACTGCGTGTAGGTGGGGCCGTACTGCTTCAACTCATCCAGATATTCTGCGAGCAGAGGACACCTTCAGCACACAGCAGACAGATGGGTTTCATTTGTTTAGCCAGTATCTTCATCATTTGCAGGTAGTGCTACGGGCTCGTGTCAGCGTCTACCTTCCAGTGAACACACAACCTCTGAAACAGAGGTGGCTAGTCTGGCAGCCTTTCAATCAACCAATTCTGACTTCATGCTGTGCATGTAATCTAAGAATAAATCCTACCTCTCTGTTCCTTGATGATCCTCTGTGTGACTTTGTCCACAGAGCAGATCTTGTTACTGAAATCCTCCACGTACTCCTGCATCACGGTGAACTCCTCTGGCCGGCTCCTCAGGCCTCGTACCGAGTTGGCTACTGCCCTCACTGTCTCCCCCATCCTGCTCAGGAAGCCTGGACCCTGTTTCCTGTGAGATGTCAACTCCTGATGGAGACACACAACGGGGCTTTACTAGACCTGTGTGTTAATGCTAATCCAGCTCCTGTGTTTGTACTGTGAGTACATTTAGGCCTGCTCTGCAGTGGAAGCTCAGGTCTACTGGATGAATTTTAACTTGGTTACTCAGAGTTGCATGTTGGCCGATTTGCGTAGTTTGCTAATTATGAGATGAAAAAAAGAAAATCAAAAATCGTCACGGAGACACTCCACCCCCTTTATAATTAACATGCCTTCAATTTTTTTAGGGGGCTTCTTGACGGTGAAGCTGCATCATCTGACAGCTGGAAAGCTTCACTGGAGCTCAGCACTGTGTGTCAGGTTTTTCTAGTCTAATCTGTAATAAACACTGAGTTTAGTTTAGGAGCCTACTCACAGTTTAGACAGCAGCAAGTTTGTTTGAACATTCTAAGCTTTAAAAGGAAGAAAATACACAGAGTGATGGTGAGCCTAGCTTAGCATAAAGTTAATTTGTGTAAAAGCAGTGTGCTTACAGAGAGAGCTGGGTTCTTGTTGTAGAGCCATTTGTGGTATATCTGATGGAGTTTTCACGTAGCTACCTGGAAGCTGTGTCTGTTCAGTGGGGGCTGAGGTGATACCCAGACTGTCCTTGATGCGGCTGACTAATGTGATGCTAAAGCAAGACAACCAGGTCATCATGTAAAATAGGTGAAAGAGAATAGCTAATTAAAATACAGTCGGCCCTCGCTATAAAGCGGTTCACTTTTCACAGACTCGCGGTTTCGCGGATTTTTTTAGTGTAATTTTGCATGCCTTTTTTTAACAGCGTACTGTCCAGTAAGAACGTGCATTGTGTTCTACGTCCTAAATTAGCTAAGGGAGAACCGCACATGTGTTGTGCGTCCTGATTAATAAAGGGAGTACTGTACAAAATGCGTGTAAAAAGGTGTATAAAAGTGTGTGGTTAGGGGTCTTACGGCCTTGAAACATGTATAATAATTGTAAAACTTACTTTGCGGATTTCGTTTATTACGGGTTATTCTTAGAAAGTATCCCCCGCAGAAATGAGGGACCACTGTATATGAAATGCTACCAGTGGAAAAGTGTGGTTGTTGACAGTGCTGCATGTTACCTCATATTACAGTAGATAACTCTGAGAATGACAGCCTTTAGATTAAAAAAAAAAAAAAATCAGTCAATGATGAAAAATATTCAGTTAATGCCACCCCTGAGTGGAAACACGGCACCTTTTGGGTCCCTGTGAGTGAGTGAGAGAGTGTGTGTGTGTGTGTGTGTGTGTGTGTGTGTGTGTGTGTGTGTGTGTGTGTGTGTGTGTGTGTGTGTGTGTGTGTGTGTGTGTGTGTGAGAGAGAGAGATCACCTGTGCGGTGAGGAAGACTTTGAGGTGCTGGCTGTAGGACAGTATGGGGTGCTCAGAAATCTTGTTGAGGAAGCGGTGCAGAGCTTTCCTCCTGGTCTCGATGAAGTCGTCATTGAAGCGCTCCACCATGCCCTTCATCACAAACTTCTCCGGCAGCGGCTGAGGACACAGTCGGACACGTGTTCAGGTCTTTTGTGTGTGAAACACAGATTTGAATTATTAAGATACCACGTCATAATAACTATAAAAATTAAATATTAAGGTCCCTTTAACGTGATTCTCATACTGCATGAAAATGAATAAAAAAAAAACAAAAGAATCCTGGACGGGAAGAAAAACTGTAAAAGTGCAGTAAGCTCTGTGGAAAATGGCTGGCAATAATGTTAAGTATGTGTGACTTGTGGTCAGTGAAACATCCAGAAATGGTCCGAGGAGCCCACAGATGTGTTAAGCAGACGATGTGGTGTGCTGATACATACGTGGACGATGAGCGTCGGGTGATTTTCTTCCAGTCTACTTCGCAGCCACAGAAAGTCCTGGTAGCGCCGCCGTACTTCGTACTCACTGGAGTCAAACTCGCTCCGCATTGTCTGGAGAGAGAAACACACCACACCACACCACACCATGAAGCACCATGAGTGTTACCACCTACGCCTAGTAATGATCCACAGACCTGAGCCCACATTAATGATTATGATTATGACCAATATCTGACATCTGCATAGCAGACTGTATGTAAGTGTTGGTAAACTACTTGTGTGACTCAGCTGTCAGCATCTTACAGAGCCCAGAATAGTTTTTTTTGTCACATTGACGTCACACTGAGTGGTGGGGGATAAATCTGCACGATATCTGAGGCCAATCAAAATGTTTATTTCTGCCAAAATGGTTGTTTGTGACAGAATCATCAGTGCTGCAAAGCTGCGACTTCCTTGTTGCCAACATAGAGGGCTACTTGGTTTCAGGGACCGCACAGGCAGCATGTGCTCTACTTGTTGATGTACTGATTGCATCAAGGTCAGTCACACATTCAGTTTCTGCCAGTGTGGCATCTTTTAACAAGAAAATATGCATCTCTGCTGATCGTGTGCTGTTTACCAAAATGTCAGAAGAGATATGAATCATTTCAGAAGTCCAGAAAGTTCTCTGACACACACACACACTAAGACCTCCTTACCCTGGTCACGACCCTGTACATGATGAAGGTTTCGATGGCAGTCACGTGGCTCTCTGGGTTATCAACACTGATAAAGAGGTCTTTGGTATTAGCGTCCTGCTGTTCCTCCTCATCTTCCTCCAGTCTGTACTGGTTGACCATGGAGCTGGGAGAGTTGGGCATGGGACTTCCATCTGCCCGTGAAGTGTTCTGGACCAAAGAGACAACATTGCAGTTAGCCCGCAGTAACGTTCACAGCAAACACAAGCTGTACAAGTTCTCACTCCGCTCTCTATAGCTGGTCTAAGCAGTCTGTTGTTCTAACAGTGATGAACATCACAAACTTATTAAAGTTTCAGCTTTCAAAGTTCAAAGTACTTCCTCACACACATTTCAGGTGTTTACATCAATGTTCTGCCTGTCCCTTGTTTTATGCAACAGATGTCCCTCCTAATGCAAACACTGCAGAATAATCACCTAAAAATGACATACAGTAGAGGCCTGCATCCAGACTCTGACCTTATTTTGATGAATTGAGCAGCCCTGTAGTATTGGGCTATATGATGACTAAGAAGTAACAACAAACCACTTTAGCTCTCACTAAAATGCCTGCATCCAAATCTTTTGCCTTTCGCTGCAAGGAAAGACACAATTGGACAAATTATACAATTTAAGGAGCATATGTTCATCATTCTAGAAGACTGTGACTAGTGTGACTTTCACAAGTTTTCAACAGTCATACACCCAGTTTATCTTTGACTACTAACTCTAGGAGCCATCTGGGGCCTGTGGGCGCATTTTCAATTTGCAAACCTATCCAGATGGTGTGTGGGGTAAGAACTTGATAGAGGCTAAATATGCTCAGTAAAAAATTGGACTGGATTAATCCCCAATTAGTCCATCCCCTTCTCTTACAGACAGATTGTACTGTACATTCAGCAATAAAGAGTGAAACTGTTGGTGTTGTCTCTAACACAGAGAAATTTATAGCAGGAAGATCAACAAGAGAATAAGATTTGATTCCAAGATGGCAGATTGACATTCAAAGCAACCAAAAGGTCAATGATCAGCAGGGACAGCACTAATTTTACTTGAAGAATTTTAATGATGAACAACATGTCCATGGTTGACATGGATCCAAGTTACTGGAAACCCGGGGACATGAGATTTACATAAGTTAGATACTGGTTTGCTGATAACATCAGACTTTACCCCAGGAGTTATCAAATCGAGCCAAACTGAGACTTCCAGGTTCAAGAAAATCTCATTGCAAATCCCATGACATTTGTAACTCCGCTAATGGCTAAAAATACAACCCTGGAACATTATCTGAACAGTATGCCATGTGGCTCACAACATATGTCGAGATAAGGATGAAGATGAAATGTTTTTTTTTCTATAAAGATCTGACATTATTCTTTATGTTTTAGTCTTTAACAAACCCTCATAAGCCATATACGTTCACAGACTAAACCCCAACTTGACTTCAACTTTAGGACAGATCTCTTTTTTATGGATTTGGAAGAGGGTCATGATGATGTAATCACCGCAAGCACTTTTAAATTTTAACATGACCTGTACTATACTCTGTGCTCACAAAGTAATTGTTGATTTACTTTTACTTTTTTTTAAATCATGGACGGCTTTAATTTCTAATAAAGCTCAACATGGACTGAGATTGTGTTTCATCAGAAGAAAAGATGGTCATGCCAACCTTGTCCATCACCATGACAACAATCCCACCTAGCACAGTGGTCTGAGCGTGGACCATGGATGTTTTACAGCTGCTACTGAGAAAAGTCTTTTTGGGCCACTGTGCCATGAAGTGACATTGCTATTGGCCACTATGTCAAACTGGTTTCAAAGCCTGTCGTCTTCCTCAAGACTCTCCCTGGACAGCAAACAGTCAAGCTGCTGCAAACATGGCAACAGTAGCTCCTGTAGATTTCTGCTCTTCAGCATCACACGGCTGTTCTATTCAAGCAAAATGACATTAGGCTGATGAAACACCACTGTACAATGTGTTTTTGTGGTTCCTACTGCAAAGAGTGAGGTCAGCTGATCACATCACAATTCCAGGAGTCCCAGTGTCCTAGTCCCATAAACATTCACTCACATCATTACCCATTGTCACCAAATCAAAAAGCATACAGCACTGGGATCCAGCTCAAAGCACCACTGTGCTGAAGTACAATCATGCAGAACTGGCACATGGATAGAGTTTTGTGCTTTAAACTGCCAGTGTCTTCCTCTCTTCACACCTTTCCAAATTACAACAGTGTGTTTCTGACCCATAAGTCTCTGAAACCAACACTCCGACATTCACGCACACATCTCATTGTGATTGGTCGGCTGTTTGGACCTGAAAAAGTAGCTAAGTGTTCCCCCTATACACACACAGCTATATCCATACACTTTTTATATGGTAAATGGAAAATGTACTTATATATCCCTTTTTTAGTCTTCTGACCACTCAAAGCTCTTTTACACTACATATTTCATTCACTTATTCGCACACATTCATACACTGATGGCATTGGCTGCCATGCAAGGTGCCAACTGCTCATCAGTTTATCAGGTCTAAGAAGCAATGACTTCATGACCTTCTTTAATGATAAAAATTATAACTATTAAAGATGCCCTCAACAGGCATTGATCTGCATTCTGATAAAGCAAGTTTGGAAACAGCTGTAAAACCTGTTATGTATTTAGACTGTTTTTCTCCCATCGACCTTCATCAAATAACTTTAATCATTTCTGCAGCTAAGCCGTCAACCTGTCTCTTAGACGGGACTCACACAGGAGGCGGAACGGCAGCGGAACGGTAGTGCCCGGTGTCAACTCACACCGGACGCTTTTCAGCCACGGAACGGCAGCAGAGCGAGCCAGCCATATTCACGCGAGATCACGAGATCACGCAAGAATCCAAGCGAGACCCCGCGACAAACAGTGTATAAAGAAAACAACAACAACAAACAGCAGACTTTACTTGAGATTATAAAAAGCATCTGTTGTGTCATAAATGATTGTGTGTTGTTCCACTTCAACAATTAGTCTCTCGTCGTCCATGTTGAGACCCTTTAATCGATCTTTGATCACCTGGTGCCACCGGTTATGACGTAACGTTGATTTGAAGTTGGTGCGCAGTGCTCTGTTGAAATTTACAAGGTTCAGCCGCGGCTCGCGGTAAAAATAGGAATGAAACGGAAAGCTCGCGCCGTGGCGCGGTGAGCCGCTTCTGGGACGCTTCTGGACCGCGCCCGGGCCACGCCCTGTGTGAGTTGGCCTTTAGACCCCATCCCAACCAAATTCTTTATTGGATATGATTAATCTGTCTTTATTTTCAGGATATGTATCACAGTCATTTAAAGTAGCTGTAATTAAACCTCTACTTAAAAAGCCCACTCTAGACCCAGGGGTCTTAGCCAACTACAGAGATGTCTAAGATACTCGAGAAAGCTGTAGCCAATTAGCTGTGTGACTTTCTCCATAACAATAGTCTATTTGAGGATGTTCAGTCAGGATTTAAAGTGCATCATAGCACAGAGACCACACTTTTAACAGGGAAAAAATGTGTAAGAAACCTCTGGAAGAGCCACAGAGGAGGGATCCCTCACCCAGGACGGACAGACGTGCAATAGATGTCACGTGTACAGGACAAATCAACACAAGCATACTGTACAATTACAATGAATGATAAAATGACAATGAATCACACTGAATGATAAAATGATTACAGTAGCAGTGGAACATGTGATAGAGATAGAGAGACACAGATACACAGCAGCAGGAAATCATAAGCTAACTATAAACTGTAATGGAGATATGGTAACAATAATGACAGTGGTAATATGTGTAGTGGACCTTTCCTTTAACGTCCACATAAAACAAATTTCGAGGACTGCATTCTTCCACTTACATAACATCACCAAAATCAGACGCATCGTGTCTCAAGCGGATGCAGAAAAACTAGTCCACGCATTTGTTACTTCAAGGCTGGACTATTGTAACTCTTTGTTATCAGGCTGCTCTAATAAGTCTCTTAGGACTTTGCAGTTAATTCAGAATGCTGCTCCACGTGTTCTGACAGGAACCAAGATCAGAGATCACATCTCTCCCATTTTGGCTTCCTTGCATTGGCTACCGATTAAATCTAGAATAGAATTTAAAGGCACCATCATATCTAAAAGAGCGCACAGTACCTTACTACCCCTCTAGAACACTGCGCTCTCAGAATGCTGGGTTCTTTGTGGTTCCTTCAGTTTCCAAAAGTAGTCTCTCTCTAACTCAACCAGTCGAGCTGGATGACTGTCTACCAATGAGCTCTGTTTGGGTCTGCCTGAGATTTCTGCCTGTTCAAAGGAAGTCACCAAGTGCTTGCTCATGGTGAAATTGTTTGGTCTCTGTAAATAATATTATAAAGAGTACAGTCTATTCCTGCTCTGTATGAAAAGTGTCATGACATAACTTTTGTTAGGATATGGTTCTATATGAATCCTCTCCTTAAAAAAGGAACTTCCAATTTAATTTCATGATCCATTCATCTTAAGGCTGATCAGAAAGTGAAAGATGGTGATGTGGCATAACTTTTACATGGTCAAGAGATTTTTTCAATGTTTTTGTGGATGTTTGGATCAGAGCTCTGTCAACTTTTACAGCAGCAGGTCATTCTTTGAATTAGTAATCATACTGGTCATACTGGTCATATTTAGATTCAAATGATCCAGCTTGTGTAAACAGCAGCCATAACTGTGCTGCCTGTAGGGCAAAATTGCTCCGAAATGACGTTTGAATATTTGCTCTAAAAAAACACATAGGTTCGAACCACTTGAATATCTATATTTGCACATTTTTGCCGTCCACTGACTTAAAATCTTAAGCATTTCTAAACCACTCTCTGCTGTAGAGTTGGGCTCTGAACCTTCTGCCATCTCGTTTTTCTCTCTGCCATCTGCATCTGCCACGGTTTTTGTTGCGTCTTACTTTCAGCAGTGAGTGATGCTGTGCAAGTGGACCTCCTGTGACCTGTCCCTGAGTTACTATGCAGTGCGCCCACTCACAAAGCAGCTGCTGATGTGTTTTTTCCCCATTCAAATATTCATTTTCACAATGGAATCCCCGTTTTTTTTAAATATTCAAATATAAATTTGAATTTAGAATATTCGTTGACAGCCCTAACTGACTGCAGGTCTGTGTTCTTTAACAGCTGGGAAGCTGCTGAGGTTAGCAGACGACTCCCTCGCTGCTCTGCACTGTAAAGCGATGCCAGCACAAATGTGACGACTTCCCTCCCCAGATAAGCTGGTTATCATCTAACCATGCATATGCAGCGGGGAGCTCTCACTCTGTCTGTTCTTTCTGGGTACTGCAAACACACACAGTCTGCTGTGAGAGCGTCCATGGAAACATGGCAGCACTTTTAATTTCTCTTAAAAACAAATAAAGCAAATGATATGCAAAGAGTAACCACAGCTAACATCCATGTCTCTGTCATCAACTAGTTGTTATGGATACAGCCTGAGAAGGAGGAAGCATTTCTACTTCTGTTTCCACAGATCAGAGCTTTATGCACATAGATTACATTTCTATATATTTGCATGTTGTTACATTAATATACAGACTACTGAACCTGCATTTACAAACTTCTTTCATGTGTGGACTTTGTGTGACTTTCCACGTCTGACAGGAAGTGGATAAACTGTAAATACAACCTCACACACATCACAAGTCAACTGTGAGCAACTGCAGTAACCCAGGTCATAAAACTGCCCCCACAGACTTGTATGGCGGGCAGTATGGCATGACGGTTGCATCACTTCATCCACCTCTCCACCTCTCTTCACCACCATCCTTCCAGGTTTTAATAATGCATTGGACAGTTATTAATCTGATTTTAGTAGTTTCAGAAATCTCCTTAGTTGTGTTCTTTGCTTGATACAAGCCAATAATTTGACCCCTCTGAAACTAATTAACACCCTCTCCACGACCACAGGATAGGTTTTTCAGACATGGTTGTTTAAGAAAGAAGAAGCTACTCCCCATCAGGTAGGGTTAAATAACTTGTTGCCAGCTGAAACATCACTGCAGCAATTACCGATTTGCTTAATTAAGTCCAGGTGGTGACTTGTTTTTTTTGGACAGGCAGTGTATATCAGCTGTTTCGGGTCACCTGTAAAGCACCTGGTAAACCTTGTTTTTAAAAGGTGCTATACAAATAAAGTTATTATTGTTGTTACTATAATATCTATTATAAAAGTTATCTGAGACGTGATTTGGAGATTGTAGTACTTTAGCAGATCTCATACATGCTGCACATGGTAACATCACATGCCATCATGGTCTCAGCTTCCACTGCTATGCAGATGATGTCCAGCTATACATCTTTACTCAAACCATCACCCCTGGCAACTCATTCAATCCTGACCAACTGCCTCAGTGAAATGAAATGAAATCAAGGATGTAAACACATTTTTTTCAAACTGAACTGTAATGAAGCGAACATGATCACAACGTCACAACTCCCCACACAGTCACAACCTCAGAGTCATCTCTGACAGCAATGTTGAACACCATGTCAACAAATTACCTTTTTCCACCTAAAAAACACATAGCTTATCTCCAGCTTTTATATGGCACATCATCATTCAGAACTCTCCTTTCCCTGTACTCATCCAGTCCCACTCCCATTACCACATCACCTCCACCTCTGTCCACCGGAAACTTACAAAGTCCTGCATAACCAGGCCCCCTGCTACCTCAGAGACCTGCTCCACCACACTCCGTCCCACAGCCTCAAGTACACACACAAGTGCAAGTGCTCTATAATGTATGTCTAACATGTGTTATTATTATCAAACTAGGGAATTGCATCCACAGTCAGCCCACTTATCAGACCATGTGGACATGGATGGTAATGATGTCAAAAAATGGACCCTCATGGACATGCAGATATGGAAAGTACAAGTCGACTGGTTGGCCTGGTTAGGGTGGATGGTTAGATGTTTAGTCCATCCAGTCAACAAGGTTTCCTTAAACTAAGACTAATCTGTTCCTAAGCCTTGATCACACTAAGTCATCAGATAGCCGTACTGTTCACGCTACACAACTTTGTGTCTCTTAATCTGGAATGTTGAAGCTGTTGTGGTTTGGAGACGACATGACTGTGCTCTACCCCCCTCACCACTATGGGCTGCACTTCCTGGCTTTCTTGCTGGGTAAGAGTCATTGTTGGGCGTACAGGTCACATATGAGATACAAGCACACAAAACTGAACTCAAAGTGACCACAGTCCAGTTTTACAGACGATGTGATACATGACATCGTTACAACGGATTTCCGTCATTCAGAGTTTACAGAGGCCACTTATGAGATCAATGTAGATCCAAGGAGAGAAAGTGTGGGCTGATAGCTGATTTTTTGTAGCAGATTGTCACACTCTACAGTCAATGGTATTGTTTACAGCGTGTGTGTGTGTGACCAATGACGGTATAAAAACCCACACAGGGTGGGACCTAAACACAGAGTTTAGCTAGCATGGACTTTGGACACATGGACGCACTGCAATGCTATCAATCAGTTTTTGACCGCGTCACAGAGCTGTGATGTCATTTTGAGATTCGGTTAGTAAAGTTTAGTCAACATGTGAGAACTTGTCTGACAGAGAGTCATCTCTGGAGTGTATCTCTGTATACGGCTCTCTCCCTACCCTCTGGCACCATGAGTTACCATGGTTACGGGAACGCCCGGAAACTTTCTAATGATGATCAATAAGAAGTTTTTTGGTTAGTATGACTGTATAAATCATGAATGTAGCCTTAATGTTGAAATCTTGTGTTCTAACATACATAAGAAATGTAAAGCCTCAGAGCTTCTTTGATTATCAACAGTATGTAGTGATGCAGAAAGCTGAAACTGTCACGAGGCTGCAAAAGCTGCTCTGGTTGTTATTTAATCATGCTGCTGTTTGTTTGATGTATTTTTCTGTTAAATGATAAGAGGCTCACTGGAAACCATATTATTAATAATAATTAATGATAATGATGATGAGAAGAAGTACAAAAATAACATAGTGAAATGACCATATGACCATACTAACTGACGCTGTCTCTCAGTAGTAGCACAGTCTGACACTTGTCACATCATGTCTCTGTTGTTTCACCTGTTGTGCACCTACACCTAGTGAACAAGTGTTAGATACACCTGTACAAGCTGGAAATTGGGGGTCATTTAGTAAATGGGGGTAAGCTAGCATCACGGTAAGATGAATTAATGAAGTGATGCTAGCTATACCTTATTGTGCATCAGCTAGCTATCTACTGTATGAATACATTTCCATGTGCATTTCCAAGTTAAACATTAATACCATGCCGACTGTTGAGAGCGCAGATGCTGAAGGATAAGCTGAAAGGACCCAACCCTTCAGGAGTGATCCTGGATCAGAGGAGGGCAGGACACTACGAGCTACAAACTTTTACATAAGACTCGAAACGACAGAACTAAGATAGATATTCAAGTGTACATTAAATCAGGTTGTTTTAGTCAAGGTTATGCTAAAATATATTTTCCCCAACTATATTTAAGTTCTCTGTTAAGGGCCGACATTCATATTTGTAAACTCCAGGTTTATTCCAATTTATTCCCATTAATTCCAGGTAATTCCCATACATTTCTGTAATTCGCATGGAAAGTTTCCAGCCTCGAAAATAACTGGAATTTTGCAACCCTAGATTCAGTGCTGTTGAATGAACACGACGACGACAGTGTCAACAGAAACTGAACATCACAGACATCATCACTGAGTGACAGGACTGCATTAGACTGTGCAGGCAGACGGAGTGTGAGGACTGCACCTGATCATGAAGCTGCACTTCTGTTCCACATTAGTCTGAGAGCTCATCTGAAGACAGCCTGATCCTCTTCAAGCACCACGTTCACACCGTGAAGCCAAGATTCATGTTTGCACATGATTTGGTGGTAATTACACTCAAAATTAGAATCATAGTTCACTATGACATCATAACAAAAAGCAGTGTCATCAGTGATCCTGGTGCTACATTAGCTGACACTTAGATGATCTGTTATAAAATAACATACATAGTCAGAATAAATGCTACTCTATTGCATGAGGAGAATTTGGCAGAAATGTTACAACACGGCGTGTCCTTCCGTCTGAGGCTGTGTGCCTGAAGTGTTCAATCATCTGTTCAGAAGTGTTCTCTCTGAGGTCACTGCTTAATAACAGCAGCAGTGGTGAAGCAGAGATCAGACTGCAAACTAGGCTGGACTCAGTGCTGCTTCTTGATGTGGAGTGAAGCCGAATTGAACCTGGACCTGTGGATTAGTTAAAGCTCTGAAAGGTTTTCAGAATGTTGTGTAAATGTTTGCAGCTGAGCAGAGACACGCTGAATGCTGCACACAATGAACGGGCTTTGGCAGGACAGCGCAGAGCAGCTACAGACAGTCAGTCCTAAGGTCAGCTCATCAGCTGATCCAGGAAATTCGGTTTGCTTCCTCCCCAGTGACAGTGTGTGGTCTCGGTGTGGACCACAGACGTGGACCAGGACTCCTTCACCGTGTTTACCTCTACAGTCCGGTAAAAGCGGCTCTGTTGTGTCACGGTCAAATCCACGTAGCATGAAAAACAGTGAACACTGAAGCTCTCGTCTTGTTTCTACGCAGCGTGTGTGTGTGTGTGTGTGTGTGTGTGTGTGTGTGTGTGTGTGTGTGTGTGTGTGTGTGTGTGTGTGTGTGTGTGTGTGTGTGTTTGTCTGTACCTTACTGAAAACCTCCAGGTCCTCGTCCTCGTCCAGGTCCAACATATGTCCCGAAAAGTCTGCAGGGACAGTCTGTCCGCTCATGTCTCTGTCAAAGTTTCTCAATGAGCTGAGCTCACGAGAGACCTGCAAGGTAAACTTCAGCAAAGTTTCAGAGCAGCAAAGACCGCAAGACACAACGAGGTCAGCACTTCCTCTTAGTCATTTCAAAATAAAAGCCGCGCGTCTGCGATGTGGCGTCAAACACACACACGACATAGGTCATGACACGGATCTACACCCGGTGAACATTGCAGCATGTGTAGTGAGTTGTCTGCACATAGATGCATAGTTACATATTAATACTAGTACTATTATATACATATGGTTTACATTGAGATAACGATGTATTACATTGTATGTTAAAAGAGTCATGTAAGAGCAGGTATCTCAAGTCCCATATGATGTTTTTTTCCCTCTGTGTGTTTCCTTTAACGTTGTTAAGGGAGAGATCAGGTCACAGGAAGGGCAGGAATCTGTTGGGGCTTCTTGGGAGAAGGGGCCTCTCATTGCTTCTCATTTACTAAGACAGTGTCGGCGGTGCCGTTTTTCTTTGAACATCCTAAACTGCATTGCCACTGAACATACGACAGATATAACTCGTCCTTTGTGTGTGTTATCTGTTACACCTCAGGTCAGGTTATCATGGCTAAAACCAGTACTGACATGATGTCCACATGTTTACTGATGATATAAAGTATTTCATGTGATCATGTCACATCTGCATATTTAGTATTGACACAGATAACCTCCATATCAGATGAATACACTGCACTTTAAATAGATCACGTGTGGTTGATCCCCATTTGTAGTTCTATTTCATATTTTTGTCAAACATATTCATTTCTACTTTTACAAATGTTTAATTACCCTGTACATATTTAAATAAGCACAGGTTTGAATTTAAATCTATTCATTTAGATCAATCTCAGGTTCTTTTTAACGTATGGTTGTCTTCTAAATGCTGCTGTGGTGTAAATTTGTTTTATTAAATAATAAACTTTTCACTCTGATGTCACATTTGCGTCCTTTAAAAGGGTTCCCTAAAGAAATATTTATTTAAAATATTGTATCAACACTTTTTTTTCTGCAAAACCAAGTAGTTCTAAATAGCGTGGGCTTTTATGTTGGTGAAACATGACAGTACTTTCGGTGTGGTGCTGGTGCTGGTGTAGCTCTTGACGCAGATGAACGTTGAGAGCGCAGATGCGGAAGGATCAGAGTTTAAATCACGCCCTCCCTGCATGACTGATCCTGGATCAGAGGAGGGCGGGGCGCCACGAGCTCCAAACTTTTTACACTAGACCCGAACCCATAGACATATGTCTACGCCCGAACCGACAGAACCATGAGCACGTGACCAATGAGCTGAGCTGTGACGTCACATTCAAACAGGAAAAACGCGGGAAAAAAATATGATGAACAATCATTATGATAAAATATGATGAACATGAAACAAAGAGAAAACAGAGCAGAGCTGCCTCCAGACTGCTGCAGCACGGTGTGGATGCAGAATGCAAAACACAAAAACAAAGTGTATGTTTAAAAAGTGTCTTCATGAGCTAGGAGCACTAAGAAACCACAGCAGACGAGAAGGCAACGGAGTAGCAAAAAAAAAAAAACTGCAGTTCCTCTTGTCGTCCACTTGAGGCTGGCTCCAGAAGTGAGTCAGTCTCCATAAGTCCATGTTCAAATGTCCAACTTCACAGAAGAAATAAACATGTTTACAGCCTGGTCTCTAGAGCTAATTTCCCCGGTTTAATTATTTTATTCTGTCTGGAGTCAGTATTTAGTTTAGTCTGCAGAAAATAGAGGACCCACTCCCACTGTAGATGTAAACGAACATTTTTTAGAAACAAAAATAAAAAGATTCTTATTTTCTGGTGATTATACATACATGCATGAAAACATAGTTATGCCTCCCTTATTCTGAAAATAAAGGCCCCTAACCTCACTCACTGCAACTTCAATGCTTAAAGTTATGCAGAATAAAGAGTGTATATAGAAGAATACTCCTATCTTTATTCAAGAGCGCACATTTTCAGTTTGAGAGCATGATTTCTCCTTCTCGTGCTCAGATTTATTGTCCTCGTGCTCACATTTCATGCTCACACTCAGGCTACGTTTACACGTAGCCGGGTATGTTGAGAAATGAATATTTCCCTCCCTCCGTTTTCCAAAATAACATTGTGCACATAGCATCGTTTTCAAAAAAGTCAACCCGCATAAATACGCCATCGAGCGCCGTCATAACTACGCCAAGCCTGTGGGCGGCAGTGTAGGAAGAAGGAGAATCATCTGCAAGCCAATCAGAATAACGCTTCCATGATCATCGTCATAGCAACAAGTAAACATTGGTCGCACTTCTGGCGCATCAGCTGCCTAAAACTCCGTTTATCTGAATTTACACGCAAACGCAAAACGGGAGTTTTCCAGAATCTCCACTCTCGCCGGAGTTTTTAGAAAGATTCGTTTTCAGAGGCGAATTCACCGTTTGCGTGTAAAAGATAGGTACAAACAAAGGGAAATATCTCCGTTTTTAAAAATACCCGTGTACGTGTAAACAGGGCCTCAAAACTTATGTGCTCGCTCTCAAAACATGTCGTGCGCGCTCAGATTTTTTTTTCTGCTCGCGCTCAAAACATGTCTGCTCGCGCTCAAAACATGTCGTGCGCGCTCAGATTTTTTCTGCTAGCGCTCAAAACATGTCTTGTGTGCGCTCAGATCTAATGTGCTCGCGCTCAAAACATGTCGTGCGCGCTCAGTTTTTTTCTGCTCTCGCACAAAACAGCACATCCTCTCAGGTTGAGGTGTCTGCACAGACTGAAGGATGTCCCGCCCTGCGCTTAAATTAGTGTGTTTCACCAGCCAATAGGGAGACAGCTAGAGTCTTGGGTGTGTTCCTTTACGCTTTTTGAGCACTTCGCAGGGGCGGGTATATGGTCTGTTTGCCTTTCTTAAAAATACACCAATTTACCATACTAGCCAGCTATTTGAATCGTCACCTATTTACGACGCCAGTTTATTTATGTATAAATAATCTTAAATAATCCTAAAAAGAGTTATCGTCGTTTAGACACCGTATGAGACTGTTTCTGATTTTATATCAGTGGGAGTTTTGTATATTATAAATACACCTGAAAGCATAACTGTGTTATGGTAGTCAAGTGGCTAAGAACACTACTTCCTATTACATTTTGAACCATGGGACGCCGGTTCGCATCCCGGCCGTTGCACTCTTGCTGCATGTCATAATATGATTTTGAATTAAAATTATGTGTTGACTGTTACCGTAATATAATCCGCGTAATTCCCTTATTGTAACGTTCAACAAGAGATGGTGGGTGAATAGGCTAGGCTACGTGATTAAAAAGGTATAATATAAAATACGCTATTATGATAATATTTTTAAAAAGCCTTCAATTTTCTCAAAAGCCGTCACTGCGCCTTATATATGGATCAATATTGGTTAATCATGCCTAGTCAGGGGGCGTCGCCGAAGTAATCATAGACATATATATGTAGATGCATTGAGCGCTGAATCGTACGTCGTAAATAGACTACCAATGTTATCCTCAAGTCATTATCATCATAGTATTTGATTTAAGATTAATTATACATAAATAAACTGGCGTCTTAAATAGGTGACGATTCAAATAGCTGGCTAGTATGGTAAATTGGTGTATTTTTAAGAAAGGCAGTTTTACAAACAGACCATATACCCGCCCCTGCGAAGTGCTCAAAAAGCGTGAAGGAACACACCCAAGACTCTAGCTGTCTCCCTATTGGCTGGTGAAACACACTAATTTAAGCGCAGGGCGGGACATCCTTCAGTCTGTGCAGACACCTCAACCTGAGAGGATGTGCTGTTTTGTGCGAGAGCAGAAAAAATTTAAGAGCGCAGAGCACATGTTTTGAGCGCGAGCAGACATGTTTTGAGCCCGAGCAGAAAAAATCTGAGCGCGCACGACATGTTTTGAGCGCGAGCACATAAGTTTTGAGTGTGAGCATGAAATGTGAGCACGAGGACAATAAATCTGAGCACGAGAAGGAGAAATCATGCTCTCAAACTGAAAATGTGCTCTCTTGAATAAAGATAGGATTATTCTTCCATAAGTGTAGACAGTTCTTTTGATTGACAGGTGGCTGGCGTTACAGTTTCTTTCAGGCGCGCAGATAGGTTTGAGAAACTGGGGGGGACGAAGCTGCCCCCAATGTTTGGGTTTCCTCGTGATGCTTGAATCAGAAGATTTGAAGAAGACAAAGTTTTAAAAAAAACAACAAAAAAAAACAAAACGTTAAGCTACATAAAAGTGGGTGGGACGGATCTACGGTCATTCAAAAGTGGGTGTGTCATGACACACCTGACACACCCACTATCTGCGCCCCTGGTTTCTTTGAGCATCCAGACTTCATTCAGCTCCACCTCTCTCCACCTCAGTCCGCAGACAAACACAAAGTCATAAGCACAACACTGACTAAAATAGCATGGTGATGCTGTAGAATTCTTTTTATTAATCTATAGGTCAGACCCCATCAACCAAGAGCAGCTGAAATACAAAAATGTCCTCCTGGTTTCAGGGTAATGCATTACTGAGAAGCCTGGTCTCAAATGTAGCAGTGTGTGTGTATAAAAAAAAAGGTAAAACCTCCAAAAAAGTCTCATCCTTCCACACCCAGACTTTTATTTGCTGGCTGTTTCAGCTTATGTCTGAAAGCTCATTTCATGCTCAGCCGGCACACTGCAGCTAAAAACAATATCACATATTCCTGCGTGTTTGTCAGAGCAACGCTTCCTATCACCTTCAGTCTTGTCAACACACGGCCGCACAGCCAAAACTCTCTGTAGCCTCGAGGACTCAAATAACTGTCAGGGCACAAAGAGAGGGTGCAGCCCGACATGAGGGGAGCTGTGTACAGATGGAACACTCATTTGCATAATGTGATCATAATCTCCACGTACTGTAGTGAGGCTAGCCAGCAGGCTGCACACACACCTCAAAGCTCCACCAGCATGGCACCAACCAGAAGATGTCACTGTTGTACAAGCCATGCTGTGCGTCACGCTTCAGCCTGTCCGCGATAGATGCATCGTGGCCATCGATCACAGGCTGCACTCCACCATCCCTTCACTCCACAGCAAACACTGTTCCTGAGAGAAGAGAGAGGGAAAAAAAAACAATCTTGCAGAAGGGGAAAAAAACAGATTCTTCTACAGATTCTGAGAATGAGAATTTTCCAGACTGAAGGAGACAGAGATTCTTCACTTAATTTATTCCCTCAAATAAAAAAAAAGTCCTCTGAAAAAATGTTTGTTTGTTTTTGTGATCCGTTCTTTATTACTTTTCCTATATTCTTTAAACACACACACCGTCAGGGTGCAGCAACACGATATCACATATCGCCATATATCAACATGTCACCTCACTCAGTTCCCACCATAGAGATCATTTCAAACCATTAACCCCCCGACACACACCACCATGCCCACAGCCCAGATCTCAAGAGAGAAGAAATGCTAATTAAACAAATAAATAAATACAAACAATTCTATATTCACTTGTATGCCAACAGCTCCAAACCCATTTGCTCCTGTTGCATGCAGAGCTTAGAAAATGTTTTCTGTTTATTATTACTAAGCTTCATGCATTCACTTCACTGTGTTTTTATTTCCCTGTGTAAAATATGTCACACACTAAGACATGCACATGATTTAGATGATCTGCTGCAGCACCATGATGTGCACAATGTGCATTGGTATTATTAGTGTGTGTTATGGTGTAGCATGGTCTTTGTTTAATGAATTCTTTGAAACCTTGACCTTGATACCTTGATGCTATATATGAAAAACCATGGAGAGAGAGCAAATTCAATTAAAAAAAAAACATTTCCTGTGAGAAATTATAATGTGATGGTTATGTCTGAAATTGTTTCTCTGTGTCAGATTTTAAGGGCTCTATTTCCAGAATATGGCATAAATGGAACAATGGAATGGAGTGTTTAATCACCTGGAAATAAGAATCATGTTTTTGTTACGTTACAATGAGACTTTGATATGTACAGATATGTAGTCATGCTGTGCCATGTTTCTACAGTAGCCCTGAATGGACAAACTAAACTCTCGCTCTAGATAGAGCATTTTGTGTTTTTACATGTGTTTTATGGCCACTGTAGCTTGTGCTCGGAAGAAGGGCGTGAAACAAGGGGATTGCAATCAGCCACCACACTGCTCGGTGTCACTAAAACCTACACATGTATTTTTAGTGACGTGATTGTTCCAATCAGTTCATCTGTCAGTTTCTTCAATGGCACATCCAAAATGGAAGAAAAAAAAAATGTTGATACAAAACAAAAATATTCCAATGAAAATATGGGGCCAGTCTCCACTCGTATCGATTGATCCCAGTAAAGCGAAGGATGATCAAGTTGTGACGCATCAACTAAACTGACTGTCAAAATGTGCATTTTCTTTGGAATCGATAATGTTTTACTCCCAGCTCACTCGTGTCGATGTGTCATCACGTTGCCCGCTCAAACATCACCAATTATTCCTAATGGACAGAAGATAATCAATACTTATCGATCCATTCTCTCCTCTACAGTAACAATTACTGCTCGTCTTCCACTTGCCCGGGTCAGATTGTTCAGTCTGCACTCTGCGCACGTACACACTGGCGTATACAACACACACAGCGCCGCACATAATTATCTATTCAAACACTCCACAGGATATTTTTTCTGTATTTTCTCTAAATGCACAGTGCCAATGGCATTACAAACAATGTGTCGCTCCACTTTTGGCATTTTGCAATTCAAAACGATGTGAGCGCTGCCTGAGCGGAATACTGAGGAGCACAGAGAGGCATTCCAGCCAGCAGCATTAACATACAGGAAGCCATTATCACATCTGGCCTTTGCAGCCAACAGGAAGGCTGCTGAGTGTGTGTGTGTGTGAGTGTGTGTGTGTGTGTGTGTGTGTGTGTGTTTCATTTTGATTGCACGTTTGTACCTTGTGTGGCTGTGTTAATTGTTTTCATGCATGCACGTGTGTGTGCACACATGTAAGTGTATTTGTCAACATGGCATGCAGTGTGTGTGTGTCTGTGCCTTTATTGGTACATATGTATGAAGCAGATGCAATACATGCTTGTACGTGGTGTGTGTGTGCCTGTGCAAATTATTTGTATGTTTGTGTGTCTCCCCGTCCCCCACCTTTCAGATTAGAGGCCTCTGTAATGGTTCTACAAAGGTCAGGGTTTTTCAGTGGTTGGGATGTAGCGGCAGGCTGTGTTTAAAGGTCACCACGCCACACCATTGCATTATCTCCCTGCCATTTCATACCAGTTTGTCTGTCTGATTGATTTTTAAAAATAAAGCTTCACCTCCTCCAAGGCTCAGTGTAGCTGCTTTTTCTTTCACAGTGAAGAATGGAGGGGGGAGGGCGCACGCTGTTAGAGCTTTGTGAGTGTTACACGGGAAGAGAGACGTCCTGTTTCCTTGCCTCTGATGGTGATGATGATGATGAGAGCTTGCCGCCGCACGGGTGGCAGGGTTTCGCCTGGGTTCACCGCAATGCCACGCGCTTTTGCCTGAGCAGGTGGGGAAATTGAACGGTGCATCAGCGAGCGAGCCGGCTTTAATGTGGGAGTGTAAAAAAAAGTAAGAGAGTGGGTCTGCTGCCCTCCAGCTCAGAGACGGAGGAGACCTGCTGTTGGAGAATTTCTAGATATTTCAGATTTTTCATTCCAGCACAAAATCTTCACACTGAATCCTGTCTACATTTAGTTAAATTGCATGTGATGACTGCGGATGGAAAAATGGGTCAGTCAGATTTCTGGATTTCTTCTGTTTTCAAAGTTAGTTTACAGCCTGAAGCCCGGACTCTTAAACAGGGGGTCTGTGACCCCTTGGGGCTCCCCATGGTTCAAAAATATGTCCTGAAATACAGATTAACATGAATCCAACATATTATTCAATAAATCAGTCTACACATCCATATAGGCCCTACACATGTAGTAGGCGGTCCATACTCCATCAGCTACATCTGATCTAAATCATGCCCACAAATGATTTCTTCTATTACAGTCACCAACAGAAACACATTCATCATCCTTTTAGATGACAACAAAACCATCAAAATCTTAAATTCTACTGTCATTTGTATGGTAAAAGTATGGTCTCTATATGTGTTAGGATTTGTTAGATTTGTCTGTTGCCCCGTGTTTTCCTGGTGTTTCCCTGCTCTTCGTGTTTGCGTCTGTTCTGTCTCCTCTGACTGTGCAGGCTGGGTGTGCCTCACCTGCTCTGCTCTCACACATGCATCTCATCAGCTCCGACAGTTTATTGTTCCTTCTGTGGTAACTTCGCAACTTACCAGCTCAGAGACAACCTACTTCTGTCATTGTATTTTTGGATGCCTGCCTTATCTGCTTTGTCCTCTAGCCTTGTCACACTCAGCCTACCATTCTCTGTTCACCAGTCTTCACCATCCTGCCCTGAAGATCCCCCCTGGACCTCTCCTGTTGTGTCTTTTCCTGTTGCATCTTGTAAATAAAAAAAAGTCTCCTGTGTGTGGTCTGCATCGCGTGTTCAGTGTTCCGGCGTGAGCTGAACTTAACAATGTGGACAGTGCCATGACATAACTTCTGTTATGATTTGGCACTACATAAATAAAATTAAATTGAATGTATGTGCTCCAGCCCCACGTGGCACTATTAAGGAGAAGCCGGTAGGGATTGATGGATGGGTTCCATCACTACACACTGTGAGCATCGTGCCACGTCAACCAAAGAACTTTTTCTCACATTAAGAGTGAGTTCTGGCCAATTTTCATAGAATTTCATGAGGATATTCCTGGTCCCCAGAGGAGTCTGGAGTCCTGATGTTTTTGATGACACGATGACTTTTCTTCTGGGAGCCACAATTGGGAGATGGAGGTGAAGTGCGTGAAAAAACAAGGACAAGCGATCTTTAAACAAGCGACACATCGTTCAGCCTGTTTGCTGATACACAGCATCTTCACTTGGAAAAACTGAAACAATAATAAATGCAGTAAGATAGATAGATAGATAGATAGATAGATAGATAGATAGATAGATAGATAGATAGATAGATAGATAGATAGATAGATAGATAGATAGATAGATAGATAGATAGATAGATAGATAGATAGATAGATAGATAGATAGATAGATAGATAGATTCTTGTACACAGCCTCTGTGTTAGATTTCTAGTCCAGTCTGGTGTCGATCACCTGTGACTTTAAGACAGAGTGTGCATATATATGTATATGTATATGTATGTATATATATATATATATATATATATATATATATATATATATATATATATATATATATTGCATTTAGCAGACGCTTTTATCCAAAGCGACTTACAGAGGAGGACATAAGCTGAAAAGGTGTAAAGGAGCACAGAGTAGTTTGTTAGT
Source organism: Collichthys lucidus (assembly GCA_004119915.2). Lineage (NCBI taxonomy): Eukaryota > Metazoa > Chordata > Actinopteri > Sciaenidae > Collichthys > Collichthys lucidus. The sequence goes on along the minus strand of CM014096.1, from coordinate 28,796,546 downwards.
TTTGTTAGGCAGGGAAGCATTCTCGAAACAGAAAGGTTTTTACAAGTTTTTTAAAGGTAGAAAGGGATGTTGCAGTTCTTGTAGCCGTTGGTAGGTCATTCCACCATTTGGGGACGACCACAGAGAAGAGTTTAGAGTGACCTCGCTTTGTGAGAGGCGAGGGTACAACTAGACGGTTTGTATGAGCTGAGCGTAACGCCCTGGTCGGGACGTGAGCCTTGATTAAGACGCTGAGATAGGCAGGGGCAGATCCTGAGGTGGTTTTGTAGGCTAGCGTCAGAGCTTTGTGTTTAACTCTGGCAGCTACAGGCAGCCAGTGCAGGTCGCTGAAGAGGGGGGGTGACATGTGTCCTTTTGGGTTGATTGAAAACCAGTCGCGCTGCGGCATTCTGGACCATTTGCAATGGTTTGATCTCGCAAGCAGGTAGGCCAGCCAAGAGCGAGTTGCAGTAATCAAGGCGGGAGATGACTGTAGCCTGAATCAGGAGCTGAGCGGCATATTGGGTCAGGTACGGTCTGATTTTTCTAATATTATACAATGCAGCGACATGACCTCGCTACGGAGGAAATGTGCTCAGACAGAGAAAGACGATCATCTAGTACCACGCCCAGGTTTTTAGCAGCATGGTTAGGGGTGATAGTGACGGTGCCAATTTTAAAGTTGATGTCATGGCAGATTGACTCATGGGCAGGGATGACCAGGAGTTCGGTTTTTGACACACACACACACACACACACACACACATATATATATATATATATATATATATATATATATATATATATATATATATATATATATATATATATATATATATATATATATATATATATATATATATATATATATATATAATTACCTATTGACTACATGTTGATATGGTAGAGGAACCTGCTCATGTGTCTGGCAGGTTGGATCACAGCTGATTCTTAATAAAAGACCAGTATTGACAAATGGATTCATCGGTGTAACCCTGCTTAAAACAGACTCCCCATGTCCTCCGCTCACCAGATAACTGGCACAGTATCAGGATCCATGTGCAGCCACCAGCAGCATAATAATCAGATCAGCCAATCCCCAGGCCTCCTTCAACAATGGCTTACGTAGATCACTGCTGTCAAACTGCTTTTACACACTGTCATGGCCATTAGCCCGCACAGGCCCGAGTGGCTTCTCGCTAAGACAGAAGGAAAAAAAATCAAAGCAAATGGAAAACATCCACTGTGACTGTTTGCCCTGTACCACATCCAAAATGACTAAAGTAGAAAAGCGTTACTCACAATTATGGCACAACTCTTATGTTTGTCAGTTTCCAATGTTTTTTCTCTCTTCCCCTCCCCCCTCCTTTCCATCTCTCTCCCTGTCTAATGCTGAATGAATTGCTCTTGTTCAGGAAATTGCTGCTAACAGTGGCAGGCAGCTCCAAACATGTTCCATTTAAAGAGAGAGAGAGAGAGAGAGAGAGAGAGAGAGACAGACACAGAGAGAGATTAAATGGGGGAACTTGGCCACCTGGATGAATGCAGCGACTGAACAATTAAAAATCAATTTACCGTCAAAAAGCTTTGCCTTCTAATTAGGACCGCATGCAGGCCAGAGGGGCTTTTCTGTTGAAGGGCACCACGTTTTTTTCTCCCCGCACATGTTTCATATTTGTGTTAATGTTTTCCCCCCCTAACTATCCCATTGTTTTTTTTCCATCCTCTGCTTATGCCCACATAATGATAATGCAGTGCTAAATAGTGTATTATTCAGACATGGGCTTGTACAATAAGCCTAAATGTATCTACCAAAATGGGGAGACGTTTGTTTTGACTCTCAGCAGGTGTGCAGTGTTTGGACCAGTCTTTATTCTGCTGGAGATGATGATGATGATGATGATGAGGATAACAATACAGCATGAAGCTCTGCAGCGTCTCATACAGCATATATATGTACTGTAGCAACAAATCCATAAATGTTGCAGGAAAACAAACAAAAAAAAAAACATTCTCAGTGTGACATGAAAAGCCTGATCCTGTTTGCCCATTCTTCATGAGAGGAAGTGAGGATTTGTCTCTTTGCCTGACAGTTCGGAGTATTGTTTTGACTCTTTTAACCACTGTGTTTCATATTTAAAAAGTAATGACAGAGAAATGCACACAAAAAGCTGATGTTCTCGACGCTTGGGTCTTGTGTATTATAAATAATATTGTCTATATTTGACCTATTGTTTTGTATATACTGTATAATACACATCTTCTATACTCATATTACCAGATATCATTAAACAAGCAAAGATAATAGCTTAATCATCTCACTTATCTTAAAAGTACTGAAATGAAATAAAAACATTATTGTTGTATTTTTAGTGACTTTTGTTTTGTTTTACAGTTATAGACACGACCTGTATTTTATGTATTTATATTGATGTATATTATGTTTTCTAAAATTCTTCTTTAATGGTTTAACCAGCATTCATATTTAAGGAGCAGTGTAAGTTTGTTTTAACGTTCTTCTTGCACTTATTATTATTTTCATTAATATACTATTTATAATATATACTATACTGAAATGGTTTTCCGGTCTTGAATTCCCATATATGCTGAGCATTTATTGGCTTCTTTTCTCTGACCCCAACTCATCCCAAAACATCTCAGTTGTTCACTCTCTTTCTCGGTCAGATAGCCTTCACAGTCTGGAGGTATGCATGAGGTCAAGGTACAGAAAAAAAACATTAAGCTCAAACCAGATGGTCTCTGCAGAATTCTGTGGTAGCTACAGTGCAACTCCTCCTCCATTCTTTATGGTGGGAACCACACATGCAAATTCCATCTGTGCACCTTCTCTGCATCTCACTAATCAGACCAAAGATTTCCACATTTATGTAAGTGTAACCAGGCCAAAGAAGCCTTGTCTAAAAACACAACATGCAACAAACTAACTAACTAAATGAATAAATAAGTAAAACATGCAAGGGTAAAACAAGCCGCCTGCGGTAGGTCACCTAATCTCAAGCACAGCATTATAAGAACCATTTTGCCAATCAATTTCTCGGACTAACAAGTCTTCACACCTAGTGTCTAAAAACAGGTTGTATTATGACGGTCAGCAGACAATAAAATAACAATGAATAAAATAATATAAACACTATAATAAAAGAAAAATAAAAGGTAATTAAACACAGACAAAGCAGCAGCAGGCTTGTAGCTTCAGTCCATGGAATCTTGTAGCAACAAACGATTAGCCAGGGAGAGCGACCTGGAAGTAGACTGGGTGCACCCACACTGACGTCACAGCCACTATAAATAGCGACCCCTCACCTTTCCCTTTTCACCTAACAGTTTCCACTGGTTACATAAGCATTTATATATATGACAATCCATAATCTCGCCAAGATGTTATTTGCACCTAACCTAACCACACCTGAACCATAGCCATGTACAAACGAAACACGGTTTGATCTTTAATCAGTTTTGAGTTTATTTTGTCTTTTCTGTTTTATTCTGTAGTTCTCTCCTGTCTGTCTTGTATTTGTACTTCCTGCCTTGTTTTCCTGTCTGTTTTTGATTCTGCACCTGTCCCTAAACAGTTTCACCTGTGCCAATGACAATGACTTTGAGAAACAAGCGAGCAGACAAAGGTCTATCCATCAGACAACAGAGAGACTTTCTGAGCTGCCAATGTGGCCGCCCACCTACTGCATTTTAGAATGGAGTGGGGGCATGGAATAGATTTGCACAAATTGAAATAATTTGCTCACTAGAGATCTTTTTTTTTCAGGGGACAGTTTATACAGTTTTTTGATAATATCTAATTAGACTGAACATTGTGTCCTTGGACATTCTGTTCCCAGTCTACAGCAGACGATTTGGCTTTTATTAAACTCCATGTTCATAGTCATTCACCAACATGTCCATGGATCCCTGAGACTATTCCTCCATATGGCTATACGTAAAACTCACTCAGTACAAAGATGATGCTTCCTGACTGAACTGCGGTGGAAGTATACATCCTGGTAGTCATGTGTAAACTTCTGACTATAAAGCTTTCTCAGTGTACTGACGCAGCCTTGGCCATTTTCTCCACATATGCCCACCACAAACATTACATATATAAAAACATTATGCAAGTTTGCTTATCATTTCTCTTCCCTAGAAGAGACTTGCATTGTACTTGGACAAATTAATGTTGTGTGTGCGCTGCGTGTGTGTGTGTGTGCTGGCCGCAGTCAGTGACGGAGCTGCTCCGTCATGTCAGTACACAAAGTGCATCATTCCTGATTTTAATTTTGGTTTGGTAGTTAAGATAAAGATATTTTCCAAGCTATTTAATACTTTTTGACTGACACTTTTAAGAATGTCCCAAGAATCACTGCTGCCAGCATGTACACAAGAATATTTACTGTTTTAACATTATTAGTGAGACAAAATGTCTTTATTGGATGTTCCAACCAGTGACTGCAGTTGTCCACTCCTTTAAAGATAATCATTCTTAACCTTCTGTTACATCAATTAAGGGTGGGTGTGATTATCAACAGATACTCAGATTTTCCCTGTAACCCGTGAAATCTAATTAAGTCTAAGATTTAGTTTGGCAGGAACCAGAAAAATCAAAATAGGCATTATAAATAATTAGTGAGCGACGTGATAAATAAGAATGCAGAGAGAAGCATAATGCAGGCCTGAAGTGCGATAATGAGATAATGAGTCAAGAAAAAGACAGACATACTAGCATGCTGACCCCTCTCAGCTCACCAAGCCTCTACAATATTTGTAGAGGCTTGGTGGAAGTCCCGAGAGCATCTTTCAGAATCATTTAAAAATCAAATGTTTCTATAGTTTATGTCCACAGCAAACTGTGGGACAGGAGCTTTGTTGACTGTCCACAAATGTATCAGATCACATAAGGGAAGCTGAGCTCTGACGGCTGTCAGCCACTGACTGTGATCACAATGTCACTGGCTGTAGTTATCTATAGCTACAGCTATTGTGGTGGTGAATGCCACTGTACTGCTGTAGCTATATAGCTAATGCCACTGCTATAACATTAGCTGTAGCTGTGATTGTCATAGGCTGGTTACTCCAAAGCCATAAAGATGGTGACAGTAATGCACATATCTATAGCCATAACCATAACCTAATCGCAGCTATTATCCTAGCAGTGATATGATGAACAGAATGTGGAATGTATGACATTTAGATAATGGCTTCAGACAAGAAACCGATCCATGTAGATGTTTTATCAGGTCACCCCCCCTAAGTGAGGGCTTACCGCTGTACTGTAAGTGGACTGCTTGGATTAAGAAGCATAACTGAGGTGCTGGAGTGAAGCTTCTTTGACTCCTCAGTTATGCAGCACTACACTCTAGTCTAACTTATGGTGTGTTAGCAGAGATCTGTAGGGTCGCCAGCCTCCCCAAAAACACCAGGGAAAACATCTGGAAGCAACAATGTTGAACTCCTGTGGAAGTTGGCTTCACTGATCAGCTCTGCTAAGAGATGGTAAAGAAGTGCACAGGGGACCAGAAGATGCAGTAACCTACTACTGACACAGCTGTGTGCTCAAAATGTTGCTGTAAACTGAGGCTATTACTGACATTGAGTTGGTCTGATTGGTCCTTATTGTAGTGATGATAATATAAGGTGAGATGTAACACTGCTCATACATGAAAATGATGGTCAAAAATTGTAGTTAAGGTTAAGTTGGCCCACTCAGTCTGCTGATGACACTATACAGCCAATTCACACATACAGGTGCATCTAAAAAAATTAAATATCATGTAAAAGTTCATTTGTTTCAATAATTCAATTCAAAGTGAAACTCATATATTCTATAGATTTATTACACACAGGGTGAAATATTCATTTTCATTTTGATGCTTATGGCTTACAGATAATGAAAACGAAAAATTCTGTATCTCCAAAAATTAGAATGTTCTGAAAAAGTAAAATATTATAAACCTTTAAACAGTCTCTAAGTCTAGTTGCTGCTGACTCGACATTTGTCCAGAAGACATTGTCATTGCCATCCTCCACAAGTAGGGTAAGCCACAAAGGGTCATTGCTAAAGAAGCTGGCTGTTCAGAGTGCTGTATTCAAGCATATTCATAGAAAGTTGAGTGGAAGGAAAAAGTGTGGTTGAAAAAGATGCCAAAGCAACAGGAACAACTGCAGCCTTGAGAGGATCGTGAAGCAACGGCTATTCAAGAATTCACAAGAGTGAAGAGTGGGAGACTCACAAAGAGTGGACTGAGGCTGGAGTCAGTGCTTCAAGAGCCACCACGAACAGAGGTATCCAGGACATGAGCTACAACATTTACATTCCTCGTATCAAGTCACTCCTGAACCAGAGACAATGTCAAAAGTGCCTTGCCTAGGCTAAGGAGAACATTTACTGGACTGTTGCGGTTCAAAGTCCTCTTCTCGGATTAATGTCAATTTTGCATTTCATTTGGAAATCAAGGTCCCAGAGTCTGTTTCCACAGTCAGTGTTGATTTGGGGAGCCATGTCATCAGCTGGTGTTGGCCCACTGTGTTTTACCAAGTCCAAAGTCAATGCAGCTGTCTACCAGGACATTTTAGAGCACTTCATGTTTCCTTCTGCTGACAAGCCAGATGCTGATTTAATTTTCCAGCAGGATTTGGCACCTGTTAAAACTACCAAAAGTACTACTGTAATACCTGGTTAAATGACCATAGTATTACTGTGCTTGATTGGCCAGCAAACTCGCCTGACCTGAACCCCATAGAAAATCTATGGAGTATTGTCAAGAGGAAGATGAGAGACACCAGACCTAACAATGCAGATGAGCTGAAGGCCACTATCAAATCAACCTGGGATTCCATAACACCTCAGCAGTGCCACAGGCTGATCCATGGCCTCTATGCCACTTCTTCTATTGGTCTTATGTAATATTCAAATTTTCTGTAGGGATGGGAATTGATAAAGATTTTTACGATTCCGATTCCATGATCAATTCTGCTTAACGGTTCAATTCTTTATTGATTCTCTTATCTATTCTCATTTGGGGAAAAAAGGAGAACAAACAGTTTGATCAGCATCATCTAGAGGAGGTAGTGAACTGGAGTGAGTACTAGTACAGCTGCCAGCCTCTGAGCCAGCCAGACTCTCTCTCTCGTCATGGTCGTCTTCTAAATGTAATGCAGAAGGCATTCGTTTAATGTTAACTGTGATAGCATGTCGTACAAAGAAGCACATGGCACTAACATGGCAGGCAGTGTGTTATTTACCTTCCGTACCTTCCGGCTGCTGCCGCTGCTGCTATGTTGAGATGTGTGTCTATATATATATATATATATATATATATATATATATATATATATATATATATATATATATATATATATATATATATATATATATATATATATATATATATATATATATATATGTGTGTGTGTGTGTGTGTGTGTGTCTATATATATATATATGTGTGTGTGTCTATATATATATATATATATATATATATATATATATATATGTGTGTGTGTGTCTATATATATATATATGTGTGTGTGTCGATATATATATATATATATGAACACATGTTCCCGGGTTAAGACTGACATCCTGCTGTGTCCCTCTGCTTCAGCGCTGTTTGGAGATGGCTTTAGTGAATTATCAGCTTGATGTGTCCGAAGCTTCCTCACAACAAACCAGTGTAGAAAGAGCAGAAACTACCACTGCTGCTTTGCCTGGTGGTAGTTTTAGTATTAGTGACTCACTTGACTTTCATTTATTGTGCCGCGTTTTTTTAAAACTTTTATTTCCAGGTATCTGGAGATGATTTATTATGAAAGTAAATTGTCTACCTATTTGTTAAAAATTACTTTGAGGACTTAGCTGCTTACCTGTGCTTTTGGGAATCTCCTGGTTGTCTATAAACATTATTACAGATGAAGGTGTGTGTGTGTGTGTGTGTGTGTGTGTGTGTGTGTGTGTGTGTGTGTGTGTGTGTGTGTGTGTGTGTGTGTGTGTGTGTGTGTGTGTGTGTGTGTGTGTGTGTGGTTGTATAGATGACTTGCAGCTATTAGGTCATCGTACTTGTGCACCCCAGACTATGCTGCAGCTCAGGCACAGGCATCAACAGGTCTCACTAATCCTTTAACATTCTCATGAGCAGCAGTACAAATTGTTGAGAGGGTGTTGGGTGTGTGTCTGGGCGAGTTAGGGTGGCACTAGTGAAAGTGTCTTGGCAGGCCAGGCTGTGCTGAAACTCTTCACCTGAAGAGATGGTTAGAACAGTCATGGATAAGAGTGCTCTACAGCATGTCTGTTAGAATGAATCATTCCATTCAAATAAAATGAATACCACTATTTGAATGCCAGTAGACAAAGACATAGAGAGATAGTGTTTTTCATTTCTAATTCAGCATATGGTGTGTGTGTGTGTGTGTGTGTGTGTGTGTGTGTGTGTGTGTGTGTGTGTGTGTGTGTGTGTGTGTGTGTGTGTGTGTGTGTGTGTGTGTGTGTGAGTGAGTCACTGCTTACTGTTTTCCATCCTGAAGCCAGCCATATGAACAGGGTCTACTTATTCAACTGGAACTCACAGCGATTCACAGGACATCAGAGGGAAAACCATAAAACATTTTCTCCATAAAACAGGATCCATTTTCATCAAAATCAAGTTGCTAACTTGTATAGTTGTAACTGCATGTGTAAAACTGATGCAGAGTACCTACAACGTCTTATCGTAGAGTAGACTGACGAAGCTGCTGGTTCTGACGGGCTGTATTTTAAAGCACAATCAAAGTTTGTGTAGATGCAGAACACAGAGAACATTTAAAGCACAGAGGGGGGATTAATAAAGTAACACAACAGCACAGGGATTAGTAGTGTTTCCACTGCTGTTTCCCTAATGAGACTCACCCCACCCCCAATCCCTCCATTAGTTTTGGGCTTGAAAGCATCTAAAGCCAATCCACTTGTCCACCTGCTACCCGAGCATGTAGTAATACTCCATCACATTAACATTCACTTGCTTTTATTTTTTGTCTTCCTCTATACCCCCACCCACTTTCTCCATCTGTCTCTCTCTCTCTCCTCCTGTGTTTTAGCTTCTCTGTCTCTTCAGTTTAGCTGAAATCAACATTCATCAGTGTTAAATTCATTAAAATATATTTCAAATGTCACTGTATTTATTCCTGTCTTTTCAGTGTTTTCTTTGTACACTCAGATATACATATTTCTTGCCAGTCATCTTGACCTTTGTCTTTCTTCATTATTTTTTTTTCCTTCAATCTTTTGGCCCCCCATCCCCATCTCTGTATCTGTATGTCTCTCCAATTTAATGTGTTTGTTTTCTGTTATATGTTAAATTTAAACTAAACAAGGATAACATGTAGGTGCAGAGGGTAACCGACATTCAAGTGTGGGCATCACATACCACTTTAGTCCTACAGACTATGTTTTGTGACAATGAAAATGACCAATTTAAAAGTTCACATCACTTCACACACTGCGTTCTGATACAGTTTGAGCTTTTAGATATGCTATTTAGATATGTTATTTAGTTTTTTCTGAAGGGGTTGACTTTTTTTCAAAGGTGGCTGACTTCAGTGGAGGCGAAGCCTGGCCTCAATAAGATGATGCTGGACATGCTGGGAAGAAGATGCAAAGAAGGCCAGACAAAATATGGATTGGTGACACTGATTTTGGATGCCATGGCCATAAAAAAACATGTGCAGTACAATCCCCAAAGTCAAACAATGTCAGGGTTTGCGGATATGGGGGATGGATTAAATGAGACAGATGTTGCCTCTTAGGCTCTCGTGTTTATGGTGGTTGGCATACAAGGGCACTGGAAAGCTCCAGTTACTTACTATCTGACCAGTGCTCTCTCACCTGAACACTGAAGGTCTTAGTTGTCCATGCATTGGAGGAACTTCATGCTCGTGGTCTCAGAGTGGTGTGCATGACAATAGATGGACATGCATCTAACATCAGCATGTGCAACCTCAAGGCAAACCCTCGTGAACCCCTGAAGACCTCTTTTGCACATCCAGTGACGTGTGTTTTATTTACATAGTTAACTGCATATGATGCATTACGTTTTCCTGTCTGTACTTGTGTCAGCTGTGACTAAAAAGAATTTCTAATTGTGATTATTTTGAAGGCATACAGCCCAATAATGAACACCACTGGCCCCATCAACTGGAAATACATTGTTTATCTCAACGATGTTGAGCACACTGGCCACGGCTGAATTAATTGAGGTAATATGATTAGGGATGTGCATAGGGCCAAGTTCCAAATACTTGCATGTTTAACATAGTGAAATGAATAGTTTTTAAATTTTGAATACATTAGTATTAATTTGATATGATACCTGTTGAAACACTGTTATGGAGATGGTTTTAGAGTTAATGCAGATGTTTGTTTTTAGATGATTGACAGCCTCTTTGACACCTTGAACAGCTGCAATCCCCGTGACAAAGGATTCAAAGCTCCCCTTGGGGCTTTGAATTCGACAGAGAGTGGCGTTCTTGTTGAAAGCCAGGGAGTACTTGATCAGTTTGTCAGTGAAAGATGGCACACCCCTTCACTGATCGAAGAGGTCCTTTAAAATAGTACTATACTGTTTGCATGAAATAGGTTTATTTCACTACTCGCGTTCCTATATTCTGTATCAAGTTCATATAATGCCCTGTTCTCTTGTTCTGATTCAGGTCTAAAGAATGATTTTTTTCTCCTGTATGTGTTTTTTACTGTTGGAAATAACTTTTGTTTAGTGTTTCAGGTCTTACAGGTGTCAATATGGCATGGTATGGTATGGTATGCAGCAGGTAAGATGGCACCCACATGACTAACAACTGCTTGACGACTGTCCTGCCAGTAAAGTTTTGTAAAAGTTGTGTAATAATAATAATAACATTCAATTTATATAGTGCCTTTCAAGAAAGTCAAGGTCACTTTATAGTGAAAAATAAAATAGATAAATAAAGGAGAGAACTAAATGGCTAATTTGGAAAGGGCATGGAGAGAAAGTGAGTCTTAAGGTGAGGTTGGGGCGTGGTGGATTTCAGAAGACAGGGGTTCCAAAGAGTGGGGGCTGTGACACTAAAGGCTCTGTCACCAAAGGTCTGTAGTCTGGTACAGGGGATGGAGAGCAGAACAGAATCAGAGGAATGCAGGGTCCGGGATGATTAGTGGAGATGGAGAAGGTCGGACAGGTACTGGGGGGCAGGGGCATGAAGGAATTTATATGTGAGGAAAAGGAGTTTGTATGATATATATGTGTATGTGATATGATGTATCTTGTTCTAATTTGTTTGCTGTATGTATGATATCGTGTTAACATCATGCAGGTGTCATGTATTGCATGTTCGAGTTTCAAGCTGTCCCTGTTACGGTTTAATAATGTTACTATAGTTTGTTCAGCGACCTAAATAAAAATAAGGTCTGCAAACTGTCACACCGTGGTGAGGTCAAGTTGGGTTTTTCTTATGTCTCGTCATTTCCTGTTTTTTTTTTAAAATTTACCTGCCCTCACGTTTCAGGTCACTTGCTCTTCCTCATGTGTCACCGGTCTGATTGTTTTCCCCGCCCTGATTGTTTCCACCTGTTCCCCCGTGTATATACTGTATTGTCTGCGTCTGCCTTTGTCTTGTGCCAAAGTGTTTCGTCCTATGACTGAACACCAAAGCCTTCTTTCTTGCCTGTTCACAGCCTTAGCGTTGTTGCCCAAGTGTTTCTTTGTTTTTGCCTCGATTGAGTGATTTTTTTGTTGTAAATTTATAAGTATAGCCGTTTGTTTCATTGAGCTTAGTTTAGTTGTTTTTTCATCCTCCCTAGGAGAGATTTCAGTTAATGTTTTGCAGCCTTTTGATTTTCCTCCTTGTGTTTTTGATTTTGATAATTTTTCATAACGCAGTTTAGAGATTTTTCCTCCCTTTGGGGTGACTTTTGGTTTTCTCTAGTTTAGGCCTGTATTATAGCCTGCCTTAGCCTCACTCTGTCGAGGGTTTTTTGTTAATCCAAATAAAACAGCTCACTGCCACCTCTGCGTCTGAGTCCTGCTTCGAGTCTGGCCTGACACAAACCTGTAAGAAGCACACAGTAATTTTGTTCCCAGTTAATTGGCAGTACAGTTTACCCACACTGGATGCCACCTAAGCAAAAGATCTATGACTGTAGCTTTTTTTTCTTTTGAAGGTACCTGTCTGTCATCGGATGTGTCAACATTGACATCCTGATGCTGATGATTCCAAGTCCAGCGGTATGTCTGCACCTACCGGTTCAGCCAAGATCACTTGGAGCTTCTTTTTAATTCAATCAGAGCATCAGGTAGGGTTCACATTTTACAGCCTTTAAAAAACAATAAGAACAGATCTTTGCTGTAATTGTAGTGTGTGTTGTTGTTTTTTCCTTAAGGGGGCTGGAACAACAATCCCTCTGCAGGCCAGTTCCAGGGCATCTTCCAGCGTCTGATAGTCCGGTGTGGTGTCTCACCAAGTGGGCTAGGCAGCACAGGATGACATGGTGTCTCTATCTGCTGTCCAAACCTCCTCTGCCGAGACAGCAGATAAACTCCTTCCCCTGTTTGTTAACTTTGCAGCCCTCGTGTGTGACCACAGCTACCTTACTCCGCACTTTGCAGGTCTTGTGGACAATGCTCTGGTCTACATTGCAGGGTTTGTGGTTTGGCAGGTTCTAAGAAGGCTCTCCTACAACCTACTTGTGCTCAAAAATAATGGTGGGTTGATGATTCCATCAGAAGGCACAGTCAAGGTGGTGAGAGCAGCTGAGCAGGTGATTCGCCAGGCCCACTCAGGGCAAGCTCCTAAGGTGTCAGTGGTCATGCATGTGGTCTGTGAGGAGATTGGCACAGATGATGTGTTTTTGCGCGGGGAACATACTGGAGACACAGTTTGGCATTGACAACCACCATTCTAACCTACTGAAAGTAGTGGTGTCTGTGTTCCTCAAAATTAGGCTGCACCACATTGAAAAACTTATCTCACTCAAATACCAGTGTCAGCACAAGAAAGAAACTTTGCCAAACAGTTCTCTTTCAGGGGTTTTAGCTCCAATTCATGAAAGGCTTGTAAATACTCTTGTAAATAGTTTTCTGGAGGGATTGTTAATGTTCTTGTTCTTTCCTTGAATATTTCAAAGTTCTGTCACTTAAAACTCTGGTAATTCAAAGAACCTGTTCACTTTGAATATTTGGAATCATTTAAATCACTTTATTCATAGAGATGATGATACTGATCAGGGGGTGGTGGGAGTTCAGGAGCTGGACAGCCATCTTTGTGTCCTGCAGCGTGCAACAATGTCTGGGTCCTCAGGGGAACCACTTAAAAAAAAGAAAAGAAAGTGATGGATCCTGTACATTCCTACACGCTGTTCTGATGGTCTGATATTCAAAAAGAGTAGAGACAGCAGATTGTATGTCTACAATAATAATAATGATGATGATAGGGTGAGAATGAGATTATCATTATTATAACCATTTTAAATGGTAGCTTGGTATTTTCTCACTCTTGCATTGTTTGTACTTTTTCTCCTTTCCAGATCCAGGTCAGGATCTTTACAACTGTAGAGCCAGAGCAGGTTCTCAGGAGTAGGACACTACGGCTATAGTCTAAAGTACGTGGACTGCTTTCTCTCTCACCCTTTCTTTTTTCTTGTTCTTTTTCTTTTCATGGACCAGTTCTCAGGTTTCTTACCCTTTCACATGGTTTCATGTGCTTGATCCAAACCCAAGTGTGATTGCTCCACGTACCTCAGCAGTGCTGGTCAGTGTGTTCATCGTTTATAATCTGGAAGTGTTCATTTTTTGTATGTAGGCTGGATTGCTTTATAGAATGTGAGGTGTCTGCACATAGATGCACAGTTCACATGCTGCTTACTCCAGTACCATAAACAAAGCTGCCACACCGTTCTAAACAGATCTCTGAGTGTAAACGGCACGGTTCCAATTTTGTAAATGTATTTCTGTTTTACTTAAAAGAATAGTTCACCAAGAATGAAAATTCAGTCATCATCTACTCACCCCCTTGCGGAGAAGAAGTTATGGAAGAATGATCCTATCTTTATTTAAAAGCGTAGATTTTCAGTTTGAGAGCATTTCTGCTGCTTTCTTTTAAAATGTGTGCTTGGACTCAAAACATCACATCCTTGTGCTGACATTTCTTTTTCTCGCACTCAAATATGCCAAATCTAAAGTCTACGCTCTCAGATCTAAAGTCTGCACTCTCAGATCTAAAGTCTGCACTCTCAGATCTAAAGTCTGCACTCTCAAATCTAAAGTCTGCGCGCCCAGATCTAAAGTCTGCACTCTCAAGTCTAATGTACTCGCACTCCCTCATAATAAGCACGTCCTCAGTTTGAGGCGTCTGCTCAGACTGAAGGATATCCCTCCCTGCACTTAAATTAGTGTGTTTCACTAGCCAATAGGGAGGCAGCTAGAGTGTGGACTAATCTTGGGTGTTACTTCGCCCTTTTTGTGCACAGGGCGGGTATATGGTCTGTTTGTAAAACTGCTTCTCTCTTAAAATACACCAATTTACCATACTAGCCAGCTGTTTGAATCGTCGCCTATTTAGGACGCCAGTTTATTTATGTATAATTAATCTTAAGTAATCCTAAAAAGAGTTTAGATTTTTTCTAATTTCATATTAGTGGGATATATTTTATATACTATAAATACTCTTAGCAGCAGAGCAGTGTTACGACAGATGAATGGTTAGCAGTACACTGCTATCTATTGTAATTTGAACCATGGGACGCCGGTTCACATCCCGGTTGCCGCACTCTTGCTGCATGTCATTATGATTTTAAATTGAAATCAATTAATTACTGTTACAGTAACAGAATCCGTGTAACCAGCTGATTTTCTTATTGAAACGTTTAACAAGAGATGATGGGTGAATAGGTTAGGCTACGTGATTAAAAAGGTATAGCCTAATGTAAAATAAGCTATGATGGTTTTCAGGCATGCCACTTATTAAAGCAAAGAGCCTCCAGAAAGTTGAGGGGAACCTGTCCTTCAATAAAAATAGTATTTGTGAAGTTATTCTGTCACTCTGCAGTCACTTTGGGCCCCCTGCACTCTGTTCTACACCGCCTGATGTTTCTCTGTTGTCCCTCCCCACAAGACCACAGAGTCCTTTGATAGAGGCTAGAATACATCATAGATACCCACCACTGATGATACTTTCTGAAGAGAAACTAGTCTACCTAGTAACGGTTGCCTATTTGTCAAGTGCGTATGAAAGTCGGCCAAACATTTATTTTTGGATTGGTCTATTACGTAGTGGCATAAAACAACAAGGAAGTGTCAGACAGACACAAACCACACATCTCTGTCTTCAGTGGACATATACTGTTTTGGAGATATTTACAGATATGTAAAATGTTAAACATTTTGGGTGGATCGGCCCAATCCATCCTCAGTGAAAGTACAGTGTCACGGATCTGTTAGCACCGACCAATAAAAAAACAAAAAGTCTTTGGAAATTTGGCTTGAAATTGTAAAAATGCATACATGGTATCAAGCAGAGCGAAAATAAACGTTTAGAACTACTGGAACTAGGTTAAGTTAAAAAACTTCTTTTCAGTGTATTTTACCAGATTTTTTTCCAATCTCACTCTGTGAAATAATAGAGATCAAACCAGAGCTGGTGATTGTTGGAAAATTGGAAAGATTAACCAAGACGCTTTGGTGAGTTTTATTTTGTTTCTGTTGTGTGTGTGAGTTTACGAGGCAATAAGACTGATCTTAATTTGGTAAAAGGGAGAAATTCCCCCCCAAATTCCAACGGACGCGGATGCACTGCATTTCGTGTGCGCTGCAGTTACTGCAGAAATATGCAGCCACTCTAGTTAATGTCCCAGAAGCGGGCCTTCACTTAATTTACACAAAGCACCTCGAGCAGCAGGAAGCCAAAAGAAACTACGTAGCATTTTTACACATGTAGAATCATATTTCGAAGCACATAAACCAGGAAAATGACCAAATCTGAGCATGTAAACAAAGTCTGGATGCTCCTAACCCTAACCCTGGTGGGAGTGGTGATGAGTTTGTTTATTAGACTAAAAGTAGTGAAATTGGTTCCTTTGTTCCTCTGGGTGGCTTTAAATGGTAAATGGACTGTATTCAACACCTTCTTCTTTTGACCACTCAAAGTGCTTTTACACTACATATCTCATTCACACACCAGTCATACACGGATGGCATTAGCTGCCATACAAGGTGCCAACTTGACTAACTAACCAATCAGTTTTAGGAGCTAACCATTCATACACATTCACACACTGATAGAGCATGAAACGGGCCTGGCCCGTTTTGATTGACAGCTTTGTAGAGCCTGAACCCATTTGCAGCCCGATGTTATTTAAATGTGTGCATATGGCATCTGTTTCACCTCCTCAGAATCCATTTTTGCACCTGTCTCGCGCAGATTGAAACATGATCGCTCATTTACCGTGCAGGTCATAGCGCAAGTCTGAGCCTGGCCCGGGCCCGATTCAAGTGATAAAAATTATGCTCGAACCCGCAAAGATTCCCAGCTCTACACACTGTTGGCACAGCCTTCAGGAGCAATTTGGGGTTCAGTATCTTGACATGCAGACTGGAGGAGCCAGGGATCGAACCGGCCATAAGGCCAAATTCAAAGCCAATATCAGAAAACTTATTTTTAAAATATTTCAAATCTGGATTTAAACTAACTCACAATACTTTTGTGGGACAAACTCGTTCTTCTTTCTTATTTTCTAATTTAATGGAGAAAGCTTCTCAAAGTGAAAGTTCAGTCTAGCCCTGAATGCACTCATACAGCGGGGGGAACTATGCTGAGCGATGCACCTCACTTCTTCTGGTCCACAGGTCAGCTTGTCGATTTCTCAACCTGCAAGCCTCTTGTTCTGAGTCCCCTCTGGAAATAATTAACAACTGTGAGAATTATTCATCCTCACGATTCACCGTCACCTCTCACTATCACAGATCCTAATAACAAAGTTCTGCATGAACGCATCGAGTATCAGCTGATAAGACTTGGCACAGCGTGACTCAATGCACCCAGACAAAGAATTTATTTTACATCTGCCAAATGGATGGATAATATTAATAAAGATTATGTGTTCAAATAAATTTAATGAGTGAATGGAATAAAGATATCTAAACATAACTGAGAGGGCCTAATATTAAATGTATAACATCCATCATTCTTCATCTTTTCCTTTCAATCCCTTTATCACTCCTCTTCTCCTGTGTTAACTCTTTACTTTTCTCACCTCACACCTCCCCTTCACATCTTCAAATCAAATCAAATTTTATTTGTATAGCCCAAAGTCACAAAGTACATTTGCCTCGGAGGGCTTTACAATCTGTACAGGGAGTGACACCCTCTGTCCTTAGACCCTCGGTTCCAGTGAGGAGAAACTTGCCCACAAAAACCTTTAACAGGGAAAAAATGTGGAAAGAAACCTCAGGAAGAGCCACAGAGGAGGGATCCCTCTCCCAAACATATTGTAGAATTACAATGACTGACAAAATGACAATGAATTACAATGAATGATAAAATAACTACAGTAGCAGTGGAACCTGTGGTAGAGATAGAGAGACACAGATGCACAGCAGCAGCAAATCATCAACTAACTATAAACTGTAATGGAGATATGGTAACAATAATGACAGTAATAATAATAAGTAATAATATATGTAGTGGACGTCATGCAGGATCACAGCAGCAGCCACGATCCATGAGAACCTGCTGGACAAGAGAGCATAGATAGATATTTTTAGATATGATGGTGCCTGACCATGAAGAGATTTGTAAGTAAGGAGGATAATTTTAAATTCTATTCTAGATTTAACAGGTAGCCAATGCAAGGAAGCCAAAATGGGAGAGATGTGATCTCTGATCTTGGTTCCTGTCAGAACACGTGCAGCAGCATTCTGAATTAACTGCAAAGTCCTAAGAGACTTATTAGAGCAGCCTGATAACAAAGAGTTACAATAGTCCAGCCTAGAAGTGTCACATCCAGCCCCTGCTCCGCCTACTCCAGTCTCCCGGTTTCCTGCTTTGTCACGCCCTAATCACCTGTGCATTTAAACCCTTTGTTTCCCATTCCCCAGTGCCAGATTGTCAGTGTACCATGTGTCCTACTTTCCAGCGTTTCCCTAGTGTGCTTTTCGGTTTTGACCTTTGCCTGTTTTGGGACCCTGCCTTTGCCTTACTCCTTTGGATTGTTTGTTTGCCTTACCTGACTGATCTCCCGTGTACCGAACCATGGATGGTAATTAAAGACTGGTTACCTCCTGTATCTCCCTGCCGAGTCCTGCAGTTAAGTCCTGTGTCCGTGCCTTGTAACAGAACAATCTGGCCAGCCATGGACTGAGCAGACTCGGAGTCTGTTCACGCCGCTGTCCGGACCCAGGGGACCCGGATTCATCTCTTTGTGCCTGTCTCTCTGCGTCCACAGGTGATCCACTGGGCCCACACCTCAAGAGTTGCTTGCCACCCGGGAACTGCTCGAACCATCTTCATCATCAAGCAGCGCTTCTGGTGGTCTGCCATGGAGAAAGAGGTGGGAGAATATGTGGCTGCCTGTCCTGTCTGTGCGAGGAACAAGGTCTCCCGGCAACCTCCAGCGGGTCTTTTGCAACCCCTCCCGGGTCAAAAAAAGAAATAAACTTTTATTCCTATGTTTTGGATAGCGGAAAGCGGAAACCGAGGACCCTCTGCCCGGAAGTGTTTTTCTAAAGATTTCTTTTAACTATATCATCAACGTTTTTCAGCACAAACACTGTGTGTGTCACCATTGATATTATGATATTATAAAAAGTTAATCACTTCTCTGTTTAATGTGCTTTTTATAATGTCTGTTTTTAGACAGAGCTTGTTATCAGCAGACCTTTTGAGAAGGAAAAATGAAATTTCCTGTCTTGTATCTTTAACAAGACTGGGAAAACACTTCCGGGCAGAGGGTCCTCGGTTGTCCAATCAGATTGTAGCTCGCAAATCGTCAGTGGACGAGCATTCTGGGTAGTGTAGGCCTTTCCGCTATCCAAAACATAGGAATAAAAAGTTTATTTTTCAGGCTAGAAGGAGAAAAAAAAACATACTGAGGGCCACAACATGAAGCTTTTTTATTGTTGAATTATCAGTGACACTTTGGGGTGTTTGTGCTGAGAAACGTTGATGATATTATTAAAAGAAATTTTTAACAAGACGAGAAAAACACTTCCGGGCAGAGGGTCCTCGGTTGTCCAATCAGATTGTAGCTCGCAAATCGTCAGTGGACGAACATTCTGGGTAGTGTAGGCCTTTCCGCCAACCAAAACATACGAATAAAAGTTCATTTCTCAGGCTAGAAGGAGAAAAAAACCATACTGAGGGCCACAACATGAAGCTATTTTATTGTTGAATTATCAGTGACACTTTGACGTGTTTGTGCTGAGAAACGTTGATGATATTATTAAAAGAAATTTTTAACAAGACGAGAAAAACACTTCCGGGCAGAGGGTCCTTGGTTGTCCAATCAGATTGTAGCTTGCAGCGTCATGTATCGCTGTGGTCGGGTTATTATTGGAGTGAATCAGCTGGACAGCTGGAGCTCTGCTCTGAGCGTCTCTTACCAGCGCAAACGGATTATACTGGAATCAATGGACAACCCAGAGTGTTTCATACAGACGCAGAAGGGTACCTTTTACGTCGGTATCAGACGTCAAGGGGCGTGACAAAGCGTCGGTATTTTACGCGTTGGGAATGAGAGTGGGTTGTGCATGTAGTCCAAGATATGAGCAAGCAAACCTATTACGCCACTGTAAAATCTCTTTGATCCATAATTTCTGAAAGGTTGATACACTTGATCTCAGGACCATGCTGACTGTTCACTCACTCAGTATCAAGCAAATTTAATCATTTTTGAGCAATTCAGCCTCAAAGGTTATTATTTTGAATTGAAAAAGGCATTATGTACAATATTTACTGTACTGTAAAATCTCTTTGATCCACAATTTCTCACAAAGGTTGATACACTTTGTCTAATCCTTACGTCAATCCTGAGATCAAGTGTCAATTATCTCATCACGGGAAAACTGAGGAAAATTATCTTGTTTCCACGGGAAAACGGCAAGAAAACCACCTTGGTAAGCTGTTTTCCCTGTTGGACTGGCCACTGTCGGTCTCGGAGGTTGCATTCGGTCCATGCACCCTCACGTAGATTGGGATTGGGATTGGGATCAGTCTGTCGGTAATGTCTGAATAATCAGCTGCTCTGCAATGAAGAGTACAGATAGCTGTGCTAATGCTACCTGAGCAAGAACAAGTGGCTGCTTTTGGTGCACTGTGCTGCTTCACTCAAAGGAAGGACTAGTTAACCTCAAAGTCACATTAGCACAGTTGTTATCCTGAATACAGACGGTGGAAATTTCTCCAGCATATAATCACATCCAAACAATGTTGTGAATGATGCATCAGGTGCAGCAGCCCCTCATACCATTTCAATTAGGATTCATCAAACAACAGGACAGAACTGCAGAGTGAGCTGGGCCTCCACATGACAGCACTGCTTCCTCTCTTAGTTTCTTGAGAATAAGAGTAGATTACTAATTTTCTTCCGCTTTCTTCTTTAATTGCCGTCTTTTTCTTACTATCCCCCTTTCTCTTCATTCTTCATTCCCCTGCTTCCCACTCTCTCTTCCTTTCTCTTGTCCATCCTTTCTTGTTTGTCACTTAACTCTTTTAACCATCTCTTTTCTGTTTTTGCACCCCCTTTCTTTCCTTCATGCACACACACACACACACACACACACACACACACACACACACACACACACACACAGAAGTAATGTTTAGGGGGCTTGTTAATTATTCAGGGAAACAAAGTGCTGCAGTCCTGATCCAGCCATGTTTAATCTCTATAATCTTTCAGAGGACAAAAACAGAAAAACACACACACACACACACACACACACACACAAATGCTATTAATTTTATTTATTTAGTATTTGCTATTTTCAGCAGAGATATAAGTAGGATTTTGCTGGGAGAAGGTTGCCTTGACTGGATGCGAAAGCTGCTGTGGCTGTCTGTTTCTTGTGGTTTCATAGTTGAGTACCTGTCACTGGCTGAGCACTGTGTCCTGCACCATCACTTCAGCCTGAATCCATGCTCAAATCCACAGGACTTCAACATGAGGTGTAATGGAGAGAAGGTTTCCCAAATTTTTAAAACAAATATGTCTTGAGATACATTACATTTTTGGGTTAATGATACATGGGACATTAAAAACAGTATGTGGGGTTTTAAATGACTAATTATCAACATCATATAGCTTTAATGTAGAGTTAACAACAACCAGATACACAACATGTACGTAGTGTAAGTTGTGTCTTTTTCCCCCAAACTTACAGCTATTTCATGTGAAAAAAGAGGAGGAAACCTGTTTGTTAAGGTTTAATTGAAAAAATGATTTTGACCTAACGTCCAACTAAAAAGACTAGGAACTTTACTACTACTCTACTATATTGTAGGGACTGTAGGGACAGATTTTATGGGGACACTGACTTGGTTTTGAGTTTGTTGTTTTGTGTTTCCTGTTTTATTTTGTAATTCTCCCCTTTGTGTCTTGTGTATTCCGACTTCCTGTCTTTGTTGTGCTTTTCCGCTGGTTTTTGGATATGACCAAATAAAAATAAAAAAGACCTCCTAAGTCCTTTCTGACCATTTTTCCTTTACCGCAATGGACTTCATAAGACTTCATTCATAAGACGACTGCGGTTGTCACACCGGTTAGGTCAAGCTGGGTTTTTTGTCTTGTCACTTCCTGTTTTATTTTGAAAGATAACTCTCCTCTCGTTTCAGGTCACTTGCCCTTCCTCATGTGTCACCGGTCTGATTGTCTTCCCCGCCCTGATTGTTTCCACCTGTTCCCTATTACCTGGTGTATATATTGTCTGCGTCTTCCTTTGTCTCGTGCCGAGGTGTTTCGTCTCCTGTAGCGTGCACCAAAGCCCTTTTTCATAGCACACAGTCACAGCATCATAGCTCCAGTGTTCTTTTGTTATCTACCTCGTAAGAGTGATTTTTTGTTGTACTTCCTAGTCTAGCCCTTTTGTTTCTTTATATTTAGCCTAGAGTGTTTTCAGCCTCGTTTGAGCGCCTTAAGTTAAAGTTTCATAGCCTTTTGTTTTTCCTCGTTAAGAGTGATTTTAATTTTGTTAATCTTTAATAAGAGAAGTTTAGAGTTTTTTTCCTCCTTTGGAGTGATTTTTTGTTTCCTCTAGTTTAGGCCTTCTTTCATAGCCTCACTCAGTCGAGGATATAGTGGATCTGAATATAACAGCTGTCAGCCAAACTCTGCATCTGAGTCCTCCTTGAGTCCGTCCTGACAGTACACTTTGGCCAGTATGGACTCAGCAGAGGCTGGCCAGTGGGCGGCTACATTACAGGTTCAGGAAGCCCACATCGCTTGTCAGGAGGAGCTTCAGACGGCGATGGCATCGCTTTTCTGAGAGCTTTCGTCCCAGGTGAGAGAGCTGGTGCACCACCTACGGCAGAAAACCCAGCCACCTGCAACGCCGGAGTCTCCAGCAGCAGCAGTGGCTCCGTCCCAGGGCACAGGGGTGGAATCAAGCTAGCGCCCCCGGAGCGTTTCTCTGAGGAACCGGGACAGTGCAGGGCTTTTCTCATTGATTGCTCGATCCATTTTGAGCAGCTCCCGCAGGCTTTCGTCACCGACAGGTCAAAGATTGCTTTTATTATTTCCCACCTGACAGGGAGAGCTAGAGCTTGGGCCACCACAGAGTGGGCTTGTGACTCTCCGCTTTGCTCCTCCCTCACGGACTTTAAGACTGCCCTCATGAGGACTTTTGATCCTGTGTCCACCGACAGGAAAAAGGCCAGGGAGCTGAGCAGACTGACACAGGGCAGGGACTCGGTGTGCGACTACGCCATCCGCTTTCGCACCCTGGTGGCGAAGAGTGGCTGGAATAACACCGCCCTGTACGACATCTTACTGAAGGGGCTGGCGGCTCACATCCAGGAGCTGCTGCTGCCCCTGGACCTGCCTGCAGACCTCATCTCACTTGCTATCCGGACAGACAACCGTTCGCACAGTGGTTCGACGTCGGAGAGGTCTCCACGCTTCGCAGCCCTGGACAGGCAGGCTCTCTGGTATTCCTTGCCAGAGCACGGTCTTCCCTCTTCCACCGCCAGGGAGGAGGAGCCCTTGCAGCTTGGCAGGACGAGGCTGAAACCGGAGGAGCGACGACGACGCCAGCAGGAGGGCAGCTGCTTTTACTGCGGCAAATTAAACCACCTCGTTGCCGCCTGTCCGGCCAGAAAACCCCGGGAGGTGAGTCATTCCCCAGCCACAGCCATTGTAACGCGTAACCTGACGCCTGTTAAGGTAACTCATCATGCCACCACTATTGACATTAAGGCGCTCATAGACTCTGGGGCCGACGAGAGCCTAATTGACTGGGGTTTGGCGGAGAAATTGGGGTTAAAATCAGAGCCCCTGGCAAGGCCCATCAGGGCCAGAGCTCTTAATGGTAAGGATCTGTTCATAATCACGCACATTACAGAACCATTGGAACTGCAAATCCAGGAGCATAGAGAACTCCTGAATTCATATTCAATTGAAACACCCTCTCAGTCTCTAGTCCTGGGAAATCCCTGGTTGTGTCAGCACACCCACATGTAAACTGGAAAACAGGGGCAGTCATGGGATGGGGGAAAGAGTGTGTAGACCACTGCAAACCTGTTTCGGTCCGGGGGCTTAACATGACTTCCATTAACAATTCTTCTGTCACATCAGCCACAGACTCTGAGAACCCCGATCTGAGATCCGTGCCCCCTTGCTACCACCACCTCAGCGAGGTTTTTAGCAAAAGCAAGGCCATATCACTTCCCCCACATTGGCCCTATGACTGCGCCATAGACCTGATTTCTGGCTCCCCCATTCCTAAAGGGAGGTTGTACTCCATCTCCGGCCCGGAGAGGGCAGCAATGAACGAGTACACTGAGTCATCGCTGAAGGCGGGGCTTATCTGTCCTTCCTCGTCAGCAGCGGTGGCCGTTTTTTTCTTTGTGGGGAAAAAGGACGAATCTCTTAGGCCCTGCATTGATTACAGCCCCCTAAACATCTAAAAATCGTTAGCCCCTGCCCCTCATGACATCCGTTGTTGACCAACTCCAACAAGCTAAGGTATTTACCAAGTTAGATTTACGCAACACTTATCATTTAATCAGCATCGGGGGGGTGATGAATGGAAAACCGGGTTTAACACTCCTAGTGGCCATTATGAGTATCTGGTCCTGCCTTTTGGTCTTACCAATGCCCCAGCTGTTTTCCAGGCCAATGATGTGCTCCGGGACTTTTTAGACCGGTTTGTATACGTTTACCTTGACGACATACTCATCTACTCTCCCGATCAAGAGACCCATAGAAACCATGTGACCCAGGTTCTCCAACGTTTGTTAGATAACAAGCTCTATGTAAAGGCAGAAAAGAGCGAGTTTCATGCCGACACCATCTCCTTCCTGGGCTCGTAGCCCCTGAAAGGGTGCAGATGGATCCGGCTAAAGGGAGCACTGTGGCTGAACGGCCCACACCTGATAGCCGCAAAAAGTCCAGCAGTTCCTCGGTTTTGCTAACTTTTATAGGCGGTTTATCAGAATTTTCGATACCGCTCATGAATTTAGCGGAGCGGGCGCCACCGGGACAAGGCAGAGGGTGGCGCCGGACAGACTGATTGGGGCGCACGGCGCATCCAGGTTCACCCAGGGCTCAAATGTGGCCAGGACCGGCGCTGCTTGGTCCATCCTGACTTTAAGGATATTTGAATAGGGGTACCAAGAACCAAAGAGCTGTCAGGGGTGTTGATGATTGTGTTGTAATATATGTTAAAAGAGTCATGTAAGAAAGGGTATCTCAAGTCCTATACAGTAAAGAGGTTTCAGGTCAAAGGTTAAGAGCAAATTGTTGGGGCATCTTGGGAGAGGGGCCTCTCTTTTCTTCTGTCCCTATCTTACACTGATTTATACTATTGTTTATTTAAACTGCATGTATTGTATTGATAAAAGAATTAAAGGAAGCCGCAGATTTGATAAAAGCCCTTTGGGAGGCGGTTTTAGACCGGCCTAAAAACCTGGACAATACACTAGGTGAAGTTCAGGTCAGTTATAAAGGAATAACTGGGAGTGTAGGGGATAATATTTGTAGATAAACGCTCTCTCTGCCGTTTGGCTGACGAGTCACGACTGATGTTTTTTTGTTAGATATTCTGCACTTCATAAGGTAGCATAAATTTAGATTTAAAGGAAAAAGGATAAGGAAGCGGCAGAGCATGCTGAATTAGGACAGTATGAATGAGTAGTCTTTAGAATAGATTGTTGATTGTGATTTTGTTTTTGATTTTGTTATATTGTGTGTTTTTGAGTTAAAGTTAAGTATATGACAGGCCGGAGAGGGACTCCCTCCTCCCTTTTTCTGTCTCTCTCTCTCTCTCTCTCTCTCTCTCTCTCTCTCTCTCTCTCTCCTCTCTCTCTCTCTCTCTCTCTCTCTCTCTCTCTCTCTCTCTCTCTCTCTCTCTCTCTCTCTCTCTCTCTCTCTCTCTCTCTCTCTCTCTCTCTGTCTCTCTGTCGAAAGAGACATCAGCGCTGCAGGCTGAAATTGTGTGTCTTTATGAGTGTGTGTGCTTGGAGTTTGACCACTTTGTTTTAGAAATGTGGTTACTATTCCAGTGTTAATTATTATTTAATTATAATTAATTATTATTATACTATTAGGATTAAGTTTATGGTATACAGACTTTTTTGGAAGACATTTAATTTGATAAATAAATCTATGAGCCTTTTTTTAAGGACGTTCCCTATAAGATTTAAATAACTTGTCATGAGCTTCCGAGAGATAACTCTGTGTAAAAGATCCTTTGTTCCTTGCATCTGTGGGAGAGACACGGAGAGACAGGTGGAGGCTGAACAGGTGCCACAGGAACCAGCTCGTCGACGTCGACATCAGACTCCTAGAGCCAGTACTGTTTTTGTTCACAAACTCTTTCTATACCTGCTGAAAATATGAGTGTATATGCATTTAGGATCATTAGAAGTTGGTATCTATTTGCTTATATTTATGAGCTAATATTGGGGTATTTTACAATTTGAAGTGGGGAATAGCACTGTTTTATGTGCTATCTAAAAAGACTTAAACTGAGAGTTAAAATGTACTGTACAAAGAGTTAAACAGTGTTGTGGATTCAATTTGAGATTGTTTTAAGAATTTGAGATGAATAGTTGTGAGTTTGGATGCTTGTTTTGTTGCAAATAATAGCAGCCAGTGATAGCTGAGCTTTGGAGAAAGTGTTTCATTTTTGAAAATTCGTATATGGTTGGATTGTTGACATACTGGGACTTTGTCATCATAACCTGTTAGACCTTTGGTAGTTAGATTGACATTGTGTGGGTTTGGTAATTGTAATTTTTATTATATTAATAGATCCCCTGGGGTCCTTTAAGGTTGGCAAATTTACTACCTGGGTTTATTGACTGTGGCAAAAAAAATAAAATAAAAAAAAATCACAAGTTAATTAAATAAATTAATAATCTTAAGTTATTTTAGTTTAAGTTGATTATTTGATTAATTAGTTGATTGATTGCCTGATTAATTAGTAAATTGTATGAAAAAGCAACATAAAGCTAAATATATGAGCTAAAATGCCAAAAAAGGATGATAAAACCTCAAAAGTAATCACGCCTCTTAATGTAGTTCGAAACAATAATCCATTAATAAAAGAGATCCCACAGATCTCAACAAAATGATCCTGCCGTTGGCCAGAGATTGAGCACCCCTGGCCAGTGGAAGGAACCTTTTATCCTGATGTAATTAAAAAACTACAGGTGCTTGTATCTGCATATAAAGCAGAACAGAAAAGAGGGAAAAATGCAGAGAAACGTGAAAAAAAAGACATACAGAACTTGCGATGCTCAAGTTGTTTAAAAATGAGGGACAGAAGTGGAGGGCCTGCAAAGGAGAAAAAAGAAGAAGGTCCTGGAAAAAATTGGATGTGGCTGAAGTTAATACACCTTTTTCACATACGGACCCAGAGAGGAAACCTCCACCTTATGAAAACAAAGTGGAATTCCGGGAACTTTATCTTCAGCTCCCAGTGATTAGTCATGAAGGAAGCTATCGAATTATGGATGACGAGGACAGGATACAGTAATTGAATTTGTACAAGCTGACACCACCATAAAGATGTATCCAAGTTCAAAAAGCAAGAAGAAAACAACACGACTGGAAACAAAAGGAGGAGGAGGATTGAGAAACAGGAAGACAAACTTTGGAGATAACACTGATCAAAGTGACTTGGAGGAAAACTTGGGTGGCTATGACCCTGCAGTCTGCCGGATACTGGCTAGAGTGGAAAAGGAAGGGGACAAGATATCAAGGAAAAAGGACATGGGAAAAGAAGATGATAGCTCCAATGAAAGTGAGGTTGGAGACAGTGATGAAGTCTGGGGGAGTAGAGGTGCTTCAGCTTCGAGAGGATTTTTCCACACATCCAGCACTAGAATTGAAGAAGATAGACAGAAAGCAGTAAGAGACATTGAAGAAAGCATAGATGACTGCATGTAAAGTTTGCTTGGAACTCCCAGCCCTGATCGCCAAAGAGCATTGGAGGACCAATTGGAGGGACTGCAGATACAGAAAAAAGAGTTACAGAAGAGGGCTCCTTGAGATCAGCTCTGAGATATGCACTGCGTTCAAGAAAAGAGGAGAGGGCTGATAAAATCTGTCCAGTCATTATCAGAGGACCGGATTTGGAGTATAAGCCCTGGCAGAGCACAGATATGTCAGACATCCTTGAGAAGGTACCTACTCTGCAGGGTGGAGCATATCTCTTATATTAAAAATAACGCCCACTGCATCTGTCATGAAACAGGCTACCTGCCCTAGCAACCTGCCGTAACTAA
This sequence comes from Collichthys lucidus, assembly GCA_004119915.2. Classification (NCBI taxonomy): domain Eukaryota; kingdom Metazoa; phylum Chordata; class Actinopteri; family Sciaenidae; genus Collichthys; species Collichthys lucidus. The sequence goes on along the minus strand of CM014096.1, from coordinate 28,768,613 downwards.
TGTATACAAGCAGCGCAGATCTGCCGCTGATGTGCATTCACATTCATATTTGATATTAGCCGACCTTGTTTGGTTTTGTTTTTTTCCTTTAAAGAAACACATTTGTTTACGTTGTCCGTTACAAGACGGGCACCGGACACTTTTATTTTCCACTGGTTACAGCGCACGCACGCACGTGCGTGTCACTGTCATCTAGCGGGCCAGATATAATTGATGGCGGGCCGGTTTTGGCCCGCGGGCCGCTAATTGCTGACCACTGGTCGATGGTGTCATCTCCAGGTAGAACAACTGTAAAAAAGTTCTGTGAGAGAAGCACCATCTCCTGGTCATACCCTGTAATTAAATGAGTAGGTGGAGTTACAGTAAAAAATAGACATGCCCAGGAGAAGGAGGTCACTCCGGCCACCGAACTTGGCAGCAGTAGCGGTTTTAGGTACGGGCGGACAGGGCAGCCGCCCGGGGCGCCACCTCGTGGGGGGCGCCATGAGCGCCCGAAAATGAAAAAAACCTCGCGAATTTTCGATACCACTCATTAAGTCAGCGGAGCGGGCGCCCCCGTGGGCGTGGGGTTGACGACGAGGTAGAGGGTGCACCGGACAGACTGATCAGGGCGCACGGCGCGTCCAGGGGCGCACGAGAAAATCTCCGTCCCGGGGGGGGGGGGGGGGGCTTCGCCCAGGCTCGCCCAGGGCGCAAATGTGGCCAGGACCGCCGCTGCTTGGCAGGCAGTTGGCTGGAAGACGGCTGCCATTCAGCTGGCTTTTAGCTTGGAACTTTTGATTTGCTACTACTGTATAGTTAAGATTATGTTTACTAATTATCATTTTTGTTAACATTGTAAACATGCATGTTAATATTTTGTTCATTGGGACTCTGTGTAGTCCTGAAGGGGTGAATATGATGTGCACACATAGATGCATAGTTTCATACTAATGCTAGTACTATGATATACATATGGTTTACATCAAGATAATAGTTTGGCCTGCTATCTGTTATCTTGGTCCATCCTGACTTTAAGGATATTTGGATAGGGGTACCAAAGAACCAAAGAGCTGCCAGGGGTGTTGATAATTGTGTTGTAATATATGTTAAAAGAGTCATCTAAGAGAGGTTTCTCAAGTCCCCTTCAAGTCCTCAATGTGCTTAAGGGAGAGATTTCGGGTCAAAGGTTAAGAGCAAATTTATGGGGTGCCGTTTGTAAAGCGTCTCGCTCTGAAAATAACAGCAACATTTTGTCACATTTAGCTAAAAACGATGTTTAAAAAACTGGTTTGAATTTTTGAGAGTCACTTTTTTGCACATTTAGAACAATATTTGTGAACTTAGAGATATTTTAAATATTTAAATCCAAATGTTAAATGTAAGATCTAAATGCTAAATATAAATATAAATGTTAAATATAAACCTAAATGTTAAATATAAATGTAAATGTTAAATATATACCTAAATATAAATGTTGAAGCTAAATGTTAAATATATATCTAAATGTTAAATATAAATCTAAATCTAAATGTTAAAGCTAAATGTTAAATATATATCTAAATGTTAAATATAAATCTAAATCTAAATGTTAAAGCTAAATGTTAAATATATATCTAAATGTTAAATATAAATCTAAATCTAAATGTTGAAGCTAAATGTTTCGGGTGAAACTAAATATTTAGCTAAAATGCAAATTCCAATGACGTAACCGGAAGTGCCAAAATAAAAGCTCGAGAAGGTCAGAGCGTCTTTATAGTGGCAAATAATGAATAAAACCGATCTTATCCGGGGAAATGGACTCTTGGACTTGGATTATCGTGATAATAACTACCAAGATGAACAAACACGTTTGGAGAAACTTTATTTGAAGAGTACTTTGAGTTTTTAGTGTCACTATTATGAAGGGTGCGGGACTTATAACCTGTAGCCACTATGGCCAGCCACAAGGGGGCTCACTGTGACTTGACTCATTTATTTACATGTTTGCAGAGGTATGTCCGACCGTAGTGTTTACCGGGGTTGTTACGACCGCTGGCCTGTGTTATTGTTTGTGTTCGCCTTCTTTTTCTCCTCTCCTCCTCCCCTCTAAGTTCTGCCCCTTTTCCTTTGCGCACTGATGACTGATCTGGGTTACCTGTGGCCACTTAAGCGGGTGGGGCATATATAGGCAGAAGGTGGAGCCCCCTCTCTCTCTCATCCTGCGGTCGGTCTGTGTGGCAGAGACCGGGTGGGGTTGGTCCTGAGTTAACTCGTTCTCTTCTTTATTTTACAAATAAACCTATTTTGCTGGTGACCTTGTTTATCGTTTTCTGCCAGGACTCCCGGTTATTTAATTCTATGTTACTCCCTCATCCCCTGGCCCAACTGGGGACGTAACAGGGGTGAACGCGGGCGGGTGTAGACGATCCTACACCGCGAAAATGACAGATCAGTCAAAGTGTTAGTTAGTTATTATCACGATAATCCATGTCCAAGAGTCCATTTCCCCAGATAAGATGGGTTTTATTCGTTATGTGCCACTATAAAGACGCTCTGACCTTCTCGAGCTTTTATTTTGGCACTTCCGGTTACGTCATTGGAATTTGCATTTTAGCTAAATATTTAGTTTCACCCGAAACATTTAGCTTCAACATTTAGATTTAGATTTATATTTAACATTTAGATATATATTTAACATTTAGCTTTAACATTTAGATTTAGATTTATATTTAACATTTAGATATATATTTAACATTTAGCTTTAACATTTAGATTTAGATTTATATTTAACATTTAGATATATATTTAACATTTAGCTTCAACATTTATATTTAGGTATATATTTAACATTTACATTTATATTTAACATTTAGGTTTATATTTAACATTTATATTTATATTTAGCATTTAGATCTTACATTTAACATTTGGATTTAAATATTTAAAATATCTCTAAGTTCACAAATATTGTTCTAAATGTGCAAAAAAGTGACTCTCAAAAATTCAAACCAGTTTTTTAAACATCGTTTTTAGCTAAATGTGACAAAATGTTGCTGTTATTTTCAGAGCGAGACGCTTTACAAACGGCACCCCATACAAATTGTTGGAGCATCCTGGGGGAGGGGCCTCTCTTTTCTTCTGTCCCTATCTTATACTAATTTATACTATTGTTTATTTAGACTGCATGTATTGTATTGTATTGTATAAGGGTTTGTCCCGCATAGTTCGAGAGAGTCTCTCATCATTCGGCCAGGGGCTCCCCAAGTAATGTTTTACTTGATCACGATACAGAGTTTATTCTAATAAATGTGGTCTACTACTAAGACAGTGTCGGCTAAGTTTTTCTTCAACCATCTTCAACTGCATCACCACTGAATATACGATAGGGTGTACCTCCGACCTGTTACAAGCTTTATGTTGGAATGCAGGTGCCATTCTGATCATTACTATGGTAACCGAGGTTAGGGGCTAGGGCTGTCTCACTCTCTTGATATAGCAGAAGCGTAATGACAGAAGCAACGTAGAAACTTCTACAAGGTCAGATAACAATGTTGGACCACAAAGGGTGAACATATTTTCTTGTTTATCACCCATCAGCATATATTCTAGATACAGTCGTCCCTCGCTATATCGCGGTTCACTTTTCGACGTCACTGTTTCGCAGGATTTTTTTCAGTGTAATTTTGCATGCTTTTTTTTTACAGCATGCTGTACAGTATGAACGTGCATCGTCCTAAATTGGCTACGGGAGAACTGCACATGTATTCAGCGTCCTGTTTAAGGGAGTACTGTACAAAATGCGTGTAAAAAGGTGTATAAAAGTGTGTAGTTAGGGGTTTTACGGCCTTAAAACATGTATAATAATTGTAAAACTTACTTCGCGGATTTCGTTTATTGCGGGTTATTTTTAGAACGTATCCCCCGCGATAAACGTGGGACCACTGTACATTGAATGAGAGCATTCATTGACATAGAGTGTAGGTGTCGGTGTATCACGAGCCAGAGGATAGCTTTTTTAGGATTGAGGCTGCATCATGTCATGGCAGGTGTACTAACATTCTCCTTGGCCGAGCTTCAGTAAACCTTTCAGCTGAAGACATCTTGGACCACTGATGAATAGAATTCTCCACAACAGGCATTTCACATCAGCAGATGGAAATTGGAGTTAGCAACAACAGGTGGTTGTATGTGTGAAAATGGTGACTTTTGACTCATTCCCAGTGGATGATAGGAATGGTTTTGGTTCTGATGTCTCAGTTCAACCAGTGCAGTGTTGCTTACAGCTGTAAAATGTGATGTCACCTCTTGCCATGGTGGTGGGAGGGCTCCATCTCTACTAAACCCATCTGCTGGTGCTGATGCACAGTGCTGATAAAGTGTCAGTTTCCATGTATACCTGTGCCTCTCACTGTAAAAACCTCCCAGTTGCTCAAATCACTCAAAACACACACCCCACAGTAACTTTTAAAACCTGAAAAATATCTAACCAAAGAATAAAAATGAAGAAAATAAAATCCTATATCTAAAAACTGACTAAACAGTCCAAAGACATTTATTTCATCAGTCTAAAGATTTGAATAACTAAGATACAATAAACAAACATTTGGCAATGCATTTGGCAAGTCATACTATGTCTAGTTCTATGTAGAATTATGGGTTACCAAATATTGTGCTGTTCCAGCAACAGAACTCTACCTTTAGAAAGACTACCTTCCTCTGTCCTTGGGGTCAAACACACATCAAAAAGCTGGTGTGAAAATAGTTTTAGGTTGTATTTACGGTAAATCCAATATGACTTGAATAGAGCATAAGTGGACCCTGCAGCTTTTCATCTGCTCACATTAGCATGTCGCCTTTAGTTTTGAGGCTGCATTGATTGCCAAACATCAAAGTCGGCGTTCAAACACTCAGCCAAAAAGCCATGTGAAGCTACCTGCCCGGATTCGGTGCAGCACAGGGCGCTGGCAGCCGAGTGAAGCGCTCATCAAGAGACGGTAGAAGCCTTCACACATCATTAGTCTAGAGTGCTGTACACTGTGTTCCTGTGTGTAGCAGTGTTTTACGTATTTAAGTGCACACACTTTGCAAACACACTGTTCTGTATGAGATTGTTTGTCATTTAACTTTGTGTGTGACATGTTAGACACAAATATGTGTGTATTCTTTAAAGGAACAGTGAATAGAATTTAGGGGCATCTAGAGGTGTAGCTGTGTGTTGAAACACCCTCACCTCACCCTCACTGTCTTAGTGTGAAGGAAAGTCTACAGTGGCTGTGTAAAACACAAAAAAGAGAAAACCTCAGTGTTGAATTTGTCCACCCTGGGCCCCTGTAGAAACCCCTGTCAGTTCAATATGACAACTCACTGTATCTGTAGCTACAAAAGTAACAACCAATTCTTATTTTCAGGTGACTATACAATAATGTTTTATTACTAATATTATTATTTTTGTTAGCTTAGCTTTTATTAGCCATCCACAGCAAATCCCATGATTCCTTGAAGTGAGCCTGACATATCGACCAATCAGGGGCAGTGTAGGGCAGGTCTTCCAAACTGTTACAAATCTTAAATTATGGTCATGGTTAAAAAGTGGCACTTAATTAGATATTTCCAGGGATTAAAGAACCTTTTATAGAAGTTTGTATGTTTGAATGCTGTCATAAATATGCACAGCTGTACACAGATTTTTATGATTATAATACTTTTTACCAAAACTAGCCGGTCTGCTCGGTCTGTTGTCTGGGCAACTCAGCTAACATTAGCTAATGACAGCTGGAGGACATCAGAGTGAAAACCAAAAAACATTTTCCCCATAAAATATGATAGTTGTAATATGTACATGATGCATGTGATGCACTGTTTACTATAACTCCCTTGTATGTCTGAATCCTGCTACTTGAATGGAACAATGAGAAGGACTACAGACAGAATTAACTGTGTGTGCTTTATTAAAAAGAGTTTGAGTAAATAAGCTTGCACACTGATACAATCATTTATTTTCATAACTGTGTGTGTTTTTAATTTGCAGTTTCAGTCTGTCTGCAACAAGGGATGCATGGTCATCAAGTGATGAAGGGATGATGACATCCTTGTTTTTATCTCCTGCCATTCTTGCCCAGTATTCCTTCATTAGCAGACCTCTGATCAGATATGATGTGACCTTTCCTTGCCTCCTCCTCCTCCACCTCTCTTCCTTTTGTCTGATTCCTTCTTGGTATTATTTTCTTCCTCCCTGCCTCCTCTCAAACGTTAGCCTCTTCATCTGCCCCTTTGCCCCCTCTCTCACCAGCAACGTTGTTGTCTTCCTCTTCTCCTTCTTCCTCTTCGTAATTTCAGAGTCCTACTCTCCCTCCTCCACTCATCTATAAGTGTCCCTCTCTGAAACATCCTCTCTTCATTCTCCCACTTTCCATCTCCTTTTCCTTCTTCAGTTTGACCTCCCTTTTTTCCTCCCTTACTCTGTCCTCTCTCTTTGTCTCTCTCTTTCTTCCTCTCTCCTCCCAACGTCCCATCAGACCGAGCCAACCTAATTAGTAGTGTTGTGCCTGTTAGAGGGCTCAAACACCACTCCTGTTTATTGCAATTAGCACGGCCATTAACAAACACTTCACAACACCGGGGGGCGCCACGCTCTGCATTATTTATAAAGTGGGGAATGGGGAGGAGGGGAAGGAGAGAGGGGGAAGGGAGAGCAGGATGTAGCTCCTGTCTTGTCTGTTGGCTTCCTTTTCTACTTTCCTTTCCTCTTTCCCTCTCATTTCAATGTCCTCCTTGTATTGTGGCAAAACTGTTTATAGATGAGTGTGAAGTCATCAAACTGTAGTTCAACTTTATCCTCGTGAGTCAAACAATGTAAACGTGTCAAAGATTTGTGATTGTGTGCAGGAATCTCTGTGCATGATCAGACTTGTAAATGTGTGAAATCTGTATTCAGATTGTATTATGATATGTAAATATGTGGACAAATCTGTGTGCATAGATATTTGTGGCTGAAGTATTTTTTCTCCAAGAGCTGAAAATACAGACTAGTCATCAGTTACAACCACAGATAGTATTAAACATGGACGTGGTCTCTGCGACGTCATTCACAGGTTTCTGAAGAGCCCGTATGAAGCTCATTGTTTTAGCAGTCCTGCCTCTGCCAGCTAATCCAAAAATGGGCAAAGAGGTGTGAAGCTGGACATTTGAACATGGGGTTTATGGAGACTGAGTCGTTCTGTAGCCATCCTGAAGTGGAGCTTGAGGAACTGCGTTTTTTTTTTCACAGCCACCGTGCTTGCCACTTGGTTACAATTGAGGTGGACCTGTCAATTGGCTGTATTTTTACATGTGACTTTTGCAGCACTGCCATGGCAAATATTTGCGAATTAATGAATATTTGTGTATGTGCCTCACTAGCTATGCAGCCTACATACAATTTATAAGGAAAACATCGATGGGCTGGGTGTACGTCTGTCGTTTTTTAAACTTACTTTGGATAAAACTAGGACAACAGCAATGCAATGGGGCAAGTACAGCACTTAGCTTCACCCCCCATACTATAATGTCAGAACCACAGTAAGACTGAGTTGAAAAAGGGAGAACACCTTCACATATTACGGACTGTTTCGCACCGGTATCCCGCAGGATAGTAATTGGAACTGGTTTATCTAAACCCTCAAGAGAAACAGAACCCTGTGTAATGAATGGTTTGAAATCCTGGTCAAACTCGTCTATCACATCCCTACATTGCTGGTGTCGTGGTTTAGCTTGTATGAAGCCAATTGAGAATGGTGTTTTGACATTCTTAGATTGTCCTTTAATCTTAAGAGTGGGACAGACGGTGATGAGATGACCCTGCTCATGGCAATAGAAACACTCGTTTCTCAGTGTCACCAGTAGCAGCAGTGGGGTTACGATAGGAGTTTTTGGGTGATCTAAGGCTCCGGCCAATGGGGACTGAATCACTGCACACTGGGGAAGAGAAAACACTTTTGTGAGTCAACAAAAACTCATCGGCAAGGACAGCAGCATCAGTGAAACAGGTGACTTTTTGCTCATTCAGGTAAATGACAATTTTCTCAGGAAGTCGTTTTTTAAATTCCTCTAACAAAATTAGTTCACGCAAATTATCAAAAGTTGTTACTTTACTGGCCTGGCACCATTTATCAAACAAAGTGCTCTTCTCTCTGGCAAACTCAACATATGTCTGATTGGCAGTTTTTCCACAATTCCTAAATTTTTGTTGGTATGCTTCCAGTACCAATTCATAAGCTCGGAGGACGGTGGCTTTCACAATTTCATAATTAAGGCTGTCTTCAATGGACAAAGAATTGCACATTTCCTGTGCTTTCCCAACTAACTTACACAGAGGCCACACACTCTTTGGCCAATGTATAGTAGCGGCGATGCGCTCAAACGCACTGAAATATGAGTCTACTACAGACTCTCTGAATGGAGAAACTAGCGCAATGTGCCTGCTCACATCAAAGCCGTCGTGAGGACTGGGTGCGGGTGTCTGCATGGGTAACGGACTGGCAGTTACAGCGGCTCCCCGCTCTAACTCCAGAGCCCTTAATTTTAGATGCATGGTTTCCACCTCCAACTCCCGCTGTCTCACCTCCACCTCCTTTATATGAAGGGTGAGCCTTAGCTCCTCTGCATTCATGCCAGTTTGGGACTGGGAGGTTGGGATTGTGGTAGGAACACCAGCCAGACCACCCAGCTCGACTCCATCTGTGGGAGCTGGCTCCCCAATCCATCCCCTTTCCGTCAACATCTCATAGAGCAGATCATATAACTCTTCCTTCTTTGCGTTAGATGACACACGCACATGAATGAACTAGCGATAAGGCACAAATCAGCCCTTTTACACTTTTTTAACACCTCTGGGGTCGGATTAGCCACAAACTGCGCTAATTTGAACTCCATGTTCACTTCCGCCACCACCACAAAAAACAAACAAACTGCCAAACAGACAAGCCAAGACTACAAGTGGGGAAACAAAGCGATCCAACACAGATCAATAGAGAAAGAACGGACGAGCCCCCACTTCATGTTACGTCCGGCCTAGGGGAACCGAACATAAGAAAAGGACGCTCCCCTCTTTACCCACTTCCAAGAATGACCAAGGCCACAGAGCTGCAGTCCAACCAAAGATCATTTATTCAATTATTATTGTTATTATTTCAAAAGTGGTAGTTTAAAGCTTCAGGGTGAAAATGGCCCAAAACAACAAACAAAACAATCTGATCCAAAACTAACTTACCTAACCAAAACAAGAAAAACAAAATACAGACTTCTAAGCTGCCTCCCTATAGAATAAACAGGAGAAAAAAGGAGACAAACCAAAAGAGCTACTCACCCCTACTACTACCTGGACTGCTAAGCTAAAGTCTGCTAAGGCAGACCAGTACAACACAACACGACACGACACGACACGACACAACACAACACAACACAACACAACACGGTGCAGTTGGGAGTAAGGTCAAGAGAAGAGGCCGAATGAATCCAGCGGCGGCCATTTATAGCTGATCCACCAGCCCATTAACCAGTTGGCAGGCAGCACCTGGAGAGAGGGAGAGACTCTAAGATGGTAAGCACCACCCCTAGGCAGGGAGGAACAATAACACAAAAATAACATAACACTAAATAATGACCCCGGGTCATAACAATGGTGAAACTAAATGGTGCTGTCAAGTATAGCTAAGTTTTGGTGAAACAAAAGATCTGAAAACCCATCGGGCGCGGGGGTAGCCAATGAGGTAGCCAATGCCAGGAAGCCAAAATGGGAGAGATGTGATCTCTGATCTTGGTTCCTGTCAGAACACGTGCAGCAGCATTCTGAATTAACTGCAAAGTCCTAAGAGACTTATTAGAGCAGCCTGATAACAAAGAGTTACAATAGTCCAGCCTTGAAGTAACAAATGCGTGGACTAGTTTTTCTGCATCCGCTTGAGAGACAATGCGTCTGATTTTAGTGATGTTACGTAAGTGGAAGAATGCAGTCCTTGAAAATTGATAGAGTGATTCCTAATAATGTTCCCTAAAGGAAGCATATATAAACTGAATAGAAGTGGTCCAAGTACAGAACCTTGTAGGACTCCATGACAAACTTTGGTATGCATGGAGGATTCATTATTGATGTGAACAAACTGAGATCAATCTAAAAAATACGACTTAAACCAGCTTAGGGCGGTTCCTTTGATGCCAATTTGATCTTCCAGTCTCTGTAAAAGAATTGGATGGTCAATGGTGTCAAATGCAGCACTAAGATCTAACAGGACAAGTACAGAGATGAGTCCTTTGTCTGATGCCATTAGGAGGTCATTTGTAACTTTGACTAATGCGGCCTCTGTGCTATGATGCACTCTAAATCCTGACTGAAAATCCTCAAATAGACTATTGTTATGGAGAAAGTCACACAGTTGATTAGCTACAGCTTTCTCAAGTATCTTAGACACAAAGGGAAGGTTTGATATCGGTCTGTAGTTGGCTAAGACCTCTGGGTCTGGAGTGGGCTTTTTAAGAAGAGGTTTAATTACAGCTACCTAAAAGAACTGTGGTAATATCATGATAATAAAGACAGATTAATCATATCCAATAAGGAATGACTGACTAGAGGTAAAACATCCTTGAGCAGCCTGATTGGGATAGAGTCTAAGAGACAGGTTAACGGCTTAGCTGCAGAAATGATTAACGTTATTTGATGAAGGTCGATGGGAGAAAAACAGTCTAAATACATATCAGGTTTTACGGCTGTTTCCAAACTTGCTGTATCAGAATGCAGATCAATGCCTGTTGAAGACAGAAGGTGATGGATTTTGTCTCTAATAGTTATAATCTTATCATTAAAGAAGCTCATGAAGTCATTGCTACTTAGACCTAAAGGAATAGATGGTTCAGTAGAGCTGTGACTCTCTGTTAGCCTGGCTACAGTGCTCAAGAGAAACCTGGGGTTGTTCTTATTCTCCTCAATTAGAGAAGAGTAGTAGGCTGCTCTGGCTTTACGGAGAGCCTTCCTGTATGTTTTGAGATTATCTTGCCAGACTAGATGAGATACTTCCAGTTTAGTGGCACGCTATTTGCGTTCATATTTACGTGCCTCTTGCTTTAATTTACGAGTCTGCTGGCTATACCATGGTGCTAGCCTTCTTTGTTTAATTGTCTTCTTTTTCAGAGGTGCAATAGAGTCTAGAGTTGTCCGTAATGAGCCTGTAATACTATCAACAAGATGATCTATTTGTGAGTGGCTAAAGGAAGTAGACAAGTCCATCACTTCCTTAAATTTGGCTACAGCACTATCAGATAAACATCTGCTGTAGAAGTTTTTACACAAAAGCTTATAGTCCAGTAATATGAACGCAAAGGTTAATAAAAAATGGTCAGACAGAAGAGGATTCTGTGGAAGGACTATCAATTTCAATGCCGTATGAAAGAACAAGGTCATGAGTGTGGTTCAGACAATGAGTCGGTTTATTTACACTTTGACAAAAGCCAATTGAGTCTAATAGAGAGATAAACGCAGTACTAAGACTATCATTGTGGTTGTCCACATGAATGTTAAAATCACCTACAATAATTACTTTATCTGTTTTAAGGATGAAGCCTGATGCAAATTCTGCAAATTCAGATAAAAATTCAGAATAAGGACCTGGAGCTCGACTGTAACAAATAAAATTGGCTGCGAAGTTTTCCAGGTTGGGTGAGTGAGGCTAAGAACAAGGCTTTCAAATGAATTATAATTTAGTTTAGGTTTAGGATTTATTAATAGACTTGAGTCAAATATAGCTCCAACTCCACGACCTCGACCAGTACTTCGAGGAATATGAGTATTATAATGACTCGGAGGAGTGGATTCATTCTTACTCCTGAGTCCCAGAAAGTCCAGTCCAGTCTGCATAAATGACTACTGTCTAAAGTCACTTACCTCTAGACTGATGAAGTGCTTTGAGTGGTTGGTCACTACACCTCACTATGCAGATGGGCAGAACCAGGTGGTGAAGATGAGTAGATACATCTCCATCCTCACCATTAACACTGATGCACCCAGGGCTGCATTCTGGGCCCCTTGCTTTACTCCATATACACTCACAAGCCACTTTGAACTGTTTACTGATGACACAGCTGTGGTGGGCCTGAAAACAATGAAAAGGCCTATCTAAAAGAAGTCAACCTCCACCTCCTTCTGAACGTCAGCAGGACTAAGGAGATGACAGAATTTTTAAAGAGGCAGTTGAGGAACTGCATCCCGCTTAATATCAGCAGGTCCTGGGTGGAAAGAGTGAACAGCTTCAAGGCCTGATCTTGGCGTTTCATCCTGACTCTATGGTGGGAAGGGCAAGGCAGAGACTGTTTAACGTCAAACAACTGAGGAAATTCCAGGTAGCCCCTCACTGAGGAATATCCACTCTTGCACCATGAGAAAGTGTCCTGACACAGCCCACACAGAGGGTGCTCTGATGTTAAGGATGAGGTGTGTCTACCCACCCTCACCATCTGGTTTATTTTGTTCCTGTCAGATTTACAAGCTGCTCTAGTTCAATCATTTTATCTTCTCGTGGATCGTGGCTGCTGCTGTGATCTGCATGACGTCCACTACGCATATTATTACTGTCATTATTACTACCATATCTGCTACTGTGGTCATTTTATCATTCATTGTGATTCATTGTCATTTTGTCAGTCATTGTAATTGTACAATATGTTTGTGTTGATTTGTTCTGTACACGTGACATCCATTGCACGTCTGTCCGTCCTGGGAGAGGGATCCCTCCTCTGTGGCTCTTCCTGAGGTTTCTTCCACATTTTTTCCCTGTTAAAGGTTTTTTGTGGGCAAGTTTTTCCTCACTGGAAGCGAGGGTCTAAGGACAGAGGGTGTCACTCCCTGTACAGATTGGAAAGCCCTCTGAGGCAAATGTACTTTGTGACTTTGGGCTATACAAATAAAATTGAATTGATTTGATTTGATTTTGATTTATCTCTTGTACTTGTGTAGTTCTTAAATATGCGTCTAAAATGACACAGAGTGAGCAGGAAATGTATCACAGAGCTGCTAGGATCATAGCCTAGGAAGTTCAGTTCATTAGATGACTGCTTACTCAGCAACACGGACTCTGAGTCAACATCCAGTGTCCTGAGGGAGGCCAGCTGTAGATGAGACACCAAACACACAGGCTCTCACTTTATGCTGTTAGACACAATTAGGCTTCAATGATTCCTGTGGGAAAATTAGGTCATATGCAGCAGCAAGAGATGATATAGCAAAGACAAATATGATGGAAGCAAATGTGGGATGTAAAATACATAACGAGCCACAGTTAAATCAAACAGATCACTAAAATCTTTTATAGTTTACATTGAATGAAAAACATATACTATGATAAAGTTTGAGTAGCTTAGTAATTCAATTTAGATGGTCTTATTGTCATAGTCCCATGACTGTATGACATGAACTGTAATGGATGTTGATTGATTGATGATTTTATGATAGCCTGTGTTAATCCTGCACATAAATTTGGCTAATATGGGGGCATGTTCACAAAATGACTGCGCATGTTTTGAACTGTTTGTCTCAGGTTTCAGTGATGTCATTGTGTTACCAGATCTCAGTAATTCACTTTGTGATTACATTGGTAATGTCACGGATAGGAATGATAGCCAGAACTACTGAAGAACAGATGATCCATCACAAAACGCTGTCACATTTCAGGCTAGTTAGCTTATTTGCTAAGTGAATAATAATAATTCCAGTTTATCCAAGAGACTTATGTTATACTGCAATATGCAGATGAAGAGTGGATGCTGCAACACAGCTGATTAGCAGACTTCTATTGTGCCAGACCCAAAACAATCTGTCAAATAAACATGTGTCAAAGTTCACTTCTCAAATTTAATATAGATGATAGTATGGATGGACTGATGTACGGACCATATGAGAGGTTTTCAGGTGGAGGGCAGTGTAAGCGCCATTTATTATTGTTTGTTTCGTGTTCAGTTCAACTGGATCAGAGGTTTCCATGTTTTTGAGTGGGTGTTGAGCCACATGTGTTTTGTAGGAAGCAGGAAGTGAAAGGGTGTGTCTCATGTTTTTCAATAAAGAAATGGCAGAGCGACGCGGTCGTTTTATCACGACACCGGGTCACACGTTTGTGTCCGTGGCCAGCCAGAGTTGTGTGTAAAAACGGTCTCCTGTCATTTGTTAGAGTGGTTATAGACAGAGAAATGAAGAGCAACACGAAGAACAAGTAAGATAGCCACCACAGGCAGGTAAGACTGAATTACTTGCAATTTACGAAACATTTTGATGAAAATGCCTTTTTCTAACTATTGTCTGAGGAGAGGCTCACAGTTTCACACTGAAAGGCCCTGGTCTATATAATGCTATATAAGTGCATTTGGTTCACTTCCTGATAGTGGCCATGACTGGCCCAGGCACATAGCCGATAAAGCGTCTGGTACTCTGTTTGAATACTAAAATGTAGCAGGATGAGATGGAGGAAGGTTTATCAGTCAGCTTGGAGGGCTCTGGGTTCCACTTCACTGTACTCTATGAGCTCAGAGAGCAATGGAGCGTCGAGAAGGACTGAATGATCCAAAAAACTCCAGTTACAGAGTGAAACCATGGGTCAAACAGCAGTGAGCCTCAGTTCATCGCAAACTGGAATCCCTCCTAAATATCACTTGCCCTCACCTATAAGCATATAAAGTGTCCTGATGACAATAGTCAGTCCTAATAACCTGAACTGGAGTCATGGAATGAAAGATTCCTGTGAAGACGGGGCTTTAATCAGATGCCATGATGGAGCTCTGTCCCACTGGACAAAACTGAGACACCAATATTAGCCTAGTGGTCGCTAAATTAGATTTGAAATCCAGTGCTAATAATTTCCTTTCCTTCCATGGTGCACACACACTCATACACATGGCTCACACATCACTTCCATTGGCCACTGGCCAACATTCAAAGTGACATTGTAATAATGCTAATTCCTTAAATACCAGCAGGCCAACAAAGCACACCCACAAGTGGATTTAGTGGTTATAATAACAGCAAAATGTAAAAAGGCCCAAAAACGTGTATCCTTAAATCATGTTTGTGTCATGAATGTGTGTGTGTGGAGTGGACGGCCAGCTCAGACAGACCGACTCACAAAAACATGGAAGCATTTTCAGCATATGCACATTGTAAAAGCTCATTTTTCACTTTATAGAACACAAAAAATCAAATATGTGAAGAGTTTGTTTACTGGCATACATCTGTGACTTTAAAATGAGAGGTCTGAGTTAAATTGCCTGGGTCCTAGTTACCCCCCCCTTCCTTCCTCCTCGTCTTTCTCTCCCCCACATAGAGTGTGGGGGTGGTGGTGGTGGTGGGGGTAGCCACCTGGTTGGGCATGCAGGGATCCACATTAGCCTCCTGCTGTGCAAACGCCCTCCTGCATCCAACACAGCCGCTTTAATTGTCATGGAAATCAGGCACATTTGTGTGCATGTGTTTGTATTGTGTGTGTCTCTGAGCAACAGCTCCTGCTCCTGGGTGTGTCAATTTGTGTCTGTGTGAATGTGAGTATGCACTTGTCTAGGTCTAACCATATACACTGTGCATATGGTACGTGGATATTTCATGGTAATGAAGTGTTCGGTGATGTGCATATTTTATTGTTGTTATGCTCCTCTTAAGCGTGTCTGTATGTGTGTTGTATTATGAAGGCTGATAGTATAAAATTCCAGTCAAGCTGTTATAAAAGCTTTTGATAATAATATTTCATGAGCGAAGTTTAAAAATTAAGCATTCCTTTTGGAGATGACTTCATCGATCCTCCATGATGTGACAGAAACATTCATGATCATCAGCACTGGTGCTTGAAATTTGAAATGAAACCATCAGAATGTGAAAGAAAGAAATGCAATTAAACCGTTCAACAGTTTACAGTTCAGAATCCAGTAAACAGTAACACTGTATGTGAACCCCCATCATTACATAGAGGCGTTATCAAAAGTTGGAAGTGCACAAACAACCAAAAACATGTTTAGTGCTCCTGGTGTTCCTTGCACACTAAGTGGTGTCAGAGTGATGTCTGAAATGGTGTTTTTTGGCGTCACCACAGGTTTCTGAGGAGCTGTTCTGAAGCCCAAAATATAGCTACTGCCATGTTGGTAGTCCTGCTTCTTCCACCTCCCGAACAGGACTCCACCATGTTCTATTTTAAATAAAAAGCAGCGTTGGTCCACTGTAGCAGCATGGGGTCTTCACAACTTGCTAACCTCTGGCTTTCTGAGTTTAAACATCCTAATAAGTAGAGCCAACCTGCTGCCTTGCCACACGCATCACACACATCAAACCTTGACGTTCCACATCACAGTGCACTCTGAGCAGCCAGCTAGATGTAACATCTCCCACACACACACACACACACACACACACACACACACACACACACACACGCACACACACACACACACACACACACTAACAGGGAATCTGACTGGCCTCTTGTTGCAACTGGTACTTCCTTGTTGGAAATTAGAGTGTGGACAGCAGGCTAATGATCAATAGGCAGGCCCACTGGAGGGCCACCTCTGGGGCTCATTAGGAGCTACATGTGACCACACTGTCACACACAGACACACACACACACATACACACACACATGCACACACATCCCCAGAGAGACTTGCTAATCAAACATTGCACCAACGCACACATTTCTCCCACAGCAACCTTAAGACAGTGAGGACAGAGGGGGAAGGCCGAGGCATTTACCAATCTGCATTTCTTTATGAAAACAGCAGGAGAAAGTAAATACTGTCAACGCTTCACTTCTGATTAAAGTTCACACAGTGGGCACAAAAGTCTTTCTACAGGTTGTAATATATCTGTGAATTTTATACATGTATATAAAGGTCATAGACACACTCAGGGACGGACTGGGACAAAAAATCGGCCCTGGCATTTTGGACCAGACTGGCCCACAACATTTGATAACACACTTTTTCAGTTTTTTCAGTGCAACTGTGCAAGTCTTTAAAACAACCTAGCTCAACAGGACATAAATAATCAAATCATATTAAATCAATTTTATTTGTATAGCCCAAAGTCACAAAGTCCATTTTCCATTGAGGCTTTACAATCTGTACAGGGAGTGACACCCTCTGTCCTTAGACCCTCGGTTCGAGTGAGGAAAAACTTGCCCACAAAAAACTTTAACAGGAAAAAATGTGGAAGAAACCTCGGGAAGAGCCACAGAGGAGGGATCCCTCTCCCAGGACAGACAGACGTGCAATGGATGTCACGTGTACAGGACAATTAACATAAACATATTGTACATTTACAATGACTGACTGAAATACAGCCTGTTTATAATATATTTATATAAACAAACACACAGCTGCATTGACATAACACTAGCAATGAACAAAATTATGTCATTTTAAAAAGTGCTATTTTCTTTCTTTGTAGGCTAACTTACATTGTCTTTAGCCACCTAGCTACATAAAACAGCCCATTTTTTTCCCAGGCCTAAATAAGAGCTTACCCGAGGACTACTAGATGAACAAAGAAAATGAGAGTGCTGACTCTTCACTTTTCACTCACATTTTTGGTGAGTGGTGGCTTTAAATATGCCTAGGGTAGAAATACTGGAATGTACAGATACCTGCAGCTGCATTCACATAACATTGACAAAATGATATAATTTTAAAAGTGAGATTTTCTATCAGTTATGTAGCTAACATTGTCCCTACCACCTAGGCTACATAAAGAACTGCTATATCTGCAGGACAAAAAAGCAACTTAGCCAATAGGCCAGCCTAGTACTCACCCCACAGACAATAATAGTCTAATAAGAAATTAGACTTATTGTTATTGTTGGTGAATGGTGAACACGTTTTCTCACATTAAAGACTATTTTTTATTTAGAATAAAAGACATAAAAAGTAGGCTACTGAGCTAGGCTTATTTTCTCTTCCAGCCAGTGTAGCCTACAATGTATTGTAGCGACCCTGCAGTAATGTGTTGTGTGTTACAATGTGAGTTCTGTGGTTTCCCATGGTCCATAAATGCACCTGTATGAGAGCAAGGGGGCGGAGGAGCAGGTGAGGGAGAGCGCGTGTATGAGAGCGTGTGTGGAGAGAGACGGCACGAGTGAGGCTGCAGAGTGGGACCTGTTATGTGTTCTTGGCGTGGTTATGGCCTACAATAACCAAGTTCTGTAACAAGACTGTTGGCAATAAAAGCCAGTTTGCTAAATAACGCCTCGTTATTCGTGACACGTCCGGCCGGACGCCACAGTATGTTTTATCATACTCATCAAGGGGTTGGGTGGCTTTATCCTACTCGTTGCATTTCATACATGTTCTGACAGTAGTCCAACAGTAGGTTCAACAACATGTTGAGTGCCACTGCCACCGGCACCACTGTCATCAGCGATGGGAGCTGATAAAGCCCTGCTGTGTCAGTGTCAGTGATTTTAACACACTTCGCAGCATCTGCCTGAAGAGCAAGTTTCTTTTTATCACGGAGTTTTTCTGTGCCACCTTTACGTTTTCTCTGCATCTTTATCTGATAGCGTTTCACCCATCAATAAACTGCACACCGGCGCATCAAGCCAAAGGGGGGAGGTGTTTAATGATGTGATTGGGCCGGTCCCCTGTCAGTCAGCGTGTAAGGGCCGGTGGTAAGAAAACAAAGTCTTGCACAGCCTTTTTTTGTGAAAAAAAATCAGGATTTATCGGCCCAAATAGCACGTCGGCCCACCGGGCAAATGCCCGGTATGCCAGATTGCCAATCCGTCCCTGGACACACTGGAGAAAGCAAGTTGGAAAATATCAAGTAGAAAATTGTATTTTTATCTATCTATCTATCTATCTATCTATCTATCTATCTATCTATCTATCTATCTATCTATCTATCTATCTATCTATCTATCTATCTATCTATCTATCTATCTATCTATCTATCTATCCTAGTTAACTTAGCAAAACAGGTACAGACTCTTTCATTAATCCAATGTTTTCAGTATGAAATTGTAGTCAGGCTGTGGTTAGAGTAGCTTAGTATAGATTGGAAGCATAGCAAAATTAGCCTTTCCAGCATCTAATTCCAAATGTGTGTTTATAATTATGCTTTTAATAAAAATCTCACACCTGACATTATATGTTTTACACAATTCCAGTTAAAGAAAGCAGGTGTGGATCTATACTGTGAAAGGTGTTTCATTCATACTGCTATGTATTTCCAGAAGATGTTTGAAAGAAGAAAAGATTGAGTCAATTCTTGACCTGAAACAGCAGATTGACAATAAATAAATGAACAAATAAACCTCATCATATTTGTCCTTATGTGAACCCACACTGTCTTGATCTGAACCGAACATGGAGACATCTGTTATTTTAATAATAAAAAGTACAGTATAATTTCTTAGGAACACTTTGGGTTGTTGTGATTTCTATGGAAAGCCCTCGTGAGCAAAGCCAGGTCAACGGGACTGTTACAACCCAGCTGAAGGGGTAAAAGGAAGCAACATAAAACCAGGTTTTCTTGGTATAAATAAAGAGATGTATTAAATGAAATTCTTATTCATTATAACAAAAGGAGGTGAGGTGAACTGTAAGGGAACAAAGGGCGAGAGGATGATGTTCAAAAGAACAAATAAATATTACACAAAGAGAACTCTCTATAAAACAGCCTATTCTATCTGTATGAAACCAAACACGAACGAAAAAGCTCACTATCTAATCTATCGCTAATAACCAAAAAACACATCATAAACAGCAGCCCTAAACGAGTGTATAAAAATCAGTGAAAAATAAACAAAGTCAAAGCCCAGTTCCTGTAATAACCGAAAACCCTATGAACAACATACACAAACATTTTTATAAAAACAAGGCCGCCCTGGGTTTTCAACGACCCAAGTTTAGATAACCTGTGAGTCATTGGATTGGCTCCATCCGATTGGTGGTTTGAGGAGGTGCCGCTCCAATCTGGGTCTGGCACACATCCAGGAATTGCTGCCAAAAGTGACCCGCCTCCATCAGTCTGGGCCAAGACTGGGGGCGAGGAAGTGGCGGCCATAACAGTGACCTTATCCAGATTCTGTGTTCTTTAGGATTTTTCAAAAGTTAAAGCCAAAAGATGTTGAAAACAAGTCTCGGCATGAAGCCTAACCAAATACGGAAATGACAAATTCACTAGAACATTTGGCTAATTGGTGAGGATCAGACTGGTGAAGGGTGCCTAACCCTGTTTTTAGTTGAGTATAAACCAAGTCACTGGCCACTTTGATTGACAGGTAGGTGCCATTACAGGCTGGTTTGAGCACCCAAGCTTCATTCGGCCTGCCTCAGGTCTGCTGATGATCCATGTCTGGAGGCGGAAGAAACAGGACTACCAACATGATGGTGGCCAGGACCACTAATTTTGAACTTCAGAACAGCTTCAGAAACTTGTGGGTGACACCACACATACACTGTTCATTCTTTATACTGTCAGTGGTGTAAAGTTGAGCGTGTTTCTACATATCTGCAATCTTTTTCTTGCTTTTCTTGGTGCATCGTTTGACCAGAATAAACAATCCTGCCGGCTGCCCTTTCTGAAGTTTGTCTCTTGGCTCTTCATTTTCACAACCACACATCTTAACAGTGAGATGCTTGACCTTGACTTAAAGCCCATTGTGTCAGAGTTAGAGAGCTCTATTTATAGACTATGGCAGAAATGGAATATAATATTCAGTTTTGTTACCTCAGATTTTTATATGTACAGATACTGTGGGAGATGCATGTTGAACTGCCTTGTTTCTACAGTAGGCCATAATGGACAAACCAAACACTGACTCTAGATAAGAAGAAGCCACTTTTGGTTACCGCAAAACATCCCTGGAACGTTACATTTTTATAAGCATGGGCAATCAAAATTCATGACATGGACTACATATACACTGAACGCACATACTGCAGAGAGCAATGCAGTCCCCCAAACAACACCTCTACGCATCACCTTACTTTCAGCTCATTTTCTTACACACACACACACACACACACACACACACACACACACACACACACACACACACACACACACACACACACACACACACACACACACAAATCCCTATTTAGGCAGGACTTTGGATTAGCGTTGCCCTTTGTGGATCTGACATTCACCAATTGGACTTAATTAGCAGTGCTGAGCCTGCCGTTGACCTTTTGTCATGCTAGCTGTCATTGAAAACCTTTCTGTTGACTTGAATAGGGAATGCTATTTGTTAACGTAATCAGAGAGCGATCCAGCTCGGGCTGGTGCATATAGGCAAGCATTGTCTTCTCACTGTCTACACAAAGGTTTACTACACAGATAAGATCACTGAGCACCATATGGAGCCAATATTGGCTGATTTTTAATAAAACTGAAAGTCAGCCGGATTTCTACCACCACAGATGAAGTAGCTGCATGTTCTCCCACCTTTTTCAAATGTTTTATTCACTTAAACAAGACATCTGCTCTAATTGCATTTTCTCCCTTCTTGCCAAAAAACCATTAAAACACAAGGATGAACTGGTGTTTTGATTAATTAATTAATCCACTGCTGAAAATAGTCCCCAAATAAATAAAATAAAAGCACCATTTATTCCTGTATATATAGTATTTGTTAAAAACTCCAGGGGACTAAAGTTTTGGAAAATGATTGAGCCTTTAAACAAAAACAAAACAACTTCTTCAGGAGGAGCCATGGACTTGGGGCTGGTGTTGACAAGTAGATCACAATGTAGAATCCAAATAAAAACATACACATTGACATCCGATTTACAATAGTAGATACTCAAAAGTTGCCCTTCAAGCTGAAAGCCAGCTAAATGGCAGCCGTCTTCCATACACCTTCAAGCCAACTCCTTCTCCTGGGCATGTCTATTTTTTACTGTAACTCCACCTTTTTACAGTTGTTCTACCTGGCGATGACGTAGCTTACACACCTCATTAGCATTCTCATTGCTGTACTGTATTTTCATATCTTCTAATGCTGAGTTACCAGAGTTAAAACTTGTTTCTATTCCTGGGTTTCGCTGTTGATTCTATCAGTATAATAAATATGTAAATCGGCAAGTTAATTTCTGATATTATATATATATATATATATATATATAGATAGATAGATAGATAGATAGATAGATAGATAGATAGATAGATAGATAGATAGATAGATAGATAGATAGATAGATATCTGATTTGCAAGTATAATATCTTCAAAGTTAAAAAAATGTTAAAAATTGATCATCTGATTGTTGTGGAGAAATTGCTAAAGTCAAAGGTCAATGGAGAGGTCAGGAGTTCAGAAAGTGTTCAGGAGCCTCTGATGTCTTATGCTGTTTTATTTATTGATGCTTGATCAAGGAGAACTAGAGACACTCTCAAAGTACATCTGAAGTGCTTGAGTCGGTCTCGCATTCTGACAAACTTGTAATGGTGCATATACTTTAAACCCAAAGACCACACCCCAAATACTATACGCCCAGAATTAGTCAAAGAGAATGTCTTTACCCATGGAGGTGTTACTGTCAACATATTCTAGTCTGGAGACACAGATGTCTGTTTATGCAGATTGGAACATCAATGTCAAGCTATCTATTATGTCTATGAAGGCAGCAACAGGCCTCTTCGACCCTGGCCACCACAGTGTTGAGATATGAAAGGCACCTAGTCAAACACAAACAATTAGTACTGCCGAGGACCACAAGGCTCACACGTGACCTTGTGTAAGGACAGAAAATTCCATAACACTGATCATTTGACAGCTTGTGTTTTTAAATGAGTCTGTAGTCTCCATTAGCCCCATTCTTACCGTCCTACGCCTGCCAAACACCAGGCCACATATACAAATTAAAATGATAAACTGTGTCATCCACTAACCTGTACAAGCTCATTACAACATGTCTCAGTCCATCTGCCTACAAAGCTGACAGAAATCCAGAAATTATAATGGGCAATAAGCAGATGAGCTGACACAGTGGGTCAGTGGAACTTTCTGCAGAATAAGAATCACAGATCTGGATCCAGATTCAGATCCACAGATCTATCCTGCCAAGTTAACCACTACAGAGCCGGAAACATACTTAAACTGAGCCGAAAGGCGAAACTCTCGATTCACCAGTCGATCTACGTTCCTACCCTCACCTATGGTCACGCGCTTTGGGTAGTGACCGAAAGAATGAGATCGCGAATACAAGCGGCCGAAATGAGCTTCCTTCGCAGGCTGGGCTCTCCCTTAAAGATAGAGTGAAAAGCTCGGCCATCCGCAAGAAGCTCAGAGTAGAACCGCTGCTCCTCTGCATCGAGAGGAACCAGTTAAGGTGGCTCGGGGCATCTCGTGAGGATCCCAAGGAAGACCAGAACACGCTGGAGGGACTATGTCTCTCAGCTGGCCTGGGAACGCCTTGGGGTCCCTGGGAGAGCTGGACGAAGTGGCCGGGGAGAGGGAAGTCTGGGCTTCCCTGCTGAAGCTGCTGCCCCCGCGACCCGAATCTGGATAAGCGGGAGAAGACGGACGGACGGAGAGCCAGAAACACCGGGGACTCAAGGGACTCAAGACACCTGTGGATCACTCGCTGATCCAGCAGAACCAGGTGACCAGATTTAGTTATTCAGCTGAGTTGAGTGGATCATTTCCTCCACACAGTGTGAAACGAGGCAGATTCTCTGATGAGTGACTGATGATTTAAAGACTTCCCCCAGTCAAATGTAAGAAGACAAATAAAGCAATAACCGAAGTAGATAGAAACTTTATTTAAAACACAAACACTTCTTTTATGTAGCTGTGAAAAAGAATGTAAGAGTAGCGTAATGTAATTAGCGTAATTTTAACTGCGCTATTATATGTTGTAAATTACAATGCTCTTATTCACTGCACTTTTTTAACATAAATTTGTTGGCTTGTTTTTGTATAGCTAAGAATGTATATGTATAGAAAATACTGACTCAAAGGACTTGTAAGATCCGGATCTGTTCAGTGAGTGACTCAGAAAGACTTGAGTCCTTAAAATGATCCGAGTTTGACATCTCTATTGTGATGTCGCCATGTTCCAGATGCCAGCAGCCAACTTCACGTGTACAGTGCTGTCATGATCCATTGACCATAGCTGCACATCTAAAACATATTTCATTGTTTTATTGTGTAGGTTTTAATGAATTAATAAAAAATTCCTCCTGATAGTGGTGGCTGGAACACAATATTTGCAGCTAAAAAATATGAGCACTGACCTGCAGAAAGACAAAACTTGACCCTAACTCTTCTATCATCAAAGCACTCTGTGAGGGGAAAACACAATGTAGATCTCTATTTGGGCTGCCGCTCTCTCTTACTCACACACACACACACACACACACACACACACACACACACACACACACACACACACACACACACACACACACACACACACACACACACACAGACACACACAAAGCAAAGAGAGATTCTCATAAAGCCACAGTGTACACTCCACTCTCCAGCAACAAAGAAAGAAATGTTGACTCAATGTTCTTTCCACTTAAATGCAATTCCTCCCCTCCCTCTTGAGCTGGCGTTCCTATTACCATTGAATTATTTTGCTTGTGTGGACAATTGCTAAACGCATCAGCCCGGCCTCCTCCGCAGAATCAATTCTGCATGCTTACCAGCTGGAATTTTTCAATTTACACGCCCTGAAAAACAATCCCAAATCACTAATCACTGCAGCATTGTTCACACTGTTTGGCTGGCTATGGTGTACTTTGTGTTTTCCAGTCGTAGGCTGGCATAACATTGGACTGTATTGAGCTGGGTAGGTATTTGTAAGTGTTTATGTATTCTGTGGTTGTGTGTGTGTTTGTGTGTGTGTGTCTGTGTGTGTGAATTTACAGTGGAGGGGGATTAATTGGGCTGAGAGCAATGCTTTCTGGATAATGTCCTGCATATGCCATGGAAATGGCACTGTTGACGAGAGCTTGTGTATTGCTAATATCCGGTCTGAATCTAATTTAGGCTCTAATAATCAGGGCCATTATGGCAGCACACTGGAAGAGATTGAGACGGATACGGCTGTCTCTTTGCTTTGGACCAGCAGGCTGAAGGTAATAACATGTTATCAGCTGCAGCTGAAAGCGGGGGATGCTTGTGGATGTGACTGGAGGTAACATCAGGATCCAGACCTGAGCTTTTAGGGTTAGAGGTTAGGAACTGAGGTCCGATTCTAAAAGCCAATACTGACTCCTCAACTTAAGGGTACTAAAAAAAGTTCAGTAAACATTGAATTGCTGTTCAAGTACCCGATTTTACTGCTAAATAAGAGTGATATTTCTCACAGCTTAGTGAAATCATCCCCCTACTGTCAATGCAGCAGATGGAGTATTGTGAACTTGAGCAGAGTGTAGTCCTAGCAGACAATATGCAACACCCTAATATGCACTAAATGCTGTGAAACACTAACTTTAAGCAACAAAAATGTCTCTAATTAACAGCAGATAATAAAGAGACAGACAGAGATAGTTACTGCTGCTGGTAAAAACTAGTAAAACACTTCAATCACATTCTGATTTGGCATTTTAAGAACAGTTCCTGCTTCTTCAGGTATTGGTCCCATTGCTGAGGAAATGGGCTGATTCTGTTTGCACTTCCCTTACACTCAGGTTACACCTATAATGACATTGCGGTGCAGTTAAAAGATTCAGAGGAAAAGTACTTTTCAAAGTGTTTTTATTTTTTCCCAGACAGAGGTACTACTAGGTAAGATAAAGAAGGACATGAAGTCGGGATAAAAAAAGGGCAACATCTTTATGTAATACAACTGCAATGATGAGTTTAAAGGAACTAGTACCAAAGAGGAGAAATCTAATTGAAGATTGAAGGTAATTGAAGGTAAATTTGAGGCAAGATTGCTGAAACTAAATATTACATAATTTCAGAAACATTTTAATCAGATTATATTTAGACTTTGTTCAATAAAGACTGAGGACTTTTCAAAAACCCTGAGCTGTAGAACCAAACAAAAGTCTTTCAGACTTGACATGGCGTATGCTTGAAAATACTGTTGTATCATTTTCAAAAGCTCTCTTCGTTACAAAGTGATTCACTATAGTTCTAGTTTGTTTCACTACAGAGGAGAATTGTGGGAGTGAGTGAAGCCAAGGTTCCTTCTGTTGTCCATCTGTTGGACAGTTTCCCCCCACACGTTATTACAGATTCATCGACAGAGATGTCTCACACTGGTCGTTTGGTCATGTGCTTCATCACTGAAAGGCATAACTTCATATCTTCACAAATCAATCTGTAAGCATCATGTGGTTATCCACGACACACAACTTCATAATCACTGCCATTTGCTCTTTATAGTTTTTTATGCATTCTTCAGATGTGTCAAATTCACTGAAGCTTACAGTTATTCAGTTATGGGTAGAGGATAGGCACAAGTCCTAGCTATAGACGACCTATCCCCCCAGCATTACTTGTGCTGCTACTTCAGCTGTCAATCAAAGCATTTCATTTTCCTCCCTTCGACACTGGGCTGTTGGCAATCCTCTGCCTACACCTTCTATATGTGATGTAACGTCTACACTGTCTTTGCAAATCAAGGATCCCTGATAAGTCATGATTCATAAAACAAGTCAGTCATTTTTATTATTTTTATCTTTTTATCTTTTATTCTGATCACATCTGACCCCTGGCATTAGATTAGAGAGCTCATTTATGGACATATCATATGTCCTCAGTCTGAACAACTGCTGACCAGCAGCACCCTCAAACATCATCCAGTGCTTTGAGTGCTTAATCAAAACTTTCGTCACCTCCCCTCTCCTGACTCACTAAACACAATTCAATTAGCATACACAGCAAACAGATCTACAGATGACACCACCGGCTTGACGTTCCACACTACCTTTTTCCCGCCTTTCCATGAAAATGCTTTTCGGTTTCAGGCAGCTCCACCCACAACTTCAATACAATCATAAAGTTTACCAGCTGTTAAACAATCATATTAATGTTTTCCAAAAGCTGCAGTTCGTCATTCAAACATTCATTTGAGGCTGGCTCGAGAAGTGAGTTAGTCTCCATAAGCCCCCATGTTAGAATGTCCTTATTCAGCCCACCTCAGCTCCACCTTTTTGCCCTCTTTTGGATTTGGAAGCGATGGAAGTAGGACTGCCAGGTTGGCAATGGCCAGAGCAACCACACTGAATTTAACAACAACTCGTCCAGCTCGTTTTATACAGTATAGTGTGTATATTTTATACAGTGTATATTTATACTACCAGTGTCTTATATGCATAATTGAACTTAAATGATACATATTAAACACACACACATGTGTGTATATATACACACACACACAAACACAGTCTTTCCAGACGATATTTCCATCCTAACAGCAGCATGTTTAAAAATTGAGTAATGGTCACTATGTGCAGTCTTAAGCACGTGAGTGTGAGCTCTTTCCTTGACCCTTGTCATTTCCATTCTGGTTCTTGTACAAATCTCCAGGCACTGTACCATCGTGCTGTGGCTTGATTGATTGCACCGTTCCACTCACACTGCTTTAATGTTGTTAAGGAGGCAGCGTAACCAATCAGGTGGCCATTTCCCATCCATCCCATTCTATCCGAGGATTTGTCTTGTTAATGTTACAGGGCAGCCAGTTTAACTAGAAGAAATTCCTCAGACTATGAGACATGGCACACACACACACACTCACACATACACATGCATGCACGCACACACAACCACCACCACCACTTTCTGACAAATTAAATAAAACTTAAATCATCGATTCTTTGTTTTTTCCTCCAACTTTTTAAATGGTTTACAGCTTTAAGAATCTTAGATTTGTGTCTAGCAGAGTAAATACCATCAGCATCACTCCTGACAGACTGTTTGAAAACACACATAGAAAGGCTGTTTCTTTCCTTTTTACCATGAGAGCTGTGTCAAACCTTTTCTTTCTTTCTTTCTAAGTCTGCAATACTTCTAGTGATGACGTCCCTTTAATAAGACTATATATAACCTCAAAAGAACACAAAATACCTACATATTTGTAAAAGAACACACTGACAACACAACAACAGAGAAATAGAGTTTCTAATGTTAGCTCAGTTTGTTAACCAGGCTGTGAATTCAGGGCAGTGTTAGTCTTTTTACCACAGGCATTGTGGACCACCAGGAAGAAGAGGTGGTTTTCAGGCCTGGGGCACGGGGAATCCTGATGGTGGTGTTAAGCTGGGCAATCAGACAATGTAACTAGGCTCAACAGTCAATATGTACATAATGGCAGAGGATAAAAAGGGAGAAGAGGATGCTGACAGAGTAATCTAAGAAGAGAAAAAGAAAGAGAGACAGAGTGAGCAAGAAGCCACGGGACAAGAGTAAATCTGGGACTGACTTTTAGTGGCTGGTGAGAGCTTGGTGAAATAAAAGGCTGAAAGACAGATGCCGAATATGTAATCATAACAAATACACATGTACAGCTGCTTATATTTACAACAGTGGGATTACACTCTAAAACTGGAGGAAACAAATCTCAGAAATACAAATATACATTTCTATGCAATGATGCTGTGACATACCTGGGAAACTTGATGGCCGAAATGCTAACCATAACCATAAAGAACTATGCCCTCTTTAAAAAATGACAGCACTACAGTAGTAGTTTAAAATATGCATTTTAATGCAATTAGTTCAATATAACTAGAAGTGCAAAGTGAGCAATGAGCCACAGCAGCAACAACCTGCTGTCATCAACACTGGCTGGAGGATTACCACACACCGTTGACACGAGCATAACTAATGAGTTAACATGGCAGATTTTGTTTGACTGTCTTTTATTAGACATCTCAATAATGCATTTGAGTTCTGAAAATTAACAACTCAACAACAGAACCAAAATCCTGATCAGCAGGCCTGTATTTATTCCATTCCCCCTCGTTAAATTCAAGAATCTCTTCAATCCTTTGCCAACACAACTCCCTCATATAACCTAAACCCAACAATAAAGGTTACCAAGCGGGATCCTCCTCGCCGACATCAAATTCTGGATGCAGACCAACCTCCTCAAACTAAACTGTGACAAATCAGACATGATCATCATCGACCCCAAATCCCGCACCAAAACCGCAGACTGTTGAAACTGCTGAAACCCTCATTAACGCCTTCATCACTTCCAGAATTGACTACTGCAACAGCATCCTCTATGGCACACCATCCAAAACTACAGCACATCCAAAACTCTGCTGCTCGTCTGCTCACCCACACCCGCACCCGTGATCACATCACCCCAGTCCTCCAGAAACTCCACTGGCTCCCAGTTCCACAGCGTATCCAGTTCAAAATCCTCCTCACACAAAGCCCTCCACAACCAGGCCTCTTCCTACCTCACTGACCTGCTCCATCACCACAATCCATCCCGCAGCCTCCGTTCATCTGATGCTAATCTCCTGACTCCTCCATCTAGGACCAAGCACCAAACCTGGGGTGACAGGTCTCTGCAGATACGGTCTCTGCAGCTGCCCCCTCCCTCTGGAACTCTCTCCCCAAATACATCCGTGACTGCCCACCATCAAATCTTTAACAAAAACACACCTTTTAAAAATTGCTTTTAATGTTTAATGTCTAATGTGTTTTTAGTGCACTCTTATATTGTTTTGATGATTCATGTTTCTCTGTAAAGTGTCTTTGAGTACCCAGAAAAACGCTTTGAAATAAAAAGTATTATTATTATTAGTATCCAGTCCACACACAATACACTGCATCAGCAACCAAAAACCTGTGCTTTGTTACACAACCCCCCCTCTCTCCAGCATTTTATCTTCTACCACCTCACCTCAGCCTCCTTCCTCTCTTCAGTCCTATTAAAGGCAGGCCATTCTGGATTTGACAAAAATGCCCTCATGCCCTTATAGTCGTTGTTATGGCCCAAGTTTCTGGTGCAAATAATAATGATTTCTTGGCCTTAAGCCACTTCTGAGTTTAGATGAAATTGCACTCAACAGGGAGCTTTTCTCTCTAAATGTTTAATTAGGGCTAAAAAGGATGGATGGATAATGGATGATAGCATTATTTTGAGAATCAAGAGGTAAATTCCTAAAACTTCAAAGTATGTCCCACATATGGAGAAAAAGACATTCAGACAGTAAAACTCTAGTGCAGCTCAGGATAATACACTTCACTGATCTCGATGTATAAATACTCTGAAAACATTGCATGATATGATGATATGATATGATATATGAAATATATAAACATTGTTAAAATCTGTTAAAAAGCTTTATTTACATCTAGCCGTAGGAGCCTGTGCAGGAACCATTTCATTTCATACTACTGTAGCCGGTTAAGAGCTATTGAATGGTCATAAAAAGAAACCCGTGAATAGGACAGGAATTGTAATTTTATTTAAGGTTAGGATATAACCTGCAAGAGTATAAACATTGTGATTGTTTTATTAAGGTTTTGTGATTTAATGCACAAATTGTAACTCAGTAAGAACACTGAAGACAAGACAACAGGTGGTTATGAGTTTTGGTTTTGATTGCTGATTTGTGAATGGATTATAGAGAGAATGTTTTATTGTTTTAATGGCAAACTGTGAATAAATTGATACTGCTGAGCGAGGCTGAAACAAGCGGAAGCAAGGTTGCCAGCCAGTACCTGTAACACTAGAAGCTACCTATACCCTGAAGATGTTTGGTGAATAAAGCCGGGTCTCCCAATGACTAAACATGACTTGGAACGAAGGACCTCAGTCAAGTTTGAACCGCGTTTGATACCTCACTTACATTACTTACTTCAGCCATCCCACCTTTTTTCCGTTCCTGTCCCAGTCACATGATGAACTATCGGCTCCCATCCCGCTGGAATCCAGAAAAAAATATTAGCTTATACTAGGCTACTAAAGCACCCACCATTTTATCTATAGAGTGAGCGCCACTGTGTTTGTCAAAGTATGAAAAATCAGAGACAA
This sequence comes from Collichthys lucidus, assembly GCA_004119915.2. Lineage (NCBI taxonomy): Eukaryota > Metazoa > Chordata > Actinopteri > Sciaenidae > Collichthys > Collichthys lucidus. The sequence goes on along the minus strand of CM014096.1, from coordinate 28,737,695 downwards.
AATGCCAGATCTGATTACACATTCAGATAGTAGCCAATAATACATTTTGGTATGAGAATGTCACGGCAGCCATAAGGTTTCTGCTTCTAACAGGAAGTTTTTCCTCGTCGCTGTCACCAAGTGCTTGCTCATGGTGGGAACTGTTGGTCTCTGTAAATAATATTATAAAGAGCACAGTCTAGACCTGCTCTGTATGGAAAGTTTCATGAGATAACTTCTGTTCGTTTTTTGATTTGTCGCTTTATAAATAAATTTGAAATAAATTAAACAGTTCTGGGATTTTCTCTTTGAGCTGACCACTCCTCTTCATTTTAAATGTTTCTAGAGAATCGGAATGTCAAAAGACAGCCACTTGGATGAATAACAAAAAAAAAAAAAAACCTTCACACCCCCCCTAGCCCAGAGGATTTCAGAGGCTGAGAGTCCCTGTTTTGTTACACCCCCCAACCCATATCAAGAAACTGTCAAAAAATTAGTTCCACCTCGATTCACTCACCTTCCTCCTCTTCCTCCCACAAACCTACCCAATGCCTGCCTCCTTCCCCTGCTCAGTGCGATAGCCGATCGCTCATGGATAAACACTGCTAATATGTGTCAGTAAGTAATGAGGGGCCAATCGAGCTCCGTCACACCACCAAGAAGTAGCAGATACAGAGAGAGAGAGAGAGAGAGAGAGAGAGAGAGAGAGAGAGAGAGAGAGAGAGAGAGAGGGAGAGAGAGAGAGAGAGAGAGAGAGAGAGAGAAGGTGATAGAGAAAAAGAAGAGAAGAGAAGGGAGGAAGAGTTGAGAAGGGGGGGTGACAAGAACCTTGACAGTTAATTATCTGGAGAATATGGCAATCAGAGCAGCAATGAGTGTTTCTGAGCGCCTCTCTGTTATTTGGTCCTTGGGGACGTGTCGTCGAATTCATTCGACAGACAATCTGCTGGAGGCTGAAGGCCTCTCAGCTCCTCTCTGCTCAGCTGTGTCCATTGCCAAACCATTCTACTTTCTCTGATTATTCACCTTGACGGAAAATTTCTCTCCTGTTGCCCGGAGTAACGCTTTCACACAAATAGCACAAGGTTTGTTACCATCTTTACACATTAGACTTATACTCTATATAACATACTTGGTACATAATTATAAAAATAGAAAAAAAGTATATGATGAAAAACATTCAGAGGTTATGGAATTGATATAAAACAAAATTATTATGATAATTATTGTTATTTTAATTGATAATATTCTTGATCATAGCATTTATACAGCAACATTAACCCTCTTTAAACTCTGCTTTTTGTCTCCACCAACCCATAAGAGAAACATCTGGTTCTTGAGCTGCAAAATGTTCCACTATGTTCACCAGCTCGTCTCCAACTGTCTGTCTGCTGTTTGCTGCAGAGCAGGTAGTGTACAGTGGGCTATGAGGGTGATGACAGTTAACCAAGGAGAGCTGCAGATTCAGGTGATACTTGAGCGTTGCTATTACCAAGTCACCTGTCACGCTGCTGCTGCAACGCTGTTTTGGTCCGTCCTGCGCACGATTTCAAACTCCACCATGAGCGTTTCAGTGTGTTTAGCCTGCCAAACTTTCTTTACTAGCTCAGATTTGGTCATTTTCCTGGTTTATTTCGTAGTAAATTTGTTTCTCATTTGTCTGTGTTTACGACCGGCAGTTTGCATGGGGTATTTTATTTGAAAATCCACCGGATTCTCTATGCTGTTTCTGTGTCTGAGGTGGGTTGCCATGGGTGTGTCTATACCTGCTGAATGTAACCACTGTGAAACAATAAACACAAATCAAATTAAAACATTAAAACATTAATTGCAAGTCAGACTTAGATTTTAAAGCTGGTACATGAAATAAAGTGAGAACACACACACAGGTATATTATCAGAGTTTAGTCCGTGAATCCACCTGGATAGTCTCTGCTTCAGAGACATTTTAGACTGTCTGTGGAGGTTTGATTGTTCTGAGAGTCTGATTGGCTTGCAGAGCATGACGTGGGGCTCCGGTTTTCCCCAAAGTTGGATCTGGCTCAACTTCTCTCCCGCACGCCGGTGAGGTTTTTTGCTGACACCACTGCGGAAACGCACTCCCCCCACTGAAATGAATGAAGAAGGTCGAGAAGTCGCAAACATTATTCAATAACTGGAACCTTCACTTACTGCTTTACACACACTGCGACTGCTGGAGATAACATTACAGTTCTAGTAAAAATTTAAAACTGCCTCTGTCTGTTTGGGTGTTAGGAAGTATCGGCATTGTAATGGGTGAAGTCTCACTTGATAAAGGTGAATCTCTGATCAGCTCTCTGATGTGTCACATCTGCCGTGGCAACAGTAGTCATCAGGTCTTCCTGATGTTATTTAGTATTCATTCTTGATCACAAGTATTTAAACCGGCTTAATGCTAACTACATAAGACATTACAATGACTCGTATTACCAGCAGCTCAGCGTTGTTTCTACAGTAATGCTGTTATATACATACACCCCAGTGACATGTCAGGAAGGTATATTGGATATTTTATGCATGTATTTCAGTAAATCTAGGTGTTTCTTAGCTGGAATGCTGCTATTTGCTTTTTTAACAACCTGATTTCCTTACATGAATAATTAAAGTGTCATCTTTCATCGTGTGTTAGCCTGTGCATAATGTTACATAAGTCATGGAGTGAAGGCAGGCTGGACTGATCATTAGGCCTCTCTGATTCAGTTTAGAAAGTGCCTGCTGCTTGCTGCAGGCCTGGCTGCCTCTCCCAAGGATCGCCCCCGGTCACAGCCCTTCATTTGCTTTTTGGTTTACAGCCATCACACACACACACCCACACCCACACCCACACACACACACACACACACACACACACCCACACACACACACACACACACACACACAGACACACACACACACACTGGCCTCTCTACTAATGACTGACCCTGACCCAGCGCACAGTCCTAGAGCTGAGGGTTATTTAAGGGAAGAGGGGGATAGACATGCCCAGGAAGGCAGCACTGCAGCAGTTGCTGGAGGTCAATCTTCTCGGTCAATATATGGAGAGTTTGAACACAAATAAGCAGAAAACAATCCCCGGCTGTCCGCCCACCCTCTGAAGCTCATCTACTTTCAGGCCGTAAATACCGACGGTCGCACGATAACTCTCTCCTGCAGGGAATATCTTTGCTCGTTCACTTCTGGAAATTGATTAATAACAAGTTTCTTGTTTCTTCTCCCCTTTTTCTCCTTCATTTTTAATTTCAGCTGAGTCGAAAGGCGAAGCTCTCGATTTACCAGTCGATCTACGTTCCTACCCTCACCTATGGTCACGAGCTTTGGGTAGTGACCGAAATACAAGCGGCCGAAATGAGCTTCCTTCGCAGGGTGGCTGGGCTCTCCCTTAGAGATAGGGTGAGTAGCGCGGCCATCCGCGAGGAGCTCAGAGTAGAACCACTGCTCCTCCACATCGAGAGGAACCAGCTGAGGTGGCTCGGGCATCTCGTGAGGATGCCTCCTGGACGTCTCCCTGGTGAGATGTTCCGGGCATGTCCCTCCGGGAGGCATCCCCAGGAAGACACACACTAATGTGGCACAGTGAAATTCATCTACACATCGTCTTAGTGATGTTGGGACTATATGGTAATATACTGTTGCTACAGAGCTAGCTTCCAAAATACTAGCCAGCCGTGTATGGAAAGCCGTTTGAGCATTTATTCAATATCCTTGATATCGGAATTAAGGTCCATGTACTAGTAAGCTTTTTGTCCTCACTAGTAAGACGATAATTCGCACTAGTAGAACTACTAGAGCACACTAGTAGAACGACTGTGTCTTACTAGTAACGTTTTTTACACTACTAGTGCCACTTTTGGCCTACTAGTTCGCAATCAAACCCTACTTGTAAACTACTGTGCTGCACTAGTAACACTACTACACCCTACTAGTAGGCATGTGTCATACACTAGTAGCCTCCTGGACCCTACTAGTAGCACCAAAATGCCCACTAGTAGCAATAGTGAGGCATTTTTGACCTCACTAGTACTACTAGTACGTACAAAAATGTCCACTTGTAGTACTAGTGAGGTATATTTTACCTTACTAGTACTACTAGCAAAAGCAAGAATGCCTACTAGTAGTACTAGTGAGAGCCAAAATGTCCACTAGTAGCACTAGTAAGATGTTTTTGACATTACTAGTACTACTAGTGAGGGCCAAAATGTCTACTAGTAATACTAGTATGTCTCTTTCGACATTACTAGTACTACTAGTGGACATTGTGGCTCTCACTAATACTACTAGTGGCCTTGACCTTGGGGTCAGCTTGAGGTGGCTCAGATATGTTCTGTGACTGTCAATTTACCAGTGTGACGGCATGCTTTTTAATAAAACATATCCTATCAAATATGTCAATTCGACTTTGATGATTTCTTCGACAAAACACTGAACAAAACTCACATGGTGAGTGTGCTGCATGCTGCTTTTGTGATCCTTTGAGCAGCCCAGAAAGCTTTCCATGAATAAAATTGTTACTGTATATGAATATATACACAGTACAGCTCCAGCGTAAACTGCACACAGGAAATTTCATTTTTCCTTCTCAAAAGGTCTGTTGATAACAAGCTCTGTCTAAAAACAGACATTATAAAAAGCACATTAAACAGAGAAGTGATTAACTTTTTATTTCATAATATCAATGGTGCAACGCACACAGTGTTTGTGCTGAGAAACGTTGATGATATTATTAAAAGAAATCTTTAACAACACGAGAAAAACACTTCCGGGCAGAGGGTCCTCGGTTGACCAATCAGATTGTAGCTTGCAGCGTCATGTATCGCTGTGGTCGGGTTATTATTGGAGGGAATGGACGGCTGGAGCTCTGCTCTGAGCGTCTCTTACCAGCGCAAAGGGATTATACTGGAGTCAATGGACAACCCAGAGCGTTTCATACAGACGCGGAAGGGTACCTTTTACGTCGGTATCAGACGCCAAGGGGCGTGACAAAACGTTGGTATTTTACGCGTTGGGAATGAGAACGGGTTGTGCTACTAGTACGCATCTTAGCAGTAGTCGAGTTGTAAAATGAAACCAGGGGGGGTGGTGAAATTTATGTGACATATTTTCCAGCGCGGGGGGGTCGGAAAGAAACAAAAACCACTTAACTATGGACATCATGTCCATTTTTTAACATCTTTGTGTTTCACTTAAATAAACACAATTTAAGGAGGAGGAAAGAAGACTTCGGATTTATTACGACGCAATGTTTAAAACAAGCGGTATTAAAGAATATGAAGCAGAATATGAAGCAGCAGGTAGCAGCTAGAGGTGCTGCAAAGGCTAAAACAACACAGAGTATGGATGATTGACACCTGTCACCTGTCGACCAATCAGAGTCAGGAGAATATATTAGTACCGCCCACATTCACCTTTGACCCACCAATGACGATCCAGAATGAAGTAAACCCAAAGGTGGTATATTGCACCAAGAGGTCACACTTCACTGTCAAAGCCTCTTTGTCTTTATGTAACAACCAGGAGCTTCATCATTGATTCAAACTAAAGCAGAGACATTAGCAGGGTTTTTTTTCACGCTGAAATAGAACTTTTGACACGAAACAGCAAAGATCATTCATACTGTATCGTTTTGTGGATTTTTTTGCTACTCTTTGGGTGCTAGCTCGCCGAGTTTTCATCGCACAGTGATGAGACATATCTTTGTAAGATATATTTTTATTTTTCCCCCCGCCGCGACTGATTATCATAAAGCCCACCTAAATGTCGAATGGTAATTCTATTTCCAGTGTTAAATATAAGTAATTTTTACATGCATTGATAAAATGCCACAAAAGATGGAAGAAGGGATGACCATTTTATAAGGGGGATGATTTTGACATTTTTTTCCGCCAGGGGGATGCCACGGATATCACGGATATCACGGATATCCGTGATATCAGTGATATCAAGCATTTATGATGTCACTAGTACTACTAGTAAGGTGCAAAAGTCCCACTAGTGCTAATAGTGGATATTTTGCCACTTACTAGTGCTACTAGTACGCATCTTGGCCCTTACTAGTGCTACTAGTGGACATTTTGGCCATTACTAGTACTACTAGTAGACACTTTGCACTGATATCACGGATATGATATCACGGATATCACAGATATCAAGGATTTATGATGTCACTAGTACTACTAGTAAGGTGCAAAAGTCCCACTAGTGCTACTAGTGGACATTTTGGCCATTACTAGTACTACTAGTAGACACTTTGCACTGATATCACGGATATCCGTGATATCACGGATATCACGGATATCCGTGATCCGGGAATCTATATGGTTTTTGACCATGCCATGGCGTGTAACGCCGCAGGTCAGAAGTGTTATTGTTGAAAGCGAGCACTGTGAGATGACTGTTTGTATCCTAATAAATGTGCAACATAATCAGTAATGCTTGGACATTGGCTGTGTTATGCACCTACACTGGCACGCGTACAAGCCCTTAAAATCACCAGCGTGCGTGTATAGTGACAAAGGGCCACTATAATCCCTTCAAAATACGATACGCGAAGCTGTTTTGACGGCTTCATTGCCTCGTTAGAGATGCGGTCGCCGCATATTATGCAGTGCGGGCTTGTTATGTGGGTATCACGTACCGGCATTTGCAAAATAAACCATCGTCCAGACTCGTGCGGCCCATAACAACTGCTCCACGGCCGGGTACTGGTCCGCGGCCTTGGAGACAAAAAGTATTAAAATAATAATTCTGGGCATATTACCCACTAAATATCTATCTATCTGTCTATCTATCTCTAGATTAGCTTAGAATATTTTAATTACTACAAATGGAGATAAAATTGATATTGATTTGTAAGTAGTATAATATGTAATAAACATGAATAAACAAAAAATACAAAAGAAAAATAAACAAATGACCTAATTAATAACCATTTTAATATTAAAAATGATTTTAGGTCATTTTCATTTTATAATAATACAAAATAAGTTGACACATCTTCCAAAATGACTGCTGTTAAACACTCTGGTATTCAGAGCTGCCCCTTTAAGGCCTCAAGCACACAGTTTGAACATTCACCAATCTTTGCAAGATGCATCTTGCAACTTACATGTACACAAGTAATGGGAAGGATGTCCACTAGTAACACTAGTGAGACTGTTACGATGTTACTAGTACTATTAATATGTACCAAACTGTCCACTAGTAGTACTAGTACAGCATTTGTGACCTTACTAGTACTACTAGTGTCGGCCAGAATGTCTACTAGTACTACTAGTAAGGTGCAAAGGTCCCACTAGTGCTACTAGTGAGATATCACGATCTTACTAGTACCACTAGTAGAGGGCAAAGTGTCTACTAGTAGTACTAGTAATGGCCAAAATGTCTACTAGTAGCACTAGTAAGGGCCAAGATGCGTACTAGTAGCACTAGTAAGTGGCAAAATATCCACTAGTAGCACTAGTGGGACTTTTGCACCTTACTAGTAGTACTAGTGACATCAAAAATGCTCACTAGTGTTACTAGTGACATATTTTTTTTTTCTTACTAGTATAACTAGTAGAACAAAGTTTGTCTTACTAGTGAGCCTCCGGACCTAACATGTAAGGAGTTTGGTTGTACTAGTATGACACAATACACTACTAGTGCGCAACTAGCGCGCTACTAGTGCGCAATTGCACACTACTGGTGTGCAACTTCATTCAACTAGTAAGACATTTCTGTAACATGTAAGACATTTCTGCACACTAGTAGGACAATTTTGGCGTACTAGTAGGACAACTACATCTTACTAGTGAAGCAAAACTGTGCACTAGTTGACATCTGCACACTACTAGTACTACTAGTGAGGCGGTAGATGTTAACTAGTAGAATTTTATTGTGTCACTAGTAGTACTAGTAGCGCACAGTTGCCAACTAGTGCACAGTTTTGCTTCACTAGTGTATGTACTAGTGATGTAGTTGTCCTACTAGTACGCCAAAGTTGTCCTACTAGTGTGCAGAAATGTCTTACATGTTACAGAAATGTCTTACTAGTTGAATGAAGTTGCACACCAGTAGTGTGCAATTGCGCACTAGTAGCGGGCTAGTTGCGCACTAGTAGTGTATTGTGTCATACTAGTGCAGCCAAACTCCTTACATGTTGGGTTCGGAGGCTCACTAGTAAGAAAAAAATATCTGTCACTAGTGAGCATTTTTGATGTTACTAGTACTACTAGTGGGCATTCTCACTGTTACTATTAGTACTAATAAGGTAAAATATACGTTACTAGTACTACTAGTGGGCATTTTTGTACTTACTAGTAGTACTAGGGGGCATTTTGGTGCTACTAGTAGGGTCCAGGAGGCTACTAGTGCATGACACATGCCTACTAGTAGGGCGTAGTAGTGTTACTAGTGCAGCACAGTAGTTTACAAGTAGGGTTTTATTGCGAACTAGTAGGCCAAAAGTGGCACTAGTAGTGTAAAAAATGTTACTAGTAAGACACAGTCGTTCTACTAGTGTGCTCTAGTAGTTCTACTAGTGTGAAATATTGTCTTACTAGTGAGGACAAAAAGCTTACTAGTACATGGACCTTAAGTCCGATATCAAGGATATTGAATAAATGCTCAAACGGCTTTCCATAGCCGTGACATGTGATACAAAAAGATCTCAGTGCTAGCTCGTTAGCTCCACCACTGATGAAAGGTTGGCCCTTAACAGGAAACTTAAATATAGTTGGTGAAAATATATTTTACCATACAACAGCCAGATTTCATGCAGGTCCACTTGAATATCTGCTGTTCCTCCATCACATGCACACTGCTTACTGCAGGCCTACTGAGGCCACGCCCCCTACCTGCACAGGTGATTTCTCTACCTGGACCACACTTCAGAGCCCAGAGCACACAGAGACTGTTAAAGACACACATTTGAGCCAGTGGTCTACATAAAGTGAAGTAAGTTTCATGATATTATGGGGTATTATGAGGTAAATATATTATGGTATGGTATTAATGTCACATGAAAATGTATGTATGTATGATAGCTAGCTGATAAGTTAGATGCTAAATAAACTGTAGTAAACATTGTTTCATTGACCATTTAATCTATGGTCTAGTGTTATCATGATGTCAGCTTATTTGTGGAATATTTCCAAAATTCACTAGTTTAACATCCCACGTGTAAGCAGTGGAAACTGTTTTGGTACACCCACATTGACGTCACTACCACTACCCCTCACTTTTCCCCTTTCACCTGTCTCCTTACCGACTTACCAGTGGGGACCCATTTTAAAATACCTGTGAACTAACTAGTAAATCTTTGGGTGAAAGTCCCGAGGTGGCGTTGTCCAATAAACCTGTTACACCTGGAAAGTTTCTGGAAATTTACCAGACATTTGCAGCCCTACATGCATAACAGTTGGGCTTGTGCATAAAATGGAAGGTTAGTGAGTACCAAAGAAAGAGGTTGTCCGATGTATAACTAAATGAATCAATGAAGCATACCGTTAAACACATACTGATTTTTTTGAGATGAGCCTTTTAGATGGCAACAATCTGTTTTTGTGCAGACCCTGTCAGCAGCAGTGCAAAGCTCTGCTTCTATGCCGGGACTCCTGTCTGCTTCTCCAAACTGAGTGCACACTCACCTCCTTCTACTGTAGATAACACATTGACTGTGGATAAGTACCTCATACAGCCCCACTTCAAAATATAAAGTAGGACTTCTTGTAGTGCATTGTAAGCATGCATTCACACAGGATCAGGGATTGTGGCAACTCGTAGCAGGTTGTCCTTTAGTGGGGGGTGGGGGGTGCAGAGGTGGGTTGCCATGGGCGTACGTGCTATATATATCTATACGTGCTAAATGTAATAACTTTCTATATCTCTAATTAACCAGCTCGCTCACTGTCATCAACTGTCTATGTCCCTTGACCTCACTCTCTCTCCTTCATCATTGGACACAAGTCAAATAAACTTCTTCGTGTCATTATGTTTTGCAGCGTAAATTGCGAGTCACACTCAGATTTAGAAGCTGGTACATGAAATAAACAAAGTGAGAACACACAGGTAGATGATCAGATCAGTTTAGTCTATGAATTCACCTGGATAGTCTCTGCTTCAATAACATTTCAGGCTGTCTGTGCAGGTTTGACCGATCTGAGTGTCTGATTGGCTTGTTAAGCGTGCCATGGGGCTCTGTTTTTTCCAAAATTTGGATCTGGCTCAACTTCTCTTCCGCATACCAGTGCATTTTTTTGCCAGTGCAGAAACGCATGACCTCCACTGAAATGTATTGAAAGACCTCAGTTTTTGCCGTGACACCTGATCCTGTCTGAACCCCCGCTAACTGTGATTGGCCTATGCCACTGAGGAGTTCCATTGTTGAAAAGATGAATATAGCAGACCTGTCTAATGAACTGATCTCAGAAAAACCTGACGGTGTCGTTTAAACTGCCGCAGAATGCTCTGCCTCCAGCCTCCAGCAGCTGTGTCCCTCTTGATCCCTGACTGCCCTCTAAGGCTCCCGCACATGATAACCTCCTCCTTCATTCTGCTGACCTCTTGAACGACAAGTAGCATCACTAGCCAAGGTAAGGTTCTAGTTATGCAAAGCTCTGTGAATCAAGGCCAGAGGTCACCAATCTACAACCCACAGCGGTGCAGCTCTTCCTCGACTTGGAGGCTGCTGCTTGTTAGCGTAACATCCAAGCACCTTAGTATTACAGGATGGAGCGTTGTTACTCATTAACAGGACGTCTGCAGAGGCTCCAGTGTAGCAGTGACGCTGACTTAGACACAAGCCAATGCAAATGATAACTGTCCTATTTGACGTGTCTCCACCAGCAAATATACTAATGTGAACATTTGATATTGAATGTCACATGAAGACGACAGAAGGAAAGCACACATACAAACACTTTATTGTTGCTATATTATATATGTCACCTATCAAAAACAACCATGTTTTTTCTGTTTCTGCTAAATGTTGGGACAAAGTGATATACAAGGAGCGGGATTGTCAGAGAAGTCTCGACGTCGGTGGTCAAGAGCACAAAACAAACAACACACACTGCTGTTCCTGTAGCGAGGACAGTGAACAGTCTGCTGCTGCTTCAATTTGGGTAAAACCTTATTATGTATACAGAGTAGATGATGCATGCAGCTACTGTATAAAGCTACTGTATAAAGACCTCTTGGTTTGTGTTTGTGTGTGTATGTGTGATGTTTATTAAAAATATACTAAGAAGAAGAAGATATACTTTATTAATCCCACAGTGGGGAAATTGTCTTTTCACTCTATTCTTACATGCATTTTTTTTAATCCGGACACATACACATGCAGTACACGGCATAGACATGCAAATGTGGAGAGAGATGGTGGAGTGATGGGCAGCCGGCCTGACCAGCGCCCAGTGAGCGGTTGGGGGGGGGGGGGGTCGGTGCCTTGCTCAAGGGCACCTCGGCAGTGCCCAGGAGGTGAACTGGCACCTCTCCAGCTACCAGCCCACCTTCCATATTTTGGTCCATGTGGGACTTGAACCGGCCACCCTCCGGTTCCCAAGCCAAGTCCCTATGGACTGAGCTACTGCCGCCCCTTACTAAACATCTAAAATAGAACATTTAAATGAATTATTTAATGCAAATATGTGTGTGTATCAATATGACTACAGGTACAGAGCTGTTTTATTGTACACATGTTTAAAGCTTTCCCTGCTGATTGGCTGTGTCTTTACAGCTGTGTTATTCTGGTTGAGCGCATGACACACACTCTTTGTGATGAAGAAGAAGTGTGTAAAAGGTGTTGACATTCAATTTGTTGATTTCAAAGTTTGGTCTGCCTTGCTATCACCAGCTCATTAAAAACTACCCGGCTGCCTTCCCATGCAGGCATGACCGTTTCAAATGATGCTGGGATTTCTTCATTTGATGAAGTGGCGGTGACATCAGTCACTTGTTTCAGATGGATGTCCTTTGTGATTGGTCAGAATAAAACAAGGTCAAATTATGATGCTGTAATCACGATGCAGCGCCGGAGAGAAGCAGTCCTGTCCATGTACAAACTGAGAGGCGGGGTACACTGATGACGATACGGGGCCATTCTAGTTAGTGTTTTAAACCACATCAGCTCCACTGTGGTCCGCTTCAGAAGGTCCTAGAAACAAGCCTCCACTCCACAGAAACAGCAACAGAATCCGGTGGATTTTCAAAATAAAACAACTCCATTCAAACTGCCAGTCGTAAAAACAGACTAAAGAGAAATGCGTGCTAGTGCATGTTACTAACTAAACTTCCCCGGAGTTTCTGTGCTCTGTCGTCCAGCAGGTTCTCGTGGATCGTGGCTGCTGCTGTGATCCTGCATGACGTCCACTACATATATTATTACTGTCATTATTACTACCATATATGTTACTGTGGTCACTTTATCATTCATTGTGATTCATTTTGTCATTTTGTCAGTCATTATAATTGTACAATATGTTTGTGTTGATTTGTCCTGTACACGTGACATCTATTGCACGTCTGTCCGTCCTGGGAGAGGGATCCCTCCTCTGTGGCTCTTCCTGAGGTTTCTTCCACATTTTTTCCCTGTTAAAAGAGTTTTTTGTGGGCAAGTTTTTCCTCACTCGAACCGAGGGTCTAAGGACAGAGGGTGTCACTCCCTGTACAGATTGTAAAGCCCTCTGAGGCAAATGTACTTTGTGACTTTGGGCTATACAAATAAAATCTGATTTGATTTGATAAACCAGGAAAAGCACATCTAAGCAAGTAAACAAAGTCTGGAGAGATAAACAAATGCTCCCAGTGAGGTTTAAAGTTGCGTGCAGGACAGACCAAAACGGTCAGATCTGCAACATGACAGAGATGTGTTCGGTGGGTTTTCGGGGTCAGGATGGATAAAATCCTCCTGTCGCCTAATAATGACTTGGACCCAATGCAAGGACAGTGCAGTTCTATCCACCAGAACCCGGTCAAGATTTCGTTTTTACAAACAGTTAATAAATACTTACATAAAAAAAAAAATAGTAAAAACTATAAATACAGTAGACATGTTCTGCATTCTTCTGGATTTCTTTTTGACTCATTTAAAAAGAACAAAGAAATTATAGAGCTGTGCGTAATGACTATCAGAATTACATCCAATCACAACAGAGCACAAAGCTCCAATGCTTTTTAAAAATGCCACCCAGCTGTTCTGTGGTCAGTTTGTAAAGGATTCATTTCAGATGAAAATGGAAGATATTAATTTTAATAATAATAATAATAATTTTAAACATGAAACTGTGGTTGTGTTTTAATGAAATAATTTGAATCAAACAATGCTATTGGTTAAGCTCACGTCATGGTTTACAATCATGCATGTATGCATGCTGTTCTTATGATTTGTGTTTGATTCATGACTGAAGATTTTAATAGATGACTGAAATAGAAGGTATCAGAAGGACCACTTGTGATTACACCAGATACATGAATGCTAACACATTCATGTATATATATATATATATAATTTGTACAGTAGACAGCATTCATTTTGCCTTCAAATCCACCTATACATGCTAATCTGTAGCTATTTGAGCTACAACCCTGACGTTAAGAGTATTCTCACAGTAATACAAAGAGACATCGCGACGCTGAGCAGCAGACCGCTATTTGTCGAACCCGGGAGGAAACACAGCTTTAAACCTTCCTCCACCCTGCCATTCCTTATGGCTTCTTCAACTGCTTCATGGGACTAATTGGCTGCTAATAGTTTATGGATTTTTCTTCTTCCTGTTACTGTCTTCCTCTCTCTCTTAGTCGTGCCGTCCATGTTGCTGTGCAGATATTTGGCCTTGTGACACTTCAAACCCAATTCACAGCCTTTTGTAAGGCTGGCTGCTTTGAAAAGATGAGACCTTCCTGCCGAAGAAAAGCTGCCCACGGCCTCATTGCACCCCAGTGACTGTCAACCTCTCTCTCTCTCTCTCTCTCTCTCTCTCTCTCTCTCTGTTTCTCTCTCTCTGTTTCTCCGCCTGTCTCTTTCTCCCTGCAGCTCCCTCCCTCTGTATCTATCAATGCAATTGGATTCTCAGTCCAATCTGATTGTGTGTGTGTGTGTGTGTTACATGAAAGTCCAGTGCTGATATTTTCATAGTAAACCTAATAGTGGATATTTTGTGGCAGTTTACTGCCCCTCTCCCTAAAAGGATGCAGCTTTCCCTGCTCATATTTCTGTATTAGAAAACACAACGTCTCCGTTCCACCTTATCATTCAGTAATTTTTCATATACGCATGTGTGTATACTGAGAATATTTCCAGGTAGAACAATAAAAAATACGTCAGGATTCCCTGAATCTCTTCACACAGCTTGTTATTTAACAAAAAACAAATATATGATTTGGACTGTGTCACTGTGCAGACTCTGTATTCTGACTGTGCCTCATCTTCTCTTATTCCAAGCACACACACACACACACACTGATCAATGATGTGTAGTTAAACATAGTGCCTTTGTCTCCCCTCCATCTTTCTGTATTCCTCTTGCTGTTTTACCTCTAAAAGCACCTGCTGAGGTTGAACAATGAGCCAACAGCAGCAGCGACAAATGACATGCCGCCAATGGCCGCTAGGGGGCACTACAGCGCCACGAAAGAGCCGGTCCCCCAGCTCGGCTCCTTTGTCTTCCATACATTAAGGAACCATCTCCATCCATGATAAAACCGTGTATGATTATTTTACCCCCCTAGTCGCCCTCAAAGACAGCGACGATAGCTGTGGAATCCTTGAGAGATTTTAATTTCCTTTGACTCTGGAGATTCAGGCGTGTCAAAGGCAGTAGCAGAAATGTAAATGTAATTGCTCTGTTGCTCCATTGAATAAAGACGCTGCTGAAATGAAGCGTTTTCGCGTGGCTCGTTTTGTGTCTGCCCGTGGTCAACTTTCCTAAAATATGAAGGGGGGGTCAGAACAGAGACAAAACACACTCACACGGAATCATTATCAGTACACAAAGCGCTTGGATCGATCACATCCCCTAATTTTTTCAGCCGTCACTGAGAGAGATTTCCTGTGTGCTGCGTGGCTTTTCAGGCTTTTTGGCCTTTCAGTGCAGCTAATGTAAAGAAGAAAAAAAAAGAACATGAAAGCTTGTTTGATGTGTGTGTACATTTCATGTCTCGCTACTTTGAAAAAAAAAAACAATGGCATGGTATCACTGATGATGTGCTGCATTTCTGTGTGTGTGATCTGGACACCCACAGAGAATCTTATCTATCTGACCATTATCTGCGCTTAAAAAACTGGGTCTCTCCGTCTTTCTGCTCAAATAATTTTAAGCCTTACTAATTTAAAATGTCAGCTTGAAAAGTCAGGGCCTGTTGCAGCGAGTTAAGAGACCAGTTGGCATTAAGAAGACCTTAAATAAGCCCTGGGGAAATTGGTTTCATTTTTCCTTTTGCTTTCATTCTTCTGTTTTTTTTTCTCCCTCCCTGTCTTTGTGCATTTTTGTTTCAGGGAAATTCTACAAGCATCAGCGTCCTCGCTCAGAAGGTTCACAGACATATATTGGCCTGACTTGCTGATCCTGGCTTTTTATTACGAACGTGATCTGGTCGGTCGTCGTGTGACGTGAGGATTTGTGAACATTAAGTTACTTCATATTCATAAGATCAGAAGATATCGCTCGTCTGTGTTGACATGTTTAATCCTAAATTAAGTATCTGCTCTGTGATTGGTTAGTTTTAGTGTCTTGTGAAGGTCTGAATGCTTCAACGCAGAAGAAAAACACTATTTTTAGGGATCAGAATAAAAGAATGAATTTTAGGGGATTGTGGGGGATGAATGTCAGCGCTGACTGTGTTTTTGGTTTCACATGATGGGCTCAATCAAACACAAAGCCTTCCTGGTTATTTTCTTTTTTGTCACACATTTCAAATTAAAAATGAAGACTTTCCAGTGTTGGCTTTTAAAAACTGGTATCAGTCCAACCCTCCCTCAGAAATCAAAAGAGAAAGTGGAATGCAGAGCATTTTTATGATTTTAATACCTTATTACCTTTCCTCGTCCCTCTTTCTTCCCCCCCCCCACAGCCTCTTGGCGTGTGTGTGGGGAGTCTTTTTGTCGGCTGTGAGTGCTGATCACTGTCAATGATGTAGTGTGGCATATACGTGTGTATATAACCCCCCCCCTCCTCCTCCTCCTCCACCTCCTCCACCCGGCCCGATCTTCATTGTGTGTTTCCATCAGTCCAGAGGGACAACTCATTTCTCTCTGTTCCTACTCATCTTCCCATCATCATCATCATCATCATCATCATCATCATCATCATCATCATCATCATCGTCATCCTTCGCTTTTTTTCAGGAGACATGTTTTAGTGGGTGCTGGTGGAGGTGTTGGCCGAGGGCCGTGAAGCACACAGCACATCAATTAATGCACCATTACTAGGTGCCAGAGTGTGTGTGTGTGTGTGTGTGTGTGAAGCTCAAATCTAATTATTCTCTGGCTTTCCTCATAGCTGGGACAGAGTCCGTCAGAGAGACTGCTGGTGACTGAAGGTTTTCATTGCTGCAATACCTCTCTCTCTCTCTCTCTCTCTCTCTCTCTCTCTCTGTGTGTGTGTGTTTCTTTACATCTCTCTCTTTATTCCCTTCTGTCTGCTCTCTCTCTCTTTCTCATCTTTCCCTGCATCCTGCCTCACCCCATCTTTCTCTCTGTCTTCCTCCTCCTTCTTGGTCCATCGTCCCGCCCCCCCCCGTCCATCTCTACCTCCGTATCCCTCTCTCTCCTCTCTATCACTCTCTCGCAGATGCCACATCACACCACACGCTCTCCCTTACTCTCTCTCTCTCTCTCTCTCTCTCTCTCCTCCGTCTGTCTGCTCTCTGCTCTCTCATTCGCTCTGCCACGGCAGAGCAACAACTGGCTTCTTTCAGTGCCGGGAGCAGAGAGGGGAAGGCGAGAGCGACGGGAAGAGTGGAAGAAGAAAAAGTGGAGGTGGATGAGAAAAAGAAGAAGAAGAGAAAAGGAGGAGGAGGAGGAGATCTTTTGTTAAGCATCCATCCCTCCCCTCATGCCTCTCTGGCAGCAGCATCAGCATCAGCACCATTGCCTCCACCATCACCACCACCACTGCCGCTCCCGCTGCTGGATCCTCCGTCTCCTGCCGGGATCTGCCTCCTCCTTCTCCTCAGGGAGCTCTTCCTGGAACTGGGAGGGGGAGGGAGATCACCACCTCCCAGCTTGCTGTGGACCCTCGGCAAGGGGAGGGAATTTTAGAAGAGGCCGTCAGGAGAGCAGAGGAGAGGCAACACCCTGGTTTACAGGAGAGCAGAGAAGAGAAGAAGAAAAGAGGGTAAGAGGCCACCGTGGCACACAGCGGACCTGTTGTCGCAGTTTTTCACCCTTTGATTTTGATTTGTTTCCACTCTTTTCTCCTTTTGGTGGAACATTGTTTTTTTCTTCTCTCAGACTGGAGGAGATTTTCATTTCTATTTTTCACAATTTTCCTCTCCTTTAACATGCAGTGTTTGTCTTCCGTAGTGCTTGTACGTTGGCGCGAGTATGTGTTCCATCCCTGTTCTTTCTGCCCATATGCCCCGTCCACAATTATCATATTCATCGGACTTTAAATGAGAAAAAAAGAAAGGAGGAGGTGTTGTGAGGTGTCTGCGTGTCAAAGTAGAGTCTCGTAAGTTCAGAGTAGAAGGTGAGGAGGGATGCACGTCTTCAGAGACATGAAAAAAAAGTATTTTTTTTTTTAAAATGACAGCAGAGAAAGCATCTCACTCCATCCTCCTCTTCATCTTCGCAGCCGCCTTCCTCCGACAACCTGTGGTACTCTGTGTTTGCTGTGCTGAATTAAGAGTGTGTGTGTGTGAGGAAGTTTGAATGAAAGCAAAGGGAAGAGAAGATTCCCCGTGTTTGATTTTAGCTGTTGCCCTCGCTCTCAGAGTAATCTGATGAGTCTCCGGGGTGCTTCCACTGAACAATCAATGATACTTGGGCTGGCCGACCTCTGTGTGTGTCAGTGTGTGTGTGTGTGTGTCTGATGATCTCTTGCTGAAGCCCTCAGGTTCTCTTTTCTTTCTCCCTCTCTACAGATGGCCTGGGTTGGGCCAGGCTCTAGGATCTGTGTGTTTGTGTGAGAGTGTGTGTTTGGCTGCGGGTGGTAAATCCCAGCTCTCTGCAGCTCGGGGGTAGTTGGACGGGTGGATGGGTGGGGGTCTTTTTTGCTGAAGGTGTGTGTGTGTGTGTGTGTATGTGTGTGTGTCTCCTGTGTTGAGTGGTCCAGGCCGGTCGGCTAAGTGGAGGATGAGAGAGGAAATGGAGACAAAAAGGCTGCAGGAAAAAAAGAGACAGGGAAAAAACTTATGGATTAGCATCTGCTTTCTTCTTTTCTTCATCTGTCCATTCTTTGTTTTTCTCCACTCTAACCCTCCTCCACCTCCTCTTCTCTTTTCCATTTCTTTTCCTCCTCTGTCCACCCCTCCACCCCTGCTCAGGGCTGCTGGTGATTCCATCTATCAGTTTGTCCATCTTGCTTCAGCCCCGCTGCAGAGTTTAAATTTTTCATCCAGCAGAATGAGTGTGTTTGTTTTCTTCACCCACTTCACTGTGAATCCATTCACTTTTTTTTTTCAATGTTGAACTTTCAAAATGCATTTTCTCTCCCTGTTGATATCTCCTGCTGCAGCAGATCGCACCATTATTCCTCAGTTTTGACGACCTTGCGTGATGCAAGTCTAATTTAGAAACAGTTAATCTGGTGTTAGCCCTCGGCGTCGAGGATACACACACCTATTCCTATTCCTTTTACCAAACCATCCAGAGAGTAATTGTAAATATTGATTAGAGACAACAAATCAATGGAATGATTTTGGATCGGCTTAGCTGGAGCTCTCTCTTTGTATTCAGCCCGCTTGTTCAATTAGAATAGAATGGAATAAATTTGCTTGAACTTTTCATCCATTATTCATGTCCTCGCTCCAGCATTTAAACTCATCGCTTTAATTTGAAAATAAAGAAGAGGGGAAATCATAATAATGATTACTAAATTAGCATTTAGGAATTCATTTAAAATGCATTTTAACATTCTGAATTTTAAGGAAATAAAGTTCACTGGCCACAACGTGCCTCCATAAATTTAAAATGTATATCTTCCATCAGCCTGTCACACGACAGGAATCAGCTGGAGCGCAAACTCGTGTGCCGCTGCGAGAAGCAGCACCATTTTTAAATAATCAAACAAATTAGTTCTCTGCATGCACGACACCCTCCCTCCTGTGGTATAATCCATGTGTTGACTTCTCTCCTTGTGTTGTGGGGGTGGGGAGATTGAGGAGGAAGGGGGGCTTAGTGGTGGTAATGGAGTGTACGGGGCTATTGTCACACCGCGGCAGCTCTCAGCCTGACCTCCCTAACCCTGCGTCTCCCCTGTGTGTGTGCACCCCCCCTCCCTACACCTACACCCACCACACCCCACCCCTACCCACCCACCCCTCCCCAGATCTCAATATGCCCGGGTAGGGCCAGGCAGGAGCAGCGATGGTAGCAGCGGAACCAAATGTCACGGCTGGATGAGGACTTCCAGGAGACGGGGGCAGCGCTGCTAGGCCGCAGCCCAGGTAAGAGGCTTGCTGTTGGGGGTTTGGGTTGTGCCACACTCCCTTGTCATCTTCTAAGTTTTGTGTAGAGAACCAACCAATCAAGCTAACCTCAGCTGTTATACACCCTGCTTTCTTTTTATTTTCTCCCCCTCACACACGCTGCTGGCTCCGATTGAAAATGCCACCGTTGTCAATTCTCTCCTTTTGCAGAGGAGCCATTGATGGAGCCTTGTCTCACGCTGCAGCCAGGCGTCTTCAATCAATGCGACTGCCCCACTTTCTCTTTATGTGTATGTGTCTGTTTGCCACTGGAGCCTGAAGGGGGGCTACTGGCCATGGTGGTGATGGTGATGGTGGTGGTGATGATGATGATGCGATGGCAGTGGCGCTGCTCACGTGGTTTCTGGCTTAGCTCCCCGTGTTTACTGAAAGACTCTCTTCGGTGACGGGTATTCTTGGGTGGATAATACGGATCACGTTGTTATTGCTTAAGAATACGCGTAGTCGAGGAGAGTCCTCTCTTCGCCCAACACCAGCAACACACCCCCCACCCACCCCCAACACCCACCCACCTACCCTCCTCACATCACTCCAACTACCCACCCACCCATGGAGGACTGTCGGGATGGGTGAAACCACACCCCCACTCTCCACCTTTCCAAAAGGGAGAATCACCCACCTCTTCTTTGATCTATACTGCATTGCAATGTTCTTTTCTCCTCCTGCCCACTTCCTGTCTACTGAGCCACGGTTTCGAGGCTGAGAGTGTTTTCACGTCTGTCCCACCGTGCATCTGTCAGTCTGTCTCTGTCTCCGTGGCGATGGACAGCGTAGTGTGTGTGTGTGTGTGTTTTGTTTTCTGTGTGTGTGTGTGTCTGTCGGACATGTTGCTTCGAGGTCTCAGAGAAAAAAAAAAACTGGCTCTCTTGTCTCGTCTGACAGCAACTTCTGATCCTGTAACTGCATGAACACTGTCTATTCCCACAATGCAAGGCCAGCATGGCAGCCTGCACACTAACATAACATTACAACAGATATGTGGCTCCATTCTATTTGTAACCTATAATAAGTGAGTGGACCACCATTGACCCACCTTTCCACTCACTTCTGCAAGATGTCAGATTCTAACTAGCCCCAGGAGGCAATTTAAGTCGATTTGGAACATGCAGCATGTAAACACAGAAGGGACCCTCTTCAAGACAAGGTCTCTGGATTCTAAAATAAAACTGGACCCACCTTAAGGCCCTTATCATGTCAGCTGATGTTGGACTTCGGTGGTGCAAGTTCTGTAAAACAAATTTTAAATTAAATTAACATGCGGTAAGCCGAGAGCTTTCGGGGCTCAGGGGCCCAGGGGCAATGCTCGGCTTCTTGGTCGATAATTCGGCCTCGCTGAACAGATGCAGCTACAGGCGTACATTATCGTTAAAGACAACAGAAATACATTTTTAACAGGGTTGTGTCCTGTTCATCTGGTTCAGAAAGACACAATCTGACTTAAGACACTCTAAATACTTTGCTCTGAGAAGAAAGAAGGATTATCCCTCATCCTGCAGCTAATTAGAACTCTATTTAATCTCTTGATTATTTTTCTTATAATTAAATTAATGATTTATTGCATAAAACACTAGAAGACAGTGAATGGTCACAACCGCAATTTGTTGTGATGTTTTAAATTGCTCAGTTTGTCTAAGAAACAAATATATTAAGAATACGCAATAACAAACTATTCTTTTTATGATCAAATTATCTGGGGACCAATTAATCGGCTAGTGTAGAAAACGTTACCACACTCAAAAGTTTGGTTTTGTGAGACGAACAGTCCAAAAGAGGTTCAGTCTAACATATAAAATGGAGAAAAAGAAAACAATTCACGGGCCTGGCTTTCAGCTGGATTGATGACTTAAACTGACTTCATTGATTATTGAAATTGTTGCTGATTAATTGTCTGTGAATCAACAAATGGATGAATTTATAATCAGCTCTAATCATGACTGTAATCAAAAGTGTTCTTGAACGGTAACATTTTATTTTGGGTGTGTCATTTTCAGGCCTGTACATGAAAAAAAAAACAAACAGAAAGACTGTTTAGTTGATGATAAAAATTTCCAAACACAAGAGACATCTTTTAGATTTTTGCTTATTCTCGGACAAAATATTGCTCCAGAAAGTGATATTGATATTGATAATATCACCTCGACCAGCCTGAGTGGGCCTGTGATATTTGATGAGACGTCAGCAGACAGTATCGTGCTGTACAGTATCTGCTTCGGCTGTGCTTACAGAGTGGAACCTCTTCTTATTCAACTCCATGTAGTGCATTTATTGTGGGGCTGAGCTTAGCCCCCCGTCCCCACCGCCACCCTTTTTTTATGCAAATTGATGCTCAAATGACATTCATCGCAGTGAGGTTTACACCACATGCAATACTACTGCTGCTGCTGAACCTCACACACACACACACACACACACACACACGGCTGAGAAAACAAAATGTCCACCATGAGCGGTCAACAGTTCTACTTATGCACTGAAGAGAGAGGCGTCTAGATAAACAATTACCCCTGGCTCAAGCGGACTATAACCAGCTTTCCTTGTGCTGCCGGGCCGGGGCGATGCCCCATGAATATGGATTCCCTCTCCATGTCTGATGGCACATTCTGAACCTTAACACCCATGTAAAATCCATTTAAACACCTAATAGGATCAACTTGGCTCATACAGCCATGTCCTCACACACGTCACCTCCCATGATCATACGCTGGAGATTTCCTCGTACGGCCGGCCTGGTGTAAATCATCCTTTACACGCCTTCTTATAGCTGCTGTGGAATTTCAAATGAGTCCATTTCCATGCCTGCTTTATAGTCACTGTGCAGGAGTTTCATTGTAAAGTTAGCTACAGAGTCACTCAGACAAGCTCATGATTGTAATTATACAAATCATCCCGGTCATTACCATTGCAGATTATTCAAATAATACAATGATATGTTTAACACTTGGCTTAGCTGATAATTACTGTTCCTTTTCTCATGGAAACAAACAAAGCGACATGCTAAAATCTGTGTGGGAGGATGTAAAGTGGCATTAAAAATCACACACACACACACACAGGCGCGTTTTCTCCCCTGCATTTGCGTGTTGATTGTTGGAGATGGTGTGGCGTGGCCGTCTTCTTGCTGTTTGTCTCCTGTGCGTCTGTGTGTGTGTGTCTCTGGGTTGCTTGTTGCTGCTGCTGCTGCAGGGCCTCTGCCGGCTGACATCACTGCTAACCATGTGATCCAGTGGTTTTGCGTCATGTAAATGCTTCATACTCACCTCCATTGACACACTGTGAGCCTCCAATCTATTGATTTCTTCTAAACTTTTGTCTACATCTAACTCTTTGATAAAAAAACATTCTTTCAAAATGCCATTCTTGTCACATTTACTGACTTAAAACACACATTTTGAATGGTCTGTTGATGCAGTAATAACACACACTTACAAAAAGGCTTGTCAGTGACAATGAAGTGGTATAAAGTGCTGTCTTAGTGTCATTCTGTGTTTGTCAGCCTGCATTTGGATTGTCTCTGCTTGTTTCCAAACTGTTGTAAAGAGCTGCCACGGTGTAAAAACACACTGTTGACACATAATATCAAATGCAATGGACAATTTCTTTGATGATTTAATGAATTCAGCATTGTGTCCTCTCACTGACTATTGTAATAGCTGCTGATGGTGGCACTCAGATGTCTAAACTGCTGGTTATCTAATGTGAATGCCATTTCTCCACTTCTTTCTCTGCAGTCTATGAGCTGTTGTGGTTGTGCACTAATGTATGCTGCTCTGTACTAATGGCATGCTGCTGCTGCTGCTGCTGCTGCTGCTGATGTTTTAAAGCTAACCAGGGATGAATGCTGCATGCATTTCAACCATTTCAACAAAAACAGTGATGAATGTCATTTCCTCCTGTAAGTGTGCCTTATTTTTGTCAATAAAACATGGCTGTAAATATAAATAAATTCCTCTTTTGAAATTGAAATGCGAAATGAAGCTTTAATTAACTTAATTTATATAAATATATGTTAAATAAAAAACCATTTTATCACTGGAGGCCTGTTTCAGCTATTCATATCTCAAGGATCAGTCATTTTCTTCATACTAATGCAGAGACAGGCCTGTGGATAGAAAAAGTTGGAAACCTGAACACGTCCTCCTCCGCCGGAGGATCTGTTATGGACTGCTGCCTAAACATTTTTCTGTCTCTGCACTTTAAAAACCTCCTGGATCACACTCCAGAGGCCTTTTCCAGCAATCCCACAGACAAACCTAAAGATTAAAAACTAAAACCCATTTCCTCCTCTGCTCTGCCTGCTCACTGGGAGTTACACCAGCACAGTTAGAAAAAGAAGAAGAAGAAATAGCCAGCCTGGGCTTTTAACTTCATTTTATCTGTAGACAGATTGAGCCTCCATCTGAATTCATATTCAAATATGCAGCTTTAATTGTTACATATGACGTTGGATTCAGATTAATTGAAGTCTTTTTTGTCTTTTATTTTTTTTCAATTGTTGTGTAATTTAAAATCAGATGGAATATGGGTTGGAGGCTCACCGTCATACAAGTGATGGATCCTCCACAGAGACTTATTTAATGGTCTGTTCGCCCCAGCCCTTTAGCAGCATTTATCTTTGCTGTGGAGCCTCCTGACATATTATATACAAAATATTTGATGGTTAGTTTTATGTAAAATTTCTACTAATTTGTTCAGGAGTGGTGCGGAAATGAATATTGAACATTCTCACTCAAGGTCAATGTGTATGAACATTATATTCAATGAGATACTGGAATAGATGGGATCGCTCCAACCCACAACAACCCCAAAAATCAAGAGGACCCTCTGAGCTTTGCATCATTATTCACACCAGATAGCTGATCTACTGTCCGTGGCTATTTACATCCTCTTATCTCCACACAGCAGACTACCATATTACATCCTATTTAATTTAGCCCGCAAACACCCAGAGCGTCTTAGTACATTTTATCTCTTGTAATCCTGTTAAAACCAGAGTAATTAGAATCCCAAAACCAAACCTGCTGGACTGAAAACACACACAGTGTAGCCAAGCACAATCCAATGTTTTTCATTAGAAACCAGTGTATCTGCAGCAATAATCATATCTTCTTTTTCTGATTTTTATTACATTTGTTCTGTGTGTTCAGGTTCCAGGTTTTATCCATGAGCCAGCAATATTGCATTTGGTGTGAAATTCAAGTCAAGAATGGAACATTTTGTTAACACTGCATCGGAAAAAAAATAAAAGAATTCATCAGGTTTTACCCAGAATTTCAAATATATTTGTTTTTCAATGGATCACTGTGATAGATGAAATGCACGAGGAGGAGTTTAAAGGCTGACGGAGGCTCTGCAGCTATTGACTCTCTCTGTTTTCAGGCCACTCATTACTTATTAAGCACACTATTAAGGAAAATTGACGGTAATGATGGGAGAGATAGGACCCAATGCTCATTTGGCAGAAATGCCACAGGAAATATTCAGCGTTTGTACCAATTAATTATGCATCATCTTTGCTTTGCTCTGTATGTAGACTGAACTGTGTGTAATGTAGAGCAGAAGGCTTGAGTAGGCGAAAAGGACAAAAAAAAAATCATCATTACTGATGAAAATGAAAAAATACACACTGTCTGCACCTATTTGATAAAAATGTGCAAATGCAAATCAAAGCAAAGAGGAACATTAAACTAGATAAAGCTCTTTTTTACTATTTTAAACCTGATCTGACTAACTGTCTCAGTTTTCATTAAATTACCTATTTTATAAAATCATTTTATTTTATTCCCTCTTTTCTTCAGAATCTTCAGAATCTGTTAGGCTTTTGCACCAAATATAAGAGACGAGAACAAAGAAGCATGATATTCTATATTTTTTCTTCTTGTCAACAAAACCCATGTGCAGACCAAACCAGCAGTGAATGTATCCAACTAACAAAGCCTGATATGTCTTCTTCACTGTTGTCCAATAACTATTAAAACACATGAATGAGCCACACTGTTGGACCAAGTAACATCTTAACATTATTACCATGAACGCACACTGGAGTTTATTTTGACTCAGTCCCACACACACACACGTCCTGCTCCCAGGAATACTGTAGATTAATCCACCGCTGAAAATAGTCCCCAACAAATGCACTATTACCTGTGCTTCAAATAACATTTGTTTAAAACTACATTATAGGAATTTACTGAGCCTTTAAAAAAATATGAATACATATATAACTTTAATTATGAGCCATTTTTAAAGATTTGCATCTTTCAGGTCTGAGAGCTCGAGCTTTATATAATTCATTTGCAACAGTAGATATTTGCTTTCATTCATTTTCAGGTGTTGTGCTGATTATGATTACATTTTCATAAATCTTTTTTATTTTATTATTTTGTACTCAGGAGCATTAGTCAAACTATTATGCTACTATGCTGTCTGGATCATGAGTTTTTTGAACATAAAGAAAGATTCATAATGCAAAACATGAACTATTATTAACTAATCAATATTTTTTAAAACAATATCAGCACCCCACAACTAAAGCATGATTTTTTTCTTTCATGGTTCTTTTCTTTTGGTTTAGCTTCAAACATTTTGTTAATGTTCAGGAACACTGTCATGGTTGAATGTTCAAGAAGTCAACAGTGACTTGAAGAAACTGGATGTGTTTACTCCTTTTAATATTTAACCAAAACCTCCATCTTTCCTGACCCAAGTGTTTTAGTCTAGCCTAAACCTCCCCACCACTTTCAGGACTGTAAATCCATCATTATCAGTAACATGATCCAAGCAGCAAACTGCTACATCTCCTTTTGGGCTGAACTGCAAAATGACGTTTTTTCAGACATTGTTGCACAGCCGGAGAGAAGTCAGAAAGTGAGACAAAGACATTGTTGTTTTTGATCTTCTTTATAGGGCATAATGCAGAACAGCTACCTATCATCGAAACCCTGTGACTCCTGTGTTAATAGAGCCCGTACATTTGACACACTGGATGTTTGATAAAAATCAGTTTGCTCTCATTTTATTGAACATTTTTAAAATGTGGATTTTCATTGTGTAGGGAATAGATTGTGATGAAGCCATCATTGAGATGTGCAGCGTGGGGAGCGAAGCCTCTGTGCTGTAAAGAAAGCTCAGCATCGTCATGACCAGGCTGACAGCAGAGCTGGAGCACTGAGGGAGTGGAAGCTTAAAGTGTCTCCTGAGCTGCTCTCTTCTCCTCACTGAATCGTGATAACAATTCTGGCTACCCTCCACTTCCCCACCTCCCCCTCTCCTCTCCACCCAGCCCATCCCACCCACCCA
This sequence comes from Collichthys lucidus, assembly GCA_004119915.2. Classification (NCBI taxonomy): domain Eukaryota; kingdom Metazoa; phylum Chordata; class Actinopteri; family Sciaenidae; genus Collichthys; species Collichthys lucidus. The sequence goes on along the minus strand of CM014096.1, from coordinate 28,710,776 downwards.
CCAACCAACCGACCAACCACCCAGCAGTATAATGTGGTTTCCGCCAACAAGCCCTGTCTGCAGTATTAATCAATTGGAAATGTCCTGCATTTCCTATCTTCCTGAGACAAAAGCGCTCAGATGTCTCCCGCTGTTTCTCTTTTTCTTTCCCTTCTCCATCCCTTCTTTTTACTTCGAGTATAATATTGACTCTAATGAAGGACTCGGTGGAGCTTATATACACAAAATACCTCACAATTAATAACTATACACTATATCTCTCTTTTCCTTTTAAAGATGCCATCAGCACCTCCCCTAATGTGTCTATAATGTTTTTTTCATGCTCTTTTCCCATTTGTTTTTAGACTCCAAACAGCGTAGGGCTATACTAACAGTATTGTAGCCTTAATAACAGCAGGGTAAGTGGCTCTGCTATCAAATACGCCGGCACTCATTTAAACAAGGACCGCTATGAAATGTATCCACATCAGTGGCTCCAAGATTGGGAGCTAAGCAATCTATTTAAAAAGCAATCTATTTCTCGCTGTCGTGGAGATTGCACAGATTGAATGGGGGACTCCGATCCTCAGCGGACATCCCTCTCGATCCTGCCCTCCACTCCTCTTTTATCTCACAGCTCCTCTCAAATTCCTCTGTTTTTTGCTGCTTACACAGAAAAAAAAGGGAAAAAAAAGCAGGAATAGGACGAGCACTCTCTCCTCATAATGCACCCAATTAAAACAAATAACCCAAACGATCTAAGTGCAAATGATAACTCCACTGCTCGTGTTCCACAAACGACATTGTGGCTATGAAATGTTTTAGTATTTTACAGCCATCATCATTTCTTTAAATTCAGAGTCTGTATGAGAATCCAGACTGAAAAGACTTTCTCAGCCTGGAAGCGTTAAATATCTTTGAAAGTGTTTGACAGTCTTGGTCTTTTTGTAGTAATTGCAGTCATCATTCTTATTATCATGAGATTGTGTTCACATCATTAAATTATGAGGAAGCTTAAAGGTAAAAATCCATTCAGACCAGAGTGAAGACAAATACATTATTCAGATAATGTGCTTCATACAGATGTGAACAGCACTCAGATTTTTTGCAGTAACATTTCTTTTAAAACTTGCTTGAACATCTGGACACCATGTGCACACAGCTGGAATCAGCGTTGAAATGTTGCAACATTTTTTTAGAAATCATATTTAAAAAGCTCTTCCTTATGATTTTAGATCTTGTCTTATCATCAAATCCAGATCCAGATGTTTTCTTCTGTAATCCAGGAGATGATTATTTGTAATGAGCATGTAAAGGTTAGTTTCAATATTCAGATATTTGCTTATTCTGCAGTAAGTTTTGAATTTGATCAGATGGTGCAGTGCAGAATGACTCTTTTTTTAATGAATGAAGAGCTATCATGATCTATAAAAACACATCTTATTATCATCATCTTTCTCATCTTTATCACAGACACTCAAACTCATCATCATCTCATTACATCTTCAAGATTTTTGAAGAATGTTCTGTGTCTGTTTTGGTCATACTGATGGTTTCAACACTTAAACTTTGGTTTTCTTTCTTTTTATTCATATTTTTTTCATTATTTATTTTCTATTAGTTAGTTATTAATTTCCAGTGTAAACACAGGGATATACATATAAACATGTCTTAAACAAATATAAACCTTTAGGGGAGTGAGCCATTGGCATATTGCCTTATGCATTTTAATATATATGTTCTTCCTGACACACTTTCACGTCAGCCAAATGTTTGGAGTTGCAAATAGTAGCCCAGAAAATGACAGAATATTTACACACATAAGCATAACTTTATTAAAACAGATCATATTGTCACTTAAGTGTGTATCATGTTATTTGCATCCACAAGCACATGTATTTAGTTTACAGTTTTTTATGCTTCCCGGAGGCTTTTGACAACTTTTGAAAGTACACATATTAAAAACAAAGACATCTACAGAAACATGATGCATCATTAATAATTAATAAGGGATTTTAATCGCAGCAACAATACCAGGTGTAAGAGTGGGAGCCCATGCAACCAGTGAATTATTCAGCTGGATGTACTGTACAATAGGTGGTCCTCTACCTGCCTAAAGGTCATCTGTAGCAGATGCTGCAGAAATGAGAAACACCAGACGAGCACAGAGAGGCCTCAGGAAGAGCTTCTACCCTCAGACGCTAGGATCCTGAATGAGAACACGGTCTTATTTAACACTTTTCTTACTTATTTACTCCTTATTACTGTTACTAATATACATTATTTATTTATTTATTTATTTATTTATTTATTTATTTATTTATTTATTTATTTATTTATTTATTTATCATCGTCATAATAATAATAATAATAATAATAATAATAATTATTATTATTATTATTAATATTATTATTATTATTATCAGCAGTAGTAGTATTGGTGCTCTCATTACTTAAGCATTTTTTATTTACTCACATTATTTCCATAGTCTTTATCATTTGTTATGTTCTCTGTTCTTACAACTCTTCAAGTTTAAACGATTTCAAATTTTAAAAATTGTAAATATACTTACATGCATGTCACTATGATGAAGTGAAATTAAATAGAATTTAGAAACTTTTAGAAATAGCATATTTTTGTCATAATTGTAATAAAACACATATAAACAAAAACCTTTTGATTTTCTTCTTTGATTTTCTTCCTCTGACCCCTGACGACATTTCATTGTCTTCATTCAAAGTAAACATGCAGTGTAGGCAGAAGGAACTGCACAACATGCCAGCTGAAAGTTAAACGACAAATAGAGAAAGATGAACTTTTCATTAGGCATGCTAACAAGGCAATATCAGAGCTGCTGAGCTTCTTCACTCTAACATGAGTTAGACTCAGCCCTGCTGTTTAGCTCCTCTGTAGCTTTGTGACACCGCAGAGGCAGGGTGTCAGGTGACCATTCCTCCTTCTTCAACTTGTTCTTTTGTTTGCTTGTGAAATTAATTTACAGTACAGTGACCAAGAAAAAGAAAAAGGCCCGATGTCAGAGACAGTGATGAGCTTTTCAGCCAAATAAAACATCTTTGTTTAAATAATAGTGATTAGTTTGAATCAGAGCATTGCATGGAGCCAATCTCAATCCAATTATTTCTCTTAAAAGATTGATGCAGTTGAATCAGCATAATTAATCACTGGCACATTGATGCAGTAAATGAATCATTACAGTCCAAAATTTGAAGAGAATACAAAAAATACCGCTGTTCTTGCTTCATTTTACAGCACTGAGTCAACAGGAACTGGAACATTCAGCTGCTCTTGTAGTCAAGCTGAGATGGTCTGTCCCCAAATCCCAGAAATCTCACTTCATAGAAACTGTAAACCAAAAAACAAATCCCACAGACAGCGTGGGACAGCTCAAAATAAAAAGGAGTTTCAGCTAACTGCTTCACGTCTTACCACCTCCTCCTTCACCTCCTCCACCATGCATGCAGAGAAACTGTACACCCACATAATTCATAAACGCACACAGGCTTCATCAGCTCTGTTGTGTTAGAGTTGGTTCAGTTAAAATCATGACAAAAGAATGGAACTTCAATCATGTGATATCAGATGGCCACATGAGGACTAAAAGAACTATTAGATTAATATTTAGAAAGCGACGACGTCAGCTGTCTGTGAACAACAGACAGAGACGTTCAGAAAAGAGACGTCACTGACGAGTCATTTCCTGTATCTGGGTCTCATGGGTTCAGCCAGTGACACTTTCCTTTAAGAGATGAGCAGCAGGTCCTGAATCATTTCACTGTAATGGGAGAAGTGAATGTGAGCTCAGATTCAGTCACTAAAGAAAATACTTGACCTGTTTCAAGAAGTGTATACTATTTCATATCATTGGTGGAGCTGTGATGCATCTTCTGCCATGGAGCACATTTGACTAGACTAAAACCAACCCAGCACCCCCTGGGATGAGGTCAAATGTCATGGACTAGTCCAGACATGGGCAAACTACGGCCCGCGGGCCGTATACGGCCCGTTAGGCTTTGCAATGCGGCCCGCCGAACTTATCTACATCCAAAAATAAAAATATATCTTAGATAAAATATGTGTCCCATCACTGTGCGATGAAAACTCGGCGAGCGCACGCTGCTAATGTCTCCTGCTCTGTCTCTGCTTTAGTTTGAATCAGTCACGAAGTGCCTGGTTGTTATAAAGACAAAGAGGCTTTGACAGTGAAGTGAGACCTCTTGGTGCGATATACCACCTTTGGGTTTACTTCATTCTGGATCATCATTGGTTGGTCAAAGGTGAATGTGGGCGTTACTAATCGATTCGCCTGACTCTGATTGGTCGACAGGTGTCTGGCCCGGCCCGGCCCCTCTGTCAAATTTTAGAACCCAATGTGGCCCACAAGTCAAAAAGTTTGCCCACCCCTGGACTAGTCAATGCATGACTGGAGATAGAGGAGCTCTATACATGTGATGAGAACTGAACCAACTCCAGCTCTGGAGTACCAATATATACAATTGAAAGCTCCAGAAAAAGTGTACCTTCAGTTAAGAGAGTATTGCCAAAGTACTGTCCCAACAGTCATGGATAAACTTGAGTTTGGAATGGGTTTGAGAATATAAACTGGCACACTTTTATTTTGTTTACATAGTTTTTGGCCATCCTTTATATAAATGTATATGTATATAAATGTATATTACTATATACAGTAAGTAATAAGATTGTACTCTGCAAATTAACTTAAGTCTGGGAACAAAGTCAGACAATTCACAAAATGAGCTGTCAGACAAAGATTATAAACCAGTAAAGTGATTTACTTTGATCTCCTGAATATAGTTTTGTAACCAGAGAGAGATTAATATTTCACTTTGTCCTTATAATAATAATAATTATTATTATATAATTTGATATACAGTCTGATGACTTTGTTGGAGCAGTGTCACCTCGATGATTCAAACTTGTCACTGGTAGAACCCGCATGTTCGACTCATAATTCAAGTCTAACACTATAAAAATATGCTAGGGCTGGTTATGAATGCATAAATAGTGAAAAGGATGCTTAAATAAAGTTCAGCCTGTCAGAGATGCTGAGACATCAAATAAACAAAGCAGGCTGGAAAACAAAAGCATGTAATTAATCCATGTTGCTCTTTCACTTAAAAAGACAGCTAAGAAAGTAGCAGGAGTATTGCAACTCCTTTTCAGAGTTCAGGGCCAATTATACCAACCCAAAGAACAAATCCACTGTGTGCACAGAAGGAGATCAAATCTCTGGCAGATTCAAACCACGGGTGCTGAAAGTTTGAACAAACCTTAAATTTCACTATACACACCGTCAAAATTAAACATATTACACTTTCCATCGTCTTTTTAATAAATTAAATAGTATTGTGAGTCTCTTTAAAGCGACAGTGATGACGTTACAGTTTGTAGATCTCAATCTGACAGAGCAACATGTTAGAAAGCACCATCAACCACCAATCAACCAAATGAATAACTAAAAGCTGTTCATCCCTCCAGCCGAGTTGCACACAAAACATAACAGCAAATGATACATATATCCCGTTATACATGCAGTCCAGGGACATTTAGGGTATTTAAGGAAGTGGGTCAAGCTTTAACACTAACGTATCATCACCTCTCATAGTTATGGTGAAGGTATTAGCAACCAGTTGCTTATTTAGACATCCAGCACACACAGTACATTACTATTTATTTGGGGTCATTTCATGTCCAGCTGATGAATGTTAGTTTAATATTTACTGTCATTGTCGTGATGGGTTTCCACTTTTAGCTCCTTAATGCTCCACTAAGTTTACCAGTTTGTTTCTAACTGTCTGTCTGCTGTTTGGTGCTGAGCAGGTAGAGTACAGCAGGATTATCAGAGCTATCATCAGCCTGCTGCTGCTCGAAACCAGTGTGTTGATTGCTTGGACTGAACCAAAAGTTGTGGGCTATGTAACAGAAACAATGAACTAAAAGAACCTGAAAGTTTCTGCACAGAGGGAGTTAGTGATGATTCTCATTGGCTTTGTTACCGTAAGTGAAACCTCTTACATAATGTAGTGATTTGATCCATAAAGCACTTAATGTTGTTTTTTCCTTTAATCTCCCTCTTCTTGTGTATTCCATCTTTGTGTATTCCAAGCAACTTGGCCACAACATCAAGGACCATGTTTTCCAAAACTCTAACATCATGATCTCTTCTCAAGCTGCTTAAAGAACAAGCAGGCAAAATGAGTTTCCTTTGCAGGGTGCAACCTATCCACAAGGACAGGGTGAGGAGCTCAGACATCCAGACGGATCTCAGCATAGTAGTTCGTAGGAGTTAGTTCAGCATCTGATTGGGATTCCTTCTCCACAGGACCAAACACCAGAGCAGATGAAAGTGGATGGATGTAATATCTTTGTCAGGACAGGTGGTAAAAATTATAAAACAAAATTAGGTGTACTTACTCAGGTTCACTCATCTGTGGATGATTGGTATACTTGCCTGTTCAGCAGAGATCCAGGCAGACACAGGAGATCTTATTCTTGTTAGCTCTCTAAATGGAATCCTTAAGAGGGGTGATTCATTGAAAATGGATTCTGCTTGGCAAAAGAACATTTAATATTTGATGAAAACAAACTCACAACACTATTAATAGAGATAGAATAGAAGAAGTGCCTTGTCACAATTTGTTAGATGTATAAAGTACTGTATTACACAGCTTCTGAATAGACAAGAAGACACAGACTAGAGAGATACTGTCTGCTCTATGTAAATGCTTTGGACATGTAACAGTAACATTTCGTTCATAACTTTGGGTGTAATCCCACTGCCAACCGCCAAACATCAACAAAGTCAACAATACGAAACATAGCAGCTGGCGTCTGTCTTTCAGCCTTTTATTTCACCAAGCTCAACAATGCTTGCTCACTCTCTGCTTTTCTCTTCATAGCTTTCTCTGTCTTCTCTGGTCTTTTCCTTTTTGTCATTATGTCCATAGATGCTGCTAAACAAGGTTACATGGCCCACTTGCCCAGCTCCAGTTCTGGCAGCTCAGTACAAACCTTAACGCTGCCCCAGTGCTCTGAGCTCACAGTCTGGGTAACCCAGGTAACAAACAGCGACAACGACAGATTCAGTTAGTGACACTTAATTAGCAGTTAGCAATTGGTTAGGCTAATGGTATCTGTCCTTAGGACCAACAGGCCTATGGTGCAGAGTTAGAATGACAGGGACACGTTCACCTGACTACAAGTCAGCATAGCGTAATGATTTAAAATGGGTTATTTTATAGTAGAAAAGTTACAAAATGTTGCTTTAAATCAAACCTGTGATGACCGCTGGTCTCTCGTTTGACTACAGGGTCTGAGGTGTGAGCTGCTGTGTGTGTTTGCCATCTCGAGCACTGACATATTCATATGTTTGCTGTAGCATTTTTATAAACAAAGGGAGGCATCTACAGCCTGTAAGAGTGGACCTGTTTTCACAGTATGAAGTAGAACACAAACACAAACACACACACACACACACACCCCTCCCACTTCCATAACACGTACACACATATATACAGTGACCCACGCGCCGAGACCATCTGTCATCACCTCATCATGAAAATTCAGTCCTTGCGTTTACATGATGTCATACCCAGCTAAAAGACGACAGTATATACACAGTGTGTCAACACATCATCAACATCAGACTAGCCCTGGACAACAGGAACCCTGGCAACAGCCAAAACCACTAAGATAGTGCCACCAAGGGCCACCTAGACTAATTGGTCTGACCCCAGAACCTTATGGAGCAGCAACTTCAGAAGCAAACTATCTTACTTGGATAGACTAACAAGGACATCCTTCTGGAGTGACTGGTCCCACTATTCCCACTACTCTGGAATAACATGGCGCAGCCAGCTTGTGGAACTAGAACTTGCAAGGTGAGACATAAGGGGGTGTCTTTGGCATGCTGACCCCCAGGTTATTAAAGTTGTTTGGACATTTCCAACTGGGAGGTGAACCTGCAACAGACCCAGGTTATGCTGGCAGAATTACATATTATGTCTAGCCCGGGCATGGCTTGGGATCCCCTAGGAGGAGCTGAAAGACACAGCTAGGGACAAGGATATATGGGCTATATACTGTATATAGGACATGTGGGACATAGTGTTAATTTAAGGCTTGTACTTTACCCACACAATTCTGTATTTGTATAGTTCATTTAAATGCAAACTTTTACAAGAAATGAACATTTAAAATGACAACTGTTGCCGTTTAGTAGCCTGATAGCTCTATGACACACACCTAGCTACTTTAATTTAAACATCCTGGCATGTATAATGCATGATTTTGGTTTGCTACTATTCTCCCTAAAATGAACAATTAATCCCCCATTTTTGATCTGGTTCAGAAATGCAAGATCAGGTTATTTAAAACAAGAAGCAAGTCACTCAATAAAGATACGTGGCTGTATCTTGTTAAAAGCTGAAGAGGCTTAAAGAAAAAAAAAAGTCTCATGTGATTTGGGTTTCTCAAGGAGCTTACATACACTTTCCAGAGTGAAGAGTTCTGTATCCTCCATGCCTTTATGTGGAAGCAAACTGCAAAGGATCTAATTTGCCATCAGTGGCATCATTTTCATGACAAGGTATGTAAGCACACAGTTCCTTCCCTGGGATTTTTGAATTTGGAATGAGTATTATAGTGGATGTTTTTTTATTGCATCTGGCCAATTGCTACACATGTCTATGAGACTTTAGTGAAGACCTTTCTACGCTGGTCAGCTAAGGACTGCTGACTTCTATACGTTTAAAGAATGCTGTGACACATTTCTTAGATGTTGAAATATCATTCTGAGGTCCAAGAGAACCTCTGATGAAAACATTCCCAGAGAACGTTCGACACGAGAAACAGATGAATTGAACGTGTTCGGCAAATCAGAATCATCCCCCCATTTACACTGATGAATTGTCTAGTCTCATTTGCATGTTGATAAATGGAGGCCATTGTTTTAATCCCTTGCCAGGCTGTTCTAAGATTGCCTCTGTTATATTTACTTAAACTTTCCCCTATCCTTCATTTTAACCTTCCTTATTTCATTATGGACATCTTTTCTCCAACAAATCACCAGTATAACAGGTCTGCTTCTTTTTTTTCTTTAATAACTGAATTAAGCTCCACACAGATGTCATCATCATCATCATCATCATCATCATCATCATCATCATCATCATCATCACCATAAAAATCTGAATCAGAAATACTGTAATAATCCCAAGGGGGAATTTATAAACATTGTTAATCTATAATAACATTATAATTAACATTATTAATATATTCTAACACTATTAATAACATTATTATTCTATCAAAACACGCTTGAAGAGACCTCTGACCAACTCTTAAGAAATGCACTATTGTGATAGGATGCACTGACCGAATGCATGGGCAAAAATGTGTAGAGCAAGATGTCAGGGCTATTTTGTGTTGTGACACGTCATATAGCCTACTTTCATACATCCTGAGGGGATAAATATATCGTCATCAGCAGAGTGAGCCTAGTCTGTTAGCAATCAATTGTACAGCTCTGCATGCATTGGCCTTAAGGATGTATGTAAACAATTATTAAAATCAGCTGTTGGTTCATGAGGCTAGTAAGGGTGGAGTGAGATTGACAACAGTTCATGTCTGGAGTACATATTTTCTGAGGTTACAGTACCTCTGGTTGATGGAACCACACATCCTGTCCACGTTTTTTACTGGTAATCAGCCATAATGGTCCAATCAAAACAGGATACCAAACCCCGTGATTCCGTTTGATTTGTTTGAGCCATGTTTTGGCAAAACTTCTTTCGTTTCATGTTTGAATCTCTCTTTTTCAACATTTAGTTTTTTTTATCCAGTCATTTATCCATTAGCTTAATATGCTACGTTAGTTAGCTGAATGAGGTAGCTAAATAGTACTGTCTGGTTTGTTGCTTGTTGGGTTGAGCATTATGCTGCTGGAGTTGACAATATTCTAATTAGCTTGGTATGTTGTTTGCTGGTGGTTGCAAGCTAGCATTAGCTGATGATGGTGGCAGGTGATGTAGCTATAGAGTAGGCTGTAGGCTGTGTTGTGTGCCGACACTGTTCCTCAAGCTGCTACTAGAGGCTAGAGACTACAGTACAAGTCAATCTTCATAGGCCTCCATGTTAAAATGTTCACATGTTCACAATACAGTTTTGGTGTCTATAGATTCCTGTTCATTTCTTGTTCATGACAAGTTTACTGAGACTGAATTTTGACAGAACTCATCTGTTAAATTATATTAACACTTAAATTTATGCATAATTTACAGCATGGCCGCTTTGATTGACAGATACCATTACAGGCGTCTTGTTTGACCACCCAGGTGTCATTCAGCCTGCCATAAGTCCATGACCTACGTTTTTCTCGATTTCTAGATCTGCCAGGAGGCAGAAGTACCGTCAATATATTGGTGATCAGAGCCACCACACTGAGCTTCAGAACAGCTCTTAAGAAACCTGTGGGTGACGTCATGGTTACTATGCCCATTTTTTCTTCTGTCAGTAGCAGTTTATACTGTTGATCGCCATGTCAAATGGGCCCAACAAGTTATACCTAGTGAACTCTTACACTAAAAATAAACACGACCATAGATATATGCTCTTTTTTTTAAAGATAGGAGAAGGGACATCATTCATGAAAAGTTTTGAGTGTAGGGTTTAGATATAAAGGCAGTTTACACATATATATGTTAGCTTAGTAGAGCGGCTGTGACTCGGAGGCAGAGTGGGTTGTCCACTAATCAGATGATCAGCCGGACCATATTTACATTAGCTCCTCAGTTTGTTTGCTGAAGGTCTTCAGTACCTCTATATCAAACTCAACTCAACTCAAACTTTATTTATAAAGCACATTTAAAAACAACTGAGATTAATCAAAGTGCTGTACAGATTAATACATATAATATACATATAATACATATAATGCCATAAATACAAAAAGATAAATGCTAAGATACTTAAACTTGGTTAAAAGCCAAGGAGAAAAAGTGTGTTTTTAGGGGGGATTTAAGAAACCTCAAATGATCCGGCAGATCGGATGTGCCTGGGCAGGTTATTCCAGAGCCGAGGGGCCTTAGTCAACTTTGGTTTTTAGTTTTGTTTTAGGGGTGACCAGTAGCAGCTGACTAGAGGATCTCAGTGTTCTGGCGGGGGTGTGGATATGAAGAAGCTCGGTCAAATACTGGGGGGCTAAGCCATTAGGAGCTTTAAAAACAGTAAAATTTCAAATCTATTCTAAAAGCAACCGGGAGCCAGTGTAGCGACGCACATATGACCACATATAGGGGGTATGTGGTCACGCTTGAGTTTGCTGATAAGGAGACGGGCAGCAGCTTTCTGTACCAGCTGCAAGCGGTGTAGGAGTGAGTGGTCCAGGCCAAAATAAAGTGAGGTCCAGTAATCCATCCGTTTATCCATTTTAAAAAAGGAAAGCAGCTATTGTACATTTTAAAGATGCACATGAGAGTCTAAGAACTGGATCGAATACTTTATTAAACAACAGGCTCCTAATATCGACAACAACCACTTCAACAACAACAACAACAACAATAATAATAATAATAATCCACCTGTGTGTATGTTAGTTTGTGTAACGCAACCTCAAAGTAATCACAGAAACACTCACAACAGTAATAAACCTAAGATAGAAACACATTGTTAATTAAATATAGACATTAAAACATAGGCAGTACTGTGTGAGCCAGGCCAGGGACAGTTCTTGTTTGGTGAAAGTCTTTATGGCTGTGGCTCAGGGGATAGAGTGGGTAGTCCACCATGCAGTTCAATCCCAGAGTCCTCCAGTCTGCATGTCGAAGTGTCCTTGGGCAAGATACTGAACTCCAAGTTGCTCCTGAAGGCTGTGCCATCAGTGTGTGAATGTGTGTGAATGGTTAGCTCCTCAAACTGATGAGCAGTTGGCACCTTGCATGACAGCTAATGCCATCAGTGTATGAATGTCTATGAATGGGTGAATGAGATATGTAGTGTAAAAGAGCTTTGAGTGGTCAGAAGACTAGAAAGGTGTTATATAAGTTCATGTTACTATTATTTTTCTCATTATTTATCTGTCATTCATCTTTTTGTATGATTTCTGTCATGCCACACGCATGCGTGAAGTGCACATCTTCAGTATCATACACTGTCATTTCTCCCATAATTGAGAAGCCCCAAATTTGTTTGATAATAATAATAATAAGAAGAAGAAGAAAAAAAAAGCTAAGACAGGAAACCACCGTGACTCCGTTAGTTGATGCCACTAACTTCGTGCCTCAGCTACTAATTTAAAAAAACAGAATTTGCGTTAACTATAGTCACTTTATATATATATATATATATATATATATATATATATATATATATATATATATATATATATATATATATATATATATATATATATATATATATATATATATATATATATATATATATATATAGGGGGAAATGTCCTGCTGTGTGTTGCTACCTTTTAGCTGCAGATAAAAGGCAGCTTGGAGAAAAAAAAAATCTCAATTTGAATTTGATTTAGTGTTTGCGAAAGACTTGAGACTTGACTTGGAGTTAAAAAATGACTTGGGAACACCTCTGCTTTTAGCACATTTTACTATACAGGGTACTCTTCGGTCTTAAACACGATAAGACCTCAGTGTTTCTTCCACAACTGCATTTCACAAAAATATCCCCTTAACATCCATTCAAACTTCTCATAACATAAAATGTACACATTAAAGATCCACTTGATTCATCTTGACATACAGTTATGTATTTGTACCCAATAATTAAAACCATGTTTTTCCTTGTTGAAACGTGTAAGAAAAAATCAAATCAAATCAATTTTATTTGTATAGCCCAAAGTCGCAAAGTACATTTGCCTCTGAGGACTTTACAATCTGTACAGGGAGTGACACCCTCTGTCCTTAGACCCTCAGTTCCAGTGAGGAAAAACTTGCCCACAAAAAACCTTTAAAGAGAATTTAATATTACAGTAGCTGCAATATGATGGTATTATATATCTTAATGTGTATCAGTATGTCTCTGTCTTGACAAGATCCACAGTGAGTCACCATGTCAAGTGGAGGGGGTCTTCTTTCCTTTCTCGTCTTTCCTTTCTTGTAATTACACTTACAGTCTGTGAGACCCTAGGCCTTCTGTGTTTGTGTGTGTGTGTGCGTATGTGTGTGTGTGTGTGTGTGTGTGTGTGTTCTGACAGTAAATACTTGTGACTAGCCCATTCAGTTGGATTCTGTGGTGTACAAACCTGTGTACTGTTACAGATCCCTGGGTGATACACACACACACACACACACACACACACACACACACACACACACACACACACACACACACACACACACACACATTTTGTGAATCAAAGCCTTGTGTCATGAGTGGGCAGGGGGAGGGCTGCTTTCCAGTTTTGGGGGGTGGAGTGGAAGACGAGCACTGAGTTGCTGCTGCTGATGAATCCCAACAGATTTTACAGATACAACAAGCAAGTCACTTTTCATGTTAGCATCATCATATCCATACTATGATACCAAAAAAATGCTTCACACCTCAGCTGTCATGATAGTCCTACTAAATCTTTGCTCGGTAGGTGAAATAGGTGAGAGAATATGTCCAGGAAGTAACTGTAACTAAAAGGAAAGCGATTACCGTAGCAGACGCAGCAGATTAGCTGCCACTGCTGGGTTTGGATGTTGTGTTTAGTCCTGAGTCTGGTTGTCTCACTGAAAGGTAGACACTGATGCTAGCTCATAGTGCTGCCTGTAACTGGCCAATTAATGTCCATGACAAATCCCTCCCTATCAGCATTTTTACAGGAAACAGATAGAAAATGAGGAAGTGAACAGAACTCTGCTTCCTGCATCACAGAAACATTCACTGAGTACATAGAGTTGTATGTTGATTATAAACAAGATGATAGAAAATATAGGTGAAAACCTATTGTGATAACAATGAAGCATTATTGACATTTTTCTCTCATTGAACACATGACTGCATATGAATTAATATTTATACTATCGTCAATAAGTTAAATAAAATAAATGGCATGTGATCTTCCATATGGACTTTTGTACCCTTCTTGTATTTACCTTGTCTGTAATATATTTATGTATAAATATGACTGTAAATAATTCATATTTTAGTTGTTGACCCTTACACCCTGTTAAAACATAATAGTGATTTACATGGTTTGTCCTACTTGCTCTATGTTTGTTGATGCACTTCAGTTTTACCTGATCACTTATGATGTTTATTATTTTCTGAAAAAGGACGCTTTATAAAGTTTGTGTTAAAGTCAGTGTTGAGAGCGACTTTTACGTTGGTAAAACCTCTCTGACTTTGGTGTTTATTCTGCTCCTACACCTGCTTTGTACTTTTAGTTCTTTCTTCTAGTTCTTACAGACTTTCTCAGTCAGCCAACAGTACCTTCTGCTGCAGAGCACCCAGACTAAAATCTATAAACATCTTAGTGACATTTAATTACATTACATTTTAATAATGAATTACAATCTTTCAAAGATACAGATGACTAATATTTTATGTCAGCTTACATAGTGAGGAACACGTGACTTTTGAATTTGTCATTTGCACCTACAGGAATAGCTGCTGAACCAAAAAGCATATCTACATTATGTCTGCTTTGCTTTGATAGGTGAAGCAGTCTATTATAAGTAAAGATCTTTTTATTATCATGATTCCAGAGGAAATGGATTGGATTAGGAGAAAAAAAGTTTTATTTATTAAGTTTAAAATCAAACCTCTGAAGGCAATAACATCATAATAACCTTTATGTCATTGATAATGATGCAAATGAAAATCGATTTTTTGTCTATAATTGTAACTGTGAATTTGATGAAAACATATTTAAATACATTTATTACAGACCAGATCTTGATCTATTGGGCACGTGAAAAGTTGCTAACAAACTCACTCAAAGATTTCGGCTCCTCCAGAAGTCTGCGGCACAGATCATTACACATACCAAGTCTACTGAACATGTCGCTCCTCTGCTGAACCAATTACAGTGTCCCTCTATCACAACGGATCTACTTGACTTCACTTCATAACTCCCGCTTATCTCACTACCTACTTCAAACGTACTCTATCTCGTTCCCTATGGTCTTCACCAGCAGCTTGTCTGGCACCATCAGCCATCAACCTTAGCACAATGGTTTCTCCTGCTGGAACCCCCTTTCCCCTCACATTTGTAAAGTGGATGCATCCGAGATATTAAAACTGCTCCTGTTTTATTAGCTTGATTTTTTTTTTTTACTTTTTGCTTCCCAGTTGTTTATTGCATGATTTATTTGATTGTAATTATGCTTTATTACTGTGTTGTTGCCTGTTATTTGTGATTGTACTCTATGATGTAATGTAACCTTGAATACCATGAAAGGTGTCTCTAAATAAAATGTATTCCAAATCCTCCAAATTAAACACAATTCGGCAGTACGAAATGTTCACTTTCTGCATTAGTAGTGTTTGTCAATGACCGACTTCAATAAATGACTGTCCTCAGCTCACTATATGTTCAATCTGCTGCCAGAAGCATTTAAGGCATATAAGGTTCCCTCAGCAGATTATTATTTAGGAGTGAGATTCAGATTATGATAATTTCTGTGGTTTTCGTCATCTTTTAAGAAGGCCAATTTTTTTATACTCCAGCACATTTCATATCTGAGGGCAACCTGAAGTGCCTCAGAGTCCATGAGCAAAATCTGAAAAAAATAAATATATAAAATAAAGCTTTCAGAAAGTATGTATGAGCTATAAGGAAGTATCATCTGTGATTCTCAGAGAAATGACTATACTGACTCACCATTGTCACTGAGTGAATCAGCAGCGTTGAGCACTGGATCTCCTCACTGGTGACTGAGAGGACACTGTTAGAAGCGTAGCCATGTCACACAGTATGCTACCTCCTTATTAAAAGACCGCACAAATATTTATCATCTCATAGCTGTTGAACTACCCTATATGCAGTGTGTATAGACACTGTGAAGTGAAGTGAATGTAACAGCATGAACCAGCAGACCGAACATCACGCCATGATGCATTCACTTACGTATTGGAGGACGATGATGCCACTGCTTGCTGTAGCAA
The DNA here is from genome assembly GCA_004119915.2 of Collichthys lucidus. NCBI lineage: Eukaryota > Metazoa > Chordata > Actinopteri > Sciaenidae > Collichthys > Collichthys lucidus. Next base: position 28,694,638 of record CM014096.1, on the reverse strand, counting down.
ACAGAGTAATGGAACTGCATAGTAAGTGACTATGAATCATGATCTGAACTGAATGAAGTGATTTGAATCATCATGCTGATTCATATTTTTCTCCTCTACAATGTTAATGTTCAGTGCCACAAAACAGCTTGTACCAAATGATAGGCAGCTATGTCTGCTAAACATTGGTCATCATTAAAGCTCCGCTCGCCTTTCACCTCCACGATGTATGGCTGTTAGTGAGGAGCTCAGCGTGTCATGGCCGCTCATGGCAAAAAACCACTCTGACTTAGAGATGTCACAATACCAAAATGAGTAACCACGAGACTATACCAGACAAAGTATAATGGTTCTGGGTATTATGATAAACATAAAACTGGTGAAGTAAGAATTAGACTGAAACAAGTTTGAAAAAAACAGTTTGGGATTTTTGAGCAAAATTAGTGTTGTCACTACGTCTGGGCGAGACAGAACTTTAGCTTGTTGTTTATCATATCTATTATATCCCCGGACGTCACCAGTAACAGGCAAACAGTCAATCATTCAGCAGCTGTGCAGTTCGATTGCAGTAGTTGCCATGTGGGTTTGTTTACAAGGGAGTAGCATGCAGTGAGAAGCCGGGAGAAGAGCAGAGGCGGCCGCTATGTATAGTAATCCACAGTAGGACCATCATGTAGAATTTCTAGTATAGTAGGAACCGTCACGATTTGACACCGCGGGGTACCGTGGGTATCATGGGTATCGTGGAACTCTACTCTGACTGAACCAAAGCGACTTTTCATCTTTACTTTATCCTTCATTTCTGTGTCTTTTCCCTTTCCTCATCTCACCTGCAGGTTAAAGACAAACAGATGGAAGGGTAGTGTGAGCTTCTTTTGACTACAGAATTAATTAAGTCTTATGGCAGCTGATGCATCAGATTCACACTGGCCTGCAATTACAGAGAAACACTTCAGTTTCAAGAGCTGGGGATATAACAGCCGAACTACAGTCTTGCCAACTGCCACATCCTTGTGACTGGGCTTTACACTCTCATTAAAAGTTGCTCTGTGACATTTTGCGTTAGTTACCACAGGTATGCTTTTTCTGCTCTGGTCTGTGTGATTGTGTGCTCTTGCACTACTATATTTGTGAGGACCACATGCTGTATCACAAAAAGGTAAGAATGATCCTCCAAAGGTTAGCCAAAATGAGACATTAGAATAAGAGTAGGGATTGGGTTGGAAGATGTGCGAGATATTGTCTCTTCATCCTAATGCAATGGAGATAAATGGGATTTAGTTGTAGTGCTCACAACACAACAAGGAAATTAGTTTTTAGATAGATGTAAAATATTAATACTTGTGTCAAGGTAGTAAAGTTATTTTTCAGTGTGTAGGTAGTGTGCTCATTAAGCAACTGTATTTCCACTGTAAGAATGTGCATAAGTGTAATGTATCCTTAGCAGTTTGCAGCTCTACTGTATGTAAATACAGAACATGTGAAAAAGCAGCCCTCAGATTGCTTGTAAAGCAGAGTCAAGTTCAGTGCCTTTTTTGTTTATGCAAAGTGTGATGTTGTGCAGGTGTGAGGAGCTGGAGTGAAGCAGTACCCAAGGGTGCACCAAGTTTGGAACGTGAGACATTTGTGAAGATGAAGACAGCTGCTGCTGGTGGACCTTCCCGCTAACACTTACTGTAGCTGTCACTCCTAAACTACATGATGCTGCATTTGTTTCTCATGGGAATATATGCTGAAATGATGTGATGGTTAAATAATAGCAGAAAACTGTAATGATTCCCAAAAAAAAAAAACAATGAGCTGACAGTGACAGTGTTCACATCAACACATTTCTGTAGCTGCTCCTGATGCTCCTTTGTCACATTAAAAACACACTGACTGAGTTACATAGCGAATGTTTTGTAACTGCACTGTCAAAACCAGCGTGGGTTCAACTGCAATAGACTTTTCTTTATTGTAGAGTGAGTGAACATTACAAAAAAAAAAAAGGATCACTGAACACAGTTTACATTGGGTGGAAACTGAGGTCAAATGTCTATACAAGCAGCTGATTGCACTGTCACTATTTTATAGGTGACTCAGCAACCTTATGACTGATAATTGTTTAAAACCCTTTACAATCTTGTCTGTTCCTTTTAACTGATATGAAAGTGAAAGGGTTAATGAATAATTAAAATCAATAATCAATATTGTTTGGAAAAATCCAGATTATTTTGAATGTCATCTTTAAATTTCTTGCCTTCTACCATATCTGGTTGTGGATATACAGTGGTCCCTTGTTTATCGGGGGGGGATACTTTCTAAAAATAACCCGCAATAGACAAAATTCGCAAAGTAGTCAGTTTTTACAATTATTATACATGTTTTAAGGCCGTAAAACCCTTAACCACACACTTTTATACACTTTTCTTAGACAGGCATTAACATTTTCTCACATTTCTTTCTTATTTTAACACTCTCAAAGTTCAAACTTTCGCAGATTTAACAGAAATAAGTACAATAGTGTATTAGTAAATGAAACCAAAGATCAAAACCTGTTTCCAAGCCCAAGCATTTTTAACAAATTTAATTTTAATGCTCAATCTACGAGGTTTGACACATAAATCAAATCAAATCAAATCAAATCAATTTGTATAGCCCTTTACAATAGCCAGATGGTACCCAAAGTGCTTTACAACAAAGCGGTAGAAACAAAACATAACAGGTACATAGATAGATAAATACATTAAAATTAAAATACAATTAAAATACAGTAAACAAAAAAGTGCTGTAGTGTAGTGTAAAAAAAAATCTAGAGCTAATCTAGAAAAGTGTGTCTTAAGTTTTGAATTAAAAAGGCTAAGATCACTAGTGGTGCCCATGTCGGCGGGCAGTTTGTTCTATAGTCTGGGAGCAGCGACAGCAAAGGAACGATCGCCCCACTGTTTAAGTCTGGACCTCGGGGCCTCCAGCAGAAGTTGGCCGGAAGAGTACATGGCTCTGCCACAATTGCAAAAAGTTAAAATCTCAGTTAGGTAGAGGGGAGCCAAACCATTTATGGCGTTAAAAACAAACAACAGAAGTTTAAAATCAATTCTAAAACGGACTGGCAGCCAGTGGAGTGACGCCAGCACAGGGGTTATATATATATATGTTCACGTCTGGACGTGCCCACTAAAAATCGGGCAGCAGCGTTCTGCACAAGTTGGAGTCGGGCAATATAAGACTGACTGAGTCTAACGTAAAGGGCATTGCAGTAATCAAGTCTGGAGCTAATAAAAGCATAGATTTCCCTCTCAAGATCCTGTCGACTGAGAAAAAATTTGCTTTTGCTAGTAGATGAAGCTGAAAAAAGCTTGTGCTGACGACAGAGCTAATCTGTTTGTTAAATTTTAGGCTATTATCAAATGTCACACCAAGGTTTTTGACTTGTGTTTTAAACAGAGGGGCCAGAGTGCCAGAGTTTGTGGTGTAAACATTTGAGATAGATGGTGAACCAAACACAATGTATTCAGTTTTGCAGTCATTTAGATGCAAGTTCTGTGCCAGCCACTGTTTATATGGGTGATGATATCCAACAGTTGAGCAAGTGTGGTGTTATTGTTTGGTCTCATGGGCAAATATATCTGCAGGTCATCAGCATAAAAGTGAAAAGAGAGATTGTGTTTTTTTATAATTGATCCCAGAGGTAACATGTAAAGTGCAAAGAGGATAGGGCCAAGAATAGATCCCTGTGGCACCCCACAGGGCAAGGAGGCACTTGAGGAGCAGTGGTCACCAATCGCGACAGAAAAACTCCTGTTTACCAGGTATGATCTAAACCACTGAAGAGAGGTGCCACGGATGCCAACGTGCTGCTCTAGGCGAGTTGGAAGGACTGCATGGTCAACTGTGTCAAAGGCTGCTGTGAGGTCCAGCAGTGCCAGCACAGCAGGATTCCCAGCATCTACAGACAGGGCAATATCATTGTGCACCTTTAGCAGTGCTGACTCGGTGCTGTGTCGGGATCTAAAACAAGACTGAAATTTGTCAAGGATAGAATTGATCTCCAAAAATGTCTGTAATTGAGTAAGAACAACTTTTTCTAGAACCTTAGAAAAAAAAGGCAAATGGGAGACAGGTCTAAAATTGGAGAGCACAGAGGGGTCAAGATGTGTTCTTTTTTAGGAGGGGCCTGACTATAGCGTGTTTGAAGGCAGCTGGAACAGACCCTGAGCTAAGACAAGTGTTAATAAAAACAAGCAGACTCGGCACAACACAACTCAGAACCTCCTTCAAAAACTTGGCTGAAATAATATCTAAGGGACAGTTTGTGGGTTTCATGCCACCAACCATCTTAGAAAAAGATGACAGAGAAACTGCTCAAAAACAGCAGTCTGTGCCGGAGAAGTACAGACACCAACATGGGTCATATTCATATCCCTTTTAACCTTTAAAAAACGTGTAAAAACCTTTCTCTTTCGAGAATGCTTCCCTGCCTAACACAACTAACAACTACTCTGTGCTCCTTTACACCTTTTCAGTTTATGTCCTCCTCTGTAAGTTGCTTTGGATAAAAGCGTCTGCTAAATGCAATGTAATGTAATGTAATGTACCGATATTCTTCCTGAAAGATGCCACTTTATCAGTAAAAAAAGACACAAATTCTTCGCAGGTTCCAGTGGAGGCATCGGACAGGACAGTGGGGCGTGGATTAATGACAGAATCAATAGTATTAAATAGCAGTCTTGGGTGATAGGAGCTGTTGGCTATAATGGAGGACAAATATTTGGACTTCGGTTCCTTTAGAGCTCTCTGGTAGGCAGCCAAACTGTCCCTTAACCATCCCATCCCCTGCATGTATCCCAGTTTATCCTATTTCCATCGCTGTTCAGCCTGTCTGCATTGTTGTCTGAGCTCACGGGTGTGGTCATTCAACCAGGAAACAGACTTGCCTTTGGTAGTTTTTTGCAGAAAAGGGGCAACAGAGTCAAGAATCGCAGAACATGTTGAATGGAAAGTGGAGAGTAGGCTGTCTGGACAAAGGGGAGCAACCAGCCAACAGTCATAAAGCAGCTGAGAGTTCCTGAAGGCAGCAGCAAACTCCCCAGCCGTTAAAAATTCATTGTCTGCAAGCTGGGGGAGACTGGCGTGATAATGTAGACAGTTGAGGAATCAATATTATTACCAGTAACTCACGTGTATTTCACAGTTCCTCTGACTGCTTCAGAGTCATACTGCTAGCGATTGAACATTTATGTAAATCTGGCTAACCAAATGCATTTTATACAGTACTCCCTTAGCTAATCAGGACACTGGACACAATGTGTGTTCATACTGTACAGTACGCTGTAAAAAAAAAAGCATGGTGGGTAAGGTTTTACACCTAAAACACTTTATGTTTATTGGCTTTCTTTGTTGTTTCCTGTCGTACAGACAGCTAGCTTAGCTTAGCATAACAACATTTTACCAAACATAACAAAGTTCACCTAAAGCTGTGACATGTTGTTTAATGGGGGTTATATAGCAGACCATTTCTTGGGTAGGTCTACTGACTTTCTGGAGTCATGGTATCATGTTGCCAAGGCACCCAGCAGAAACTGTTTCTTTAAGGTTAATAAATACGTGAATGTTATATGCAGGCCTGCAGGTCTACCCTGAGCCCTAGGCAAGATCCTTGACAATGCAGCCCTCTGCCAACCTCCACTACCTTCATATTAACAACAAAGGCATTTATTCTATCGTCTTTGACCCGTTAAAAGCAAAGGAGAACTCTGAGTAACGTGATGGAGGGAACTGATCTTTTCTGTGAAACCCTATGCCGTACCACAAGTACTCATGCAGCATTATATTAGGAGGACAATGAACGTCAAACAACGTCAGCAAACACATTTCCTCAACTGTCTACATTATCACGGTGTGCTGACTATATATTTTCTTATTAGTTGATTAAAAAGGTTGCATTCAGCTCGTTATTTCAGAGTACGCGTGCACAGCATTGCTTCTGAAATAAACACTGTGAGGAAATATGATCTCTTGCATACAAATTCTGCTTACAGGACAGAATGAATTTGAAGAAGAGGTTTGACAATAATGATCTCAGTGTGTGGGGCAGCTCATAGAAAAACACAAAAGCTCAATTAGATCAATGAAGGCGTTTTTAGTGCAGATACAACATACATATTCCTGCTGTTAGCAGCTGATGTTATTTAACTGAAACATAACTGCAATTCTACAAGTAGTATAACTACTATTGATAAATCAGCCATCAAGATCAATCATTAGGATTGTTAAAGTGAATGCTGGAAAATATTTTGTCTGTGTGTGACACACACTGGAGGGTGTGTTGGAGGGGGCATGTCTACACGTGCTGAATGTAACTGCTGTGAAACAATCAGGAAATAACTTTCTATATCTCTGATTAACTGGCTCTCTCACTGCCATCATGTCTATGTCCCTTGACCAAAGCTCCCCTCGCTCTCTCTCCTTCATCATTCATCATCAAATTAAACTTCTTCGTGTAATTTTATTTTGTGGCGTAAATTGCGAGTCAAACTCAGATTTAGAAGCTGGTACATGAAATAAACAAAGCGAGAACACACACAGGTAGATGATCAGAGTTTAGTCTGTAAATCCACCTGGATAGTCTCTGCTTCAGAGACATTTCAGGCTGTCTGTGGAAGGTTTACCCGATCCACTTATCTGATTGGTGGCTCAGTTTTTTCAAAAATTGGATCTGGCTCAACTTCTCCACTGCACTTTTTTTGCTGACACCCCTGTGGCACGGATCACCGAGGCCAAAACAGACGTCCTCCACTCAAATAAATGGAAAGACCTGTTTTCGCTGCAGCACTATAGCCTGTCTGAATCCAGCCTTACTGTTCTTTGTGATGCGTACAATAATCCAGTATCTAGGTGATTCCTAAAGATAATGGGATGGGAACATACTAGTACAATAGCTTTAAGTCAATGTTTTAGACATGCAACCTGAATGTAGCATTTGACCCTGTGAAACATGGACTTTTACCAAAGCATGGAGTCGGTTTCAATGGCGAGCAGGACACATGCGCTTGAAAAACACTTCAGTGCCCTCCAATACACACACTAATAGGATGAATGACATTCCAACATTGCAGGAGATTTCGAGGAAGTTTCATCATGTTGCCGGAAAACCATGAAGTGGTTGGTGTTGTAGTGGGGTACGTATTTCTAGGTTTGACTCATCTGCCTTGTGTTTTCAAAGTCAAGGTCTCAGGGTGCACTGAGAGAACCAAAAGACACTGCTTTCATGTGCTTTACACACACTTTATTTACTTTTTTATCTATCACACGCTTTGCTTTGTCCACAATGAATACTTGAGGACACACAAATAACAAATAAGACAAAAGTATGCAAACACTTTACATAAATCACACGTTGTTCCCAAGGACACTCCTAAAACTACAATGAGAAAGGTCTGTGCTCATTTAACAGTTGGATATGTCACTGTTGATTATTTAAAAATGTACTAAATATAAATTCTTAAATGATTATTTCAGATATTTCTATGCTGGATCCTGAGGGCAAAGTCCTCATTCATCCTGGTGGATTGAACTGATTTTGCACCAGTGCTTATTTTGTAATTGTGATATTAAACACAATAAAGTTGATTTTCACATCTACAATTTCTCTTATCTCTTCTCTCCATAGCTACCATCAAGCTGAGGTTATGTCAGTGGTTTTTAAAAATGAATGTATTTATGGTTGATAGTTCATAGGCTGGTTTCAGATTTTTAGGCTTAATATTTTGCCTTACAAAAAGTGCACAAGTACATTTAATCATATTATGTAGAAACCATATGCATATGCACAACAAAAAGAAAAATCACATTACACAGACACATGTTTTTACTTTGCATACTTTGCATTAAATCTTAAAGACATCACATGTAAAAATGTCAGTATCACATATAGGATTATATGTGTAACACCACGTGCTAAAATCGGACAGGTCTATATGGTTTTCTTTTTATTATAATGCACATATGAAGATTTTCTCATGTGCTAAATTTGACACTTACGGCAAGAAAAAAAATAAATTAACAGATTTTCACTTTTCATTTAGTTATCATCAATTGTTAATAATGTTAAGTGTGTTAAGAATCTTGGAGTTGTTTTTGTTCAGGATTTGTCCTTTAACGCCCACATAAACCAAATTTCGAGGACTGCATTCTTCCACTTACGTAACATCGCTAAAATCAGACGCATTGTCTCTCAAGCGGATGCAGAAAAACTAGTCCACGCATTTGTTACTTCTAGGCTGGATTATGGTAACTCTTTGTTATCAGACTGCTCCAATAAGTCTCTTAGGACTTTGCAGTTAATTCAGAATGCTGCTGCACGTGTTCTGACAGGAACCAAGATCAGAGATCACATCTCTCCCATTTTGGCTTCCTTGCATTGGCTACCTATTAAATCTAGAATAGAATTTAAAATTCTCCTCCTTACTTACAAATCTCTTTATGGTCAGGCACCATCATATCTAAAAGAGCTTATAGTACCTTACTACCCCTCTAGAACACTGTGCTCTATGTGTGTATCTCCTTCAATTCGAGTGCTCCTCATGTCCTCGGCTCACTATCTGTCAGGGTCTCATCATGATCCGGGTTTTCCCCGTCCTCTCAAAACCTGACCTGTAGACCTGTATTACACTCTTTTCTATTGGCAGATGCATCATTAAAAGGTTTACATGTCAAGTATGCTAAACATTTCATCAAACCTTGCATATAAATCTGAAATCTTGTCCAATCTCAAAGTTTCAGATTTTATTTGTACACTGTTCAAATATATCAGACATGAGCACTACACATTTAGGAACTCACATGTTAAACAGCTCATGTGAAAGCATTTCAATAATATGGTAAGTAACCATTATCACTTAAAATATACATCATGACCATAACAAACCAGGTTATTGTACAATTAAAGTAATAGTACACATGAGTTTGTTTCAGAGGTATCATAGAAAAATGATCCTCCAGTTATTTTACACTCACAGCTCAAATGCAATATACTCCTTCCATAATTTTCATTTACAAAATAAATTATAATTGAGCTCTCATATATTATACCAAATTACTTTTTAATATTTGCAATAGAAAAACAAAACAGATTTCCCTTTTATTGTACACTTTGGCATAAAATAATTATTATACTCAATCTACACATAGCAAACACTGCAGCATTACTCATCTCAATTTACTTTAGTAGCACCACTGCTTTCTTTAGCACACTGAGAAACAACAGAAAGTTATCATCAGAGCAGCTATAGAGACGTTTCTCACGTTCTCCGTGTCAAAGGTCGCGCACACCTGTCAAGCTAGTATTAGCATGGACGACGACAGTAAGGACTTCCAGTATACAAGTGTGCTGACTTTTGCCTTCCTCTTTCTAACGGTTAACTCTGTTTTTTTCCCCTTTTTTCTCTCGTGGCTTAGCAGTTACAGCTCTCAGGTCAGAAGCGACTAAGTCACCTGCACTTCACCTCCAGCTGACAGGCCTGCGTGGCACCTGATTGGCCGTTGAGGGCTAGAGAGCGGAGCGCTGCATTCAACTTCGCGGATGTAAACAAATAGAATAAAAAAGGTGTTTTTCTACCTGGGCTACAAATCCCTTAGTTATGTTGCTATAGGACTAGACTGCTGAGACAGGTCTGAAAAATAAATTGATAATTAAACATAGTTTCCTAATGTGTATATATATATATATATATATATATATATATATATATATATATATATACAAACTGTTTGTAAGCAAGGAGCTTTTTATGTCCAAAGGCAAACAATCCACAGTCATTCTGCAGTTAGAGTGCTCTAACTGTAAAAGCCTACAGGCCATAATGAAAACTAATTCTTTGTTAGTGTGTCTGTTTCATTCCTATGACTGGACATCAGTTTGTATCTCCGCTAACATTTGTGTAATTAACAGTACCACATTAAAAAAAGAAAAGAAAAGCTTTATTGTCACTATCAGCAGCAGCACTTTGTTCTCCTGGAACAGCGGTTAGTATTGTAACGGATGGCTCTCATTTGAAGTGCAGACAGTTATTAAGTCATAGCTTATGGAACACAATATGCCCTGCATATTCAATATCTTCATTAAACAATTAGTGTGCCTTTGTTAAATTGGCTGGCCAGCTAATCTTGTTAAGCCATTTGCCTGAGGCCTAATTCCATGGAAGGTGATACAGTGAGCACACGACTATTTTGAGATGTCTCTCTCACTTTCATATCAGGACCCTGGTATTATGTTTATAATAGGAAGGCGGAATTATTAAGATATAATGTGGGAGTTGTGGAGATATTATATATAATGACTATCTATTCTTATCACCTATTAGAAGACTCCAGAGACTTATAGGCTGTGTGTGTTTAGTCACGCTGGCAGACTTTAAGCCAAAGTTTCTTCCACAGGAGGAAAGCAGAATATGCTATCCATCCATCCATCCATCCATCCATCCATCCATCCATCCATCCATCCATCCATCCATCCATCCATCCATGGCTATCCATGGTGATGCGCTTAATCCAAATTGAGCGGTCGCCCGCGGTCATGAGTCACCAAACAATATTTTTAATGATATTTGGGTCGCGGTCGGTTGGGCCGTTTGAAATAAAGATGCTGAGTAAAGTTTTGATGCGGGACAAAAAGCCAGATTTTCCCAACACATGGAACTGAGCAATGCCATTAAACCAAATTTTAAATGAATATAATAACTCAGTAATGCCAGCTATGCTACAAAGTTAATCAAGAGTATAGACTACTTTTTAAAATGCGGGTCAGGAAGCGGGTTGGGTACAATATTTCACAATTATTTGCTGCGGTCCGAGTTCGGGCGGGTTAGTTTAAAACATCGGTCGGTGGAGGTCAATCAAACATGAACCCGCGCATCACTGATGGCTATGTAAAAATGGGATTTTTTTTCTCATTTGAAATGTGACTGAGTCAATTAAGTTGGGTCAGATATATACACAAATATGTGTATATATGTGTACAGTACACCACATATTTCATTGTATGAAAAGGACGAAGGTCAATAAAAAAAGAGAGAGAGAAAAAAAAGACTTATGTTGGATACTATCTAAAAATACAGAACAGCTGTTTAAGGAGTAGCCTTTCCTCTTTGAAGAAAGAGGATTCATTTCAGGGAACTAACGAGTGCCTAGATTGATGATAGCCACCAAGTTCAGAAAAATCCTCTTCTACTTTCAATTTAACAAAACCGTCTAGCAGAGCAGGCACCATTCTGAGACAACTGCTAGATGGAGGTTGTTATGGAATTTTCTATCCTTAGATATCCTTAGGTTACACAAGGTCACGTGTGGGCCTGGAGGTCCTTGGCAGTACTAATTGTATGGCTTTGGTTGGGAACAGTAAGTGCCAGTCTATGGTAATTGGACTGTACTTATATAGCGTCTCTCTCTCTTCCGACCACTCAAAGCTCTTTTACACTACATATTTCATTCACCCATTCACACACATTCACATACCGATGGCATTAGCTGCCATGCAAGGGGCCAACTGCTCATCAGTTTGCGGAGCTAACCATTCATACACATTCACACACCGATGGCACAGCCTTCAGGAGCAATTTGGGGTTCAGTGAAGGTGGACACTTCAACATGCAGACTGGAGGAACCGTCAGTCTTCTGATTAGTAGACGACCTGCTCTACCTCCGAGCCACATCTTGAGCCACATCTTAACACTGCGGTGGACAGGGTCGAAGAGACCTATAGCTGCCTTCCTAAACATAATAAAAAGCTTGCCTTTGACATTCCAATTTGACATTCCAGTGTCTCCAGACTAGAATATGCTGACAATAACACCTGCATGGGTAAATACATTTTCTTTGGCTAATTCTGGTCGTATAGTATTTGTGGTGTTATCTGTAGGGGTTTAAAGTCTGACCACCAGCAGGAGTTGGACAGAATGTGAGACCGACTCAGGCACTTCTGATGTGAAGCCACCAAGCTATCATGGACACCCGGCATTGTGGTCTATAGTAGGTTACATCTAAAGTCATCATCTGTCTAATCAAACTGCCGATATGAAGGACAAAAACTGGTTCAAACATCATTACTACATCTTACTTCTGACGTGTAGTTTTATTTCTTTTATTTATCTCAGATAATGAATGAAATGTTCTCCAACTTTTGCCATGTTTCTTGCTCAGGAGGTAGAGCGGATTGTCCACTAATCAGATGATCGGCGGTTCCATGGCACCATCGGTGCGAATGCGTATCGATGGTTAGCTCCCAAGAACTGATGAGCAAAAACAATACCATCAGTGTATAAATATCTGTGATGGTGTGTGAACGAGATATGTAGTATGAAATCACTTTGAGTGGTTGGAAGACTAGAAAGGTGCCATATAAGTACAGTCCATTTACAATTTTAAATTGTTCGAGCCAGTCAAATAGGCCTAAGTGTTACCTCCTCACCATGTCTTCTTGGCCTAGAGCTAGCTGTAGTTATACATAACCTGAATATTAATCTGCTCCAGTCAGTCTTTATGAATTGTGTTCATAATCTACTTTACCTGTGCAGAGTTTCAGTTATTAATATAAAGCATATATTACTGCAGCACTGCTTCAGCTTGTCATTTGTGTCACTCTGTATTGCTTATTTTAAAGCTTTAACTATTTATTGTGCACAGATGATGAATGGTAGCACTATTGATAAATTAATTATTGGTGGCAGCAAAATGATTTAACAAAGTTTAGTAACCCTGTTAGCAGAACACCAGTTTTACTGGCTGCACAGCTGTATATTGCTATGCTGTGAACATACTGGCTGACGCAGGGACATAAGAAACTGTAAATTCTATGTTGCTGCACATCTATTGCATGGACTAACCAGTGTTAGCTGGTCAACATCTTTAGTAATTAGTCAATATCTACTTAAGAGTTAAATTGATTGACTTGAGGTATGGCTTTTTGGCTGCAACTGAATTAAGTGTCCTACTGGTTTCTGCCGGTTCTGAGCAGATGACACTTTTGGGCATTTTCCGATTTCCAAAAGAGCTTGAACATCACATCTTGAAACTGCAGTCTGCTTTGAAATCTTTGTCTGGGAGAGACCTTGCTGATGCAGTATAACAACCATGTCTCTTGTTGTTGTGCTCAGTTCCATGGTGTATGACCTGTGACATGAAACTGTCTTCCACAACCTCACCTTGGTAGCCGAGTTTGGCTGTTTCTTATCTAGTTTTAAGCTGTTTCTGTTTTTTTAAAAGAATTGGTTGATCATACACCTGACTATAATCCTACAAAATCTCCCTGTAGAATTTTCCTAATTTTTTTCTTTTGTTCGAACTCTTTGCATTTTGTAAATTGATAGAAAATAAACAATTACTATTTATATTCTTAGTTTGCAGTATTACTTCACACCTGTCAAACGCTCTTGCACACTACTTCCATGAGTTAATCAAGGCTAGACAGCAACACTTCTCTAAAATTATTAACAAGAACATTAACAACACTCGCACTCAGTTTGCTATAGTTGATAAGCTTACAAACCCCCCAAAAGAGATAGTTTCAGAACTCTCTTCAAAAGAAAAATGCAATGAATTTGTTTTTCACTTTTTCGATGAAAAACTCAAATCTATAAGGTTAAATATCAACACAAATCTACAAAATGATAAAGTGACACAATCCCTAAAACCGCCTAGGAATTAATCAACTGTGATGTCAGAATTTAATACAGTTGATCAAAAAATCATAGAAGAAACAGTTCAGCATCTTAAATCATCGACATGCTGTCTTGACACAATGCCATCTGACTTTTTCAAAGCTAGTGTAAAATCTGTCCAAACAGATCTGCAGCAAATCATAAATTGCTCACTTAAATCAGGCACGTTTCCAAAACCCCTAAGAGTAGCTGCCGTCAAGCCTCTCTTAAAAAAGCGAACGCTGGATACTTCCAAGCTAACCAACTACAGACCTGTCTCAAATCTTCCTTTTATAGCCAAGATTGTTGAGAAAGTGGTTTTTAATCAACTCGGTAATTTCTTGAACTCTAGTGGACTGTTTGACAAATTTCAATCAGGTTTTCAAGCTCACCACAGTACAGAAACAGCTCTTATTAGAGTGTTAAATGACATAAGGTTGAACACTGACTCAGGCAAAGTATCAGTTCTGGTCCTGCTGGATCTCAGTGCTGCGTTTGACACTGTGGTTCACAGCACACTGCTGAACAGATTGGAAACATGGGCAGGACTCTGTGGAACAGTCCTAGAATGGTTCAGGTCCTACTTGGAGGAGCAGAGTTATTTTGTGACCATTGGAAGTAATCAATCAGATCGAGTGGCTATGACATGTGGGGTTCTCAGGGGTTAGTTCTTGGACCCCTTTTGTCCAGCCTATATATGCTGCCTTTCGGTCAAATTCTGCAGAATTCTAATGTCAACAATCATAGTTATGCAGATGACACACAGATATATCTTGCACTGTCCCCAGATGACTGCAGTCCTATAGAGTCATTGTGTAACTGTCTAGAACAAGTAAAAAATTGGATTAACCAAAATTTTCTGCAATTAAATCAAGAAAAAAATGAGGTCATTGTTTGTGGCAATAAAGAGGATAGGGTTGCTGTCAGTAAACACCTTGAGTTACTGTCTCTAGAAACTAAAGACCAAGTCCGAAACCTTGTTGGCGTGTTGATAGACTCAGATCTGATCTTCCACAGTCACATAAAATCAGTCACCAAAACAGCCTTCTACCAACTTAAGAACATATCCAGAGTTAAGGGCTTTATGTCCCAAACAGATCAGGAGAAGCTAGTCCATGCTTTCATCTCCAGTAGACTTGACTACTGTAATGGTCTTTTGACTGGACTCCCCCAAAAAAGTATCAAACAGCTGCAGCTCATTCAGAACGCAGCAGCTCGAGTTTTGACCAGAACAAAGAGATCAGAACACATCACCCCAGTTCTTAAGTCTTTACACTGGCACCCAGTTAGCCACAGAATAGATTTTAAAGTTCTGCTACTAGTTTACAAATCACTGAATGGTTTAGGCTCACAATACATAAACGACATGTTAGAATATAGACCCAGTAGGGCTCTGAGATCTACTGACTCAGGTCAGATAGTGGAACGCAGAGTTCAAACCAGACACGGTGAAGCAGCATTTTGCAGTTATGCTGCTCACAACTGGAGCAAACTACCAGCAGGACTGAAATTAGCCCCAACTCTTAGCACTTTTAAATCCAGGTTTTTTCACGTGCCTATGACTGAGCTCTTTTAAAGAATTTTTAAAGAATTTTTAATTATAATCCAGTGATTCCTTTAATGTTTTAAATTGTTTTTCAAATTTGCTGTGTTAAATGACATTCTGATGTTTTTAATAAAATTTTCTTCTTTTTTTATTTTTTTTTATTTCTATTGCTATTGCTTGTCTTAATGTCAAATGTTTTTCCTTGCCTCTGTAAAGCACTATGAATTGCCTTGTGTACAAATTGTGCAATACAAATAAACTTGCCTTGCCATAAAAAAAACTATTGTCAGTTATTTTCTGTAAAGTTATTTATTTATTTTTGTGCGGTGAAATGTGCTTTAAGTCCTAGTATTTAAACTCCATCGTATGATCACCATTAATTTGCTTCAAGCATAATATACTAACAATGAAGCAAAGGCTGAAGGAGGAAAAATGCCTTTTTTAACTTTTAAACTTTTAGTAAAAAAAACAAACAAACAAACATTGGAATTTAAGTTAAAAAAAAAAGAAAGTAAAAAGAAACAAAATGCCATTTAAGTCAGCAGAATTTTAAATGTGTTGCATTTCGGTCAAGGTCTTATTGTTGTGTGGGGAAGAAGATATCTATGAGCTATGATATAGCTGATATATACCTTCGACTGTGGCTTGGAGGTAGAGTGGGTCGTCCACTAATCATCCAGTCTGCATGTCTGCATGTCGAAGTGTCCTTGCGCAAGATACTGAACCCCAAATTGCTCCTGAAGGCTGTGCCCGTCATGTCTTGATAAATCATGTTTTTAGTTGTTCTTATGGGTACCTCCTGTCTTGTCTTTTAGGTCTCCGCCTTCCCCTGTGTGTCATCCCTGCTTCCTGATTACCTGCCTCCCTCAATGTGATGCACCTGTGCCTTATTATGCTTCCCCTCCCCTTTTCCCTCTGTATTTAGTCTCTGCACTCCCTTTGTTTACCGCCAGTTCGTCTTGTCTTGTACAGGGTCCCAGCGTATTATTATCTTGCATTCCTAGTTTATTGATTACCTGATCTTTGACCTTTAGTCTGTTTTTGTTGTTTTTGAACCTTCACTTTTGTCTCTGAGTCTGCATTGCGAATCTTTCTGTGAGCCCCTCTGATAGTACAAACTGGCCATGAATGGATTAAGCGGACTCAGACCCTGTGCACTCCACCATCCATAGACAGGCAAGAGGAGGGCCTGGGTGCTCTATGTTAGGAGCTCCAGGCCACGAACACGAGGCAAGAGCAGGTGCTGGCTAAGTTTGGTGAACAACTCACCTTTTTGACGACTCACGTTAAACAGATATCTCATGATGCTTCTCCAGGAGCCACAGGCGGGACTCCTGCTGGTTCCAGCCTCCTCACCGTTCTCGTCAGCCGCCGAGGGACTTTCAATGGTTTTGGTAACACCACAGATCCCCATTCAGCTTTCCCGACCGGAGAGATTCTCCACGGACTCGGGGGACTATCAGCCATTCCTCACTCAGTGTGTGCTTCACTTTAAGATTCAGCCTATATCCTTTCCTTCTGAGTGAGCCCGAGTTGCCTACATTATTTCCCACCTGTCCGGCAGAGTGGAGACATGGGCTACAGCAGAGTAAAGCAGGAGGTATGTGACACTTTAGAACTTTTTACTAACGCATTAACCAAGTGTAATAAACAGTACCACGTTGGTAAACTTGAAGCAGGAGGGAAGGAGTATCACCGATAACGCTATTGAGTTTTGGGGAGCATTGTATGATGCTTTCCTGCACAGACTTTCAGCATCCCTGAAGGACCAGCTTGCCTCCTTGGATCTGCTTCTCAATTTGGACTCTGTCATTGCCATGGCCATCAGGATTGATAAACGCCTCACTGAGAGAGAGAAGGAGAGGTCCCGGCTCAGTCCATTCAAGGCACCTCACCAAGGACCGGCCTCTGGGTTTTCCCACCGGCCTCCGGGTTTTCCCACAGTCCTCTGACTCAAGGGGCGGTTTCGGTCGTTCCTAGAGCGCCCCCCTGCCGACATGGAGGACCCGATGCAACTCGGATGCACGCATCTGTCTGCAAAGGAGCGACAGCGACGCCTGCTGAAGGGGTGGAGTTTTTAATGCGGCCAATGGGGCCATCTTCGCGCTTCCTGTCCTACTAAAAGGTCGGCCTCACCTACTAGGGAAGTATTGATGAGTCAGGTCAACCTGCCTGAAATTCTTTCTCGTCCATCTACCATAGTAACAATTTCCCCTGCTTGTTTTACGGGGTCTGAGGCGATGCTGGTGGGCACTAATTTAATGGACTGAGGGCTGGCTGAGAGACTCAAATTGGACTTTTCCACTCTGCCCAAGCCATTGCAGGCCATTGCATTATACGGTCGTATGCTACAGTATGTCAAGTGACTCACATCACTCCCTTTCTGCACCTGAATCACAGGCCATGAACGATTACATTGACACTTCTCTGAGAGCAGGCGTCATCAGACCATCATCCTCTCCTGCTGATGCTGGGTTCTTCTTTGTGGGTAAGAGGGATGGCTTGAACTGTTACAAGGTGCCAAGTATTCACTAAACTTAATTTACACAATTCCTATCAACTGGTGCGCATTAAGGGTGGGCGGCTGTGGCTCACAGGCAGAGCGGGTCATCCACCAATCAGATGATCGGTGGTTCGATCCCCGGCTCCTTCGGTCTGCATGTCGAAGTGTCCTTGGGCAAGACACTGAATCCCAAATTGCATCAGTGTGTGAATGTGTATGAATGGTTAGGTCCTCAAACTGATGAGCAGTTGGCACCATCAGTGAATGTGTGTGAATGGGGTGAATGAGATATGTAGTGTAGAGCGCTTTGAGTGGTCGGAAGACTAGAAAGGCGCTATATAAGTACAGACCATTTACTATTAAGGGGGAATGAATGGAAAACTGCATTTAATATCACCAGTGGACACTATAAGTATGCCTTTTGGTTTACCAACGCTCCTGCTGCCTTCCAGGCCCTGGTGAATGAGATGTTGAATAAGTTTGTTTTTGTATATCTGGACAACATCTTAATCTTCTCCCCAGATGAGGCCACCCACCAGATACATGTATGCAGGTTCTGCATCAGCTCCTCTAACACCAACTCTCCGTCAAAGCCGAGAAATGTCAGTTTCATGTGCCCACAGTGTCATTTCTAGGTTTTATCGTTTCTGAGGGGAGAATCCAAATGGACCCTGAAAAGGTCAAGACTGTCTCTGAATGGCCCATACCTGAAAACCGTAAGCAGGTGCAGCGTTATCTGGGATTCGCGAACTTCTACACAAAGTTTTTGCAGAACTTCAGCACTGTGGCTGCCCCCCCATGTGTAGCGGCTTTGTACTCTCTCTCTCGTTGCATTGTGTATTTCATAAAAGAAGCCATCACTTTTGGCAAACTTGTTGTTTATTTCGGACATCTGGCAGAAGGATCAACACATAACGTCAGTCCCATTTCCCTCACACACACAACACACGTCTGAAAAATATAACATGAAAAGAAAAGTACAGGTTAGCTAACCATGTGCAATTAATCTGAAACAGTAGCAGAGCTCACAACTCATGCACCTACCGGGGAGACAGCAAGGTCCGACTGCTGCTCTCACCCGGGATGTACGACCCTAAACTACAGGGGTGCTGCATTCAAGGTTAATAGGACAATTAGGTGTGTGTGAGTTTTTATGGCCTTAACTCTGTTACACATAAGCTCACCTCCCCCAAGAACAGGTTTATCAGGTCTTCTGGGGCAGACCAGGCCTTTAACAAGTTGAGACTGGCCTTCACTACAGCTCCAGTCCTTGTGCTCCCAGATCCTCGCCGGCAGTTTGTTTTAGAGGTGGATGCCTCTAACATTGGGGTGGGGGTCATCCTATCTCAGAGGTCATTAAAAGACAATAAACTTCACCCATGTGCTTTCCTTTCCCAAAGGCTGTCTAGCTCTGAATGGAATTACAACATGTGGGATCGGGCCATGAAGACGGCCCTGGAGGAATGGAGACACTGGTTGGAGAGAGTGGAGCAAGCGTTCCTGGTCTGGACCGACCACAAAAATCTCAAGTACATCGGCAGAGCCAAGAGACTCACCCCAAGACAGGCTAGGTGGAATTTATTTTTCACTGGGTTTAACTTTGTGACCTTTTGCCCAGGTATTACGAATGCTAAACCTGATTCCTCTCGGATTTATTACCCTGACAACTCACCAGTCTCCAAGTCTCCTGAACCCATTCTGCCTAATACCTGTGTTGTGGGTAGGGTTTCTTGGGAGAGGACTGTAAATGGATATAGCGCCTTTCTAGTCTTCCGACCACTCAAAGCGCTCTAAACTACATATCTCATTCACACACATTCATACACTGATGCCAACTGCTCATCAGTTTAAGGATCTAATCATTCATACATCTGTATTCAGTATCTTGCCCAAGGACACTTCGGCATGCAGACGGAGGAGCCGGGGATCAAACCGCCGATCATCTGATTAGTGGACGACCCGCTCTGCCTGTGAGCCACAGCCCCCTGACCGTGTCCTACAGGCCTTGGAGGGGGTAGATGTCCCTGAGAACTGTCCCTGAAACCTACGGGACAGCTGTTTGTGCCTGACTGCCTGCGTTCACAGGTGTTTCATTGGAGCCATTCCTCCCAACTGTCCTGTCACCCAGGGGTCAAGAGGAGTTTGTCCCGGGTTAAGCTAAGGTTCTGATGGCTGGAGATGGAGACTGCAGTGGCTAAGTACATGGCAGCCTGCCCGGTTTGCGCCAGGTGCAAACTGTCCAGACAGGCTTCCGCAGGGCAACTTCTCCCCCTCGCCATCCCTTCACGCCCTTGGTCTGAGATCTCTTTTGACTTTGCGCCTGACAATGACAATGACATTGACATAGACAATGTGTTCCGCATCCATGGGTTCCCCAGGGATGTGGTGTCAGACCGGGATCCCCAGTTCATTTTACAATTTTGGAAGGAGTTCTGTTCTTTGGTGGGAGTCGAGGTCAGTCTCACTTCTGGATACCACCTGCGGTCGAACGGTCAGACGGAACGGCTGGACCAGGAGCTAGAGACTGATCTCAGAATACTCTCCACGCAGAACCCCTCCTCATGGTCTCGACAGATTTTATGGATTGAACACGTAAACTTTTTGAACCTTCACTTTTGTCTCTGAGTCTGCATTGTGAATCTTTCTGGGAGCCCCTCTGATAGTGCCATCGGTGTGTGAATGGTTAGCTCCTTAAACTAAAGAGCAGTTGGCACCTTGCATGGTAGCCAATGTCATCAATGTATAATTGTGTGTGAATGGGTGAATGAGATATGTAGTGTAAAAGAGCTTTGAGTAGTCGGAACATTAGAAAAGGCGCTATATACGTACACTCCAATTACCATATAATTTCTGCATCCAGTGTTTGTGCTAAGCTAGGCTAAGCTTATGTCAGGCCTACAGACATGAAACAACTGTAGAGACTGTGTCAGTGCAGAGATTTGACCACACATTCCTAGTCGTTTACAGCAATGAACATACATCGATCAGTATTTGGTTCTCAGTGATGTCATGTTGCATAATGAAGCACATTCATGGAAGCCATGATACACACATTTATAGACAGGCCAGACAAATGACTACAGCACACAGCACGTAGCTGGATGAAGATAAATATTCATGTACCAAGCCGCCTACATACTGTATCACTTTGTCATGCTAAGTCTTTGTCCAAGCCCACGATCACATGCAGCACAGCTTATTCTGTATGCATTCAGCAAACACAATTACATTATATAAACCCCAGTCAGAAGCAGTGTGCCTTCAGAGGGAATGCAAACAGTCCATGTACAAACTACAGTCCATACTGGGTCATACAAGACATCTAGTGAGACAAATGTTCATTCATACACTCTCCTAATTTTTAGTGTAGCACATTAGATGTTTGTTTTGGTGGTATTCATAATATTCAAGTCACTCACCATTGCGCTCCTCTGCCTCTGGAAGATTGGCTACCCCACAACTGCAAGGTGTTTATCTTGATCAAGGCTCTTCTCTGGTCTGGCCCTGTGGTGGCCTGGACTGGAGTCACTCCCCATCTTCCACCACACACTGAATACTGTGTTTCTTTTGTTCTACAGCGAATGAAAGCACTTCAAGTCATTTCGGACAAAAGCATGTGCCAGATGAAAGTAAAGAAATGTACTGTTTGGCCCTCAATATGCTTCAAAGGAAGTGCTTGTCAGGTGATCTAAGAGCTTCTGAAACCCCCTTACTAACATCACAATTAGAGAAGGCCACTTTACTGCCAACCGACAATCCAACAAGCTGACAAGCACACCTAGTTTATGCAGTGATTGGACAGGTGTGTGGAGCAGAGTTTGTTCCCTCTACATCTGTATTTTATTGAATTACTCTGATTCCTCCCATCACTTTTTGTGAACAAATTCAAAGAGAGATTGCTTGAAAGCGCTATTGCCATTATTGCCATTCGTACCATACTTTGAACCCCCACCCTCTCTTTGACAGCCACCTTCAAGTGGCCATTCAGAACAGCTATACTTCAACCTCCAACATAAAAATACATCATAAAACTGAGAATCACAATGGTCTTTCATGTGTATGATATCTGAAAATTCTGATATTGTGATTTTTTTTTCTATTGCTCAATTCTTCTGTGATATAAGACTTAATAATTCAAATAAATTCTATAAAAATTAAACAATGCGAAGACAATTCCTGAACCCTAAGCCTCCAGGAGTCCCCTCCAGTTTGATGAAACAGTTAATAGTGGCTGTGGTGGCTATCTTACTTGTTCTTTTTCTTGTTCTTCTTCATTTCTTTGTTTATAACCACTCTAATAAATGACAGGAGACCATTTACGCATAACTCTGGCTGGCCGCGCACACAGACGCCTGTGTGGTAAAACGACCGTGTCGCTCCGCTATTTCTTTATTGAAAACCTATGACACACCTTTTCACTTCCTGCTTCCTACGGAAGCGACATCAAATCAAATCAAATCAATTTTATTTGTATAGCCCAAAGTCACAAAGTACATTTGCCTCGGAGGGCTTTACAATCTGTACAGGGAGTGACACCCTCTGTCCTTAGACCCTCGGTTTGAGTGAGGAAAAACTTGCCCACAAAAAAACCTTTAACAGGGAAAAAATGTGGAAGAAACCTCAGGAAGAGCCACAGAGGAGGGATCCCTCTCCCAGGACGGACAGACGTGCAATGGATGTCACGTGTACAGGACAAATCAACACAAACATATTGTACAATTACAATGACTGACAAAATGACAAAATGACAAAATGAATCACAATGAATGATAAAGTGACCACAGTAACAGATATAGTAGTAATAATGACAGTAATAATATATGCAGTGGACGTCGTGCAGGATCACAGCAGCAGCCACGATCTACAAGAACCTGCTGGACGACAGAGCACAGAAACTCCGGGGAAGTTTGGTTAGTAACATGCATTAATGAGACATGTCCACAGATGGAGAGAGGGAGAAAGATAGATAGATAGATAGATAGATAGATAGATAGATAGATAGATAGATAGATAGATAGATAGATAGATAGATAGATAGATAGATAGAGAGAGAGAGAGAGAGAGAGAGAGAGAGAGAGAGAGAGAGAGAGAGAGAGAGAAAGGGTTTTCGGTAAGGGAGATGTGACTACATCTTTAACCAATACCGTGCCTGGCTAGGCATAACCCTGGGGAGTCCCCCGGCAGTCTAATCCTATAGCAGCATAACTAAGGGATGACCTGAGCCAGCCCTAACTATAAGCTTTATCAAAAAGGAAAGTCTTAAGTCTACTCTTAAATGTGTGGTCAACACCTCCCGAACCCAGAAAGGTAGTTTGTTCCACAGAAGAGGAGCCTGATAGCTGAAAGCTCTGGCTCCCAATCTACTTTTGGAAACTATAGGAACCACAAGGAACCCAGCGTCCTGAGAGCGCAGTGTTCTAGAGGGGTAGTAAGGTACTATGAGCTCTTTTAGATATGATGGTGCCTGAACATGAAGAGATTTGTAAGTAAGGAGGAGAATTTTAAATTCTATTCTAGATTTAATAGGTAGCCAATGCAAGGAAGCCAAAATGGGTCTTGAAAAATTGGTCTCTGATCTTGGTTCCTGTCAGGACACGTGCAGCAGCATTCTAATTTAACTGCAAAGTCCTAAGAGACTTATTAGAGCAGCCTGATAACAAAGAGTTACAATAGTCCAGCCTTGAAGTAACAAATGCGTGGACTAGTTTTTCTGCATCCGCTTGAGAGACAATGCGTCTGATTTTAGCGATGTTACGTAAGTGGAAGAATGCAGTCCTCAAAATTTGTTTTATATGGACGTTAAAGGACAAATCCTGATCAAAAACAACTCCAGGGTGATCCCCTGAAGTGCTTGGGTCCAATTACAAGAACTTTAGTTCTTGTAGATTCAAGATCTTGAATCTTGAATCTTTTGTCTGAATTTAACATCAGAAAATTATAGGTCATCCATTTTTTTATATCCTTAAGGCATGCTTGGAGTTTAGTTAACTGATTGGTTTCATCAGGCTTGATCGATAAATATAATTGGGTGTCGTCAGCATAACAATGAAAATTGATCGAGTGATTCCTAATAATGTTCCCTAAAGGAAGCATATATAAATAGAAGTGGTCCAAGTACAGAAGCTTATGGGACTCCATGACAAACTTTGGTATGCATGGAGAATTCATCATTGACGTGAACAAACTGAGATCGATCTAAAAAATACGATTTAAACCAGCTTAGGGCGGTTCCTTTGATGCCAATTTGATCTTCCAGTCTCTGTAAAAGAATTTGATGGTCAAATGCAGTACTAAGATCTAACAGGACAAGTACAGAGATTAGTCCTTTGTCTGATGCCATTAGGAGGTCATTTGAAACTTTGACTAATGCGGTCTCTGTGCTATGATGCACTCTAAATCCTGACTGAAAATCCACAAATAGACTATTGTTATGGAGAAAGTCACACAGCTGATTAGCTACAGCTTTCTCAAGTATCTTAGACAGAAAGGGAAGGTTTGATATCGGTCTGTAGTTGACTAAGACCTCTGGGTCTAGAGTGGGCTTTTTAAGAATAGGTTTAATCACAGCTACCTTAAAGGACTGTGGTGCATATCCTGATAATAAAGACAGA
Organism: Collichthys lucidus; assembly: GCA_004119915.2. NCBI lineage: Eukaryota > Metazoa > Chordata > Actinopteri > Sciaenidae > Collichthys > Collichthys lucidus. The sequence goes on along the minus strand of CM014096.1, from coordinate 28,670,329 downwards.
TTAATCGTATCCAATAACGAATTACTAACTAAAGGTAAAACATCCTTGAGCAGCCTGGTTGGGATGGGGTCTAAGAGACAGGATGACGGCTTAGCTGCAGAAATGATTAAAGTTATTTGATGAAGGTCGATGGGAGAAAAACAGTCTAAACACATATCAGGTTTTACAGCTGTTTCCAAACTTGCTGCATCAGAATGCAGATCAATGTCTTTTGAGGGCAGGAGGTGATGGATTTTGTCTCTAATAGTTATAATCTTATCATTAAAGAAGCTCATGAAGTCATTGCTACTTAGACCTAAAGGGATAGATGGTTCAGTGGAGCTGTGACTCTCTGTTAGCCTGGCTACAGTGCTGAAGAGAAACCTGGGGTTGTTCTTATTATACTCAATTAAAGAAGAGTAATAGGCTGCTCTGGCATTACGGAGAGCCTTCCTCTATGTTTTCAGATTATCTTGCCAGACTAGATGAGATTCTTCCAGTTTAGTGACACGCCATTTGCGTTCAGATTTACATGCCTCTTGTTTTAATTTACAAGTCTGCTGGCTATACCATGGTGCTAGCCTTCTTTGTTTAATTGTCTTCTTTTTCAGAGGTGCAATAGAGTCTAGAGTTGCAAAGAAGATTCGATGTCGCTCGCTCTGGCCCCCAGGATGCATTTAACTATGGCCCCTGGTGTTGCTATCTTCACGTTTCGGACTATGGAGCTGCCAATGACCAGAGTTGGCCTCTCAGCGGGTGTGTCGCTGAGCGGGGAAAACATGTGGCACACCGGACAGGAGAGAGCAGGAGAGGAGAGAGGAGAAGAGCAGGGAGACCCCATTGCTATGGCTAGGCTAGCTAGTGTGGCTAACAGAAACTGGTGGTTTGTGGTTACTAGAGACTAGAGTTAAGAGACCTGTTTGTGCACAGACAGAACAAGTCAAAGGATAGTGCAGAGATAAGTAGATAGTCGCTGATGTAAGAAATATACGAAAATCTGTTCAGGTGAGCAGAGCAGAGAGCACCGTGGCAACAACACCGATACCGGAAGTGATAAAATACGTTACCGCAAAGCACGTCCCAAAGTCCCAAACGAGCCCAAGACACCAGTGGCTCAATACTCATTCAAACACATCGAAACCCTTTCTCACCTCGTCTGTCATCAAATCATACCCTCTCCACGGGGGTGCCGCAGGGGTCAGTGCTGGGCCCCCTTCTGTTTGCCATCTACACTACCTCGCTGTCCCATGTTATCCGCTCACACAGCTTCTCTTACCACTGTTATGCCGATGACACACAGCTATACCTGTCGTTCCAGCCGGACAACACCACAGTCTCCGCATGTATCCCCGCCTGTCTCCCTCATCTGTCAATTTGGATGAAAGACCACCATCACCAGCTTAATCTGTCAAAAACCGAACTCGTGGTGATCCCTGCCCATGAGTCAATCTGCCATGACATCAACTTGAAAACTGGTACTGTCACTATTACCCCTAACCATGCTGCTAAAAACCTGGGCGTCGTACTACATGATCGTCTTTCTTTCTCTGAGCACATTTCCTCCGTAGCGAAGTCATGCCGCTATGCATTGTACAATATTAGAAAAACTCAGACCGTACCTGACCCAATATTCCGCTCAGCTCCTAATACAGGCTACAGTCACATCCCGTCTCGATTATTGCAACTTGCTCCTGGCTGGCCTGCCTGCTTGTACGATCAAACGCTCTGACGCTAGCCTACAAATCCACCTCAGGATCTGCCCCTGCCTATCTCAGTGTCTTACTCAAGGCTCACGTCCCGACCAGGGCGTTACGCTCCGCTCATTCAAACCGACGGTTTAAAACCGTCTAGTTGTACCCTTGCCTCTCGCAAAGCGAGGTCACTCTAAACTCTTCTCTGTGGTTGTCCTCAAATGGTAGAATGACCTACCAACGGCTGCAAGAACAGCAACATCCCTTTTAACCTTTAAAAAACTTGTAAAAACCTTTCTCTTTCGAGACTGCTTCCCTGCCTAACAAAACTAAAAACTACTCTGTGCTCCTTTACCCCTTTTCAGCTTATGTCCTCCTCTGTAAGTCGCTTTGGATAAAAGCGTCTGCTAAATACAATGTAATGTAATGTAATGGTTGAACTGAACATGAAATAAACAATAATAAATGGCGCTTACAGTGGCTACAGCCAGTGGCTACCTCTCATCAGAGAGCTGTGGCCTGTGCTGCATTAAGTAATTTAGTCACATAACATATAGTCACCCAAGAAGAACAGAGGTGTTCCCTGCACTTTGCAGCTTTGCCATTTCCCCGGGCTTAGTTCAAAGATACAGCGTTCTCCCCCTGAGCTCCGGCTTCATTGTTTACCAGAAGCTGAACCCCTCTAATAAGCCTTGACTCTTTGCATGCCGCCAGCCTCTGTTTCCACGCAAAGAACACAGAAGGAAAAAAAAACACAGGGAGCTTAGACTGGTGTGTAATGACTGAAAGAAAAGGAAAAAAATCTTTGTGTGTGTGTCAGCATCTCCAGGAAATCGTTTTTCTAATCTGTCTGCAGTTTAGACGACTGTCCTACGCGCACCGGAAGACACGCACACATACCATTCCACAGAACACACACAAACACTAACACATACACACACACATACACACACACACACACACACACACACACACACACACACACACACACACACACACACACATACGCAAGCTCACATTGATGCTGATTTCTGACTTTGGTTCTGTTCCCATTCATCATGGGGGTAGTTCAGTAGATGCAGTAGCATCTTATACACACCATCTAACGACACTCTGCCCAACTATTCACAACTGGAAGAGGTATTACTTCAAACTGCTGTATTCTGCTTGTGTCTTAATGTTTCAACAGTAAATTGTTGTATGTGTATTGTTGGACATATATTGTTTTCTTTTGGTCTAAAAATGATGCTTCCTTTCAGTTAGTCAGGCTGCTTTAAGAGACATGTGGAAGATTGATATGCATAATCAGTGCTGTCCTGTCCTTTGCCCTTGCAGAAGGAGGGAGCACATCATCACTGACTGAAATGTCAAGTCATTCAGTCACTAACCACAGCTTCCTGTGGTACCTGTAGACAGAGAGAGCAAAGGCGACACACACGTGACAAGAGAGTGGGGTGGTGGGGAGGGGCATGTGACGGTCAATCTTTTATCCATCTTTAAACTAACTTTGCTTGAGTTAAACACGAACACTTGTGATGCATTTTGATACAAATACTTACGTGTGGCACTTTTAGGACATCATGTCTATCTGGAGGAAAAATCTGACCACGCACACTGATGCACATTGATGCGTTGACGGGGTTGCACTAGTTGGTTGGCTTGGGAACCGGATAGTAGCCAGTTAAAGGCCAGTATGGACCGAAGTATGAAGAGTGGGCTCATAGGTGGAGAAATGCAAGTTCACCAGCAGTGCCCTTCAGTAAGTTACTGAACCCCTAACTGCTCCCAGGATGCTGCTATGTGTGGCTGCAGTTCACTCCACCATCTTTCCACATTGGCATGTCTATGAGCTCTTTCTGCGTGTGTGGTTGTATTTCAGGTAAAAATGCACGTGAAAAGGGTTTTCCCTTAAAGGATCAGTACAGTTTTTATTATATTCCCCGGTAAACCCTCTTTTTAGATTTGGCTTTCATAGTTGGTATCAAGACAAGTAGCCACTGCTATTGGTGTTCAGCAAAATATAAATGGCACCAAGTCGAGACATAATGTGTGAAACTGATTTTAAGCTTTAAACACAAACAACGTTTCATTCACTCATTTCTAGCGTAGTGGCAGAAGTTTCATCCAGATATTGGCACAGTAACCAAACTCAACTTGCACCAACGCATTGCTTTGCATGCAGTGGTGTGTTGTAGAATGACAACGAAACAAACCTTCGACAAACAGTAAGCTCTTTGTAATTTGGGTGAACCGATGCTTTGATAATGAAAATGTCAGTGCTGACACAGAATGAACCTGGGAAGCTATCCTACACTCATCCCACCTTTACTTTAGTTACATGTGAACATATTTCACAGGTAATTAGACTTCCATACATTATCCCAGTGACACTGATTTCCATAACAAGTAAAATAAATGCTAATTAACAGCTTAATCTATGCCGTGCGACCATTTAGAACAGGGTCATCCTGACAACTGGCCCCAATGTGGAAGCAGCACCAAGTATCCAATACAGTCAATAGCATCCTATGGCTTCTCTGCTGGATATCTACAGCAGGAGGCAGGTAATCAGCTGCCTGTCGCAGCCTACATTAACACATCTGCCCTCCCACTGAAAAACTGTACAACAGTCTGAAACACTACTGTCTGCTAGAGATCACAGTGTGTGTGTGTGTGTGTGTGTGTGTGTGTGTGTGTGTAAAGGACATTCAGAGTGGTCTTGATGTCGGTAAGTGGATTGTGGCAGATTGTTTTGAATTGTGTCAGAATTAAGTTAAGGTATAGAAAAGTCAGTTTCTTTTAACCATGAAAGAGTTCCTGTAAGGACCAGACACTTTTCGCTGTCCAAATAAAGCGAGGCTTCAACACTAGTTGCAACAGAGCAGAAAATACTCATTCACAAGTTACTTTTGCTTAAAGGAGACATAATATACCTCTTTTCCACAAGTTCACACAGTTCCAAGGTGTCTTAATGACATGTCTGTGAAGTTCTTTGGTCAGAATTCCTCATAGATCAAACATAGCAGCTCTCTCTGTACCCTGTCTGTAACGCTTTGTCCTCAGATGTCAGGTTTCAGTGTCTGTCCCTTTAAATCAGTGTTTCTCAAACTTTTTCAGACCAAGGACCACTTTGTCAAAAAAAAAAATTTTCAGGGACCACCTGACCCCGTCTTCAGCCACCTATCCATCATTGTTTCCCATCCTCTCCGTGCCTTGTTTTAGTTAAAGTTCACAGCTTTTGCTGCTCTTTTCCTTGCTTTCTTTTCCTTACTTACTGACGTGACAGCGGAATGATTTTGTCTATAGGAGACGCCGTGGTTGCTTAGGCAACAATTTGGGCACTGCTAATTCAGATTTATCTTCATATATCCATTATACATATTTAAAAAAATATTTGTCTGCATTTTTGTTCAGAGAACAAATTCGCTTTACACTTCAAATAATGTTAGGTAGGACTAGGGCTGATATGGCCTGTAACCAATATCTCGATATTTTTAAGCTATAACGCGATACACGATATATATTTCGATATTTTTGTTCTTGTTGTTTTGTATTGTTTATTTCTAATAAATATTGTCATTATTTCCATGATAGCATTGTAATTGCTCAGAATCAACGTAGAACAGTAGATTTACACTTGCTGTGAGACACACCTCTTTTATAGCATTTTAACACTTGTCATATTTTTTATGAATTTTTAATACATTTCATGATGTAAATATGAGCTTTAAAGCTCAATAGCTTCCAGGTCCTGTGACCTATTGGCTCAAAATCAGTGTAGAACAGTCGAGCTACACCTGCTATACGACACACACTCTTTTTTATAGCATTTTAACACTTGTCATATTTTTTATGAATTTTTAATATATTTCATAATGTACATATGAGCATTGAAGCAGTGCAGAATCATACCTGGCATATGAGACACTTTTTTAAATCAAATTTTAACCATTCTTCATATTTTATAAATAAACGTTTAATACATTTAACACCCACGTTTTATTTTGAAAACCGAAAGTGTCCACACGCTGCAGTAAGCTAGCGCTGACTTTCCAGTTTTTTAAAAGTGTTTGCCATAAAGTCGGCAGTAAGGGCGCACTTGAAAATATTGGAGCAGCTGACGTGACCACGCGAAAACGAGAGACGGCGTGACCGCAGCTGTTTTTCTTCAGAACCAAGTCGTCCGTCTCCATCTTCAATTACCTCACTTGGACTCTTGGCTTCACCTCTCCTCACTTGATACAGAAAGTACGCATGCGCGCAGGGGATGTTTCTGGGTGGGCGGGGCAGTGTGCTGCGTGCTGTGAGCAGCAGGAGTGAGTGACAGGCGAATCCCCGGAGAATTAAATGCCGACGGCTTAAAACATTTACGTGACAAGTACTCTATGGTCGCGATATAGTCATTTCATACATCTCACGTAGAACAAGCCGCGATATATCTTGAGTATCCCTAGGTAGGACTCCACAAACTTGTGTGGGAAATTCGAATATTTTAAGAGATCCTCTCACGGACCACTTGAGGTCGCTCGCGGACCACTGACGTGAAAGCACGTATCGTCCTCTCAGCGAGTACCGGATGTTGCCGTGGGCCCCTCCTCCGTCCCAAAGCACTTACAGGTGGTCCAGTCCTCGTGCAGCAGCCCCTCCCAGCTGCAGTTAGAGCAGGAGATGTTCACCCCTCTACATCCACTGTGAATGAATCGCACATGCACGAAGCTGCTGGCTGATCATTTTAGAGTTCTAAACATAGTTAGGGTGCTTTAACTCATTTTTGTTCCTCCCATGACGTTAGTCCTCTCTCCTAAAGCGTCCATTAAAATTACATGCACATGGCCAATTATGCAAATTAGGGGGTGACGTCATCTAGTGACTTTTAGACAGTCGATAGCTACTTTCTTTACTGAAGAGCTGGCAACACTGCCTGAGTTCGACAGTTGAGCTTGAGCACTGAAAGAAACGTGGCTGATCGCCGGAGAACACGTACTGTAGCAGCTTTATATGTTTGAACCAGAGTCAAACCCTGAAAACAAAGAGACACCAGACAGAAATTCACCTTAGTGTACATCACGGAGCAAATAAAGCTGTTATAAATAGCTGTTAGCATTGATTAGCATGAGCTAATGTTAACTAGTGGTTATCATTAGATGTCATAATTTTTTTTAACCTGTAGGGTGGTTCTGGTTCTGCAATATGTTCATTAGCCCGCTAGTAATGTCACTATGGGCTCAAAATCTGAACAGCATGTTTTAAAGACAAGCCACAAGAGACAGTGTTGCTGCAGCAGGATGGAGGTGGTTGTTGTTTTTAACACTGGGGGGGGGGTTTATGCACCCCGAATATAAAAATATTACCGTAGAAGAGCAGATTGTTTTTTTTTTCATTTTCATAGTATGTCCCTTTTATAGGTCCAGTGTGTAGGATTTAGTGCTACGTAGCAATCAAGTTGTATATTGCCACTAAATGAAAACTCTCCTACGACTCACCCTCTTCTTCCAAGTATGTAGGAAAAACTTCACATAAAAAGCAAAAGGTCATAGATAAGTGTTTGGTTTGTCTGCTCAGGGCTACTGTAGAAAAATGGCAGTTCAGCATGGCAGACTCTGTGGTAGAGGACCCACTCTGTGTAGATACAGGGGCTCATTTTAAGGCAACGAAAACACAGCAATTGTTATTTTTAGGTGATTTCTCCCTGGGATTATTAATGTATTTCTGATTCTTTGATTACACACAAATGATGAATATTATATTCAATTCCTGCCAATAGATCCTCCTAAATTTTCCGCACTGAACCTTTCAAATGTACTGAATTGATTTTTTCAGCCACCATGATTGGTTCATAAAAAGTTGCTATGCCTAATAGTGTTAGCAAGTAAGCTGGTTACAAACTTCAGTTAGCACCCAGTCGGTTATATATCGAGAGCAATGACTGGACATGAACATAATTAACATGGTTATACTTAATTTTGGGGGGGGGTTTACATAACTACCATATTGTTACCGATATTGGCCTGCATTGTCCTTCATGAAAGCAGGTTATGCTTCAGCTTTGTGTTTAAAAAAAATATATATTTAGTGTTACACCACTATTCAAGTCTATTCATCATCAAGATAAGAAAGTGTGAATCCAATCGCTGCCCAGTCATCCATTCTTCAGTTAACATTCTCAATACCAGGTTACCAAGATGTGTGTGGAGCGGAGATGTTCCATGAAGACAATTCTAATTCAGATTACTCAATGTTGTGATGGTAAACATTTGAGTCACATGACTGTTCAACTGTTTGTCTGGCGTAGTGGGTTAAGCGGCCGACCCGGGTGCAAGAGGCCTTAGTCCTTGCTGCAGCTGGCCCTGGTTCGAATCCTGCATCGGATGGGGTCACTCTGTGTCATTCCCCCTCTTTTTGCTTCCTGTCTATCTTCAGCTGTACTATCAATAAAAGCATAAAAGGCCAAAACAATTATCTAAAAAAAAAAAAGACTGGAGATGTGGTGTCACCTACTGAAATTTGCAATATATTTGGATGTAAGCATCTGTTGTCACTGCGAGCATGTTGCCATCAGCATGTTGTTGATGTTAGCAATTGGCATGAAAAAACTAGCTGTGCCCAAATACAGCTTCACAGAGCTACGAGCATGGGTGTTGAAGTTTCGGCCATATTTCGATGTTACTGCATTTTAACAACATTGAAAATAATTCAGAATTAGCCTTTAGTGAAATAATAAAATACTATATCTACTATATTTAAATTCATACTACGGATCTTATTGTAGTTTTTTTGTTCTTCAATAAAGGATTGCTTGAGTCATAGTACTTCATTGTGATCCCTCTGATTGTTAATGTCAGCCTCTTGGTGACTCAAAAGCTTAGCTCAAAGCTCGGCTAATAAGGATAAAAGAGAAATGTGATTTGCCAGTAAAAGGGGGAATTTTTATGGAGCTACTGGACCATAGAACAAACGTCAAACCTTTCATTAGTGTCTTCATTTGGGGACTGGTGACAACAGTGGCACAACCTTTGCTAGCTGAACATTCGGCACTTAAGACTGGGGGATGGTGCGTAGTGGATGGGGGCTTGGATGACTCCTGGCTGCTGCTGCTGCTGCTGCTGCTGTTGGAAATAGCTTTTGCAATCCCATAATAGTAGGCATCTTTGGTGCAATTAAATCATCCATTTTTCCCCTTATGGCCTTCACCTCCTGTCACATACATGCCTTGGTTTTAATATCCACTGCAGACTGGGGAGGGAAAGGGTAGAAAGGGAGGAAGAAAGAGAGGGATCTCGAAAGCTGGAGATGGAGTGTATAGAGGTAGGAGGGAGGATGAGGAGAGAGAGAGAGAGACAGAGGTCAGCAGAGACAGAGAGAGAGAGAGAGGGAGAGAGACAGAGAGAATGAGACAGGCCTTTTGTGTGTGTGCAGATTAATTAGAATCCTTCTGGACTGCCATTAGAGCTCATTAAAAGGAGCCACAGCCATACAGGCATCAAACAAAGAGCTGGGACTGAACCCCGATCCAACCTCTACCACTGTCTGCTCCTCTCACAATGACTGTGATGTTTGTGTGTGTGTGTGTGTGTGTGTTGGTGTGTGTGTGTGCATCTGCATATGTATTTTGCATTCATACACATACAGTATGTATGTGTATGAATAATGCACGCTTGTTTACATATATGTAATCAGCAGTATGTATAAATTCATACATACATGGATGCATGTGTGTGTGTGTGTGTAGCAAGGCCAAACGCTTCGTCCTAAACTACCCCAAAGTGCGTGTGTCTATGCATGTGCATATGTGTGTGGGTGTGTGTGTGTGTGTGTCTTTTGTGTGTGGCTACTTGGATTGGTATGTAGATGAAGCATTATGTTAATGATATTTTCCCCTTCTTTTTTTGGCTCAGTCTCCACAGGCCCTGTTAGCATAAATGATGCTCCCCCAGCTAGCCAGCCGAGGCTCGCCCATCACCACTAAAGGGATGAATTAGGCCTCCGAATCCCAGATCAGGTCCTTGTTCATTTTCAATAAGGATTAGACTGGGGTTCCACATGCATTATAATGAGAGTGTTTATGGGTGCTTATTAGTGAGTGCCCGTGGTGGCACAGAATGATAATGTACTGGAGTTATTACAACGACGTACAGAACAGGCCTACAGCTTTGACAATTAGGATAATGACCTGCAAAGCTTTGGTTTCAGAAAATCACTGGTTTTATAAGATCACTGCTTGATGTGTGCGTGTGTGTAGAAGGCAGGAGTCTTCTGTGTCAACACTGTAAGTGAACTGTTTACATCTGAACATTTTCATGCTGTAATGGTTGCAAAGACTCCTAATACTCACTATTAGCTGCGGAATTGACTCTGATCAGGGTAAAAACAGAAAAGGCTCACACAGGCCAGGCGGGTCTTGTAGTTCTTAGAGCACCTCCTGTTTTTGCATTCTTCATGTGGGATGGGAAAGGTTGTTATTAACACTATATATCATATATCGAATAGATTTGTTTTTACAATATTGCAGTCATAATAATTATGCTGTATTCTATGCTGCATTAAACAAGATAAGTTTGTATCAATCATAATTGCAAATGAACATTGTTTCTGTGAGCTCAACATAAAATTGCTAAACTTTGTACTGTATTACACATATATCAGATCAGACTGAAATCAAGCTTCACATTTCTTTCACAGGCTGATCTGTGGCTTAATAAAGTGCTTGCTGCAGTTAGGTTTATGTGACAAAGCAGAAAAAATATTCTTATTATATTGCCCACAACAGGTATTGATTGATATTGAACCTCTTTTGTGCAGCTTAAATATTTTTTTTAATACTGACCCTGTCCACAACAATGCAAAGCTCTGCTTCTGTGCAGGGACTCCTGTCTGTTTCTACTCGTCACCATCTACTGTAGGAAACACGTGGACTGTCCGTTGGTATCTCATACAACCCACAACTATCCCGTCAACAGTGATAAACATTAAACTATAAGTGTAATTGGGAAAATCAGGCAACTGTTTTCACCTGCTAGCTACCTGTGTGAGGTGTTGAGAATTTGTATGCAAAAAGAAAAGTGACTGTTGTTCTTTCATGAACATGACGAATAAAAAAGCAACTGAAATGACACAGAGTAATGTAATATATAATTTATATTTGTTTATTCTATTAACAATACATTACAACCGATTGCTCCACACATATCTGGTATTTTTGTTCATTTTTCCTCCAATAAGTGGATCAGAAGCTTGCTTTTTATGTCATAATTTATTTGCTAAGCCAGTATCTTCACCATGTTTTATTGTGCAAATTAAGTGAGAATAAAAACAGGTGGCGGGAAAAACTCCTAATTTTATTTTTCTGTTATCTGGCCAACTCCTAGAATTAAAAGTGAATGAACTCCACACCTGAGTACGTTTTCTTCATTGTTGGAACTGAAATGAAAAAAGAACACATTGGATTCAGAGACATTGGTTGCACACAGTTTCTTTGGCATTTTGTTCATTTCTTATTCAGTGTCCAATCAGCACAAGTACTTTGTGTTGTACTTTATTAAATATGATTCAGTGAAGTAAAAACTCCAACATGATGCAATCCTTTGTATTCCAACGCTATTAGACCACTAAAATATTACAAATACAACATTTTACTACTGCACAGTATTGAAAACAAAATGGAAAACACATTTTTTCATAAAAAGAGAGTTTCAGATAGTCAGTATGTTTTTCTGATTCTGATTCTGAGGTCAGACTACCTGAGATTCCTTGGTATGATTTTTAATCTCCCTAAAATATCATTTAGAATATTCTGCTTTGTTGACATTAATACTATTAGATAGATAGAGTAGTGATATACAGTGTATATGAATATGCTTACATTATGTGTTGCTCTTTAAGGTGACACTTATCATTAAGACTGAACTTAGCGGTCGGTGTCAGTACATGCATGCTGATCTTATGTTCTTTTCACTCAACTATTTTATTATTTTTATAAATGAATAATTAGTAGGAGAAATTCATTTCACTGTGTACTTATATCATCTATGTGACAGTTAAACTGAATTGAACTGTGGCTGTTGAAATGGTGGCGTTGCTTTGCCTCCCTGTATTGAGAAAGCTCTGACTGCATGTTAAACCTAACAAGTGTGGAAAGAATGTGATTTTAACTCCAGCTTGAAAAATTTGTATGAAATTGCGAAATTGCTTCACATATCTTAGGTGCAAGGTCAGAATTACTGGTGAGTCTGCTCTGCGACCTAAAGTTTGAACAACCCATCACAGATTTTTTATCCAAAATTGCTTTTGCTCATCTGAGAAATATGGCAAAGTTCAGACCATTTCTCACTCCATCAAACACTGAAAATGCAATGCCTGCTTTTATTACCAACAGGTTCTATATTACTCTGCTCTGAGGTTTTAGTTCGTTTTAAGGCCTGAAACTAGTACACTATGTTGGCCATAATAATCCCAGGGTCTGCAAAATTAAACTGGTCATTTACAGTACACTGCAGGTTGTGAGGTGATCACACAGGTGACAGGGAAACAAGACAGACAGAAACACCAAAAGAAGGGACAAAATTGATCTCATGTTACACTCTGTAGACTCTGTGGTGTGTCAGGACAATAAGCTGTTATTATCTGTATTTAAGTTTTCAATCATTTTAAACAAACCCTATTTGAAATGACTATGTGGGAGAGATTGCTTGTATTGATGGAAACCCATGGATAGTTATCACTTTTCATACTTTTCACTAACATCACTCATGGGGTATTTTAGCATCTCTCAGCTCATTGTTTTGCATTTTGGTTCACTCTCATCAGCATCGTTTGCAGCCCAAATTATCTTCCAGTTACAGTAACTGCTTTTTAATGGGATGGGTACCGAATTTGGTACTTTTATTGGTTTCCCCAGAAGTACCGAGTATCAAGTCAATTGGTACCACATTTCGGTACCTGAACGCATCTTCACGTTGTGTCTTGCGTGCAGCAGTTAGAGTGGAGGTCAGTGGCGGCTTCATTTCTCAAATATTGATGTAGACTATGCACACTGCAATATTTGTGATGCCAAGCGCAAGGCCAGCCATGGCAATTCAGCAAACCCGAGGCAGCACTTGGTCAAACACAAAATATTCCTAAAGGCGGACGAGTGCACCATTTTCTAAAGCTTTAATCACGGGCCACTACGACTCCCACAGCAGGCACCGTCAATAGACTTACACCTGTAGCAGCCAGCGGTTCATCACCTGCAGCCAGCATGGAGGAAAAAAATCGATGACGACGCCTACGATAACGACTCAATTAGCAAGGCATCATTATCAAGTTCGTCGGCTCCCGGTAGGCTAAATAATGAGCTATAGTGACTTTGCATTTTGATTAGCTTTTTTTGTTATAATCGGCTCGGTTCCACGTAATGTTAATGTTGCACTCTTATGTTGATTTACAGGTCCATCTGCTCTATTTCACATTTCAGAATTCAGAAGTTTTGAAGTATGATGAATGAAATGTGTGTGTGTGTGTGTGTGTGTGTGTGTGTGTGTGTGTGTGTGTGTGTGTGTGTGTGTGTGTGTAAATAACTCACCCGTGTCTTCTCTCCAGGGTGTTTGGGTGAAAAGGCTGAGCAGTATTTAAAGGTTCCGGACCATACCATGAGCTGATTTACTTTACTGTATCAGTTCAAATGTGAAAGGTACCCATCCCTACTACCAGTAGTCATTTTTTTGTCATTTTTATGTCCTTTAGGCACGCTTCAAGTTTAGCTAATTGATTGGTTTTATCCGACTTGACCAATAAATATAATTGGGTACCATCGGCATAGCAATGAAAGTTGAAGTGAATCTAATGACGTGCCTAAAGGAAGCATATATAAGGTGAACAGATTTGGTCCTTGTGGAACTCCGTGACTGACTTTGGTGTGCATGGGTGGATTCGCCATTAACACAACAATTATCTGATGCAAATATAAAGTCATTTTTTTCTTTCACTAGTGCTGTCTCTGTGGTATGATGCACTCTAAATAATAATATATAATAATAAATATAAATGATCGCATATATGGTATGTATAATATAAAGTCATAATTTAACCATTGAAGAAATGGTAAATGGACTGTACTTATAAAACACTTTTCTAGTCTTCTGACCACTCAAAGCTCTTTTACGCTACATATCTTATTCACACACATTCATACACTGATGACACATTCTGGGGTTCAGTATCTTGACTAAGAACACTTGCATGCAACATCCAGACTGGAGGAGCCAGGAATCGAAATGCCGATCATCTGATTAGTGGACACCCCACTCTACCTCCTGAGCCACAGCGAGGCTCATAAAGTCATTACTACTGACCCTATAAATACATGGCTCAATGTAACTGTGGCTCTCTGTCAGCCTGGCTACAGTGTTCTTTTTTTCCTCTATTAATGAAGATTTATAGGCTGTTCTGCCATTATGGAGAGCCTTTCTGTACATTTTAACCCGGGACAAAGATTTCCATGGTACCCAGAGGGGCATAACACCACTAAAGTCATCAGAGCATCTGAATACGGACTCCACAACATGACTACACCACTGTACATGCTACAATGTACTGTCTTTTTACTTACTATTTGTGGCAATTATACAAGAGAACGTGTTAGACTTGGTTAGAGATGGAATATAGTTTTTGTACAAAAAAAAAATCTAGTGTGTGAATGTATGTTTGTGTGTCGAAGAAAGAGAGCCTGTGCCAGCTTACCTCACTAAGCAGCATATTGTAGCAAGCTTGCCAGTTAGCGGGGGTTTATGCAGGGCCATTGCCTCTGATTATCTTTAACATCTTGCTGAGTACACTGCACTGGGCTGCTGGCAGCGTTTCAGACACACACACACACACACACACACACACACACACACACACACACACACACACACACTGACAAGTGACAGTGGAGCCAGTAGACCGCTTATTACTCACTTGACCAAGCTCATTCAAACTGGACTTTTAATCCATCAACAACGATGATCCCAGACCTGTGTGTGTGTGTGTGTGTGTGTGTGTGTGTGTGTGTGTGTGGGTGTGTATGTGTTTGTGATTGTGTATACGTGGTCACAAACATACCTGTGTTTATGCTTACATTTACAGCATACAAACATCTCCAGCAGCTCTGTCAATTCAGCTCTGTCTGTCTGTGTTTAGTTCCTTCAGAGTGCCAGTATTTCAGGGTCATCAAGTTTCTATTTCCTTTCTACTTCATTTAACTCAGGCTTTGTGGCTAATTGTTTTCCTATCACCAACATGGCCAGAGAACCCCTTCTGAAAGGCCACCAAAATGAATTTCTGGCACCCAGCGCCCAAATGGCTCCCACACATTCTCATTTGTCTTCACTATCACACCCTCACACACTCAAACATATACCCTGGCTGTAGCAAAGTTATACAGTATGTTTAGTTTCTGTCATTCATGCAACATTCACACAGGGGCAATGATGCAAAATGCTACTTGGGCATTCTGGAATTTACAAGTGAATGCAAAAATTTTATCAGGTAATGAAACATCCACTCTAATTTAAATGAAACAACTCTAATGGCATATGTGATTTTGCCCATGCTACTGCTTTTTATCTTGAAGTTGTGTTTGGAGTGCTGTAAAATACAATAAATCCAATAAAAGAAAAATAAAATCTCCTGCACTGAATCAACTGACACAGAACTATTCTATTCTAGCATGCCTCATATGGGGTTCCACATGGTCAATCATTTGTCCAGAGGTCACTATAGGGACAGGATGGGGGCACTGACTTCTCTCTTTGAGAGACATCCATCCATCCATTATGTGTTACCGCTTATCCTCATCAGGGTTAGGGCTGGGGCCACTGTTGTGAAGGGCAGCAGTACTAACCACTGCCCCCATTGTGCCGCCCTCTTTGAGATACAGAGAAACTTTATGTAATGTGTTTAGGAATTGTTACTATGGCAACAACGGTCAAAGGATAGTCTGACAACAATGTCAGACTACTAACTAATATATTTCCTTGTTTGTAGACTAATGACCATTTATGGACATAAAATAGCTGTAGTTGTGTCACTGTCCTGATGGTATATAGACGAGTCAGAGAGAATCCTCCATTTTCATTGGCCAAGATTCAATAAACCTTTCAGTTTAAGACATCTTAGATGCTTTCAATGGGACTTAGACTTATCAGAACAAAAGTCGTTTGACTTTCTTGGCTTCCAGGTGGCTGCACTAAACTTATATAGCAGTGGAAAAGATTTACAATCTACCAGTTCACACAGAGCACTGAAGCCAGTGAGATGGTTGAGTGTTTCTAATCCATAACGTTACCTGGTTCAGTTATGCCTAAAGACTGAGGATGTAACTTAATCCATAAATATAATTGGGTAGTATCAGCATAACAATGAAAGTTAATGAAGTGGTTCCTCGTAATGTGGCCTGAAGGAAGCATACCTAAGATGATTAGAATTGGTTCAAACCCAGAACCTTGTGGAACTCCATGAGTAACTTTAGTGTGCATGGTGGATTCATCAGTGACATGAACAATCTAAGATCAATCTGAAAAATAGGACTGAACGCACCTTAGTGCAGTTCCTTTAATGCCAACTAGATGTTTAAGTACAGAGATGAAGTAAAGAAGAAGAACAGTTTATTTTAAACTAAGATGGTGTGTGTTCCCTTCCTCTGTTTGCTCTTTCAGGTCTTCCTGATGGTTTGACCCCCCCACCTTGTCGAGTCATTGTCATCACATGCTTACGGCCTTCATAATCTGGATGATTTCCCTTTGTTTTTTGGTTTTTGATTGTGTTAGTTTAGCCTTGGTTAATCTTTTTTGGCAGTTTCATAGTACCTACAGTGATGGCTGAATTAAGTCATTGCAGTCTGGTTATGAGTTGTACTGCTGAGTGTGTGGACTTTCCTCTTTGTTGTGTTCCATAACATATCAAACAACCAAAAAAACAAAAAAATACATAGGTTAAACATGATAGGATATGTCATAGCATGGTTTATGTTTGAGTCTGAGTTAACACTATGGTGCAGTATTTTGTTCCTATTTGCAATGCATACTCTGTCATTTGTAACAGCTCTGATTCACACTTTGGACTGGCTTCAGTCTCTAGCTACAATCACACAGGTAATGTAATACTTAGAACCAACTGCAATACCAAAGTGAAACACGCTTTTTCATAAAGTTTGAATAATTAAAACTGGTGGCCATAATACAGACCTAAAGCATCGCTTTATACAGGAGAAATCTGTGTGTTCATGTTCAGGAACATTTATGAAGTCATTTAAAGAAAACTTTCACGTGGGAATAAAGATGTCCTGAACCAGCAAGAAACAAGCAAGGGAATAAGATGCAAACATTTATTTTCCTCTCTGTCAGATCCACCTCTATTGTTACTTTTATTTTTTGAAATGATAATTGAAATTTAACATTATTTTGCATTCTATTTATGGGATGTAATAGTAAATTTAAGCCTTTGTTTCAACCACTACAGATGCAAACCCCACCCTCCTTAAACATGAGGTATCAAGCCTTTTGTCTTGTGTAAATTGCGTTGCCCAGACTCAGATCTACACATCAATGCAAGATCCTGCAGGACACCTCAGGTGAAAAGCATATGGCCTGACGGGCGCCAACACCCACAGGAGACAAAGGACTGTAAAACATCTAACACATGTTTCTGGAAGGGCATTCACATGGTTCTGGAGAGTATAAATGTTCAGGTCTCCCCATTCTCGGGGTCCTTCTTCACTTTGACCGCTCGCGTGTTGATCGACCTTTTCTTTGCAAAGAAAATAAAACCTTGTCGGTCGGCAGAAGTCTCTATTTCATTCTTCACCAGCAGCAGAAGAGAAAATTTCCGCAACAATTTGGTGTCAGAGGTGGGATCCCTCGAGCGATCGTCTGGGACGGGACGCGGACAGTGACAGGCCATCCTGGAAGAAAAACTTTCTAGACTCCAACCTCAAATCTTTTTCTGAGAAGGGAGGACTGACCGCAAACGCCCCGGATCGTCGCCGCTGGGATCTCCACGAACAGAATTCAGCGAAATTCATCTGGTGAGCATTGAAATATTGACATTTAAACTTTTTTTTTTTTTAGATTTGGCATAACATTTCTGTTTCTCACATGTCCACAATCGATTCGCTTTTTTTGCTTGTAGCCTGAACGAAGCGACTGGTTTTTAAAGAATATACGAACTCCGTGAATTCTGTAAAAATCTGTTTGGGTTTGAGTCCCTTGAGGTTAAAGTCCTTTTAAATTTCTTTCATCACTTGTGTTACGAAGTGGTCTTTACAGAGACGCCTGTATCGTATTTGTTGTGCACAACCTCCATTTGGAATGGGGAGTAAAAGCTCTGTCGAGGTTGGGCCTCCGGAGGGACCGATTGTGGATATTATGAGAAGGAAATACGGGGATAAAAGTTTGAAATATTTAAATGTCTGGACTACTGAGTTTGGATTCCCAATAGGGGGATCCCTCAGTTTAAAAAACCTACTCGTATTAGAAGGAAAACTGAAAGGAAAAGAACAAGAAATGAGAAGGAAAAATAAGGTTTCTGTACGAAAATTAGAAAACATAGAAGGTCAGAAAGAATGTCTTCAAATGTGGAAAGGGGAAGCAGAAACACGGAATAGGAAAATACTGCAGAAACAACTCCCTTTTCCATGCGAAAAACTTGCAACAAATGAAATGCAAGCTTCACACACACAAAGAACACAAGACTCGCAGATTTCTTCTCTATTTCCACAGTTGGCGGCTTTGAAGCTGGATCCGGACCTTGACGGCAGCCCACCCACCAATCCTTCAGCTCCTCCACCATACAACATCACACCACTCAGCACAAAGGGAGAAACAGATTCCACCCTGCCACAACAAAAAACAAGCTCAGGAACAACTCATTGTGCCCCTGATGTGCCAGTTCCATCACAGGATCCTACAACCGAACCCCTTTCTCCAATTGCACATAGACTGCGCCGTCCAAATCAAGAGGCAGCCTTCATCATGCCCATGGTTGAAGTATCTGGATCAGAGGGTGCAACGTTGGTTTTCCGCCCGTGGACTTCTGCTGACATCACAGCAGCCTCACAACATCTGCCAAACCCAGCAACATCAGGTAAAGCGTTTGTTGAGGAATTCTCCACATTTTGCCAAGAATTCAAACCTACCATAAATGAACTAAAAAGACTACTGATTGCCAAGATGAAACCTACAGATTGGCAAAAAATAGCTGAAAAATTCCCACATGCTGACATCCGTTGTAAGCACATCACCTGGGAACATGAGTCTAATGCCCATTATAGAGATGTTGTCCGTCTTCTCTGTGATGCATTCATTCAAGTTTTCCCTGTAAAAATAAACATGGAGAAGATCACTGCCTGCAAACAAAAGGATGATGAAAATCCGGATGAATATCTCACTCGACTAACAGATGTATTCAACGCCCACAGTGGCCTTCAACTGCCTGATGGATTAAACAATGCTCCAGATGTGTGGGAGATTCACCTCTGTAACTGTTTCTTAAACGGACTAAAACCAGACATTGCCTCAGCTGTTAAAAGTTCCTGTATTGGCTGGGATGATGCACGCCTGCCCGAACTCCGCAAACATGCCATACATGCACATGTACAATTGCTCTCAAAGAAAAAGAAAAAAGAAGAGACAACACAGAAAGAGCTTCACATGGCAGCAGTGACCATGTATAACACAGTCCAAGGACAAAGACAACCAAATTGTGAACAGAGAAGAACAGGACATAACCGAAACAAGCACGAAAGAAAACCCTGTTTCCTCTGTGGTCAATATGGACATTGGAGACGCGAGTGTCCCCAAAATACCTCATCAACCCTGGTGGACAAATCGGACTGAAGATGGTTCAGGGCTGTCGGAGAGGGATGGACTCCTGCTGGCAAGCCAAACCAACTTGTGAAATCAGAAGAAGGTACTGCACCACACTCACACACACATACTGAGCATACCAATGCACAAACTATTAAAAATTCAGACAATAGTTGTGCTGTAGCTTTAACATATGTACATTACACATCCGATAACTTCAAGAAGTTTCCGCAACATACATTAACCATTGCAGAACAAAATGTTACATTTTTAGTTGACTCAGGAGCCACGAACTCTGTGATAAAAGCGTTAGAGTTCACTAGAAAACCAAAAATGAGTGGAGATTATGTGTACTCTGTTGGTTCATCAGGTCAAACAATTAAAGAAAACATTACTGTCCCACTCAAATGTGTGGATGAACCAAATACAAGCTTCAAACATGCATTCTTGCTCTCAAAAGTCTGCCCCATTAACCTGATGGGCAGGGACTTGATGTGTAAATTAGGGCTTTGTCTGATCTCAACCCCAGAAGGTGTCAAAGTCCACAGGCTATCTGACCTGGAACCAAATTTTTCACACTCTTTTGTTTACCACACCCCAGACCTACAATATGCATATCAAAGGAAATTGCAGCCATCAACTGCATCTAAGCTTCTCACTGTAGCCAGAAACACAGTTTCAACAGCTACAGTAGATTTCATGACACCAGAAGATCTACATTGTACCTCTCATGTGTCACCAGAACCTGATGAGCCATATGAGGAAAGTTGGTTGCGAGAAAGATTTGATAAACTCACACTGACACACATTTATTGGACACAACATAAATGTGCTGTATCAGTCTCTCTCACACCAGCTCAATGTAATGTGTACACCATAGATCATTCGGCCCCACACATCACACTTACAAAACACACACCAGATAACTGGGAAGATTTGGGCCCTTTCATAAAATCATGTCAGCGCGCAGCCGATTGGCAAGAAACATCTGATCGATCTATTTTTTTTTCACCTACACTGCAGTGTTACTCTAAGAATGTACCATCTAGTGTGCACACTCAAAGAACAGTCCAGCTGGTACCTAAAAGCGCTTCTAAATCTTTTTCATTTTTGTCTGAAGAACAAGCTTCCACAATTACAGCCTTACAGGAGGTCCCTAAGACACTGTAGGCTGTCAGTAAGTATGATGTTGGCCTCATCAAAGATTGTGAACCTGTTGTCATAACTCCAAAATCAGACTTTAGGCCTTGCAAGACCCAATATCCACTCAAACAAGAAGCCATCGAAGGCATAACACCAGTTTTCGAGTCTCTTAAAGCAGCAGGAGTAATTATTCCTTGTGATGACTCTCCAGTACGCACACCATTGTTTCCTGTCAAGAAAATCAGAGATAAGGAGCAACCTACAGAATGGCGTTTTGTTCAGGATCTGCAAGCAGTAAATGCTGCCGTCCAACCCAGAGCACCAAATGCTCCAAATCCTTACACCATCTTGTCTCAGGTTCCATCTAATGCAAAATTCTTTTCAGTAGTGGATCTTTCTAATGCTTTCTTCAGTGAGGCTACACATTCACTCGTCTATGCCAAGGCTACTGTGAAAGCCCCACTATCTACAATGAAGCTCTCAGACAAAGTCTTGAATCCCTTGTTCTCACCCCGGGCTCTGCTTTGCTACAATATGTTGATGACCTTATGATCTGCAGTCCAACCAAAGAGCAATGCGAAGCTGATACAGTAAAACTCTTGAAACATCTGGCTAATACTGGTCACAAAGCCAGCTTGTCCAAACTTCAGTTCGTCCTGGAAAAAGTCACCTTCTTAGGACATGTCATTACTTCTGAAGGAAAGACTCTTTCACCAAAAAGAGTGGATGCAATCCAGAACCTTCCGAAACCCATCACAAAAAAACAAATGATGTCATTTCTTGGCATGTGTTCTTATTGTAGACAATTCATTTTAAACTATGCCATTCTTGAAGCCCCACTCTCTTCTCTCATTCATGGCAAAGGTCTACAATCACAAGATAAGATCACATGGACTTCTGAAGCAGAACAGTCTTTCACTGAACTAAAGCTTGCCTTACAGACCACTCCAACTTTGGGTCTACCTGATCCTACCAAGCCTTTCACTCAAACAGTTGATGAGAAAGATGGATACATGACTTCTGTGTTGTTGCAAGATCACGGAAATAAACTGCGGCCTGTAGCTTACTTTTCTTCAAAACTAGATCCTGTGGCTGCAGGCCTACCAAGATGTCTCAGGGCTGTGGCCGCTGCTGAAAAAGCAATCATGGCCTCCAGAGACATTGTGAGCTACTCTGATGTAACTCTCCTGGTTCCACATGCTGTGTCTATGATTCTACTTGAGCAAAAAACTTCTCATCTCTCTACTGCAAGGTGGCTAAGATACAACACTGTGCTTCTAGAAATGCCTAACATCACTGTAAAAAGATGTAATGTCCTAAACCCTGCCACTCTTTTTCCCACACCAGATGATGGACAAGAACATAACTGTGTTGCTGTCCTCCAACAGGTCTGCTCGCCAAGACCAGATCTGCAAGAAACCCCACTAACTAACCCTGATTTGGTTGTTTTTGTAGATGGCTCTGCCTCCCGCGACCCCCAAACAGGTCGCAACAGAGTTGGATTTGCTGTTGTCACTAATCATGAAACTCTTGTCTCAGGCTCACTCCCTCCTCACTATTCTGCACAAGCAGCAGAACTTACAGCATTGACAGAGGCATGCAAACTGGCACACAACAAGACTGTAACTATCTACACCGACTCCAGATATGCATTTGGTGTTGTACATGATTTTGGCACTCTGTGGAAACACAGACAATTTTTAAAATCTGACGGAAAACCCATTCTTCATCATGACAAGGTTGCAGCTCTTCTAGATGCTATTTTGCTCCCAACCTCAATTGCTGTTTGTAAATGCCTTGCCCATACTAACAACTTAGACTCTGTCTCTCTAGGGAATGCAAGAGCTGATACTGCTGCAAAAAGGGCTGCACTCCAACCCACCACCCTCAACCCTTTGTTCGTTTCAACTCCTGTCTCAATTCCAAGCTCTCTTACAGCAATGCAGTCATTTGCCACACCACAAGAAAGGACATTGTGGAGACGTTGCGGTGCCACACAAAAAGAATCAGTGTGGTGGGGACCCAATGATAAACCTTGCCTGCCCAAACATTTCTTTCCTCACTTTGCAAAATTGACACATGGGTTGGACCATGTGCCAAAAGGGGGAATGTTAGATGCCATAACCCAACACTGGTTCACCAAAGGTTTTTCAGTCCATGCACAAAAGTTTTGTCAATCATGTATGGTTTGCACAACACATAACGCAGGAAAAACCAAAACAATCACACATGCTGCACATCCACCACCAGATAGACCATTTGAACATTTGATGATGGATTTTATAGAACTTTCGCCAGCAGAAGGAAAGAAATACTGCTTGGTGATAGTTGACATGTGGTCAAAATGGGTTGAAGCATTCCCAGCGAGGCACCAAAGCAGCCAGGTGGTAGCAAAGGCTCTGTTAACAGAAATTATTCCCAGATGGGGAATACCAACCAGACTGAGCAGCGATAATGGCACACATTTTGTCAATACTGCAATAACCCAAATCAGTGAATTTCTTGGCACTGACCTCAGACAACATTGTGCATACCACCCTGCCAGTGCAGGTGCGGTTGAACGAGAAAATGGCACGTTGAAATCAAAATTAGCAAAATGCTGTGAGGAAACGGGACTGCCATGGACAAAGGCTCTGCCCATTGTTCTAATGCACATAAGAATGAGAAAAAGGTCCAGAGTGAACATGAGCCCCTTTGAAATTCTTTTTGGCAGACCCCCATCCCTAGGAATGGAGCCTGTAACCAGGCCACTCCCCTCCACCGGTCTATGTGATGATGACATGTTACAATATTGCAAAAATCTATCTTCCACCCTCTCTCAGATATCTCAGCAGGTGAAATCAGCCCTTCCACTACCAGCTTCCACATTGCTGCATGAATTCCAGCCTGGCGACTGGGTGGTCATAAAGGACTTCAGAAGGAAGCACTGGCACTCCAAACGTTGGCGGGGTCCATTCCAGGTGCTCCTGACAACACATACTGCTGTGAAGGTCGCTGAAAGAGCAACGTGGGTTCACGCCAGCCACTGCAGGAAGGTCCCTGAACCATCAGAAGAATCCAGCTGTCAGCCTGAACGGCGTGAGGACGGACGACGCGGAGACGGACAACGCGGAGACGAACAAGCGCAGGGAGAGGACGACACAAGGATTTCAACAACCAACTAGACGTCAGAATTAACCACACAAGCCTTTTTTTTCTCTCTTTTTTTTTCTCTGATGAACCACATCATGCATCACCTGATTCTGATCTCATCATGCTGGACAATGCTGACAGAGTCCTACACATACAAACCTGCCAAAACCATCACGCTGACAAAAGGACAAAATGCAACCTTCACCTGTACTGTTTACCCCGAAATTTGGCGATCAGGTCAAATTCAGTCATACTATGCCAAATACAACAAGTATGTCTATCTAATGTGCTCACCAAAAGGATAATTCAAGCCTCCACATACGCTCATGTAAATGTTAACAATGACAATCAAAATCCAGTTTCATTTCACATCTCTGATACCCATTACTATCCCAGCTCAGAATATGACTCTGATGATGACACTGTCTAAATAACATTCTTGTTTTGTTTCTATTATCATTATTTTTATTTTCCTCTTTGATTTATTATTATTATTATTTTTCTTTCTACTTATTTGTTTATTTACTTTTCCATTATCATTATTTTCATTTTCCTCTTTGATTTATTCCCTCCTCTCCTGAACAACTGCCATGATGATGCATTTTAAAATCCATGTGAATTAATGCGTCGGATAATTAAGTTGTGAATGATTAATCAATAATCAAAAGGGGGAATTGTAATAGTAAATTTAAGCCTTTGTTTCAACCACTACAGATGCAAACCCCACCCTCCTTAAACATGAGGTATCAAGCCTTTTGTCTTGTGTAAATTGCGTTGCCCAGACTCAGATCTACACATCAATGCAAGATCCTGCAGGACACCTCAGGTGAATGCATATGGCCTGACGGGCGCCAACACCCACAGGAGACAAAGGACTGTAAAACATCTAACACATGTTTCTGGAAGGGCATTCACATGGTTCTGGAGAGTATAAATGTTCAGGTCTCCCCATTCTCGGGGTCCTTCTTCACTTTGACCGCTCGCGTGTTGATCGACCTTTTCTTTGCAAAGAAAATAAAACCTTGTCGGCCGGCAGAAGTCTTTATTTCATTCTTCACCAGCAGCAGAAGAGAAAATTTCCGCAACAGGGACTATTCATTTCAAAGTTGCTTCATTCATTGCAGATCATAAAGGTCAAATATATTTTAAAATGAGTCATCATAAAGGCTACAACAAAAACAAAATAGCTCATAGTACCTTACTACCCCTCTAGAACACTGCGCTCTCAAGACGCTGGGTTCCTTGTGGTTCCTATAGTCTCCAAAAGTAGACTGGGAACAAACTACCATTCTGGGTTCAGGAGGCAGACACGGTCAACACTTTTAAGAGTAGACTTAAGACTTACTTTTTGATAGAGCTCATTGTTAGGGCTGGCTCAGGTCATCCCTTACTTATGCTGCCATAGGACAAGACTGTTTCTTCCAACTTTTTTTCCCTGTTAAAGGTTTTTTGTGTCAAGTTTTCCTCACTGGAACCGATGGTCTAAGGACAGAGGGTGTCACTCCCTGTACAGATTGTAAAGCCCACAGAGGCTAAATGTGTTTTGTGAATTTGGGCTATACAAATAAAATTTGATTTGAGTTGATTTGAAAATAATGAACTCATTCAAATATTTTCATTACAAAATAATTTTTGGATAATAATGTGTTGTTTTAGTTATGATACTGGAAATAAATCAACAGAGTGATCTAGTTAACAAAAATCTGACATCACCAAGATGCAAAGGAAAAACCAACATACAAAATCAACCCTGACACACACACACAACCATATCAAATATAGTGTCATCAACGTAAATAGGTGACAGAATATATATACTTTGTACATACAAATTAATAATTAATTAATTATTAATTAATTAACAAATTAATAATGCTTTGCAATCTTATAACCAATGTACATATGATATTGAATTTCATAGATCAGACCACTGTGTGTGTCAGTTTCTGTTCATTCTCAAAGTAAAAAAACAAACAAAACACACCCTCACACCCAGAATCTTGTAAATGTAAACATGCCGGCATATTCATAGTTTGAGAATATCACAATAAACCCTTTGTTTCTTCCTCAAGTAAAGATTTTTTTTTGATTATATGAATGAAGAAGGAGATCGTACTATATATGCCTTCAATGCGCTTCAATGTGATAGTATAATGTGTGTGACAGTATAAACCACAGGTGAAGCAATAACTAGCATGGTGGCAGCGCAGCAGCTACATGCTGAAGTGGCATATAGGTGTTGACTTCCTGTGTGAAACCCAGCAGTGTATGACACAGAGATCAAGGTGTCCTCTGTGCTGCTGGGCTGCATGAATACATGCATGACTTAGTGCCTATTATGCTAGAGCAGGTCCCATAGCTCCCCACTGATCCCACAGTGTGTGGATATATATGTGTGCACCACTCTCTCTCTCTCTCTCTGTGTGTGTGTGTGTGTGTGTGTGTGTGTGTGTGTGTGTGTGTGTGTGTGTGTGTGTGTGTGTGTGTGTGTGTGTGTGTGTGTGTGATCCCACTGCTCCTGTGTCTAGGAAAACGTTCTTTCCTTCACCGGAAGGGACCCGAGCGCAGTGGATACACAGCAACCTGGCCATTCACATTATGAAAATCTTATGGATGATATGGGAATGGTTTTGTTGTTGCAAGCTTTTTATGGTGATGCTGTGTTATGCATGAGAGCTGCATGCTTGTAAGTAAAGGCTGCTGTCCAGCCTCAGGTCATGGAGAGGACAGGTTTGTTGAACAGGTTAGGAACTTCTTGTCTGGGACTGCAACACGATTAAAAGAAAATCTTCACTAATGACAGCTGCAGAGAAAAACTGTGACTACGATCAAAATCATGATTGCTTCTAGTGTCGTCCTAAAAAGGGCAATTTTTGAGCAAACTTTCCAAACTCTGCTGAACCCTCTTACTAAAGAGAATAAGCACAATAAGAGATCAAAAGGATGCTGAAATAATTACGTCAAAATGGCAACTTGTAAAAAGTCCATATTCAAACTTTGTCAGGTCTGTCTGACAGCAAGCAAACAACTTTTCAAATGTTTTTTTTTTTTTTTTAATGGAGTCTGGACTATGAGGGCTCTGGGTGCCCACAGGTGGCAAAGATCAACAGTGGATGTCTGCAATGAGACTGAAGATGAATCCACTTTTTAAACACACACAAAAAAAAAACTTAAACCGGTAAACTTCTCTAATTCAGAGCAGCTATACCTGTCTCAGTAGCTGTCTGTCAGCTGACAGCAGCGCTTTCACTCCACCCTGCCTGGTTCTCTACTTCTTTGTCTAAATGTTGACTCAGACGGAAAACTACAGTGACTCATCATCACCTCTCGTAGTGAGATTACAAGAAAGTCTCTGCAACAAAATATAGAGCCATCTTTGACATAATGCTATAGCTGCTACCATCATGCTTTGTTGATAATGTTGCTTTTTAGTATTGTTGATATATAAATATATAATTCTGTTCCTGTCTTATTTATTGGCCCTTTAAAGCTCCAATGTATCACCCCCAAATTCCACTGGTTTGGATGCGCCACATTGTGTGTCCGGTAGATTTCCAAAACAAAATACCCCGTGCAAACTGCAGTCATAAAGACCGACAAATGTGAAACCAAAACTACGTAGCATTTTTACACATCACATAAACCAGGAAAATAACCAAATCTGAGCAAGTAAGCAAAGTCTGGTGGGCTAAACGCTTCTGAAACATTCGTGATGGGGATTGAAGTCACTAAAGGACTGCAGCAATGTGACAGAGAGTGCCTGGTGGGTTTTGAGGCTAGATTGGCATACATTTAAAAAAAAAAGCATAACTTTAGGTTATTTACATAACCCCGGTTCTCTGAGTAATATGAGTGAGATGTCTCACTATGGGATGCACGCCCCTGCTGCAGACCTCAGAAGCATTAATCTCATTACGCCAATCCTGATTGGCTGGTGAAACGTGTCCGTCCGCTCCCAGTAAATAAATAGCCCATGCGGACGGCACCACGTCATTCAAGATAAGCACCTCTTCTCACTCGCCCAAGCAAGAAGGGTTGTCTGGTGAGACATCTCACTCATATTACTCAGAGAACCAGAGGACCAACTCGCCGCAGCACAGATGTCCTGAACAGAAACTCCCCTGAACAAGGCCCAGGATGCGGCCAAGCCACGAGTCGAGTGCACCCGCAGACCCACAGGTGGCTGCAAACCCTGACTTGTATAAGCCAAAGCAATCGCCTCCACCACCCAGTGGGATAGGTGCTGCTTTGAGACTGGCTTCCCCTTATAAGGATTAGCCCAGGAGACGAACAGCTGATCGCTTCTCCTGAAACCCCTTGTCCTATCCATATAAGTGAGCACCGCACGGACTGGACATAACGCATGCGACAACTGCTCACCCGGTGAGGCAGCAAAAGCCACAAGGTCAATAGGAGAACATGAGCCCACCACCTTAGGCACAAAAGCCGGGTTGGGCTTCAAAATCATCCTTACATCCCCCGGGAAGACCTGGGCGCATGAGGGATGCACCGAAAGCGCATGGATGTCACTAACCCGTTTAGCCGCAGCCAGAGCCAGCAACAACACTGTCTTGAGAGACACGTGTTTCAAGTCCGCTCCCTCCAGTGGCTCAAAAGGAGGGCCCTAAAGCCCCTCCAGAATGACAGCCAGATCCCACGGTGGTGCCAGTGGTCTGGACACGGGGAGAAGCCTGCGCGCTCCCTTCATAAAACGGCAAACCAGCGGGTGCTGGCTCGCTGGTCGCTCGCCAAACCCCATGCGGCGATAGCCGCTAAGTACACTTTGATTGTGGAGAAGGCTTTTCGTTTGTCAATCAGGTCCTTGAAGAATGACAATATCACTCCTACTGGACACTGAAAGGGAATGTGGCCATTTCTGTGACACCACCCCTCAAACACTCTCCACTTACAGTCATACAGAGACCTAGTGGAGGAGGCTCGAGCACTTTGTATAGTGGCAATCACGCGCTGTGAAAGGCCCACAGCTGACAGATTTAGCCACTCAGGGGCCAAGCCCACAGAGCCAGGAGCTCTGGGTGCGGGTGGAAGACCGCCAAATGCATCACAGGCCAATGCGGAGCTATCAAAATCAGTGCGTGGGGGGGGGGGGGGGGGGGGGGTCAAGGCCAGGGGAGGGAATGCGTAAAGAGGCTCGTGCAGCCAGGCGTGCGCTAGTGCGTCTACGCCGAGGGGAGCATCCATGCTGCGCAGAGAGTAAAACAGCGTGCACTGCGCATTGTCTCTCTACACGTACAGATCCAGGATGTGCGTCGCTCGCGCCATGACGCACGGGATCCAGCCCGCATGAGGCCACCCAAAACTGGAATTCCCTCATGCGGAGGCGGCCAAGATGGACTACAAGAATGGCAGAGGCCATCAGCCTGAGTAACCGAAGACACAATCTGAATTGAACAAATTTGCCCGGATGAAAAAACGCGAGACATGCCCTAAAAACTTTCACTCGGTCCGCCGAGAGGCGCGCTGTGAAAGTCACCGAATCCAGGGATAATCGCAGAAAGATTACGCCCTGTCCTGGAGACAGCATGCTCTTCTCTGCGTTTATCACGAAACCTAGATCGACTAGGTGTCGTATGAGAATACGCGTGTGCGCCCTGGCCTCCTGCTCCGATTGTGCCAGCAGCAGCC
Source organism: Collichthys lucidus (assembly GCA_004119915.2). Lineage (NCBI taxonomy): Eukaryota > Metazoa > Chordata > Actinopteri > Sciaenidae > Collichthys > Collichthys lucidus. The sequence continues at coordinate 28,640,916 of CM014096.1, read as the reverse complement.
AATCGTCCAGGTATGTGGCCAAGCGGAAGCCCTGCCGTCTCATCAGGGCTATTGCTGCTTCCGTGCAACACACAAACACCCTCGGGCTTAAAGACAGACCGAAAGGGAGCAAGCGGTACTCGATCGGGATGTGGAAATACGCGTCTTTCAGATCGACAGAAGTGAACCAATCTCTCTGTCGCACAAGGACGCAGCAGAGATGCCTGCGTTAGCATCCTGAACTTGTATTTCCTGACATATTTGTTCAGAGCACGTAGATCCAGGATAGGGCGAATACCGCCCCCCCCCCCCCGTTTGGGGACCAGAAAATACCTGGAGTAAAAACCGCTCTGACACTTTGTTTGACAGTGAGAGGATTTCCTCCTGTAACACACTGACTCTCCCTGGGTGTGTATTAAACCGGCGAATCGCGGGGGGAACGGTGGTGGACTGCAGCCTGTATCCCCGCGAAATCGTCTTTAACACCCAGAGCGGAGCTGGGAGCGCGGCCCATCTCTCCCATCTGGGGGAGAGAGTGGACACACACCGCCGCCCCTCCATCGTGAGATGCCCCGTGGGAGATGGGGGCGTGGTGGGACTCCAGGTGCACGCTCGAGAGCCAAACGGGTGGAGCTGGGGAACGGGGAACGTCCAGCTGCATCACCGGCAAAGACAGGGGTGGTCAGGCCGCTCTCTTCTTCTTCCTGGCCTGGTTGTAGACAGCTTGCGTGGGCAGTGCGGGCGGAGCTGCAACCGGGACCGAGGATTTCTTGGGCCAGCCGGCCCGACCGGGCAGGGGAGCCGGGGCTGGCTGAGGTTTCGGCTGTTTAGTCATTTTAAACTGCGAAACTTGGGCGGCCATCTGTGCAAAGCTTTTGCGCGGCACAGGTGGATAGGGAGCCGGGGGCTTTCGAGGGAGGCAAAGCCGGAGAGCTTCGTTCTCCTTCTTTTTGGCTTCACACCGGCGTTGCATCGAGTCCAACGCGGAGCCAAAAATCCCCTGCGGGACAATGGGCATGTCCAGGACATCCTTCTTCTCTCTGTCTGACAGGTTGGCGAGGTTGAGCCACCGCGCTCATTCCTGCAGAACCATAATCCCCAGCGCTTTTCCCGTGGCCTGGACCGCACAGCGTTGGACACGGAGACACAGGTCGGTGATGACCGGCATCTCCCCCCACGCAGCTGGGTCCTGAGTTTGCAAAAAATCCTCACATAACTCAGCCTGATAAGCCGTGAGCAGGGAGAGGATATTGAGCGCTCTGGCCGAAAGCGCCACCGTCTTATACACCTTTTCAGTGAGGGCCGACTGAAAACGGTCAGACTTGGACGGCAGACTGGGGCTCCTGGAGGACACCGCTGACGGCCGCAGGTGAAGGTGGGCTGCAACGAGTGGCTCCATCGGAGGCATGCGGAGCAGACCCAGGCCTCCCATCGCCTCACAGTTGAGGGATGCGGCCCCGGGAATCTGGGTCCTGCTGCTGTAAGGGCGGTCTCTCCATGAGCGCGCCACCTCATCCAGCAGCTCTGGGAAGACGGGGAGAAGTTGCTTCGTCGCACTTTTGGCCAAGGGCAATTTCTTCCCCTCGTAGCGGGACCTGGTGGGCTCAGCTACGACAGCGGGCCAGGGGATGGCTAGCCAGGCAGCAGCACGTTTGCACACGTCGAGCATGTCCGAGCTAGGGAGAGGTGAAGCTGGTGTGCTGCCCTCATCTCTGGGTAGCCCGGGCTGGCGTCATGAAGATGTCGTCCTCGTCCTCATCCTCTGATATGAGGAGGCCCGAGGCGTCAACTTCTTCTTCCCCATAGTCCAGTACCAGGACGTCTTTCTCATGCGGGGGTTCCGCGGCCAGGTCAAGCCGGGAGCCCCAGCTGGCGCTAGCCTCCGGTTCCACCACCGCAACAGCCCCCTTCTCCTCTTCGTCCTCGACGGCGGCGCCGTCTGAAGGGAGATGGGGGTCATGTCCAGACAAGCCAGCCTGGTGGGCTAGCCGTCTGTGGAGACTCTTGTTTGTGAACACCGCACAGTGTTGACACGAGCCGGGGACTGCAAAGCCGGCCGGGCATGTTGCAGCCCCAGGCAGCTCGAGCAGACCTGGTGTGGATATCTTGTTCAGATCAGAGTCTCCGTGCCCTCTGGTGTGAGGGGTTTAAGCCTCCATTCCTTGCGAGCTGGTGTGCACGCAAGGAGTCGAGGAAGTTAACTGGTGTGCTAACTTTGAAGAAACCGAGAGATTACCTGGTGTGCTAATGCTCGGTACTCGAACAGCCGTGGTGAGGCGTCAAGGAAGTTAGCTGGTGTGCTAACTATGAAAAAGCCGAGAAATTAGATGGTGTGCTAACACTCGGCACTCGAACAGCCATGGTGAGGCGTTGAGGAAGTTAGCTGGTGTGCTAACTATGAAAAAGCCGAGAAATTATCTGGTGTGCTAACACTCGGCACTCGAACAGCCGTGGTGAGGCGTCGAGAACAGTGCTGACCTGGCCGCGGTGGGGTAAGGAAAGCACTGAGTTCGATCTGGTGTGACAGAAGAAGCAGAAAATCTCCAAGGCTAGGTAGCGCCCGGCGACAGAAGCTAAATAAAATCTGTCTGTGGACAGTGTAGCTAGCTAGCTAAGGACGCAAGATACGCTTCGAGTAAGAAGAGGTGTTTGAATGACGTGGTGCCGTCCGCATGGGCTATTTAAGGTAGGTGGTACTCAGCGCCGGTCCTGGCCACATTTGCGCCCTGGGCGAAACCCCCCCCCCCCGGGACGAAGATTTTCTCGTGCGCCCTCACGGCGGCACCTGCGCCCCTGTATGCGCCGTGCGCCCCGATCAGTCTGTCCAGCGCCCCCTCTACCTCGTCAACCCCCGCTCCCGGGGGCGCCCGCTCCGCTGACTTGATGAGCGGTATCGAAAATTCGCGAGGTTTTTTTTCATTTTCGGGCGCTCGTGCGCCCCCCACGGAGACGGCGCCCTGGGCAGCCGCCCACATTGCCCATAGCTAGGACCGGCCCTGGTGGTACTACCGGGAGCGGACGGACACGTTTCACCAGCCAATCAGGATTGGTGTAATGAGATTAATGCTTCTGAGGTCTGCAGCAGGGACGTGCATCCCATAGTGAGACATCGAGCGAAATATTATGAAAGAGAACTATGATTTCACTAGTGTTAAACCACCCAACTGTTGTGTTTTCATCACCTTTTACACTTCAATAGAAGCAGATCTCTTCCACCTGACTACTATATTGCACTGCCATGCCTCTTCAGTAGCCCAGGCGGGCAAACTAAACCTGTCTTTAAATAGGGCCTTTGGGGTTATTTGAGTTTAACAGTGTGTTTTACCTACACATTTGAATGGAGAACAGTATTCAGTTGGTTGCAATCTGTAACCCCACCACTAGGTGCCACTAAATCCTACACACTGAACAGCTTTCATTGGAACTACAGCCAACTGTAATAGTAATAGTAATAGAAATAGTCCCTGAAAAGTTCTGTGGATTGTGTCATTCTTTAGGAATTGTTGCATTATGGTATTTTAAAGTGTTGTGTTTCCTACAGAATTCCATGTGTGGAGGTGGAAGAGCAATGCACATTACATTTTTTCAGCAGTCTCCTTTTTATGGACATCCATCCATTTTCTCTACTCACTTCTCCTGTACAGGGTTGCAGGGACCTGAAATCTATCCCTGCACACTGAAGGGTCATCAAGTCTATCCATGATACCGATAAAGACTCTGATATCAGATATTCAGTGTAAGCTTCATCAGAGCGACGTGTAGGTTCTCCTGCCTTTGACATGATATTGACTTTTTTCTGACATCTTCTGCCACTTAATAGTTGTGTGACTTATTTTGTACTTTCTGCTTATGTTTGCAAACAAATGACTTTCAGCTCTGCTATGTTTAATAATGCTGAGTCTTATGGCTGTTGCTCTATCTTCCCCTACATCTGATCGATATGTGGGCCAGGGGAGGGAATGCGTAAAGAGGCTCGTGCAGCCAGGCGTGCGCTAGTGCGTCTACGCCGAGGGGAGCATCCATGCTGCGCAGAGAGTAAAACAGCGTGCACTGCGCATTGTCTCTCTACACGTACAGATCCAGGATGTGCGTCGCTCGCGCCATGACGCACGGGATCCAGCCCGCATGAGGCCACCCAAAACTGGAATTCCCTCATGCGGAGGCGGCCAAGATGGACTACAAGAATGGCAGAGGCCATCAGCCTGAGTAACCGAAGACACAATCTGAATTGAACAAATTTGCCCGGATGAAAAAACGCGAGACATGCCCTAAAAACTTTCACTCGGTCCGCCGAGAGGCGCGCTGTGAAAGTCACCGAATCCAGGGATAATCGCAGAAAGATTACGCCCTGTCCTGGAGACAGCATGCTCTTTTCTGCGTTTATCACGAAACCTAGATCGACTAGGTGTCGTATGAGAATACGCGTGTGCGCCCTGGCCTCCTGCTCCGATTGTGCCAGCAGCAGCCAATCGTCCAGGTATGTGGCCAAGCGGAAGCCCTGCCGTCTCATCAGGGCTATTGCTGCTTCCGTGCAACACACAAACACCCTCAGGCTTAAAAACAGACCGAAAGGGAGCAAGCGGTACTCGATCGGGATGTGGAAATACGCGTCTTTCAGATCGACAGAAGTGAACCAATCTCTCTGTCGCACAAGGGCGCAGCAGAGATGCCTGCGTTAGCATCCTGAACTTGTATTTCCTGACATATTTGTTCAGAGCACGTAGATCCAGGATAGGGCGAATACCGCCCCCCCCCCCCCCCCCCCCCCCCCCCCGTTTGGGGACCAGAAAATACCTGGAGTAAAAACCGCTCTGACACTTTGTTTGACAGTGAGAGGATTTCCTCCTGTAACACACTGACTCTCCCTGAGCCTGGGTGTGTATTAAACCGGCGAATCGCGGGGGGAACGGTGGTGGACTGCAGCCTGTATCCCCGCGAAATCGTCTTTAACACCCAGAGCGGAGCTGGGAGCGCGGCCCATCTCTCCCATCTGGGGGAGAGAGTGGACACACACCGCCGCCCCTCCATCGTGAGATGCCCCGTGGGAGATGGGGGCGTGGTGGGACTCCAGGTGCACGCTCGAGAGCCAAACGGGTGGAGCTGGGGAACGGGGAACGTCCAGCTGCATCACCGGCAAAGACAGGGGTGGTCAGGCCGCTCTCTTCTTCTTCCTGGCCTGGTTGTAGACAGCTTGCGTGGGCAGTGCGGGCGGAGCTGCAACCGGGACCGAGGATTTCTTGGGCCAGCCGGCCCGACCGGGCAGGGGAGCCGGGGCTGGCTGAGGTTTCGGCTGTTTAGTCATTTTAAACTGCGAAACTTGGGCGGCCGTCTGCGCAAAGCTTTTGCGCGGCACAGGTGGATAGGGAGCCGGGGGCTTTCGAGGGAGGCAAAGCCGGAGAGCTTCGTTCTCCTTCTTTTTGGCTTCACACCGGCGTTGCATCGAGTCCAACGCGGAGCCAAAAATCCCCTGCGGGACAATGGGCATGTCCAGGACATCCTTCTTCTCTCTGTCTGACAGGTTGGCGAGGTTGAGCCACCGCGCTCATTCCTGCAGAACCATAATCCCCAGCGCTTTTCCCGTGGCCTGGACCGCACAGCGTTGGACACGGAGACACAGGTCGGTGATGACCGGCATCTCCCCCCACGCAGCTGGGTCCTGAGTTTGCAAAAAATCCTCACATAACTCAGCCTGATAAGCCGTGAGCAGGGAGAGGATATTGAGCGCTCTGGCCGAAAGCGCCACCGTCTTATACACCTTTTCAGTGAGGGCCGACTGAAAACGGTCAGACTTGGACGGCAGACTGGGGCTCCTGGAGGACACCGCTGACGGCCGCAGGTGAAGGTGGGCTGCAACGAGTGGCTCCATCGGAGGCATGCGGAGCAGACCCAGGCCTCCCATCGCCTCACAGTTGAGGGATGCGGCCCCGGGAATCTGGGTCCTGCTGCTGTAAGGGCGGTCTCTCCATGAGCGCGCCACCTCATCCAGCAGCTCTGGGAAGACGGGGAGAAGTTGCTTCGTCGCACTTTTGGCCAAGGGCAATTTCTTCCCCTCGTAGCGGGACCTGGTGGGCTCAGCTACGACAGCGGGCCAGGGGATGGCTAGCCAGGCAGCAGCACGTTTGCACACGTCGAGCATGTCCGAGCTAGGGAGAGGTGAAGCTGGTGTGCTGCCCTCATCTCTGGGTAGCCCGGGCTGGCGTCATGAAGATGTCGTCCTCGTCCTCATCCTCTGATATGAGGAGGCCCGAGGCGTCAACTTCTTCTTCCCCATAGTCCAGTACCAGGACGTCTTTCTCATGCGGGGGTTCCGCGGCCAGGTCAAGCCGGGAGCCCCAGCTGGCGCTAGCCTCCGGTTCCACCACCGCAACAGCCCCCTTCTCCTCTTCGTCCTCGACGGCGGCGCCGTCTGAAGGGAGATGGGGGTCATGTCCAGACAAGCCAGCCTGGTGGGCTAGCCGTCTGTGGAGACTCTTGTTTGTGAACACCGCACAGTGTTGACACGAGCCGGGGACTGCAAAGCCGGCCGGGCATGTTGCAGCCCCAGGCAGCTCGAGCAGACCTGGTGTGGATATCTTGTTCAGATCAGAGTCTCCGTGCCCTCTGGTGTGAGGGGTTTAAGCCTCCATTCCTTGCGAGCTGGTGTGCACGCAAGGAGTCGAGGAAGTTAACTGGTGTGCTAACTTTGAAGAAACCGAGAGATTACCTGGTGTGCTAATGCTCGGTACTCGAACAGCCGTGGTGAGGCGTCAAGGAAGTTAGCTGGTGTGCTAACTATGAAAAAGCCGAGAAATTAGATGGTGTGCTAACACTCGGCACTCGAACAGCCATGGTGAGGCGTTGAGGAAGTTAGCTGGTGTGCTAACTATGAAAAAGCCGAGAAATTAGCTGGTGTGCTAACACTCGGCACTCGAACAGCCGTGGTGAGGCGTCGAGAACAGTGCTGACCTGGCCGCGGTGGGGCAAGGAAAGCACTGAGTTCGATCTGGTGTGACAGAAGAAGCAGAAAATCTCCAAGGCTAGGTAGCGCCCGGCGACAGAAGCTAAATAAAATCTGTCTGTGGACAGTGTAGCTAGCTAGCTAAGGACGCAAGATACGCTTCGAGTAAGAAGAGGTGTTTGAATGACGTGGTGCCGTCCGCATGGGCTATTTAAGGTAGGTGGTACTCAGCGCCGGTCCTGGCCACATTTGCGCCCTGGGCGAAACCCCCCCCCCCGGGACGAAGATTTTCTCGTGCGCCCTCACGGCCGCACCTGCGCCCCTGGATGCGCCGTGCGCCCCGATCAGTCTGTCCAGCGCCCCCTCTACCTCGTCAACCCCCGCTCCCGGGGGCGCCCGCTCCGCTGACTTGATGAGCGGTATCGAAAATTCGCGAGGTTTTTTTTCATTTTCGGGCGCTCGTGCGCCCCCCACGGAGACGGCGCCCTGGGCAGCCGCCCACATTGCCCATAGCTAGGACCGGCCCTGGTGGTACTACCGGGAGCGGACGGACACGTTTCACCAGCCAATCAGGATTGGTGTAATGAGATTAATGCTTCTGAGGTCTGCAGCAGGGACGTGCATCCCATAGTGAGACATCGAGCGAAATATTATGAAAGAGAACTATGATTTCACTAGTGTTAAACCACCCAACTGTTGTGTTTTCATCACCTTTTACACTTTAATAGAAGCAGATCTCTTCCACCTGACTACTATATTGCACTGCCATGCCTCTTCAGTAGCCCAGGCGGGCAAACTAAACCTGTCTTTAAATAGGGCCTTTGGGGTTTTTTGAGTTTAACAGTGTGTTTTACCTACACATTTGAATGGAGAACAGTATTCAGTTGGTTGCAATCTGTAACCCCACCACTAGGTGCCACTAAATCCTACACACTGAACAGCTTTCATTGGAACTACAGCCAACTGTAATAGTAATAGTAATAGAAATAGTCCCTGAAAAGTTCTGTGGATTGTGTCATTCTTTAGGAATTGTTGCATTATGGTATTTTAAAGTGTTGTGTTTCCTACAGAATTCCATGTGTTGAGGTGGAAGAGCAATGCACATTACATTTTTTCAGCAGTCTCCTTTTTATGGACATCCATCCATTTTCTCTACTCACTTCTCCTGTACAGGGTTGCAGGGACCTGAAATCTATCCCTGCACACTGAAGGGTCATCAAGTCTATCCATGATACCGATAAAGACTCTGATATCAGATATTCAGTGTAAGCTTCATCAGAGCGACGTGTAGGTTCTCCTGCCTTTGACATGATATTGACTTTTTTCTGACATCTTCTGCCACTTAATAGTTGTGTGACTTATTTTGTACTTTCTGCTTATGTTTGCAAACAAATGACTTTCAGCTCTGCTATGTTTAATAATGCTGAGTCTTATGGCTGTTGCTCTATCTTCCCCTACATCTGATCGATATGTGGAAATACATCCATTGATCCTCATACAGACACTAAATACTGTGAGGCGAAGCAAAATGTCCCTTCATTCTTAACTGTACACCACCTCTGGCTCAGGTGTGATCATGTGTTAGTTTGAGTTTCTTGATTTGTTTTGCATACTCAGCCGTGCAGATGCTGTTGCTGCGGGGATGATTCTGTGTTACAGTCAGTCATTTATTGCACAAAATACTGTCTCTTTATCATTTACCATCAAATAAAAAATGGCTGTGACTGCCAGGCTGATTATAGATACACCCCCCTGTCTTGAGCCACTTTGGCCTAACTTAAAACGATCACAAACTACAGAAAGTCGAGCAACAACATCTCTTTGCCTTCACTAGCCAGAATACTGTCAACTTCTCGGGCCAAGGAGAGTCTACTGCCACGTTAGCAGTTCTGGGTGCTGTACTCAGGCACAGTGATGCTTTTAGCTAAGTGCTCACAATGACAATTTCTTAAGTTCTGCAGGTATTTGATCACGATCCAAATCTCATGACCTGATGATGGCACGAAATAAAAGTTAATACAATTTTATGGCAATCCACCCCATATTTGATGAAACTTTCAAGTCTAGATCACAGTGCTGGAATGACCAAGCCATCCCTAAAACCATGGCTCAGGACCCAGGGTGGACATAAAGCTTAAAGATGCGCACTTTGCTGAAGATGAAACATTTTCAGCTTTCATTTCTGAATTCATGCTCCCCACAGCTAATTCAAGTTTATTCACCTGCACTCACGTCTTTGCATCGACTTTGTTATGTGCCACCTCTGAAGTTCACTTTGCATTCAGTGTTGTTGGAGCCATATTGAATTTTTAGAGATAATTAGAAACTACGTAGACTTGTTATCACTAAATTATGGTATTTTTATTTATAAAAGAAATTATTATTAAGGAAATCTTCTAGATCTGGAGCCATCCTAGTTTGAAATGCATAAAGGTCCTTAAAGGAACTTATTTTATTTCAATTTGATAGTGATGTATGTAATGTGCCTCCTATGGACAGGTGGTTTTTACATTTTTATGATTGAAGTGGTAAGGTGGCAGAGCGTTAAAGTTTTCCGAACACACACTCACACACAAATGTTTCAGACCTTGCGTGTTAAGTTACTCATTAAATTTTGTTTTATGATTATGGAAAGTCAACCGGAGATTTATGTTCAATAAACATCAAACTTGGATAAGCATCTTCTCTGAGCGTACTTACTAAAAAGTGTGTCGGTAACTCTCCACCTTAACATCAGCAAAGCAAAGAAGATGCACAAAGGATTAGCCACTTCAAGTGTGGACCTCTTTTAGGAGAGGTAGGGGTGGTAGTTTTATCTTTGTGTACATTCATCCTCTGATTATTATTTCCTCAAAAAACTGTATCATCATTGTGATTGAACAAGCTTGTATATGAGTGTTAGCTACCTGTTGCTGAACTGATCCTGTAAGTGTCTTTCAGTGGTTTGTCCTGCAGTTAGTTTTTGTTTTACACTCATAGAAAGAGAGTGTGTGTTGGACATATCAAAGACAGATACAAATAAACCGCAGGCAGAAGTATTTCCGATTGACACCACAGTGTTGTTTGAAGCATCACATATGTCATTGTACACAATAGAATCTGCTTTGTATTCACTCTCTCAGTGTGTCTTTTTGAGTGTTGCATGTTTGAGTTTTGGGATTTGTCTGCTATTGTCACGATTTAATCCAGCCAGATATTGTAACATCTAAGTTGTTTTTACATAATCAAAAAAAGCACACAATCACAGAGCTTTGGACCTAAATGAAAGCTCGGCGGACCATATTTACATCAGCTTCTCAGTTTGTTGGCTGAAGGTCTTCAGTACCTATATCAAACTATCCGTTTTAAAAAGGAAAGCAGCTATTGTACATTTTAAAGATGCACATGAGAGTCTAAGAACTGGATTATTAAACAACAGGCTCCTAATTTCGACAACCACTTCTAACATAAAGTAATTATTCTAGGTGATTTTAATATTCACGTGGACAACCACAATGATAGTCTTAGTACTGCGTTTATCTCTCTATTAGATTCAATCGACTTCTGTCAGAGTGTAAATAAACCAACTCATTGTCTGAATCACAATCATGATCTTGTTCTCTCTCATATGGCATTGAAATTGATAATCTAATAGAGGGATCCCTCCTCTGTGGCTCTTCCTGAGGTTTCTTCCACCTTTTTTCCCTGTTAAAGGTTTTTTGTGGGCAAGTTTTTCCTCACTGGAACCGAGGCTCTAAGGACAGAGGGTGTCACTCCCTGTACAGATTGTAAAGCCCTCAGAGGAAAATGTACTTTGTGACTTTGATTTGACAATAATAATAATAATAATAATAATAATAATAATAATAATAATAATAATAATAATAATAATAATAATAATAATAATAATAATAATAATAATAATAGTTATTATTATTATTATTATTATTATTATTATTATTATCTCACTGGTTTGATTCATGGTTTCTCCTGTCCTGGCAAAGTTTCCTCTCCACCTGTCTCCATCTGTTAGTTTGCATGCCACAGAGCTGTGTCTGTGTAAAGCAACCTCAAAGTAATTTCAGAAACACTCACAACAATAATAATCCCCTCCAAATAAACTGTTAATTTAAAAAAAACCTCGGCAGGTCTGACACACAGGCCTGGCAGCCCCGAGACGTCCGAACTTTTTTAAGGGTTAGTTTGTTGTTTACATGCAGATAAGCGAGAGAGAAGCGCGAGCACAAGAGAAGAGACGCTTCAGTAAGTATGCAAAGACTAGCAGTGGCCATAGATACTGTAGATTAACCTACAGCTGTTCCCGGAGTAAACAAAGGCAGCTGTCCAGGTGGAAGCGGCATTTAAAAAACACGAGAAACACTCAAAAACTTTTTAAAAACAACATTGCTAGAGAGATCAGGACTCCAAAATTACAGCGAAGAAAACAAAAACGAACAAAAGAGATAAAAGTCAAAACGCTACCTCAAAGGCTGGAACAGCTTTGAGAATAGATTAATGGTGATATTTTTTTATTGTCTGATAAGAGTCTCACGGTAACGCAGCACGTTAACGCCGATAACGGCTCACCACTAGTAAAGACGAAACAGCCTGGATGTTGTTGATTTGGTGAATGCTGACATGTTAGATATAAACACCTTCAACTTAATTTCAATTCATGAACATGCTCAAATCATACGGCTACTGTATAGCGTGCAGTACTCAAACCAGCTGCATTTTCCGCTCTGTGATCTGTAACACTCGGAGACCAAAAAGCCCATTACTGTAAGAGCAAAGAAAAGATTGAGCAACGAGAATGCTAATGAGGTGTGTAAGCTACGTCATCTCCAGGTAGAACAACTGTAAAAAAGTTCTGTGAGAGAAGCGCCATCTCCTGGTCATACCCTGTAATTACATGAATGGGTGGAGTTACAGTAAAAAATAGACACGCCCAGGAGAAGGAGATCACTCCGGTCACGGAACTCGGCAGGAAGTTGGCTGGAAGTCGGCTGGAAGATGGCTGCCATTCAGCTGGCGTTCAGCTTGAACGGGAACTTTTGAGTTGCTACTACTGTAAGTCCCCATGTTCAAATGTCCAACTTCACAGCAGAAATAAACATGTTTACAGCCTGGTACAAAAAACAGTTTTGGTCTGGCTAATTTCCTCGTTCATGACAACTGCCAAGATGGAGGTGATCACCACACTGAGCTTTACGACAGCACCTCGGAAACCAGCGGGTGACATCATGAGTTTTTATTTTCTGTATCTTAGCAATGAATACATTTTATCATTTATTTTCTTCAGGTATTTGTTAATGAATTGTTCTGATTTGATTTTGACTTATAAATGTTTATTTTCAGTTTTTACTTCATTTTTTTGTATCATTTTCTTCCCTTCTAATGTACACCTGAGTCAAAGCTGACCTGTGTCTATGCCCTGTTTTTGCATGCATGGCTGACAGTTGCTATAACTTTGAAATTATGATTTTATCATGTAATATTATAGGTCTTAAATGAAAATAACCTGTTCTTATACACAGTAACTGCAAAATTATTATTGTTAAAACAAGGTGACACAGGTGCTCCATCTTTCTCCCACAGTCAGCATGCAGGTTAATTTGGTGACTCTAAACTGTCCGTATGTGTAAATGTGAGTGTGAATTAAGGGTCGACCGATATATCGGCCGGCCGATATATCGGGCCGATATTAGCGTTGTTTAGGTGTATCGGCATCGGCCGATACACATGGCCGATACGGCCGATACGCATCCAGCGTCATTTACAGACAGGCGTTCAAGGGCAGCTCTGTGAAGACCCGCTATGCACGCTGCTGCAGCCCCCGCAGCATAGTATGCACATGGCATTGCACTGCATACAGTAGCATGCGTGTGCCTGAAAGTCATTAAGTGAGTCGAAAAAAACGGGAATGCTGTTTAAGTGCGTCGCATTTAAACTGCCAACCTAAACTAGGGAGCTGTAACACTAAGAGTAGGCTATGATGCAATCACCCGCAGTTTAAAGTTCAAATGAAGTCGGTGTTGTTATCAGTCACTGTCAATTCGGCGTTTGCAGGAGTTAAACCGGCGAACACCGGTGAAGCAGCCCAGTGTGTGTGTGTGTGTGAGTGAGTGTGCACGCACGTGAGGGAGAGACAGATGGAGCGAGAAAAAGTGATCAGCGCGGAGCGGAACAGTTGCTGTAATCAGATAACTGCACAACGAACCCAACAGTCCAGGACCTAATGAAACGTTTTGGGGTTTCGAGAAGAGGCTTGCTAAGCCATAGACTACTTTAGCTTACGTACGGGAATATTTTTCAACACATGGGGTAGCGCCGTGTCAGTGCATGTCGACACCGCGGGAGCAATAATGGCATGCGAGTGATTATCACTGAATAAACTTCTAAATCCCTCCTAAACGTAACTCGCCACGCATATTGTGTGCAATATAAGGGTACACTTCGTTAGAGTTAGAGGTGGCGTGGGATTTGATATTAACTAAGACAATGTCGAAATGGATAAAGTTTGATGCGTCAAACCTAAAGGGAGATTGTTGTGATTTGTCCCGCCCCTCTCCCCTCTTCCTGAAACAAAGCAGGGGGCAAGCAGCGAGGTTTTGTTTCTCCACAACCAAAACAAATTATGGTGTGCCCATTTTTTATTTTTTTAAAAAGTGACAAATCTACAATTCATTCACTCACTTTGCAATGCGGATGATGATCAAGTCAGGCTATTTACTGTCACTGCCTGCTTCAAAGGCAATGGTATATCAAGTACAATATAGGCCTACAGTTGTAAAATAGGCCTAAACATTTACTCTAAATAATCTTTGTGTCATCCCCAACATTTCTCAAATGTGCAGTCAAGCTCTGTTGCCACTGTCAAGCCACAGTCCTTTGAATGTGTCAAGCCAAACTAATATATATTTTTTAAATAAATAAAAATGAATAAAAGCACCGAAGTATATGGGCTATTCCTTTTTAAGTGGATATAATACTGTATAAGCATTAAGCAGACACTTAAAAAAAAATGCTCAATGGGCTTCAGACACGATTGTCATTTTCCTGTTATTCATGTTATTATAAATAAATGGCTATTTATTTTTAACTTGAGACCTGGAATATTTGTCATTTTTTAAACTTTTTTTAACCCATATCGGTATCGGAAATCGGGTATCGGAAATCGGGTATCGGCCATGGGCCATGGGGAAAAAATCGGTATCGCATCGGCCATCAAAAAACCCGTATCGGTCGATCCCTAGTGTGAATGGTTGTCTGTCTCTATTTGTCAGCTTTGTGATAAACTGGTAACTCTTGAGTGTACCTCGCCTCTTGCCAAACGTCAGCTGGGATTGGCTCCAGACCCCCGTGACCCGTTAAGGTTACGCTTTTATGAAAAATGAATAAATGATAAAACATGAAACATCACAAACACCACCCTGTCGTCTAAACTGAACCCATTTAACTCTTAAAAGTCTTGTTTTTCTGCCATGAAATTCTAGATTTTTGAAGAAATCATGAATTTCTGGTGTACCTCTTGTTCTGAAATCGACCATGAAGCCCTGAGCAGGATCTGAAAACTATGACTGTGTACTATTACAACCCTCTGAAAATGTGCATACAGTGTAACCAACAGAGCATGTACTGTATGCAGAAACAGACTGCATTCTCTCTCTCATTCGCACTTTCACACACACATACTATAACATGAATACAGTCTAAATGTACCAAATGTCACCTGCATATTTCCTAACACATTTTGTCACACCTTGTCACCATGTCAAGACACGTGTGGCATTTTAATTTACGAACCGTCGAAACCTTCCAATCCACTTGGACTGTTGTGTTTTGTCATGTGACTTTGGGCAGCGTGTTTCATAAAGAGTTATGTCTGCAATCAATGCTCGAAGAAAGGCCGTTGTATCAAAGCTACATAAGTTTGATTAGTTTTCCACAACATATGTTTGATTGATCAAGTGTCAACATCCTAACCTGCACTACTGCTTCTTATTGATCAACCTAAGGATGCACTGCTGAATCCACAGGCCCAGGTCAGAAACCACTTTCGGTATTTTAATACCCACAAGATTGAAATGGGTCTTGTAGGTCCAGCCAGACTCATATCACTTTTTTTCAGATTTTTCAATTAACCTTGACAGACCCATACAATTAAGAATCTAGGAAAAGCGTCAGGACCTTAAATTTGAGTTCCATGTAAAGTACAAAGCACAAACTGTCCTCTTCCACATCTGTAAGATAGTCCAAATATGTAATTCCAATTCCACAGCTGCCAGAATCCTCACATGAGCCAGCAAGAGTGCTAATCTTACACCAGTACTTATATGTTTGTATGGCTAGTTCTCACAAGAGCTGTTTTCAAAATCCTCCTCCTCACCTATAAGGCTTTTAAAAGGCCTGCTCCCCTCATATATCTCCAGCCTAATTTATCTCCATATACTGCATCACTTCCTTTACTTCCCCTTAATGCCGGTTACCTAACCATCCCTTGATTTAATAAGAATTTATTTGGTGGTTCAGCGTTCACCCACCGTGCTCCGTTTCTCTAAAATATTTTACTATTACACATTCAGGAGGCAAGCTCTGTTGATACTTTCGAATCCGTCTTTTTTCTCTTCATTATGACCTCTCCTAATTTCACAGACTGGAACCCAAATAACATATTGTTTTTCCTACATGACACATAGCTACCCCAATCTGACTATAGGTATATGATGATGTTTTTTAAAAATTATGAACCACCTTGCCATTTTTACATTATCACCTGTGTGCAAGGTGCAGTGTAGGATGGTGGATGGTGTCACAAACCTAACATAAGTAGGAGACAGATGTGGATGTAGAACACACCTGTGTATTTCCCAGCCTCTTCTTTTTCATCTGAACATTTGGACGCTGCATCAGGTCTGACCCTGTCTTCTTCATTCTCCTCTTTGGGAACATCAGTCAGTCGATACGGGCCTCCACTAAACGTGTTACTGTGAACGTCAGCCAGTCAGTTCCTTGGTGGGGCTTCAGGTCTAATTGAAGGCACAGTTAAAAAGTTGTGTTTTGTGGAGCTGCACTCTTTCTTCTGTATAAAACATTCCTCACACAGACTGTCAGAATGTGGTCTGAGCAGTCATGGCAGGGTCTCTGTGGAACACAGTACTGGGCAAATAAAGAATCCATCTGTGTGACCTTTTTAATAAATAATAGCATATTCATATTTCTGTATTTTGGAGGAAGTTTCTTAGTTTGTGTTGGAGTTTAACAACAGAGGCAAAGCTATATTGATTGACTTGTTATTGATCGTACATAGATGAGGTTATTAAACTGTATTGGGAGCACGAATCACTGTCTACTAATTGCATTTGTTTTTTCCACTGACTCCAGTGAGATCTTAGAGGAGGGATGGATCTCCAACACTTACTGGTCCAAAGGGGAGTTCCAACAGCTGGTCAGAACATGTTGATTTATTAGTTGCTACAGGACTTAGCCAGCAGCAGTAGCAAAGCCAGAAACCAAATTGTTAAAATCAAGAAAATCAGTTGGACTTGATCCCACACACACAAGTCTTCTGAAACATATGCACAAACACCAGTGGGTAAGTTGATTGCAGACCAGAGTGAAACTTGGCTGTCCTCACATTTGTGTGCTTTCTACAGCTGCTGTCTGTAGCGAGGATCTTCACCCTACACAGCTACACAGACTTCTACAGACATGCTGCGGCTCCCATGTCGTGCAGTGGCGTGCACAAAGGTATAAGCATGTCCACACCATGAGGGGCAAATTAAAGTAAAACTTTGATTTGTTTTTGTTTTCATTTTTTTGAAAGTCATTAGAATGCAGCAAACAAAGTAATTTTTTTCTGTGGGAGAAGCAACATCCCCACAGTTTATAATTATTATTTCAAGTTATTCTTTAATTCGTAGAATTTAAGAGAATCATCTTAATAGTTAACCTCTTACCAAGAAGCAGGTTGTAAAACAAAAAAGTGCTTTTCAGTAACATGTCGAATCAGCATCCTTATTATTTTTTGTCTTTCTGTGTGTGTTTAGACATCTTAGTCATCTAGACAATGGCCAGACAGTTCACCAGAGACGCTGCAGAGCATTTCAGAAGCATTTCTGTGCTCTGCTCGGAGGAGGACACGCAGGAGCACAGAGCAGGTCCAGCTGGCTGAAAGACAGACATAGACACAGCATAGAGATTTTGGTCACTTTTCAAAATAAAATACCCTGTGCAGACATATCTGGCTATCTAGCCTCATGGTAGACACAAGAAAAAATGACCAAATCTGAGCAGACACACACTTCAGTTCCTAAACACTCCTGATAGGCTATGAAGCTGTGTGAAGAACAGACCAACACAGCCACACAGAGCCGTGCCGGGTGGGATGAGGGGGTAACCATTCCTGTTGAGAATTAATATCACTGGAGCAGCGCCAAGTATATCAACTAGTGTTTTAAAGTCCCTTTGGACTGTACACATGTTGCATAGTGTGTACTCCACAGCTGGATGAACAGCTGCCAGGGTTACTGTTTACTGATGCAAAAGCTTTTTTTTTACCAAACCTCCCTCAATGGCCCTCACTGAGTGTAGCCCACCTGCAGGAGCCATGTGGTCTGCTGTTATTTCCTCACTGAAGGAATGAATGACCTTCTCCCCAAGCTTTGGCTCTAGCATACATTGTATTTCTCCATCCACATAATAAAAATACGCAAAGTGAATCCCAGGCCTTTGGATGTTTGCTTTTGGCTTTGACTTTAATCCTATTTTGCTCGGATGCATTGGTGGTTTGCTGCTGCAGCCACGGCGGCTAATCTGGCTCTGACTAATCTGGCTGGCCTTGTTGTTTTAGTCTGTTTGCTAATTAATGATGTGCTCTTTACATTTCCCAGGCCACTGCCTACACCTCAGTGAAGTCTGTGTGTGTGTTCATTTAGTCAAAGTTCAATTATTTATCAGTCCTTTCTTATAGTTTTTAATTAAATACATGTTGCAATGAATCTAAAAATCAGGTATAAAGAATAAACAGTGGATGTAATGATTATTTTTTCCATGAAACAATTGGGTTACAAATACTTCCAGCCCATTTCCTGACTGCCTGGAAATGTTTGTTTTTACCACAATCCACAAAAGCCTTACTACTCTTCTTGCAAGTAAATGGTCTCCCGACATTTGCATTCCCCTCAGCAATATAATCTCTACTACTACTACTTTCAGTTGTCACCCTGGAGCGTTCGATTTCAAACGCCAATGAACACACGGCTGAAAGAGCACACAAGTGCCACATCTCTCATCAGAAAATCAAAAGAAAAATCCGACACAAAAAGTCTAGTTTTATTGTTGCAGGCGGGACACCATGCTGTGCCCTCTAACTACACTTTATTACCTGTGAAATGAAAGAATTAATAGGGTGACAATGACAGGTGTGCCATAAAGAACGCCTGGACATTCCATCCCGGCCAGGTCCAATCATGGTTGATGAAATTCGGGTTCGTCAGAGCCCCGTGTCGCTGTCAGAAAATCATCTTTTCACTCACTCTCCTACTGTGAACAGATTAAAACAAGCAGCTTTATACATTGCCACACTGCCTGTGGGATACTAATTGAGGTAGGCTACTGGTAAAACAGAGGGAAAACAGCTCAAAATGGCCCCGCCTGGATTGAAACAAAGCACTGCTAAAGGAAGCTTTGTGGGTTTTTATGTTTTTCTTTTTTGTTTGTTTGTTTGTACCAGGACTACAGGGAAATAACTTCTCCTATTGTTTTCAGTGGCAGTGCAAACAGGATGATTGCAGGAGGCAGGCGGAGTGCCACAGGGAGAAAGCTGCTGCTTTTCTACTTAGCATTAAGATCAAGGAGAAAAGAATGCAGAGAAAGCATCTCTTAATACAGACAGTCACAATAAGAAATAACACAGTGAGTGTGTGTGGCGGGGGTGGTGGTGGTGGTTGAGGTGAGTGGGAGGGCAGCCTCTGCAGAGCACAATGCGTCCACACAATTAAGTAAACTCTTGCATTAAATAAGATGCAGTGGAACATCAGCAGTGCTGCAGTAAGAATCCTGAAGCTGAACCCAGAACTGCGACGTGCTGTGACTGTGCACTGTGCTGGCTGGAATGGTGGAGCTGTCCTTGGTCCTGAACTGCACTGCTCTCATCACCCTCACACTACCTTTTTAAGTTCTATTGAAAAGAGGGAATTATGGGTGAATGTTGGGACTACAACCATGAAGACGCAGTATATTCTACAAACCTACAACAATGAACTACCCATGAAGTCAGAATTGATGTTGATTGATGACACAAAGTCATGTTTTCAGTATTTTCAGGTATTCTTCATGGTATTTCAGAGTTTGTCGTTTTCTGAAAAGTTGTTGATGACTAATTTAGGGAGTGTACTAATTTTACATCCAATGAAACGCTTTCTCTTTTCTGACGTGCTTCCTGTTTGATCTAGTCTGTGAGCTGCTACAGTCATCTGTGTCCGGGCCTCACTGATTACTGTACAAAAGCACAACTTCAGAACTTTATTCAGTGATTTTGGTGAAACTGGATCAGATTTTATACACAAGATATTTGCTGCTCAGCTTTAACTCTCTGTGATTTACACAGTTTACTGATGGACTGCTTTAGCCAAGCTGCTTGTTAAATTAGCTAAACACTAACTGAATCTTTTGTTTGTAGGCAACAGTTTGTTTGTTGCTTGACAACCTTTGAGAACAACAAGCAATAATTTTACACTACTGAGGTGATTTACAGACTTTAGGACGAAAACAATGCTATGTAGTGAACAGCTAACTGTTTTTCGCTTGGTCAGCTGTGTAGCTAACCAAACTGACTCAGCCCCTGGAAAGCCATTGGCTAAAACCAGTAAAAAAAACAATCACCTCATTATGCTACTGTATTCCCTGCCAGACAGGCCACCACTGGTTTCAGCAGTTGTCGTGTTTAGCTTATTTAATACAACTTATCAGCTATCACTTCATCTTAAGGCACGAGAAGTACAAGCTTTGTGACAAGCCCTTCAAGGCAACATTTGTGTATACCTGGGAAAAGCAACCAAAGACAAAAAAACATTGCCTGAATGTAATTTTAGCATGTTGAAGATACACAGATGAAGTTATAGTTTCACAGACATAGCACTGTATAATTTCTGCTGCACTTAAAGTGCTAAATGACATCACTAAAACAGCTATTTTTACAGATATTTCTTTATGGTACCTTGGTTGGTTTATCGATTCAGGTCAATAAAGATAGAACTCCTAATGCTCTATTCTTGCCCCTGAGTGCCCATCAATGTGTGATGAGCAATATGCAATATGTGTCATACATGGTAAATAGTAAATAAACTGTACTCATATAACACCTTTCTAGTCTTCTGACCACTCAAAGCTCTTTTACACTACATATCTCATTCACCCATTCACACACATTCATACACTGATGGCATTGGCTGCCATGCAAGGTGCCAACCGCTCATTGGTTAAAGGAGCTAACCATTCATACACATTCATAGACCGATGGCACAGCCTTCAGGAGCAGTTTGGAGTTCGGTAATTTCTCTGTACCCACCTAGATATTTGATAGAAATGCAAACTAATACCGCACAACACTCTGCAGATAAAAAAAATGGACTGCGAAAACACACATTACACACAGTACATTATCAGATTTGCTAACTTAGCAAAGAGGTGTGCCTCAAGGTCCTACTTTAGAACCACTTCTGTTTGACATTTTTATTAATGATATCCCTTTGTTCTGTTTGCTGTGTACAATTTTATGCATTTAAGTACTTAGGTGTGAAGCGAAGCCAATTTGAAAGTCCAAAAAACTGCAGATTCTCAAACGTCTGCTCGAGACTCACTGGTTACTCTCAACTTACCTGCTCTGTTTGAAGCTGATCCTAGTGCTGTCGTAGGATGAGTTCATGCATCAGCTCATGATGGACCTGTCTGTCCGTCTTCTCCAGCTTATCTGTTGCCGGGTCCTGGGGGCAGCAGCCTCAGCAGGGAAGCCCAGACTTCCCTCTCCCCGGCCACTTCGTCCAGCTCTCCCAGAGGGACCCCAAGGTGTTCCTAGGCCAGCTGAGAGACATAGTCCCTCCAGCGTGTCCTGGGTCTTCCCCGGGGCCGCCTCCCAGAGGGACATGCCTGGAACACACAGTACATTATCATATTTGATAACTCAGCAAAGAGGTGTGCCTCAAGCTCCTACTTTAGAACCACTTCTGTTTGACATTTTTATTAATGATATCCCTTTGTTCTGTTTGCTGTGTACAATTTTATGCATGTAAGCACTTAGGTGTGAAGCGAAGCCAATGTGAAAATCCAAAAAACTGCAGTTTCTCAAACGTCTGCTCGGAATGGCCTCAGCTCCAACCACACTTTTCACCCAGAGGTTTCTGAAGAAACACACAGGGTGATAGGAGACTACATCAAAGTTTTATACAGTCCTACTTTATTCTTTATACACTTTCATAGTGTGTGGCAGTTGTTTAAGTGTTTGTTGTTGTTTATATTGTATTTATTTCTCCAATAATATTGAAATATATTTTTCTTACTTGTCACTTTTCAACATCTATCTTGAAAAATATGAGACATTTTCACCTGCTTAGATATAAAACAATAACAGTGAAACATTATGATACAAACAGCAGTGATATGGTATAATACCAACTGAAGGCTGACTGAAGAGAATGTTTTACCGATGGAGAAGTTATTGTCAACATATTTTAGCAGATTGGACTGTCAATGGCCAGTTTTCTATTATGTCTAGGAAGGCAGCAATAGGTCTCTTCGACCCTGGCCACCACAGTGTTGAGATAGACTGGCACCTACTGTTCTCAATCAAAGCAAAACAACTAATACTGCCAAAGACCTCAAGGCCCACACGTGACCTTTTGTAAGCTAAGGATAGAACATTCCATAACAACTCTGATATGCAGAACTGACTCTGTAAGTTCAAGTGTGTGTGTGTTTGTGTGTGCATATTGCTTTGCCAGTCACTGTGGAGTGGAGAAGCCGCTGATTGCTGATCAGTGTTAAGCTAATGCTAGCCTACAGCTTCACCCTATCTTTAAAGCTGAGTGGGGCCACTGCTGATTGTAATGGAGGAGTCCAGCTCTCAGCACTCTGTTGGCACAAGTGGATCACAACTGATTGCCTTTCAGCATGAGAGCAAAACTACACTGAAGTGAGAGAGCGAGTATAAATACAGGTTTGTGGAGATCATGTGAGTACTGTTTGACAGGATTCCACACAGAGGAGATGAACATAAGGTACAGGATGTAATGTTGACATGTGAAGGCCTTTATTCTTCAGTTTATAATAAGAATGTGTAGATATGCTCATTCTACAGATGCTATAGATGCAGTAAAAATACACTTTCAACATTTTTTGTAACATGTCTTTTTATGCGTAACACCAATGTGCATTTCTCACATGTACTTGAATTATCACTCATTAACATAGTATTTAACCCTAGTGTTCAAGTCCTCAAAAAGAAATTGTTTCCCCAAAAGCATACATACATATATACATACATTATCTGTAACCGCTTATCCTCACTCACATTGTCTAGTTTTTGGATCGTGTAATTAAAGTATTTTTCAGTTCCACTCACCAGTGTGTGTGTCTCTGCTCTGGGGTACACATCTTAAAGAACTTAACAGCTTGTTCCGTTTGAGTCACAACAGCCTGGTACAGAGTTTACTATGATAAAAAGTTAGTTCAGGGTACCTTTCTCCACATGCTTTATCAAGGCTTAAGTGCTGCGCAGTGTCCGCTGGCAATGATGGCGTCCTGGAGCGGTGCTGCAGGCTCTCCTGCAGGACCCAGTGTAGGATATGATATAAAGGGATATTTTATATTAAATGGAACTCAGAACCTGACTGTGTTTGTTAACTGCACTGTACTGACATTTGGTAATGACTATGCAGACTGCTGTCAATCCTAACCTCACTGACCTGCACTGTGACAGGCTGTGTAACAGACTTTTTCCTCAAATTTACTATAAATGTATTTCATTTACCTACCACAGATGATTCATAGCAGTATGTACACATCCTACAACACACCTTCTTTATAGTTGATATTTTATAGCTCCCTCCAGTTATTGGAGACAATTTAGCATTATAATAGGCTTTTGAGTGTGGCAAGAAAGCTGACAATTACACAAATATCTTATCTTCACAAATTGTTGCATTGTTTTACTAACAGAATTAGGCCATGCTGTGTGCACCATCACTGATGAACACAAGCAACAATTCTAGCTGCTGCGCAGCAATGGTCG
The DNA here is from genome assembly GCA_004119915.2 of Collichthys lucidus. Lineage (NCBI taxonomy): Eukaryota > Metazoa > Chordata > Actinopteri > Sciaenidae > Collichthys > Collichthys lucidus. The sequence goes on along the minus strand of CM014096.1, from coordinate 28,617,733 downwards.
GGGCCGGACAATTTTAAGGCAAAACTAGGCAATTTGAAAGTGTTGAAAGTTCCAAAGCTGTGGCACATATTGTTGATTTGTTATGAATTTTCTATTTTTATTTAAACACTTATTGTGCTCTTAACAAACAGCATTGTTGTGCTAAAGTAATACATGAAATAAAAACAAATAAGATGATCAATATATGAACAATGAAACAGTTAAGTCTGAAAAAATGGGTTTTGAGCAAGGATTTGAAAGCATTTAAGGGGAGAGAGTTCAAAAGGGAGGGGGCAGCGATGGAGAAGTCTTTGTACCCCCAAGTTTTGTGCTTGGTCCTGGGAGAAGGAGCGGAGGCAGTGGGAGGGGTGCGATGGTCGTGAGGTTGGATAGGGCCTTGTTCTGGAGGGTTTTGAAGGTGAGGAGAACTCTGAACATTGAACTGAATGTGATGAGGAATTGGGAGCGAATGGAGGTTTTGGATGTAATATAAATTCTAAGTTCATTTATTATTGTTCAACATTTGTAAAAACCTAGCACCTAGCATGTGTGTCTTAGTAATTTCCTCAACTCCTTCAAAAGCATCTGAGGTGAGTGACACTCCATCCACAGGAGAGCAGGAGTACTGGTGGGCAGGCCTGGAACATCTCACCAGGGAGACGTCCAGGAGGCATCATCACAAGATGCCCGAGCCACATTAACTGGTTCCTCTCGATGCGGAGGAGCAGCTTCTACTCTGAGCTCCTTGCAGATGGCCGAGCTTCTCATCCTATCTCTAAGGGAAAGCCCAGCCACCCTGCAAAGGAAGCTCATTTCGGCCGCTTGTATTCGCTATCTTATTCTTTCAGTCACTACCCAAAGCTTGTGACCATAGGTGAGGGTAGGAGCGTAGATCGATTGGTAAATCGAGAGCTTCGCCTTTCGGGTCAGCTTCTTCTTTACCACGACGGACCGGTGCAGAGTCCGCTTCAATGCAGAAGCCGCACCGATCCGCCGGTCAATCTCCCGTTCCATCCTTCCCTCACTCGTGAACAAGACGATGAGATACTTCTCCACTTGAGGCAGGATCTCATCCCCAACCCGGAGGCTGCACTCCACCCTTTTCCGGCTGAGAACCATGGCCTCGGATTTGGAGGTGCTGATTCTCCAAATGATGGAACCACATCTGCTAAATAGGGACACACATGACATTTCATATCTTATTTATACTTAGTTTAGACTACTTTGTAGTCGGCGTTATGAACAAAGCTAGTGTTTAAAAAATCAAAAACGCGTATCAAAACACTCCTAAGCCTTACTTATTCACTTCTACCATGAATGCAGACATCAAAATATGTAAATGAGATGCAGTAAAAGAGCTGTCTCTATTTTAAGGGCGTAAACTGCGAGTCAGACTCAGATATAGAAGCTGGTACATGAAATAAACAAAGTGAGAACACACACAGGTAGATGATCAGAGTTTAGTCTGTGAATCCACCTGGATAGTCTGATTGGCTGCCGGTGCAGAAAGCATGACCCCCACTGAAATGAAGTGAAAAATGGCGCCGGCGTCCAGTTTTCCTGTCCCTGTCTGAACGCACACTTACATCAATGAAATAGGAACACCCCTAAAAATGCATTTTTCATAGTACGATGTGAAAGCTTGATATATTAACAAACAAGCACTCCGTGCAACAGTTGCTAAGGTTAACACTAAACAAACTCATTTTGACATTTATCACGATTTCCTAAACTCATTTCACTTTTCTCACCTGTGTGCTGGGTCCTGCAGGTGAGCCTGCAGCACCATAGACATATATACATAGACGCCGCATTGATCGCTGAATCGTACGTAAACGGCGCCGCCATATTGGTTCGGGCAGATCTGCTGGTAAACCAATACAAGGAAATGGACTGAACTTCATAAAGCGCCTACAAAGTTCTTTAAGTTAATGCCTCTTATACACCCATTCACACACACACTAATATATATATATATATATGTGTGTGTGTGTGTGTGTGTGTATATATATATATATATATATATATATATATATATATATATATATATATATATATATATATATATATATATATATATATATATTGAATGAATATATTGAATGAAGTCTAAATATATGGAATGAAACTCTGAATATATTGAATGAAGTCTGAATATATTGAACGAAACCTTGAATATATTAAATGAAGTCTGAATATATTGAATGAAACCTTGAATATATTGAATGAAGTCTGAATATATTGAACGAGGCCTTGAATATATTGAATGAAGTCTGAATATATTGAACGAAACCTTGAATATATTGAATGAAGTCTGAATATATTGAACGAAACCTTAAATATATTGAATGAAGTCTGAATATATTGAACGAAACCTTGAATATATTGAATGAAGTCTGAATATATTAAATGAAACCTTGAATATATCGAATGAAGTCCAAATATATTGAACGAAACCTTGAATATATGGAATGAAACTTTGAATATATTGAATGAAACTTGACTGACGTCAGACTTCATGGCATCTTGTGTAACATGTGGATGCTATAGCTAAAAGTGAGTGACAACGAGTCAGTCCGCTCACAATCTCGTTGCAGCAATATTAAACTATGAGGACATCATTAACACTGCGTGTACGGGCTAAAATCCCCCAGATACCCCGGATCAATACCGTTTTTTCTTTTAATAGTGGCAGACATAAAACAGGCCAGGAAGCTGTTCATCAGGCCAACCTCAGCATGCATTCAACCTCACAGGAGTGCCCCACAACACCCAGTGCAGGCTCGGACTGGCAGTCTGTGCTACCGGGCAAATGCCAGATGGGCCGGTCCATCTCGGCCACATTTGGGCCGGTGGCCTCCGGTGTTTTTTTACACAAGAAAGGGTCCAAGACACTGTATGGTTAGCTTGATATAGTTTTCAGGTGATTTAATGAAGGTAAAACACAGTGAATGGCCATGTGTAATGGCACTGCTCTCTGGCGCAACACTTCTCCGGGACTGGAGAAGCTGCTGCGGCTACAGGGATTTCATGAACTGAAAGAGAAGCTCTTCATATATTGTTTAGATACAAGCATCACCCGCATATATAGACCAATGCATGGTGAATATTTAGTTTAGTACTGCATGTATTTTATGATTCGCGACGCATTGTCAGCTTTGGGCACGTTACTTACACAGCGGACTGCGGACAGACAGACAAATGCATAATGAGATTATGGCGAAACTTTAAACAATATGGTTAAAAATTGAGCGAACTTTTTCGGGAGGATTTCAACACGCATTTGCAAGTGTATTTGTCCTCATTGCTTAATATCGCTGCAACTAGATTGCAGGCGGCCTGACTCATAGTCGCTTTTACAGACTGTTACACAAGATGGCTGCAGGCACTGCCGCTAGGTCTGACGTCAGTGAAGTTTCAATCAATATATTCAGAGTTTCATTCCATATATTCAGAGTTTCATTCCATATATTCAGACGTCATTCAATATATTCAAGGTTCACTCCATATATTCAAGGTTTCATTCAATATATTCAAGGTTTCATTCCATATATTCAGAGTTTCATTCAATATATTCAAGGTTTCATTCAATATATTCAGAGTTTCATTCCATATATTCAGACTTTATTCAATATATTCAAGGTTCACTCCATATATTCAAGGTTTCATTCAATATATTCAAAGTTTCATTCCATATATTCAGAGTTTCATTCCATATATTATTCAAAGGTTTTATTTCCTGAACGGCATGCCATAATATATATATATATATATATATATATTATGGCATGCCGTTCAGGAAATTAAACCTTTGAATATATTGAATGAAACTTTGAATATATGGAATGAAACTCTGAATATATTGAATGAAACCTTGAATATATTGAACGAACTCTGAATATATGGAATGAAACTCTGAATATATTGAATGAAACCTTGAATATATTGAATGAACTCTGAATATATTGAATGAAACCTTGAATATATTGAACGAACTCTGAATATATGGAATGAAACTCTGAATATATTGAATGAAACCTTGAATATATTGAACGAACTCTGAATATATTGAACGAACTCTGAATATATGGAATGAAACTCTGAATATATGGAATGAAACTCTGAATATATTGAATGAAACCTTGAATATATTGATTGAAACTTCGCTGACGTCAGACCTAGCGGCAGTGCCTGCAGCCATCTTGTGTAACAGTCTGTAAAAGCGAAAGACAATGAGTCAGGCCGCCCGCAATCTAGTTGCAGCGATATTAAGCAATGAGGACATAATAAATACACTGGCGAATGTGTGTTGAAATCCTCCCGAAACAGTTCGCTCAGTTTTTAACTGTTTTGTTTAAAGTTTCGCCATAATCTCATTATGCATGTCTGTCTGTCCGCAGTCCGCTGTGTGAGTAACGTGCCCAAAGCTGACAATGTGTCGCGAATCATAAAATACATTCAACACTAAACTAAATATTCACCCTGCATTGGTCTATATATGCGGGTGATGCTTATTGTATCTAAACATTATATGAGGAGCTTCTCTTTCAGTTCATGAAATCCCTGTAGCCGCAGCAGCTTCTCCAGTCCCGGAGAAGTGCCGCGTCAGAGAGCAGTGCCATTGCGCACGGCCATTCACTGTTTTACCTTCATTAAATCACCTGTTTTATGTCTGCCACGATTAAAAGAAAAAACGGTATTGATCAGGGGTATCGGGGGGATTTTGGCCCGTACACGCAGTGTTAATGATGCCCTCATAGTTTAATATTGCTGCAACGAGATTGTGAGCGGACTGACTCGTTGTCACTCACTTTTAGCTATAGCATCCACACGTTACACAAGACGCCGTGAAGTCTATATATATTAGTATTAAACGTATTTTATGATTCGCGACACATTGTCAGCTTTGAGCACGTTACTCACACAGCGGACTGCGGACAGACAGACAGATGCATAATGAGATTATGGCGAAACTTTAAACAAAACAGTTAAAAACTGAGCGAACTGTTTCGGGAGGATTTCAACACACATTCGCCAGTGTATTTATCATGTCCTCATTGCTTAATATCGCTGCAACTAGATTGCGGGCGGCCTGACTCATTGTCTTTCGCTTTTACAGACTGTTACACAAGATGGCTGCAGGCACTGCCGCTAGGTCTGACGTCAGCGAAGTTTCAATCAACATATTCAAGGTTTCATTCAATATATTCAGAGTTTCATTCCATATATTCAGAGTTCGTTCAATATATTCAGAGTTCGTTCAATATATTCAAGGTTTCATTCAATATATTCAAGGTTTCATTCAATATATTCAGAGTTTCATTCCATATATTCAGAGTTCGTTCAATATATTCAGAGTTCGTTCAATATATTCAAGGTTTCATTCAATATATTCAGAGTTTCATTCCATATATTCAGAGTTCGTTCAATATATTCAGAGTTCGTTCAATATATTCAAGGTTTCATTCAATATATTCAGAGTTTCATTCCATATATTCAGACTTCATTCAATATATTCAAGGTTCACTCCATATATTCAAAGTTTCATTCAATATATTCAAAGGTTTAATTTCCTGAACGGCATGCCATAATATATATATATATATATATATATATATATATATATATATATATATGTGTGTGTGTGTGTGTGTGTGTGTGTGTGTATGTGTCTGTGTGTGTGTACTATATGTATGTGTAATGTACACGTTAGTGCTCTTTATTCAGAAACCCTCATGTCACATCTACATTTCAGGATCTTGTTATTATAGACACAGATTAAATGTTAAATATAAATATTTCAATATTTATCACAGTAGCTGTAAACAATCAGCATTAGAAAAATACATACGTTGGTTTGGTGCTTACATAAGGAGTAAACATTTATAATCATCACTTATGATATATATGTTGTTTTTGGTGCCTGTTTGTTTCCCAGATATATTAGTGTGTGTGTGAATGGGTGTATAAGAGGCATTAACTTAAAGAACTTTGTAGAAAGGCGCTTTATGAAGTTCAGTCCACTTCCTTGTATTAGTTTACCGGCAGATCTGCCCGAACCAATATGGCGGCGCCGTTTACGTATCGCTACCAATGACCAACCCACTCAATGCGCCGTCTATATATATATGTCTATGTGCAGCGCCGCTCCTGGACGCCATCTTTGCCAGCAGACACTGTGCAGCATTCACAGTGCTACATGGAAATCGGAAATTTCAGTACTTAAAGTGTGGCTGTTCAAGTGCACAATCTGGCATAATTTATCACTCCTGTACTGCAACTGGTCCTCAGTACTGTCTAAAACAGCTTCCACGTCTCACAGCTCTGAAAACGTCAGAGCAAAATTCAAAAAAGCTATGAGCTGTATTGAAGAATATTAAAACTTAATAAGGTGTCGACAGCATTGGCCTTACAGTAGAAGCTTTATTTGTGCATGATATTTGTGCATGGTGTGCAAGTGGTAGTTAGTCCCTGACCAGCAGCACTGCCAATCATGTGGTGTAGCCGAATCATTTTAGATCCTACATTCCCTGAAGGCAACGTGATAGGGGAAGGTTTCTAGCCTTTTAGTTGAGCTGCCCCCTCACTAGATCTGGGTCAAAAGTGAAAACTGAAAAAGAAATATCTGAAACATATATTTTTTTTAACTGTAAAAATAATATCTGAATCTGAAAAGATAAAACTTGCAACTGAAAGAAACATACAAAAGTGAAAAATGAAAATAAATAATTTATTCAAAAGAATTACCAGAACTGATAATAATTTTATTTAACCTGAAAAAAAAGTGTACACTTGTTTTTATTTTGAATGAGTCTGTATAGTTTTTCAAAATTCAAGATCAAAACTTCGAAATTCCAGTTTCAGATTTTATGTTTTCAAGTACCAAAGTTTTGACCCTAACCTAGCTCCATAATGGAAAATTGTTGAAAAACTTACCTGCCACTACTTTAGTGATGTATTCCCGCTCATTGACGACGTTCATGTCCATGCAGTGCTGCCAGATCAGATTGACAGTTTCCAGCCCAATCACAGTTTAGAACCCGCCCAAGCCAATAAAAACCAGCTCAAACCACTAAGTTGCCAGACACCCGTGTAAACCCGTAAAATCAAAACACATGTAATAGAAAACACTCGTAAGTATCTGGAGCTTCATGCTGTATCAAATAACCACACGTAGGCTAAAAGATAGATAAATAGGTTTTTGCAAATTACAAACAAAAAAAACGCAGTAAATCAACCACAGGCTACACATATGAACCTATCATAGTGCCAGGCCCAGATTAAATATAGTGCCAGCTATTTAGCTGCATGTTATACCTCTAAACCGCGTAGGCCTAATAAATGTCATTGTTTAAATCACAAATTACCTGTATGAGGACTACATGCAAAACAATTTAAAACAAAACGAACAAATGCACATAAAAAGCACAGGTGTCATTTCGGTCAGGTGTTTGTTGCCAGCCACCGTGACTGTGAATGTGCAATAAACGACGGCGTGTTCCGGGCCGCAAATACGACAGCCGTGTCTGACTCGTCCCTCCTCTACACCCCCCAAACGCAACAAAACACAACGCAGAGCCCCTGGGTGGAGTGGCCGGGTTACAGTAACATGAAAACTCATCTTACCTTTACGCAGAACCAGCGTCTTTCCATTATCTTAAACATGAACTCCATAAGAACTATTTACAGTCGCTAGATGCCAGGTCAGTACATGGATGAGTCAAACCTCCCCAACAACTGTTGTTGAAAGTGGCGGACGTCATTCTGTTCCTGCTCAGGCCAGAGCGCACATCCATGAGGCTGGAGAGGAGCTGTAAACCCATCCGATTTCTGGTGTCATCTTTTAATAGCGTTACCTGGGAAAACGCTCTTTCGACGTGGGCATTTGATATGGGCAGAGTGAGCAATCTGATGACACCCAGTGCTAAATCTTTGAAACACTGATTTCCGCCAGCATCTTGAAATGCCTCAACTTCCAGCCAAAAGGGGGGAATGGCCTGGTCACCTGAGAAGCCGGCCAATGCGATGTTTCTCCACTGGCTCTCCAAGACATCCACCGAACAAGAGAAAAACTCAGCGGGCAAGTCTTTTACTCCTGGCCTGTTTACTGGTGACATCACCAGCTTCGGACAAAAAAGCTCCAGTTTGCGGAGCATTTCCATAGATTCAGGAAGACACATTTGATACTGCACCAGCACTTCTTTTAGAAAGTCAAAAAGCGCGCGGAAATTCTGTCCTTCAGCTCCGGTGCTAACGTGCTGGCTTCCAGTTGCTGTTGGAGCTCAGGTCTGCATCCTGGTGTAAGAGGTAGAGGCTGGATGATTTAAGGTCAAGTTGCCTGAGACGACTGTCGTTGTTCATACGCAGTACGCTGGGCTTCACAACTCTCCTCAATGTCGACATGTACAGCCTGTCAAGATCCCTAAAAACACCCAGTGTGTCTCCCGTTTTCCAGCTGGAAATATTTGTTTACAGTTTTGATTTCCATCAACACGGGCTGGAGGAAGTGCATGTACAGACTGTTGGATTTGTCACTGTACATGTCATTCAAAAGCCTTGCTGCATAGCAGTGTTCAGCACTTGAAACCAAGCCGAAGTGCAGCTTGAGGGCATCTTCCTGCTCTAAAATTCTTTCGATGCAGTCTGACATGACCAACCAACGGGTTGAGCTGGGGGATATGAATTTCAGAGGACAGCCACCGTCATTGATGGTCTTGTAGACACTGTTATAGTCACTCTGGCGTATTGCTGAGTGTGCGAACCAGTTGTAGGTTTCTCTTATCATATATTCCACATTGCTTGGAAGAAGGTGCATTGCCTTATGAGCCACTATATCCAGTGAGTGGCAAACGCAGCGAATAAGCTGCAAACTAGGCTGCTTCTGTTTGAGCAGTGTGAAAACGGAGTGATGTTTTCCGACCATAACACTTGCACCGTCTGTAGCAATCCCCACCATATGTTTGATGTCCAGGCCACATTCACTCAGGAAAGAAACGATCGCATCTGATATGCCTTGAGCATCAGCGCTGAGAAGATCAACAAGCCCCAGGTAAGTACTGACAAACTTGTTGTGTTTCTGTGATCGGTACTTTACACATATGCAGAGGAGTTTGTTTACTGATACACCAGTAGTTTCGTCCAGATAGAGGGAATATGGAGACTCACCAACATCTTCCTTTAACTCCTCTCTGAAATGTGGTGCCACAACAGATGTGATGACAGCTGTACACTTTGTCCTGTGCATCCCGAACGCTCCTATATCCTCTTGGAGTATATCTGACAGGTCCTGAATGGCACTGATGGACGTGTGGCAGGCAACGTAGGTTGCAATCCTAAGTTCACAACGTCTTTGACTGTGCCTGTTCCTCCACCAGATCCCACCACCGGTACAGCAAAAGATTTCACACTTGGTATACAGCGGGACTTGTGTTTTTTTGTGGCCCCATGTTCTTTCAAATCATTAAGTTGGGCTCTTATTTCTGTGTTACAATATTTGCAACAGACTTTAGAGTCATCTCCTGGGACAGGTGCAATCCAAGTTTTTATGTTAGGGTCGGTTTCCCTTTCCTTCCTGTAGGATTTTTTATATTTTCCCCACTTCAGCATGATGCTAACGGCCACCGGTCACCCGCTACTTTTTTTTTATTTGTTTGTTTTTTAGCGCCACTACTTGTGTGACTTTCCTGTCGCTGACCTGACGTCACGTCGTCACCTTAAATTTAAGCTGCCACTCATTGAATACAACTCATGTCATTTATTTATTATTTATTGACTGATTTCACACTATTTAAAAAGCCGCCTAATGTGGACAAAAGCAGCCCAATTTTTGTTCACTCGCCCAATGTATTTTTTTCCCACCTGACGTAAACAAAAGTAGCCCAATTGGGCGGAAAACCGGCCAATCTGGCAACACTGTGTCCATGTGCCTGTTCTCTTGTAGTATGCCAGACAAAGAGGTGGCAGTTCCCCTACCAAATTCCAGGGGGTTCGTCGGTCTTTCTCAATCCCTTCCAGCACTATCGCCACCTACTGTGCAGGTGTGTGATGCACATAGCTGCCTTACATGATCAGTCACATAAGTTTACTCAATTTGTTACTAAGTACATTCACATTATGTATATTTATTTTTGTTCATTTACATTATGATTTTGTATATTTCAGTTACATTTTACTTATTGTTTCATGTTTATTAGGGCCAAGAACATAAATTGAGTGTAGGTTGACTTAAATGAAATCAAATAACATCAGTTTATATCACCTACATAACTCGATCTTAACAGCAACAAAAAGTACAATTCAACAGGTTTTCTCCAGGCACTCCAGTTTCTTTCCACTGTTGTGCAGTAAATTTATAACACCCGTGAGAGCATCATTAAAGCAATCAATAACAAGTAAAATATAAAAAATATGCATCCTGAGATCTAGAGGGAAAAAAGTTCTGCTTTTTTGACATTTTTATTATAATTTAAGTATTGTGGTTGAAAGAAACATAATGATGTAATGTTATAATACTGAATTCATTTTCATGTGGATTTTTTTTTCATTTCATGAACATTAAAGTAGATGAAGACAGTAACATGAAGAATACACATGGCTATTTCTGTGGATATCATTTTACATGAGGGAGGAAATCAGCACATTTCTGTCTGACCGTTACTATCGCAATTTGTCAATGTTCTTTGTGAAAAGATGAAAGATTTAAAGATGCCAGCTAGCAAACAGAGCTACAGTGTAATCCTAAAGGAGACAAAATTAACAAAATTAATTCAAATTCTGACATTCAAACTACCAAACAGGGTTAGTTAAACATGGCACCAAAATAAACACATGGAATATACTGGAATATCCTCACCGGTACTTCCCACAATAAACATTTGAACAAGAATTTAAACTCATCTCATCTCACCTCAACTTCTGCCTCACTTAGCCCCCTGCTCCCTGATTACTGTGCCTTTCTAAAAGTGTTACTAAATTGAAGTAAAGACTTTGATATTAGACAATAGAAAAAATAGAAAAATCTGCAAAAAAAATGTTGACTTACCGCTCTTGTTGTTGGAAAACATGGATATTGAAAGGACAGTGCATGTGCTGTGTTGGCCACACCCACAACTCGGGCATTTAATTCCAGAATGTCCTCCTAAAGCAGTGTTACTTAGTGTGGACCTCAAGTGGTCCGTGAGTGGATCTCTTAAAATATTCGAATTTCCCACACAAGTTTGTGGAGTCCTACCTAACATTATTTGAAGTGTAAAGCGAATTTGTTCTCTGAACAAAAATGCAGACAAATATTTTTTTTAAACATGTATAATGGATATATGAAGATAAATCTGAATTAGCAGTGCCCAAATTGTTGCCTAAGCAACCACGGCGTCTCCTATAGACAAAATCATTCCGCTCTCACGTCAGTAAGTAAGGAAAAGAAAGCAAGGAAAAGAGCAGCAAAAGCTGTGAACTTTAACTAAAACAAGGCACGGAGAGGATGGGAAACAAGGATGGATAGGTGGCTGAAGACGGAGTCAGTTAAAAGAAAGGCAAATGATGATACCGACATGCAAAGAAAGGAGTCGGGAGATGCTAGCAACGAGTCCCAATCACAACACTGCCTGCAACAAGAGGTAGGCCCAGCTCCACCAAAAAAAACTCAACATGCTGGGAAGTCGTCTGCAAAAGTTAAAAGGAAATACCATGATGAATACTTAAAATTCGGATTTTTCTGGACTGGAGATTCTGAGGATCCGAATCCACACTGTGTCCTGTGCTACGATATCTTGGCCAATGAAGCAATGAAGCCAGCTAAACTGAAGCGGCAATTAGAGACAAAGCACAAAGATTACATTAGCAAACCGTTGGCATTTTTTGAGAGGAAATGCGAGGAACTAAAGTCTCACATGCAAAAGGACGCCGCACAGTATTTTGTCCCTGGAGAAAATGCAAAGGCTACAGAAGCCTCCTTCAGAGTCTCTCGATCCCAAAAGCTGGCAAACCTTACTCAATAGGCGAGACTTTAGTTAAGCCGTCTGCGAAAATAATGGCAATTATAATGCTGGGAGACAATGCAAGTAATGAACTTGACAAAATACCTCTGTCCAATGACACTGTTCAGCGGCGCGTATTAGCCATGGCCGAAAATGTCCAAAATCAACTGATATCACTATTTCACTACAGCTGGGCGAGTCCACGGACATTGGCAGTGAGGCAAACCTTTTGTGCTACGGGAGATATATATATAATGGCGCTGTACATGATGATTCTCTCCCGACAAACACAACAGGAGAGGCGATTTTTGACTCTCTAAATACCTTCATTGGCCAGAGAGTATTTGCACTGACGGGGCAACTGCGATGACCGCAAAACACAAAGGCCTGGTTACGCGCGTACGCACAGTCGCCCCATTGGCCACAGCAACGCACTGTTGTATCCACCGAGAGCAGCTGGCAGTGAAGAAAATGCCACACTGTCTAAAAACGTTCTTGGACGAGGCTGTTAAAATTGTCAACATGATTAAGGGCAAATCGCTGAACAGCGCATTTTTAAGGTTCTGTGCGATGAGATGGGCAGCGAACACACAAAACTTCTTTTCCACACAGAAGTTCGTTGGCTGTCTCGTGGCAAAGTTCTGACCCGTCTTTTTGAGCTGCGCGACGAGGTTAAACTATTCATGCATCAGGCTGATGAACTTTATGACAGAATGCATGACTTCCAATGGCTTGCAACGTTGTCATACCTTGCTGACAGGGACGGATTGGCAATCTGGCATACCGGGCATTTGCCCGGTGGGCCGACGTGCTATTTGGGCCGATAAATCCTGATTTTTTTTTTTTTTTTTATTATTTTTTTTTTTAATATTGGTCTGACCGGCCCACAACGAGTAGATCACGCAGCCCAAACACACTGTTGAACAACCACTCTGTACGCTTTGGTCCCGCCTACAGGCACAAAAAAAAGGCTGTGCAAGACTTTGTTTTCTTACCACCGGCCTTTACACGCTGACTGACAGGGGACCAGCCCAATCACATCATGAAACACCTCCCCCCTTTGGCTTGATGCGCCGCTGTGCAGTTTATTGATGGGTGAAACGCTATCAGATAAAGATGGAGAGAAAACGCAAAGGTGGCGCAGAAAAACTCTGTGATTAAAAGAAACTTGCTCTTCGGGCAGACGCTGCGAAGTGTGTTAAAATCACTGATATGTTTGCCACAGCAGGGCTTCATCAGCTCCCATCGCTAATGACAGTGGTGCCGGTGGCAGTGGCACTCAACATGTTGTTGAACCTGCGGTAAGCTGGACTGGACTACTGTCAGAACATGTATGAAATGCAACGAGTATGATAAAGCCACCCAACCCCTTAATGGGTATGATAAAACATACTGTGGCGTCCGGCCGGACGCGTCACGAATAACGAGGCGTTATATAGCAAACTGGCTTTTATTGCCAACAGTCTGGTTACAGAACTTGGTTATTGTAGGCCATAACCACGCCAAGAACACATAACAGGTCCCACTCTGCAGCCTCACTCGTGCAGTCTCTCTCCACACACGCTCTACATACACGCGCTCTCCCTCACCTGCTCCCCCGCCCCCTTGCTCTCATACAGGTGCATTTATGGACCATGGGAAACCACAGAACTCACATTGTAACACACAACACATTACTGCAGGGTCGCTACAATACATTGTAGGCTACACTGGCTGGAAGAGAAAATAAGCCTAGCTCAGTAGCCTACTTTTTATGTCTTTTATTCTAAATAAAAAATAGTCTTTAATGTGAGAAAACGTCTTCACCATTCACCAACAATAACAATAAGTCTAATTTCTTATTAGACTATTATTGTCTGTGGGGTGAGTACTAGTCTGGCCTATTGGCTAAGTTGCTTTTTTGTCCTGCAGATATAGCAGTTCTTTATGTAGCCTAGGTGGTAGGGACAATGTAGGCTACATAACTGATAGAAAATCTCACTTTTAAAATTATATCATTTTGTCAATGTTATGTGAATGCAGCTGCAGGTATCTGTACATTCCAGTATTTCTAGCCTAGGCATATTTAAAGCCACCACCACTCACCAAAAATGTGAGTGAAAACTGTAGAGTCAGCACTCTCATTTTCTTTGTTCATCTAGTAGTCCTCGGGTGAGCTCTTAAATGGGCTGTTTTATGTAGCTAGGTGGCTAAATACAATGCAAGTTAGCCTACAAAGAAAGAAAATAGCACTTTTTAAAATGACATAATTTTGTTCATTGCTAGTGTTATGTCAATGCAGCTGTGTGTTTGTTTATATAAATATATTATAAACAGGCTGTATTTCAGTCAGTCACTGTAATTGTACAATATGTTTGTGTTGATTGTCCTGTACACGTGACATCCATTGCACGTCTGTCTGTCCTGTGAGAGGGATCCCTCCTCTGTGGCTCTTCCTGAGGTTTCTTCCACATTTTTTCCTGTTAAAGTTTTTTGTGGGCAAGTTTTTCCTCACTCGAACCGAGGGTCTAAGGACAGAGGGTGTCACTCCCTGTACAGATTGTAAAGCCTCAGTGGAAAATGGACTTTGTGACTTTGGGCTATACAAATAAAATTGATTTAATATGATTTGATTATTTATGTCCTGTTGAGCTAGGTTGTTTTAAAGACTTGCACAGTTGCACTGAAAAAACTGAAAAAGTGTGTTATCAAATGTTGTGGGCCAGTCTGGTCCAAAATGCCAGGGCCGATTTTTTGTCCCAGTCCGTCCCTGCTTGCTGATATTTTCAGCTTCCTCAACTCACTTAATTTAGCACTTCAAGGGGACACAGTCACGATCTTTACAGTGCAGGACAAAACTAAAGCAGCCCGCATTAAGATGGATTTGTGGTGCACTCGCCTCGATCGCCTAGAATTTGACAATTTCCCTACTTTGGCCGACTTTCTCCTCACAGCAGACGAGGTCCTGGGCAATGATACCATCGCTGCTTTTAAGGAGCACCTGCGTGGCCTTCACATGCATTTGGGAAGATACTTCCCAGAATTGGACGTGGACTTGGAGTGGATCAGAAATCCCTTTGGAGACAAACCCCAAATTGAGCTTGTCAGTTCAAAGTTGTCTGCAAGAGAGACAGACAGCCTTGTGGACATTGCGTCTGATGGATCATCGAAGATGGCATTTTGAGAGAAATCCTTGACCGACTTCTCGATCTACATCCAGCCTGAGCACCCTGAACTTGCGCAGTCAGCTTTGAAAATCCTAATGCCGTTTTCAACCACCTACAAGTGTAAAGTTGCATTTTCAGCGCTAGTTAGTTTGAAAACAAAGCAAGCCATGTACAAGCCATGCTAGTTGTTATGTGGAGGCGGAATGGCAGTGGAACGGCAGTGCCGCGGTCTTTTGCCCGGCGTCAACTCACACCGGACGCGGAGTGAGCCGGCCGTATTTACGCGAGATCACGAGATCACAAGATCACGTGAGAATCCTGGATGTAAGCGAGACCCCGCGACAAACAGTGTATAAAGAAAACAACAACAACAAACAGTTGACTTTGCTTCTCCGACGTGGAAGAGATTATAAAAAGCATCTGTTGTGTTATAAATGATTGTGTGTTGTTCCACTTCAACAATTAGTCTCTCCTCGTCCATGTTGAGACCCTTTGATCGATCTTTGATCACCTGGTGCCACCGGTCATGACAAAACGTTGATGTGAAGTTGTAAAAAGCTACATGAACTGAGTATTGTGTTTTATTTTGAAAGGGGGCCGAAGTTTATTATGTTGATTCTGTGTCGGATTTCCTGTCTGGTGCGCAGTGCTCTGTTGAAATTTACAAGGTTAAGCAGCGGCGTGCGGAAAAAATAGAAATGCTATGGAAAGCTTGCGCTGTAGCGCGGAGAGCCGCTTCTGGGACGCTTACTGAGTCGCGCCCTGTGTGAGTGCTCTCATTGACTAGACTGGCAGCTATTTGCTACGCTGCCGTTCCGCTTCCGTTCCAACTCCAGTGTGAGTGGCCTTTAGTTGTACATTTAACTAGCATGCCAACATTCCTACAATGGCTAGGCTAATGTGCTAATGTCCATTTTCAACGCCTCAGTTTAATGTGTTATTGATTATTACAGCAGAGGCTGATGGTAATGTCGTTAGTAGTTTAGTTAGTATGTAGTCATTCACTGTCATTCCTCAACATATGTAATGTCTTAACTGACAAGGACCATCTTGAAATCCACTATCAGTTTCAATAAAAACGGAGGGCAACACCAGCATACACAGAGGCATGTGAATGTGCAGAAGTAATTTGGGTTCTACACTGACGTGTGCCGACTTAAACAAAGATTCATTCATGACAACTTACAAAAGAGCAGAAAAGCTTTTTAAACATGCTGAATCTGCCATTTAAATCAGTGGGTTAATTTAACCCTGAACAGAAGAGGTGTTTTGTGTTAAATTATTAACATCACTCCATAAAATGAAAAAAATTAAAAATGTAAAATGAAATAAAATTCAATTCAATGTCATGTAAAACTATTGCATTTTTTTAATGTACATTTAAAAAAAGTTTTAACATGCATTTTTAAAATGAAAAACAAGTCTATTATCATCTTATTTAACCAGACATGGGCAAACTACGGCTCTTTAGGCTTTTCAATGCGGCCCGCCGAACTTATCCACATCCAAAAAATGAAAATATATCTTACAAAGATATGTGTCTCATCACTGTACAAAACCCAAAAAATGATATAGTATGTCTTATCTTTGCTGTTTTGTGTCAAAAGTTCTATTCCAGCATGAGAAACGCTGCTAAAGTCTCTGCTAATGTCTCTGCTTTAGTTTGAATCAGTCACGAAGCTCCTGGTTGTTTACATAAAGACAAAGAGGCTTTGACCATAGACATATATACATAGACGCCGCATTGAGCGCTGAATTGTACGTCGACCCCGCCGCCATATTGGATAAGGCAGATCTGCCCGTAAACTAATACAAGGAAATGGACTGAACTTCATAAAGCGCCTTTCTACAAAGTTCTTCAAGTTAATGCCTCTTACACACCCATTCACACACACACTAATATATCTGGGAAACAAACAGGCACCAAAAACAACGTATGTAACTTTTAAAGTGATAATGATGTGAGTAATGAGTGATAAATGTTTACTCCTTATGTAAGCACAAAACCAACGTATGTATTTTCTAATGCTGAGTGTTTACAGCTACTAATGTGTGTAACACTGTTACTGTGATGATAAATATTGAAATATTTAAGAGGCATTAACTTAAAGCACTTAGCAAGTAGAAAGCCGCTTTATGAAGTTCAGTCCATTTCCTTGTATAAGTTTACGGGCAGATCTGCCTTATCCAATATGGCGGACCCGTTGACGTATCGCGACCAACGACCAACCTGCTCCATGCGGCATCTATATACATATATATGTCTGTGGCTTTGACAGTGAAGTGAGACCACTTTGTGCGATATACTACCTTTGGGTTTACTTCATTCTGGATCGTTATTGGTGGGTTAAAGGTGAATGTGGGCGGTACTAATCGATTCTCCTGACTCTGATTGGTCGACAGGTGATAGGTGTGTTGTTTTAGCCTTAGCAGCATCGCTAGCTGATACCTGCTGCTTCATATTCTTTTAATACCGCTAGTTTTAAACATCACGTCGTATTAAAACTCGAAGTCTTCTTTCCTTCTGCCACACTGGTGAAGACATGTTCATTATTCTGCCAATAAGGCCCAATAACTTTTGGGACTACTCGGTCTGCAAACGTCTGATGATGAACATGTTTAAAAAATCAGCTGAAAAGTTAAAATTGTGTGAAGTTGAAAAGTGAATATTTTTTAAACAAAAATGTTTAAATATATTCAAATGTTTTAAAAACATACAGAGATGTTAAAATGTGTTTTAAAAACACTTTAATAACATACACAAAGACTGTGTGGAACATTCAAAGCAACATAATTAACAGTAATATAATAATAATTGTGTGTGTGTGTTAAACCCCTGTATTAAACCATGATCTTTTAGAGGTAAAAAACAGCATTGCACTAAATATTAATGGAAAATGTTAGTGATGGGGTTCATAATGAGATATAAAAAATGGGTCAAATTGACCCAGGAACATCATTGCTGTTCCTGAGAAACAAACATATCAGGAGGGTCAAAGACTGATTTGTATCACCTCATCACATCAACATTTTCCAGCTTTTTAAAATTGTTCGTCACAATGTTCACAAGAGTAAATGGGACTATCACTCTCACACAGTGACTGACCTCAGTTGGCTACCTGTTTTTCTATATTCTCCATATTCTCAACAAATTCTTTCAAATCAACATCTAGAGGACTCTTTGGCACAAAGAAATGCGATATATCAGATCGGCAATACTTAATATGATAAATTCCTAGTTGCTTTTCAGTTTTTAATATAGAAAAAAAAATTGGCAGTCGTACCTATCTATCGACCATCAGGTAACTGTCACAAAAACATAAAACCATCCACTTGTGCGACTGTAAATGATATATACACATATTTTATACCATTGTCAGTGAACTCAGAACTGTTTTGAGAAAGCATTTTTCAACATCTGTCTTATTTTAATGCCCCAGTTCCTAAATTAAACCGGTATTCAAGAACAGATTTAGAAACCCATAAAATGATAAATGGTTTCTAAAATATATATTTTTAATTGAAAAAATGTAATTAAATTTAAAAAAATTGTGGCAATGAAGATAATGTCAAATTAAGACATACAAACCATCTACATGTTAAATGTTAGAGGGGAGTAAACACATTCCCTCTCCCTTCCACTCTCCCTTCCACTTGAGCAGTGTAAAACTAGAATCCTAGCACACAGTGCTCCTAAGCAAAACCACATGCATCTCCATTTCAAAATATTGATCTCCTCTTGTTAAATGGGCATAAAGTGCAACCTCTCACAGTTTCTAATTGTTGCTTCTGAGTCTCTCTTCCTTTTGTGAACATATTGAGAGTATTTCTGTTAGATGATTTGGGATAATACCCAATCTTCTGAAGCGTTCTTCAGAGCATTCGACACTCCACTTGTAATGTTCTGTCTATGTTTTTTTTTTTAGTACTTGAGTCTTTGTCGAGAGGTGTTTGACCTCCAGTTCCATAAAAAGTTTTTGGAGAACCTCAAATATGTGCTTAAGGTTTGTTGGGTAGCTCAGTTTCTGTGAGTACATGAGGCCAAGTAAAATGACGAGTGCATTTGCAATGTTACCAAGGCCGTGAAGCACTTCCACACCTTCGATGATTATTAACATAAATAACATCATCTAGGTCATCTGTGGGTTCCACGCCTTCCCTCTTTATGGCAAAGATTTCAAGGATCGTCTGCACCATATTCTGCTGGTTGTTTTCAACATCCTCAAACACAGAACTAATAAACCTTCAGTTTAAAAAGTCCTGAATTACCTACCCTCCAGACTACGTTTGGTGTAGCTTTTCTGGTTTTGACATTATCTGCTATTGTCTTGGCATCTGTTGTCAACCATAGAGGTGAGGAAGGGCTTACAAAATGTTACTTGTCAGAAACTAAACAGCACCCATAAATTATTACATGTATACCTTACCAAACAGCAGTTCATAAACTGCTGTGATATTTTCAGTTTTTACAGCTAAAAAAGTACAAACGATTATTTCTGTGGAAGGAAATACTCCGTCTTTGTTGAAATAAACAATGCTGTGTGTGCTTTCAGTACGCAGGCTCTTCTTGTTTCAGTGGCATCATTCTGCAGCAAATAACAAGGGAAATATATATGAGGAATTACAGTATAATTGTGTGCAACAACTAACACTAGAGATGCATCACTGCCCAAGCAAACTGCTCAGGATACAAATATTTAGCATGCCATTTTTACAGGCAGTCTTTGCGTACATTTCTATTTATTTCTAACACTACAAGAATCACCTGCAACCATTCTTAGAATTGCTAGCGGTAAAATAAAGTTATTGAATGAAACTTTGAATATATGGAGTGAACTTTGAATATATTGAATGAAGTCTGAATATATGGAATGAAACTCTGAATATATTGAACGAAACCTTGAATACAGGCCAGGCAGCTGTTTATCAGGCCAACCTCAGCATGCCTTCAACCTCACAGGAGTGCCCCACAACACCCAGTGCAGACTCGGACTGGCAGTCTGTGCTACCGGGCAAATGCCAGATGGGCCGGTCCATCTCGGCCACATTTGGGCCGGTGGCCTCCGGTGTTTTTTTGTATGTATGTATTTGTTATTTTGTAGCTTTTGCAACATTTGCCCAGCAGCCCAAAATGGAATTTCGGCCCATTTGCATCCATTTGGAATAGGCTTTGAGTTGCACTAGCTAATATCGGTTAATATTTGCCTAATAATGACAGGTTCAGAAGTTACGATTTACAACCTCCCCTCTCTGCCCCCTCAAATGGATGCGTACATGCAGCCGCTAGGTTTATGTGAAACCGAAACAGGGATACAGTCTGTAGATAAACTTCATACTGTATGTTGCACGAATATTATTACAATAAATTATGGACGACAGGGGTTCTAAAAAGAGGAAAAGGGGAGCAGAGAAAATCCGAGTTAAGATGCGGAAAAGACCGCACAGGTCGGGAGTCGAACCTGCGCCCTCGCAGCGAGCCTTTGCATATGGAGCGGTTGCTTAAGGTACCGAGCTAAAGACCAGAAGGGTCCAGCGATAGGCCGGTCCAGAGGAAAAAACACAAGAAAGGGTCCCAGACACTGTATGGTTAGCTTGATATAGTTTTCAGGTGATTTAATGAAGGTAAAACACAGTGAATGGTCATGTGTAATGGCACTGCTCTCTGACGCGACACTTCTCCGGGACTGGAGAAGCTGCTGCGGCTACAGGGATTTCATGAACTGAAAGAGAAGCTCTTCATATATTGTTTAGATACAATAAACATCACCCGCATATATAGACCAATGCAGGATGAATATTTAGTTTAGTATTGAACGTATTTTATGATTCGCGACACGTTGTCAGCTTTGGGCACGTTACTCACACAGCGGACTGCGGACAGACAGACAGATACATAATGAGATTATGGCGAAACTTTAAACAAAACGGTTAAAAACTGAGCGCATTTGCAAGTGTATTTGTCATGTCCTCATTGCTTAATATCGCTGCAACTAGATTGCGGGCGGCCTGACTCATTGTCTTTCGCTTTTACAGACTGTTACACAAGATGGCTGCAGGCACTGCCGCAAAGTCTGACATCAGTGAAGTTTCAATCAATATATTCAGAGTTTCATTCCATATATTCAGAGTTTTATTCCATATATTCAGACTTCATTCAATATATTCAGAGTTTCATTCCATATATTCAGACTTCGTTCAATATATTCAAGGTTCATTCCATATATTCAGACTTCATTCAATATATTCAAAGGTTTTATTTCCTGAACAGCATGCCGCTAATTATATAATAAAAATATTGCTTATTATTTGCTATATATATATATATATATATATATATATATATATATATATATATATATATATATATATATATATATATATATATATATATATATATATATATATATATATATATATATATATTATTTGCTATATATATATATATATATATATAGCAAATAATAAGCAATATATTTACAGTTTATGCGACTTTTCATTACATCATTATGCAACACAGTCAAATCAAATCCAAATGAAATCAAATCAATTTTATTTGTATAGCCCAAAGTCACAAAGTACATTTTCCTCTGAGGGCTTTACAATCTATACAGGGAGTGACACCCTCTGTCCTTAGACCCTCGGTTCAAGTGAGGAAAAACTTGCCCACAAAAAACCTTTAACAGGGAAAAAATGTGGAAGAAACCTCAGGAAGAGCCACAGAGGAGGGATCCCTCTATTAGATTATCAATTTCAATGCCATATGAGAGAACAAGATCAAGAGTGTGGTTCAGACAATGAGTTTATTTACACGATGACAGAAGCCGATTGAATCCTAATAGAGAGATAAACGCAGTACTAAGACTATCATTGTGGTTGTCCACGTGAATATTAAAATCACATAGAATAATTACTATGTGTAGCTCCTTAGGACGGACAGACGTGCAATGAATGTCATGTGTACAGGACAGTAGAAAAAAGCTTTCTATAACTTAAAATAAATACATTTAAAATATTATTTGCAATTTATATTAATTTATAATTTGTTGTTTTCTATGACAACAATTAGATAGGGAGGGACTTGTTGCAAGGAAATGGCTTTTGGGCCAAAATGGGACCTAAACCTCGATTTTAGCCTTAGAGTTGTTGATCACTGGTATAAAACTGAGCAGTCAAAAATATGTTGTTTTACAGTTTTTCAAAGACTGTGATGAAAGATACATGCATACAAAGCACACACAACCAAGCATCCCTCCAGGCTTAAACCTGATAAAACATAACACAGTATTTGTCTTCCTTGAGTAAACCATCCTGTCAAAGATGGGAAAAAACAAACAGTCTAACTAAGGCTGGTCTGGTCTGATCTAATCTGTTTCGTCTGTGATAGAATTTATTATGCTATCAAATGACAGATGATTCAAATTAAGCTGTTAATAAGCTCTGATTCTGTATTTTATGAAACAGATCTGCTTTGAGGATGATTCAAACTGAATGAACTCATAGAAAGTCAGGAACTTAGTCTGTCCAACTGTTGTCTCAACATGCCCTGTTTGACAGACCAAACTGAAATTAGCAAACAAGAGAGACTAGTAGTTAGCCATAGTTGTCACAATAAACACAGATAACAGGCTATGTGATGTAGAAGCTGTGGTATACAGTATTTACCCCCATATACCTAGCCATTGTCAGTAGTCCATTACTGACATTTCCTCTGTGCCATAGAGCTCCTTGTGCAATACCCCAAGTCCTGACGCCACAAATACTCACCAAACGTGGATTAATCCACCACTACAAATACTCCCTCACAAATATTTTTGTTTGACTTCTTAAATAGGATCTTTGGGGCTGAGAGCTCACTGAAACTCAACTATCAGAAGGTTTTTAAGAAATGGACTAACACATTGTTGGTTTCGGTCTGTTGGTTTGGGATTTGAGGGGGATATAAAGTGTTCCCTTTCATCCCCAACACTAAAGAGTCCATTATAAACATCAACATTATGAGCCACATTTTGCTGTGCAGTGAAAAACCTCCACATCCACGCCTCCTCTAACAAAGTGCCAGTAAACATTTATGGAAAGCAGCCAAAATCATACTGGTGTCAACTTGAGACTGTCCTACCAAAACATCATAGTTTTGTTCATATGATATCTTTACCGCAACCAAATCTCATATTAAATATTTAAAGCACTGAGAAGAGCAGTGTGTCTTGTGAGATCCAGATGTGCAATAAAACATCCTCTCTTTTATTTTATTATTATAGTATTTCTGCGACTGTCTCATTCCTCTGTTCAGAACCTCTTGCTGCTGAGTGCTTTGGCCTTGAACCTATGGGCTAAAAGCTACACCAAGATTCACTTCACTACTGGCAGGAGAGTGGAGAGAAGAGGAGTCAGTAAAGGAGGAAAAAAGCATTCACATTTAAAAACTCTCCATCCAAAGCAAAAATCTACAATCTGACAGCAGGAAAACGTAAGTACAGTAAACTATTGCTAACTGAAGATATTGATGATATCTAAAATATTCACTAACAAATTATGTGTGCTTTTTTTGTTTGTTTGCATTTTTATTTGTTTTAGGATACAATGCAAAGTACAGTTTAAGAACATAACTACCCCAGGGTGTCGTTTAGCTGAGGAGTAAACCCACATGACACATGATACTTAAGAGTGTTGGATAAAAATAAGAATAATTGAAAAGTTTTTTTTTAACAAGAACAAATTATAGTATGAATTATATATAAAATCAACAATGAAAAAAAAAACTGCTATACTATATTCCTCTCATATCCATAAAGTAACTTGAAAAAAATGTGATATGAGATCTAGTTAAGGATAGTTCACGTTATTTGAGTTGGAGTCAAGCAGGACCAGCACTAAACCTAAGCCATTTATATCTGCGTGTATAAATACAAAATAGATCTATGTGTATTTAAAAAAAAAACTGCTTTTTATCTATAACATTATCATGTGTGTCTGCTTGGACTTGGAAGTTTAATTCAGCTGACTCATTTGGTAACATACGTTCTGTTATATAATATTTTTCTTTAGACGATTGGTGCATTCTGTCCAGTAGCTTACCGTATACAGTAATGGGGAATGTTGCTTGTCTGCCAGGTGTTTATGTTGTCGGTGAGTGTCAGTGAAACATGAATTTACAGAAGTACCGTCTGCAGAAGTAACAGTTCCATCTGTCTGAAGACCTGTCACATGCCAGAACTCTGTGCAAAGGATTTCATGACGTGAACTGACAAAACAAAGAATGTTGTCACTGTGTCAATCATTTCATCTTTTGTTGCTTCTTCTGATTTCTACAAACAATAGAAATCCAGTGATCACGACACAAAGTAATCTAGCAGGAATACGTGATTGCACATATTGTATCAGAAAACACAGAGTGTTTCCAGATAAGCTTCAACCTTTTGGGGGGGTCCTCTGTGTTTGTATCCCAGCTGCCTCAGCAGTGTAATAAATGTGGGGGTTGTGTTTGTTTCATACGTGGCTTAACACACCCACATCAGGACTGACACACTCGGCCCATCAGTGTGTGTGCAGACACAAAACATAGAGGCAAGATTTACATGTTAATTCAGACCAGATTTGCTACAGATGCCACATACTATGACATTAGACTGTGTTAAATGTAACAGTACAAATCAATTCACATTTGACTAATTGACTACTCTTATATGTATTAATAATATTGAATCAATCTGTGTACATCATATCCATCATATCCCAGGCAACAATGTCTGTGGTGAGTGGCCTCATTTGAATACATGCACACACGCACACATACACACCCCTACACACAGTGTGACAGCATGCTGACAACAGAGTTATCTGTGGAGGCCAGGCGTCTGCACAGAGAGGCCGGTGTCTCCGTTGGCAGCTGGCTGCTGCTCTAAGACTCTCCTTAAAGGCAGCTGACACTCTTGTGTGTTTGATGTCAACCAAAAACAAGATGCAGGTGTTTTTTTGGAAGCAGACATTTTAGAAATCTCTCTGCCACCTTCTCTCACTGCATTTCTATTTGGAGCCTATATTTCCCATTAAGGGAGCATCCTGTTTCACATTCAGGATGTACACCATAAAAGTATGCAGTGATAACTAATGAACGTTATGAAACTTATGGTTCGACAAATAGTTTAAGCTTAATGATAATAATTTAGCATCATAGAAAATGTTTAGCTCCACGGGGAACCCACTTTAACCCACAATAATCAAATCTAGATGCAGCTGAGCTAACCAGGTTCCAAGCAAAATATCTGGATTGCTGTGATATTTTTGATATCATGTTCCCCAGAGGATGACTGAGTCTTCCCAAGGGAAAGAACAGAATAGGTTCTTTCAAGTGCCCTAAAACATCCATATGTTGACGTTGAAGCGACAAAGCCCTCTCATAGCTCTAGGAATCACGACTCTGGTCCTTCAGACAAAGAAGAAAGGTGACGTGATTACTGAGCAACAAAGGTATGGATAGACAGACATCAGACTATAACACAGGAATCAGCATAACCTGACGGTGATCATTGCAAATATACCCCTAACCTAAACTACGTACTTATTGTAACAGTGTTCCCTATTACCAAACCTTAGACACGCCACAAAACAGATGTATTTTTTTTATTATTTATGTAGACATACATAAAGGGAAAATGTATGAAGACATTGTGATGGATATATGGACTACTTGCTCCCATGTTTTACTCCCTATTCTATCTCAGATCTTATTACTTGATTTGATCTTACTTATTGGTGATTTCAGTGTTCAGACATTTGAGCCTCCTTTGGCACTCTCCTGTGTATGGTATGTGAGATGTAGACCTCAAATGTTTACTTTGTAGGACCACTTTCTAATTAAATTTGAAGCAACACTAGCCTTTCATTGTAATGTTGGCACTGATGTTTTTACTACTCACCACATTTTTTCACTGCATTTAATGAACATTTGCTTGTGTTCCTGGCTCTGAACAGGTTGAAAATGCTATTAGTGACTAAGCCATGTATACCGTCCTGAGTACAGTACAGTTTTTCTGCTTAAACCAAAAGGTCTACACCACAGGTCACAAATAGGCAGACTGTGGTCCAGGTCTGGACCCAGACTCTGTCCTGTCCGTACCTGTCTCTGATTGGCCGGTCTTGTTGCCTTTGTGGGTTCAAGTTGGTTGGGTTTAGGCATGAGGACTGAGATTGGTCAAGATGAGGGCAAGAATGTTAGCCAATCACAGGCAGGGTAGGGCAGGCCTTTACTGAATGGAGTGAGGAGACAAGAGAGAGTAAAGAGGTCAAACTGTGAGTCAGTGTGTCATGGTGTGTGCTAAACAGTGGACGACTGACACCGAAAACCAACTTAATCCAGAAGGTGGGACAGCACGAGACACACTTGTTTTTCCTGAGCTTTCTTACACTTTTTCATCAATAAAGGGTTTTCTTATCTGAAGCATAGAGGGTGTCATGCAGTACAGATATATTGTCATATTGTCATTTCTAATATCGGGCTATGTACATTTAAATGACCTGACTAATAATGGACATTCTGGTGAGATATATTTTAAACATAATATTTGACAGTTTTTATTCACATAGTGCACAATGCCTTGTTACACAGTACACACACACACACACACACACACACACACACACACACACACACACACACACACACACACACACACACACACACATACACACACACACACACACAACCACACACACACACACACACTGTGTAGACTGTGGTTTAGTAGTACTTAAATAGCATAGCCTTGAGCTGTCCTCTCTCCTAAGTGCTTACTTGAAGCTCCAGCAATGATAGTTGAGTTCCAGTGTATTGATTGTACCTAACAGATTTATCCACATGCAGAGGGCGTGAAAAACAGCAATCACATGCATGCACACACACACACACCTACAAACAAGGAACAGCACTAAGCTGCATGCACTGCAGTGAAGCGCAGAAAGTGTTGTGCTGTACCCCTGCAGCGATTGGACTAATTGTTGTGCAGGTCAGGACAGGTCCCACCCAGGTAGGAAGCATCATTTATACAACGCTCTCTGTTGAAATTCTATACAATGTTCAGCTCTCAGCTTTCAACATAAAATAGTGCACAGGATTACATAAAATCAATGCACTTACAGGATTAAACACTGAAATGAAAGGAGAAGAGACTTAGGACATGCTATGTGATGTGTCCCCTCTCTATTCATGTTAAAACTGATGAGTCTCACAGCTCAATGCCATTATGCTTCACACTGACATATGCTTTTATCACTAATGTTAAAAACGGAATAATTACACAGTGAAATCAAAAAGGAGGACATTATTAAAATGTAATTTACTAAATAACAGTTCAAAAAAGAAACACAGGCTGTGTCAGGTATTTTACCTTGAATAAGTTTTTAACGTGCAGTAAACTCAAACATTAACTAATGTGTTTGTCCTGCTGCACACATCATGCATGCTATGCTATGGACAGCTGCGCTGATTAAAATTCATGCATACACACGCAGCTTAGTTGTGTTCTTGTTGCATGGTTGCTGTGACATCTCTACAGATCTAATATTGAGTCCTTAACTCTAACTCTTGATCTAGATCAAGATGGCGGTGCGTATGGACGCAGTGGCCCCTCTTGGTCCCAATAATGTGGTTTTTACATGTTTGTCTTCATGGCTGTGCTCGAGTGATTTTATGTTTTTGTCGCGTTTGTCCATCCCAAGGTGCACATACAGCCGCGGGACTCTTTTTGACATCTGCAACACTTTTCTGCAAGTTAAACCTGGCACATGCTATGGAGCTACACAACCTAAGCCTACTCCGGCAGCCCGCTTTGACATAGACCCCCACTACTGCAGCACACACGCAGAGGAAGCACGGCAGGCAGTGCAAGAGGAGGCAGAAACAAGGAAAGCACAAGGGTTTCCGGGCCAGGCTAGTGGCTAACCCACACAAGCTGCTATACCGTCTATCGTACTCGCCAATGTACGCTCCTTGGACGATAAACTGCACTACATACACCTTTTGTACTCTCTCCTTAGATCAACATCCAGGAGTATTCAGACACTGTTACTGCCTACATCAGCAAATGCATTGATGATCTCACAGACACCAAGACCACCACAGTACGGGCCAACCAGAAACCATGGCTGACGGGGGAAGTCCATCGGCAGGGACGCTGGAAGTAATTCACAGTTCCGATGACGTCATAATGCGAAAGGGCAACATACATAAATAAATAATGTTCTCGATAGGGTGTTACACTTGGTTATTTATACGCCTAGTAATCATGTGATACAGGCTATAATTTAGAATGAGATGTCATTACATCCAACCTGTATTAGACATACAGAGGTTTTAGAAATACATCATAAGGCCAACTTGATGGCAACATAATGCTCAGCTCAGGAATGTGAACGTGCTTCATTGAATCACACATGAAATGCAAGTATTTCTCAGAATATGTCTTTAATTAAAACCTCATATATTTAATTTCACAATTCTCACAAGGTACTGAGATTAGGCACGAGACAGCGTTATAAACCAGTAACATAGTGTTGACTTTTTAAACCTTCTCTCGCTCCGAACCGTAGTTGGGAACTGGTTTGATGTTTTGGCGCGTTGCTGGTAACTGCCGTCGGAGAGTCCGGGCAAAAGTGTGGAAAGAAAGGAGGACGAAGTAGTGGCACATTTAATTCCTATTTTTATCAAAAAGCAGAACACACACCGGGCCAATTCAAAACCTGACTGGACACTGCTGCGGGCTAAAACACTTGGGCATTTACATGAGCTAACTCTGCTGTGTACATCTAACACACTGGATGTGTACCCCTTCCTCCTGTGTTTACTTGTTTGCACCTGTACGTCACACACACGCACCAGTCCACCGTCTTAAAAGGACAGGGCTGGCCGGTAACAATAGCCTAGATGAGGCTAACTGATTTTATATTTTTTACAAATGTTAAGAAGAAAAAAAAACCCTTCCTGCAGCCCTCCCAGCCCACCCACTTCCAGCATCCTTGTCCATCGGTTAATGAGAGCCCAGAATGCTGCTTTCAAAGCAGGTGATGAGGCTGGTCAGACTTGCAAAGAGGCAGTACAGCAGCAGGATAACCCACCAACATTTGGGACACAAGGAGCCTGTGGCAGGGGTTACAGACCATCACAGACTATAAACCTCGACCACAGACCTGTGACAGTGACATCACTCTGCTGAACAGTCTGAATGACTTCTATGGATGATTTGAAGCTGACAACAACCCCCCTGCACAGAAGACAACACCCTTCCAGATGACCAGGTGCTGTTCCCGTTTCCAGCCAGCGTGAGGAGATCCCTCTCCAGGATCAGTGCTCACAAAGCTGCAGGACCTGACAACATTCCTGGTCGTGTGCTAAAGGACTGTGCAGAGGAGCTCACAGATGTCCTCACAGACATCTTTAACACCTCCCTGAGCCAAGCTGTTGTCCCCTTCTGCTTCAAGAGCACCACCATCATCCCAGTTTCAAAGAAGACCTCTCCATCCTGCTTCAACGACTACTGCCCTGTGGCACTGACCCCCATCATCATGAAGTGCTTCAAGCGGTTAGTCATGCAGCACATCAAATCCATCCTTCCTCCTTCCCTGGACCACTACCAGTCTGCATATCGGGCCAACCGGTCCACTGATAATGCTATTTCCACCACCCTACACTCAGCTCAGCTCTCACTCACCTGGACACTAAAGACTCATATGTGAGGAGGTTGTTCTTAGACTTGATACAGAAAACTGGACTGTCTAACACCTCACTCTGCAACTGGTTGCTGGACTTCCTGACCGGAAGACCACAGGCAGTCCGGGTCGGCAGCAACACATCCTGCACCATCACACTGAACACGGGGGCCCCTGTGTCCAAGGATGCGTGCTCAGCCCCTTACTTTTCACCCTTGTTATGACTGTGGTCATATTTTTGTCTGCTGTGTGTTTGCTTGTGTGCCCTGTGTTTTTTTATTGTTAATTTCACAGGTAAATAGGGATGTGCCATCCCCAGGAGATGATTGGTGGAGTGATTTCAGGCACTAGCCCATAATTGGCTGCAGCTGGGAAGCACCTGACCAAGATGGAGCCAAGATGACGGTCGTCGTGTGGACAACCAGCACTTTCTCATCCTCCTTCTCTCCCAACCAGCCACATATCCTTTGTGAAGTCATTTGTTCTAGATTGGAAGTAGTTTTTCTCTGAATAGTAGATGTGGACTGCCATTTTGAGTTGATCTTGTTTCCTCCTGTTTCCTCCAGGTAGGTTTAGATAGGTAAGTCTATTGTCATTTGTTTTCTGAGGTAAGTAATTTGTTTTCCAGAAAGAATTGTTTTAGTTGTTGTTTTGGCCCTAGTCCACCCTGAAGCTGATACCTTAGTTGTGGTTGTTTTGTAAATAAATCATTTTCTTTTGATTCAAAGTCTAAAACTTGTTGTATGCGGCTACTTGGGACTCGGGGAAGATGGGGCCCTTTCTAGTTATGCTCTAGGCACCCCTAGACTGGGGCATGACACCCTGATGACCCACGACTGCACACCAATACACAACAGCAACCTCTATGACACTACTGTAGTTACGGGGATGAGGTGAGCCAACTGGCCAAGTGGTGCAGAGACAACAATCTCTCTCTGAACGCGGTAGAAGACAAATGAGACTGTTGTCGACTTCCGGAGAGCCTCCACCCAGCACCCTCCACTGACCATCAACAGTGCTGCTGTGAGGAGAGTGAGCAGCACCAAGTTCCTGGGTGTGCACCTCATTGAGAACCTCTCCTGGAGCAGCAACACTGCATCACTGGCCAAGAAAGCTCAGCAGCGCCTCTACTTTCTCCATAGACTGAGAATAGCCAGAGCACCAGTGTCCACCATGTGCACATTCTACCGTGGAACCACTGAGAGCATCCTGACGAGCTGCATCACTGTGTGGTACGACGGCTGCACTGCATCCTGCAGGAAGACCCTGCAGTGCATAGTGAGAGCAGCTGAGAAGATCATCAGTTCCCCCTCCCTCCAGGACATTTACAGCACACGCCTGGCCTGCAAAACACTCAGCATTGTGGGTGACCCCACCCATCTCAACCACTGCTTCTTCAGCTTCCTGTCTTCTGGGAGGAGAATGAGGAGCTTCCGGGCGAGAACATGCAGACTAAGAGACAGTTTGATGCACCAGGCCATCAGGATGCTGAACTCCCTCCCAGCACTCCCCCCTTCCTTCTCTTCCCTCTCCACATACCAAATTGCACCAGCCACTTTTATGAACTCTAAAAAACTTGTGCAAACTAAATTGCACTGTGTACAGTCAACTGCTGTACACCAACTGTTTACACTGTATACATGTTTTATTTTTGTTTATACTGTAAATTCTGTCTATACTGACATATTTCCATATTTATATTTATACTGATATTTCTGTTTATACTGTTCATTCTGTTCATACCGCCATATTTGCTATATTGATACTAGATTTGCCACTGTCTTTTCTTGGATTTCTTTTAGCTATATATATATATATATATATATAATATTTTTAAATCTTTTACTAATATTTTATATTTCATGTTTATTGCTGTTTGCAGCTAGGATAAGAGGGACATGCAATTTCAATTCTCTGTATGTCCTGTACATATGACAGGATTGATAATAAAGTTGACTTGACTTGACTTGACTTGACTTGACTTGACTTGACTTGACTTGACCAGCCGGATGCTTAGCACCACATTTTTATGAATCTAAAAAAAAAAGGAATGAATTTTCCCAAAGGTCAGGGCACAATGCTTCCTCCAGGTACAAAAGTTAGATTAGAAAGGGTGCCTGACTCTGGCCCGTTGCCCTCATACATTATTATTGACACTGCTCAGCAAATTTAGTATTAATACAACAAGCTGTGTCATCATTGCCTTGTTAATGGGCTCTTATTTTGAAGGGACTCTTATTTTGAAAGACTTTTGTCTTTTGTCCCTCTCCACTGTAGCGATGATGTCACCACCGGAGCTCATGAACATTCTATTCTGATAGCATTAAAAATGTTTTGAGGCATTGATGTCCAGGAGGTTTGTATATGGTTAACATTCAAAACTACAGCTGAGGCTAATAGGAATGTCTTTTTATTTAGTCATGAACAATGAGCATCAGACAAAGTGAAGTTTTGATCTGATGACGCTTGGTTAATACAATACATTCACAGGGTCTGGATCAAATGTGACAGTAATCCATCCAATAGCTGTCAACCTCATGGTGGCACTGGTTCTGAGAAGCCCCTAAATAAATATCACTTGTAAATTAACAGGAAGAAAATCAGTGAGTATTTCAGATTTATTTCATTGAAATAACCAGCAGTTCACCTCTGGGAACTCATTGAGGTGTGTCATCACAGAGTTTAGTGGTGTAAAAACATGTTAAAGGTTCCATGCACAAAGCTTTAAAAAATATAAGGATATATTTAAATACAGCCACATCAGAACCTATATTTTGAAAAAAAGACAGGATCAAATTAATATTCCCTCATTTGAGATTTTTATTTATTTTTTAAATAATAAATTGAATTTGTTTCATTTAAAACACTTGTGAGGAAACATGCCTGTAACAAGAGTAAGGGATGAATGTTGAATTCTAAAAGCTTTTTTCCTCATTGAATTGGTGCAGTGGAAAGTTATGCGTAACCATTGTCTGCTCACATTTTATTTGGCCTCTATGTTTTAGAATAAAACACAGTTTGAAAGAACACACTACACACTGCCCTTCCACGTCAAAAGACCCTTTTGTCTCTCTGGCTGTTTGTGAGAAAGGACGATAAAAAGAGTTAGGGTGGAAAGCCGAATAAAAAAAGTGAATCTTGTCTGGAATTTGTTGAACAGTTTAAATTGTATTTTGAACTCCCATTCAGAGCAGCAGTCAGGGTCAAGGCTCACTTCTAAAGCAGAGTAAAAGAGTGAAAAAGTTTTCTCTTTTAAGTGACTAATCTTCAGTTCTATCACAACCAAATTTCAAGGAACTGACTTTTTTCATCTCATTTCCACTTTCATTGGTGCATAAATTAGAAAAGGACTTTTTTTTGTCTCAGCTTGTTTTTGTTTTTTTACCTGTCTAATAATAATATGCAGGAATCAGATTTGTTCAGGTCTTTCAGCCAGTGAAAAGGATGTGTCCATTTCTTTAGAACTGTTTGACTGAGTAAAGTCATGTTATCTGAGGAGATCTTTGAGAAAGGAGAACCAGCGCGATGCTCTAATCGAAGGCTTCTGTTTAGTATATTGTGGAATAACTTAAGCAGCTGCCCATTCGCAATAGAATTTAGGATTAAAAATAGATAACTGACACTGTTCCTCAACAGTAGGTGGACATGGATAACAAACACCACTCACTAAATAAAAGTAGAAAATTATCATGTCATAAGCAAAGCTGTCAGAGGACTGAAACACCACCAAGAGCCATTTTCGGTCAACATGTGTGGATTAACTAGCCAGTCCTGCTGAGCTTGATTTCCACACTGTAGAAAATAATTTTCTCTAAAGCCAGTTCCTAAATGACATTAGGTCATTGTCGTCCACTAATCAGATAATCCGCAGTTCGATCCCCGGCTTCACCAGTCTGCGTGTTGAAGTGTCCTTGGACAAGATACTGAACCCCAAGTTGCTCCTGAAGGCTGTGCCATCAGTGTGTGAATGTGTGTGAATGGTTAGCTCCTCAAACTGATGAGCAGTTGGCACCTTGCATGGCAGCCAATGTCTTCAGTGTATAAATGTGTGTGAATGGGTGAATGAAATATGTGGTGTAAAAGAGCTTTGAGTGGTCAGAAGACTAGAAAGGATCACCAGTGTTAGCTGTAGAGACAGAGACAGCTGCTGATCTGAAGGTCGGCCGGAAAAGAAAAAAAAAACTTGACTTTCTATTGCTCCACACAACAGGCGTCATGCTGCCAACATTGTTGATTGTTGCTTGAGTGTTATTAATGTTAATAGTGTAATTGGTGTAATGGTGGTCTAAAAAATAGTTGTAGGGTAAGAAGGCAGAGGTCAGCGCAGAAAGCCTCTTATTTATTGCAGATGAGCTGTACACTGTTGATCTAGGAATGACAGTAAAGTCTATGTTTGCACTCAAAGAAGGTCAATCTCCTTGTTTGTTATCTTAAGTAGTAAATGTAAATGTAACATCATGGGAGGCAGGTTGAAGGGCAGCTGTGATTGTGTGACTGCACAGGAACAATAGACGACAATCAGTGCAGTGTAGGTGAATGAGGAGGAGGAAGAGGAGGAGGAGGAGGACGAGGAGAAGAAAGCTATTGTTGAGTTGACAGTATGTTGGTTAGAAAATCATCACATGACTAAACTGTATCATGACATTCCTCTTCAAGTGGAATCTAAGAAACTGGCACCCAGATTCATCAGTCATCATCAGCCCAGTGGCAGTGAAGTTAAAACTCCCCGGTCGATGAAGATTCATCCCACATGTCTCATGTTTCCAAGGTGAAGCCGGTCCAGGAACGTCCCTCGCCCCTCTCCTGAAGAAGACTCATTCACTGAAGAGGATGGTTCCCTCCCCATGTCCCCCAGCCTCCCACCCTGTCGTGATTAAGGACTAAAACAGGGTCTCAGTCTGTGTTGCTCTCTGCCACTGATTACTAATAATTTAATATTATTTATTTCACTATTTCCATTTCATGATCAATCTATTTAATATGTATCTAACAAAAAAATAAGCTGCTACTAACTAACTAAAACTTACTAAAAGATTAATTTTACCTAAGACTGCCAAATGTCTTTAGCACTGATTGGTTTATTAGTCCTCTTTATAAAAAAAAAAGACCACAACTCATGTCTGTGTTACTTTATCCAAACTCTTCCTTGTCTTTGAATTTCTGTTTTCCCTTTTAGATTCTCGGTGCTGCGTACAAACATAACAGGTCATCAATATACATTTTAATATTAAGATGCTGACACAGCTGGAGTGTGCAGTGTGTGCCCGGGGAAACAGTTTACACAATGTTATCACTCATCAGTGTGGATGCATGCATTGTTATCGTGATAGGTGAAGTTCTTGGTTTGGACTGCCTTTACGTCCATCAGCCCATCATGTCATTATATCCAGCCATGTCTGGAATAGTTTAAGTATTATTTCATGCCTTGCCTACATTTTGGTTAAAGATAAAAGAAGCTGAAGATATTTATGAGATAAATATCACAAAGTGATCAGTATTTGTCTTAAAATGTGGTTAGGCTGGCAGTCATACATTCCTGACAGAGACATCCACATCTGGAGACACTTCCCATCCCTCCAATTTATTAGACCCCAGGGAGTGAACTTGGACAGCAGGGGCCCTTGTTAGAGATCATATTTTTAATCTCCTCACATGAAATGATTGTCCCACTCTTTCAACATTATGGATGAGATCCCATTAAGAAGCGTGCCAGGTTTATGTGTCACCAATGAAGCAATATGAAAGGAGCCAGGCGAGGAACAAATGCTCCACTCCATCACCGCCAGATAAAAGTAAATGGATCATGTCTCTATCAGTTGGCCTACTTTGAGACATATTGCTTGTTAAATGATTTGCATGTTGGAGCAGGGAAGACAGATACATTTAGGCATCTTTGTTATATGGTGATATTAAAGGAAATCTGTGCAGCGGGACTGCTTTGTCGTGCAGCCTCCTCTTTAGCCCTCATCGGGCTAACTCATGGTAACAACCTTGTGTTTATCTTGTCAACAAAGTGAAATGTTTGGGATTCCTGGACAATTGTAACTGATAGTTTGCTGTCCCTTTGGCAGGGTACTATATGCGCTACATAGGATTCCAATAATAGATATTGTAAGCCAGCCAGGCCTTCAGTTAACACAGTCAACACATTCAACAACATGTGTTTATGTTTATGTAGTATATGTAATTTATGTAGTGGAACAGAAGAAATTTGTTTGAGGATGTTGAGCTATAATTTCAGTCTAACTGTTACTTTTACGACCTTTATTCATTGTTAATATTTAAGAGTTTGTCTATTTAAGTCTATATATTTTATAGATTTTATCACTTTGTTTTTCTGTTACATTATCTTTGTATAATAGTGTCATACAAATACAGTCTGAGATGTCTCTGTGTTTAAACACCTTCACTGATGTAAAGTGATTGATGTCAGTCCACCTCCTCAGCTCAGAACACATGTGAGTGCTAGATCCGGGATGTTGATGGAACGAGTCTCTGTAAAGATGTGGACACATGAGATTTCCCATTTTGCTGCTGAGTCTGTCCAGACTAGACATTAGCTTAACAATGATTGCTAAATAAGGAACTGCTAACTGTCAGTAGCTCAGCCAGTTGTGTAGCTAACCAACTGACTAAGAGCCCTGACCAGCCTGATAGGCTACTGTATGGTTTCGGAGGTTGTGTTCAACCCCATGTCTGGCAATGTTCATTGGAAGGTAGATGCAGACACAAAACCATAGCACTACCTGCAATGCATAGCAGTGAGGGTATAATGCACACTTGATTTTGGCTATTATTAACGCCAACTAATATCTGCTACAAGTCCCTCCAATCATTTTTTACAGGAAAGAAGTTAAAATGAATTAGTAAACAGCACGCTGCTTCTTGTTTCATGGGCACTTCAATCCAAGGCTGATCTCTTCCTTTCCTCCCTGAACACTGAAAACACTTAAAGCCAAAACATGACAGATTAAAACAAAAGTGTAGCAAAGTTTGAAGGGATACTGGAAGCTGCCGTCACCACAGTAATATGTGATTGGCTTGAAGAAAGCCTAATTATAGAATTATAGGAAAAAAATTATTTGTTTATAAGAAAGGAAGTTCCAAAGCACCTAAAAATATAAAAACAATTCAGAGTGTATGCAGAACATTTAGTCAGTGACAGTCTGCAGTGAAAAGAGTTCTAATCTGAGATGCTTGTGCTGTCTACAAGGCTCACATCTGTATTCTACAAGTCTGCATACAGTACAAGGTGACATCTTTTCAATTAATTTTTCTGCAGAAAGATCTCAACACTTAATATTCTTCCCAGGTGAAGGCCTTAGCAGGCTTCCACTTCACAGCTCCTCTCTATAAAATCCAATCTACTCTACGCTTCACTATGGTTCCAATCTGCCGTTTTACACTACCATCGATTGGGGGCACTGTGGTGAAGACATTGTCTTTTTTTTCTGAAAGGTTAAAGCAGGTCACTGTGAAGAATGCAAAAACATGGTCAATGTGTGTCTTACTAAGCATTCAGTAAGATAGTGAGCAAGCAGCATGCTGACCCCTTATCAGTGTGTTACCTCAGTATAATTACAAAACACTGATCAACCAGTATATTGATTCACTGTGCCCGATCAAACTTTGTGTGCCTATTTCACAATCAAGACTGTTAACTGCTAGATACAACTAAAAAACACTTCTCATCACTCAGTTGCTCTGATCCAGGACCATTGTGACAAGTGGTATCATGAACACGGGCATCTCCCAAAATATAGACATGAGCAAAAGAAGTCTTACAGTAAGGGGGATTCCAATTTTGTTGTATAATCTCATACGCATGTTACCCAGGTTTCTAAAACTCCCAATTCACAAAAAAATAAATGAATCCATTCAGAGGACCTGACCCCTGTGTCCTCAGTTGTTACTACCACCCTGTATTTTCGATCCATTTGGCACTTGGCTGATGAACGCTGGCGAGATATCAGTGTTATGGACTCAGGTCACGTGACTAGGACTCAAGTCATGAATCTCATGGCTATAGACTTGAAGGAAGCCAGTTCTCACTCCTAACTCATCCGATACTGCCTCTTGGTAAGTTGTTCTATGCGGTAGCCCTTTTAGCATCATTTATGGCAGTGCTTATCTTTTTTGTTTTGTGTTCTGATGTGCCCTTGAGTTCAGGTGACTACAAAGTGTGGTAAAGTTGGAGGCAGTTGGTAAATGGACGAGTCAAAAAAACACAGGACCTTTGACCCGTTACATTATATTATGTTTTGTTATGGTATGGTACATACTATTTTTAACCTAAACCATAATCTAAACCAAGTCGTTTTTGCTCCTAAACTCAACAAATTATAACTATTTAATCCCTTAAAATTAAACTTAAATGTGACAAATTTATTTTTTCTCAATTCTGTCCATAAGTGATGCTGGAGGGGTGAAGGATAGGGCAGCTGATCAAATGCAGTATTTGACGAGTTGAGAATGAGAATGTGTTGCTATGTGAAATACTATTCGGGTCTTTTATAATGGCCATACAGTGCATATAATCTGGCCATTTTTTTTTCTCTGTTTGCTTCATTCTAATCAACAGCTATTTTTGTGGAAGCTACAACATTTGACTGGATACATTAGTAATGTTTGCCACATCAGCTGAGCGCATGAGCCAACAATCACATTTGCTACTTCAAACAGGGCGCTTAAACTGCCAGCTCAGCAATCATGCCTGTACATAAATAATACCTGCCATGCCACTGTCAGCTGGCTCTACTTATTTCAACATAGATCAGAAAACCCATGAAGAGAATCAAATGCTCTTTTGGGTGCTTGAAATGCTGTTTTATGCTCAAGAGTTTGTTGAGGCAAAAAAGGACATTCTGGTTACTCAACAATAAAATTCTGGATTCAGAGCTTGGGATACAATACACCTCCTCTGTCTAAACTCTCCAACAAGCTCTCATTAAGTGAATGAAAATTAAAAGTTCCACTTTGCTGCAGCTTTTGTTAAAAACAAGGAGCAAGTTTTGACCTCAGCAGTCTGAATGTGAATGGCTGCAATCAAGCCCTGGAAAACCAGTCATTATCTCCAGCTTCATCTCCAGCATCTGCTGCTGCTTTCAAAGGGCCTATCTCCTCCCAGGGATATTAGTTGCATTAAAATGATGTCCTAGCAATGCTGAGAGGACAAACCTCCTATATTGGTTTCTTATTGACATTAACATTAACATTCTTAAAATGAGTTGTATCTGTAAGCTCATTGCTCCATATTTTGTTGATAAGATATATATTCTGCATGTATGGACCAATTTTCAATTTCAACATTCAGTGCCAATGCAGGATGAAGAACGAAGTTTTGTATAGTTCAGACTAAGATGGTGGATGGACATAAGTGAAAAAAGTGGTGCTGGATGCTTAATGACAAAATGATGAGTAGCAGTTTTGTTTGTGGTAGAATGGATACAGAGAGAAATGAAATCTATAATCTAACGTCTGTTCTTGTCATTTAGCAAAGCAAGGTTATATTAATGACTGTTTTGACTTAATGTTGTCTGTGTTCCCTCAAAGGCTTGAAAGGTTTTAGTTGTTCAAAGATGCCAATTACCATGCCAAAGTTCTACAAGAAGCTCACAGATTGCAGAGAAATCAACGGATTCTTCTCCATTTGTTATAAATGCTGTGTGACCAAGACAAGCTGGCACAAATCTATGTTTCCTCTTCTTCTGCTCTGATCATGAACACAATTTATAGCCTTCAAGGGATAGTTAGTGTTTTCAAATATTTCAAATATTAAAGTCAGTGGTTTGTGATGTTGTGATATTTGGAGCAAAATTTTCGAATAGAATAAAAGATTGTGTCATGTTGATGTTCCCAGATATCAGCAATTAACTTAATGAGTTCCATCCATGAATAGATTATCATGATAATGGGCCCTTGGCACAAATCCCATGAGGACCCCTACTTTCACGCACACACCCTTTCTTAGCATACAGATCTGTAACCTACACAAACTATGTATTATCTTGCTGTATGTTTATTTTGGTATATATCATTCATTTTAATTTCTCAATGTGTAGCAATCATTATTATGTATCTAAAAAGGTCAAGACTAAAATATGTGAGTAAAATAAATCATCTCGCTACTGAGGATACTAGTGAAAAATGTATTTTTTAACCCTTACTATCAGATACAGTTTCACTGTAATGTTCTGCATGTCAGAAAATTAAATGCACAAAATAAAATATTATGTTTGTAGCTCATTACTATCTGCATCTATCAGGTCATCTGTCCAAATCAGAGCTATCAGAATGTTCCTTTCATCAGTTCCAACAGTGTCTGTCTCAGGCTGTCTCAGTCTCTAGCTGCAACTCCTGCTTTCTTTTTTAAGTTTTCCCCTTAAAAAATTGCACTTGACACTTATGTGTTACTTATTAGGCAAATTAGTAAGTAATTAATTGGCCAATTTACGAAACACCCAAGTAAGAATATAATTATGCTATTTACATGTTGTCAGGGTCATTTTGCACATGCTTGCACTCACTTGCTGAAGGCCAAGGGCACCACTTGACTACAGGTTCCTGAGCACATACCCACTTTGTCAACAGGAGAATGCGTCACTGTGTGAATATGTTGTTTGTTTCTTTTAATTAGAACCAACACTATGAACCCAGATTGTATGGAACCTTTAGGAGTAAA
Source organism: Collichthys lucidus (assembly GCA_004119915.2). Taxonomy (NCBI): domain Eukaryota; kingdom Metazoa; phylum Chordata; class Actinopteri; family Sciaenidae; genus Collichthys; species Collichthys lucidus. The sequence goes on along the minus strand of CM014096.1, from coordinate 28,577,252 downwards.
AAAGCTGATGAGAAGCAGCTGTACAGATCAAGAGAAGAACAATTATGTTACAGTTCCAACAGTTCTCTACTGCATGCACACAATGTTAGAGAGCAAGTAAGAAAAAGGAAGAAGACAACGGTGCTGGGAGGACTGAGGCTCCCAGAAAGTGTGAGAATGTTGTGTGGTTGTTGGCGGCCGGTGATCGATGGCTTTTATCAGCAGGAGCACACACGCCCTCCCTATCTCTGCCCCCTCACTGCAGGATTAACCACTGGATACATGGATTATTACACACACACACACAAACAGACACAGTTGCAAATACACATGCAAGTGTACACACACATACAAACACAGTTTGTTGGAGTGGGCACACACACACACACAACTCCCCCCCTCTCTCCTCCTTAATCCGCTTCCTCCTCTCAGAACATGCTGTGTGTGAATGTGTGTGTGTGTGTGTGTGTGTGTGTGTGTGTGTGTGTGTGTGTGTGTGTGTGTGTGTGTGTGTGTGTGTGTGTGTGTATGTGTGTGTGTGTGTGTGTGTGTGTGTGTGGAGGGAGGTGTGAGCGTGTATAGAGGGGGATTATGTGAATATAGTTAAGATTTGATGTCAATAGAAATTCTTTATAATTCTCCCTCTTGCCCTCAGAGCACATTTCCATGCTGACTAACGCACAATAGAAAACACAAAGAGGCTTGTCTCCATGCCTGCAGAGCGCAAAGATTACTGTACACGCTTGTAATCTACATATTATGCTACTGTATGTTGCTAAAGGGCTCTTAAATGGTTTTTGTTAAGTAGATTAGTCTCTTTGTGTGTGTGTGTGTGTGTGTTTGTGTGTGTGTGTGTGTGTGTGTGTGTGTGTGTGTGTGTGTGTGTTTGTGTGTGTGTGTGTGAGTGTGTGTGTGTGTGTGAGAACGAGAGTGTGTGTGCCTTTATATATTCATGAATTTGTTAGTTAATGGTTGTGTGCATGCAGCTGAGCAGGGATAAAGTCATGAGAGTTTAGTTTATAGTTGGAATTTTTAATATATCTGCTTTGAACTATTGATTTGTGCATGATGGATAACCAACATATGCTGTTTTATTTGAATGTTTTGGGTGTGCAGGTTTTCAAAGATGAATGCTACCATGCTTTAGCCAGAAGCTATGAAAGCACAATGGTGAGCAGTTGTAACAGAGTCAGACCCTTTTTAAGCAACTTTATTTCACTTTTTCCAACAACTTCAAAATAATTTGAATGCCACACTGATTGAGTGGTGTCAGTGACACCTGTTCTTGCACTATGTGTAACTAATTTACTATGGAGTTTTTTTTACATCACCATTTTTTTTTGCCTTTTTTTTTTGAGAGAGACAGCTGAAGAGTGACAGAAATGTGGAGAGAGAGAGAGAGATGGGGAATGACATGCTGGAAAGAGCCACAGATCAGATTGGAACCCTGGGATTCCACAGCAAGGACTGAGCCTTCACACATGGGGCAGCTGCTCTATCAGCTGAGCAAAACAACACCCCAAGGAAGGCTTCCTGTTGTTAAAATAGTAAGTAATATTAGTTGTCTGCTTTGTCTTTTGTCACTAGTTTCTGATTATAGGAAATGTTACAAGACCCTCATTTTCAGGTCGGAAAAGCCGGATTTCCAGAATTATCCAGAAGAATCACACCCCGGAGTATGGCATATGTTTGTGCATAAATGTGCATAATTATTGAACATGCATAAGGAGATATATATATATATATATATATTTAGCTTTAAGCTTTGTTCTTGACCATAGAAAACTTTCTCACAGAGACCAGTGTCTCAGCTTTAATCCAACCATCAGAGAACTGTGGAACCTCCTACATGTGTTATCAGGGTGGAGGATAGAGAGCAGGGGGAAAGAAGACAATAGTGAGAACTCCACCCTGACTTCGAGGTCCAGTGTGCAGGATATGGCAGGATTTAGCGGTGAGGTTCAACTGAATACCGCTCACCTCGCCTTCCCCTTTCAATTCAGTTCATTTCAATTCAATTCAATTCAATTCATGAGCAAGCACTTGGCAACAATGGCAAGGTAAAACTTCTTTTAAGAGGCAGAAACCTCGAGCAGAACCCAGACCATGACGGCCATCTGCCACACAAAGCTGCACAGCAGCAGCAATAATAATAATGATTACTACAATTTTAATACAAATACAGCTAATAGTAGCAAAAACATTAATTATATTTGTAACCTGCATCAGGCAGATCCACAGCAGGTATATCTTCAATCCCTGATCTGGCTGTGAAAGGCCTATTAGAGCCAGTGTTCTCTTTGTCCATTGTGGCCTACTGTAGAAAGGATGTGTATAAAGAGAGCCAGCATTAAACCAGTGCCGAATACTCAAACTCTTTTAGTCATCATCTTTTTTAAGACTGGGCTCAGTAGAAGCCAGGATACCCACACATATTGTAAAAAGTGTGTGTAGTGTGTCTTTGTGTGTCATGCATGAGGGGGCAGGGGATTCATTTAGACACAGTTGTGTTTAACATAAAGGTGGGGGCAGGAGCAAATCAGTGGGTCTAATAGCTCATATTAATTACAGTTATTTTAAATTAAAATTCATAAATCTTACACGACAAGCTAATCTTTGAGTTCCAGTCAATGAGGGATTTCTGCCCTGAGCAGCGAATGGCAGAGCAGCGAATACAAGCCATATGGCACATTTGCAGCTCTTAACATGTACTTCATCACACTGTTTACAATCAAGGAGAGCCAACATTCATAGCCAGTGTATCATCCCCTGTGAGGGATGCTGTCCTCCTGGGAGCCAATCAGGAGCTAAGATGTCACCTTGTGGGTCAGGAAGGGCTGAGGAGGACCCACTGTTCCATACAATATTTCATACAATGCTGGATTATTCTTTGGATCCCTATAGTGATTATTCAGCCGCTGCAGTCTGAACACAAAAAACACCATAACTAATGCTCTGTCTATTGTATATTGCCAAGTGACACACATCAACCTCTGACGGACACATTATTCACAGCTTGTGATCAACTGTTAGGATGCATTTCAATTCAATTCAATTCAATTTTATTTGTATAGCCCAAAGTCACAAAGTACATTTGCCTCGGAGGGCTTTACAATCTGTATGTGGCATTTGTGTCAAGATGTTCATCCACCAGTTTGACATTCACAAAATCTTGGTGGAGGCCCAACACAGATATGGTAATGTTGTTACTGAGGCCTTTCAGCTTTTTATTTCACCAAGCTCTCGCCATCGACTAAAAGTCACTCCCAGTGGCTTTCTGCTCGGTCACTCTGTGCTTTTCTCCTCTTAGCTTCCTCTGTTAACGTTATGTCCATAGAGGTCGCTAATCCTGGTTACATTGACTGATTGCCCAATTCTGGTTCTGGCATCGGCTCTCATATGAACTTTGTCTTCTTGGTGGTCCAAAACGCCTGTGGTACAAACACTAATACTCCCCCGGTGCTCTGAGCTCACTGTCCAGGCAGCCTGGCTAACAAGCTGAGCTAACATTAGCTAACAGCAGCTAACAAACTGAGCTAACACTTGCTAACAGCAGCTAACAAACTGAGCTAACATTAGCTAACAGCAGCTACAGTTGTCAGCAGTTTACCACACTGTCCATCAGGAAACTCTGTAAATCCCAGAGTTGATGCAGAGCAGCTGAAGGACATCAGAGGGAAAACCAGAAAACATTTTCTCCATAAAATATGATCCACTTTCACCTAAATCAGTCAAATAGTTGGTGGTGGGTGACTTAGTGACATAAAGAGTATTGTACTTCTTGTGGAAGAAGTACTCATATCAGAGAGGAAACAACTGCAACACCATTCCCCTGATTACATGTCAGTTGTGGCTTCTACAAAAAGAACATGGAATCAGATCTACACTGTCCAGTTTCCCTCTCAACTGCACTCCTTGTTCACGCATCTATAGATGTCAGGAAATCCTTCTATTTGTGTGAGATGCACGGCATCTATGTATGAGAATATCTTATAGTTATAGCACTGGTATCATTTGGAATAACTGAGAAGAAAAAAAGATAATAGGTAAAGATATTAACTATTGCAATTAAGTTGAGATATGTTAATGATAATTAAGCAGGTGATATCCAGCAGGGACATGATTATGTTTAGTCAGCTCTCATTGAGGACGTTCATCATGTGCATTATCTTTAATGAGCTGCTGTAGGAGTGATCAAAGTTTGATTTATGACTGCCAAAATTGGTGGTTGTGCCAAAATCATCATTGTTACACACACTGATTTCCTGTTTCAATAAAGTTCTGAGGGCATCTGTTTCTGCAGGGACAACACCCCACAGTCAAACATTATTAGTTTTTTTGTCAAAGCGATCTTTTAATCAAACGCTCCCAAGTCATCTCCTTTCAGGAAATATCTGTACCTGAACACAACACCGGCTCCTGCAGCTCTGAACAGGTCAGGGCTCCACGTGTGCTCTCATAAATATCAGCAGAGACATGAGTCATTTCCTAAGTTAAGAGTTTTGACAAAATGCTTTTAAAAGTAGAGCCACTCTGTCACTCTGAGAGTGTTTGACAGTTAGGAATGACTTTCTACTCTGACACGCTTGATAAATACAGCCACTGATACATTTGACAGTGCACAGTATGTACAACATAATGGAGCTCCATTTTGCATATGTTGTGCACTACTTGACATGTAGTAATGTTTACAACCCTCTTTAGGCAGTGGTGCATCTCAACAGAAAACCTTTTTCTTTAAATGTTCTCCACACTGCTCCTGTGTCCCATTTCATTCTGTATTCTACTGGATAGTCAATATTATTAATAGTGTTGAAAATAGTGCATTTAGGAAGACTAAGGAAGGCAAAACTAAGGTCTGGAGCAGGACTGGCATCCCTGAATTTCAATTACACCTCACAATACAAAACCTGTAGTGGAGTCGCTGTGTACCAATGATATTCTCAGACCAGCATTGGTAAATATAACATTAAATTGTATTTTTATATAATAGATGTTATGACACTTGACACATGAGCAGGTCTAGACCGCACTCTTTCATAGACTTCATTTAAGAGGCAGAAACCTCGACCAGAACCCGACTCACAGTGGACAACCATCTGCAGTGACCAGCTGATGCACTGCAGCATAGAATACATAGAATAATAACTACAACTAGAATAATAATAGAAATATGACTAATAGTAGTAATAATGATTATAATCCCCCAGCTTGATAGCTGAAAGCTTTTGGAGACTATAGGAACCACAAGGAACCTTGCAGTCTAAGATCACAGTGTTCTAATGGTGTAAGAGGGTATTGGAAGGATAGTTTTAAGATATGATGTTGACCATCTCTTCGCTCTTCCTGTAAGTAGAATAAAAGAATAGAATAGATACTTTATCCCTCAAGGGTTCACACGTTCTTTTGTTTTTTTACATGCATTTTACCCAAAATACATACACACACACACACACACACACACACACACACACACACACACACACACACACACACACACACACACACACACACACACACACACACACATACACGGCTGGTGGAGTTATAGGCAGCTACACCGCCGAGCATGACACCACCTCCTAGGCACCTCAGCAGTGCCCAGGAGGTGAACTGGCACCATCTATATTGGACTTGAACTGGCTACCCTCTGGTTCCCAAGCCAAGTCCCTAAAGATTGAGCCCCCAAAGACTTCTTAGCAGAGGATGGTTCCAATCCTTCAACCTCTGGGTTATGGGCACAGCATGCTTCCGCTTCTGTCAATCACCCCAGAGATGGGACTCGAATCCCTAGTTTAGGAGTCCAGTGTCTTATTAGCCCACTGGGGCTTCACACGCAGCATTCTGAATCAACTGTAAAGTCAAAGGAACTTATTGGAGCAGTCTGATAATGAGTTATAATAATCAAATCTAGAAGTAACAAATGTGTGGACTAGTTTTTCTGCATCTGCTTGAGACAAGATGTGTCTGAACATAAAGTTGGAAAATAACTAGCAGTACAGTACGTAACTTGAGTAGAAATATTGTAGCTTTTACTTCACTTCATTTATCTGACAGCTATAGCCACTTTGTGGATTCATATTTGATACACAAGAAGTATGTCTTAGTATGCAGTTGTGTTTACAGGGTTCCCACACCTTTTTCATGAACAAATTCAAGCACTTTTCAAGCACCTTCAAGCACCAGTTTTTCCATTTTTCCAGCACCTTTAAATAGGTAGCCTACTAGTTGTGTTTGCCATGATGGTCATGGGAAGCGCAGCGGTGCCACTGTATGGCATAATAATATGGGTCTAATTAGCATTATATCATATGGTGGTAGATTGACTGTTTTGATATTTAACTAATTGTGAAATTTCAAGCATTTTCAAGCACTTCACAAAAAAATTCAAGCATTTTCACAACCTTGAAAACACTGAATTGAAATTCAAGCATTTTCAAGGAATTCAAGCACCCGTGGGAACCCTGTGTTTACTCACATGTATTTTTGTTTGTTTGTTGTTTTCTGCATTTAGAGTGCATCCCCAGCTCGTCTCTACCTGTGTCTACAAGCTGTTTGCTGCTGATCAGGTACAGTAGTGCACAGTGTCTTTCAGCAGCTTTTACACTAAAAGAGGGTTTGATGAGAGTGGTGAGACTGAACTCAAACAGAAGAATTGTAGAATGTGAAACCAAAGCAATGAGACACTCTGAGCTCTGTAAAATGGAGCTGTAGAGTTGGTGCTAATTCTTTGGGTTCATCACTACAAGTGAAACCCTTCACATGCAATATCCATTACTTGTTTTTAACAAACTTCTTTGCTAAATTTCCTGCAAAGAAAGTGCAGAAAATAAGAAGAAAATATGAGGCTGAAGATGTTTTTTCACATCGCTGCATTAAAGAATTCCAACAACACATTCAACTACACATTTTTAGTCCAAAAACTTATGAAAGCTATGAGTGTGGCAGTTAAAGATGTGTGCTTCACTGTTTAAACATAATATGTCCCAGTAATTTACTGTTTTAAGTGTGCTCTCCTGAACACACTGTGCATCTCCCATGAGGCAGTAACCAGGATGTGCAGTATTAAAGGTGTTATTGGCTCCTTTTGTCGGTCTGGGACTGCCATATGTCGTGCTTAACAATGTGACATGAGGCCAATTCACAGTGACATAAATCAACATCCAACCACAACCCCCCAAACCATTAATGTCTTATTATAAGTTTTCAGCTTTACAAACCTGATACTGCAATAATCTCACAGTGCTCCTGGCCCACACAAATGATCTGAAGGAAGAAAAGCAATATTAGGCAAATTGTTTGTGAAAGATATCCACATTCTTCTGAGGTATTCAATAAAGCCATGTCCGCTTGAAGCTGTGTATATGACAGAATAATTATCAATTTCCATATCATTAGGATATTAGGGTCGGAAACGGCATAACAGAAAACATTTGTTAATGCCCGATGATTAGATCAAGTCTGCAGCGTGTAGCATTAGAATTCAATTTCAAATCCGCAGACTTGTGTGTTGGCTGCAATCATGAAAATCAGATGATGTCCATGAGAATTGGTAGGCATCCCCGATTATTATGTAAGATGAGGAAGCCAGTGTTTCAAAACTGTGCACAAAGCGAATTGAGAGCGGCACTGCAGAGGAAAATATTGTAATCAATGGCAGCTCAGGCCCTGGAGTGAGATAAACAGCAGCATCCAGAAAGGCTTGGTTCTTGTAAATGTTTTATTTACAAATAGCTCATGGATGCTTTCTGCATTAGATATTGATGTTGTAATGGAAGTGTGATTAGAATAATGAGACATTATAGGATGTGACCTTTGCCTAATGCTTTATTGAAGTGCTTTCCAGGATTATCATTTTGCATAATTCATGCAAAACAAACTCAGCACTCCAATTACTTTGACAGTATAGGCTGTTACATTTTACTATCATCCTCACGGTGTCAACTAAATCAATGGTCCACAGGAAACCTGTATTATTATTACTATTATTACTGTGTTATTGTGCATGTTAATATTCTGTTATCCATTTGCAGATTTAAAGACATCCTAACTTTTTGTCTAGCAACAGGCCCTTAAGGTGCACAGGTCAAGAAAGATATCTTGAAATCTGTTAAGCCATGCTCATGACTGTGCAGATGGCAATGTTGGTCTGTCAGTGCACCACTATTGTCCAGACTGAACTATCTCCACCACTATTGAGTGAATTGGCATGAAATCATGTACAGATGTACATGTTCACCAGTGGATGAGTGTCATTGACGTACCATGGTGCAAATGTGCTGATGATTCCCTAAATTGTCCTGTGGAACCGTCAGTGGGTCACTCTGGAAATCTATCTACTGGAAATCTACTACTGACTACAGATTCCATGGCTCCCAGATTATTTATCCCATATTCTACTATTTATTTATTTACTGTTTAAATTCAAAAATGTCAATTGTTGAGCATCTCAGTCTGCATGCGTAAATGGCTACACAGTCAAATAGTTTACCTTTTGTCTGTTTTCAGCTGACAGTCATATTCATAAATACTTTATCCTTTTGAATGCAAAGAGCAGAAAATGCAGTGTAATGTCAAAGTAGCTGAACTTTCCAGCATGTGTCTTACATTCTGTACTGTAGCTCTATTATGTTTGTCTGTCTGCTGGCTGCAGTTAATCCAGCTCTGCCTCAGGTCTTTGGCTAGCTGCTCTCATACAACACCTTGTTTTGCTGTTGCCGCAGGTTGAAGTGGCTAGTTTTGAAAGCCTGATTGCTGTGTGTGTGTGTGTGTGTGTGTGTGTGTGTGTGTGTGTGTGTGTGTGTGTGTGTGTGTGTGTGTGTGTGTGTGTGTGTGTGTGTTATTAAAGGTAAATATGGAGGGCTGTGTGCTCTGCACTTGGAGCAGAGGATTATAGGCTGCGATTATCGAGAGCCCATAGTCACACACAACCACTCTACCAAGATGTGTGTGTCTATCCAGCACTGGCACAGGCTCCCTCCATCCCTCCCTTATTCCTCTTTTCCAGTATTCCTTCTTTCCTTGCTATCAAACATTTAGTTTGTAGTTTTCCTACATGCGGCTCAGATCATAGACAAAATAAATGTTCATTTATTTTCTGTGTGCAGGCTTAGATTCCAGTGGTGGCTGCAAAGGATTGTTTCCAACTGGCATGATTCTAACAATTCCAGTAACTCCAGAGTGTTGACAGTTAAAATATAAAAATGTATTGAAAGAAAACACATTTTATTTATTATTCTGCTTCACTCCCTATTCGACAGTGTTCAGCCTTTCAAAAACTTCTCACTCTCTGGCACACACTCGTCCCACAATCCACCATCGCGGTTTGCCGCAGTGATACGCAGCCATTCTACTTATTGTTTCAAACCGCTGTTGAATACGCAACTGCTCTATTTGATCAATACGTGTCAGTTTACACAGAGCACTTCGAGCTGACAGGAAGTCAGACACAGAAACAGCATAGGGAATCTGGTGGATTTTCAAAATAAAATACCCCCTTCAAACTGCCGGTCGTAAAAACAGACAAATAAGAAACAAATGAACTAAATAGCATATTCACACATGTAGAAGCATATTTAGAGGAACATAAACCAGGAAAATGACCAAATATGAGCAAGTAAACAAAGTCTGGAGGGACAAATGCCTCTGAAATGCTCCTGGTGGGGTTTGAAGTCATGTGCAGGACGTGCTCAGTAAGGGTTTCGGGGTAAGAAAAAGACAAACCTCAAGCCCTGTGACTCCCTAATGCTCATTGTACAGAAACACAGTTGTTAGACTGAGTTAGAGTTAGTTTATGTTTTTGATAAACAGGTAGTACACTTGTATTAGTATTTTTTTTGGCACAAATAGTATCAGCAGAATGGTCAACATGGAATTAGCTATAATATGTATGACCCTGACAAAGTTTAAACACCAATGTTTTAGTGTGTTAGCTTTTGCTAAATCCCACAAAGGCTGCTAAAGCTGATAGGAACGCAGTTTTTCAGGTGTTTGGTATTTGGTCATAAATCAAAATATTCATTCATTCAACCGTTAATTCTTACCAGGGTCATGGGTCCCTATTGGTTTTGTAGGTTTATCACAGGCTGACATGTAGAGACAAACAATCATTCACACTTATGCTGGGTAATTTAGAGTCACCAGTTAATCCTCATCATAGATACCCACATGGACGTGAGGAAAACATGCAAACTTCATGCAGAAAGGCCTCAGCCACAGACTCCCCAGTCACAGAAAGGTTGAAGGAAGCCTTCTTGTTGTGAGGTGACAGTGCTAACCACGGCACCGCCATAGAATCCTGTAAAATCAAAATAGGTTAATCAAAGTTATTACAGTTCATCTTGAAGGGTACATAAACTTTTGTACAGATTTTTAAGCCAGCCACATCCAGTATATGTCTCTATATTTTGCTAAAAATCAAAAATGTTAACCTAGTGGCATGAAAGGAAAGCCAGACTTCCATCCATATCAACATATTTCTAAACCAAAAAATGTCCATCCACCACTTACACTGCAATCTCCTGAGCCATGACTGTGGGGCTGCTGTGGCTCAGGTGCTAGAGTGGGTTTTTTTCCGTAATCCGAAGGTGGTTTGATTCTCAGCTCCTCCACTCAAGCCGAAGCGTCCTTTAACAAGAGAGCTAGCTGTGATGTCAGTGTATATGGGTGATCATAGTGTTATTTGTGGGTGCTGTAACTTGTTGGCACCTTGCATGACAGCCTCTGCCCTAAATGTGAAAGCATTTGTAAAAGCACTTTGAGTAGTCAGTACACTATATACAAAACAACTCGAAGTTCGTCCTCATAAATGTTCTTTTTCTCTCTCAGGCTAATTTTAATGCTTCATATTTGAACAACTAAATCATCTCTGGGAGAAAGAGATGAACAGAGAAAGAAGCCACAAGAATCTGTAGTATGGAAGCAATATCTGCTGATACCTGAACCAGTGAGGGTGTGTTTCTGCCACAACCTTCATCACTAACGAAAATCTCTTTTGGCTAAGAAAAACACATACAAATAATATTTGTCAGAATATAAATGGTCTTACATGGGGTCCTGACACTGAGGTCGAGAAACTCTTCAGCAGGGTCAGGCTGAAGTCAAACAGAGACATAAGCTTTACAAGTGAAAAACACCTCTGGCAGCAGTTAGACTAAGACTGTGTGATTAGACACACACACACACACACACACACACACACACACACACACACACACACACACACAGAGGAAAGGTTTAGGTTTTTTAAGGTATCTGGGCCTGCAAATACAGTGCAGGTGAATGGAACTGAAATGAACTCTAAAAGAAATGTCAGAACCCGGACACTTAAAAGTCTTTTAGCTTTACAATCCAACTGTGAAATGTCAAACAATTATGTTGTGAACAGTTTGACAGTGCTAAATGTTTTAGTTATAGTTTAAGATGTGTATTTTTACTGATATAGAACACCAATAAAGACATGGAAGCTTATTATTGCCATGATAAGAAAAGTATTAACGTGAAATGTTATTGTTCTAACAACATCATGACAAGATATTCTCTAACATATAAATGCAATATGAATGTTTAAACCATAACGACACATTATCATGGTATAAATAAGCCATGACCGGACTCTATTTAAAGTGATAAAATACACCTCTAAAGCTCACTGTGTTCAACAGTTTGTGGTGTTATGTGTGGGAAATATATCTGTAACACAGCAAGGCTTCAGGAAGCTGCAGACAGTCACTGTGCCTTGTTATTGTTCTCAATTATTCCCCAAGTCATATAACCATATAAAGTTGTTTTTACATTTGTTTGTATAGAAATTGAATGACTAAGATGTTCATCATCAGGTTAACAGGTGTTATTAGGTGTTTTTTTTTTTTTTAACTATGGGCACATATACAAGACTTCTTCAATCCTCTCATCTACCTCTTAGACAGAGAATACATGTATTTACATGTATTCTCACTGGAACCGAGGGTCTAAGGACAGAGGGTGTCACTCCCTGTACAGATTGTAAAGCCCTCTGAGGCAAATGTACTTTGGGCTATACAAATAAAATTTGATTTGATTTGATGTATTTCCCAAACAGTCTCTGAAGTGAAACCAACTAAGATGTACCAAAAACAGCAGTTCCTCAAACGTCCACCTCAGGCTGGGTCATGACAACTGTACTGGTGGTGAATTTTTAGATAACTCCCCTGTTCATATAATATTTATTATGCAGAAATATAAGAGCATGGACACTTTGGGGCTCGCTTGTTTGAACCACTGGGTTTCATTCAGCCCGCCTCAGCTCCACCCATGTTCCACCTTTTTGCCCATTGTTGGATTAGTGTGGAGTCAGTGAAGACTGAACTGCCAAGATAATTGAATCTGTATTATATGTCATTAATCTTTTTGATTTTGCAATATGTAATACCAGTATAAAGGTCTTTTAGTAATTTGGGTGAACTGACCCTTTAATGTCTTCTCGTAGGCGTTCATTATAGTATTGATCTATCATACAATAAACAACACAATCCAATCTGTAATCAATGAGATTCATTATTTCAGAGATGGATGAGAGTGGTTGGTTCATCTGATTGATTTCTTATGAGGGCTCCATTTTGGCTCAATATATCTGCCTGTGCGTGTGTGTGTGTGTGTGTGTGTGTGTGTGTGTGTGTGTGTGTGTGTGTGTGTGGTGTGTGTGTGTGTGTGTGTGTGTGTGAGAGAGAGAAAGAGTGAGAGCGAGAGAGATAGAGAGAGAGAGAGAGAGAGAGAGAGAGAGAGAGAGAGAGAGAGAGAGAGAGAGAGAGAGAGAGAGAGAGAGAGAGAGAGAATCTGTTAATCTCCTTAGCGTCATTAAAACAGATAGAGGCGGATTAGCAGGAGGTGCATGTAAATGAACATAATTCCAGGAGAAATTGAAACAGCGGCAGGGATAAATACGTCATGAGGGAGAGACAAATATAATCAAAATAGCAATTAATTGAATTCCCCTTACGAAGCGTCGCCTGTTATTTGGTGGAATTACAAGCAGCTACAGTGAGCTAATTGGTAAGGCTGATAGTCAGGATTAGTGTTGCATGTCTTGCTCCTCTGTTCTCCACCATCATCTCCACTCTGCTTCTTTCATGTCTGTTTTCCATCCTGTGATTTTGCTTCACATCTGTCTCCCCTCTTTTCGTCACTGACTCGCAGCTCTCTTTGTCTCTTGTTTCATTCTTCTTTTTCCATTCTGTCTCAGACCTGTCTGCTTCTGTTGGCTGATGTTTATATCAAATGTACTTTTTTTTCTAATAGGAAGCCTTTACTGTTTTGTGCTATGAATTATTTGTACTGATGTGTGTACAACTTTAAACAACACACTCTTGAACTAGAAAAACAACAGTATTGTTTAAATCTTTAACTTCTATTGCTGAAAAAAATGATCAACACGGTTGCCGGAATGTGCCAATTTGGCGCCTGGAGGTGATATAAAAATTCATCAACTGGGTGTCTGTGTTTCCTGATGTGTCAACAGGCATCCATCCAAACTGAAGCATGTCACTGAATGATGGTGTGCTCTGCTGTTTGAAGTGCAACTTGATGTGTCTGGTTGGCAGAGATGGAAAGAGCACTGAACTATTTTAATCAAGTAGAAGTCAAATCTAAGTCAGAATGTACTGAAAATAATAATTAAAAGAAGCATCTTTAGGCTGTGAGTGTGTTACAGTTTTTCTCCATTGGTTTGGCTCATTTCTTGAAACTGAGATGACATTCTCATAACAACATGGACAAATCCCCAAACTATCTTGCAGTTTCTCACAACAGAATGGCATTTATCATTGCTTTCATCACATTTCCAAATGCTTTGTACATATGTCAAGCCTTTAGTACATCCTTGCAAATAGCTATGTACAAGTATCCTACAGTTAACACAATCAGCCAACATTTAGTATATTTTTCAAATAAATGTATCTTGCTGATCTATCCCAATCAGGGACGGATTGGCAATCTGGCATACCGGGCATTTGCCCGGTGGGCCGACGTGCTATTTGGGCCGATAAATCCTGATTTTTTTAAATTTTATTATTATTATTTTTTTAATATTGGTCTGACCGGCCCACAACGAGTAGATCACGCAGCCCAAACACACTGTTACAGTTTTTCTCCATTGGTTTGGCTCATTTCTTGAAACTGAGATGACATTCTCATAACAACATGGACAAATCCCCAAACTATCTTGCAGTTTCTCACAACAGAATGGCATTTATCATTGCTTTCATCACATTTCCAAATGCTTTGTACATGTGTCAAGCCTTTAGTACATCCTTGCAAATAGCTATGTACAAGTATCCTACAGTTAACACAATTAGCCAACATTTAGTACATTTTTCAAATGAATGTATCTTGCTGATCTATCCCAATTGGTTGGTTTTCAGTGTCATGGTTATTGTCCTCAAAACATGTCAGCACATTTTCATCGTATAAGTCATCATATGCAGAATAGTCTGCTCATTTGTCAAAATAGTGTTAGGAAACTGGAATAGAATACTGAATGGACGCTGCCTGTGAGGACATAACAGGGGATCAGTGTAGAGGATGGCTCAGGCATGCACGCCGCTTCTTCCCGCGCTGTATCTCAAGAGACAACATCAGATGCGATGTGGATGAGAATCTGTGGCCGAACAGAGCCAGAATGGATGGCCAGGAATGAGGATGGTGACCAGGAGAGAGAGGGAGTGACCGTGACTAAACAAAATGTCTTCATTTGTGACTCTTTGTATTTACAGTGCTGATTTGTTGATTTTATCTTTTTTTGTATTTTGTGTACACAGTATATTTTCCTTTTTTACGGTTCCCTACCTACTGTAATGTTACAATTTACGTTAGTTGAGAATAAAAATGAAAATTCCTCGGCAGAATGAGTGCAGTGTGTGTGTGTGGTGTGAAAATGTTATGCCTATAGTTAGAAATATGCCATGACAAAGCGTCTAAGCATTTTGACTTGCAGTACTTACACAATACCAAAGGGACAATGCATTTTGGAGGCACTGACTAGTTACATGAGAAGGGAATGTAGTTTTGACTGAAGGGTAAACTGTTTTGGGAGCTGTACAAACATTGCCAGGTGATCCATGTAGTTGTGCAGTACCATCCAAGTTATTTTGACAGAAGTACTGAATGAATCAAAATGTGCCAAAGCAATTGAGAAGGATCCATGCCATTTTTATGGTACTGACTATTTACATGGGAAAGGGATTTCATTTTGAAGCATGGATGAGTAGTTTTGGGAGACAAATTACATTTTGCTGGTTATCTGAAGTGTTGTGCAGAACTGCAAGTCTGTTTGGCCAAATTGCTTTATAGTTATGAGAATGTCATCTCAGTTTCAAGAAATGAGCCAAACCAATGGAGAAAAACTGTAAACAACCACTCTGTACGCTTTGGTCCCGCCTACAGGCACAAAAAAAAAGGCTGTGCAAGACTTTGTTTTCTTACCACCGGCCCTTACACGCTGACTGACAGGGGACCGGCCCAATCACATCATTAAACACCTCCCCCCTTTGGCTTGATGCGCCGGTGTGCAGTTTATTGATGGGTGAAACGCTATCAGATAAAGATGCAGAGAAAACGTAAAGGTGGCACAGAAAAACTCCGTGATAAAAAGAAACTTGCTCTTCAGGCAGATGCTGCGAAGTGTGTTAAAATCACTGACACTGACACAGCAGGGCTTTATCAGCTCCCATCGCTGATGACAGTGGTGCCGGTGGCAGTGGCACTCAACATGTTGTTGAACCTGCGGTAAGCTGGACTACTGTCAGAACATGTATGAAATGCAACGAGTAGGATAAAGCCACCCAACCCCTTGATGAGTATGATAAAACATACTGTGGCGTCCGGCCGGACGTGTCACGAATAACGAGGCGTTATTTAGCAAACTGGCTTTTATTGCCAACAGTCTTGTTACAGCACTTGGTTATTGTAGGCCATAACCACGGCAAGAACACATAACAGGTCCCACTCTGCAGCCTCACTCGTGCCGTCTCTCTCCACACACGCTCTCATACACGCGCTCTCCCTCACCTGCTCCTCCGCCCCCTTGCTCTCATACAGGTGCATTTATGGACCATGGGAAACCACAGAACTCACATTGTAACACACAACACATTACTGCAGGGTCGCTACAATACATTGTAGGCTACACTGGCTGGAAGAGAAAATAAGCCTAGCTCAGTAGCCTACTTTTTATGTCTTTTATTCTAAATAAAAAATAGTCTTTAATGTGAGAAAACGTGTTCACCATTCACCAACAATAACAATAAGTCTAATTTCTTATTAGACTATTATTGTCTGTGGGGTGAGTACTAGGCTGGCCTATTGGCTAAGTTGCTTTTTTGTCCTGCAGATATAGCAGTTCTTTATGTAGCCTAGGTGGTAGGGACAATGTTAGCTACATAACTGATAGAAAATCTCACTTTTAAAATTATATCATTTTGTCAATGTTATGTGAATGCAGCTGCAGGTATCTGTACATTCCAGTATTTCTACCCTAGGCATATTTAAAGCCACCACTCACCAAAAATGTGAGTGAAAAGTGAAGAGTCAGCACTCTCATTTTCTTTGTTCATCTAGTAGTCCTCGGGTAAGCTCGTATTTAGGCCTGGGAAAAAAAATGGGCTGTTTTATGTAGCTAGGTGGCTAAAGACAATGTAAGTTAGCCTACAAAGAAAGAAAATAGCACTTTTTAAAATGACATAATTTTGTTCATTGCTAGTGTTATGTCAATGCAGCTGTGTGTTTGTTTATATAAATATATTATAAACAGGCTGTATTTCAGTCAGTCATTGTAAATGTACAATATGTTTATGTTAATTGTCCTGTACACGTGACATCCATTGCACGTCTGTCTGTCCTGGGAGAGGGATCCCTCCTCTGTGGCTCTTCCTGAGGTTTCTTCCACATTTTTTCCTGTTAAAGTTTTTTGTGGGCAAGTTTTTCCTCACTCGAACCGAGGGTCTAAGGACAGAGGGTGTCACTCCCTGTACAGATTGTAAAGCCTCAATGGAAAATGGACTTTGTGACTTTGGGCTATACAAATAAAATTGATTTAATATGATTTGATTATTTATGTCCTGTTGAGCTAGGTTGTTTTAAAGACTTGCACAGTTGCACTGAAAAAACTGAAAAAGTGTGTTATCAAATGTTGTGGGCCAGTCTGGTCCAAAATGCCAGGGCCGATTTTTTGTCCCAGTCCGTCCCTGATCAGAATAGTCTGCTCATTTGTCAAAATAGTGTTAGGAAACTGGAATAGAAAACAGTACATATTTTGGAAGATGTTATAGTAAATTTAGGATGATCAGGTTAGGTGAAATAAGTTTTTGACTAACGAAAATGGTGTGGCCACCCGCAATGCAAGTTTGGGCCCATACAACACAGATAAACTCCTCCGTTTCCTGGATCAACTGTATCTTGATCTGGTCCCAGAAAATGAGAGGGGTCTCGAAGGGCCCCACCTACCCCAGTTTGTAATTATATGGGACAACGTTTCCACCGGGGTCCACGCACGATGACTACTCTAGACTGGTTCAAATCTTATCAAACAGAACTTTTCTATTTGGGCATGCCTTCTCCTCTATGGCCCCTCTGATCTGTGGCGTTCTCAAAGGTATCTTTTTGTTCTGTACATAATGCCACTGGGACAGATGATGCATGAACACAATATTGGTTCAACATGCATCCAAGAATGCACAATGTGTTCTTGCCACCATACTCTCCATTCCTCAATCCTATCGAGGAGTTTTTCTCTGCTTGGAGATGGAGAGTGTATGAACACCATGCGGAAAACCAGAGGGCTCTCATGACTGCAATGGACGCTGCCTGTGAGGACATAACAGGGGATCAGTGTAGAGGATGGCTCAGGCATGCACGGCGCTTCTTCCCGCGCTGTATCTCAAGAGACAACATCAGATGCGATGTGGATGAAAATCTGTGGCCGAACAGAGCACAGAGAATGGGTGGCCAGGAAGATGAGGACGGTGACCAGGAGAGAGAGGGGAGTGACCGTGACTAAACAAAATGTCTTCATTTGTGATTCTTTGTATTTACAATGCTGATTTGTTGATTTTTATCTTTTTTGTGGGTTTTTGTATTTTGTGTACACAGTATATTTTCCTTTTTTACGGTTCCCTACCTACTGTAATGTGTACAGTTTATGTTAGTTGAGAATAAAAATGAAAATTCCTCAGCAGAATGAGTGCAGTGTGTGTGTGTGGTGTGAAAATGTTATGCTTATAGTTAGAAATATGCCATGACAAAGCGTCTAAGCATTTTGACTTGCAGTACTTACACAATACCAAAGGGACAATGCATTTTGGAGGCACTGACTAGTTATATGAGAAGGGAATGTAGTTTTGACTGAAGGGTAAACTGTTTTGGGAGCTGTACAAACATTGCCAGGTGATCCATGTAGTTGTGCAGTACCATCCAAGTTATTTTGACAGAAGTACTGAATGAATCAAAATGTGCCAAAGCAATTGAGAAGGATCCATGCCATTTTTATGGTACTGACTATTTACATGGGAAAGGGATTTCATTTTGAAGCATGGATGAGTAGTTTTGGGAGACAAATTACATTTTGCTGGTTATCTGAAGTGTTGTGCAGAACTGCAAGTCTGTTTGGCCAAATTGCTTTATAGTTATGAGAATGTCATCTCAGTTTCAAGAAATGAGCCAAACCAATGGAGAAAAACTGTAATACTGTAACAAAGTTGTTGTTTTTTTGTGTACTTGTACTTGTTTTCAGTGCTTTTACTTGTACATGTGCACGGAGGTAATGACCTGGGACTTTTCACCAGTTAGAAGTGAAGACGCCTCTTGGATGAGAGGAGAAATGTTTTCAAGAAACTAAGCTAGTCCGGTTGCAGACGACGACCTTTAACTGCGAAGCTTCACGGCACTCCACTCGAGTTACAAAAGTCACACTAAGAACTATGAGAAAAAAATAACAACACACTCACTCGAGAGCATCTACAGCCATTTTGTTGCCAGGCAACACACCGTTGTGTTTACTACATTGTGCTAACTGTGCAGCTTTAATATGTGTGCTTGTGGCCATTGTGGAGATGATATTGGGTATGTTGTTTTATTAAAAATGGCATGGATCCTTCTCAATTGCTTTGGCACATTTTGATTCATTCAGTACTTCTGTCAAAATAACTTGGATGGTACTGCACAACTACATGGATCACCTGGCAATGTTTGTGCAGCTCCCAAAACAGTTTACCCTTCAGTCAAAACTACATTCCCTTCTCATATAACTAGTCAGTGCCTCCAAAATGCATTGTCCCTTTAGTATTGTGTAAGTACTGCAAGTCAAAATGCTTAGACGCTTTGTCATGGCATATTTCTAACTATAGGCATAACATTTTCACACCACACACACACTGCACTCATTCTGCCGAGGAATTTTCATTTTTATTCTCAACTAACGTAAACTGTACACATTACAGTAGGTAGGGAACCGTAAAAAAGGAAAATATACTGTGTACACAAAATACAAAAACCCACAAAAAAGAAAAAAAATCAACAAATCAGCACTGTAAATACAAAGAGTCACAAATGAAGACATTTTGTTTAGTCACGGTCACTCCCCTCTCTCTCCTGGTCACCATCCTCATCTTCCTGGCCATCCATTCTCTGTGTCTTCAATTCTATTATGAACTCTTGCTGTATTTTGTCCAATCTACAACAGTATTTCCTTTGTTATTCTACAGATATGAGCTGAATGCATGTAATACTGTGACTTCACATCGAGATACTGTAAGATTTTACTGTAGGACATGCACATGCACACACAGTCAAATAGTTGTCATTGCCTGAGTGCATACCTGTTTTCCCACCGAAAGATTTGAACGATGGAGGAAACTGTGGAGCGTGGCACATTAGGCGGTACTATAACATCTTCCAAAATATGTACTGCATTCTATTCCAGTTTCCTAACACTATTTTGACAATTGAGCAGACTATTCTGCATATGATGACTTATACGATGAAAATGTGCTGACATGTTTTGAGGACAATAACCATGACACTGAAAACCAACCAATTGGGATAGATCAGCAAGATACATTCATTTGAAAAATGTACTAAATGTTGGCTGATTGTGTTAACTGTAGGATACTTGTACATAGCTATTTGCAAGGATGTACTAAAGGCTTGACACATGTACAAAGCATTTGGAAATGTGATGAAAGCAATGATAAATGCCATTCTGTTGTGAGAAACTGCAAGATAGTTTGGGGATTTGTCCATGTTGTTATGAGAATGTCATCTCAGTTTCAAGAAATGAGCCAAACCAATGGAGAAAAACTGTAAAAGAAAATGATTGTTTTCCCTTCTGGTCAATGTGAACACATTCAATGTGTCAACAACAGTCAACGTGTCACACATTGTTGTACTGAAGTTTTCTATATTCACTTCATTTACATTTGATGTCATATATATTGTAGACCGCAATATATATTTTGAATTGTTACTCATGACTTTACAGATTTTACATAGAGACCTGTGACAAGTATATAAACATGAACCATTGTCGTCAATCTGTCTGCTATATTTCTATACAAGACATACTAGTACAAATACAAAGTAATAGTTATTGTACACATCAAGCAACTACAACAGTAAACAAGCTGCTTACACTTGAATGCATCGATAGATAGATAGATAGATAGATAGATAGATAGATAGATAGATAGATAGATAGATAGATAGATAGATAGATAGATAGATAGATAGATAGATAGATAGATAGATAGATAGATAGATAGATAGATAGATAGATAGATAGATAGATAGATAGATAGATAGATTAGAATAAAGTCCCTACCACAGCAATCCAGGTTCAATTCCAACCTGTAACCCTTTGCTGCATGTCACCCCCTTTATCTTCCTCCTTCCGCTGCCTTGTCAAATAAAGGTACATAAGAACCAAACAATATTTAACTTATACCTAATGCTTATTTATTTAATACTGCACTTAATACAACTAATAAAACAAAATGAATTTAGTGGACACAACAGACATTTGCATATGACATCACTGTTAGACTTTATGTTATTATAAATATGACCCTGACTCTATATAAAGTTGAACATTACAAATGTTGAATATCACAGTCTAACCCAGCTGTCTAATCCTTTCATATTCAACATTACAAATGTTGAATATCACAGTCTAACCCAGCTGTCTAATCCTTTCATTTCTTCTTCTCTTCTTCTCTTTCCTCTTTCTTCTTCACACTCTTCTTCCCCTCGTTGACAAACAAAGCTACAGGAATAATTTGCTTGATTCAGTCCCCCCCTCCTCCTCTTTCCTCTGCTTCTGCACTCTGCGCTGATTGTGATGTCTTCCTAAGCGCCCCCCCGCCGAGGGCACCAACACACTTTTATGAAAGATCCAGCATTTCCCTAAAAGCTAATCATGTTAGACATCAAAGAGTGAGGCTGCTGCCTTCATCAAGACACATCTGAAGACGCTGCCTGGTGCACTGCCACTGCTCCTCAGGATTAGGCCTCGCGTGAGTCTGTGCATAAGAATTAAGAGCGGAGAAAAGGGGTGGAAATGTATAACAGAGGGAGGGATGTGCCCAGATATTTAGAGAGGGAAGGGCTCACATCAACAAATTAAGAATCACAGCGACAGATTTAGTATACATGATGTGCATAGAGCATTGAATAGTTTAACAGTGTTATGTTACATTTTCTACATTTGGATAGAGAGAAAATAAACAGCAATTCTGACCCTGAGCACTGACAATAAGAAGCCTACCAAATCATATGTTCATTGTATCTGGGCTTATGGGTTTTAGTGCTCTCACTATTGTATAACTATTTATGGTGGCTGCAGGGTCTGCTGAAAACAAAACAAAATGCAACAACCGGGAGGGGAGAAGTTGAGCCAGATTTAAGTTTTGGAGAAACACAACCTGACAACAGATTGCACTGGCCAATCAGGTGATCAGACTGGGCAAACTGCTTCACAGGCAGTTTGAAGTGTCACTGAGACTCAGCTAAACTATGACTTGTTATGTTCTGGCTCGGATTATTTTTACGTATGTGTCTGAAAATAGTGACAGCAAGAAGTCTCCTTTGGTGTGTGAGTCTGGTTTGTCTGATTTGAATACGGATGTACAGTGCTGATGATGTTATGCTACTTCTTCCTCTGCTGGCGACACACATATTTAGGCACATCTCCACAGACTTATCGATCAGTCAGACACAGACTGACTTTTCTCTTCTTTGCTGACTGTTGCAACCCTGATATAAGCAGTTTAACGGTGCACAGCCTGGTGAAACAAAGCCAGTGTCCGGCCTTTGTTCAGCGACTATCTGAAAGTAAAGATACACTTGCTTTCTCTCTATTACCACCTCATCATGTTAAAGTGTTTCAGTATGTTTAACTGAAACTTAAAGTGATTGCAGTAGCATTTTAATAGAATTGGGACTTGTGTGTGAACTCCCCAGAGGTAGATAGATATTCTACATAAATAAGCTCTAACACACACACACACACACACTGACAAGCGTGCTCTCAGGGGACACTGTTCTGAATCCCATTAAAACGTCTGTGGTTATTATTGTCATTTGATTAGACTATATTTTGACACTTGCATAATATAATAAAGCTAACAGCACATTGTGTCCACAGCCCTCAGAGATAATGCTAAATGAGTTGAGGGACTATCTGACAGTCCTTGACACACCTTGTTTGCCTTGCATATGGTCAGTATTCATCAGGAGTGTGTCAATAAACACATTCCATTAATAGTCAGAGGACTTTTATTTCTAACACAAAGCCTTATAAACTGTCTGCACTGATAAAGGAAATGTTCTTAAATGAGCGGCTGCCTGTTTGAATCTACCTTTAACAGCGGGCTGCAAGTCGTTCTCACATACTATATGTTCACTATTTATTACAGCTCGGGTCTTATTTGTATAGTTTTGGTCATCGTTGTATCATTGTACTCACCAAAGTAGTCATTAAGCTTACTGAGATCCAAGAACGCGGTGACATTACTGCAACGAGCTAGGGTAATATAAAATGTTGATGGGTTACATGATCAAACAGTCTGTAAATATTAATGTTATTATGTTTTTCAGGGTTATCGAAACCACTTTATTTAGAGGTCATTCTAGAAGTGAAAACACCCAAATGTAAAAGACTTTTTCATCTCACAGGATGAAATTTACCCGACTGAACACAGCTGCGTAGAGAAATTTCTGAGATATTTCAGTCCGACTTTTCTACCCTTTTACTCCACAGCTTGGCAATGATAGTGTAAAGTCAAAACAAATTAGCTGTGAAGTGTCGGCCAAGTTGCTCATAGTTTAAAAGTAGTAGGTCACTTTACTGGGCAGTGGGCAGATGGTTCTGGGGTCAGCCCTGTCAGCCAGCTGGGGGTTGGCTGCTGCTGGAACCTTTCTGTGTGGAACTTTAGCTTCTCCACCAAAGTACTCATGAATGACTACGCCTAGATTGAGAATTGTGGTTGTGCATGCTGCTGTATGCTGTTCTGCCTGACACCTCCTGCCAATACTATTGATATTATTACTAATATTATTATTAGCATTTTATTGCTACAATTAATTATAGTTTTAGTATAATTATAGTTGTGATTATCATTATTATTATTACTGCTTGATTTGAAAACTGAATTAAATAAAATATTATTAGCAGTGTAGTTCTATTACTTTGTTTATGCTAAAAGTATGTTATATAATATAATGCATGTAACACAGAGTAAGGTGTGTCTAAAGTTGTTTTTGTCATTATACAGAACACTTTATCCTAAAGGTATAAAACCTTCAGCCTGCAGAATCCCTTAAGACTAAAGATACTGCCACAAATGTCTTCCTGACAACCTGTCAGCAGCTTAAAAAGTATTTAAAGTGATCACCAGACAAATCAAGAGTTTGATTACAAGTCACTTTACAAGTCATTTTATTTTGTATCAGTCACTTCATCATGACTCCAGAGGCAGTCAAATTGCTCCTTACAGTGAGTGAAACAGTATATCTGACAGTATAGAAAGTATCATCAGCTCAGCGTCGGGTAAATACATTTCTAGCATCAATACTGAGCTCGATCTTTTTTCTTCCTCATTTGTATTTCCTCCACGTCTTTCATAATAGCCTAGATATGTGTGTATGACAGGACTTTAATTGCCTGAGTTAACAAGGTGAGCTCTACACGGCCACCTTTGTGTAGTGCAAATCATAGCAGGGATATTCAAATCCAATCCCCTGTAAACTATTCACCCAAATGGGAAGTGCAAGAGCATAAATCCAGGCAATAACAGCAATATGTGGCGGGATCTAAAGTGGTAAATGCTTAAATGATGTTCTAACGCTGAGCGAGTGACTTCATTGGGGTGAGGTGACCCCACTCTTCAGAGACAGAGGGGAAAAGAGAGGGAAGGAGAAAGGAGGAAAAATGATTGGGGGAAGCAGGAGGATTTATAGTGTCATACAGAGGCAGGGATGGAAATGGGAGAAGAAAACTACTTCCATGGATATTTATAAAAGCTTAATTCTATCAATTGAAATGTTCCAAAATAAATGTAAAGAATTTTACACCTCAACTTGGATGGAATTTAATTTCCTTTCCCACTTTAGTGCACGGACATATTTTAAGCACAACTCCATCGCTTTGTTTTGGATGTTGGCCTTAGGTCTAAAGCTCATTCTAGACTAAATTTAAGAAACAGGTGTTCATAGCCAAACATGGTATCCCAGATGTTGAGCTTTGAAATTCAAATCTTAAATCTGAATTAGACTGAGCCAATTTGAACTTTAAAGCTTGTTGCAGTTGATGAATACAGTTTTTGAATACCTGAAACTTAACTTACTCTATTTTTTTATCTGAATTTAAAAACCCTTAAAAAAAACCCTGTACATTCTGTATATTAGTGGAAATAAAGGTGTTCATATTGCACAACATGAAATTATTAACTTTGATCACATCATAATAATATTTCAATGTTATAAAATCAAATTTAGGAATTCAGTAGCACTTAAATTTAACAGTTACACAATTAATTGCAAGGGACTTAAGCCCTATGGCCATTATTGACTTCCACAGACTTGTCTTTGCTTTGAAGTATAACATCTGGACAGCTTTGGACTGGATGGATTGCCATGAACTCAGATCACTTTAAATCACTTTGTGAACCTCTTTTTTATCTTTGACCATGTTGTTCTAGACTTTCCATCCATCCATTCATTTTATACTGCTTATCCGGGGTCGGGGAATGCCCTTCCTCTTAGCAGGAGGGACTATATAACTCAGGCTGAGTCCAGCCATTCTTTTATCTGCAATCTCATTCTTTCGGTCACTACCCAAAGCACATGACCATAGGTGAGGGTTGGAATGTAGATTGTACAACGTGTGCAGTACTGCAGACACCGCACCAAACTGCCCGTCCATCTCACAAAACCCCTGAAAAACTATTATAGTTATGATATGTCACACATCCACAAAAGTTCAAAAATCAATTCATTCATGTATAAAAACATAGAATTCATAGTACCCGCACCCTAACCTACCAACACTGCAGCTGTCCCTGCATCACCATCCTATATTTAAAGTACAGACAGAGGTTCAGACTGGGCAAAGTAAAACCAGCTTTTCTTGTAGTGTATTGGAAAAGCCTGATTGTGTAAACACACCGACTGATGTTATATCAGCTGTATTGTAACCTGGCCCTGAGCAGCGAAGCCCGCTGGGAATCTGACACAGCCTGGAGACCTGCAGATGGTGACACTGCAGGGCGGTGTCTTAAATGGACTGTCAGCCCCGGCTACTTCTTTTCTCCAGGTAAGAGCTCTGAAAAGTGCTGTTGCTTACTCTTTAGCAGCGCTCAATCGGTTACCTACTGTGTGCAACAGGACTTACTTTTCCCTTTCTGTTCAGTCCTGTCCAATCACAGCTGATAACACTGTGATGCAGCTTTGCAAAGCATGGATTCCGACCTGTTCTCCTGAGTCATATATTGCTTTTACTGACTTAAATTGGAAGTATTCAGAGTTGAGTTGCTTTTTCAGATTTGCAGTTTACTTTTCATTTTCAATTTTGTACACAGGCTTGTACCTGTCACTTTTTATCAGAGACCCAGATATGTTCAGTCTAACACAACCTGGTACTGATTCAACATAGATTCCATGTCCAGCCAAGAGGTCAGTGTTCCACCTCACGTGCATATGCCAAAATTAACAAGACTTTTACTTGTGCTGAAAATAACTCCCATTAGCTGTTTTTCAGAACCTTTCCACCTCTACCACGGCCATCTGTATTTGTTATGAACTCTGTTTTTTCCCTCAATGAACAAGTACTTGCTGAACACAGAAAAACCCAAATACAAAAGATTTTGCTTTCCTTCCATTCATCAACCTGTCCACCTGTTTATTTATCTTTCATTGAGGGCTGTCTGTTATAACCATGAAAATAGAGTTCTTGAGGTTAAATCACTGCTTTTCATAAGTTTTTTTTTTTTTTTTTTTTTGCAATATTCAAAGTCGATCCTTCCAGCCACTCAAAACTCAAGTAGATGTACCATTTTTTTAATTGTTGGCACCACTAACCAAGCACTTAAACTGAAAGGAAGTAGAACCAGCAGCAGCAGGAAGAAATGCTCATTATTCATTAGGGTTGAGTCCACTGCTGGTTGTTTTGTTGTTGTTTTTTTATCATTGTATTAACCATGGTTCATCAATAGAGTAGTTCAGTGCCACAGAATACCAACAAAGCCAAAGAACGTGTGAGATGAACAAAAGCTAGAGTGAGAATATTTTCACATCTAACACAGTCGATTTAAGGCTTCTTTTGACCAAATTTGGGCTATTAGGGTTAACAGTGGAAACACCAACCAAGATGTTTTTAGGTGGTTTTATTTTGGGTACTGTCTAAAACTTGGTTCTGACTCAAACTGGGAATGAACTGTAGTAGTTCATATTTGGTGTCTTAACCTTAAATATTGATTAGACATGGGGGAATAATTCATTTTTACCTCTGCATTTTGGCCAAAATGCCTGAAATAAAACTGCATGTACCCAGAGGGCACCTGCATCACTTATGGTGGACAACAGGACTGCTGTTTCCTTGATTTCTTTTTCTGAGAGCTTTGACTGTCCTCAGAGTGGGGACTTTTACAGACCGCTGACTGATGTACTGTCCAGCAAGAGACATCCCATACTGCAACAGCATCTAAAATTCAGTTTACGCAATACAGGTGACCTTGAAGAAGCTCTCTCTGCGTGCATGTATTTAAAATGACACTGTCCCAAACCCACGTCTCACCCCATGTCCATCAGCTTTAGCGTGCATTCGCACAGGATCAGGTGCTGCGGCCAGTGGTAGCATGGCTGTGCGGTGGTGGGGTGGTGAGGGGAGCTGAGGATAGGTTGCTGTGTGATTTATGCTTTGGAGCTGTCCAGGAACAAATAAATGCAATGAATCTGAATATTATATAAAAATAATGTATGTCTGCAGGTTTCTAAATGTAAGAATATTTAAATATATTCACAATATAATCACAATCGTCTGCACTGCTAAGCCCAGAATATAGTGATGATGATATTTTCTTCTGGATATGAAAACTTTAAATAAAACAACAGGAAACGTGGACTTTTAAGGACAAACATTTTTGTCTTGCTGGCAATAATCACATATTATATATCAAGTATTTTTTAATTACTGTTCAATTCCAGTCACCTCTACAATGCTGGTTCCAAATCCAGAGGATAAATCTTCTCCATTTTGACCTTCTATGGCTCTCCATTTATTCTCTCTGTTCAGTAGAGATAATGTCTTCCCATCAGATGTGGACATTTGTGTCAAAGAGACATAACAGTGAAACAACAGATCAAATGAAATCAATGATTATCCTCTTCATCATCTTTCATACCAGTCACTATACATTTATTATTTTTGTGTAAAGCATCTCAGCAGTGATATTACTGCAACACGTGGGAGCTGGTTGAACTTTGCCTACGTGTGACTCATACAGCAAGAAGAAAAAGTTTAAGAATGCGTGATGAAAAGAAATGAAAAAAGAGTTTAGTTTTCTACTGATCCAAGTCAGAGTGTATTTTGTTATGTTGGTCATATGGAGGTCTATTTGTTGTATTTGCACTGCGCACATAGCAGAACAAAGCTTTAATTCATGTAGTTTTCACGAGGTTATGCTTTGTTTGATGTTGGTTCAGATTATCTTTTCCAGCAGTGGTAGTGGTTTCAGCATTATGTATGATTAGGTCCATTCCAAACCACAATGCATCAGTGTTTCTGTTGGCTGACTGAGCACACATTTGACCACAAAAACGGGTTCAGGATTATACCTAAACATAAAACCCATGCTTGTATTTGTCGTTTATATGGTCTTCAATAGAGGTGAATGGTAGGCTGAGTGAGTACACATTACACATAAAGGTTTAGTATAACCAGGCTCAGAGACCAGGCAGGTTAAGTTAAAAGTTCTTACTTAAGGTTTCAAACAGACGAGTACAATGGAAGAGGAAACACAGATAAACTTACCCAGTTAGCATTTGGACAAAGGGGCAGAGGTCCAAAAAGCAGGCAAGTATAAAAGTTGGAACACTATGTAACAAGCACATTAGATGAACTGGACTGAATAGATTAGATTGAATGGGAATGAGCATATATGATACTAAAAGGGTGATAGAGATGTGGGGAAAGGTACGCAGGTAGGGGTCAGAGGTCAGGCGATTGAATCAGACATCAGACTGATGTGAAGAACTTACCTTTTGTCCTTTTGTAGTAGGAGACAGGCAGAATCTTGCTGTGAGTCTTTTGTTTTACACGAGTAGTTTTGGTTGAACTTGCCAGAGATTCTGTTTTATTAATGTCGGGTTACCCACACAGCTGTGTAATATTAGATGTTAAAGTAATACTAAAGAAAACCTGCTGTTCATGGTGCATGTTTGTCTGATTTGTTACATGGTAGTGATGTGCAGCTGAATGAACTTCAGAGTACAGACCTTTGTGAAGATAAATGTGAAAATGGTGAAAATCTGAAATAGGACCTGACATTTCAACACACCTCTCTGAATATTTCAAAAGGAATATTCTGGTACCTCAATAGGTTTCACTGCCCGTACTTTGACTTTTAATCACATACCCATTTTTCCACCTCACACACCATTTCTCATTCCACTAATTGACATCTCTAATCATTGTTTCACTCCAGATAGCTGTTATTTCTGATAATTAATGTCATTGTCGCCATGTTTGATTTTAAATATTTGAATGGATGATTTGAATATTAAGTGCCTCTCCCCCATGTCTCCGTCGGGGCAGAGCCGATAAAGAGCCATGTCTAATTGGTCTGTAACGTCGACAGTTAAAGCAATTAAGATGACAGGTAAGAGTGTTTAAAGGGACTTGTACCTTGTAACCCCCACCCATCTTCATTGACAGCTCCCTCTCTGGCCTCTGCTCCACCTCTGCCCACCTCAGCACCACTTTTCCTCTTTTTTCCCTGCACTCATCACTACCAGTTTGGCAATTTAACTGGGAAATGGGAAGCCATGACTGCCATTCTGTGTTACTAGGCATGAAACAATTTGGTGATCTCCAGGGATTTTAAATTCCAACTTTACTGACTTATTTGAGAAATGTGAGGAAGCTCTTTATGATGTATTGATTTGTCTGTATGCATGGACTGTATAATATATCAGCGCTGAATTTCAAACTTTCCTGATCAGTGCCTTTTCACAGAGTCGGTATACATAACAAGTATTTGTTGGATGGTCATAAACTCCCACACATCTTTCTGACATCAGAACTGTTGGGCAATTTGTGGGGCTTTCCAAAACAGACAATCCATCATTTCATGTTCATGCACTGATTGGTCAGTGGTGTGAAGTTGAGACAGTAGGCTGGGTTTGAACATCTCTCTCAAGCTTTTGTGTGAAGTGTAACATTCAGATTTTTTTCCAGGAGAGACTGAAAATGTGCACATGGTGTCTCGCTCCTCTCTATGACAACATCCCAGCTTCCAGTGTGGCCCCTTCATACCAGCTGTTTATTTTGCTATCTAATGTACTACTTTTTTTTACTAATATAACATTGATATAGCATTTGAAGAGAAGTCATCCCGGGAGTTTCTTTGCTCTCTCGTCTAGCAGGTTCTCGTGGCTGCTGCTGTGATCCTGCATGACACTACACATATTTTTACCGTCATTATTGCTACCATATCTGCTACTGTAATCATTTTATCATTCATTGTAATTCATTGTCATTTTGTCAGTCATTATAATTGTACGATATGTTTGTGTTGATTGTCCTGTACACGTGACATCCATTGCACGTCTGTCCTTCCTGGGAGAGGGATCCCTCCTCTGTGGCTCTTCCTGAGGTTTCTTCTACATTTTTTCCCTGTTAAAGGTTTTTGTGGGCAAGTTTTTCCTCACTGGAACCGAGGGTCTAAGGACAGAGGGTGTCACTTCCTGTACAGATTGTAAAGCCCTCTGAGGCAAATGTACTTTGCGACTTTGGGCTATACAAATAAAATTTAATTTAATTTGGTCATCGCTCTACCTGTGATTGAACTACATACTGTAAGCTAACTTATGTAAGCTTGCTGTTGATGCAACCTTGCTCACCACTTAATCTACTGAATTGACAAACATTTCCCATTCAACACTGATAATGTAACTAGGTGAGATACCATCCATCCTAGGTCTGCTCCAACATCTTCTTTCAGTTGAGTGTCCTCCACAGGGAGGCCTCTAGGAGGCACCCTGATCCATTGCTGAACCACCCTAACTGTCTCCTTTCAATGTGAAGAAGAAGTGATTCTCCTCCAAACTTCTTTCACATCTTTCATGTCTCTTCTCTGCCCAGGTGTGGGCCCAGCCACCCTTTAAAGCAAATCCTTTTTGACTTTTGTATCAGCAATCCCATTCTTACACTGCCACTATTTAAATCTTATGACCACAGAAGAGGGTTGGAACATAAATCGACTTCAAAATCAAGAGCTTCACCTACAGCTCCCTCATCAACACAACAGTCTGGTACAACGGTGGCATTTATGTTGATGCTGCAACAATCCCCTGATCTTATGCTCCATCTTACCCTATTTCACTCTAATCATTTCTAATAAAGAAATCATGGAACGAAGGACACTGCACTGGGGAGTTTAATTATCTCACCCTAATTTTTTTTTTTCCTTTAAGATTTTGTCGAGTGGGTTGAATGCGGATTTTCATAGCAAGGGTGAATCAGTTTTAGCGGTTATGACGGCACTCCAGTCACCAAAATAACTGCAGACGTCAAAATATGGAAGCATCGATGCAATTTCTTCTGCTCCTGGTACAGATTTTGGTACAGAAGAGAAAATGCATGTGAAGAGTAAATTATTATCTGCCCCTGGCTATCTCAACGTCTTACTAAAGGCTCACGTCCCGACCAAGGAGTTACGCTCCGCTCATTCAAACCGTCTAGTTGTACCCTCGCCTCTCGCAAAGCGAGGTCACTCTAAACTCTTCTCTGTGGTCGTCCCCAAAATGGTGGAATGACCTACCAACGGCTGCAAGAACAGCAACATCCCTTTCTACCTTAAAAAAAACTTGTAAAAACCTTTCTCTTTCGAAAATGCTTCCCTGCCTAACAAAACTAACAACTACTCTGTGCTCCTTTACACCTCTTTCAGCTTATGTCCTCCTCTGTAAGTGGCTTTGGATAAAAGCGTCTGCTAAATGCAATGTAATGTAATGTAATGTAATGTAATGTAATGTAATATTACTTATACTCTTCATTATAAACATCTGTCACAGTTTACATATACACTTTCTTTTTCATTTAACTTTTGAATGGAATGAAGCAAGAAAGACTGAGGCTGCAGCTGCATTAGCTGTGCCAGAGGATATGGCAGCCAGGGATCATCCAGAACCTGAACCCTTGAGATCTCTAGTGCTTTTGCCTAGTTGCTCTGTCACTGACGCCGTTGCTTTGCATGCAAGTTTTACTTTCCTGGACAGAGGTGGGTTGGTGACTGTCTTTAGGATTCTCAAGTTAAACTGGGAAAAGCAACCAAGACCAGTAGTGCAGAGTGAGCAGATGACTACAAAGTGTGTATTTTTTTGTCACCTAACATCTTGTTTTGGTCAACAAAGTAATGACATTGTGCTCCCACTGTAGCTCGCTATAGGCATTGCCAGCATGACTCTGCTTTCTCAGCCTGACCTAAATTCCACTGGGCACAGCTGGGATGTGTTCTAGACAATGCTTGTGATTTCACCAGAAGCACCCAGAGTATGCCTCAGATTTTAATGTCTTTGGTGACTGTGACTTGTACTAACAAAAAAGACAAAGAGAGGCGTGTGAAGCACCACACGATATCATTGCATCAGTTTTATAACAGAGACTGGGGATATTTTTCCATATGCCAGCTGTTTGTTAATCACAAGATCTTATTAGGTTAGGACTTTAAAATTTAGGGAAATATCATTATTACAAATCAAAGGTTTTATTTTCTACGTGATTATGAAGTGAGGAAAACCACAACACAAAGGGAACATAGAGAAGTGGTGTGGATGTTCGAATGAGGACAAATAAACACAATGAGAGAGGGAAACGAAGCAAGGCAGAGCAATCATTTAAATGAAAGCCCCTCGGAGGTGTGTGCTTTATTGAATTCACCATTTTTTTCTATTGCTACCTCATCTGCTGCGGCAATAATAGAGAGAATGTTTTAGTTGATTAGCTACCTGCCGTGCGATGGCGATACATAATGCGGAGGAATACACTCATCAAAACAATCAAAATGGAACTGATTATTAGAAAGGAAATACAGAGGAGGATAAGAGAAGGGGATTCAGTGAAGGAGGATGGAAGAGAGAAAAAGGGTTGACCAGATGAGGTTTTGCTGGAAAACACCAGGAGGATATTTATTTGTTTCTCAGCAGCGGGGATAAACAGAAGCAGAGGTAGAGAGAGAAAAAGAAATGAAGGAGGAATTACTGGGAATACAGAGAAACGAGTGGAAAAATAAAACAGGGGGAGAACAGCAGGTCTTTGTAGTTCTGTACTGGTGGCTCTTCTCCCTCTGTGTTGCCTGGCTGAATTGCGGTGACCTAGAGCGATTCTTGAACAAATAAGATTGCCTTTGTGTGTGCATTATTTTCTGTTGACATTTGCTAAGCGCTAGAGCTCCTGGCCATGGGAGATAGATGAGGGCCCTAAAATGTCTCTGTATCTGCCAGGGCCTTTCATGTTACCTTGAGAGCAGCGGTTATGTGAATGTGTGTGTGTGTGTGTCTGGGAAAGAGAGTAGAACGACAAGAGAGAGAAAAAGCAATGTGATTGCCGTTCAGTAGAAATCCACTGGAGCTTTGTTTCTGACAGCTGAAGGTAAAGGTTACTGCGTTGCTTTTCTCCCACTGCTGTTGTCTGCTGTTTCGCTGGGAAATAGGCATAAAAATACTATATTATTCTTGGTGGCAGCCCGTTGAAAATGCCCTCACACTAACTTCTATTTATGGGCTAGATAATAGATCTTACACGGGATCTCTTATGCATTCATGCATACCAGAAGAGTTTGGTGTAAAATCAAAAAACAAACTCCATTGTCCATCTTGGCTCTGATGTGTTTAGATGCCACAGTCTGCAAGAGGGATGTGAAATGCTCAGTCAACATAGCTTAACAGACAGCTTAACAGGCATACAGACTTATCAACCTAGAAGAACATCAGGGGCACCACCTGTCACTTATCGGCAAGAATCGTCATTTGCATTATGCCTATAGAGCCACTGAGTTTTTGAAGTTGAGGGGAGAAGGTCAGTGGGGTCTGGGATGAAAAGGCCTGAGTATTGTTGTAATATACTCTTGCAACAGAAAGTCACTTACCAACATGCTGCTGCTAATTTCTGCCAGAAGAGCTCAAAGAGCAGTCCTCTTCCTGGACTGTCAGCTTAGAGTACTCGGGGAGTGTTGGAGTTTCCAGGCCAGAATTGGTGACAAGTCTCTGTGGGTTTAGAGATAAGGAGATATCTTTGTTAATGTATATAGAAAAGAAAAGTAGATTCCATATTCTTTTAATCTAAAAACAGCCTTCTAGAAGAACCATACACACCGTGTGTTTTTGTGTTTCAGCCCATCCCCCACTACAAGACAGACAGATTCAATATCTGCTTCAGTGGAGGCCAGGAATGATTTATTGTCAAAAAAAATAAATTGGTCAACGCTTAATGTCAACTGATGATTAACCAACTGGTGGGTGCCTGTATGTGGTCACATAGGCAAGGTGGTTTTCTCATCTCTTTTTTTAATATGAATGTGCATCAAGGTTGTGTGCATATGCTGTGTTGTTTTGTAGATATGTTATGTATATCACCTCTCCTCTATCACCTATCCTTAATCTATCTTGGGTCATAGATATGGCTGCTCAGTGGTGCCTTAGTGACATCACCAGTTTGGTTGCTCTCCTGCAACATTTGTGAATTTATGATGGTTTTTTTTAAAGAACAGAATGGTCTAAATGGATGCAGCAGAATCAAATGTATCCTCCTTATTCAAGAGATTTGAGGTGTGTTATGCTATTAGCAGCTAATGTTGCCTGAAGTTGGCTGCAGAGGTTCCTCTCCTCTTTAACTCCACTTGCAGCATTCTGCCTCAAAGTGTGCAAGTGGAAGGCCAGAGGAGGGTGGAACTCTGGGAATAACATGAAACTCCTCTACTGTTGAACTGATGTGTGTCTGCATCCGTCCACAAAGAAACAAAGTGGTAACACAGTGGAACCTAGAGAACTATACTAAGTTTGATATCTTTACAACAATATTCATCTTAAATACAGTATTTAAGTGTGATGCAAATTCTCTTGAAGTATTCAAATAATGGTCAAGTCAAGTCTACAATTTGTAGCTTGAAAAATGAAACATAGCTGTAAATCCTTCCAGAAGCACCAACCTCTGTGGACCAGCCCAGACAATATCCAGGTGTGATGGTACGTTTCTTAGCAAACTTCATTTAAAAACAGGACAACAATTATCTCATCTCTAAATGAAGGCTTGGACTAATACAAGATGGAAAGCAGTGGATTGATATCGACTATATTGATAATGATTAAATATTGACTTTAAAATGTTGATTAGTTAGGCATACTGGGCAATAAGGATGCACTTCTCTCAGTAAATAATAGCCAAGTATTCAGCCAGGTCATTATAAAAGCAGCATTTTCTATGTGAAAATGTCTAATATTATGAGAACTGGACTAATTACCAGGCAGCGGACCCAAAGATTAGCACAACGATCTGATTGTGATCAGCTGTAGTTTTGCACACTGCCAACAGATTAGTGTCTTGGTGCTCAGATCAGAGGGTTGTCTCACTTTCTTATATTTTATTATTGTTTGACAGATGATGTCAATCAGATTTTGTGGGTGTGCACACATGCACATGAAAAAGAACCCTCACAGAGAAGACATCCCACTGTAGCTGTATAGTCATTCAGCACTGTGTATTTGCAGTGATCTACCTTTAACCTACTTCCAGCCTCCCTCTCAGTAATTAGTGTTGTGTCAGCCTGGTAAATGGTATTAATGGGACAGCATTATTAGAGGTAAGAAGCAGCTGCAGTGCAGTGGGACAGCAGAGGAATCCAGCTGACTCTGTCTTTTTACTCTTACATTTTCTCTTTTGCTTCACCCTCTCCCGTCTCTTTCCCCAAGGCTTTGCCTCTTCCTCCACTTATTGTTTTTACTCATCCCATCCTTCCTCCATTCATCCAGCCTTTTCTCTCTCTTCTCTTTGTTGCACTTGTCCAAAGAATGATATGTTCATTCATTCATTACTTTCACACCTCTAACAGCTCGCTAACATCCGTCACCACCATCCGTCTTCCCGCTTCTCTTTATCCTCTCTTACTCCCCACCCTCCAGTTTTCCCCCCACCTCTGAAACACACACACACACACACACACACACACACACACACACACACACACACACACACACACACACACACACACACAAACAAACACACACACACACACACACACACACACACACACACACACACGCTCCTGTTGTCTCATTATAAGGCAGCACATCCATTTTGTCTGAGCATGAATATCTAATTGGCTTGCCTTCTCAATTCACCCAATTCATCATGTTATATTGGGCTGTTAGTGGTAACCAATATGCCAGCCTCCATCAGCCCTATATAACCATTAGTGCTTCAGCTAGTGTTGTCATGTAGCATCATTGGAGGTGGTGAATTATCATGGAAAGAACTTTGGATTTCCAGACTTTATTTTCAAGCTATTTAGAAAAAGCTTAGATCTTCTTGGATCTGAGGAAATTCTTTAAAACTATAATCCAGCCACTGCATCTAAAAATCATGCATTGCATTTGTGACAAAAATTAGTGTTAGACATTAAGTGATCTCCATGATAGATGTCATGAAGATTACACATGTATTGTTATTATTATTATTATTATTATTATTATTATTAGTAGTAGTAGTAGTAGTAGTACTGTAGTAGTAGTAATGGTAGTAGTAGTATACATGTTTTAGAATGGAACCACCTAACGTGAACATGATTCATAATGATGAGTGAAAGACATCCATCTATTTGTTTTCTGTTTTCTGTTTGCAGTGACATGCTTGTCTACAACTGTTCCTGTGGTACCATGATGTGTCTCTTGGTCAGATGATGAGTGTAATCACTACAGATTGTTGGTGGTCTGCCTCAGGCTCTCCTCCCAGTTGGATTACTCTACATGGGGGCATCCAGGAGGCCTCCTGATCAGATCACCGAGCCACTTCAGTGGCTCCTTTCAATATGAAGGAGCAGCAGTTTATTCAGAACTACTTCCTGAACCCTGAGGTGAACCCTGTTTTGGCTCAGACTTTCCTCCTTTTTTTTTCACCACAAAAGTCCAAGGTAGCTTCCTCATTATTGCTGATATGGCACCAGTCTGCCTGTTGATCTTGTGTGCCATCTTACCCCCACTCATAAACAAGACCCAGAGACATTTATTCTATAACTTGAGGCCGTGACTCACTCCCAACTCGAAAGGGCACTTCCACCATGAGAGTACTCTAGTACCCTGAGCCTCATACTTGGAGCAAAAGACAGTGACTCAAAATATCCATTAACAGTTATTATCAGCTTCCATTTAGAAACAAAGCTTCAGTCATATTAGTCTTGCCCCTGCGACAACTTCATTTCACCTGTAAAGATGAGCGGATTGACTTGGCAGATTTTATTGTCATTGTTCTGCTTTAGATCTCTCTGTCATGTAACTGGATATATTTCAGATCACATTTCTTCTTGGCTCAAGAATCCAGCATGCATATAATATATGTGATATATTTAGATTGATTGGACATCAAGACATTTGAGTTGAATGTTGACTCTGTATGTAACTGAGTTCTTATTTTGTATGTTTTTGTAATCTAACATACTACACATAGGCACCTAAAACACTTTCTTTAAGGTTAGGGAAAAATCATTGTTATGTCAAGTAAACCAAGCAGCAACCTCCGCTGTGAAATGCAGAAGTGCAGAAGTGCCAAAAACTGAAGTTCCTTAAACTTCCTGCCACTTCAGGCTGGTTACGGAAAATGTCTCCATAAGTCTTAATGTTCAAATGTCCAACTTCACAGCAGAAATGCAGCGTTTCTTTTTTATTTGCAGCGGCGTTTCTTTTATTTGCAGCGCTGTTTATTTTTGTTTGCAGCGTTTCTTTTATTTGCAGCGCTGTTTCTTTTTGTTTGCAGCGTTTCTTTTATTTGCAGCATTGAGGGTTCCCGGCCATCGTAGGATGGAGCATGAAGCCTGATAACACACCACTGCTGGACTCACCATTCCCCACTGTTATTGGTTGTGATAGATATCAATATGAGCAGATAGAAATCAGTCATTTAACTGGCCATACAGATGAAACTGTGGCAAAGAACAGTCACTTATGACTGTATTATTACATACTGGGAAAAAAACAAACAAAAATAAAAGAGGCCTATTTCTGTTTTTCACATCAAGGCTTTCTGCCTGTGTTTCATTAATGTGCTATAAAGCACCCAATATTGTTTGCGAAAGCCTATATTTAAATAGCGCATGTATGCAATAAATCCAGTAGCTTGTAGAGAAATATTAATAATAATTGTGCCTCATTTCTTAAGTGTCTCGCTCTTTTTTTCTTTTTCGACACATTCGCCTCCCCCATGTGTTATTTCTCCTTTGGAGAAAAGGAAAATCACTGAGTTTAAAAGTGAGTAAAAGTGTCTCTTTTCTGTGCCACAGCCTCATGCATGCCTGTTAATTTACCGTGCGGGGAAACATTATGGGGCCATTAGAGGCTCTTAAATTGGATTCAAGCAGGAAAGTCATTATCATCCACATAAGGAAGATTTCAATTGAGAGTGCTTCATCTGATATTTGATATAACTACCATATTAGAGAGAAATGTTGGATTGGATTCTCGGGCAAAGATAATTCTCTGCAGCGTTGCAGGACTAACTTGATTTCACTTTAATAACAGTTGTGGATTCATTCACATCTTATTTCCCTGCTGAAAATGTGCCTATATATTTGTGTCCTTTAAGCAAAGAAATCAGTGTAGCTCAATAATATCTTCATCATTCTATTTATTTCCTGATGATATCTTGAGCAGAAATTCCTTGAACTTGACTGCAGTTTAAGAATAT
Source organism: Collichthys lucidus (assembly GCA_004119915.2). Lineage (NCBI taxonomy): Eukaryota > Metazoa > Chordata > Actinopteri > Sciaenidae > Collichthys > Collichthys lucidus. The sequence continues at coordinate 28,538,587 of CM014096.1, read as the reverse complement.
AGTATGTCGTATTAGTAATATTCTCTTTGAATCACTCCTACTTATAGCTCACTTTTGTCAAACTATGTTGACCTCTTTGCTGCCCATCTTTTAAGAAATAGTTACATGACACATACATAGACCAACTAGCCTGGTGCATTAGAATATTGTTTGTTTTAGGTTAGGTTAGGTAGGTTACAAGCTGGAACAACTGGTTTTCATACTGACAAAGAACTATTTAGTTCTCCTCAGGTTGTCAGTGATAGATTTTGGTCTCTTACAGGGGTGCAACTTTTTCCACAGGTAAGGACCATGGGCCAAAAACCCAATTCCTATTGTATAGTGTTGTATTGTCAAGAGCAAAATGGTACTCCAAAGTTCCCTTAATTGACCGACTTCCTTTTTTCTTTCACTAGAAATATCTGATAGGCTAAATCAGTGTTACTCAAAGTGCGAGCGACCTCAAGTGGTCCGTGAGAGGATCTCTTAAAATATTCGAATTTCCCACACAAGTTTGTGGAGTCCTACCTAGGGATACTCAAGATATATCGCGGCTTGTTCTACGTGAGATGTATGAAATGACTATATCGCGACCATCGAGTACTTGTCACGTAAATGTTTTAAGCCGTCGGCATTTAATTCTCCGGGGATTCGCCTGTCACTCACTCCTGCTGCTCACAGCACGCGGCACACTGCCCCGCCCACCCAGAAACATCCCCTGCGCGCATGCGTACTTTCTGTATCAAGTGAGGAGAGGTGAAGCCAAGAGTCCAAGTGAGGTAATTGAAGATGGAGACGGACGACTTGGTTCTGAAGAAAAACAGCTGCGGTCACGCCGTCTCTCGTTTTCGCGTGGTCACGTCAGCTGCTCCAATATTTTCAAGTGCGCCCTTACTGCCGACTTTATGGCAGACACTTTTAAAAAACTGGAAAGTCAGCGCTAGCTTACTGCAGCGTGTGGACACTTTCGGTTTTCAAAATAAAACGTGGGTGTTAAATGTATTAAACGTTTATTTATAAAATATGAAGAATGGTTAAAATTTGATTTAAAAAAGTGTCTCATATGCCAGGTATGATTCTGCACTGCTTCAATGCTCATATGTACATTATGAAATATATTAAAAATTCATAAAAAATATGACAAGTGTTAAAATGCTATAAAAAAGAGTGTGTGTCGTATAGCAGGTGTAGCTCGACTGTTCTACACTGATTTTGAGCCAATAGGTCACAGGACCTGGAAGCTATTGAGCTTTAAAGCTCATATTTACATCATGAAATGTATTAAAAATTCATAAAAAATATGACAAGTGTTAAAATGCTATAAAAGAGGTGTGTCTCACAGCAAGTGTAAATCTACTGTTCTACGTTGATTCTGAGCAATTACAATGCTATCATGGAAATAATGACAATATTTATTAGAAATAAACAATACAAAACAACAAGAACAAAAATATTGAAATATATATCGTGTATCGCGTTATAGCTTAAAAATATTGAGATATTGGTTACAGGCCATATCAGCCCTAGTCCTACCTAACATTATTTGAAGTGTAAAGCGAATTTGTTCTCTGAACAAAAATGCAGACAAATATTTTTTTAAATATGTATAATGGATATATGAAGATAAATCTGAATTAGCAGTGCCCAAATTGTTGCCTAAGCAGCCACGGCGTCTCCTATAGACAAAATCATTCCGCTGTCACGTCAGTAAGTAAGGAAAAGAAAGCAAGGAAAAGAGCAGCAAAAGCTGTGAACTTTAACTAAAACAAGGCACGGAGAGGATGGGAAACAATGATGGATAGGTGGCTGAAGACGGGGTCAGGTGGTCCCTGAAAATTTTTTTTTTGACAAAGTGGTCCTTGGTCTGAAAAAGTTTGAGAAACACTGGGCTAAATCAAACCTTATGGCCTTATTAGCCCATGGGCTCTATGTGACAAGGTAATACAAGCATGCATAATATTATAATCTTGTTACATTTCCCAGTAACAAGTAATTTTATGTTCAACATTATTAATAAAAGTTTCTAAAAAATAAATAAATGAATATCACAGACTCTATAGTTGACCTCTGTGGTCCATGCTGTCCCACCCCAGCCATCACTAACCCATTCCTGGTCCTCCTGCAGTTTGCCTACAGAGCCAACAGGTCTGCAGTGAGATTGTGACAGGAAGGTCATGAAAGACCCCAAAGATCAGTCCTTCACCCTGTAGTCTGCCCAGCTCCAGTTTAGGTCTCCTACAGGTGGGATATTGACTTGGTGCAGTCAGAACAACTTAGAGCTCAACAGAGCAGATAGTTGTGGATTAATGAAAGAAACCAAAACAACCCACCATCACCCTGTGACCAAGAAAAGCTCAGCAAGAGATGTAGTTTTTGACTTCTAATTTCTACACTGACATGGCTGCATCCATCCTCACCTCCTCTTTACCATCTGGTACTGTATGCTGCTGCCGCTGCCTAGGACCTGAGGTAAACTGCAGTGTATCATTCTCAATAAATCTGAATCTGATTCTGACTAAGGATAGAGTACGATCACGGTCGGGGTTAAAATAATCATTTGTGTTTGCTCTGTATCCTTGTGCTTGCCCCTTTTGTGCCACAGTCCATTCATGTCATTCATGGGCAAAAAAGCATTGCCCTCCTTCTTTTTCTGTGATATGTTGCAGAAAGGATCTAAAACGTCCAAGGGACCATCCTTCATGTACCATGACGGTTATCACTGATGGCAGCTTCTTAGTGTCAGTCCACATGTTTTTGAACCATTCCATGCAAGATTTGTTTGATCATCTGCCGATTTTCATTCCTGATCGCCATGTTGAAAGATAATGACGTGTGTATGTGTGTGTGTGTGTGTGTGTGTATGTGTGTGCCTCACAATGCAGCTTAAAGAGATAATCAGGGTACTGCCTCCTGCTAGAGTGCTTGGGAGCTTTACTTAGTCGCATGGTAACTGCTAATTAAATGAAAATGTCAAACACATTGCACTTGTAATGTGTGTCCATGTGCCTATGGATGTGTGTGTGTTTCATTCAGCGCCTTTGACCCATGACGGCGATGTCCTCTCAACATCAGGACAAAAGTTTCTACAAACACTGGCAGGTTTCAAACGGAGCCTTCAAGGAAGCCGATGGGAAGAACTTTGAAAGGGAATTCAAAAAAGCCGCACAAGTGACAGCACTTATTTGTGAAACTCTGACCTCAAACAAAGTAAAGTAAATCAAGACCTGCTTTCGCTTTACTGGCTTCAGAGTCGCGTTGGTGCAAAGAGAGAGCTGTTTTTCTTTTCAGCAAACACACTGCACTATTTCAATCAACCTGAGTGGGAAGTATTTATAGTTTGAAGGAAAACCTCAGTATAATAAACAGTATTATACTAGGACTCGGTCTGTAGTCCATAGTCTTTGCATCACCCTACTATGGCTCCAAAAGTCTGATCATGATAATCCCAGATCCACCTTACATTGCAAGCACAGCATTATTTTACAAACAACAAGCTCTTTGTACTACAAATTACATTTACACTACATTTACACATTCACATTCACCCACATTGATGCATTGGCTGCCATGCCAGGTGCCAACTGCTAACCATTCATTCACACGTTGATGGCGCAGCATTTGGAAGCAATTTGGGGTTCAGTATCTTGCCCAAGGACACTTTGACATACAGACTGGAGGAGGCGAGGATTGAACTGACGATTATCTGATTAGTGAACGACCCGCTCTACCTCCTAAGCAACAGCTGACCTTCACATTTCTTTTTAATTTGAGCCATGGCAGTGTCTCTGTGGCTTTCAAGTTTTACGGGTTGCCATGCCTATAAGTTGTCAATGCCCTTGTGGTAAAGAATGTTACAAAAATCTGTGAATCATCAAACATGAAAGTAGCATAACAGGCATCACTAACTAAACTAAACTAAACTAAATCCTAAACCCTAGAAAGTCACAACATTTGCAATATCGTAATACACTATCAACTCATGGTGACTAAAGAATAATTAACATTTAACCAAAATCACGATCTTTTCCTGCCCTTAACCCGATGCGTTTGCTGCCTTAACCTGGCAGCAGTTAGTGTGTGGACACAAATGCAGGACAGTCCTGCAATTTTTTTGTCACCATAATGTTACTTCATAACATACAACATACATACAAGTGCAATTTCCAGGTTTTGTTGTCACAAGCACCAGCACAAACAACCTAAAGAAATGCATCTTTTCAATCTGATTCTGAATATGAAATTTGGAATTAGCATCTGGGTGGAAATGAAGCTTCCTCCATCACAGCAAAACAAGTTGAAATGACCATTTTTCTTTGTTTTTCTTCCATGTATTATGTGTGAGTAATGGATGTAGTGTTAGTTCAAGTTCTTTCCACTGTGCAGTCACCTATCAGAGACTTTGTGTGGTGACACGCTGGGTTGGAAACAGCATGACAATCTGTCATCCCTCTTCACTTTACTCCCGTCTTACTTTAGGAACAAGAGGAAGAGGCGGGTTAGCTTCCAGCCTCACTTCGCTTACATTTACCAGCATGTCAGGTGTGTGTGTGTGTGTGTGTGTGTGTGTGTGTGTGTGTGTGTGTGTGTGTGTGTGTGTGTGTGTGTGTGTGTGTTTAAATAAAATGTCCTGGAAAATGAAACTCACTCCTACACGACCAAGTTCAAGTGGAACTTTTTCACTTACCTGACTAACCTCTACTCCTGCTGCTTTGTCACTTGAACTCTAGCAAGGAAATAAAGGAGGGAAAGGAGAGACAGAAAGGTGTGAGGAATCCGGGATATGCCACATTTAAAACATTCAGTAATATGGAAACATATTTCTAAGAAACAGGGTTGCTCTCAAATGACAGACATTACTTTGATAAACAGATGACATTGAGCTAACTGAGAACAGTTTATTATTTCATTTCATATGAACCATGCATGTGAACCTTTAATTGGCAGAGTACTTGTAACTCGTAACCAGTGGAGTTTAGGAACATGGAATAAAACAGACCTTTAGATAGAAAGAAAGAGAAGACAAGCGAAAGAAGCGCAGAGAAAAAAAAAGAAGAGATAATTAATTGAAAGTCAGAGAAGGAAAGTGTGAGACAAGTGAGAACGTGGGAGAAAAAAAACAGAGAAAGAGAAGAAAGAAAGATCAGATGATGGGTCAGATGGGTCATTTCATTACTTCCCCAAAAGATAAAAAAACACAATTACCAAAAGGCCTCACTCCTGTTTTCTTTTTCTTTTTTTGCACTCAGTACAACTCTCCACTCCCCAATCCTCCTGTTCTTATTATCCAGCTCTATCAAGGTGTCGTTGCTTTCTTCTGTCCAGCTTGAATGTGAAAGGTCAGGCTGGTGATCAAGCCGGTAATTAGACAGACCTGGGAAGAGGAACTAGATCACTGCGTGTCACCCTCTTCAAATGAACAGCCAGGGAGCCAATGTCGCCTTCCTACCTAGCCGCAGATGAAGCCTGTGCCTCTTTTCATTTAAAAGGAAAACGAGAAGAGAACACAGCGAGGTGGCTCGCTTTTCTTCCTGCCCTTAATCCACTGCTAGTGGCTTCTAAGCCTATTAGTGTCTGAAAACTTTAAGACAGAGGCTAAAAGAAGTGGGACCTCTGAGAGAACGGAGATGAGGATCGGCTTTTAATGTCATGTGTGAGGGGAGCGTGTGCACTTTTATCTTTTTCTTCATCTTTTATACACATAGGGTGGACACGATAACATAAACACTGTGGCGATGTAAAGCCACCCTATCTGTATAATAATGTTACCATGGTGATGGCGGCACATGCAGATGCAGCTAGAAGCACCTTCTAACTTTGCTACATATTTGTTTTTGCTGGACCATGTTTACATGAACAGACCTTACAGCTTGAAAGTCCTCCACTGCCCCCATTTTAGTCTATCAGACCATTTTCATGATAACAAAGCACACACCATTGGTATTGAATTGTATTGTTAAAGCAAAGAGAGATGAAGCTACAACAGCTCTCAAAGACTTTGGTCTTTAAGAGCCCAGAAATGTTCAGATATGCTGCAACCCAGGAGAACCACATCAATCTTCAGGGATCAACAGTGACGTCATACATTAGCAAATGTGCTGATGTTCAAAGAACAGATATGTGGCAAGTGATCAATCATCATGCGAGGCCACATAGCCAGATGAGTTTAACACATTTTATATTTTGATCTCCTAATCAAAGAGTCAGCTGTCAACTGCACTCTGGACCTGACTTGAACATATCACCGTCACAGGAGAGTTTCTCCACCTGCTTCCAGACAACCACCATTCTACCTGTACGTACAAATAAAAAGATATGTATTTACCCATCTTAGTGTTCACCTTCAGCACATTCTAGTCTGGAGCCACTGTTACTGAACGTCAGCAGTTAGCTATTATGTCAAGGAGGCCATTCAGTTCTTCGACCCTGGTCAGCAGGCAGGCTGGCACCTGTACTCCTCCAGCGCTCCAAACACGGGCCTTGCATACCAAAGGGAGAGAGTTTTCTCTGATCTGATTGAGTGCTGTCACTGTCTATGACCCAAAGGCCCTTGTGCGACCCTGTGTAACCAAAGGATAGAAAATTCCATAACAGCACTTTCACCCCGTTCTGATGTGAAGAGCTTTGAGAAACTGGTTCTCCAACACAGCAAAGACAACATCCCAGCCAGCCTGGACCCTCCTGAGTTAGTATTCAGAACCAACAGAGCCACAGAGGATCTCCACTGACCTCCAGTCAGACCTTACACACCTTGAAAATAACAACACCTCCATCAGGATGTTTCTTGTTTTCAACACCAGCTTAATCCCTTGCACCTTGAAAATGGATTTATTGTAGGTATTTAAGACACTAATAAGACTTTTTCTTTTGTTGTTGTTGCCTTGTTTTCTTTTTTTGAACTGGCCACTTTTTTTTTAATGGAGCTAAATGTCAATTTACAGTAAAAATATACTGCTAGCAATATAGATATATATCTTTTTATAGACAAAAGCAATGAGTCAAACTTGAGAAATTAACACGTTTTTGAATTAAATACATATAATTTTGAAAACTGATAGTAAGATAAATACAATGCAGTGCAATGCTTTGCCATCTTTATTTTGGTGTAAAACAGAGCAGGAGCCAATGGATCATTTACTTCTAAAGTTATCAGCAGTATTAATGTTAATACTGACTAACCTGTATATCCATCCCAGACATGACAGACTAATCAACAATTTCACAATTTATTCATCATATTGATACTAATTCAAATCAGAAATCCTAGATCCAGGATGTAGAAATTTACATTGCAACGATGATTTTACTGCTTCTAAATTCCTCGAAGGAAACCAGCTGTAAGGGTCTGATTCTGAAAACTGCATTGCACTCTAAGAATTATAGTGAATGTGAGATGACTCAATTAGACTAAGTAAGTGCAACTAATTTTTTCAGCAAGATATCACAACTGAAAATAGACGAGGAAAGCATAAGACTGTAAGTGAACTCCAGTGTGCAGAAACTCAAAGCTGCTCAGGTCATTTTCAACCTGCTCTCACTTTCTACCACATGTAGTTGGGTGTACATAACTGATTTTTTTATTGCTCTTCTTTATTCAAACATTGTCCAGTCACTACATGATAGCACAGTGTAATGATGGACAGTGGCTTATGTAATTGAATTTTACCAGACGGCCTGAAAGCACATTAGATAATATGTAAGTGATGCATAAGCTCTGGAACGATACAGTGTGTGTGCTGTCAGATCCATGATTAAAAACATTTGTATGAGAGACAGAGTAATCAGTCTCCTTAATAGGTTCATCTAGATCCATACTCTGTATAAGCTCTTGCAGTACAATATTATGCCTGAGCAGCCAGTGTTACAGGTCATTTTTATTTAATTATTCATGAGATTCATCAACTTTGAGCTCAAATTGCTGCATGACAGTGCATTTTTAACCATCTTCCCTATAGCACAGCCTGCCTGTCCTGTCACTACCACAACGCTATTATAACATGTGGTCTCAAAGTATCTTTATGTTTTTCATGAAACTAAAGAAGCAGAAAATACATTATCTCCGTGATTTTCATGTAAGCTACGATTTAAATGCTGTGCACATGGCCTCACCAACATCCTGTCCTCGCTCACACAGTCACACAGTTTATTATTTACATTTAGAATTGGCTTTAAATCTTTAAATTATAGATTCAGATACATACACGGCCCAACTGTGGTAATGTCTGGAGGTTAATCTCCTTCAGGCTGCTCACCAGAACAAAAAACAGCTGAAATGGTTGTTTATTCTTAAAATGTTTACATTTTACTTCATGTGATTAATGCCTATTCTATCTCAGATAGATAAAAACTTAAGAGCAACATTCACTGACATCATATGAGACATAGCAGTTGTTTTCTGTATTAGTCCATAAATTGATGCATCAGTCTGTGGTAACACCTGTTGGTCAGGATGCAGCAGTATCCTCTTACCCAGCATCGATGTGCAACGTCCTACAAGAAAATAGGAAATTAGCAACTTTTCACCGTTCTTCCTGAGAACAGGCACTGCTGTGTGCTGCTCTGTGTGTTGCTTTCACTGTGATACCCGCAACAGCGGTTTGAAATTTGCATTCAGTAACATTCAGCAACATTTTTTTTAATCCTAATGGTGAGAAACAAAAGCATAAAATACCTGTACATGTATATTGTAGAAGAAACTGTCTATAATGTAATTTCGAGGAAGCCAGGTTGGGCAGAGGTGCGTTTAAACAGGACTGGGTGGAGAAGAGGTAGGGTTGCATTTCTGGTAAGAAAGGTAGGTTTTGTTATTCATCATGGAGGAAGACTCGCAGTTTGAATAAGTGACAGCTGATGGTTACTTGTGGTTACTTCTCATAACTTAGTAGACCATAATGTGATGGTGTGTTACATTTAACTGCCACTTTCTCTTGAGCCAACAGACTCACTTAGCAGAAATGGAAAAGCTCTCAATGGTACCATGTTGCCATTGTTAGTCTATCCACACAGCACACTTTTAACCTTTCAAGTTGATTTGTTGAAAGGTATTGTGGAAATTGACAACAAAATATTTGAAATATAGGTAGACAAGTTAGCTTATTGAGGGAAAGTGAAAAACAAAAACAAATAAGGCATGTGAATGTTCCACTTCCTGATTATCATTTCTATATTTATTTTCCCTTAGCAGTGCCCATGTTCTTCCACCACTACTTCCTCTCTATTCATCAGAAACTTTGTGAAGTTCCATTGATGTTATTTCCCAAGGTTCCCTTGCCTTTGGGTGGTGCCTTCATCCACCTCCACAGAGGGTAAGCATTGTCTCTACTGAAAGCTGCAGAGAGCTTGTGGTCACGCCTGCACACTTGATTATTGTGTATTTTGAACACCTTCAGACTTTCCAGGCAAGTGTCCCATAAGTTTGCAATTCTGCACAGGGATCGACTGGGACAAAAAATACCGTGTGCCATGGGTGCGCCGTGCGCCCTAGACTAACCGGCCCCCACCCGCTCCGGCGCGGCCCACATTGCCCCTCGCTAAGTCCAAGTGTGTTTGGGGTGTGTGCTCTACTCGTTTAAAATATATATATATCGGGACTTGTCGGCCCAAACAGCACGTCGGCCCACCGGGCAAATGCACGGTATGCCAGATTGCCAGTCCGTCCCTGATTCTGCAAATGCAGAGAAGTCCATAGATTTGGATGCAGCTGCTGACTCTGGGAGCCCTGGGCCACACCACTGTCATTTGTTATGTGGTAATGGCTAAGCTGTAGGTGCCACCATTCAACAATACTCTGTTAGCACAGCTGCATGTGTGCGGGCACAATGCCCAGTGTGGGTCAGCTTCTTAGAATGAGGCAAAGACAGAAAGAAAAAAAAGAGGCCAGAACTGTTGTTACAGGATTATTTGAAAACATGCATACAATTAAGTAATCATATTAATCACATATAATTACATGAGTAATTCAATTTTGAAGGTGTTTGGGTGAATGAGGTTACATTCTCTGCTTTTCTGCCCTGTCTCCCTCCTCAGTGTCAGACCTGTTCACTTTGCCTTGGCCCTTCTATTAATGGGACTTTCCAGTCCTTGCCGTTCTTCACCTATCCAACAAGTGCCCTTAAACTTTTTATTCTTATCCAATCAACTGGGGCTATATAACCATTGTGTACACACAAATGAGGCTTGAAACAGACGTACGCCACTTCCCACTGAGATTTGTGGATTTATAGACAGACCGGACAGGAGAACGTGTCTACCTGTGTGGAAAAGCTGACCCAAGTGTACAAATATTTTGCACTAAAGAAAACTGCCAACAAATATAGCAAGATAGGTAATTGAAACCAGATTGAAGTCATTCCTTGTCATACATTTCATACCAAACTATATTTTGAGTCCTCTGCTGTACTCCCTGTACACATGACTGTGTGGCCTCTTTTGACTCCAACGTCATCATGGAGCTGACTACAGCTGTGGTAGTGGCCTGATCACTGAAAACATCAAAAAGGTCTATTAGAGAGAACCTGACTGTCTGCTGTCAAGACAACAACCTCCTTCTAAACGTCAACAAGACTAAAGAGATATCATCTCTTTAGTCACTAAAGAGATATTTAGAGACTAAAGAGATATCATCTCTTTAGTCACAACTATCTACAACTATCTATGTGTCCACATCACAGAGGACCTGACCTTGGCCCTGCATAATGAAGTTGTGTTGAGAAAGACGAGACAGAGACAATAGACGTTGTATCTGTGACTCATCGGTTTCTGAAGCTCAGTATGGTGGCTCTGGCATTTGCTATGTTGGCAGTCCAACCTCTTCCGCCTGGGCCTAGCTTGCATTCAGCATTTTTATTTAAGGCAAGTAAGGGTTCTCATACCAATGGATCCCTCACATTGTTTTCCTGGAGCTTTTGCTCCAGCTTCTCCCAATATGCCTCCTTGCCTTGCCTGAACTTGCGTATTAGGTCCCTCTGCACGCTCCTCAGTAGCTCCTGGCCCCCGTCCCTAAAGGCTCTCTTCTTCCTGTTCAGCAGCTCCTTCAGGTCGCTGGTGATCCAGGGCTTGTTGTTTGAAAAGCATCGCACCCTCCTGGTGGGTACAATGCTGCACAGAAGTTGATGTACTTTGTAATATAGTCAGTCATGGCATTGATGTCCTCACCATGGGGTTCACAGAGTACATCCCAATCTGTGGCCTCAAAACAACCTTGCAGGGACTCATCGGCTTCCTGTGACCACCTCTTAACTGTCCTGGTGATCATAGGCTGCTTCTAAACAATAGGTGTGTAACTGTGTAACTCTCTTCTTCAGCTCGTCGGGGATCTGTGGTCTTTCTCTGGGCAGCAGTGCAGGTTTGGAGAGCACTAGCAGCTGGTTGTGAAGGTAAACAATGCGACTGTTGCTGTCAGCATGGTTACCCGGCAAAAAAACAAAAGTGCCAGGAAACACAGGAATAAACGCCAGAGCCACACAATATCCACTTGGCCCAAAGCCATTCCACAAGAGATGTATTAAAAAAAAAGTGTTTAAGGAGAAAAACGCAACAGAAAAGCATACAGGAGCTGCTGCAACAAGCTGTCACTACTGCGGCGCTATGGCAACAAACCTTGGGCAACAAACCTTATGGCTAATATGTCTTTGTCTTTGTTATGTCTGTCAGAACAAGCTAACTCGGTTGTTTGCATACAATGAACAGAGTCCTCGTCAGTACCCAATATCAACTATTAGCTCAAACATAACGGTCTCAGCCATTTCAGTTAAACTAAAATCTTAATCTCTCTGGATCCAGTCCCTGTTTGATATCAACTGACAGAGACTTGCTTAAAACTGACATGGTGATATTTCATATCTTCACTCTTCAGGTGTATCTCAGCTGTGGAACATTCTTAAGCATTCCTTCCTTCCAACCACATGCCCAGCCTTAGCAGTGCATTTCCTTGACTGGCTCTGGCTTAGCCCTGCATCAGCTTATAGCCTTTTTCTTGGCATGACTAGGCATGATGACATCACCGTCTTTAAGATAGATAGGTGAGTTGGCAAGCTTAAACAGGCTACAACCCCTCTGCACTAAAAGCAGCAGACTTGAGTGAACATACTGCACTGGTATATATTTCGGTCTACTTAAAACAACAAAGTAAATCACGAATAACAGGCAGACCTTTCAAATGACACTTTTTGAATTATTGTAGACTTCCACTACCTTCCACTTCCACTCCAAAAATCTACAGCACTTTCAGCAACTTTGTTACGTCATCTGCATCCATTTAATCAAAAAAAGTTGCACAGTGTTGCTTTTTTGGAAAGTGAGTGATTTGGCCACCTCCCTCCAGTTTCACCCAGATCACTGACTATGGAATGAATATGTTCAGTTTTACTCTTTTCTTTTCAGTTTAAAAGTAGTGAATAAACTTTACTTGCATTTGGCTGTTGAATGCAATTAGTCATTTCTTGTTGTCTTTACCTTCAAGGTGCAACAGTCCACTCCATGTACTGTCTACTCATTTCTAGTGATAATCACCTACAGCTATTGCCAGCAGGACAGATTATTACCCTGGCCCTGCTCTTTAGATGATTATGGTCCACCTGAATGGCTGGTTTGTTGTTGTTGTTGTTGTTGAGGTGGTGGTGAGCAATCTCCACTGAAAGGCCAGTGTCGACCGTGGTTGGGACGATCGATACAGAGGGAGTCCGCTTGAAGGTCAGACGCTCTAATGAGAACGCTGTAATTGCGAATATTCATCTTTTGAATGTTCACCTCTGGGATCAGGTCATCAATTACATATGCACATAGACATAAAGTACACACACATATACATATACACACACACACACACACCACACACACACACACACACACACACACACACACACACACACACACACACACACAGTGATGCAAAAAAGCTTACCATCAAAACTCTTACACATGAGATTCAGAGTCATGACTGCAACAGCAAACCAGCGTTTGGCTGGAGTGAACACACATTTAACAAATGTTACTGAAACAGGAGGACATCTCTATTCACTGGTGGATTAACACATATTTGGTGTTCTAATGAGTGTATCAGACAGCAGTCAAGATAAAATACAAATTATAAAGTGTGTATGTTCATGTGTTTTATTCATTTCTTGGAACAATGGAGCACAGGGGAAGAAGATATATCAGGGTTTCAGGTTGCACAGACTCTAGACAGCTCTGTGCTTTATCGTGCTTTCTCTTATTCTGTTTTGTGTTTGTCAAATTCCCATCATGACAGAGAGGAAGGAGAAAACTGAGCAAGACCAGACAGCAACCCCACGAAATGTCAAGAACATTAATAAAGAATCATTAATAAGGAGCAGCGTGGAAACTTTTCTCCAGATCTTGATGTTTGGTCTCTATACGTGAGCGTGTGCTGCAGTGTGTGCTGTGACTGCATTAATTTCCTATTTGTCTATGTGTGTATCAGAGCCTGTGTTTTTTTGGTTCTTTGATTATGGATATATCATGCTGCAATTGTATCTCTAAGCTGGATTTATTCAAACATTCAAAATACTTACAATGCAATGTTTACAGGGTGTAGAGAACATTGTGGCCAGATGTGAATGTGAGGGCTCAGAAAGAAAACTTCACAGCTACAGCCTTAATTTGTGTCTTTTGACCAGTTCTCTCCTAAAAGTTCAGTTCAAAGTAAAAATGCACATAAATTAAAAGGGAATAGCATGTGACAAAGGTCCCCAGCTGGAATGGAACTTTTAGTGTTTAGACCAGTGGTTTCCAATCAGGTACTGGCACCCAGAAATGTTCCAGTATAGATCTAAAATAAAGCAAAAAGGTGTAAGGGGGTAACGGCATAGATAAGTCATGGTTCAGTTCATGTTGTGGTTCAGGATTCACAGTTTGCTACACTTGATTAGGCCTACATTTGAGGAATTTGCTCGAGTTTGATCTGGACGTTGGCATACCACACACACACACACAACTTCCCTGTCAGACCTGGACAGGAATGAGGACTCAGACGCAGAGGATATAACGATTAAGCACACTTTATTGAAGTCACGTTCTTCTTATAAGAGTGATGAAATGAAAGGGCTATGAAACTCTGTCTATTCTAAAGGGTCCTGGCTAAAATGACAGGGCATAATCACTTCCCAAAAGAGGGAGAAACACATGAAAGGGAGGGAACAGGATTAAATACAAACAAGGAAAACAGAAGACTATTCTAGAAATGAAACTCTCAAGGAGGAAAATAAAACACTAGATAATAAATATAAAACACTCCCGAAGGAGGAAAACCAAATCTAAACAAATGGGGTCAAAAGAAAAAGGCTCACCTAAACAGGGGCTCTACTATTATCTAACGCTCTCTAACAAAAAATCACTCCACAAGCAGGAGGACCAAAAAACTGTAACAGAAAACAAAATAGAACACTAAACTTAGAAAATATTAATTAAAAAAAAAAAAAAATCGCTCTTAAAAGAGGAAGAAGACAACAACTTACGTGGCAAAACAATTTCTTTCTTTCGGCAAAACGGACTGTGACAAGAGGGCTTAGGTAATCGGACAAGATGAAACACTTTGGCACAAGACAAAGGGAAGAAGCCGACTAAACACACATGAGGGAAATGGGTAACAGGTGGAAACGGTGACACATGAGGAAGGGCAAGTGACCTGAAACGAGAGGAGAGTTAGATTTCAAAATAAAACAGGAAGTAACGAGACAAAAACCCCAAGACAGGACAAACCTCACCGCGGTGTGACAATCACAACATAACAAATTATTCAGTAAGTCTCTGAAACCTTTACCTACAGCTATAGAAATGGTTGAGTGGTATGAAATGTCTAACCTTAAAACTATGAAGCAGGTAGATTATGATATACTGTGAAATGAAATGTGTTTCAGTGTTACTGGATGTACCCACTGAGCCTCACAGTGTGGCCCCACAGGTATTTAAAAAAGTGTAGTGGATTACATTCAAACTATTTTAGGAACAACAGTGTGGTATCAGATATATAATGATGTTAGGGTTGAAAACTCAGATGTTAACTGGTCTGTTAATATTATTATTTCTGTTAACTGTTTTTTTTAGTTCATCCTTTAAAGTCGTTTAAGTTTTTCTTACTTAACTTTGGTGTTGGGTTGGTAAATAGTAGCCTGTGGATGTGAAGATGTAGACATTTTGGAGGACATTTCATTGGGCTACCTCAACATTTTTACACACATTTCTTTAATTTACTCTAATCTAATCTAATTTAATCTACTGGATATGTAGACTACTAGTAAAAAGCCATTTAAATCAGTAAGAGACTTACATTTATTGTCTAATGCTCCACAATTAAAAAGCTAATTGTACTACGGCATACAACAGCAGCCTACACTCAAAAAAATATTTTTGGCACTTCTGCATTTCAATTACATAGACAATTTCCATCCACTTGAATTACACAGTCTTAATATAAATGTACTAGCAAATTTAATGTGAAGCAAGTAATAGGATTTATGTAATAATGCTAAACCTAAAATAACTGCATTCATTTTCACTGTTGGGTTTGGGCAAACAAATTGGCTTTATTACTATTGAATGCAGGGACGGACTGGGACAAAAAAATCGGCCCTGGCATTTTGGACCACAGCAGATTCACATGAAGTTTATTAGTTAATTTATATTAGATCCATGTAATTCAAATGGATAGAAATTGTCTATGTATTTGAAATGCAAAAGTCATGCTTTTTGGCCCAAAACATTTTTCTGAGTGTATTAAAGAGGTCGTACACTTCATCAGATGAATAACACGTTACAACGCTATTTAATGCCTTATTTTCAAAGAGTGTGAATTCCTATGTATTGTTTCCTTGGAAGTTTTCTGGAAAGAACTGTGTTGGAGTACCAACAAATTGTTTCCACACTTGCAGTAAAGGTATTGAGTAGCTGTGGTTCAGTACAGCAAAGACAATTACAGTTTATCAGACACTAAGAGTATTGTGTGATGTCTGTTTCCCACTGTTCTTTGTTTGGCTTTGACAGAGACATGTGTAGTCTGGACAAGATCAAATAGATAATGATCCCTCTGCATCTGTAGCTCACAATATTACTGTAAGGGCTAATGGTGTAAGCCAGTGGGTTAAATCTGGTCTCAGATAGGAGTCGTCAGAAGTAAAATAAATACTTATACACAAACATTTGTGGCCTGTAACATTAGCAACAGCATTTTGAATTTGTGCTGTGTGCTAAGCTAGGCTCCACATGGTCTGGACTCATCTGTGTATTGTGTATAAAGCACAGAGAGAAAAATGAAATCAAAGAAATCAATATTTTCAAAAGCCTGGAACTTAGCATCTATAACCTGTGTTTACATTGCCTGGTTGTATTTTTATGCAAATTCATTAGCATACTTTGTCAACTGTCAAATAAATGAAACAAACTGAGCATTAATTCCATTTCCTATGTTTCATTTCATGCATTAGTTTGTCCTTGCTGCCCTATTCCAGTGAAGAGAGGAGATGGCTTTCTACGCATGCTGTAATTATGCCGTCAATACCTTGTTAACATGAATGATTTCCATTGTACTGAGAACAATGGCAGCTGATAACAGCCTGTCTACAGTACTTAAGAAATTCTGGCCAGGGTCAGACTGGCATGACACCATCCTGAGCTGGACTGAAGCTGCTTCTTTTTTGACAGGTCTCTGCATGGTTTAGAAATCAGTTTGGTCGAGCATTGAAGTTAGAACCTTCACATGTGACTAGCATTTATTATGCTGACTTAAATACAGTCAATGAGGAAAGGCAAACCACAGAAAACAATAATTTCAGGCACCACTTGTTGCCATATAACATAATGTTTCCTAAAACCAAAGACTAAGTCTACCTCAGCCAACATATTACATTTTTGTAGTTTGCCAGATAAAATATTCAAACTGAACTGATCTATGAAAGAGTCACAGCCACATTTCATGATATAGGCTGAAAATTGTGCCTCCAGAAACTGAATTTGAATCATTTATATTTGAATTTGAATTACTTAACTTGAATAATTGCATTAAACAGTCCCTCCAGTTTTTCGCGATTGTGCGATCGCGTGGATTACCACATAATCAGCAATATGCCACATATTTTCACAAGGCTGCATATTTTCTACTATGTCTCACAATTACTGCAAAATAACCAAACATGCCACCCCTTCCCCACGACACATATGTGTTTTCCAACATAGATCAAATAAACGGCTCCGCCATAGATGTGTCTTCCACACCACCTGTTTGAAAAACACACACACACCATGCATGCACAGCCATTTTCACACACCATCACGGGAACGTTAGTTAGTGATGGCAACTACTAACAAGTCCCACCTGCCGCCATATATATCGGCAAATGGCCAAGCATATCATTATATCATTGATCGTTGGAATCACTCGTGCAATGCGCATATGGGTGACTGCTAACCATTTTGATTGTTTGTTCTAGTTAATTATCTCGCCTCACTCAGTACTGGGGCAAATGCGTTTTTACACTCCAGTACTAATGTTAAGATTCTTACAGACAATAAAAAGGAAACAGTGTTTCTCAATCTGTCTGCCTAGTTTTTGTCTTATTAAGCCTGTTTATACTTTTTGATGTGGTTTAAAAGTAACAACAAAAAATGGGCGCAAAATTCTGGTGGGACTGATTAAAGTGGTGACTGCCCCAGACACCGGTAAATGCCGTGGCACACACACACACACACGTAGGAGACTGATTGACCGAAGAAGCTTCCTGTGTATCTGCGCTTGATTGCTCTGCCTCAACTACCCGAATGCTTGTCACAGAAAATTGAAATTTGAGAACAGAATTTGAATTGTGAGAACTGAATGTTCATTTCCAAACTAATGAATTAAATTTCAAATTACAATTTAGTTTTTAAATGCAATGATTCAAATTGAACAAAATAAATTCAAATTATGTGATTCAAATTTAGTTTTTTAATGCAATTATTCAAATTAAGCAATTCAAATTCAAATATAAATGAAATGAAGTTTCTGGATGCACATATTTCAGCCCATATGATGATGATAAGCAGCAAGGGACAATGACAGCAAGGACCCAGCCACCTAGCATCAGGGATCACACTCCACCAGGTGAGCCACTCAGCCACCCCACGATCAGATAAGACACAAGTCATGAGGTAATAAATCTCCAATCTGCTAATGTTAATTTTATCCCAAACTAGCAGCTTACATAGTGTCTGGGCAAACATCCAGCAGTCCAGAAGACCACAAGTCAAAGTAAGGAGGTAAACTATCAGGAGCTGGTGGAGAGCAAAAGATAGAAAACTACTAACAAGTTCACCCCTTTGCCATGTCTACCAAAGGATCAGGGGCCTCATGTACGAATACTTGCGTGGATTTCCTACTGAAACTTGTCGTACGCCAAAACCCGGAAATTGTCGTACACACAAAAAAATTCAGATGTATCAGTTCAGTTCACTTCAGTTCAGAGCTTTATTGTCCCTCCAGGGGAAATTTGATTTGCAGTGGCAATGCAACTTACACAACAAAAAATAAATAGACAAACAATGACGCAAACAATCCTAAATGAAGTTAGAATATGAGTAACAGAAGGCAAAAAGTCTATAAAGATAAAAAGATAAACAGACAAATACCACAAGAACAGTGCAATTTAAGAGTTGTGCAGATTAATTGCATTGATTGCACGAGCATTTGTACCTGTTTGTTCGTGCCCTAGGTAGCCTGTATCTCCGTCCAGACGGCAGAGAAATAAATTCCTGCAACAGTGGGTGTTCAGGGCTAGACAGGATAGGCCGAGCCTTCTGAAGGACTCGTCTGTCAAAGATCTCTGAGAGACAGAGCTGCTGCATGCCAATTATCTTGTTGGCATCTCTCACAATTTTGAACAGGCAAGCAAACAGGCAAACAGGTATCAAAGTGTGCGTATGCATAGATCCAAGCACGTTTCTTTTGTACATCCCAATCAACGTGGAATTGAGCGCACATGCACCTCCTCCCTGTCCACGCCCTATTTACATATGCAAATCTAGTTAAATAGACCCTGGACCTGAGCTTCACCTCTTTGTCTGATCAGATAACGCAATGAACAAAGGAAAGAAAATGAATTTCACAGAGTCTGAGCTAAAGATTTTAGTGAATGAAGTGGAGATTCTGTTTGGTTCCCTGTCAACAGGGATAAATATGACCAAAAAAAAGACGTGAGTGGGAGCGTGTGTGTGAGGCTGTAAATGCCGTGGGATCCGAGCAGCACACACAGGTGTGGACAGGTGTGGCGCTGCGGCGACATTTTACGCCCGCTTTTACTGACAAGAAAACTGAACACAGGGAGACAATCAGGGGCTTGTTAGAAAGCTCTGTAGCTCTAATTTCACAAATGGAAAATAAAGAAAAAAAATCAAAAACATGATATTTGAATGCGCACATGCCCAAATATTCTTTGGCACACTGGCACGGCTTCTGGGTAAGTAAAGAGTTTATTCATTTAATTGTCCCGTATGTAAACCAGCGTTACATACAGGGCAATTAAAGGAATAGAAGCCACCCATCGCGCACCGTGCCAGCCTCCAGCCTGTTCCCAGCCATGCTGTTAGTCATAATGAATGAGTCGTGCGTTGAACCAGGTCACTTTGCCACGATGTTAGTTAGCTGCATTCGCGCATCACATATGATTTGAACGTTGATGGAATAAAAATGTTTCCTACTTGGATAAACAGCTCCCACTGGAATGCCCCTGTTGCCAGGAAACCCCAGCGTAGTCAGCACAACCCCGAGCTACTCGCCAGCCCCCGTTGCACTCTTGGGCCGGCCGCAGCTCTGCGCACAGCTCCAGTAACACTGGCCTTTGTAACCGAAATCGGCTTATGAGCTAATTATCATGATTTGCAAGTAAATCCTCGCGTTCCTTAAATCGCTCACGTTTGCAAGGTTCTCTAACAACGCTAACGCTGTCTTTGTTAATATCATTTCCTTTATCACATTACGCATGCTTTTATAACCACCTATATAATTGCAAACATGTGGGTGTGTTAATTGTTCATAAGTGTGTCTCTGATGTGCACATCACTCTGATGACTACTTGTTTTCACATTATTAACAGTTTCCCAGTGTAACCTCTAAGTGTTTCCAAAGGAACAATAGCTGTAGAAACGTGCGTACGCCAGCTATGAAATTGGCGTGGGGCACGCACATTTCTACGATTGTTTCACGATTGATACATTTGAACGTGAGCGTGGCAAAGGATGTACACCACTTTTTTGTGCGTACGCAGGCTTTGTACATGAGGCCCCCAGGTCCTCTGTGACACTGAAGCAGAATTTTAGTCACATCCTGGCAAAGTTAACCCAGCATTTCTTGTCAAATGTCATTCACAAAGTGAATAAAGATAAAATGACGAACAATAAATCTAAATGCAGAGCTCGAGTGTGGTATCGTGTTGATTCCCCCACTTCAGAGGCAAATAACTGTTGGTGTTTTCTATTGATCTTAGAGGAAGAAGTGGTGTCTGCTGGTTGTTTTATTCAATTGAACTCAAAGAAAGACATCAGAACGACAGGAAAGGGAAAGACTTGCAGAATTCATTGTTTCAAAAGAGTTGTGAGACTTTTGATAGCTACAATGTTAATTACGCCCAGAGACGCTTACTTCAACCATTTTGGTAATTCCTTCCCTCCACAAAGAAATGTAAAGTAATTACAATTCCTGGTGAGCAGCGTGTGTGGGAGAAGATAGGGGAAGATTGTGTGTGTGAGAGTGTACGTACGTGTGCATTTCACAAGATCGTGCATGCGCGCTTCGCAATTAATTTCTGTGATTTCCTACCAGTCCTTTTACAGGCTTTTTAAATGTCATCCGCTGTGATGATTGACATGCAAATTTGTGGCTGGCAGAGGGGCTAAAAGGGAAGGCAGGTTGAGTGAACCAGATAAGGGCATTGTTTCCCAGCTATAGGCTTATGGGAGCAGAGCAGGGGTTCACTGGGTTTAAGGAGGATGTTAACCCCTGCTATGCCACCCACAATGCATTTGGGTTAGACATATCACACTGACTATTGGCCTTTAATTGTTGAGCCCAGCAGGCATGATAGGGGTCCCTTCTAGTTTCAGTCAACAGCATTAGCAGTGGCAGTCTCTCAAACCTAAAATTAAATCTTGCACTTATTCCTGAATTCATCGGGGCTGCAACACTGTTTTGGTCCATTCGGCTTCATATCCCACCAGAAGAGTTTCAGAAGCAAAGCATTTTGGTTCATGTGCGTCTACTTAGTTAAATTGTTTCCCTCTGTCTGTTTTTTTTTCAATCTAGGGTCTGCACAGGATGTTTTATTTTGAAAAGTGACCAGATTCTCTATGTCGTTTCTGTGTCCGTGCCAGCTCGATATGCTCTGTGTTGATCGACATGTAACCCGTCAAAAATAGAACAGCCACATACGTATTCATGGAGCAGAGCGGAGAGCTGCTTCACGGACGCTCCTGAAACTTGCCACGATGATTCGGGTAGAATCACAATCATTGCCTAGAACAGGCGTGACCAGCTCAACTGGCCACACCGCAGCTGGAACAGCAACATATAGGAAATGCTGTTCGGTTATCGGTAACTGGCACATTAGGAACAATAACTGCTCTCTGCTGAACGTTACACTGTAGGCTCAGAATTCCTGACAGATTTAATATTTACGTGTTACAGATGTAGCAACTTAAAAGTTCCCTGTGTTTCCGTGACGGGACCGTGACTGGTCCTTCACAGGTCCTTCGCTGGTCCGTGAACAAAATATAATCCCCTGCGATGACGTAGTCTGTGAGGCCCTGACTGGAAACGCCCCTAAGCAATCTGTGTGAAAACCAGCTGCAATGCCTCATTTGTCCACGGGGAGGAGCAGTGATGTTCCGCTCTCACCGTAGACTGTCTAAACTAAGACACATCTGAACATATATGCTGGGGTGAGCGGGTGAGCCAATCAGCTGATCAGTTGATAGAAAAAAAACAACAACAACATGCCAACATAAACGTTTTATTAAAGAACACTTCGATCGTAACGTCCGTTTTTAAGTATATTTTGGGGCCTTTTATGGATATGTCAGCTGAAGAGAGACAGGGAATGACACGCAGTAAAGCGCCGTCTGATGCGGGATTCGAACCGGGGCTGCAGCGAGGACTGTAGCCTGTACACACGGGGGCCTGCACCACCACATTACCGGCCATAGGCTAAATATGTCAAGTATGTTTGGTTTTAATAAAGTTTGCAGTACAAGCTTACGAAACCATCAAAAATATATTTAGGCATTCCATAAAAGACATTATTCGCAATGAGGCTAAGCCAGGCAGGAGCTCGTCGAGGGCATACAGACGTTTTGGCAAATGAGAGTCACCGTGGTGGACTTTTGCAACAGACTTATCTCTGAACTTTCAAAAGCTGTGCGGTGTATTAATATAATAAAGGGGGCATAGTGGAAAATAAACAGTGGTGTCCATGTACAATAAAAACATAACATAAATACTGCAAAATGTATTAAAACCAAACATATTTGACTTCATACATATTCTTTCCATTTACGCTTTACACCATTTAGCCTATGGAATGGACAAAAATGAAAAGGAGTCATTCATGTTCATGAGCACACTCAAATCACAAGGCTACTGTATAGTATACAGTATTTAAACCAGCTGCATTCTCCGCTCTGTGATCTGTGTGACACTGGGAGACCAAAAAGCCCATCAAGTGCAAACAATGAGAATGCCAATGAGGGATTTGTATGGTTTACCTGGCCTAAAGCGTGCACTACAGTAAATACCTGCATAACAAAGGGCTTCCCCTCCAAATACACTGTTAATTTAAAAAAACCTATCGCTTGTATCGGCAGGTGTGACACAGGCCTGGCAGCCCTGTGACGTTCGAACCGTTTTTTGTAACTTTTTTAAGGGTTAGTTTGTTGTTTACATGCAGATAAGCGAGAGAGATGCGTGAGCACAAGAGAAGAGACGCTCCTGTAATTATGCAAAGACTAGTGGTGGCCATAGATTAATGCGCCAATCGAACAGCTGATTGTGCCAATGCCGGCTGTCATTAGCGCGATCAGCTGTTTCTCCGAGTAAACAAAGGCAGAGTTACAGTGAAAAAAACAAAAACGAAAACAAAAGAGAAAAAAGTAAAAAAGCGAGCTGAGAGGCTGGAACAGCTTTGCAAATAGATTAATGGTGATATTTTTTTATTGCCTGATAAGAGTCTCACGTTAACGCAGCACGTTAACGCCAATAACGGCTCACCACTAGTAAAGACGGAACAGCCTGGATGTTGTTAATTTGGTGAATGCTGACATGTTGGATATAAACACCTTAAATTTAATTTCAATTCATGGGAACGGGAACCTTTAGGTTGCTACTATTGTACTGCATATTTCATCAGAGTTTAAATATCAGATCTGACAACTCTGTAGTGATAGTGTTTTCATTAAATACACTCAGCTGCTTAATTGTTAGGTCCATCTCACTAAAATGAGTGCAGTCTAATACAATCATTACAATCCTGCGATGAAATCTTACCTACATGAAGGTGATAGCTGATCAGTGTTTGTTGGAACTCTTGAGGTGTTTTTCTGACAGCTGTTTGTATTGTTTTGTCCATCCCACTGATATAATTAAGGTTAAGTAAGACCTGTCTACTTGAAGCTCTAAAACTGTTCACTCTTGCCCCAACATGAGTTTTAAAAGTTTTACAGTTTGCTCTAATTAACTACCTATCAATTTTTTTTTAATCACTGTCTTTGTATAATTCCTATAATAACGTTTCTACAGATTCTACACATGCATCTCAGCTCAGTCATTCTTTCTCTGATCTAAAATAAAACAAAGCACGGGTGTGGTCTATTTAAACTACTCTCAAATTCTGCAGAGTTACTTCACTTGTGTTTGCATCAGGTTCCTCATTGTTCCTGCTGCTGTAACTTCAAGGTTAACTCCAAGTATTGAAGTTAATAATAATAAATAATAATAAAATTGTTTTATGGACTGTGCACAAATATGTATAATTATTATGTTGCACATACAGAAATGTACAGAATGTTATGGTGGTCAGAGTGTAGCTGCCAGTTGTACAGAAAATTCTGTAACACATAACGACCATCCATGATTGGACTCCCAGCTGAAGGACCATTGTTGCATGCCACACCCCTCCTTTCCCTATGTTTCCTGTCTAGTTCTATACTGACGTGTCGAATTAAGGCAAAGTTCCAAAAGATGAAAAAAAAAAAATCTAATTAAATTTTAAAAAATACAATTACATGCTGTAGCTCATGAGGATCAAACTTGACACTGTTTTGACAAAGTAACCGAATTATAAATTAAGCCCAATTAGGAACTCAAAGTTTTTAGAGGATACAGTGTACAGATATGACTCCATTTAATTAAAGAGTGAAAAGTGTTAGACGGTGAAAATCACATGTAGAAAAAATGAAGAAATTTAGTTTACTTGTCAAAGATATCATTTATTTCTTTTACTTTCTACAATATGAGGTGATGTTTTGATTGGACAGGGAAGATGGAAACGCTCAACAACTGTTGACAGATCTGTTGTTGTTAGAGCAAAACTATTCCGTGGTCAGTTTTTCACTTAGAAAATCATATGTGCAATTTTATTTTTCTTTCATTTCTTTTGGCAAAAGCTCTGCATTCATGGTCAAGGTCTGTCCTGGTGCTTAAAATAAAAAGTTAATCTGATTCTGGCTTCACACATTATGCATGTATATATACAAGAGTATGTAGTAAGTTAGTATGTACACACACACACACACACACACACACACAAACACACACATCTAAAAAAAACGGCACTCACAGAAAAAGAGAAATGTCTTGCACTTTTAGTTGGGCCTAAAAGTGCTGGTTCGATAGCAGATGTTGAGAGTGCAGCTTGGCTAAGAGGCTTTTCATTGATCTGACTGGCGCATCTTGAAAGAAAGCAGAAATATGTTGATGTTACATTCAGGGGAGAGCAGAAAAGGCAGAATAAGCAAAGACAGTGAAAGTGGCATTATCCTGAAGCTGCAGAGGAGAACAGACAGCGTAAAGAGTAAAATGATGAGTTTCATCTGTCTGTTGGCTTGTTAGCAAAATGACAAGTCTTTAATTTCAACAGATCAATTACTCGCCTGTGCGGTGTATTTGATTCTCAATCTATCATATAAGATTTTAAACTTTAACTTGACAGCTGGAAATTAGAGCTAAAAGCAAACTATGTATCACAATAATATAACTACTTGACTTATGGCCTGTTAAAACTCTGAACATTTGTGAAGAACTAATTAAACGAGGTGTTGTGGCTATAAAAAGAAACACGGTTCTTCAACTGCGTGGCCTGTTTCACACTATAAATTTATCCAGAAACCAATTTCTGTAGATAATTAAAGAGAAATGAGACATTTTCAAAATAGCCGCCATGTTTGTAACGTGTTAAGACCAACGACCATGTGGCATGTTCATCAAACTGAGGTCCAACTGACTGACTGAAGAGGACACAAGCAATCTATAAACACATATGTCTAATGCAGTGATTTTCTAATTGAATCATTTCCACCCTGTGACCACTTGTTTCACACACAGTGATAAATAAGGGAAATACATTTATGTGACACCGTACTGTCCCTGCTTTGATGTTCCCGTTGTTAAAAATAGTATCCACATGAAACATCGAAGCTAAGATAATTGCATCCTACCTAAATACAGAGACATGAGATCCATCGTCTCATCTTGAAAGTGAATAAGTGTTTTCTATATAATGAGAAACTTTCTTTTTTGTGCATTTGTTTAACCAACATGTTTCGAGCGTTGGAGGATTTCTTTTCGTACAGATCAGGTGAAAGCAGCTGCCTCAGCAGTGAATATGAATGCATTAGCATGCCGGCATGGCTGAGAATAGCATGTTTTTCCGCCAATTAATATGGCTGCTTTTAAAATGGGACATGTCTGTGTCTAAGCTAAAGTGTGCGCTCATCAGTCATCTCCTGTAAAAACCTTCTAAATGACGCCTGTGAGAAGTCTAATCTGATTACCTGTGTCATTTTAGTCTCTACCCAGTGACTTGGGCTCTAACCCAATCAAAAACCCACTGAGCCTTACCAGACCACAAGTGCACACTGGTGTTTCTCACTTCTGAATTTGATGACACAAAACATCCACTTCCAGAGAGCATACATACACAAAGTGCTTTATAAAACTTAAAGCTCATTTTAATCGTAGTTGTTCGGATTCTGCCCTGATTATTTTGGCTAGCTAGCATCTTCTACGCCTTATACTACACCAGTAATGTTAACAACCATATATGAAGATGATGATTACAGCTACTTTTAAGGAAAAGATCTGTCATTAAAGACAAATTTAATGTGAGTGCATGTCAGTGTGAGTGAATTTTAATGCTGGACTGTGGCAGGGGGAAGAGGAAGCTAAGCCAGAAGGCAAAGCTCTCGATTTTTCAGTATGTTCCAACCCTCGCCTATGGTCATGAGCTTTGGGTAGTGACCAAAAGAATAAGATCGTGGATACGTCGAAATGAGCTTTCTCCGTTGGGTGGCCGGGCTCCGCCTCAGAGACAGGGTCAAATGCTTGGAAAAGCTGTTTCTTCGCATCGAAAGAAGCCAGCTGAGGTGGTTTAGGCATGTGATTAGGATGCCCCCCTGAGCGCCTCCCTCTGGAGGTGTTCCGAGCACGTCCAACTGGGATAACAACTATATAGCCCATCAAGCCTAGGAATGCCTTGGGATCCCCCAGGAGGAGCTGGAATGTGTTGCTGGGGAGAAGGATGTCTGTAGTGCCCTGCTAAACCTGCTCCTTCACTCTTCTTTTTGGTGTGTTTAGTATGAAGAAGACCTTTTCAGGTCGAAACATCGTTTAATTTTGCATACCTTCTTTTGTTTATTGTAAATATTTGCATTTTTTGTTTGTTAAAAAAAAAGTCTCTTTTTGAATTTTAAGAGACTCTCTCGGTTGATTTTACTTACCTTATCTATCATCATGGACGGCTGGATGGAGGTCCGTTATGCAACGTGTCATCAGTGTCCCCGCCAGCCAACTTGGGACCTGGGTTATGGGAGGTCCAAGGGTTGGATGGACTGTGCACCCTCCTTCCCCTTCCGGAGGGAGACAGTCCCCTACCGTAACCTGACCCCAGATGAGCGGAATAGAATGGATAGATGGATAGATTTTAATGAAGCAATGAACATTTTTTCCTTAAAAGTGTAATGTGTAAAGCTTAATTTCCACCGGGGATGTCAACGCCTGCGGCCCACGGTCACCAGAGCTGATCGCTGCCACTCTAATCAATGAAAGCATCTCCATGCGGAACGTCTCTCTCTAAAACACAATACATAGTTAATATAGCCTATCACAACTTCACATTAACATTACCTCATGACCGGTGGCACCAGGTCAGCAGTCAATCAATCAAAAGGGTCTCAACATGAACGATGAGAGACTAATTTTTGAAGTAGAACAACACACAATAATTCATGACAGGTAGATAGGTAGTCTATGTGCCCTATGTACGAAGGTTCAGTCCTTTTCACTGTGGCCCAGGATTCCAATCCAACTTGTGACCCTTTGCTGCATGTCATTCCCATCTCTCTGCCCATTTTTCAGCTGACTATCAAATAAAGCTTGAAAAGCTCCCCAAAAATCTGAAAAACATTAGAATACACTTTGGATGAGACAGTGTAGCACCAAGGGAAAGGGCTGTCGACGATTTTTTTTTTTTTATGTGGCTAAAACATGTTTTTCAGCTGACCGTCTACAGTGGTGCTTTGTTCTACTTCAGACTAACACAATGGACTAAACACGCCAACAACCCCACTTAAAATAAGCCTAACTAAACCTTAAACTAAACTCTAGTCAAACTAGACACACGCTTGATGAAGCATCATGGCCATAGCCTATCATAAACATATTCAATAGGCACAGTATTTGAATGTTATTGAGTGTATATTTAAATGGAGAATGGAGACAGCAATCTTAATGTGTTACTGTTTACAGTTTCGTTATTAGCTTGGGACTGCCATATTCAGAGACAGACAAAGACATTTAGAAGTCAATGTCATCTTGGTCTATTGATCTCAGCAGAAAACATGCACAAACTCAAATCTTATATTATAATCCCATCTTCAGAAACTTTAGAAATGTGACTTAAATCTCAAGGTCTTTTCTCCGAGTCACTCATGTCCTCCACCTTGTGTAGGCATCCGTTTTTTCTTTGACATCTCCCTTTGGAGTTGTCCGTCTCTCTCTCTGACAGGGTTAATGAGATGGCAGCACGGAGGCCAACCGCTGCTCTACTGTTCCTTATTTATGCTAAATCTTAATGTACTCTGTGTGCCTGGGCATTATTTAACACCGTGCCCTTGGGCTGCTGCTGCGTCTTTATTCAATTCACTAAGGTGGCGAGAGGTCAGGGACTGCTCTGAGCTTCTGAGTCACACAGCAAGCGGAGAGAAAGCACAGAGACTCCTCCATCACCTCCTCCTCTGTGTGTTCTGGTCTTCTGTCCTCCTCCATCGCTTTTCACCGTTTTCTGCCTTCCTCTGTTCAGATAGCGGCTGATAAGGTTTGATTAATGAGGGCAGGCTCCTCGCCAAGAATGAGAACATCTGTCCATGATTTATTCTTTTGTTTTTCTTTCATCCAGCTATCTTGGTGTACGTGCATGTGTGTGCGTACGTCTGTCAGTGTACTTGTGAGAGGGAGACCACCTGTACACTTTTCTCTGTAGACATCACTGGGGATAACTCCCAAAGCTAAGTTCAATGAGATGCAATATGTAACAAACGGTGCCTGCAGAGGAGTTGTCAGGGAAAGTGGCTGAGTCTATGCCCCTCCCCCCAAAAGGATTTCTCATCGGACTAAGAAGTGACATGTTTGCATGCCTGATTAAACCTGTGTCACATGCCTCCTCTCTGGGCCGTCCCTCCTGCTATATTCCCCCTTCCTCAAACACATGCCTACTTGCCACATCTGGCTTTCCCCCTGTCTACCACATTCAGCGCCTCCCTCCTGCCCCTCTCACTCCAGTCCCAGTGACCCGATCTTCTCCATCCACCTGCTCATCTGTTGTCAGCCTCCCTCATCAGCTCTGCAGTATTTAATCAGCCATTTTCCACCTACTTCTCGTCATATTGTCTGACGCTGTTCTGTTATTACATGCCATTGATTTCACGCCTGTTACCTGGAACCCCGTTCCAGGTAACAGGCGTTCTCTACCTGCCTGCCTGCCTTTTCTGTTTGCCTGTTTTGGACTGCCTCGTGGATCTATATTAATTAACTGAACTGATGAAATTAATCACTGAACTGCATCAGCTCTGCCTGTCATCTGTATTTGGGTCCCCAACTGTTTCTCTGCTCATACCAAGCATAATGGAATGATCTGGTAAGAAAGGATCCAGCTGATGAAGCATGGGTTGTGGAGAAAGCCGTCCACACTATTTTGTGCATTCCAAGCCACAGCCAAATTTACAGTCTTGTAAATTCACACTCAAGTGTGAAGAGGACTTCACCATTGTCTTAGCATCCTTGTCTGCCAGCATGGAGCCTGCTGTCCTCCAGCTTAATACTGTCCTCAACTCTGCTTAGTGTCAACGGCCCTATCCTGACCGGTCTGCACTGAAAAAAAGGCAACTGTGGTTGCCAGAATTAAAAAATAATATAATTATAAATAATATAAAGAGTCTGGTCCAGACTTGCTCTGTATGGAAGGTGTCATGAGATAACTTTTGTTTTTAATTGATGTTATATTCATAAAATTGAATTGGACGATTTATTATATTCTCATGTAGATGTTCTGTTGTTTGTTCTTAAAGGAAATGGCTATTTACAACAGTTTTAGTGCTCTTTGTTTTTTCATAATGAAACCACGTATTAGCTTTTGTTGGACTATTTTTTTGCACAGAACAAGGACTGTTTCATACTTCATGTAGAGATGTCAAACTCTTAGATCTTAAAAGTTCTTTGAGTTATTTAAGTCAGTATGTCCATAAACATTTACATTCTACCAGTGAAGCACAAGTCCCACTGTGTTGGACTACAAATATGAGAGCTGTTCTACAAGGAGGGCAGTCTACTGTTTGTGCATTTGGAATTTTGATGCAGGAAAATAAATTCTGAAACATTATTAACCTAAATAAATGTCATTTGAGTTAATAGAAATGTGGCGAATATAACACCTTAATTATTAATGAAAGATTATGCTAACACAATGCTTTCTACTGTTACAGTAACAGCATATTAGTACTGTTGATTTCTAAGTTCATGTTTTACCATATTTTTTTTTTCATCAAAATAAACATTGCCTTGCTGTGTGACTGACATGAAAATACCATGAAATATTACAATATGAACTAAACTAATACCACTTTATTCTGTTTTAGGGTTTCACAGTGAAATTTGTACTCTTTTGTCCCTCACATCCCCTCTCCTCCAACATATTGCCATGACAACCTGACTGAGTCCGATTCATACTACCAAATCAAAGTTTCACTTTTTGTTGATTCATCCTATAACTTTGATTGTTTCAGACACAAAGAAGAAAATGACTAAATAAGAAGCTATTTATGGTGTATTAGTTATTATAATTATATACGGCAAAATCTCACAGTAATCCATCCAATAGTAATATCTTAAACGAATTAAAGTGGTTGAGCCATATGGTGAAAAATGTACACTGTCATTATAGTGGCTTCTTGAATAGATTCTGTAATGTATAATTGGAGATAACAGGAAAGATTTTGGCTTATTCCACTCAGAATCCGGTGAATTGCAAGCTCCCTTCAGCTTTATGGCCTTCATTGCCTTGTATATTAAGCCACCGCCTATTCACATGATGATGACATAAATCCTTTTTTATATTTTCTGTTTTGTTTGTGTGGCAGTCGGCCTTGGTTCATAGTCAGCGAGTGCCAACAGGTAATTTGTGATCGTGTTCTTGACAAATGCTGCATTCAGGTGCTTTCGCGTTTCCTCCCAACAATGCTTAGAATCTCTTCAAGTATACAACAGTTGTACTTTTTCCACTGCAGTGCCTCGCTGTAAAATTGGCAAATTCCCTGTGCTTTCACTTAAAATGTCCCCTACTGGAAATGAGAGGCATAAATCACTGTGCATGTCTGGCACCAACGTGCCCGCTGTGTCACATCAGCTTGAATTTTTTACAACATGGAAGGAAAGCGGCGGGCCCGTTGACACTTTCCAGCCTGGGAGCTACTGTTAGTCAACCACTCATATCCATTTTTAATGAGCTCTCAGCCATGATATAGTGTAATTTCACCTTCAGGACCCAGGGACGCTATTTACTGTTAACGAGAAACAGCACAGCACTGGCCAAATTCTTCCCGATTGGAGCGTTTATGAAATTCACAGGTTTATGACTTGGACAGGGTGTTTTGTGTGTGTCTGTGTGGGTGTGTGTACTGTATGTGTGTCTTATTATAGCACCGTGATCCTGGTATGATCGGAAACTAGCACGCTTACATGTGTTTAAGCACAGATGAAAGTGAAGCAGGCCATAGTATGCCACTTAGAATAGCCCTCGTCTGTGACAGGTTTGAGCAGAGAGATGAGGTGCTTCGTCTGTTCTCCTAAAGATTCATACTTAAACAGTTTGCACACGGCTTGATGAGCTCAGTTTGTATTAAAAAATAAAAATAAAAACATTTTTTACTACTTCTAACCTGATCTGATACATGGTGCAATCCCAGACAACATGTTAGACTGTTATTGCACACAATAAAACTGTGGCTCATCAGATGATCGTAGGTTTGATCCCCGGCTCCTCCGGTCTGCATGTCCACGTGTCCTTGGACAAGATACTAAACCTCAAGTTGCTTCTGAAGGCTGTGCCATCAGTGTGTGAATGTGTGTGAATGGTTAGCTCCTCAAACTGATGAGCAGTTGGCACCTTGCATGACAGCCAATGTCATCAGTGTATGAATGTGTATGAATGAGATATGTAGTGTAAAAGAGTTTTGAGTGGTCAGAAGACTAGAAAGGTGTATAAGTACAGACCATATACCATTAGAGGCTAACATGTCTTTTTTAATAAAGGAATCATTGCAGCATATTACAGAAAAGCTAAGATAAATATTTATTGGTTTATATAACCCACTGGAGAAATTTGATTGTTACAGTTAATTAAAGTGAATTAAAATACAATGAGTAGTACATAAGAGTTGATTGTGATAGAAGAAGAATAAATAACCAAAATATAAAAATAATGATATAATTGAATGTTTGAGCAGAAAGTCTGCGTGCCTGTGAGTAAGGTTTCTCCTTGCATCAGTTTGGTGACAGTTTGGTGGAGAGGTGTTTAAGGTGACTGTTTCTGCTGTCCATTGCCTGCTTTGTTTGTTCTAGATTGTCAGTTAAGTTAAGTCAACTCTAGTAGAGGACATTTATCTTTCACTTTTCGTTCCACTTTAAGTTATGATATTGATTGTTTGTGATCTTTGTCACCATAGCTCACCATAGTGCTCAGGAGAGCCAGAGTCATTTTAAAATCAGTCCTGAGCTTTGTATTGCAGATAGTCTAAATTGCCATCAATAATTTAAACCATCTATCTTTTTAACACCCTGTTTTTTCTGTGAAACTAAAAATGTCCCCAGCATTACAATCTTCTGGAAGCTGTCAGATTCAGATTGTGTTGAGAGAGATCCTGACCCACCCTGCAGAGTTTTAGGAGACAAAGACATTGTGAGATCAAGTGTTTTGCTTACATCACATAATCAACATCAGTAAACAGACAGAGGCCGTTTTGGCAGGGAGGACTGACTGTGTTGGGACAACTTTCCCATTATAAATTTGAAGATCTTTTCTCATATAAGTTGTTAAAGACATGATGTATCATATTACCATATTATTTGTTATAACAAGTTGGTCAAGGTCGCTGGGAGGACCGTCTGGATAGCGGTAACTGTAAAACCCAACAGTACATGTTAATAAAAGAATAAAGTTAACGTAACTCATTATTAACCCATTTAGGATTTTTCATTCTATTGTTGTCATTTTAGTTTTAGTAAACCAAAGAATGCATCAAAATCATCATAAAGCTGTAAAGCTATAATTTTAATTTTTTGAATTTTTTTTTTGTCAAATAAGCTAATACATTTTACGAAAAAGGCAGATATATCCAAAAAAAATTGCCCAAAAAACTCCAACTAGCTGCTAGTTGGAGTTTTTTCCACTCTAGTTTTTTCACTCTGTCCCAACGTGAAGCGCTTGGACTCAACTTTTTATAGTCAACGTGTTTGCACACAGCACCGATGTTACTACGCCACCAACTTGTTGCATGTGTACATTTAGTACTTTTAATTCACTGAAGGTTAATTTGTCCAGAAATCATTTAGCTAGAAGAGTGGTAGGTGGTGACGGTCATGATTTGATGTTTCATCAAGCATTTCATTGACCCGTTTGTGAATTTAAGCACTCATTTGTGGAGAGGGAAATGTACAATCATTTAAGGGGACATTTAAGAAAGAAGTCCCAGGATAGTGACAATGAACATGACTCTGTGGAGCAGTCACATGATGATGATGAAACTGCCTCAGTAGCAGACACTAGCACTGAGGGATTAGCAGAGCAGTTGCAGTACAATCTGGTTGCTTTCTTTTTGAAAATGCAAACTATTCTCCATGTATCACAAAGGGCAATACAGGACATTATTGAGCACATTGATCATTACATTACATTACATTACATTACATTACATTGCATTTAGCAGACGCTTTTATCCTTACAGAGGAGGACATAAGCTGAAAAGGTGTAAAGGAGCACAGAGTAGTTGTTAGTTTTGTTAGGCAGGGAAGCATTTTCAAAAGAGAAAAGGGAGAAGAAGAACAAGTTTTTTAAAGGTAGAAAGGGATGTTGCAGTTCTTGTAGCCGTTGGTAGGTCATTCCACCATTTGGGGACGACCACAGAGAAGAGTTTAGAGTGACCTCGCTTTGCGAGAGGCGAGGGTACAACTAGACGGTTTAAATGAGCTGAGCGTAACGCCCTGGTCGGGGCGTGAGCTTTTAGTAAGACGCTGAGATAGGCAGGGGCAGATCCTGAGGTGGTTTTGTAGGCTAGTGTCAGAGCTTTGTGTTTAATTCTGGCAGCTACAAGCAGCCAGTGCAGGTCGCTGAAGAGTGGGGTGACATGTGTCCTTTTGGGTTGAGTGAAAACCAGTCGCGCTGCAGCATTCTGGACCATTTGCAATGATTTGATCGCACAAGCAGGTAGGCCATCCAGGAGCGAGTTGCAATAATCAAGGTGGGAGGTGACTCTAGCCTGTATCAGGAGCTGAGCGGAATATTGGGTAAGGTATGGTCTGATTTTTTTAGTATTGTACCATGCATAGCGGCATGACCTCGCTACGGAGTAAATGCTCAGAGAAAGAAAGACGATCATCTAGTACGACGCCCAGGTTTTTAGCAGCATGGTTAGGGGTAATAGTGACAGTACCAATTTTAAAGTTGATGTCATGGCAGATTGACTCATGGGCAGGGATGACCAGGAGTTCGGTTTTTGACAGATTAAGCTGGTGATGGTGGTCTTTCATATCCTGGTGAACCAGAAGCCTGTAAAGAACAGGCTACTTTCTGGACGGAGCAGGAGAGCGAATCCAACGCTGCACCAGAAGGTTGTGTAGCCCAGTGCCCTGGGCGTCAACACATACCTTCTGGTTCACCAGGATAGGTCTTTCATCCAGGTTGACAGATCAGAGAGACAGGCGGAGATGCGTGCGGAGACCGTGGTGTTGTCCTGCTGGAACGACAGGTATAGCTGTGTGTCATCGGCATAGCAGTGGTAAGAGAAGCTGTGTGAGCGGATAACATGGGACAACGAGGTGGTGTAGATGGCAAACAGAAGGGGGCCCAGCACAGACCCCTGCGGCACCCCCGTGGAGAGGGTATGAGTCGATGACAGACGACCTTGCCAAGACACATTAAAGGAGCGTCCAGCGAGGTAGGACTCGAGCCAGGAGTGGGCAGTGCCTGTAATGCCCATGTTGGCGATTGAGGCTAGGAGTATGTCATGATTGACTGTATCGAAGGCAGCCGATAAGTCAAGAAGGATTAGTACAGATGATTGCCCTCGTGTTCTGGCTGTTTTTAGGGCTTCTGTGACAGATAGTAAAGCTGTCTCAGTGGAGTGGCCACTTCTGAAACCCGACTAATTTGGATCAACTAGGTGGTGATGGGCGAGGAAGGCAGTGACCTCTCAATGGTTTTCGAGAGGAAGGGAAGCAGTGACACCGGCCGATAATTTTCAACCAAGGCGGGGTTAAGCATAGTCTTTTTCAGTAGTGGCGTAACTCTGGCTTGTTTGAAGGCAGCTGGAAATACGCCCGAAGACAATGAGGCATTAATCACGGATGTCGGAACCTGTTGTCAGAGAATCTGATCAAAATACTGAAAAAGCATGGCTGTTTTTCACTGACACACTTGTAAAAGAGATTGTCCAGGCAGTTTCAGAGAGTGCTTTGCATAAATCTGTTACCTCTAAAGGACCACTATCAACAGTTTCTGTATGTTAAGCCTGTAGAATACCTAATTGAGTCGTCACAGCGCACCTACATGTATGTACCTATTTTCACATCTTTCCAGTTGTTGCAAAAACCTGAGAAAGTAAAGTTTCTTTTAGCTGAGGGTGAGAAATGATCAATAATCCTCTATGTGGATGATTTTGAAATTGCAAATCCTCCAGGGACTGTGTGAAAAAATATCACAAAGTATGTGCAGTGTACTGGACATTAGCTAACATACCAGTTACGTATCGCTCAGTCCTCCATTACACTCAGCTGGTCCTTTTGTGCAACCCAAATGATGTACAACAGTTTGTATGTGAGAAGGTTTTTGCACCTCTCTTGGGTGATCTAAAAACACTTGAAGAAGTGGGTGTCTACATCGAAGCATTTGGTGACTGTCTCAAAGGAACAATTGGTGGGAATGGGCATATGAGAATGCCAGAGGGGGACAAAATATGGGAGATCCTAAAGGAATTAAAGGATATAGTTGAGCTTGGTGTTTTTCATAGTTTCACAGATAATACCATTCAGTACATGGCCAGCAAGATTTTAGATCACAGGCAAATCCTTCAGGAAGTCTTCCCCAACTTAAGATTGCAACCAAAAGATCATTACATCAAACATTATCCTTTTCTCATCAGGTCACTCACAACTACAAACATGTATTGAAAAAATTGGCAGAAAGACACAAAAAACATGATGGCATTCTATCTGTCAAAACAAAGATTTTTCGAACCACCAGTACAGACTTCAGACGTGGAGTCTGTCTTTATTGAATCATTGCCTGTTGATACACATCCAGTAGTGTCAAACACATCACAGACAGCAGCAGTGTTTGTCCCGAGTCAGTCCTATGACTTTCGCCTTCAGTTTCAAGACCCAGAATTTGACAACGCCCTCTGTAATTTAGTTAACATGGAGGACCTACCAGCTAAGGCAACCTTTAAGATAGTTAAAGTTACTGAGTCAGATCTGAGTTCCAATAGCACAGATGACATTATGTTATTGTCTAACAACACAGACATGAGCGACTTTGCCGATGGCCATCTTTGTTGTTCCAAATTTCTCGTATGAGGTGGAATATACTCTGCCTATATGAGAGAGGGAAAACCTGTCAAGCTGATGAGGGATCAAAATCACAACGTACTGTATGTAATGGCTGCTGAAATATACAAGCATAAAGCATATCCTAGTACTAAACAAATTGGCTTGGCTGCTTAGGCTCTGGTGAACAAACACCCTTGTCTAAAAGAAAATGGATCCAAAAAAAGGCTATGAGGGCTGGCAGAACAGTTTGTGCTTCAAGATGGGCAACTACAGGACAAAACTCAGCAGGGCTGGCATAAAGGACGTGGCTGTGAATGCAGGAAAGCGTAGCAGGACAAACCCAGAGTGTGCGGCATCAGGGCCTGCATCAAATGACCCAGAAGAGGGGAAGTTAACTTTCTTCCTAACTATCCACACAGAGAAACAAAACAGACACTCGAGACCCAGAGGCTTGCAATAAGAGAGAAGAATAATGGAACACTACATTCCTAAGTCCATTCAGTTATAGTTTAGAAATTCTTTCTTTAATTTTTCTTAAACTTTCATACCAAAATCTCAAAGGGATAATGTTGTAAGTGTTTTTTTATCATCAGAGTTTTATTAAGCTTGATTTGTAAAATTATTCCTAGACATTCCTTTCTCCTCTTTTAGGATGACAGGGAAGCCGCCCAGGAGGGAGCAGTGGCTCTGGTGGTAGTGGTGAACGAGGAGGAGATGCTTCAAGTGTGAAGTACCCGGAGAAGCTCAGTGGCTTCTTCAAGTTCATTCACGTTATCCTCCTTGACCTGGATGATGGCAGGAAGCAGGCCTAAACTACAGGCCCTAAAAATCAGCTCGAGTGAAGTCCTAGAGAAAAGTTGTTATAAAGCATTTGTTGTCTGCAGTTTCTAAACAAAATACCTTGTGACTGGCCAGTGGATTTATTTTGTTTAGACAAGTGTTCAGTGCAGTTATGGTTAATCATTATACTATGCGTATTTGTATGGTGTCACCAGTTCTGTTAAGATGATACCGTGACTAATCTGAGCCCCAGAGAGGCAAGTCTGTTTTGATTTTGTTTTGGGTGTTAAGCATTCGACTTAATAAAACTATTAAGTCATGACACATATTTTGAGTTTGTTTTATGTTAATCAAACTCAAATTGTTTAAGGCAGTCAGTTTCCTCGAATGAACTGAGTTGTCAGAACTAGAATGTAGTAATTTATGTAGTGAAATAAAACAGAGTAGTTTCAACTTGCAGGATGACATTTATGGACAATTGAGGCATTTAAGTTAATATCATTTAATTCTGATCAATTCAATTAACACATTTAAATTAGTTTGTAGAACTGTTACATACAAGTGAAATATACTTATTAGGTTTAAGTTCATTGAACTGAGTGGAATGGTGCTTTTAACTTAATTCACCTAAGGTACCTTAACAATAAATACTTGAGTTATTGGAACTTAAACAATTTAATTACATTTTTTTTTTTTAAATTTAAGTTGGCAAACTAAAATAATGAATTTAAATGAAATAAATTCAAATTTTATTCTACAAGTGCAGTCTACTGTTTGTGCATAAAATTCTGAAACATTAGCTGTTAGGCAGTGAGTAGTTCCAAATGTTTATATTCAGCTGCCACAAAATACATCTGCAACACTTGTGAGTAAGTTACTAGGTTAACCTACATAAATGTCACTTGAGTTAATAGAAATGTGGCGAATATAACTCCATAATTATTGATGGCAGAGTATGCTAATTCTTACATTTGATGGGGGGGAAGTCTTTTTGACGACACAACTGAATCTGGAGTCTGAATCTGCCTCGTTTCCTCGTTTTTTTTTGTTTGTTTTTTTAAACTTTGTTGTCTTCAAATCTTTGGATTCAAGCATCACGAGGAAACCAAAATATTAATTAACATAATATTTGTTTTACTGAGGTGTGTGCTGATGTGCATGCGTTGTGTGTAACAACGCATACGCATCAAGCAAGTGACTCGTTCGGACTGTGCAGCAAAGAGTGTGGAGTCGTCGTCGACTCCCGCGAGATCTGTACTGTAAACAAACCAGTTGTGTTTCCAGTACGTGTGTGGTAGTAGGATTTGATATAATATTGGTTGAAATAATATAATTAGCATATCCGTGTATGCTGGTTTTGGGTTCGACGGAGCTCCGGTGATGTCTGGGCACACGTTTTGCCTACACAGGATCCAGATGTGAAGTAGCAATGGAATGGTAGCTTAGTCAACATGGCTCGCTAGCAGTGCAGTTGTGTCCTGTGGATTAAAATGGAATAATCGCAAGAAGTCATGGTATCAAGACAACGTTTTAAGGTAGGACGTTTGGTTATTCATTTTGCCCACTGCTGCGACACATTGACTTGAGCTCATTTGGTTGTTTTGAAGCATTCCCTGAAGAAGGTTCTGCTCATTTGCGCTAAATTGTATTTTTATTGTGCTAATACAGACGGGCATTTTTGTATCTATATTCTTCTAAAAACTCACACACTTAAAACAAACACTTAAAGCGATGGCCGTGTGTCTCAAGTGTACAATTCACCACTTCTGCGCGATTTTGACAATAGTATCTACACAGCCTTGTAGGCTAGCAGGACCGATGGTTTCATTATCAGTCAGTTGAGAGGGGTCCATGGTGTTTGCATTATTCCATTTCATGTGACTACTCGCAAGGAATTCTTACCGCTGAGCCATGTTCATGTATTCATTCTTAAAA
Source organism: Collichthys lucidus (assembly GCA_004119915.2). Lineage (NCBI taxonomy): Eukaryota > Metazoa > Chordata > Actinopteri > Sciaenidae > Collichthys > Collichthys lucidus. Next base: position 28,499,337 of record CM014096.1, on the reverse strand, counting down.
ATCTGCTACTGTAATGTTTTGTGTTCTATGGTGGGGATTTTTTGGACAGCACTTAGGAGCACTATAGTGTGAGAGTGGGTGTCAGGCTGGCAGCCTGAGGGGGGGGGGGCAGTTTCTCAAACCTATCTGCGCGCCTGGGGGCCGTGACTGGTCCTTCACAGGTCCTTCGCTGGTCTGTGAACAAAATGTAATCCCCTGCGATGACGTAGTCAGTGAGGCCCTGACTGGAAACGCCCCTAAGCAATCTGTGTGAAAACCAGCTGCAATGCCTCATTTGTCCATGGGGAGGAGCAGTGATGTTCCGCTCTCACCATAGACTGCTGGGGTGAGCGGGTGACCCGATTAGCTGATCAGTGAATCAGATGATAGGAAAAAAAAAAGTTGTAATAAGATAACACTGAGGCAGCGCTGCAGCCGCTCGTATCTGCAACTTTATGTCACGCACAACAACAACATGCCAACATAAACTTTTTATTAAAGAAAACTTTGCTCGTAACGTCCGTCTTTAAGTATATTTTTGGGCCTTTTATGGATATGTCAGCTGAAGAGAGACAGGAAGGAGGGGGCAGAGAGACGGGGAATGACACGCAGTAAAGGGACGTCTGATGCGGGTTTCAAACCGGGACCAGCTGCAGCGAGGACTGTAGCCTGTACACACGGGCGCCTGCACAACCCACCACACTACCGGCCATAGGCTAAATATGTCAAGTATGTTTGGTTTTAATAAAGTTTGCAGTAAAAGCTTACGAAACCATCAAAAATATATTTAGGCATTCCATAAAAGACTTTATTCGCAAGGAGGCTAGGCCAGGCACAAAACAGGAGCTCGTCGAGGACATACAGACGTTTTGGCAAATGAGAGTCACCGTGGTGGACTTTTGCAACAGACTTATCTCTGAACTTTCAAAAGCTGTGCGGTGTATTATTATAATGAAGGGGGCATAGTGGAAATTAAACAGTGGTGTGCATGTAGAATAAAAACATAACATATATACTGCAAAATTTATTAAAACCAAACATACTCAACTTATTTTATACATATTCTTTCCATTTACGCTTTACACCATTTAGCCTATGGAATGGACAAAAATGAAAAGAAGTCATTCATGTTCATGAGCACACTCAAATCACAAGGCTACTGTATAGTATACAGTATTTAAACCAGCTGCATTCTCCGCTCTGTGATCTGTGTGACACTGGGAGACCAAAAAGCCCATCAAGTGCAAACAATGAAAATACTAATGAGGGGTTTGTATGGTTTACCTGGCCTAAAGCGTGCACTACAGTAAATACCTGCATAACAAAGGGCTCCCAAAACGCTCGTCTCTGCAGCTCTATGTCGTGCACAACAACAACGAGCCCGCCCTTCCAAATAAACTGTTAATTTAAAAAAACCTATCGCTTGTATCGGCAGGTCTGACACACAGGCCTGGCAGCCCTGTGACGTCCAAACCGTTTTTTGTAACTTTTTTAAGGGTTAGTTTGTTGTTTACATGCAGATGAGCGAGAGAGAGAGGCGCGAGCACAAGAGAAGAGACGCTCCTGTAATTATAAAAAGACTCTTGGTGGCCATAGATTAATCTCGCCAATCGAACAGCTGATTGCGCCAATGCCGGCCGGCATTAGCGCAATCAGCTTAGATCATACGGCTACTGTATAGTGTGCAGTACTCAAACCAGCTGCATTTTCCGCTCTGTGATCTGTGAGACTGGGAGACCAAAAACCCCACAACTGTAAGCGCAAACGAAAGGTTGAGCAACGAGAATGCTAATGAGTTGTGTAAGCTACGTCATCTCCAGGTAGAAAAACTTTAAAGAACTCTGTGAGAGAAGCGCCATCTCCTGGTCATACCCTGTAATTACATAAATGAGTGGAGTTACAGAAAAATATAAACACGCCCAGGAGAAGGAGGGGGGTCACTCCGGTCACGGGACTTAGCAGGCAGCTGGCTGGAAGTCAGCTGGAAGACGGCTGCCATTCAGCTGGCGTTCGGCTTGAACGGGAACTTTTAAGTTGCTACTACTGTACGGGTTCAAATAAGAGTAGTGGATGACACAGTTTATCATTTTAATGTCATGTCATTTTAATTGCCATATCAGTGTGGCTTGGTGTTTGGCAGATGCAGGAAGGTAAGATTGGGGTTAATGGAGACTACAGACTGGTTAACCCTGGGTCAGTAAGAGGATCCAGGTGAATGATTCAGATGAATCATGATTCATACACTATTAGCTTCACAGCCAGTTTGAATCAGTGACCAGTAGCTCCTACAATGAACATGTTGAGATACATGAAAAAATCTGAACCTATTCTGTACCAGAAGTATTGAACAAATGAGTGAGTACAAGTTCAAGTGAGACAGAAGTCTGTAAATGATGAACAGCCCTATCAAATTGTGCAGTAACAGCGCTACAAGACAGTAAACATCGTTCTCAATGCCTGTTTAATTTTACACATTTTTTACACAGGTTATTTGTAAGCTCATACTCTCATGTTGTAGCATCAAGGATGTCTATCCAGATCTCAGAGCACAGAGGAAAACACATCATTTCTTTCTTATCGTTGCTGTTTGCTTTCATGCATCTGACAGCTGGCATTTTGTCATTGAGGCTAACAGCTCTACCTGAGGCAAACACAAATCACATCTCTAAAGAGCCAACAATGGAGCAGGGCTTTCACAGCTCCAAGGATTTCCTCTCTGGTAGTCACGGCCAGCAGGTAAAAGACTCCTGTCAGAAAAAGATGGGATGGACTGTGTGGAATGAGGGGTGTAGGTTGGATATGTGTATAAGTGTGTGTGTGTGTGGAGGGGCTGCATAAAGCTGAGGTATGCATTCAACCTTTTGAAACGGAGAAAAACTCTGCACAAAGAATTCTCCAGCAACAACTTGCTGGCATTTACTGAATAACTAGCTCTCTGGCTTTGTGTCGGCTGCTGAATAACCTTGTGCCACATGGAGAGTTCAGCCAAAGCAAACACATTTAGAGAGTGGGTTAGGGTTAGTGGGGTGAGCACTTAAAACATGGAGAAAGGAAACTTTCAGAGTTGTTTTCTTCATTTTTTTGTTTGCAGCTAGGGAAGACAGGCGAGAGAGCACAAATGAAGCTCTTCTTTGCTTTGTAGATGAAGGCAGACTGACCTTTTGGAAGAGTGGACAGAGTTTATGAGTTAATGTATATCATTGATTATGAGTAATTTGCCACCCTGTTGTAGATAGAAAGGGGCAGGCTTAGCTAGCAACCCACTGGAAAACCAAGACCAGTGGGTGGACCTTACAGCGGGGCTACGCAAAATGGGGCCTGTGAGCTTAAGTTGGTTGATAAGGTCCAAGTCGGCCTGCCAGACATTTCAAGTGAAAAAATAATTTTATTTAAGTAGGATCCCTGAAATCCTCAGTCCGTAGTCCCATTTTGCATCATACCAGTACAAAAAGTTCCAGTTTTGTCCCTCCAAGCAGAAAAGTTTGGCCACCCCTGCTCTATAGCCATGCTAGCAACTCAGTGAAGTGCACTTAGAAGCACAGCAGTGCTTTTATCTAAATACTAATGCCAGAAGGCTAGTATGCTCACAACATTCAAATTTTAAGCAGCTATAATATTTAGCATGGTTGTCATCTTAGATTAGCATGTTAGCATGACAAAATTAGCAGTAAACACAATTTATTTGGGGGATAGCCAATGAAGGCAATTGGGCAAACTGAAATATTGACTTGATAATACCACCAGATGAAAGGTCATGGGATCAAACAAATACATGGAGACAAATAGATAAACACACCAGAATACCACCACGTTGGATGTACTGCTTCTTCCGCCTCCTGGCTGATCTAAAAATCTGCATATATGTGGATCATTGGCGGAACTGAGGCGGCCTGAATGATGCTTGAACAGGTGAGTTGTATATAAATTCACCCTCAGTACAGTTGTCATGAATGGGGAAATTAGCCACAGAGACCAAAACTGTTTTTTGTACCAGGACAGGAGTGAAAGTGAAGAGACAGAGAGGCGAAGATCAAAATCAAAGGCAGTGATGAAGACACTAGAGGAGAGATGTAGAGTGACAAAGACAGTGAGAGGCATGTGGGGTGATGGGAGGGCGGAGGGGAGAGTGGAGAGTGTGGGTGGACAAAGCAAGAGAGATAGTAGGTTGGAGGGGCTGAGGGCCCCTTATGTGGGGACATGGGGTGTGTGTGTTGTGTGTGTGTGTGTGTGTGTGTGTGTGTGACAGCTGTCACCCTGTAAAAGTGAGGCTGATGTGGACTATTTCCACTCCTCTTAAAGTTGAGTCTGAGGGTCTTCACTCAGAGAACCTGCTGTTGCTGCTGCTGGATGGACTGTGATGGACAGAAATGTAAATGTTTGAGGATATGATACAAAAAATTCGTCAAATTAATTACAAAAATATTTCCATAGCTATACCCACTAAATATAATATTCTGTAACTGTACTGTATATTCACCTGAAAATAAGAATCAATATGTAACATTATGTTTTTGTTGTTTTAGCTGACATAGCTACAGACTCCATCCACCATATTTATACAGTAGGCTAGGACAGACAAACCAAACACTGTCTCTTGATTGAACCTGTCGCAGCTAGTATAATTTTGCCGTCAAGCTAGGAATGATAGGGTGAGGTGAGGGGGTTACAATCAGAAGCTACACTGCTAAATGCTACACACTGGTTAAAGTGACAGCAAATGGCCTACCTCCATTTAGCTGGTGGCAGATTCCAGCATTAGATTCATAGTAATTTACTGTTTAAGGAGTTTTAATTGGCAAGATTCGTGTAAAAAATATAAATAAGCACAAAATTAACAAAGGTGATTTGATGAAGAGGGAATCAACCACTGCAGTGTGTGTATGTGTGTGTGTGTGTGTGTGTGTGTTGCTGGGTGTGGCCTCTGGTCTTCCTCCCACCTGTTCTTCACCTCACCATCTGCAGCTCATTAACTAATCAACCCTCACTGTATTTAAGACTCTGCTTGTTGAGTTTTTGTTAATCCTGCTATACCGGTGCTTCAGAAATCCAGTCCATTGTTTGCCACGTGCATATTGGCGATAGGAGGTGATCAGAAATAAATTAAATATACAAGTAAATGTGGCCAGATTACTGTTTGTAGATCTTCACACAAGTTTGAATGTAAAATATGTAGGGCTGCATCTAACGATTATTTTTCTATCGATTAATCTAACAATTATTTTTTATCAATTATTCTAACAATGGTTTTTAATTACTTGATTAATGACAATGAATTTACCCAAATAAAAAGCAAAAGCATGTCTTCTTAATATTTCAAGATTTTATTCAAACACATCTCTTGAAAAACAAAACCTTTGTTTCAAAAGTAACAAGATGAAATGTATGCACCAAAAATAGCTGCCTTCACAACACACACTCTTTATAGCATTTTAACACTTGTCATATTTTTTTAATGAATTTTTAATATATGTCATAATGTACATATGAGCATTGAAGCAGTGCAGGATCATACTTGGCATACTTGACACTTTTTTAAATCAAATTGTAACCATTCTCATATTTTATAAATTTTTTTAGAAACGTTTAATATGTTTACATTTAACATTTAATACATTTGACACCCACGTCTTATTTTGAAAACCGGAAGTGTCCACACGCTGCAGTGCCATAAAGTCAAATTTTGGAGCAGCTGACGTGACCACGTGAAAACGAGAGACTCGTGACCGCAGGTGTTTTTCTTTGGAACCAAGCCGTCCGTCTCCATCTTTGATTAACTCGCTCTCCACTTCTCTCCTCACTTGATACAGAAAGTACGCATGCGCGCAGGGGATGTTTCTGGGTGGGCGGGGCAGTGTGCTGTGAGCAGCACCAGGAGTGAGTGACAGGCAAAACTCCGGAGAATTAAATGCAGACGGCTTAAAACATTTACGTGAACAGAGTATACTCGATACATCGCCCACCCCTACCTCCATTGTTTTTACCGCGAGCAGCCATCTTACTTCCGCATATACGCCGGCTGACATGCGAGCGCGACGCATCGGCGCACATTTTACGAGTCGACGTATTTACATAGTCGACGTAATCGATGACGTCGACGAACCGCTCCACCCCTAAAAATATGTACAATAGTAGGAAAATCAGACTGTACCAGACCCAATATTCCGCTCAGCTCCTGATTCAGGCTACAGTCACATCCCGCCTTGATTACTGCAACTCCCTCCTGGCTGGCCTACCTGCTTGTGCGACCAAATCTTTGCAAATGGTCCAGAATGCTGCAGCGCGACTGGTTTTCAATCAACCCAAAAGGACACGCGTCACCCCACTCTTTAGCGACCTGCACTGGCTGCCTGTAGCAGCCAGAGTTAAACACAAAGCTCTGACGCTAGCCCACAAAACCATCACAGGATCTGCCCCTGCCTATCTCAGCGTCTTACTCAAGGCTCACGTCCCGACCAGGGCGTTACGCTCCGCTCATTCAAGCCGTCTAGTTGTACCCTCGCCTCTCGCAAAGCGAGGTCACTCTAAACTCTTCTCTGTGGTTGTCCTCAAATGGTGGAATGACCTACCAACGGCTGCAAGAACTGCAACATCCCTTTCTACCTTTAAAAAACTTGTAAAAACCTTTCTCTTTCGAAAATGCTTCCCTGCCTAACAAAACTAACAACTACTCTGTGCTCCTTTACACCTTTTCAGCTTATGTCCTCCTCTGTAAGTCGCTTTGGATAAAAGCGTCTGCTAAATGCAATGTAATGTAATGTAATGTAAAATAGAGTTTGGGATGCAGATAAACAGTTATTACCTGTCAATAGTGACACATAAGAACAGTTTTACTGGTTCAAAATAACATGTGTTGGTGTCTCTCATTCTCTACATGTTTGTTCATCATGTAGTAATCACTGAATCCATGAAGATGTGTTTATTGTTTGCTTCCATGGAATGAATTAAATTACTGAACAAAGTCACTTCAAAATATACTTCATGAGCAGAAGAGCACTCTAGAAAAAGTCCAATAGTGAAATACAAAAGTGCTAAAAATATTCAATTAAAAATGCAACTGAAGAAACACACATAGTAATTATTGTCATTACTGCTTATGATCCTCCGGAGATCCACTTAATGCTTTATTATGCCTGTGTCGTGTGGTTTCTCATTTATTCAGAAGCGTTGAATATTTTTCCTCTGCCATGAAGATGTTGTAAATGTACTAGAAGTTTTATTCATGTAAATTATAAACTTAAACTAAGTTGCATATTAAAACCTGGCTGTTTCTCTGCTCTGTGCTAAAGGTCTGGGTTAACCCGGGTCACACTGCATGTTTAAACAGCCAGAGATGCACGATGACTGAACATCTCCTTCCACTTCTGTTGTTCCTCCGTTTCACAGCATTACACTTCGTAACAACGGAGCACAAAGCATGCGAGTCTTGGCAAGTTTCTCCGCTACTTTTAATGACGATCTCGTACTGAAGTTTAAATAGAATCAATTATGCAGGGACATCGTCTCTGCTGCTTGTGGTTAAGAGGTTGACAAACTCTCGGCATGCTGTCCATCAGCAACTTTTGTCACGCACCGTGTCATCCATTCGCAATTGGCCACCATGGCAACACTGAAAATAACCCCCTTTAACCAATCCTGAAAACGTAAGGTGATTATAAGCAGCTGTTTGCCTGCCGACTACCTCCCCACCCCCACCCCTCGGCGCAGCTCGCAGTTAAGCCCTGCGAACATCACTTCCCGCTAATTAAGTTTGTTTATAAGGGATATTAAGTTTAGAAGGTACGTAGGTGTAAGTAACCTTCACAAAGTGCAGACGGGAGAAAGAGACAGAGGCATCCTGCTCACTATTGTGTGAAGCATGAACACTGATGTGGAATGAGACGATCTGTGTAAACAGTGAGAGAAATGAGAGCTATTTAAGCACATGTACACCCACCAACGACGCCTACAGCCTACTCATGAAGCCACTGTTTGAGAGAGCTGCTGTCTACTTCATATAAATAAATCTGCATGATCAAAGTGGCAAACATTTAATTAAGAAAGGCAGGCCAACTTTGTTCAGTGATCTTTTTCTTGTCCTTGTTCGATATATGATCAGATATGATCAGATATGATATGATAGACACAGAGACAGGACTCAAATGCAGCACTTGGGACACAGGTAAAAGAGGTAAATAGTCTTTAATGTCAGGCAGAAGTTCAGTATACAAAATTTAATTGATTGAAAATTTTATTTTGAACAACCAAAACAACAACAACAAAGAAAATGAAAACAGGTCAAACCTGCACACGCACCAACGCTATTCTCACGTTTTCGTAACCAGGGCGAATGAAATCAAATCGTACGTGTTCAAAAAGGAGTAGAAAACGAGTATACACTTATATATCCCTACCCCTTCTCCTCTACGTATTCCATTATTATTACTGTTATTTTTGATATATTCTAATTTATAGACTGTCACCTGTACATATCTTTTTATATACATATACATAATTTCACATATTCATATGCTGCTCCCAAATCTAGAGGAATGTGCTGCTTGATGAGGCAGTGGTCACGGCGTCCATCAGAAATATGGGACCAGGTGTGTATTCTCCGCAGAGTGGAGAGCTGTTTGTCGTACACTTCTAAAATGCACCTCTGGTGGAATAACAAACATCTTCTAGGACGGGTGCAAACAGTTCTGGTGCCGCCAGGACACGTTGCAGCCATGCCCAGTGGAATTTAGGAGTTACTTGTAAACTAGCAGCGTCTTGTCCAACATTGTTAGGATTCACAGCTCTAAACAACAACACCTGCATCCTAAATGTTTCCAGAGGCCTCCCATCATGGGGTAGACAGCAGTGTTCCCTTTAGTACCACGATCACGCCACTTCCTCACTCATCTTCATTAAGACCACTTAGAGCCTCACTTAGTCATCTTGCCCTCCCATCATCTCTACATTAAAGAGAGCTCAAGGCTGAGAGAAGCTATGTTCACAGGCTGGATTGTAAATGAGTGTCACTGATGAGAAGTTGATGTACTGGTGCTGAGGTCTCTGCTGCAGTGGTGTTTGTGTGTGTGTGTGTGTGTGTGTGTGTGCGCGCGCGTTTCTCTTTCCAATGATTCTGATTATAAGGGCCTTACAATGATTACAATATGTATATTCTATTTATTATTTAGGTCCTCCTCCTTTCAGCACAGGCTAAATTTAGACCTAGATTTCAGTTTCAGGCTAAAATGAGAATTGTCGCTGCTAACAGCAACATGGTGGATAGGCAGAACATCTTTCTATTAGTTTGCTAACTTAACACAGCTCGGACTGTCCAATGGGAGCACTGGGAGTGTCAGGTCCAAGTGTCAAACCTGCAAAATAAAACAAGTAAATCAAAGAGAAAACATGTGTCACTCAGAACTGCAGAACGCTTTGAACCTGATATGTAGCCCTATGCTACAGTGTGAAGGCTCACATACTATAATTTCAGCATTATGAGCACTTATACACATACACACAAAAACGGAGAACATGGTTCAGTAACCTCACATGGATTTATTCAGATAAAATTCACTGTCAGCTAATGTTTGGCAGATGTGTTCAGTCTGGGATACTACTACTACTACTACTACTACTACTACTACTAATAATAATAATAATGTATAACAAAATGAACAGGTGAGTTGTATATAAATTCACCCTCAGTACAGTTGTCATGAACGGGGAAATTAGCTACAGAGACCAAAACTGTTTTTTGTACCAGGCTGTAAACATGTTGATTTCTTCCACAGAGGTTGGTGCTTGGTACAGATATTTGTCATTTTTTAATCTTTTGATCATTCATTTTCCATAACCACTAGGGTGAAAGGCTTGTTACACCCAGGACACATCATCACTGGGCTGACACATTGAGACAGACAACCAGTCAGTCACATTTACATCTATGGACAATTTTTGAACCTGCGTGTCTTTGGACTAAGGGAGTAGGCTGGAGTAGTGGAAGAGAACCAACACAGACATGAGGACAATGTGCAGACGAGTACTACAGAAAGGTCCCAGTCGACAAGGGGGATCGACCCCACCTGCTGCATGCTGTGAAGTGCTGGCTGCTGCACCACTTGTGCCGTCTTTTAGATGTTTGTCTGTTTGTTAGTTTTTGTTCTCTCAAGAAAGAACCTTCAAACATGTTGCTGGAACGTTTGTGTAAGTAGTGAGAAAGTGAACTAAGAATAAAACACACACGTCTGTTTTGTGTTTATCTAAGTGTTCCAGTACCATATACATACCAGCATGGCGTGGCAGCAGGTAATTAGATCCCTTAGGGAGAGGACAATCCTCACTGTGTTGAACAAACTTAAGGCAGCGTGTAGGTCCAAGATCAGAAGCATGTTATGATTCACTAAGAACATCAGCTCCACAGAGGTGATGTAAATTAGGCTGAGAAGGATTTATGTTACACAGCACCGCTTAGGACGAGCAGGAAGAGCTATTTATCAGTCACAGAGGTGGAAGTATCTCAGCATTAATTGTCAGCACTACCTCACCTTAGCCATCACAAAGTATGGCTGATTCTTACAGGTATGTTTCGATGTGAAAGAAAACGTGAATGTGAATTTGAACCAAGTTTTGAACACTTAAAAATCCAGATCAACCATTATTAAATTAAATGATTCAGACCCGAGGTTTTCAAACCGTCACCCCACAGGAGAAGCTGTGAGGCAGAAGAGGTGTGACGTGAAAGGGACAGGTACTGGTGTTCTGAAAAGCAACAGGAAGTTAGTTCTTGTAGTTTTGCTGCTGATTTGACCACTCACCTACACAATGAGCAGTTGGAGCAGCAGTGGTGTCACTGACACTCAGCTCATGGAGGCAATTAAGGTATTTAAAAAAAACCCTTAGTCCCCCATTTCTGCAATTTGCATCAAGATTTGTACTCCTTTATGACTCATAACTCAATCAGACAGGATACATTACTGTGACTGCCAATCTGCTTCCAAATCCTGAGAAAAAAGCAGAACTTAAATCATGTTTGAGTATTTTTTCAGGATCAAATTAGTCGGGTGACAGCTGTCTGTGCACTGCAAACAGGAACTACAGTCTCTTCAGGTCTTCACAGGATTCTTAGTGATTGTTGCAGCCTGAAATGTTTTTCCAAAACAATTGTGATGCTTGCTTGCATATAGTTTTTGATAATTATTATAATAATAATTAGAATTAAATGACAGGCATCCTGTTTTAGTGTGGATGAAAATGCACTTTACTGAGTGTAAACGTGTTGGCGATCCCTGGAATAACCTGTGAGTTGTCCCAATTCTGATAACTATATGAGTTATTCAAATTGTGAGATCCAATGTCCAAATGTTCTTGTTGGCTGTAGATATGCATGGGTAATAAATACTAATAAGTTCAGAGGTGTATTTCTAATCTTTTGGATTATTCCTTATTTTGCCAAAAGAGAAGAAATACAACTTTTGGTAACTCCACAGTTGTCTTTACATGTTGTGTTTAAGCTGGTTTGGGGGTTTTTGGGAGTTGGCGTCCAACAGTTTGAAGCCTGCGTCTTCAGGTGAGGACCAGAGTGCTGATAGTCACAAACAGAATATATATAACCAGCTTCAGCATTCAGGTTCTTTCATACATACTACAGTTGGGGATTTGGCAAACACATTTCACAAAAGTGCATCAGGAATCAAGTTGGAGTTTTCACAACAGCGAAAACAAAAGTTCCTATTTGTCTGAACATGAAAAAGTCAAAAGAAATAACAGGCTTAAAGAGATTATGTCACATTTTGGAGTTTTGGCTCTGTCTGCCGTATTTGAATGTATAAAAGGTTTCAGTTTGGAAAATGACCCATAAAGACGGTTCAAACATACAGTAAATTAAACTCCAGTAAACTACACTACACACACCAGTGCTCACATTCACACATTCTGTCACGTGCACACACACACACCCACACCTGTGCATCAAGAAAATAATGCACATTCCACACACCCACACACTCTGAAACATGAAGTCAAATCAGTTTATGTCAAGCATCCGCCCGCTGAGTTAGCGTACTTTGATGTCAATTATTTCCTTATTTCATTTACCCCTCATCAGAACTTCAGCATATTTCATTAACCTTGTGCTCTAATTGCTAATCATAATCATATGGTTCTTTACTTTGACGAAACCTCTGGGATGCAGTGCATATGTCAATCCCTGATTTTTAACGACAGGCCAACCTTGAAGCTGTGGACATAAATTTGAAATAAATCTATAATAATTAAGATGAATTGTTTGCCAGTTTATTCTCATAAAGAGCTTAATTGGGTAAATTTAATCACATAAAGGGAGGACAACAAGATGTTGAGTGAATGCTGAAAGAAGGTTTCTGAGGTGATGATGATGTGGGGGTATAATGAGAGCAAACAAAAAGTGTCCTGTGAAATCCCATTTCGGTGTGTTTGGGGTCCAGCGGGAGAGTGGAGCAGAAGAGGATAACAATCAGTCACTCGAGCCTTGGCCAAGCTCTATAAAATCAATAAGTCACAGGCAGATAGGCAGGCATGAGGAAACAGGCCTGCTGAGCCTTGTCCTCCGGCCTTATTACGTGGATGAGTAAGTGTGCATTTCTCGAACGATGCTGCCTGATTATCAACGTGCAAAGAGAAGCAGGAAGAAAGCATCACATTCAGCTCAGATCCACTCACAGCGGAGTCTGCACACGTCACGTTCTTTATATGTGTATTAATAGGAGAGCTGTGTAACTTCATCAAAAGTATGTTTCCTAACTTATGTGTTAGTTGAAGTTTCTCAAATGAAAATAGTTTACAGTGAGGTCTGTGGATTGTTCAGAGCAACAGGAACATTGTCCAGTGGTGAGCTTACATCTACAGACTACATCAGGCTGTCAGGGATAAAATGACTGAAAATCATATCATTTCCATGTCATTCAGTCTGCTATTTCAATCTTTCCGCTATTATCAAAGGACACAATTCACACCCACGGACACAATTGGAAACAATTATTCTATAGACTACTGTATACAGGTAATTTAATTGAAACAATATACAGTATACCAACACTTTATGACCCATTTCTGTGGAAAAAAAATATAAAGACTGGCCTGGTGTTATGTTACCATACTCACCATTTCACTTCCAAAGCATGTGAGAACTTTTGTTCTCCATATTCTCAAAATATGAAAAAAAACCCCCATCAAATTACAGTGTTGAACTCAGTGTTAAATGTTAAATGGGCTGAAAGGATGATACTAGTCTAGTATAGATTTTTTTTGTTAACAGTAAAATGGGAATTTATTACAGCTTTTAACCCTTGTGAGAAAAAATAAGCACACCAGGTGAGATATGGGTGGGCTTGTTTGGCCTTAGACCTGCCCACTTCCTGCCGAGGTCCATCTAATCAAATGACTGTTTTCTTTTTCAAATGGTGCTATTACTCAATTGACTAAATATGTGGTTTGAATTTATTTCAAAAAAATGTTTTAGCTGTTTGATTGCTGTTGTCAACTGATATTTAGAATTACATTTAGTTGATGCTTTTATCCAAAGCGATTCACAAAAAAGGTATCTACCTCATCTATCTACATCAAAATGGTTGTGCTTCAGAAAGAAAGCTGCTGCTTTGCCAGACAATCACCCCTAAATTCTACCGGGCACAGGTCTGTTGCATCAATGCTATTTTGGTCTGTTCTCCAAAGTGTTTCAGACTTTGTTAATTTGCTCAGATGTGGTCATTTTTCCTGGTTCATGTGCTTCTACCATGAGTAAGTATAGACTTCATAGTTAAACTGTTTCCTTTTTATCTGTTTTCAAGCGTGAGTCAGCACAGGGTGTTTCTTGCTAACGTGATCTGCTCTCTGCTGGTTGATTTAGCATGCATCAAAAATAGACCAGCTGCATATTCTCAGAGCAGAACGAAGAGATGCCTCTAAGACACCCTGTGGTGCTTTTGTGGAATCAAAAACATGTCTGTTGCAGTCGCAATGCGTCACAGCCATGCCTGAAGTGGTTCAAAAATACAAAACCTAGTGACCAACGAGCAACATAGCAACATATAACCCCTAAAATACACTGCATGCGGAACGGCTCCGTCGCCCTGGCGTACGTTTCAATTTTAGCCAATATATTAGCTCACACAGTCTCCGGTCCCGCGGCAACCGGCAGCCGTCAACAGCAACACATACGCAGAGCTTCTATTTTTCACGGACGCTGGAGCACGGTGCATAAATTCAGCACAGAGCAGACTGTGCGGGGAAGGAAATCGGCTACAAAACACAAAATAAAACCCTGGTTGATTTTCAAAATAAAATAAAATTTCACCCCGTCGACACCATGTATGAGGAGCAGTTGATTCTGGAGGTCCAAAATCAGCCTATAATTTATGACACCTCACATCCTTTTTATAAGGACACCAGAAAAAAGATGCGGCGAGGAATGCCATCGCAGGAGTCAAAGAGACTACAGCCGGCAATATCACACGATTATGCGTGAATTCACGAGATCTTGTGCGTTCTCGCGATGCTCAGTGTCCAGCGGAGCCACACCACAAACAGATTATGTGTGAGTTGACGGACGGCGAAGTACGCTGTCGTTCCGGAGCGGAGCCGTTCTGCAGCCGTTCCGCATGCAGTGTATTTTAGGTGTAAGAGTTGTAAATGCATGCCTGCTGAAGTTTAATTGGTTATAGTGGAAGTGCAGTGTTCTAGCAGCGATGCTGTGAACAGTCCACATGCATTATGTATTCAAGTGTTCAAGACAAGATAATGACACTGCTGCGTCTTTTAATCTGATTCCATTTACTCTAACTGATAATGTTAATGTCCTTTGAGGGGCAGAAGGGACTTTGAGGTGCATAGTTAGCTCTTATTGAGACACAATTGCGCACCACCCTGCCGTAACCTGCCTATGGCCTACAAGAAAGTGTAATAAAAGCAAACAGCAGAAGAAGAAATGTCCAGAAGCAGCAGTGTGAAGCTAAATAAATGTGTCCTTGCAGCTAAAGCTGTCTTTGTCGCTAGAATTAAAAAGGATCATTTTTCACACAGTATGTAGGCTCTGGATTGTCAGAGTCATCAGACGGCTGATAGGCACGTGTGGGGAAGAGGAGGTAGAGGAGGAGGCTGACTCAGCAGTGTCATGGCCATGGTTAGCCTGGTGGGCTGGACCAGAGGTTGGGAAAGGAAAGCTATCCCGTGCCTTTGACTGATGGACCAATTCTGCTGACTATCCAAAGGGGAGGACGTAACAGGAAGCCACACATCTGATACATACGGCCCTGCCTTTCAAGTGCACACATGCATAGAAACTTCATACACAGATGCATGTTGTCAACAAATCATATGTGCAGAGCCAAACCAACAATGAATGTGTCATACTATGAAATACTGTGTGTGTGTGCATCTAAAGCTTGATATGTCTAAAACACACGAATGAGCCACACTGTTCCACTGTGTATCTTTCTCCATCTGTCATAGTCTAGTGGTGCCTTCTCCTCATTTCTTGTCGTTCCACTGTTTTCCCCTCTTCTTTTGTGTCTGTCTCGTTTGTCTTGACTCCCTGGGATTGGCCATCATCACCAGCTCCCAATCTGACTCACCTGCAACCAATCCACTACTCAGCTCCAGCAGTATATCTACCCCGGCTCTACATCCAGTCTTCACCAGATCGTTGTTTCACCACAGTGGTAGTTATGTTCCGGCCTCTTTAAAAATTGTCTGAGCGCAGTGATTTTGGAAGTTTGTCTTTCTTTGCTCTTAACCTGTGTCTCTTTGTGCTCAGGACCATTACCACCACCTCCTGCCAGAGATCTGCCTGTCTGCTCTCTCCACCAGCTTCTCCCCTGCCAGCCTAGCTTGCCTGCCCTCTGCCATCTCACCATTCCCCCTGCTTCAGCTCTGCCTTGAGTCTGTTCTGCAGCAACCTAACACCTTCATTACCACCACAAGAATGCAAGAGCTTGAACAGATTTGTCTGTTTAGCTCAATCTACAATAGATGGTGCTCTACTCTGCCTGAAAGACATCGATACATGACGGAGAACTCTTTAAGAATCATTTTCTGCCTTACGTCATCAAGAAAAAGATTACAGATTTTTTTTCTCTGCAGCAACCTCTATCCCTGTGAAATGAAACCAACAGAGAAGTGCAGTTACTCAAATGTTAAAGTTGTGTCAAATTAATAGCCTGGCCTTGTTGACTGACAGATGGGTGCCTTTAAAAAGTGAATTATTCAGACCAACTCAGCTCTTTGTCCATTTTTGGATTAGTGTGGAGCTGGCAGAGGCAGGACCGCCAAGATGGCAATGACCACCACACTGAGCTTCACAACAGCTCCACAGAGACCACAGATATAATGTCTGTTTTATACATTGTAGGTAGAGACAGTTTGCCATTCCTATAATCACTCCTCCTGCATCAGAGCTGTTTCTGCTAAAGCAACAAAAATGTCCGACTGGTGCTGTGTCAAACTGAAAGGATTCAACTGGTGTAACCAGCACACGAAACACAATGTTTGTCACCTACAAAAGAGGCAATGATCTTCCAAAGATGGCAACAGAACAGTCAGAAGCAGCCGCAGTGAGCTGGTAAATGTAGGGCTGCAGGAGACAGGCTGCAGACTTCCAACTTCTTTTACCGTGTCCTGCTGTTGTCTGGAACACTACCCACTTCATGTGCCGGATGCAAATATTTTCAACTAACCTCTTTACTGACACATGCTGAGTTCACTTGGTAGTACTGCAAATAGACACACCAGCTGCTTTTCATGTTTTTAAGAAAGTAGCTGCTAAAGGTGAGTGTATTAGGAAATTACTGATCATTTAAAGAAATAAAAGATATATTTGTAAGGCTGTTCTAAAGATTATACTGTATACTGGTAGAAGAAACAAATAGGCTCGGAGCTGAGAGTCACACACAGGGTAGGGATACAAATTTCCTCTCACACACAGAGGCTTCCCAAGAAGAAATGCATGCACGTATTATAGAGAAAATAAAGCTAGGGAAGAGGAAGCGTGGTTGTTGTTGGTTGAATTCTTTCATCTTCTTCCTGACATTACATTTCTGAGTATCCAGGGGTCAATACATGCATCATTTCCAGCAGAAGTCTATTATTAAAATGCATTTGTCATTGCCTCTGGCAAAACAACCAGAAGTGGTTGGACCAGAGAGACTCCAGAACATGTCCTGATATTCCTGCTACATCTGTCAGGGTTTAGTTCAAGTAGTTAACCCAAATGCAGGCAGCTTTAAAGATGTACTCAACAGGCACGTCATTAAAATAACTAAGAGCAGCTCCAGGTAGAAACAACCTTAATACAACAATCTAAGAAAAGTCCAATCAACAGTAGTCTAACAACATAAAGGACACACAGAGAGCAAGAATACAGGGAGAAGGACTAAAGCTGTGTTCAGACATGACCAGATGCTACGTCTCTTGACCAAAGCTCGCTCTCTCCCCCTCCCTCTCTCAAACCATCAGACACAAATTAAATTAAACTTATTTGTGTCTCTATTTTGCAGAATAAATTGCGATCCAGACACAGATTTAGAATCTGGTTCATGAAATAAACAAATCCAGAATCCACAGGACACCTCAGCCAAAACAGACAATCTCCACTTAGATGAATGTGTGTTCTCTGCAGGGTCGGATTAAGTCAGAATGCGGCCTAAGACTAAGACAAGACAATGCAGGACTGGAGAAAAGGAGGCGCAGACGACCTGACAAGTGAAAGATTAATGCATTATTGCAAGAGAACTGATTAACTAACAGGTGACAGAAAACAGGTGAACAAAAGACAAATATCTCAGATAAAATCCAGATGCACCAACTTAAAGTCTTTGAGTTTTTATCTGTCACCTATACTCTAATATCTGAACAAACAATGATCTCTACCGGACCAGGGTGTTTGAGTACTGGGCCTCACTGATTACTGTCTAACTAATTATTTTATTACTAATTATAATATAATAATATAATATTATAAGATTTCGGTGAAACTCAATCTTATTTTATACATATATATTTGATTTTATACTTTTCCCTCTGGGGTAAATTTGGATAATGTTGCGTACAAGCTGCTCTAACTCTCTGGCATTGCGTCATACAGTGATCACTCACTCACCCTCCTGACAGAGTGTGTGTTATAGACCCACAGCAAACTGTTTGAGTGTATTTATCTGCAATGTGTTGTAGGAAGGCTTTCCAATGAAACAAAGCAGAGTGATGAATTAGGACTCAGTGGGATAGAGTGTACACAGCTGATGGAGGGATGATGAATGGCCCGCTGATGTTTGAATATTACACACACACACACACACACACACACACACACACACACACACACACACACACACACACACACACACACACACACACAACATGGCAGCTAAACGTGAGGGATCTTCATTAGGGAAGTTTCGTGTGTTTCATGGTAATGTGTGTCTGCATACATATTGATATTTGTTTTAATGCTCTAAAAATGTTATGTTTCATCCTCTTCTATATAAAATTGAACAATGTTTTATATTAATGATTCATATTCAACAAATAAATACTAAATATTTCACATGTTGAAATAATCAGTTATTTATCAGAGGCATTTAGATTTGCTTTTTATTTTTTTATTTTATTCATGTACACAAATTGACATTCAACAAAATTTTCTGAGTCTTGAAAGGTGATACCGTCCACCTCCCTAGATCAACAAGTGATACCTAAAGGGTGGTTGACTGAGTTAGAGAGTGTGAGAGATGTTATTTTGCAGTCGTGACTGTGGTTAGTTTCTGTGTTTCCCCTTGTTTCCCCATCCTTGTGTTGTCTTTACTTGTCTGTCTGTGTTGTGGGCGTGGCACTTTTCCCTGGGCCTCCTGGATGATTATCAAATGAAGCACACCTGCCGTTCCTCGCCTCACCTGCCTTCCATCAACTCATCACTCCACCTGCATATAAACCCTGGCCTTCCTCCCACTTCTTGTCAGATCGTTTGTTCAGCCTCCGTGATATTTCACGTTCGGACCGTCTTTAACTACTTGTTCCTTGTTGATTTCCTAAACTCTAACCACCAATCTCTTGTGCTCAGGTCCACCACCATCTTCACCTCCTGCTTGCCTGCTCTCCTCCACCATCTTCCGACAGTCCAGACTCCGTGCCACCTCCGTTCCCGCCACTGCATCACCTCAGCCATTTCCTCTACCTCGTATCGGACCCTCTCCTTCCCCTTTTCTCCCACATCTCAATAAATCCCCTTCTCTCACTAACCGTTGTCCGAGTCTGAATTGTGGGTCAACCTGTGCAACCATGACAGAACAATCTGACCAGAACTTTGACCCAGCGGCCTCAGATGAGCTTCTTCAAGCCTCCTCGGATCTCCACCAAGCCCTTGCCTTTCATAGAACCCTTGTTGGTCATCATAACAATGCTCTTTAAGAGGTAGTAGAGACTTTGAGAAGTTTGACTGTTACTGTGTCCGGAATCGAGAGCCAGTTTTGTGCAGCCCAATCCCTATCAGTTCTAGCTAGTCCCAGTCCCTCCATTCCTGACCCACCTCTGGCAATGCCCCATCTGCCCAGAGAGCCTTATGTCCCAGCACCTGAACGCTATGATGGTAATCTGGGGACTTGTCAATCCTTTTTTGCTTCAATGGTCCCTTGTGTTTGATCTACAGACATACACTACGGATAAGTCTTGCCTTTGTTGTTGGGTTGTTAACTGGGAGGACTAGAGCTTGGGGTGCTGCGAATTTGGAGCGGCTCTCCCGTGATTAACTCCTATGCCAGTTTTGTGGCAGAAATGAAAAAAAGTTCTTGACCACCCTGTTAAAGGTAAAGATGCCAGTCTGCGCCTATTGTCACTTCGCCAAGGTAGCAGAGTACTCAGTGGATTTTAGAACATTGACAGCAGGGGGTTTTCCCAAGGGGTTAAGCGAAGCAGTAAAAGATGAGTTGGCTGTCAGAGATGAGTCAGACAGTTTGGATAGCTTGATTGCCTTAGCCATCAGGCTAGATAATCGCCTGCAGGAGCGTCGTAGGGAGAGAGCTGCCCGTCCTGTACCTGCACCTTTTCCCAAGGTGGGCTCTGGTTCCTCGCCCATATCTAGTGTGGTTGTCAGTAACCCTTCCAGCTCCGAAGAGGAACCCATGCAGTTGGGCCGGAACCATCTCTCCAGAACGGCTGCAGAGAGTTCGAGCAGGAGTGTGCATCTACTGTGGACAGGCAGGGCATTTCCTGGTTTCTTGTCCCCTGCGGTTAAAGGAGGACTCTTCAGTAGCAGTCGGGGTTCTGGTGAGTCGACCCTCTTACTCTTTGTTTCCCCTATTGCGGTTAACTCTCAAACTCTCTGCCTTCTCGCCTTAGTGGACTCTGGGGCAGATGAGAACTTGCTCGATTCCAATCTGGTAGCCCAAGCTGGCATTCTGGTTGAACCGCTCTCCACCCCTGTGGACGCTAATGCCCTTACCGGAGAACTTCTCGCTCAGGTCACTCACCGCACAGAGTACCTTAATCTCCTGCTCTCTGGTAACCATCGTGAAACCATCCAGTTCCATGTGTTGCCTTCTTCTCGCACCCCAATAGTCCTTGGTCTGCCCTAGCTTCAAAAGCACAATCCACACATTGACTGGTCAGCAGGAAAGGTGGTGAGTTGGAGTTCCTTTTGTCATGCTTCATGTCTGCAGTCTGCTCTCACACCTGTTAAAACCGAGTCTCCCCCCTCTGCTCCTGAGTCTCCTGATTTGACCTCCATTCCTTCTGTCTACCATGACTTAGGACAAGTGTTTAGTAAACCACAAGCTCTTTCTCTGCCTCCTCATCGTCCCTATAACTGTGCCATTGATATCCTTCCAGGTGGTCCCCTACCCTCTAGTCGTCTGTATAACCTATCTCGCCCAGAGAGAGTCCATGGGAAGATACATTCATGACTCTTTGGCTGCAGGAATCATCCATCCTATCCTCTTCTCCTCTGGGTGCTGCTTTCTTCTTTGTGTCCAAGAGGGATAAGACTCTGCGACCATGCATTGACTACCGTGGACTAAACAACATCACCATAAAGAACAAATATCCTTTGCCTTTGATCAGTTCTGCTTTCAAGTCCTTACAGGGAGCCACCATCTTCTCCAAACTGGACCTGCGGAATGCCTACCACCTTGTCAGGATCAGAGAGGGAGACGTGTGGAAGACAGGGTTCAACACCCCCCTTGGCCACTTTGAATACCTGGTAATGCCTTTTGGACTCACCAATGCTCCTGCTCTTTTCCAGGCCCTGGTGAATGTCCCCCGTGATCTTCTCAATCGCTCAGTCTTTGTCTATTTGGATGACATTCTCATCTTCTCCAGGAGTACGCAGGAACATGTCCAGCATGTCAGACAAGTCATCCAGAGGCTCTTGGACAACAAACTGTTTGTGAAGGCTGAGAAGACTGAGTTCCATGTGTCTTCAGTGGCTTTTCTAGGATAAATTATTGAGAGCAGGCAAGTGAAGACAGACCCAACCAAGACACAAGCCGTGGTTGAGTGGCCCAGACCAACTTCCCGTAAGCAGCTTCAACGGTTCCTTGGTTTTGCGTATTTCTATCGCAGGTTCATTCAGAGACTGCAGTCGTGTTGCTGCCCCCCTTTCTAAGCTCACATCCCCAACTCTCCCCTTTTCCTGGACTCCAGAAGCTGAAGCGTCCTTCTCTGATCTCAAGAGACGTTTCACCTCTGCACCAGTCCTCATCAGTGTTGGGCACATTACTTTGAAAAAGTAATTAGTTACAGTTACTAGTTACTTACCCAAAAAAGTAACTGAGTTACTACACTATAAAAGTAACTAGTTACCCAGGAAAGTAACTAATGCTGTTACTTTTTCAAGTTATTTTATTTTTTCTTCACTAAAGGAAACAGTTTAAGAACACAAAGTACTTCAAACTCTTACACAAATGTAAACAATTTAACATTTAACATTTACTTTATCAGTACATTGTATGTATTCACAAATCAAAATAGCATACTGAAAATGGAATTTGTATAGTGCTCTTTCGCACAAATTGCTTTAAATTGCATACAACTTAAGACAAGAGGTGAACATACAGTGCTCCAAGTATGTTCTTAAAAAAGAAAAGTAAACCGTTTAACAGAAGTGCTTTTAAAATTGTACTGAAAATGTATGACGTTTTTAAAAAAACAAATTCACCTTTGAATCCTATACCTTTATTACATTCACCTATCTATCCATTCTCAACACACATCCATCCATGCATGCGATCAGTCATCCACCCAGCCAACCCAGTCATCTCACCAGTTTAGCTATTAAACCAGTGATTGTACCTTAAAAGTAGAAGCTTTTCAAACTTAAGGTCAGAGAGTCTGTTTCTCTTTGGAGTGAATACAAGCTTTCCCAGGCTAAAAAGTCTCTCTACGGGAGCACTGGATGGAGTGGCTGCATTGTATTTAAGTGAAACTGTCTTTATCAGTGGAAATCCATGAAGAGAGTCCATCCCTTGTGCTGCTGATTTGAAATAATCTGCAACTTGACTTTCAGCAGCATCCTCATCCTCAAAGGCAAAGAAATCGTCCTCTATGGTTGAGTCAGTATGTGTTGGTGTGCTGGTACTATCTGTCTGCTGGTCTTCCTCTCGAGCACCTTTACGGCATTCAGCGAGCAGACTTGCCTTAGCCTTGTCCTTCTTCTCTTGTGTCCGCAGCCAACGTAATTTAAACCTGGGTAGAGTCACAGCAGCCAAGATAGCGTTCTCGCTCTCCAGCACCTCCGCAAATCTGGTTTTAATTGCCTGAAATTACATATAATACAAAGAACATATTATACTGACTCTACACATACGCACACACAAGACATGATGAGCACAATTATATGCAATACTACATACACACAATACAAACAAAATAACATTTTATCATTAGGTATCAATGTATTTAGCTTATTCAAAAATAAATAGACATTCTCACCGTAACAATTGCCTCTGGAAGGTCAACGAGAATTTGCAGGCCACTCTTCAGCTCCATGGTCTTCAACATCAGTGTCTCCAGAGTGGGTAAGAGAATGCCATAATAACAGTTGTCCTCTCCCTGAAGTATGTCCAGGGCTACTGTTAGTGGCTTCATTGTCGTGCAGTACTCCCTGAGGAACTGATGCTCTCTTTCTGTAATGGCTTTCAAGCCGAACTTGGAAGATATGGTGTTTAGCTCGACTATTGGGATCTCACAGATTCGAGCAAGCGCATCATAAAAAGAGTTCCATCTTGTAGTGCAAGGGACTACCAGCTTCCTTGCAATAACATCATCCACGGTCTCTGCAGCCACTGTAGATCGGCTAGCCTTGTTCCATAAGGCTGTACATTTCGTCGTAGCACTTCTGTAAACTGCTTTTGTTTCTGGACTGGTCAAAATCCACTTACCAACATCATTACATGAAACAAGGTTTAATGTGTGTGATGCACACCTCTGATGTGGTGGCAAAGTAATCACAGCATCATCGTCATCATCACCTCCAACCAGGGACGGATTGGCAATCTGGCATACCGGGCATTTGCCCGGTGGGCCGACGTGCTATTTGGGCCGATAAATCCTGATTTTTTAAAATTTTATTATTATTATTTTTTTAATATTGGTCTGACCGGCCCACAACGAGTAGATCACGCAGCCCAAACACACTGTTAAACAACCACTCTGTACACTTTGGTCCCGCCTACAGGCACAAAAAAAAAAGGCTGTGCGAGACTCTTTCCTTACCACCGGCCCTTACACGCTGACTGACAGGGGACCGGCCCAATCACATCATAAGACACCTCCCCCCTTTGGCTTGATGCGCCGGTGTGTTTATTGATGGGTGAAACGCTATCAGATAAAGATGGAGAGAAAACGTAAAGGTGGCACAGAAAAACTCCGTGATAAAAAGAAACTTGCTCTTCAGGCAGATGCTGCGAAGTGTGTTAAAATCACTGACATGTTTGCCACAGCAGGGCTTCATCAGCTCCCATCGCTGATGACAGTGGTGCCGGTGGCAGTGGCACTCAACATGTTGTTGAACCTGCGGTAAGCTGGACTACTGTCAGAACATGTATGAAATGCAACGAGTAGGATAAAGCCACCCAACCCCTTAATGAGTATGATAAAACATACTGTGGCGTCCGGCCGGACGCGTCACGAATAACGAGGCGTTATTTAGCAAACTGGCTTTTATTGTCAATAGTCTTGTTACAGAACTTGGTGCCATAACCACGCCAAGAACACATAACAGGTCCCACTCTCCAGCCTCACTCGTGCCGTCTCTCTCCACACACGCTCTCATACACGCGCTCTCCCTCACCTGCTCCTCCGCCCCCTTGCTCTCATACAGGTGCATTTATGGACCATGGGAAACCACAGAACTCACATTGTAACACACAACACATTACTGCAGGGTCGCTACAATACATTGTAGGCTACACTGGCTGGAAGAGAAAATAAGCCTAGCTCAGTAGCCTACTTTTTATGTCTTTTATTCTAAATAAAAAATAGTCTTTAATGTGAGAAAACGTGTTCACCATTCACCAACAATAACAATAAGTCTAATTTCTTATTAGACTAATATTGTCTGTGGGGTGAGTACTAGGCTGGCCTATTGGCTAAGTTGCTTTTTTGTCCTGCAGATATAGCAGTTCTTTATGTAGCCTAGGTGGTAGGGACAATGTTAGCTACATAACTGATAGAAAATCTCACTTTTAAAATTATATCATTTTGTCTATGTTATGTGAATGCAGCTGCAGGTATCTGTACATTCCAGTATTTCTACCCTAGGCATATTTAAAGCCACCACTCACCAAAAATGTGAGTGAAAAGTGAAGAGTCAGCACTCTCATTTTCTTTGTTCATCTAGTAGTCCTCGGGTAAGCTCTTATTTAGGCCTGGGGAAAAAAATGGGCTGTTTTATGTAGCTAGGTGGCTAAAGACAATGTAAGTTAGCCTACAAAGAAAGAAAATAGCACTTTTTAAAATGACATAATTTTGTTCATTGCTAGTGTTATGTCAATGCAGCTGTGTGTTTGTTTATATAAATATATTATAAACAGGCTGTATTTCAGTCAGTCACTGTAATTGTACAATATGTTTGTGTTGATTGTCCTGTACACGTGACATCCATTGCACGTCTGTCTGTCCTGTGAGAGGGATCCCTCCTCTGTGGCTCTTCCTGAGGTTTCTTCCACATTTTTTCCTGTTAAAGTTTTTTGTGGGCAAGTTTTTCCTCACTCGACCCGAGGGTCTAAGGACAGAGGGTGTCACTCCCTGTACAGATTGTAAAGCCTCAATGGAAAATGGACTTTGTGACTTTGGGCTATACAAATAAAATTGATTTAATATGATTTGATTATTTATGTCCTGTTGAGCTAGGTTGTTTTAAAGACTTGCACAGTTGCACTGAAAAAACTGAAAAAGTGTGTTATCAAATGTTGTGGGCCAGTCTGGTCCAAAATGCCAGGGCCGATTTTTTTGTCCCAGTCCGTCCCTGCCTCCAACACTGTTTTGCAAGACATCTTGAATGTTCATAAAAGTCACCTCGTCCTCCTCATCCTCTGAATCATCCTCCTCGACTGGCTGATACTTTTTGAAGGCCTTGACGAAATTAGAGCCGTTATCTGTGACAGTGGATGTTATTTTGTGGGAAATGCCATAAGATGAGTGAATATTATCAAGCTCAGACGCGATACTGTCATGGGTATGACGACCCTTGAATCGCCTACATGCCAGGGCAGCTTTCCTTCGTTTCATGGTTTCTGAATGTATCCAATGTGCAGTAACGCCAAGATAGCTATTCCAACTGTTCAAGTTCTTTTTTGAGTTCGACGTTCATTTTAACATACTCTGCATCAATGTATTTGGAAAATGTCTTTCTGCACGGCGGACCGGCTCCAGCTCTCCTAGGAATTTTCGCTATAAGGGCTCTAAAGGAGTCCGAGTCAACTGTTGTCAATGGCAGCATGTTTTCAACCACATACCTCCCTATCATTGTATTAAGTTCTTGCTGTGTGGTAAGTTTTGGGGTAGAAGCTGAAGCAGAAAAATCCTAGCCTTTGCTGCTTTGCTGCAGTGGCTCCGTCACCGTGGCCCTCCTTGTTAGCTAGCTTGCCTTTATCGTCGTGGGGCATGCCGGTGGCCACTAGCTTAACAGAGGCGTGTGCCGTTGAGAGATGTTTCATTAAATTCGAGTTGCTTACCATTGAAGTGGACAAAGTCTTTGGTCTTAGACACAGTGTGCATGTCACATGTACATTTTTAGCTTTTACCTCAACGAGGTTAAAATACTGCCTGTACTTCCACCGTGAAAACGCTGTCTTAGACTCAGCCTCGGGACTCGCCATCTCATCTGACATGCTGTGTGTGTGTGTGTGCGCACGCTACGACCGTCTGTTGGTTTGTGTGTATACCCGCCCACCGGGTGTCTCTGGTTGGCTCAACATGAAATCTCTGCTTTAGCCAATCGTCATTACGTATCCCGCCCTTACCAAAGGGAGAAAAAAAGGCATTCCTGTATGCGAGTTGAGTGAGGTGCCAGTTTCTAAACGAGTAGGTTGGTTCCGTTAGTAACAGCGTTTATTTCAACGCCGTTATTCCCATCACTGGTCCTCATCCACCCAGACCCTTCTCGCCAGTTCGTTGTTGAAGTGGATGCTTCTGATACAGGGGTTGGAGCAGTCCTCTCTCAACAGAAGCTACACCCCTGTGCCTTCCTGTCCCGTCGGCTGTCACCAGCCAAGCAAAACTGACATTGGTAACCGTGAGCTCCTTGTTAAACTGGCCTTAGAGGAGTGGAGACACTGGTTGGAGGGAGCAGAGCAGTCATTTATTGTCTGGACCGATCATAAAAATCTGTCCTAGCAGTCTGTCCCCAGCAACACCAACCGGACCCTGGTACAGGTCCAGCTAACCACCTCTTTGTCCCAGACGCAGTGCGATTTGCCTGTCACCCTGGGATTAGCCGCACCCTGTCACTCCTGCAGCAGTATTTTTGGTGGCCCACCGTGGTCACAGACACCCGAGCTCTGTGGTATTTCACGTTCGAACCATCTTTAACTACTTGTTCCTTGTGCTCCTTGTTGATTTCCTAAACTCTAACCACCAATCTCTTGTGCTCAGGTAGCCAGAAGTGGCCAGGACTTGTTTTCCTCTGTCATCATCACATCAGGGTCAAAAGACGGGTGCAATTATGCAGTAATTCAAGTTGGGCTGGATCGAATTCAACTTAAACTGGTGCATGGTAAATTCACTGAAAGATGGCTGTACCAGCTTGAATCACTGCATCCTTAGAAGCCTGTGTGTCAAGGAAGATGTCCATATGTTCATCAATATCCCCTCCTCAAAACCTGCAAAAAATGCACTTTAAGATTTGTTTCAAAGGAAAAGTGCAATAAAAATAAAATTGTGGTCAAGTATATCTGATGGTTTGTGCTTGAGCTATGGTGCACCAGCACAACTTAGTCGACAGTGATGTGAAGTTTTCGAAATGTTGAGAGGAGGTGGAGGAGCTCACTCTTATGAGTGTTCAAGAACTTTGCTCTTGGTGTCCAGTGTATCAGATCTGGTCGAATCTGGAGATCACAGCATGACTTCTTGATATGTCTGATGTGGTCATGATCTTTTGGCGATCTGCTATAGCCATCAAAGACCACAATGATCTTCCGAGAGCGACAGCCAAGACCCTGTAAGTAACTAAGGTAACTGTTGGCAACCTCCTGCCAACTCTCACCTTGTTCCCACTTCACCATGTAGAGAAGCCATCAACCAGAAGAGTGGAGGAGGGTTGGTTAGTGAGGTCAAGTGGATCAGTTAAATCCTTCGGCTAGTCTTCGAAAAGCCTGCTTGTTTGCCTTGTTTATTTTCTGATTTTTGTTGCTGAACAGGGGCAACGGGAAGGAAGTCAGGTTATACTGTAAGCTCGCCTCATCTGTCATAGCCCGTTGGACCAAAATGATGTTGGTTGAACAACTTGAGTGAGTCAAGGTGAATCTTCTTTTCATTGACCTTGGGGTTAGTTAACTATATCTGGAGACATCAGTACACGGGTAGTGGACTGAATAAAAGCTATACTTCAGGTTAGCCTAGCCACAGCACTAGCGATAGCGCTCGCGATAGCATTAGCACAAAGCATACACAGTCTCTAAACTGCGTGTCGAAATTTCTCTTGTGCTCTAAATGCAAACTTGTCCTTTTACACATCGACCGTTTGGCAAACAATCAAAGAAAAAACAAGAGTCACAAAGATTTGTGCGCTCTACAGTTACTATTTAACTTGTTAGCATGCTCCTCTGCTGCTTTCGGCTCGTGGCTCGTTTCTCTCACCCAGCAAACACACACTTAATTCCCCATGCTGAAAACCTGAAAAAACCTGACGCTCCTGCAGCGTGTTATTCACCCCATAACTGCTGATGTAGACATTTGCCAGGAAAACATTGCATTTTTTAACAAACACCAAGCACATCATACATTTTAAATGATTTCTACCCATTTTACAACTCTTCTTAAATGTTTTTAATCTTTTTTTAACAAACATATCTAAATGATTTTAATAGTATTTATACTACTATTTACTATATAGCTTCAACAACCTTTTTATCCACAGTTTCTGTGTGTTTTTTTTGCATTTTTATGCTGTATTTACTAAATGGTTAGCACAGTGGTGCTGTGATAAGTACACCGCCGTGTAATAATAGTAAATAGCAGGAGGTGAACAAAAAAACAAACAAAAAAAACATTTTGATGCTTGAAAATATGGAGACAAACTCTGTAACATCGCACAGTATTGGTTAAGCCTCATTTCAAAACAGAAAGGTCACTTGACAAACAAAGAGCACAGCAGGCTCAATAAATGCATTTTTTCACAAGTTTACGATTTTTTATGGTTCTAAAATACAATAAAGCTTGATTCAAAAAGGCACCCTTTGCACACTGGTTTGAAGAAACATAAAGCAAAAATGTTCCAAATACTCACACACAAAATATTAATATGAGTGTTCCTATGCTTCTCAATGCCAATGGCATCAACAGCAACTCATTTTAGTTGATCACTGTATATTCAAAGGTGCAAGCCATGCCTGTATAAATATACTGGCTGACATTTTCCACATAAAGCAGGTCTAGACCATACAGAGACCCAACAATTCGCACCAGTCTTCCCGGTGGAATGAAGGTGTTGTGTCTAAATTCCACAGGCGGCTCTACATTCCGGCCGCTGGGACTGATCATGCCTATTTTAGACAATTTTGTATTTTCCACCGAAAGTGTTGTGTTTAAGTTTCAAAAGCAGCTTTCTGCTCTGCAGAATATGCAGCTGTTCTAATTTGACTGTTACAGCGCAGAGCAGACTGAGCTGGCCAGAAGTCAGATACAGAATCAACATAAAGAATCCTGTTAATATTCCAAATAAAAACACACAGACTACAGATCGTGGAAGCAGCTTACATACACCTAGTAGAAGCACATAAACCAAGGAAATTATCTGAGCAAGTTAACAAAGTCTGGCACTCCTGTTGGGGTTTAGAGTTGTGCGGAGAAAGGACCAAACGAGCATTACTTGGTTAACATTGCTCACGATTGTGATCATGAGTAAATCCAGAGTAAGTCCAGATAGTATAATAACATCAAGGTGCAGTGACAAGTCGACCTCACATGAGCACAGAGATGATGCTTAACTCTCACAGTTTGTAGGACCTTGTTCCTAACATAAAATCAACTGTCTTTGTTTCAGCTCATCAGACAAATGTTTATCACATCCTCCAAGCTGCAGACTAACTACGAGTGTCACAGTGGAAAAACTTTTCCCCCAGTGACTATGTAGAGTCGGAAGCTGATCATTCCCCTCCAAGCCATTCTAAATAGGATGTAATAAATCTCCTCTTTTCCCTGAGATATGTACTTAAATGTCCTTGCTGATAAATGTAGGCCTTCATCCATGCCCAAACGCATTCCGTTAGAAAGATGAATAGTTGTGAGTGGTGGGAAAAGAGGTGGGGAGGGAGGGATGGTGCGGAGGCGAGTGAAGAAAAGGCCAGTTTTCTAATGTAGATGGGTTTGACAGAGTATCTCCGGCATGGAACAGCTAACGGTAAATGAAATGCATCAAGAGATGTTACATTAACCCCAGACGGGACGCGGGAATGGCAGAACAGAGGGAGAGAGGAAGAAAAAGGAAAAAGAGAGAGAGAGAAATCCATTTCAGTGTCATTTGTCTTGTCTTGTCTCCATATGGCACCTTGGCTTGGTTTCTCTGATTCTGTCAGGTGAGCTCCTTCTCACCTTTTCCCATTTTTTTCCCTATTTCTCCATCTCCCACTCTCCTGATTCCTCCACTCTCACAACCTCCCCTCCATTTTTTACCTCCTCTTACCTCTCTGCCTGCTCCCCACTCAAACACCTGCTCTCTGCTTTGATGGTCCACCCTATCTCCATCTCTTTTACGCTGGTTTCCACCCGTCTTCTCATCACCAGCTTGCACCTGTCCATCTCCAACCACCTCCATCCATCTACAACCCTGATTTATCTCCTCATTCCTTACCTTTATTCCACATTCCCTCCATCCCTAAACCCTCCATACTGTACAGTCATCTCAGGTCACCTTCATCCACTATATGCAATAAACCATTCGGTAACACTTTATTAAGCATTAAGGCCAACTCACACCGGACGCGAAACGGAAGCGGTACGGTACAGTCGCGGTCACCGTAGCAAATAGAAGCCAGTCTAGTCAATGAGAGCACTCACACCGGGCGCGGCTCAGAAGCGTCCCAGAAGCGGCTCGCTGCGCCACGGCGCAAGCTTTCCGTTTCATTTCTATTTTTACCGCGAGCCGCGGCTGAGCCTTGTAAATTTCAACAGAGCACTGCGCACCAGACAGGAAATCCGACACAGAATCAACATAATAAACTTCCGCCCCCTTACAAAATAAAATACAATACGCAGTTCATGTAGCTTTTTACAACTTCACATCAACGTTTTGTCATGACCGGTGGCACCAGGTGATCAAAGATCGATCAAAGGGTCTTAACATAGACGATGAGAGACGAATTGTTGAAGTGGAACAACACATAATCATTTATGATTATACACTGTTTGTCGCAGGGTCTCGCTTACGTCCAGGATTCTCGCGTGGTCTCGTGATCTCATGTGAATACGACCGGCTCGCTCCGCTGCCGTTCTGCGGCTGAAAAGCTTCCGGTGTGAGTTGACGCCGGGCAAAGGACCGCGGCACTACCGTTCTGCCTCCTGTGTGAGTCCTGTGTCAGTGTTGACTTGGAACCTTGCTCCTGATCGTAGCAGAGAGAAAAGGCTGTTATCCGGGTGGTTGGGATCATTCAAGATTCTCCTTGCCTTGCTTCCCTGGTACGCTTTCCATACCAGATAGCGATGTCCCCACTCGTGAGAGCAGAAATAGAAATTCTTCAGTATTTGAGAGGATACCTGGAATTTCCTCAAGCCTCTGACATATGACTATGACATAACATGAGGGTTACAGTCCTCACTGTTTATGTTGTGCATTAGAGGTGGATATTACCAAACATGTTTGCGATAGATCAAATGAACGCACAGATAACCTGCAGCCTGCAGGCTCTTCACTTCATGTGTCATGTTGAGGGATTGTTCCTTCATGTTCTCATCTGGACAAGTGTGTCCAACAGCAGATGGACACTTATTGATGAAATGTTGCAGATTATTATTATATTTGTCCTTCATGTTAAAATCATGCACACAAAGAACACTGAGGTTTTTCAGCTAGGATATGAATACAGACTTTAAAAAAGTGAAGCAAAAACCAGCACCTACTCCAACACATGTCCACCCCCCACACCAACACACCCATACACACGCACACACACACACACACACACACACACACAGAGCATGCTTGTTGTGTTGTTGCCTCAGAGACTGCAGCAGCTGTCAGTGTGTTAGCGTGTGAGATAAAACCAGGAGGCTCAGTGATACAGCAGGGATCTGAAGTGCCAATTAATTAGGATGAAGGAAGAGTGTGTGAGCATGCTGCAAACCCACAACATCAGCACAGATGTGGAAAGCTGTGTTTCTTGAAAGCGTGGCCTGGGACCAAGAAGGGCTGGTTCTGTGTAAAGATCTGAATATTTTATAATGATCCTTCGTTCCAGGGTGAAAGAGTGCATTTGTTCTGTGGATGAAAATCAAGTTCTTCATGTTTTGTTCTCTTTACATATGCTCCATACACGTTCTGATTTAACAAACTTTAATGATCACAGGTTTATCTGCTCCAGTCACATTAGTAACAGTAATTACGCTAATGCTTCTCATCATGATCTTGCTGGCAAAGTAGAGTATGAACCTCCTAGGTTACATTTGTTGTAATGTGGAACAATTGTTCAGCTCCATATTTAAGTCTGTCTCCTTTTTAATGCAGCAGGAATATGCAGTGTTAAACTGTGCTAACCACTGCAGCCTGCCGAGACTTCGGCAATTTATTTGCCAAGCTTAATTTGAAAAATACCTGCAAGGAAGGGAATACGACTCTAGTGAAGAATGCTTTGTATTTGCAGTGAACAAATCCAGTAAGGGGAGTTTTAGTCTGAATCAGTCCAAAATACAAAGAAAGAAGATTTTTAAAGATATTACAGTCTTTCCCAAAGTCAACTTTTGCTTAAACCTCCTTTTTTTTCGTCCTCACAGTTTTACAGGCTATGAATAACTCATGAGTTAATTCACAGCAAAGGCCTTTTCTTTGTGGTGGGGGTACACAAAGCTGTGAATAATAGAATGTCTGAGGTCATACTGATTGTAATGGATCAAATGAGGGCTCATGTATGGAGCAATGATCAGATCAGAAAATGCTCAAATCCATTATTGAGTCTTACTCTTTAATCTCTGTCCACTGCCAGTAACTTCATAAACTGATTTTTTCATGTGACCGTTATACATAAATAAGCAGTGTCTACAATTTCAAGGCATCTAGTCACATAGTTGCTGGTTGCAACCCTATCGCCTCTCCTTCCTAGTGTGGACAAGAACATACGGTAGCCACGAAATGCACTGTAACAACCTCTCTACCTTTCCACTAGGCAGGGCTGGTCCTAGCTATGGCTATAGCTTCGCCCAGGGCGCAAATGTGGCCAGGACCGGCGCTGCCACTAGGTGTCCCTGTTGCTCTCCATGTGGTAGGTTTTGCCGGTGCTAAATCGTCGGCTA
Organism: Collichthys lucidus; assembly: GCA_004119915.2. NCBI lineage: Eukaryota > Metazoa > Chordata > Actinopteri > Sciaenidae > Collichthys > Collichthys lucidus. Next base: position 28,466,208 of record CM014096.1, on the reverse strand, counting down.
AATGAGCTAGACGTGGGCCAGTGCACACCGCCACGTAACCCCTAAAATACACTGTATGCAGAACAGCTCTGCCAGAGCGACGAAGCCATTACGTTTCAATGTTAGTCAATGTGTCAGCTCACGCAGTCTCCGGTCCAGCTACGTCATGGCTCCGGAACGACTTACGCAACACATACGCAGAGATCTATTTGTCACGGACGCTGGCACACGGTGCATAAATTCAGCACCGAGAAGATTGTGCGGGGAAGGAAATCTGCTACAAAATACAAAATAAAACCCCAGTTGACATCCTTTTTATAAGGACACCAGAAAATAGATGCGGTGTGGAATGCCATTGCAGGAGTCAAAGAGACTACAGCCGGCAATATCGCACGATTATGCGTGAATTCGCGAGGTCTTGTGCGTTCTCGCGATGCTCAGTGGCCGGCTGAGTGCGCATCACAAACAGATTATGTGTGAGTTGGCAGACGGCGGAGTACGCTGTCGTTCCGGAGCGGAGCCGTTCCGCATGCAGTGTATTTTAACATGTAAAGACCTCCGTAATCCTGCAGATGATCAGCTGCTCTGCTCTGCTGCAGTTCTCTGGTTCTGGTTCTGGCTCTAGCATGACGACAGCATGTGTTCTCCTGTTGAGTTCTTTTTTCATACATGCACAGTAACACTCACACTTACCATACTACTGACTTATTGATGGCTACATATTTTCCTGATTTATGTTTTTATGAATACATTTATTTTCTTCGCTAACACCTTATGGCCATAATGAAAAAAGAATCATGAATATTCTGTAAACAGAGCCTCCTGAATCACACATACTGGACTCTGTGTTGTTCAGCTGATAACTTGTCTTGTTGCTTTGGCTACAGTTTCTGTTCCTGACGTGAGTTTTTGTTGTGATCTGTCTCTGCGACTCTGTGAGTCATTACTGATGAGATTCACAAACTTTCTTTGACAATTTTGTTTTCGAAGCATTAATTGCAATTAGGAACACTGACATTGTGTAACTCTGTGAGACAGGAGAAGTTTCTTGTAGCTGAGGAGGTGTATTTAATTACTGATCCATTTTGGCTCTGGCATTTTTAATAAGAATTTGTTTCGAAGATGTTTCTGTGAGAGATTAGTGAGGTCGATCCACGCTATGACATGATTTCTGCTGGTAACGTCGGTCGCCCACCACTTCATTGTGTCTTCAATGATTTTCCCACTAACACCTCTAAGTACGAACTCTTCAGCTATGATCCAGATGACCAGAAGTTATGAGATATGATTAAAAAGTTATAGAGCCTCACAGGCAGCAGCAAGGCGGCTTTTGTTGGATGCTGTCCTAACCCTGTGAGTGTTCGTGGGTCTTGGAGTCATACACAGCTTGAGCAGAAGAATAGGACTGAAAACAGCAGTGTCGCTTTCTCTATGCGTGTGTGTGTGTGTGTGTGTGTGTGTGTGTGTGTGTTGTGCAAATGCGTGTGTATAAGTTTAAATGTGTGTGTCTGTGTGCTCGAGGTCAGCATCAGCTTGATCCCAAGCAAGACAATATCTTCCTGTTGTCCTCTGTGTTCAGCCTCAGGTGGTGCAGACATAACCAACATCCCATCACCACCCAACAAACACACACGCACACACACAAACACAGGGTTCAGTTCAGTTCAGAGCAATATAGCCCGGAGTGGTGCTGCAGCTTCCCCGGAGCAGCAGCCCAGTTCACAGTCAGGTTAATTGTGGGTGGCGAAGCGCTGGGTGGTGCAAAGCTGAGAGAGGAGTTTATTTGCAGATTGAATTACCAGATGGGAAGCAGTGAAGGGAGGTATGAGGTGGAGGGTGGAGGCATACACGTTGGCTCTGGCCCTTTTCTTTGGTGTTCTAATGGACCGAGGAGACTTCCAGAACGGGTCAGAATACTTATAACAGGCACACAGTGAGATTCAACGGTTATCTATACCTGACTCTGAATGCACATCACACCATCCAGACATAATGCTAGAAGGTTCCTGCAACATTACCATTTGAAGCACAGGTCACTGACTGCAGCCGACTGATCACATCACAAAACACTTCTGTGGCTTCGTTCAGACCGAAGGTAGATCAGACCTTTAAAGCCACTATGACACAGGAAGTAGAGTTCTGTTTACTTCCTCCTTTCCTGTAGAAGCGGACTCAGATACTAAATGCCGTTTACAATAGCCAATAGCAACTGTGCATCACACCCACACCACTATGTAGTGCAGGCATCGCTATGAGCTGGTGTCAATGTCTGGCTTCCAGTGAACCGAGCCAGACCTAGGACCAAACACAACCTTGACTGACTTTTAGACAAGCTGTTATGATCAGGTATGATTTGTGTGTCCAGACATCACTGACTTATCAACATGAGTTGACATGGTAACGGCACCAGAACTATTGTTCTCTGTGCTGTCCTCAACACTGATGTCAAACCCATCGTTCTGGGTTTGTCATCGTCGTCGTGAGTCGCAGTTTAAGTGACTCAAACACTTTGAAGATAAATTTGACTTGGCAGTCTGAACATGGCCTGTGTGTCTCTCCAGGGAAGTTACAAACAACATTTAAGTTTTTTTTATATTTATTTAGAGGATTTGTTGTTTGGAGGCTGCAGATTTATAATATAAAGCCTCAGTTGCAACTTTAAGCATGTTTACATGATCCTACCAAGTTATATTGTGGAGTTTCCTTTTAAATAACCGAATAGTTGAAGACTTTGGGTTCTACCCTTGTTTACTTTTTTTTTGCAAGAATGAGATGGATAGTAATGGCACGTCTGTGTTCAGCTGGATTCAGTGCATGGTCAGCTGAGCATAGCAGACCGTAAGAAGGGGAAACAACTAGGTCTGTCCAAAGTTTATAATTACACCCACCAGCTCCGCTGACACTCACTGATGAACATGTGGCATCTCATTTGTCTCGTTTGTAATCCTCTTTGACTCGTTTTTTGATTGGTTGTTGCAGCCTGTTATTCAAATACAAAGTAGTTGATATTAGTGTGACGTCTGATGAATGCTGCTGATCAAAAGCCCCATTGGGTACTTTCCTACTTTTAAAGCATGCAGAGAGGAAGCATCAGAACGGGAGCAGCAGCCAATGTATCCGAACGGAGACAGAGAGAGCACAGCAGAGGAGAGGAGACTGAAGAGGAAAGTGAGTGAGCAAGAAGCTGCTGGACAAGAGTAAATGTGGGACTGACTTTTAGTGGTTGGCGAGAGCTTGGTGAAATAAAAGGCTGAAAGACAGACGCCGAGCTGGGCTGACTGCTGTTGGACTAGTCAGTGAAATTAGCTGCTGCTGTTGGTGACCTTGCATGTTATTTATACATTAACTGTTGGTTTGGGTCTTTATATAGGATTTATTGCTGATAAAAAAGATATAGAATATTGGCTGCCTCATCTTTTAACTGCACTGTTCTAAAATGTCACAGTAGGTGAGCTCACCATCTCAGTGAAATCAAACTCTCTCTCTCCCTCTCTCTCTCTCCTCTCTCTCTCTCTCTCTCTCTCTCTCTCTCTCTCTCTCTCTCTCTCTCTCTCTCTCTCTCTCTCTCTCTCTCTCTCTCTCTGTCTGTCTCCGTCCTCTCCATTTTACCGCTCTTGAAAAAACAGAGGCTTGACCTTTTCAAAATGACAGGGAACCAGTCTATAAAACAAGCGCTAGAAGCTGCGACTTTCATCTAAACAGGCCCGGTCCGGCGTTGTGCACTTCTCCCTCCATTAGGTGTTCCAGTTAAATTTACACGTGGACTCACCGACATGAACCACACGCACACACACAGCTGCTGTATTCTAGTCGAGGTGGGCGAGACACTCCGTCCAATCATAAGTGAATCAGTGTATTTTTGTCCTTTGACTGCCGATGACAGATTGAACCATTATGTTCTGATGAACACTGCCTCTTCTTTCACTTTTTTTCCTACCTTTTATCTATTCAGCTTCTGCTTTGTTTTTACTTCAACTAGAATGTGAATTCATATCAGGCTCGCCACCGTAGGGCTGAATTTGGTTCTAAAGCTGAGTATCCACACCTCTGTTCACGTGGGATGGAACCAGACAGACGTGAGGACGTCCACTGATTTGTAAATGTGATTTCAATCCTGTTTGAGTTTGTTTGTTTGGAATGTGTTCAATAAAAAAGTCATTCCTGCAATGACAGACGGAGTTTGTGTGAGAATCGACAGAGAAATGTTCGATAATAATACTGCACTAAACACTTAATAATGACGTTTAAGTTGTATACAATAGACAGGAGGCAATCTTTCATGATCATTTTATAACATAGTGTCTGTATCTGTATATTTTCCAGCTTACTTTTTTATTTTATTATTTATTCATATTTCACATTTAAAGCTTTTAAGATTCAGAGGTTTTATTTGTCACATGCTCATTAACATCCAGTGGAATTCATGGGCATTCTCCTAAAATGCAAAGTCAGAATAAATTTTTTTTAAAAAGCCTTTTGACAGAATCAGAATCACGAACATAATTAGGTTTTTTCACCTGTATTTAATTTGGTCTACATTTTGGTCCATAACAAACAATAAGCAAATAAATTACTAGAACATATAAATATATTTACAATGTGTGTACAATATGCTGTTTAAATGAGAGAAAGAGTTTCAATGTGTGCATTAGTATTCAACATTAGTGTGCAAAAGCTCACAATATGCAGAAAATTTAAATGTTCTAAACATTTCTCAAAACGTAGTCCTGATTGTTGATGGACTGAAGAAGGCTCAAAGAGGCCATCTGTATCAGCACCCACCTGTCAATCAAAGAAGCCATGCGCTTATACATTTCTTTAAGCCTTAGTATAATGTGAACAGGTAAGTTCACCCTCAGTACAGTTGTTATGAACGGGGAAAATTAGCTACAGAGACCAAAACTGCATGTCAGGGTTCCCCCAGCTGTCTAATCCCACTTTAAACGGTAATTATCACCAAATGAAGTTCAGACAATGAGTCTAAAATGCTCTTCAGAGCTGAGGTGAGCTGCAGAGTCGCAGATGAGCAAACCCTTTCACTTCATGCACTGGATCTAACCTATTGTTAATTAATTAAAGTATTGATTACAGTAGGTTTAATGAATGAAATGCAAAACAGAAAATTGTGGTGTTGAGTTGCGTGCTGGAGCTATTTCTCAACAAACAGTGACTACATGCAGCTGTCACAGTGAGTTTGTCAGGTTTGGTACCATCATGTGTACAATTCCTAAACCAATGCTCAATGACTGTATCTTGGAGTTTTCACTATAGCTGGAGATGCTGCATTGAAGTGCTGAGTGAATGGATACACTGTTGGACATTAACTATTTATTGACAAACAAGTTATTTCTGTCATGGTTTGGGGGTTTCTGGTTTGAGTCTTCCGTTGGGTGTCTTGTATTACTTCCTGTCTTTGTCTTTTTCACATCTATTGGGTGTGGTCGAATAGTCAGTTTTGCTTAGGAAGGTTCCTCACTGAGTGAAATGACCCGGAAGTATTAATGCCATGATAAGAGCTGTTTGATTTCTCTAACTGTTAAGGAAAGGAGCTTCAGTGCTTCCTTTGTTATCTCCTTTAGCATAGGATACAGTGGACTATCCTTTATGAAAGGTAAGGAGGTAATGCTGTCTTATAATTCCTTGCAGCAGCGACAAAAAATTGGCGCACCATTTGTCATATATAGTTATATAGTGGAGCTATGCCACAGTAACAAGTACTTTGTAACGTGAGCGGCTGGGGATGTGTTGTTGCCCTGGTTACGCAACGTTTTCTTATGCCGGTATGTGTTGATGTTTTGAGCTGGCATTAAAGTAGATATAAATGGATCAAGTCATCCCTCGACCATTTTACATGGTGTCAGAAGTTTCTGCTTCCACCTGGACACGCTGCCATTGTTTACTCCGGGGAACAGCTGATCACGCTAATGCCGGCCGGCATAGCAGCAAGACCAGCCGATATAATTCAATTCAATTCAATTCAATTCAATTCAATTTTATTTGTATAGCCCAAAGTCACAAAGTACATTTGCCTCGGAGGGCTTTACAATCTGTACAGAGAATGACACCCTCTGTCCTTAGACCCTCGGTTCGAGTGAGGAAAAACTTGCCCACAAAAAACCTTTTAACAGGGAAAAAATGTGGAAGAAACCTCAGGAAGAGCCACAGAGGAGGGATCCCTCTCCCAGGACGAACAGACGTGCAATGGATGTCACATGTACAGGACAATCAACATAAACATTTTGTACAGTTACAATGACTTACAGAATGACAATGAATGATAAAGTGACCACAGTAGTAGATATAGTAGTATTAATGACAGTAGTAATATGTGTAGTGGGCGCCGTCCAGGATCACAGCAGCAGCCACGATCCACGAAAAACCTGCTGGACGACAGAGCACAGAAACTCCGGGGAAGTTTGGTCAGCAGCATGCATTAATGAGACATGTCCAGAGACAGACAGACAGACAGACAGACAGACAGAAAGAGAAAGAGAGAAAGAGAGAGAGAGACAGACAGACAGACAGACAGACAGACAGACAGACAGACAGACAGACAGACAGACAGACAGAGAAGACAGACAGAGAAAGACAGACAGAGAAAGACAGACAGAGAAAGACAGAGAGAGAGAGGCAGAGTAGGAGGGAGGGTTTTCGGTAAGGGAGATGTGACTACATCTTTAACCAATACCGTGCCTGGCTAGGCATAACCCTGGGGAGTCCCCCGGCAGTCTAATCCTATAGCAGCATAACTAAGGGATGGCCTGAGCCAGCCCTAACTATACGCTTTATCAAAAAGGAAGGTTTTAAGTCTACTCTTAAAAGTGTTGACCGTGTCTGCCTCCCGAACCCAGATTGGTAGTTTGTTCCACAGAAGAGGAGCCTGATAGCTGAAAGCTCTGGCTCCCAATCTACTTTTGGAGACTATAGGAACCACAAGGAACCCAGCGTCCTGAGAGCGCAGTGTTCTAGATGGATAGTAAGGTACTATGAGCTCTTTTAGATATGATGGTGCCTGACCATGAAGAGCTTTGTAAGTAAGGAGGATAATTTTAAATTCTATTCTAGATTTAACAGGGAGCCAATGCAAGGAAGCCAAAATGGGAGAGATGTGATCTCTGATCTTGGTTCCTGTCAGAACACGTGCAGCAGCATTCTGAATTAACTGTAAAGTCCTAAGAGATTTATTAGAGCAGCCTGATAACAAAGAGTTACAATAGTCCAGCCTAGAAGTAACAAATGCGTGGACTAGTTTTTCTGCATCTGCTTGAGAAACAGTGCGTCTGATTTTAGCGATGTTACGTAAGTGGAAGAATGCAGTCCTCGAAATTTGTTTTATGTGGACATTAAAGGACAAATCCTGATCAAAAACAACTCCAAGATTCTTTACAGTGGAGCTGGAGGCCAGGGTGATACCGTCTAAGGTAACTAAGTCTCTAGAAAGAGAGTTTCTGAGGTGCTTGGGTCCAATTACAAGAACTTCAGTTTTGTCTGAATTTAACATCAGAAAATTGTCGGTCATCCAATTTTTTATATCCTTAAGGCATGCTTGGAGTTTAGTTAACTGATTGGTTGCATCAGGCTTGATCGATAAATATAATTGGGTGTCGTCAGCATAACAATGAAAATTGATAGAGTGATTCCTAATAATGTTCCCTAAAGGAAGCATATATAAACTAAATAAAAGTGGTCCTAGTACAGAACCTTGTGGGACTCCATGACAAACTTTGGTATGCATGGAGGATTCATCATTTACATGAACAAACTGAGATCGATCTAAGAAATACGATTTAAACCAGCTTAGGGCGGTTCCTTTGATGCCAATTTGATGTTCCATTCTCTGTAAAAGAATTTGATGGTCAATGGTGTCAAATGCAGCACTAAGATCTAACAGGACAAGTACCGAGATTAGTCCTTTGTCTGATGCCATTAGGAGGTCATTTGTAACCTTGACTAATGCGGTCTCTGTGCTATGATGCACTCTAAATCCTGACTGAAAATCCTCAAATAGACTATTGTTATAGAGAAAGTCACACAGTTGATTAGCTACAGCTTTCTCAAGTATCTTAGACACAAAGGGAAGGTTTGATATCGGTCTATAGTTGGCTAAAACCTCTGGGTCTAGAGTGGGCTTTTTAAGAAGAGGTTTAATTACAGCTACCTTAAAGGACTTAGGTACATGTCCTGATAATAAAGACAGATTGATTGTATCCAATAACGAATGACTAACTAGAGGTAAAACATCCTTGAGCAGCCTGGTTGGGATGGGGTCTAAGAGGCAGGTTGAAGGCTTAGCTGCAGAAATGATTAAAGTTATTTGATGGAGGTCGATGGGAGAAAAACAGTCTAAATACATATCAGGTTTTACAGCTGTTTCCAAACTTGCTGTATCAGAATGCAGATCAATGCCTGTTGAAGACAGAAGGTGATGGATTTTGTCTCTAATAGTTATAATCTTATCATTAAAGAAGCTCATGAAATCATTGCTACTTAGACCTAAAGGAATGGATGGTTCAGTAGAGCTGTGATTCTCTGTTAGCCTGGCTACAGTGCTGAAGAGAAACCTGGGGTTGTTCTTATTCTCCTCAATTAGAGAAGAGTAGTAGGCTGCTCTGGCATTACGGAGAGCCTTCCTGTATGTTCTGAGATTATCTTGCCAGACTAGATGAGATTCTTACAGTTTAGTGGCACGCCATTTGCGTTCAGATTTACGTGCCTCTTGTTTTAATTTGCGAGTCTGCTGGCTATACCATGGTGCTAGCCTTCTTTGTTTAATTATCTTCTTTTTCAGAGGTGCAATAGAGTCTAGAGTTGTCCGTAATGAACCTGTAATACTATCAACAAGATGATCTATTTGTGAGGGGCTAAAGGAAGCAGACAAGTCCTCTGTTACAGTTAGACATGGCATTGAATTCAATACTGAAGGAATCGTTTCCTTAAATTTGGCTACAGCACTATCAGATAAACATCTGCTGTAGAAGTTTCTACACAAAGGCTTATAGTCCAATAGTATGAACTCAAAGGTTATTAAAAAATGGTCAGATAGAAGAGGATTCTGTGGAAAGACTATTAGATTATCAATTTCAACGCCATATGAAAGAACAAGATCAAGAGTGTGGTTCAGACAATGAGTCGGTTTATTTACACTCTGACAGAAGCCGATTGAGTCTAATAGAGAGATAAACGCAGTACTAAGACTATTATTGTGGTTGTCCACATGAATGTTAAAATCACCTACAATAATTACTTTATCTGTTTTAAGGATCAAGCCTGATGCAAATTCTGCAAATTCAGATAAAAATTCAGAATAAGGACCTGGAGCTCGATATACTGTAACAAATAGAATTGGCTGCAAAGTTTTCCAGGTTGGGTGAGTGAGGCTAAGAACAAGACTTTCAAATGAATTATAATTTAGTTTAGGTTTAGGATTTATTAATAGACTTGAGTCAAATATGGCTCCAACTCCACCACCTCGACCAGTACTTCGAGGAATATGAGTATTATAATGACTCGGAGGAGTGGATTCATTTAAGCTAACATATTCATTCTCCTGCAGCCAGGTTTCAGTGAGACAGAACAAATCAATATCATAATCAGATATTAATTCATTAACTAAGACAGCTTTAGAGGACAAAGACCTGATATTCAAGAGTCCACATTTAATTCTCTTATTTTTGACTGTTGGAGATGTTGATTTAATTTTTATTAAGTTTTTATGATGAACTCCTCTTCTGTTTGTTTTATCTTTAAATAATGTAGGTGGACGGGGGACAGACACAGTCTCTATACTAAAGGACTGGGTGGGCAGCTGCTCTAATGGAGGCGCAGAGAAGCGTGTAAGACTGCAGCTCTGCTTCCTGGTCTCAACTCTGGGTTGTCGACATGGTTTTGGTCAGCTAATAAACTTGGCCATATTTCTAGATATGAGAGCTGCTCCATCCAAAGTGGGATGGATGCCGTCTCTCCTAATCAGACCAGGTTTTCCCCAGAAAGGTGTCCAATTATCTATGAAGCCCACATCGTTTGCTGGACACCACCTCGACAGCCAGCGGTGAAATGACGACATGCGGCTAAACATGTCATCACTGGTCACATTGGGGAGGGGACCAGAGAAAACTACGGAGTCCGACATCGTTTTGGCATATTCACACACCGATGAAACATTAATTTTAGTGACCTCCGATTGGCGTAACCGGGTGTCATTACCGCCGACGTGAATAACAATCTTACTGTATCTACGTTTATCCTTAGCCAGCAGTTTCAAAAAAGACTCGATGTCGCCCGCTCTGGCCCCCGGGATGCATTTAACTATGGCCCCTGGTGTCGCTAACTTCACGTTTCGGACTATGGAGCTGCCAATGACCAGAGTTGGCCTCTCAGCGGGTGTGTCGCTGAGCGGGGAAAATCTGTTTGAAACGTGGAGCGGTTGGTGGTGTACCGTGGGCTTCAGTTTGCGGTTATGCCTCCTTCGATCAGTCACCCAGCCTCCCGGCTGCTCGGGAACTACCGGGGGACGGCTAACTGAAGCTACCTGTGGCTGTACCGCACCGGCTACAGGGGGCTGGCTAACTATCTGAGCTACTGACTGTTCGGTGGTGCGGTACCGTGCCTCTAACTCACTGACCCTCGCCTCCAAGGCTACAAATAAACTACATTTATTACAAGTACCGTTATCACTAAAGGAGGACGAGGAATAACTGAACATGTGGCACACAGGACAGGAGAGAGCAGGAGGGGAGAGAGCAGGAGAGGAGAGAGGAGGAGAGCAGAGAGACGCCATTGCTATCGCTAGGCTAGCTAGTGTGGCTAACAGAAACTGGTGGTTTGTGGTTACTACAGTTAAGAGACCTGTTCGTGCACAGACAGAACAAGTCAAAGGATAGTGCTGAGATAAGTAGATAGTCGCTGAAGTGAGAAATATACAGAAATCTGTTCAGGTGAGCAGAGCAGCGAGCACCGTGGTAACAACGCTGATTACCGGAAGTGATACAATACGTTACCGTAAAGCACGTCGTCGTCACGTGTCAATCAGCCAGGGAGGACCAATCAGCCCATACCAGCTGAACTCTGGAGGAAAACACACTGAGGATGCAGAGGAGGGTCGAGACAGGACGGGCTTGTAGAGAGGAGAGGATTTGGGCCGTGTCTCCCCTCTGTTGTTATGGACATGTGCGGTCTCCTAGCAACAAATGGACAATGTGCTTCACAGAGGCTGCACAGGGACACCACAGACCAGAACATCTCTGTCGATGGCTTCCACACTGTCCGGGCCAACTGGGATTGTACTGGGAGCAGTAAGCAGAGGGGCTTGCTGTTCCAGTTACAGCAGATGGTGTAATCCCGGTCACATCACAACCAAAGAAAAGCTCTGAGAGAGATCCCATATATCAGCATTGTGCCCTGTACATCCCTCCCTCTGCAAACCAACATCTGCCTGCAGCACCATACACACCATCATCTTCGTTATGTGCTATTGTGTGTAACTTTGTATTTTGTATTATGTCCTGAGTGTTTTTTGCTTTGTGCTGTAATATGTTTTAATTGTCGAAGGGACTTCAGATGAAAAATAGCTGTAAGCTAACTCTGATGCAGTACATCAAATGTAATCATTTATCTCTCTCTTTAATACTGTACATGGACCCATTAAATAATTAAAATAATAAAAAATAATAACCCTCAGAAAACGTAACGTTTGACAAGCCGATGGAGTGGCCCGAGTGGAAACAACAAGTGAGCTGTGACGACAAGTGAACAAGACGAGGACTGCGATAACTTTGTCATCGTTATGGGGAAGTTTCATTTTTTCCCGAGGAGGAATATTATCCACGAACAGGCATGTTTTTACCAACAGATCCAACGGCCGGGTGAGAAGGCAGAATGTTTCATCAGAGCTCTGTATGATCTCTCGGAGCACTGTGAGTTTGGAGCAACTTGAGGGGAAAATATCCGCCCATCGTCATTGGATACTGGATAAAGAGCTCTCCCGCAGGCTGCAGCTGATGGCAGACCTGACACAGACAATACAGACCGTCAGACAGTCAGAGGAGGTCTCAGTTGAGTCTGCAAGGAGACGCTGCAGGATCAGTACAGGAGGTGCAGTTCAAACGGAAAAGCACGAACTGGAAACCACAACAGCGTCAACAAGGCAAGTCAAAGAACAGGGGGGCGGGGGGGTGAGAAGAAAATGTAGCAAATGTGGGAAAATGCAGCATAACAGAGATGAAAAGTGCCCTGCAGAAAGAGCTACCTGCCACAACTGTCACAGAATGGGACACTGGGCCAGAGTATGTCGCAGCAGGTCAGTGAATGAGGCCACAGAGAACACTGGACCCACCTGACATTCCTCTGGGCAGCCCTGGAGGTGAGCTGCTGTGTCTGGGCTGCTTTAATGCAACAGTCAGTCACAAAGGAAGAGATTACCCGTTCACAGCCTACGTAGCACGTGGACACAGAGTCAACAATCTCCTCAGCCGGGCCCTGTCAGTAAGAATGAACCTGGTGAAGTGAGTAGATGAGCTAAAATGCATCACCAGCCATCTACAAACCCACAGTGAACCTGGCACTCTAAAAACTGAACCAGTCAAAATCCAGTTAAGAGATAATGCTGTACCATATTCTGTGCACACTGCACGCCCTGAGAACCAGCTATGCTTCCTGGGTCATCTCGTCGACGAGTCAGGGGTCAGACCAGACCCTGACAAAGTGTAGGCCATTCACCAGCTGCCACCGCCTGGAAATGTGCAGGAGCTGAAAAGAGTCCTCGGCAGAGTTAAGTACCTGGAGAGGTTCGTCCCAGGCCTTGCAACAGTCGGACAGCCGTTGTATGAGCTGCTAAAGAGCAAGAACATCTGGACCTGGGGTCACTCACAGCAATCAGCTTTTGAAGACATTAAAAGAATGCTGACAAAAGCACCTGTTCCAGGCCACAGCTCTATCAGCAGACGCCAGTAGCTACCGACATGGAGCTGTGCTGCTTCAGCTTCACAGAGAAGAGCGGAAGCCAGTAGCCAACTGCTCCAGACGTCTCTCAGAAGCTAAAACACACTATGCCCAGAGAGAGAAGGATTGTCTGGCTGGTGTGTCGGCTTGTGAAAAGATCACAAGCCATTGGTGCCACTCATCAACAGCCAGAGCCTCGACAATGTTCTTTTATGATGTCAACGTCTCCTAATGCAACTTATGAGGTACAAACCAGTGGCAGTATATGTGCCAGGAAAAACCCTCGTCATTTCTGATGCTTTGTCCCGAAGCCCACAAACTTACACAGGAGAAGAGACTGGCACGCTTTGCGAGGTGGAGTGTTACGTAGCTTTGGTGGTAGGCTGATGGTTTGTTAATACGTGGAAGAAGGATTGTCATTCCACTGTCACTGAGAGCCGACATCCCACAGAAAATACATGACGAACATCGGGAGCAAACAAAGTGTAGAGACAGAGCAAAATCATCAGTTTGGTGGCCAGGACTCTCTGCAGAACTTAAGAACACAGTGATGTCATGCCACTCAATGCCAAGAACAAAAGCGGGCTCAACAAAAAGAGCCACTCATCTTTACACCTCTGCCTGACTGTCCAGGGAAAAGACTAGTTCTCGACCTCTGTGACCACATAGAAATAACTACATAGTAATATCAGCTTATTACTCACGGTTCCTCGAGGTACTGCACCTACCTTCCGCAACAAGTGCTCAAGTCATTCAGAGACTTAAAGCAACCTTTGCAAGGTTTGGGATCCCGGATGAGGTGGTGAGTGACAATGGTCCTCAGTTCTCCAGCGCAGAATTTCAGCTAGACTTCAAGCACATCACGTTTAGTCCTCACCATACTCAGGGAAACGGTCATGTGGAGAGAGCAGTACAGACAAAGAGGCAAGAGAATCCTCCGACAAGAAGACCCTGTAAGAGCCCTCATGTGTTACAGATCAACTCCCTGTGCCACTACAGGAGTCAGTCCAGCAGAACCGTTAATGGGGAGAAAAATCAGAACAACACTCCCCACATTAGAGAAGAATCTTCAACCTAAATGGCCCAACAGAAAGACTGTTGAACAGAAGGATGCTGGTGAGAAGGCTAAACAAACTTTAATCGTCAACATGGAGCCAGACCTCTTCCACCACTACGACCGGGAGACACAGTCCTCACCAAGCTGGATTGGAAAAAGACCTGGGTGACACCAGCAGTCGTCTCAAAAGAATGTGTGACTCCAAGGTCATACATCATCAACACACCGCAAGGAGCCGTGTTGCGGCTGAACCATCGCCATCTCAGGGCAGATCTGTCTTCACAACCTGCCCAAGACACCCCACTTTCATCAGCTAAGAGTACAGGAGTGATTTCCCAAACAGCAAGTGTCATCACTCCAGAGACTGTTTCTTCTAGTCTGAAGGAAGTCACAAGCCTCGCACACACCTGCACAGACACCAGGACAGTAGTCCTGTGTTATTGCCCTGGTTACGCGACGCTTTCTTATGCCGGTATTTGTGGATGTTTTGACCTCGATCATTTTACACTGTTCAGTTCATTCACAACCAGAAAACATCAGTGCATTTAAACAGTGTGATGCAGCCTGCAGCAGAGAGCGTGTGAATATGAACATACGTGTTGACGTGATGTAAAAACTTTGATCATGAATTGTGTTCTGTTGTTGAATGAAGCTGCGTTCACACACACAGTAAAAACTGTTTCTAACTGTGACATCCAGCAGATCATCATGAAGTTACTGTTGATTATATTAACCATATATCTTTGTCATAACTTGTTAATATGTTTCTGTATGAGTGGACAGGAGGGTGAGTGACCACACCAGCGTAACAAACACTTCATCTGACTTCTGTGACAGGTGGACAATATTCATTTATTATTTGAATTCTCACGTTGATAATGAAGTCCACGTTTATATTTGCTGAATTAAACTTGACTTGCAGTTTTACCACAGGTCACGTCAATAACATTCTCCGTCACATAATGATGTAGTCTAAGTGTAAGTGCAGTCGGATTCTCCTAACTCCTTATGAATTCTCCTTCACATCTTTCCTTGACCTTGTGAAGTTTTCTATCAAGGTTAGGGGGTTCGTGGTTAGGAAAGGACCTAGGAGTTCTTTTTTCTGACTGTTTTGATGATGTGTTTTCCTTTTTTTTTCATCAGGTCATCAGCTTCCTGTGTTGTTCACTCTCCGTGCTTCTACCCATAAACTACTGTTGTTGGATAATATAAAGTTCTTTACCTAGACTTCTTAGCCAGCTTTTCTCATTTTGTGTTACCTGCCTGTTCAGTAAGTCATTCAAGTTAAAGAGAAAGCAAATAAATGTTGAAGTTTGAACGTTCCATTATAACTCTTAATTCATATAAATAAAACCGAATGAACTTTATACAGTACCGTTTCTTTGCAAATAGTTTTCAGAACTCACTCTAAACATCTTTCAGACCTTTGAGACTTTATGTTTCTACCTTCTTCTTTGTTTATCTGCAACAATAACACATTTGTACTGAAGGTAAACTGGTTGGCCACACAATCTAATCAAGAAGCTGCAGGGAACATCACTTACCTTAATGCATCATGGGTAGAGCTGGCTAGAATTAACAGCAGCCTCTGCTGCCTGAAAGAACCACCTCAGGGAGAGGAGCGGGGTGTGTTTTATGTCATAGTTACCAAGATCAAACACACCACAGCCTGGAAGAGTCGATCCTCGGCAGCCTCTGTATGAGTAGAGCCCAGATGTTCTTCACTGATGATTTATTGAGTATTTCACCTAAAAAAAACAGGAAGCAGATTGCTGTACTTCCTCATTTTTACACATTTCCTATAAAACAACAATTGTTGCCTGTGACTTCAGGTCATGTGACTGATGGGAATAACTAAGCTAGCATTGGACCTAGCAAGCTTCCCCTCTGATTAGTAATGTTAGCCAAATTATCAAGGCTAACTAGGTTAATGTCTGCCTCTGTCTGCTATGAGAAAATCTCACAAGCCCCGACTTCCTGATTTGCATGTTAGGATCTGATTTTAGTGCAGGCAGAATCCAGGAGATGAGAATGATTATTAATATGATGGACCAGATGAAGAAAATATGTCTATGACTACCTGTCTGTCTCTTTAATGGGGCCTGTGTCCGTTTTGTACACGGTGAATCAACACAACAGAAACATATTTCTTCATCTCCAAGTTACACAGATTGCTTGGGTGAACATCCTCAGCACCTCCTCAGTTATTTACAGTTTGTGTTTATGTGTGGGAAATGTGGTATGTATGTTTTTTGAGCATGCATTGTTTATACCTGGTGCAAAGACTTGTGATCAGATGTTGTTATTTGATCTTTCACACCCATTCCCACTAAACTGTCTTTCTGTTTGCACTATCATTTCAAACACTAACACTACACTGTTGTAATATTGAAAATCTATACATACTGTATATATTTTAGGTATTGTGACTATTCTATGCATTCTATGTTAACATTAAAAAAAAAAGACTATAATTTCCCAGCTTGGGATAAATAAAGTATACCTATTCTATTCTATTCTATTTTTCATTTTTATTTGATCCATTATTTCTGATACTACTATTTTATTGTTTATTTTACTTATTTATATTTTTTTATAAATAAATAAGAATAAAACATTATCAATTTAAAAACTGTGTAATATTGATCACATGTTCATTATAATCAGTCAAGAATATATAAAATACACATCTCTTCTCCGCCATGAACTGAATATTATCAATCAGAACTAACACGCATGATAAGTCAGTCCAGAGACTATGCCCAGAGCTGATCATAAGAATATTTAAACATGGATTTTCACCTTCAGTGGCACCTCCTCTCTACAGTCAGTTGATTAAGGGATGCCCTTTACAGAAACCTAAAGAGGGTGTATATATAGTCCCACACCTCATATTGCAGCCTCCCACACCTCAGGAACTCCTCTCCCTGACTCACACTGATTAGATTAGACAAGCTATCCCTGAGTGATCCTTTAATTCCCTCAAACACAAAGACAACAGCAGCGATGTGCGCTGAAAAGGTCAAAAGACTCAGGCCTTATGATACCTAAACCTCCAAAGCATTAATATCCTGCTTTCCCAACTAATGAAAACACAGAAGATGCAGCTTCCATGGGTGGAACTGTGAACAATGAGCAACAGACAAGATTTATTCCATACGTGTTCTTCTTCAAAACACTACCTTTTAACAATCCTGCAGATTAACATGCTGACTTTCTGACAGATGTCTTAAATTAGCACTTTGCAGCATGATTCCTGGAACATATTGGACAAATAATGTAATCACAAAGGGCTTTAGGATGGAGGGGTGCCAAAGAAAAGGAAGATTTTTTTGTGTTTGTACGTCATTCTACCTTTAAAAGCCTGTCACACATTTTATTTCTTAAAAACCGTAAGAACCTAAAAAAACCCACCCATTGCCTGAGCTACTTGCAATGGTCCTGATTGAAGGTAAAGATGGATCTACTAGTCTCTGTCTCAAACAGTCTACTGTAGATCTTTGCCCTCATCCCACACCTCCTGGTGTAAATGTGTAGGGCTAAGAGTCATCATCTGATGGTGCATTCTGCTGACCACACCACCCTCTACAAGGCCACACAGTGTCTCCTGGTGGTGTTTCCAAAATAGGTGTTGATGCTGCTCCTAAGGATGTTCTCCATAGTGGTGGTCTGGTAAGTCTTCTGGGGTCTGAGGTGGTGGAAACCCTGATGGGCTTTCTTCACCAAGGTGTCGACATGAGAGGACCACAATAAGTCCTCTGTGGTGCAGACACTGTTGTATTGAAGCTGCCCACCCTATCCACCAGGGCTTCCTCCTGCTCTTCTTTTTACACTGAACCAAACGCCAGCATAACAATGTCCCCCAATTACCTGTTCATATGTATTACACAGAACAGTGAGGCAGAATAACAGTGTAACACGCTCACTGTGTTGCATCCCCAGTTTCTCCTTCACTTCTCTTTCTCTCCTTGTTTCATTGTGGACTTATTGTTCGTTGTTTGACAAATGTTTTGTAGTACCTGAACAGTCCATGATCTGTCTGATGATCAGCTGGATTTCTGACAGGTCAGAAATTTGATCAGCTGCCTGCAGTTCGAGCAGCTCCACAGCCTGATTCCCCACAATGTCGCTGTCGGAAGTTTCATTATACTCTGTAGTCAGCTTGTTTTGATGCTCCTGGAGTTGTACTTTACGTGGTGTGGCTGAATGTAGTCTGGACTGAGACTGAACTGTGAGATGGAACTGAAGATCATTATTGTCTTCCACTAATATTCCTCATGCTTTCCTCTTACTTTTCCACAGTAATGCTGCCTTGCTCTCTTTTTGTCAACCCTGTCTTGTTAATAAAAACACGTTGTGACTGATGCGTTGATAATGACTTGACACAGATTTAAGGGTTGAATGAAAAAGAAATTATTGGATATGAACATTTAATCCACTCTGTGGAATCACTGGATGCCTTATCCTGTAGGCACACATGGCTACTAACAGTTAACAGTGTGTTTACTTAGAAACAATTTATGCAGATGTTCAATATGAAGCAGCACCGTTTTCCAGAATATTTCTGTGTGTACAGATGTGAGCGCTGCACGGGCTCAGTGTACACATTTGTTAGTTAGTTCGTCAGTCGTTTTAATTAGCCTGGCGTTTATCACAGCACTGTGATTGCTTTTGTAATGATGTCACTAGTGCATAATGAGTAAGGAGGCATCACGCTGCGAACATGACAGGCGCTCGGCTTCTCTCTCCGCGGACACATTTGACGGGCAGAGGATGGAGGGAGGGAGAGAGGGAGGGGAAGGAAAGAAAACACCAGCAGGAAAAAAATGTAAATAGAACAGAGGGGCATTATTAGAAATGCCAGGGGGCCTGCAGTCACCAATATTCAGCTGTCACAAGTTGAAATGTTTTGGGAGCGATGTCTGTGTTCACCTCCTCTCGCACCTCTCTGTTGTCTGGCATCCGAACAGCCCTTTTTTTTCTATTCGGAAAGCGAGGCTAACCTTGTCGAGGAGCTCATGAATAACACCGCCGTGTGGAAACGTAACCTCGTTCACATTCAAGGAATTAGGTACGACAATGCATGTTGATTCACTGCCAAGAAATTATACAAAGGTTTCCTCAGCATTTTAATGACACGGTGTATATCCAACCATGCATGATCGCACAAGCGGAAGAAAAATCAATGCACGCGGGGTGCAGCCGCTGAAACAGAGCCTGAAAACGACACCTTGACTGGTGCAGAGTGTGTGGAGCTGAGTGTGTCAAAACACAAGGCTGCCCATTTCAGTTAATGAATCTGAGAGTTCGACTCAGGGCTCAGAGTATCTTCTGCGAAAACTACGTAAAAACTGTTGCTCGCAGTCACTGCATCTAAAAAAAAGATGCATAACGGAGACACAGTGAGCCCTGCACTAAACTAAAACCTTAAAAACACGTAGTGACCTTACACCGTCTGCTTCTACATGGATGCTCATATTAACATCTAATGTGATGTTTAGTGTCACTGCTGTGCTTGTGATCAAAACCGGTATCTAGAATCCAAAATTAATATTATAAATATTAATACTGAACAGGAAAATGTAAAAGGCTGTCATCTCAGGGTGGGTATCTTTGTTAGTATCCATGTTGTTTACCTTCAGTTCTTACTTCCACTGTGTAATAATAATGTAATAAAAATACCTGCACGCTGTCTTTTTAGGAGGCATTTCTTTATATTTTTCACTCCTGTCTCCTCACTCCTTTATATTTTTTTCTCTTTCTTGTCTCCTCACTCCTTCATATTTTTCTCTCTCTTTTGTCTCCTCACTCCTTTATATTTTTTTCTCTCTCGTCTCCTCACTCCTTTATATTTTTCTCTCTCTTGTCTCCTCACTCCTTTATATTTTTCTCTCTCGTCTCCTCACTCCTTTATATTTTTCTCTCTCTTGTCTCCTCACTCCTTTATATTTTTCTCTCTCTCGTCTCCTCACTCCTTTATATGTGCTCACAGTCAGTTCTGCACAGCTGTCATGTGATGTCATACACCAGCAGGGAAGTGGATTAATTACAACTAAAAAAACTTCCAGTTGCTTATGAACAAATCTGAGAGCCTTGAAAGAGCGAAGCACAGTGCAGATGAACTCACCCTAAAATCTCACATTTGCACATTTCTCTTTGTGCATGTTCAGTGAGCCATAGAGACTGGTTTACTGTCAGTCACGTGAGTTGTTTCACTTGTTTCCAGTCTTTATAGCTAGACTGACCACCTCTAGTCCACACCTGCCCTTAACACACAAACATCTGAACATCTCATCCTCAGAAAAAATGAGCATAGCTGTGTTATATCTCATATCTGTTCCTTACCCTTGACTGTACATGTTCTGTTTTATATGAAAAAAATGTAATGACACATAAGTTAGGTGCTGGCTCAGGTGGTAAAGCAGGTCGTTCAAGTCCATTTGCATAGAGACAAACAATCATTCCTGCTCACATTAGCGGCTCTACATTTCTTTACTGTTAATCTTTTGACCACAAAAGATTGAACACAGTGAACATCTGATATTGTGACAGCCCCCGCGCAGCACATTGTCAAATCATGCGCTTCAATTGTTTCTCGTTCTATTGTAGAATGCTCAACATGTAATTGTCTCAGGTGTTTATGATTTCACTCCTTCATTGATTGGTTGTTTGCGGCCTGTGATACAAGGACAAACATCTTTTTCATTTCAAAAGTCCAGCACTGAAACACTGCTCTGACAATACACTTACTGCTGTCATTGTGCAATAGTTAGACTGCCTTGTTGAAGATGCTACCTTTGGCATGAGGGAAAGCTGGCACTCCAGATTTTCCTCAAGGCCCCCACCCCCACACACCCCCACCACAACCGCACTCTTTCCTGACTCCCTTCCTTACTCGAAGCCAGCCGTGCTCTTCCTCTTGACATTTGTAGATGCCAGATAGCTGTCTAATATACTGTTGCAGCTATTGGCTTAGGGAGTGGGGGGTTGGTATGTTGATGATGAGTGTGTGTGTGTGTGTGTGTGTGTGTGTGTGTGTGTGTGTGTGTGAGAGAGTGTGTGAGAGAGTGTGTGTGTGTGTGTGTTGGGGGTGGGGATAGACTAGTGAAATAGCAGCTGATATCTGAGTAAACAGGAATCATATTATTCTTTATTGTGCTCTGGGAGCTAAGCTGCCTCAGAGTGTCGCAGCGCCTCTTTAATGTCAATATGAATGAGGTGGCATGGCCGGTCACCACCCTCACACATACACACACATTTCACCCCCATACCTAAACCCTCTCGGCCTCTTTTTTAATATCCTGTACGTGCACACTGCAAAAATATTATCCAGCATATCCAGTAATTTCTGTCTGTTTGGAGCTAAAAACATCTAATTCTCTCAAAACAAATCCCAAGTCTTCCAGTGCAGTAAGATTATTTGAAATCAATTACTGAATAAAAAAGCGTTTAGTGTTCTACACTAGAATTAAATTTCTGGCAGTGCAGAGACTTCCAAACATTTAGACTAAGAGATATGAGACAGTAGATATAAAAAATCATTGATCTGTGATTCCGTGTTTCATCACCAATGCCACTGTACAAGTTACTCTGCTTAACCAGCCTGTTGGTTTAGCAGTACTACCACTACACTTTAGCAGTATTACATAAGAGGGTGTGCTTTAATGTCATTATTGGCACAACAGTGAGACGGTCAGGACTGACAGGTACCTGTGTGATTATACAACAATGACCAACTTTTGGCGATTTGCTCTGAAAATAAAGTTGTTGTTTTTTCCCATTTCTATTCAAATCTCCATTTCCATGGTCTGACTAATGCCTGGAAAAGAATCAGTCATGGCAGTAAACTCCTATATGTAATGGAAACCAGCTTACTACTCCAGCAAGTAGTCCAAGTGGCAACAGAAGTGATTTCCTAGCCAGCGTTTGTGGAGTTTTTCCAAACTGAATACCAAACATATAAACACTAATCTGCTTTACTAGTTCATTCTTATAGTGACTATGATGCCTGCTGAAAAATATATTTTTTCCATTAACAGATTTACCTACTAAACATTCATTTTTAAGGTAATAGCACTGTTCAGTGACTCAGTGCACAGCTGATCGAGCATGTAATCCAAACATTTCCCGTAACTCCCCAGTGTTGTCAAGTTTAAAAGTCAAAATGTATTGAACACATGTTGTTTGAGCATATTCTAAAGGTCTAGTTGACCAATCAGATTGCTTGGTTGGAACTATGTGTTGTATGACTTTGCCTCCATGCTAACTACCCTAGTCCTCTTCTCTAAACCAGTTAGTTCCCAGTGCCAGAAAAAAACCCCTCACTGACTTCCCAGCCACCAACAGATGTGTGCCATGTGTGTGTGTTCTAATGCTCATGATTGTTTCTTTGCCTATTCACATAAAGAGGTCAGGCTCTGTATGCTCTGGAACGATCAACTGGCATGATAAAGGAAGGAACCCTTGCAGGAAAACCACAGTTACTGGAAAGATCTACGGTGTGGAGGTTCTTTGGTTCCTTCACCCAGAGGATTCAGTGACAGACAAAATGACTTAATGGGTAATTTACAACGACGTGTATGTTGGCAGTACCTGTGACCATGAAACCATGATTTGAAGACCTCGGCTAAGTTTCAGGGGGAGATCGTCACCTGCTGACAGAGAATGCATATCCGACTGTTAATTAGCTTACAGAGGCCCGTGCAAGGAGAGGGAGATAATAAAAGATGAGGGGGAAGGTTGGCTGATTGGCTGATTGGGTGGTGGGCTGCAGTGTTAATTAGAACTAATGTTCTGTTTAGTATAGGAAAAACACAGGGTTGTGTCATGCACCCCCCCCCCCCCCCCAAAAAAAAAAAAAAAAAAAAAAGAAAAAGAAAAATGTCCACACAAATCTGTCTCCGTCTTTCAGGGGTTCGATGTAGCTTCACTTCTCCATCTCTCCTTCCTCTTTACCACTGACAAGTACATTTTTCCTCATGTTCCAATTACCCAACTGTTAGATGCCTTGATTGATACATGGTAGCAGATCTGTGTGTTTGTGTGTGTGTGTGTGTGCGTGTTTGTGTGCACGCAGTGTGTCAGTGCAGGCTAATTACTAAATCTCCAGATGAATGTCAGTGTGCGGCGCAGTCGGGGCGAAGTATCGCATCAGCCACATCAGCAGCAGCAAGTGTACCTGGGATAGATCAAGGTGCCACAGGCCTCGTTAACCTCCCCTCACTGCTCTCTCTCTCTCTCTGTCTCTCTCTCTCTCAGTGTGTGTATGTGTGTGTAGTGACGTGAGGAGACTTCACACGTGTAATTGGAGACTAAGCCACTTACACACCGGCAGGGACTTGAGTTGACGCGGGTGTGATTTTCATAGGGAGTTTTCATACAGCTCGCAGCAACATAACAACAAGCAGGTGTGTTTTTGGTGATTGGTGTTGGAGAGGAGTGGTGTTTGAAATGAGATGAGCTTTGCCTCCAATCACATGACTTCCAATGTCACACACCTCCAGATGGCTCATCTTAGACCTCAGCAGTATTGGCCTGTTCGGGCCAGTGATTGGCCAATCAGAGTCATGGGTAAATCGAAATTTGAGATTTGGATTTTTACTGGGAATTTCACTGGGAAAAACAAGTTGTTTACAAAGAATAAGAAAGAAAATGTCCGCTAAAGAGAACTACGAGGCAGAAAAAAGCAGGAGGCTTTTTATTCCCTCATGGACTCAACAGTATACATGGCTAAAACTTAGCGACGGAGGTGAAATGGTCTGTTGTGTTTGTCGGCAATTTCCAGCGCAGGCTGACCGGGGGGGGGCGTTTTTTTAAAGGTACCGAAAATTTCAGGAAGCATGGCATCGATGCTCGTGATAAGAGTAGAAATCATTTACCGGTTGCTGCCGGTCCGCTGAATGTTTGGGCGAGACGGGCTACCACTGAGCGTCAGCAGCAGGTGACTAAATTAATCAACGCTGCCTACCACACAATTAAATCTGAGTTTCATAGTGCTCATACGGTTTAGATCCAACTCAATCATACCTTCTTACAGTTTCGGCTGTGGCTTCAGCCTTCGTCGGAGCTGTCAAAGCGTCTTGTGACGTGTCTCCCACATACCTGGGACACCAATCTCCACCGGTGGTGTGAGTGCGGAAGACAGGCGCGGCTGGGCTGGGGAACTTTATTTTGAAAGGTTTCCCGTCCCTGTCAGCTGTTTTAAGACACGTCACACCAAGACACTTTGACAGCTCCAACGAAGGCTGAAGCTACAGCCGAAACAGTAAGCAGGTATGATTACATCCTAGCCTTACTTACTTGTCTGATCACAAGACACTAAAACTATAATACCTTGTGGATATGTTGTCCTAACTACTACTTTTTTTATTTTTCAGGTTTGGGAATGTCTGGAGGGTCCAGACCATGAGCACTTTAACTCCATGTCTGTGGTGGACAGGTGGCTTGCAGCAGCAGACAGAAGGGGCTTGGAGTGAACACACACACACACACCTTTTTTCCTCTCACTGTTCTATGTGATTGTGTTCTACGGCTTATGCGTTCTTAGTTATTGACATTAGAAAGAGAAATTATTATCTGAAATGTGTAAATTGTACATGAAATGAATTTAATAAATTAAAATTTAGCTTAAAAAAATAGTTATTTTCATTTTTGTCAGCCGGGCCAGTGAAAATACCCAAGGGGCCAGTATAACTCTGATCTACTGGCCCAAGGGGCCAGTAGGGAAAAAATGTTATGTTGAGTCCCGCACCGAACGTTGATGACATTGCACATATTGTTTCTTGTTAATGATAAATTGACTGTATAGCACGTTTCTAGTCTTTCAACTACTCAAGGCATTTTTACACTGCAGTCACAGAATGTTGGCAATGGCAGCCATGAAAGGTGCCAACAGCTCATCAAAAGGGAGCTAATCACATCAGTATCTTTTCCAAGGACACTTCGACATGCAGACTTCTGATTAGTGGTTGACCCGCTCTTCCAGAATGTACTTGTACTTCTTTACACTAAAAGAAAGAGATGGAATGGTTTCACTGGCCCAGCCCACTTGAGTTTAAAGTGGCCCGTATCTGGCCGATGAACTAAATTCAATTTAACAGCCCTGATCTGGAGATGTCTCTCCCCACAGATCAATAGAAAAAGGTTTTGCAATGTTCAAACTACTTATCAAACTGTGTTAGCTACAATGTATCCAGATACAAATGTATTTAGATCATATAGAACTGCACAAAGATAAAATAAAATACATGAAAATGTTTTCAATTTATGTTGGTATGGCTGCGGTGGCACAGGTACAAATGTGTTTGGGTTGTTGTTATAAATGTTTTAAATTCGGTTTTATGCGTTAATGATCCAATGTTCCCTGCAGTGTGTTCACTGGCCAGTAATGTATTTGAAATCACTTGTCAAATGATATAACTAATATGGATATGAATGACATGAATAAAAGAATGAGGAAACCCAGCTGCTTCTGTTTAGAGAACTGGCTCAAAGAATATTTGGACTCAATGGAACAACTGGACACAACCCTGGGCAGTGTTGTTACTGCTTGTTGTACACACCACATCCCATCACATACACATTCTGATCACACTGTGTTCAGGGCTACACCCTAAAGATGGTTGTTTCCATAACTGCTTATCCTTGGCAGGTTGGTGGGGGCTGGATCCCATCTGACATCCCAGAAACGGGGTACACCATGTACAAGGTGCAAGTTTATCACAGGGCTGACAAACAACCATTCACACATGACACACTGCATGTCTTCAGACTGTGGAAGGAAGCAGGCAAACTCAGAGAGAACTCACGCAGTCACAAGGAGAACCTGCAAAGTCCACACAGGACGCTCACAGACAGCTGGTTGATTCAAACCTAGAACCTTCTTGCTGTGATGTGACAGTGCAAACCACTGATCTGTGGAGGAGACTGAAGGCCTTTTTACCAGAAGAGTGTCTTCTTTTCTTCTTCTTCTTTTCTTTAGTCTTCCTCACCAAAGAGCCAGTCTGATCTGAGGAGAACTCCGGACCTTTTCTCCCTTTTGTGTTCCTGCAGTAGCTTAATCATTTGGTCTTGGAATTTAAATCCTCTGTAATTTTAGCTAATTAGTTAAACAATGAATTCAGAATGATTCAGGACATTGCCATGTGTATTATTATTATTATTATTATTATTATTATTATTATTATTATTATTATTATTATTATTACTACATGTCCATGTTATCCACCAACACTCTCTTTGAAATTTTGGAACGTTTTTTAGGTTAGGTTAGGTTAGGTTTCTTTATTTGTCTCCACCAGGGAGAAATTTGTCTTAGAGATAGGCAAAGGTTACAGCACCATAAAACACATATCAACATACCACAAACGGTACAGACATATCAGTCTACGATATACACAAACCAGCATGACATAAAATAAAAGGATAAAAAGATGTATATTCACAATACATATACAAATAATATTTATCCTGCCATAAGTATAGCTCAATCATACATCCCCTAGAAATTATCAGACTCATAACCACCAATCCATTTCCACACCAACACACATACATTAACTTTATAACCTTTATAAAAAAGTTAAGAGACCGCCCAGAAACAACTGCGTTCATTTCTGGTCATTAATTAGCTTAGTAGATAAAGGAATAAAAGAGTGCTTGAAGCGATTGTGCTTGCACAGGGGAAGCCTGTATCTCTTCCCGGACTTATTCCCCATTCAGCACATGAGAACTATCTGATAAAATGGCGTTGGCATGTCTGATAGTTGCTTGCTCAAAAAGATCCTGTGGGTTAAGGGGGGGCATCACACCCATATTCTTACCTGCAGTTTTGACTAGGCTCGAAATCTCAGCTCTAGATTTTAATGTGAGATTGCCAAACCAGCAGGTGATACCATAGCAAAGGACTGATTCAATCGTTGCTCTGTAAAAGATGAGCATAATGTTTTTGCAGACTCCAAAAACTCTGAGTCTGCGCAAAAAATGAAGGCGCTGGTGGATTCTAGCGCAGACACTGGCCACCTGAGTGTGCCAACTAAGGTCACTGTCTACATGTACTCCCAGATACCTAACACTTTTCACCTGGTCGATGACCTGGCCATGTATAGCCACTGGGTCCTGACGACTGACAGATCTGGGATCCAGCAGAATCTCTACTGTTTTTGTTGTGTTGATCAGTAGCAAGTGTGAATCACACCAATTAACAAACTCGTTGACTCCCACTTGGTGTGTATCTAGATCATCATGTTTAGTAAGCAGAATGAGAATGACAGTGTCATCAGAGAATTTAACTATATACTGGTTTGGCTCAGAACTCACACAATTGTTGGTGTACAGCGTGAACAGAAAAGGGGAACTGACACACGCCTGTGGGGCGCCAGTCCCGCTTATCGCCAAGTCAGATAGGGTAGAGTTGAACTTGACCTGTTGTGGTATATTGGATAAAAACGAGTGGTACCACCTGACTAAAAAAGGGTTTACCTCCAGCTGAATTAATTTCTTTAGAAGAATGTGTGGCCGGATAAGATTAAACGCAGAGCTAAAATCAATAAAGAGAAGTCTGGCATATCCAGCAGGGTTTTCTAAGTGTTTAAGGACCAGATGCATGATAGTTGCTATAGCATCACTTGTGCTGCGGTTCTTATTGTATGCAAACTGGTATTTATCAAGCAATGGATCTACTTCTGTACGAAGTTTCGTTACCAAAATCTTCTCTAGTGATTTAAAAACTATGGCTACAGGCCGGTAATCATTGTCCTCCTGCGGACTGACCTTTTTTAGGTATGGGTATCTTTCAGAGTTTAGGTACCCTGTCATCCACTAATCAGATGATTGGCGGTCCAATCCCCGGCTCCTCCGGTCTGCATGTCGAAGTGTCCTTGGGCAAGACACTAAACCCCAACCCACTCCTGAAGGCTGTGCCATCGGTGTGTGAATGTGTATGAATGGTTAGGTCCGCAAACTGATGAGCAGTTGGCACCTTGCATGGTAGCCAATGCCATCAGTGTATGAATGTGTGTGAATGGGGTGAATGAGATATGTAGTGTAGAGCGCTTTGAGTGGTCGGAAGACTAGAAAGGCGCTATATAAGTACAGTCCATTTACCATTTACAATTCCTCTGCAAAAGACTTTAAGCTAAAAGCAGACCATCTGGTCCTGTCGCCTTTTTTTAGTATTAATAGTTTTAAAAGTTCTAATGACAGTATCCAACTTAATCTCAATTCTATCCACATTAAGATCACAAATAACATTTTCCAAGACATCGACACATTCTGCACCGTTATCACGATTAAATCGCATATAAAAATTATTCAGTTCATTTGCCCTCACAGTTTCATTGTGAGCAGACAGAGGCTTCCTTTAGCGTTCATACTAGTCATCTGTCTGATCGAGTCCCATAATTTCTTTGCGTTGCATTCCTCCAAATCTTGTTCCGCACGTTCCTTATATTGCTGCCGTGCTGTGGCCGTCTGTAGGTTTAGATGCTTTTGGGCAGCCTGAACTGCTACCTTGTCCCCCTTTTTAAAAGCTGCCTTTTTCCCTGTAATACACTCCTTAATGTAGTTATTAAAAAATGGTTTATTGTTGGGATACCGTTTGACAGTTTGCAGGGGTATGACAGAGTCAATGCAAAAGTTATTGTAGTCAGTGATGGATTTCGTTGCACTGTCAATATCTGCGTCCTTAAGAAAAACACCCCAGTCCGTGCAGAGAAAACATGATGATGATGATGATGATGATGATGATGATGATGATGATGATGATGATAGGGGCTTTATTTGTCATTGTATCAGTACAAGTACAGTACAACGAAATTGCAGACCAGTCTGTCCATACAAGTAATACATGTAATATGACAAGTGGGGGAGGACAGGACATTGTATGGTAGCCAAAAGGAAGAAAAGAAAGGGATACAACATGGGGAAAGGGGGGGAGAGAGGAGAGAGGGGAGGAGAAAAAAAGAACAACCCCCAGTCTGTGCTCCTGTAAGGAGCAGGACAAAAACACCTCAGCAGTTATAGCACATATACAGTACACTCTACAACATGAGACACATCACTAGCAACCAGGGTATAGGGGACGGGGAAATTGAGTAATCCCAGCACGGACACGCAACCATCCGGTCCTGCAGCCAGAGGGCGCTGGACACACAGACCCGCCTTGTCAGGCTGGGGGGAACAAGTGGTGAAGGCGGGTGGATGGGGGTAGGGCAGTGAAAAGCATATCTTAAGTCTGTGCATGTGTGCGTAGGCCTGGAGACGTGCCCCGCCCTGTCCGTAATCATGGAGCCTCAGTGTGCAGATGTTATGGCGATGGGATGGCAGTTGCTATGGAGACAGCCTTCATCAGGCCATGGCAGAACAGTCAACAAGTGTCAGTGGGAGATGGGGGAGTAGGGCAAAGAGCATCTCACTGTAGTGATCATCCGGGGGAGTTGTTATTCCAGCAGAAGCCTTGGCCAAGGCTCTGCAGGTGTGGGGAGGTCAAGATAAGATTGGAATTTGTTTGGTCTGAGGCCCCGTAGCTGCGTTTTCTGCTACAGGTACTCTTAGCCAGCTTGGTCTCCAAAACGATCCATTTGCCTTTGCGAAACTGTCAGCTTCTCCATGATGTAGCCCATATCCTGGTTGTTCTTGATGTTTTCCATCGATCCTGTAATGGTGACCATGTTCCGGTTCATAGTCTCTGTGATGTCGTCCACTTTGCGTTCCAGCACTGCGATGTTATCCATATTCCGGTGCACGGCCCCATTCAGGTTTCCGACAGCTGTGCTCAGTGCTTCAATCATTGCCGGCAGCTTTATGGGACTTTGCACGGCTGCCAGCCTTTTCCGCATGCCTCGATGAATCAGTGCCATGCCCGCTCCAATCAGCAAGACACTTGTCATCAACAATCCGAATAGATAGATGTCTTCAACGTCCTCCACAGAAAGAGCCGCCAGACACACGACGCGCCACTTCTCCCAGGCGTCCATCGAGTAACCAGCTGCAAACGTTCCGGCAGGACATACAGGTGTCCCCGAACCTGGGCTTCTCGATTGATGGTGTCAATTGCGTTTAGAGACCAGTTGATCAAATCCATGATGCTTGATAGATTGGAGAGCATCACAGGGAGAGTCTCTTCAACAGTAGACAAAAGACTAGACACAGACAAGAGAGCAGAGCAGGCAAGGCTAAGGGGAGGAGAGGAGAGGAGGAGAAGATGCGACCGCCTTCGTTCAGAGCCAAACGATATATCCCTTCAGCTCCTCCAATTTGTCGCTTGTCCACAACTTCACCGTCTGAATTTCTGGTTTGGTGGATTTGTAGACTGACCGATATGTAGGCAGCAGCTGAATTATGTTATGATCTGAGTTCATAAGTGGGGGTCTGGCTCTAGCAGTGTAGGCATCTTTAACATTTCCATAACATTTGTCTAATATATTATCATTCCTGGTATTGCACTTAGCGTATTGGTCAAAGCCAGGCAGGGGTTTGTTTAGGCTGCAGTGATCAAAATCGTCAAGTAAAAACATTGGAGCATCAGGCTTAGCTTGTAAGTGACGATGGACACAGTCAGCAATTATGTATGCTGCTCTGCCTGCGTTCCCACTGGGCGATATGTACACAACGCAGACAAACAAATAACTGAATTCTCTGGGGAGATAATGTGGCCGCAAGGTAACTTTCCTTAATGTAGATGCACACTCCCCCTCCGCGGAGTTTGCCTGAGTTTTCATCTCTGTCCAAACGTATATGAGAAAAACCCTCGATTTGAATAAAATTGTTAATATCGTTTGTGAACCAAGTCTCCGTAAAGGCCATAATTCCAGACTCACAATACTCGTAGCAAGCTCTTACCTGTAGACGCAGGTCATCCAGCTTGTTTTTAAGGGAGCGGGGGTTGCATAGGAGCATTGGCCGCCTAATGCCACCTCTCCTACCTCGCTTCCTGACCCTGCCTCGGCGGTGTTTCGCCCCGTGATGTCGTCGCAGTTCACTAGGCACATTCCGCAGGAGATCAGGCGCTGGAAGTATTCCGCTGTCTTGTAGTCCTAAAAGCTCCAAACAGCTGTACGTTCTCAGGCCACTGGTGTTGATAGGGCCGGCTGCCGTACACTGGGTGACTAAGCCACCCAGGATCAGCCACGCCACCACTATTGCCTCCATCCTTCGCCACTTTACCCCACATAAATGCAGGGTAAGCCATACAGCGTCCGTAGTACTCTCCAATAAATCTGTGCTGGTAATCCACCGAAGACAGACATTTAACAGAAATGTTACAAACACACAAACAGACGTGTAACCAGAGCCCTTCTCCATGTCGCCAGCAGAGCAGCGCCACAGTCACGACAGCCGTGTCACAGTCATGACAGCCGCGCCACAAAGAGATAGCAATGATCTCTGCTGCCTAAAGATTTTTCTGGGGATGCTAACATCTGATGGTCTACGACTTATTAGAAATTATGTTTCTTGAACAACAACGATAACCACAAATAACAATTAACAACATTTTGATATATTATTATATACAACTTGAATGGATTGCACAACATACTGTACTTCTGAGAAGTAAGCAAGTTATGTTCAATTGTAAGAACCTTGGTCGTCTTACCTCTGGAAGAAAAACTATATATACACTTCCCACATTTCTATTAATACCCTCTGCTCACCCTCTTTCTTTCTCCTGTTTCTTCCTCTCCTTTCTACTCTCCATAGGATCCTGAGGGGGCTGGGTTCTTCACCTCCGAAGCTTCCCCACAACATAGCAACAGATCGCAGAGGGAGAAGCAAGCGTCAGTCATGGTCCTTTTGTTGATAAATCATTTCAAGAGTAAATGAACTGTACTTATAGAGCACCTTTCTAGTCTTCTAACCACGATCAAGCCGATCTTTGACAGGTGGAAGACCCGCTCTACCTCCTTAGCCACAGCTCCCCTAATATAGCTAGTTTATGGTATGATCCTTGCTGGTGAATGATGTAGATAATAATGTAAAATTTGTAATCTGTTATGGACTCTAATCAGCGCTTTGTACATGCTTGATATAACCTATATAAATGTGTATATATATATATATATATATATATATATATATATATATATATATATATATATATATGGATATAACCTTGGTGGAGCTGTACATGCAGCACTCATACTGTTTTTTGAGTATTATTGATTCATTTGTTTGTTTACGTGTGCTGTGCTCCTCTGTGATAAAGGAAAGGGCTTTACTTCCGCAACTTCAGAAGCGTAGGATGCAGAGTGTCCAACAAGTACAAATCAACCACAATCAGTGTGTTAGTAAGTGCTCCACTCAGAACAATGTGTGTTTATGGCTTGTCAGGGACGGGTAATTAAAGAGAAATCACAGTTTTACAATGCAGCTCTGATTAACTGACAAGCCATCACTCCATCACCAGAGGAAAGGTATCGATGGCATGAACCTACAGTACACTGCATGTGCACAAACACACACATCCATTTTGTTTGGATCCCGCACATTGTATGTGGTACACACGCGCACGCACACACACACACACACACACACACACGCACACACACACACACACACACACACACACACACACACACACACACACACACACACACACACAGCGAAACACAAACCTCCCTCTCAGCTCTGTAAAAGTGGAAGCACTAATTAACAATGTTGTTAATTAACTGTCAGTATCAGCAGTTTTCATCGCAAGCTACAGGTCAAAGGTCACATCCTCTAATGGCTTACATCATTACACAACATACTGGATAGAGAAGAAGAAACAGTAGAGTGCTATTTATCTATAATTACGTATCCACAAGTATCTACTTCAAATTCATGCAAGTATTTTTTCACATTTCTTTTATCTTGTTTTCTTTATGTGCTTATCTATCTCTGCTCCTCTGTGTTTGGAGATGTTAGGATTTCTGTCCAATATGTATTATCACTATTTCACTCAGGACCATGACTGTCTACCTCGAGGTGACGCTAGAGAAAAAAAGTCACTATCTTCATACTAGTTATACTGTATGTAATCTTAATGTATTACACACTGTTATTCATATCTCTCTCTATATATCATATATCCAGAGGTGTGAGCAGAATGGCATGTGTGGGTCGGCAGTTAACTCATCTGGGGGGGCAGAAAATAATACCTGAAAATTCGGTGGAAAAACACTACAATTGAGGCCTTGAGACGAAGGTTTGCAGAGAACTATATACAATTTGCATACAGAGGGGGTGGGTGTGGACCCGTTTAGTTAGGCCTGCATAGAAACAGCCATAGATGCCACCATAGGTTTACAGAGAACTATATACAATTTGTATACAGAGCTTTTTTAAACAGAATTTTTTTTTTTGTTTTTTTGTTTTTTTTGTTGTTGTTTTTTTTTGTAAAGTAATGTAGAGCTTGAATGATGCATGCAACCAAGAGCAAGCAATCAATAAAATCAAAGGTATACAGCATATGATCACTACAGGAGAGTTAGAACAGAAACATAGCCTAACAATACTAACTGTAAAAACTAAAGATGACAGAGAAAAACGAAATAGGAACAGGAATCTAAGTTCTCAGGTATTTTAATTTTTTTGACAAAAGCTCAAGCTACGGACACATGCTCTGTGTGAGCTCAGGCGTTGTGCTTCCTACGAGGGGAGCACTGACACGCCCCCTATTCAAACGAACCGACTGGAAAGCAGTGGCCGCGTTCATGATAGTGCAGTAGCAGTAGGGGTATCGCGCACGCAGACTTCGCTATTTTGACGCATTCTGGTTAGAAATTCCTAACAGATTACAGAGGGGCATGATAACAACAAAAAAGAAACACTTTGCAGATATATACTAGCCTATATTTTAAAATCACTACCAGCATTTATTCTATCAATACAAGACACAAACCAAGGTCATAAATCGTGGCCTTTTTCTGGACAGTTTTCTTTGGATGGTCAGGGCAATTCTCAGGGGGGCAGGGCTTGTCCCTGGGGGGGGGGCATAATGGTGAACCCACCAGCTAACAGACAGCAACTCAGAATGTGGTTGTCATTAAACTTTTATCATACACGTTTGCATGGCTTTGTGTACTTTCTTAAATAGTATGATTTAACATTTAATGACCTCATTTGTACGTTTGGTTTATATGTGTAATTTCTTCTTTCTCTGAGCCGATCTCCAAAGATCTTCACTAGTGCAATTTTAAATTTCTAACTTCTCCACCAATCTTTGTCCCAGTGGATCAAACTTTTTCTTCTTCAGAACTCAGCATAGCTCTCATGTGGAGACTGAAATTACAGCTTCATTGTGTTATCGGGAGGTCTTTTCCCTGCACTGTAATCATGGTTACGAGGTCTGACTCCTACAGAGGAACACTTTACACTGCATCACCATTAGCTTTCATTTCATTAAACGATTTTTAACATTTCAATGTTTTCCCACTGGGCCAAATGACTTAAGTATTTAGAAGTGGACATATGTGAATGGAGTTCATTACTAAAGAATGAGTTTAGAGCAAGGAGCAGGAAAGAAAAAATATAATTCATAGGTGCTGACATTTTTTCTTTCTGTTCTGACCAGAAAAAAAAAATAGCCCATAACTTTGCCCACAAAATGTTTGTTTTTAGGCACATTCCTCTTTGTATTCCTATTTAAACACATTGGTTTAATTGTAATGAGATTGATCAATAAAGATTTGAGAAGATAAACTTCACAAACATTGTCACACTCATCTGATGATAAGAGGTGAAAATAGTTTAGTGCAACTTTTTAGGCAACAATGTAGAGATTAAAATTAAAATGAAAATACAAATTTTTTAGACAAATTGTTATATGGGAGTGGAACACGGTGACTTTATGCTATGTTAATGTCTAAACCTGCATAAACTGCTGCTTCTCCTGGGAAAGTGATACATTTGTTGCATAATCTTTTGTCTTTCACTATGCATTTCATATGACTTCTTGTGTTTGACCTTGCGAAGAATACAAGTATTCAAAGACAGCTTGATTCTCAAGTCTTTATTGACACCAGCTAATAAGAATTTCCACAGGATTAATTAATCAGGTAAATACAGACAATTACTGCTAATCCTGGTAATCATAATTTATCAAACACTTTAACTCTTTCTGAAAAGAAATTCAGATATTGTTCATCGAGCACTCTGTTCAGTTATTAGAAATGTCAACAGTTTGATAAATCATGTGTAACTACCATGTCGCTCATGAATAATTAATTATTTATTATCTCTTTGTCCATGGCTTTTTACTGAGTGAATTTATTAAAAGTCCAAGCCAGTCTTTTAAATTCGGTAACTACATGAAGCTGATCGTGAGCACCAGAGCCCACAGAGCATTTTAAACATTTTCTATGAAAAAAATATTTTCATCTCAGTGAAACTTCCTGATTAAACCAAGTTACTAATGAGTATTATCTTTCCTCCATCTATCTATGTAAGTATGAATAATTGACTTCAGTATTTTAAATGTAATTTGTCATATGATCAGATTAAAGTCAGTATCTCAGCGTTGTTTCATATTTGATGTGTACATTACGTGCAAACAGCAAAAGTATGTTCTGACAGCTTGGATAGACAGTCAATGTGAGAGGGAGAAAGCAAGGCTATCAGTATGTTAACATGAGAGAGAGGTGTCGCTAATTGGCTACTAATTAGTCCGTAAAATGTCTAATTAAGCTGGAAGTTAATTAGGCTTCACAGCACAGCAGTCTTTGGGAAGTTATTTCATGTTCAGGGTCATACGAGAGATGTGGGAGGAAAGGTGGGCAGGTACAGTGGTGCAGGTTATATGCAGGTGTAGGTGTGTGTGTGTGTGTGTGTTCAGTGTGTGTTCAAAGCAGACAGAAGCTAGTTTAT
The DNA here is from genome assembly GCA_004119915.2 of Collichthys lucidus. Classification (NCBI taxonomy): domain Eukaryota; kingdom Metazoa; phylum Chordata; class Actinopteri; family Sciaenidae; genus Collichthys; species Collichthys lucidus. Next base: position 28,430,393 of record CM014096.1, on the reverse strand, counting down.
ACAAGACTTTGTAAAAGTTAAATATAAATTTCAAGTAACTGATAATTTGTAGGTTAACACAATGGTTATTTAGAAAAAATATATTATATTATATTATATTATATTATATTATATTATATTATATTATATTATATTATATTATATTATATTATATTATATTATATTATATTTATGAATATGTTGTGAGGAAATTGTCCAAATGTTCCACATACAGTTTCCTAACAACAAATCAACATGTCACATGTATGTTCTGACCTGAGCTGTGCACTGACAAAAAGACAAGGACAAGTTAACTGAGCTCACTGTCTCCATGGCAACATTATACTTTCCTGCATTATACGTATTATTATATAACAACGTAAACTTGAGAGATAAATCCATGCCATAAGAAAGAGAAAAATAATGAGGGACAATCTACTGTATATCAGAAAGCGTCATCAACATGTTTTTTTCAATAGGACACATTATATCACTCTATGTTTGCCCTGTGAACATACAGACTGCCGAGTGCTTGCTCATGGTGGAACTGTTTGGTCTCTGTTAATAATATTATAAAGAGTACAGTGTAGACCTGCTCTGCATGAAAAGTGTCATGAGAACTTTTGATAACTTATACCTTATGATATGATGCAATATACATAACATTGATTTGAACTGAATTTTAATTCCCACTAGAAAAGCAGTAAATGACATTGTATTGTATTATACATTAATCGAAAACATGTTTGACCAACTGAAGGTTTTTCTTTTCTAGCAGATGTTAGCTGAATGTAAAGCAGCGCTGACATCACATCCAGCATTTATAGCTGTCAGAATCCTTTTGTTTGACCAAGGACATCCATCACACACGCTCTTACAAACACACAACATAAACACACACTGATAGTGTACTTTGCATTGACAGTGGTCTAGGTGTCAGACAGAAGCAATAGAAAAGCACATGGAAAAGAAGAAATACTGCATTCATTTCATGAGTGTAGGTGTAGCGCTCTGCTGTCACCAATGGATTTACCCCTGCTGTACATGCAGCTATGAAGATTTTCTTTCATGCCACCATACACTATACAATTGCCCCTCTCAAAGCCCTATATAGACAATATAACAGTATCAGGTGTTACTCTGCCTCCAAAAAGCCAGCATTTTATTCATGTAATGCCAGTGCAGCAGGGTGTCCTGGGTCCTTAAGGGCTACACCTATAGAATCTGGAATTACCATATGGAACTAACATTCTAAGTCATATAGGCTGAAGCTGATGTAGTCAATGTTCCATGCATGGTCCACAAGCAGAAGCAGATAACATACAACAGTTCACAACCCATGAGTGCGAAGCGCAATGAGACAGGGAGGTACAGGCATCATTATATGCTGCTCATCTATCATGTCAGGCTCCGAATGAAAAAAGAAATCACACTCACACTTCACAGCTGCTGCAGAATAGTGACGTGTTAGTTACGCATGATACTGGTCATCGTTCAACTCAGTAATCCATGATGGGTTTAGAGGACTATCTAAGTGCAAGAACTGCTGTTTGAGTCAGAGACGTGGATAGAAAGGGATGAAGGGTTATGGACAAGGATGAGGAGTGAGACTGCCACTATTTTGATTTGGAGAGTGTCCTCTATAGTGTACAGTTGAAGAAACATAACGAGACAGTTCTGACTTCATTGATCAGGACGAGGAACCTAAAAGAGCTGTTTATACTCGTAGCTGTAAAAGAAGGATCTAGGAATCAAGTCAGACCAGACGACGAGGCTGATCACTCACTCTCTTAGCTAAAGTCAGGCTGGAGAAGAGACAGCTTGAACAGGGACGTCCACAGAGCACATGACAAAGACTAGAAAAGTGCTATATAAGTACAGTGCAGTTACTACTTACTTGGCCACAGCCAATAAGAAGACATCCAATGCCAATGGAGTGTCATCTTGTGCCTCCATGGAGAACCACAGTGCACCTTGCATATTCCAGCCCTCAGATGAATAGATCCACCTCTAACACCTGAACGAGGCTGGGACTCAGCTTACACTGTGGAAATTGTTGAGGGCACTATATAGTGGCTGCATTTCACACATTGACTTGTCCTAGCAGGAAAAGCAGGTGGAAGTAAAACTACCAATGGCTGTGTTTCATTACAGTAAGTGTCCCTGGAAGCCTTTAGTGAGCCAGCCTGCACAGTACCAGGACCAGGGCCTGGCTCAACGGAGTGCCTTGATTAATGCTATTAATTACATGTGCATTTCCTGTTTGACAAAAAATGACACTATATTCAGTGTACTATATAGTAAATAAGGGAAAAACTACAGACACGGCCTGTGCAAATTGTGGACAACAGTGGACAATTTTGTTAGGCGATCTGAGAGTGAGGGAACAAGACCAAGCAAGAAACAACCCCTGAGGTAAGGTACACTGTGCTTCTTTTTATTTTTCTCTCTTTCTATTATTCATTTTCGGAGCATTTTATACCTTTAAAAGATAGAAATGAGGGCAGAGAGAGAGAGGTGGGATAAGGAACAAATGCAGGATGAGTCTGGAGTCGTTCATAGTTATTGCTAAACATAAATCCAAAAAAAACTGTTTGACATTTATGATATAAGCATTGATTGTGTAACAAAGTTAACTGATTTATTAACGTTGGTTATTAGCAAACTTTAGCCATATCGTAGCTGTGGAAAATATGTAATGAAATAAGTAAGTTAATACATTTTAGAGGTTATAATAAGTGTGTTTTATTGCTTTCTATTTGTACAAGGAACGTTTCTTCTTTTAAAATAAAACAATAAGAAGAAGTCTCTGCAGAGATCATAGATTTGGTTTGATAAAACACATCAAATTGTTGTCAAATGTTCTGTCATTCATGTGTGAAAAAGTTGATCAGGAGCAACCAATTCCTCCAGAAACTTCCAGCCTTACTGTGTAGAATATAACAGAGTTCAAACAATTTTTCGTCATCGCTCTGACTGTCAAATTGTCCTGACAATTATTTGAACACAACATTAGGTAGACAACGAAGGAGAGAGATCATCCAAACAACAACAACAACAAGACCTGGCCTGTTCACACAGCCTGTACTGTCACACTTCAGCAGTTCATATTTATTTAACTGCCAAATTAGACTCTATATCTCATCCTGTCTGTGGACAGATAGGAGGGGGGCAGAAAGGCTAAACACTGCAGGCTCATTATCTCACTAGTTACATGTTTACTATTTCTAAATACACTTAACTGGGAGATCAAAGCATCGGTGACTACCTCTCCCCACGGCTGAGAGGGCACCCAACCACAGATCTGCTCACCCGCTCACTAAATTGATCAAATGCGCTGTCGTCACGTCCCGTCACGTCGGAGAGCTCGTCCTGAGTTCACTCGGGTGTGACTTGGAAATGGGAAGACGCCTTGAATCATTGCTGCTCTTTTATTTTTGTACAAGAACTATAAAAAAAACAGCCTGAAAGGAAATCTTTGGTTTTATTGTGGGTTTTGTTTGGCAGACTGGCTTTTTCTCGGTTGAGTGAAGAAGAGTTGATCTTTAGAGTCTGAAGCATTTTGTTGATTTGCCTCAGAGCAATTTCATTTACAGAGTGAACATGCCCTGAAATAGAGGTGGAGGGGAAACTATGAATGTAGTGCTTATTCCTTTGCATGCTGATTAGAGCAGACTTTTAAATAAGAATCCAAAAACCATTCAATTGGTCTCATAAAGGAATGAAGAATCATGTTATTTTAATACAGTTCAGTGGGAATTATTCTCACTATTCTGAGTAACCATCCTCACTCTGACAGCCTGTTGGCGTGCAGCAAGTGATTATTTCCATTATCCATCATTCAACTGAATATGTCTCCCTCTAGAACTGCACTCTCAGAATGCAGGGTCCCTTGTGAACCACAGTAATCTATAGTCTCCAAAAGTAGACTGCGAGTCAAGCTCCTCTCCTAATGAACCAGCGCCCAGTTCTAGTTCTTACTACATACAACACAACCACATTCAACTAAGTGTTCCATATCAGCGGCAGCCATCTTGGTTGTCTGTTCAACCACCATATCAGATCCAGCCCATATGAGATGAAGACTTGCCGACCCAAACCGGATAAATGGGAGGCGGACCGCACCTCTACCAGAGCAAACATGATCCAGCAACAAAGTAATCCAGTCATACATCCTGTTTACATTACCCAAAGCATTGTGTGAAGTGTCATTTTCAAAATTTAGAGCATGATTATCCCTTGGAAGTGAGGGATCTGGGTTATAGAGGGGGCACAATCCTGACAGCTGTTTTTATCTGGGTGATGGGCACAATGTCAGAAAATAGTGAATGATAATTTCCCCGGGCTTGGTTTGCCCGACCAAGCAAGGAGCAAGGGTGAAATTTCCACCAGGTCCTCCAGTCACTCTAAAATCTGAAAACCCTCTCGATGTTTAGCTGCCAGAATCCAGATGGAGCAAAGGCCTGCTTTGATAACAACACCAACATGAGTTTGAGGAGCTGTGGGGACAGAAAGACACATGACACTCAACTAGACAACAATCAAGACAAGAATGAATAATATTGAACTAATACTGTATATCATTCTAAGTCTTCACATTATATTGTTTTATTTAATGTTGATTAAATAAAAAGTTAAAAGAAAAATTTACAAAAAATGTAAGTCTTCCATTATGGATTTTGAAACTAAACATTTAGGGTCTTTTTGACATGAAAAGGTTGGAAGGGGTCTTTGTTAGATGGTTAATATTGCAGCAGACTGTTCACAAGTTCTCATGAGCAGGAACTATTCGGCCCAGAAGCAGTCCATTTAGCTAACCACTCTGACATTTTACATGAATGCACTAAAGATAATTCATTCAAAAGAACATCTGCCGACACATCTGATATCATGAAGTGTTTCCACCGGAAAGAATTTGACTGGTGAAATATAGAAAATGTCCCTGAATAAAGTTAATGCACATAAAAACAGAAAGAAAGAAGCAATCTGAGACTCATATTTACATAAATTATATCAAATATTCAATTCAATTTCAGTTACAAACAAATTATGTAGTGGCAAATGAACAGAAGTTATCTCATGACACTTTTCATTTACAGAGACTCAACAGTTTTCACCATAATCAACTAAAAATATATATGACACAATGAAATTAAGTATTAATTAATTTTCATGAGCTATTTGACTTGAAAACTCTCTGGTTGAAAACTAACACAATTATTGATATGACCTTAAGGAAAGTTTAACTGGGAAAACACGACCCGATGTCTCGCTGTGTTGGATTTTTCCGGTCTACAGAAACCCTCTGATCGTACAGCGGTGTGGCAGAGTGGAGCTTCTTTTTCTTCAGAAACAATATTAGCTGAATACAGACACACTTGCAGAGAGTGCACAAATCAGACAACAGGCAAGTATAGTGTCAATATATGTCCATCAGGAAACTGTAAATGACAGAGTTAAAGCTGGACATCCGTAGGACATCAGAGGGAAAACCAGCAAATGTTTTCTGTACAAAATATGATCCAGTTCATCAGTGAGTATCAAACAGGAATCACTGACCCTGTTTTTTGTTCTTCCTCTGGACTTTTGCCTGCCACATCTGCCACATCCAGCCCAGTCTAATCATTCTTTTTTCTTTTTAGATTTTGCCACCACAAGCCCTGCCCCCCCTCGACACACCCTCATGTCTGACCCCCCCCAAAACCACCCTGAACCTGATGTTCCACCTTGCTAATGAACTGTTTCAGTAAATCTGGATTCCTGTTTGTACTTTAAGTCTGCAGCCTTTCAGTGTAACAATGACTGCTATTCACTGAGCTATTATTTCAAGTCGCTCTTAGTTTGAATTATGCAGTAGCTCCTTGCAGGCTTGGTGACACCCAGTGGTTAACAGAGCTATTAAAGTTTTCTTCTGTCTGCCAGACATGATTGAGAAGAAAACCCTGTTGTGCATAGATAGTGTTTTTGCACAATGTTGCTTTCTACTCTTTTGTCTTCCTGCAAGTGAAATATATATATATATATATATATATAGTAGACGAAAGGAGGAGCGAAGGAGAGGTCTGAATGCTGAGAACGAATAATGGCTGCATCTGAAACACAATAATCTTCTTCATCACCGTACACACACACACACACACACACACACACACACACACACACACACACACAAACACACAGTCTGTTATTGTCTTGTCCTTTTCCAAAAAAAACGCTGTGCCAGGTCACAGGACTCCACGTCTGACTCATATGTTTCGATCAAATTATCAAAAAGGGATTGAGTCGCTCGTTTCTTCTTTCCAACATTTATTTTCAAAACAAACAACAAAAAATGCTCTCAAATTAAACATAAGGTCAAAAACTGTGTCGGTCCTCTCTGCTCGTGTTCACCTGTGGGTTCAAACAAAAAAAACCTCTTCCTTCTTCTGAACACGCCTCCTCCTCTCTCCACAGCTGACCTGAACTAATAGGTTAGTTAATCAAAAGGTTAAATACATAAACAATTAATAAGTCCAAATGACTATTCTCATACCATATAATTCATCTAAATTATAGAATAATTAAACACAATAAATTGGCTCCAACAGTTATCATCCTTGATCTGATGTTAGTTTATTTGAGTCACTTTGTCACTAGTTCAAATAGCATCAGAATAACTACAATATGATGGTGTGTGTGTGTGTGTGTGTGTGTGTGTGTGTGTGTGTGTGTACCATATCAGTGTGTCCCTACAAACACACACACACAGCATATCTAAGATATACTGCATATCTGCTTTACCTGTGTTCTTCTATTAGTGTCACGCTACGTGTTTGTCATTCATCTCACATTGTATCAAACTATATTTTTAAGTACTTTAAAACACAAATGAGGGAAAACTGTTTACTGCACACTGCTGTTAGAAACTGAATACAGTACAGCTGATAATTAGACACCCTCAGTAATCAGTACACACATTATTAAAACGTTAATCAAACCAATAACTAATAGCAGTCAACGTCAGACAGTCTTATCATTCTTTAGCAGTTACCTAGTGTTTCTGGGGCATTGACAAACCCTTTAAAAAATAAATATATTATCATTTTGAAGTAAACTAAAGTTCTATGCACTGTCCGGGGAAAATCTGACACCAAACTCCCATTATGAAATCTGACATCTGAACCATTCCTTACATGAAACACGAGATAAAGGACGTCATATGTATACCCAGATAGCAGACCAACATTAACATTAGCACTGAATTAAACTGTCATTGAATCAACGTTGCTCAACAATGAAATATAACATTGGTTTTACATCAGGTTTGCACCCTGAAATAATTTGAGTTATTTCAATGATGAAAAATTGATCAAGACAGACGTAATATCAATGTTAGTTGAACTTAAAATCAATCGCTGTTTTATCATTGAACCAACATTGAAATAACATTAATTAAACCAACTGCCAGATGGCCATGCTTTCTGGGTACAGTCTGACTGTCAGTTTTACTGTACAAACTTTACATTTTGAATTTGTCACCTCAATCAGTCTTAATCTGCCTTTTGTCATATAATAGTATTTTACTGTGAATATTAAATGGCTTCTCTCTAAAATAAGCACTGGTTGAGAATACACAACTGCAAAACATTGGTAAATTACCATCACATGCATGATAGACAGAGAATTAACAAAGTAACTACATGGTTTCCTGCTTGTTGCTGAAGAGAGCTCACCTACTTTCTGGTAATTATAAACATGACTTGATTTTATCAGACTGTCAAGACAAGACAACTGTTACAACTCTTGTAATCTTAAATGTACATGATGCAGAGCAGCTGACCTGCGGTAACATGTAGAATAATTATTGCGTTTCCAAATAAATCACACTGTTGTCACTTATTAGGTTTAACTAAAGAATGAAGCTTGTAAGACTTATGACCAGGTACATAATGCAGACAAACCTACTAAACAAAGAGAAACACTTGTTCAGTTGGTGATCCAGTCTTAGAGACCTTTTACTCACACGGACATGTATCTTTCCTGAGCCTTGTCCTCTAATGCCCCTTCTTTGATCGATGGTGAATATTGACTGCAAATAAAAGCAACCCGAAAAACATGCTGAGGAACTCACAGTAATATTTTCATCCATGAGTTGCTGGGTAAGACAGCAGCTCCCACTTAGCCCGAGAGGCAAGAGACTGCAGCAAAATTAGATGCCGACTTTTTTTTTTACATTTGTAGCATCACACCCATGGGCCACTCTGAGCCCTTTAATACCCACCTAAGACTTGACAATTATTGCTTTCCGTCATCCTCCCCCTGTAAAAATCTGGATTTGTCTCATGCATCAAAAAACAAACTCAATGACAACCTGAGACAGAGAAACACGGAGGCAGTGTAAGAGAAAAAAAGAGAAGGAGTGATGCAGATAAAGCTTTATAAGCAGGTGACAGAGAACACGGGGAGGTGTTAGTATGAAGAGTTGGCAGATAAGTACCAGCTGTCAAAGACATTTTATCTCCCCGCTGAATGTTTGCTGGTCAGATGGAATGGACTGGAGGTGCGTTGGCTTTGTATCACAGACAGCCAGGTGCTCAGAGAGAGGATTAGCACCGGCTATCACTGTCAACGCTGCTATCTGCGCCTCGTGCAAGGATCACAAACAGACACGCACTCAGACATTTATTCAATGGACAGCAGTTTGTATTGGAAATCATTATTTTGCTCAATGTAAACCCAAAATAGTTAACCTTTTAATAAATGCCACATGTGGTCCAGTCACTGTGCTAATAAGGTGGATGATATCAGCGCCTATTCAGAGCATTTAATTAGAAACACCATAATAACAAAGATTTTAGATTTAGATTTAGATTTTAGTACATTTGAGTGTAACATCTGTGTGTATGATAGTAAATATTAAGTTATCCTGAAATGTTTTGTTTCTGACACAATCCCTGATCACTGGTGTATTTAACATGCTGCTTTCAGCTCACTAATTCTACATGATGGTTGGACTCGTATTGTATATCTTTTATTTATTTATTTATTTATTTTATTTCAGACAGTGACCCCTTACAAGACAGAGAATTAATTAATATAAGGTGTCTAATAAAAATATTTGCACTATCTCATAGCAGAATACCCATGATATCACATTTTGGTTCAATAAAAAGACCAGAATATAGAGGGAAACAAAAAGATAACTTTAATAATTACAGGGAGATAATAATAAACAATTGACCATAAACCAAAACAGTGACACATAAGGGCCTTCTTAACTTTCAGGACCCACAAAAACTAATTTCCTAATGGAAGGTTATGGACGTTTATTTTAAGATTCTTCATAACAGAGATCTTGAAAGATGCTCCCTTTCATTTAATTCATTGAATATTGTCACTGCCATGCCAGATACATATGGCATATGATTCTTTGGAATGATGTCATGGAAAAATCCTTTTTGCAAAGAACCTTTTAGCAAGAGGTTAATTTCAAAAAAGTGCTTCGAAGAACAATCAGCAAATGGTTCCATTATGCACCAGAAATGGTGCTCCAAAGAATTTTAGCAAAAGTCAATTCAAAGAACTATTTTCATCTCTTTTAAGTGGCTCTTTAATAAACGTCCAGAATAAATTGTTCATTTGAAATAAGATTATGGGTAGGTAGGAACATAGTAGTACTTACTTCACATTATCATCCAAGTTCACACCAACCAGGTTTCTGCAGAGTTCAAAGTTAAACACCCTTCTCATGGGTCCATCATACTAACCAAAGAATGAATAAAGCCAAGTAGTGTGGTTCTCCAATCTACAGTATGAGGGCTCCTTGTGAAGCCAGGGAGCCTGTTGAAGAACCTTTTGATGAACACTTCAGTCTATGCACACAGATGCAGACAGGATGGAAACCCTGTACACGGACTGCATGGAAACACTGACAACAGGCTGTAGGCTCTGTGAGGTAAAATTGCGACCTTTGGCTGAAAAAGATCTTTACCTCCACCTGATAAGTTTGTTTGACTTGACTTGTTTGCTGCGGACTGGCTCACTACTATGTAGTGAGTGTAGTTTGTCATCTGGGAAATCACACAACAAATACATCTCACAAAGGTCCACTGTCTCCTGAAGACCTGTTTCTACTTTACTTTTCTTCTTCTTCTGTGTGTTCGACTCTTACATATTTCTGCTTATTGGACTGAGCCACCTACGCTCTCTCCACAAGGAGAGAAGGGGTTGGGGTGAGTCACTCCACAGCTTATTATCAGACTTTTGCTCATGTGCACAAATGATCCCAGCAGGACGATGAATGCATCTTTTATATAAACAGTGTCACACATCTTTGATTAGAATAGCAAGTTTGTTGCCAGGCAGTGTGTTAAGTATACTTTTAATTATGTGTTTAGGTGTGAGTGCTGATGTTTGAGTGTGTTTGTGTGACTGGTGGAGGTTTTAAATTGAAGTAGAAAAACTTGTATCTCTGCAACTGTTGGGAATCTAAGAAAACTGTCTTGTTACAGCTTAAGGCCCTGAGCAGACAGCATGTTTTTTTTGTTTTTTTTAGTAGCCTGAGGCGGTTTTTTGTAATTGTTTTCTTTAAGAGTAAATTTTGCACACTGCTTTTGCGTTCCTTAGTGCCCCCCATTTTTTCTGTTCTATGCACCTTGCATTTTAAACCAATAGCAGCTCACTGTAAACAATTCCTTGTGCAAAATGCATCCAAATCTAAACCCAATATATAACTTTTTATTATAACTTTAAAAGAAACTTTTAAAGAAATGCAATTCTGTGTGCTTTATGCAATCTGGCCAAGGTTCAAGTCATTCATTCATGTCCCACTCACTAATACAGTCGTCCCTCGATATAATGCGGTTCATTTTTCGCAGACTCGCTGTTGATTTTTTCAGTGTAATTTTGCATGCTTTTTTTACAGCGTACTGTACAGTACGAACGCTCATTGTGTTCTGCGTCCTAAATTAACTAAGGGAGTACTGTACAAAACGTGTGTAAAAAGGTGTAAAAAAGTGTGTGGTTAGGGGTTTTACGGCCTTAAAACATGTATAATAATTGTAAAACTTACTTCGCAGATTTCGTTTATTGCGGGTTATTTTTAGAACGTATCCCCCACAATAAACGAGGGACCACTGTACACTCTAGTCTGGTAGTACAACAGTGAATACTTATGTACTGCTTGCCAGATGACAGCATGGGGGGGGTTTGTCTTTCAGTGCCCTTTGGCATCTGCTCGGGCACCTCACCTCACGGATATAACTGATGCTCAGTGGATGGGTACCCATGATGTGCTAGGCAGTTTAAATCAGACAATTGATTGTCTGGATGTGACACGTTAAATCCCCTGACATCCCGGGAACATTCTTTTTACAATGTAGAGTTTCTCTCTGGACGTGGAGCAGCTTCCTCTCTGCTGCAGCTGCTGATTTGGCATCTTTTTTTTTGTTCTTTTCTCAGTTTCGGACTGTGTCATCCAGTTTTTTGTACAATATTTCAAATAAAATATACAAAAACAAACTGGTGATCCTGTCTATTTATTTTATTACTATCACATGGAATAGATCATAAAAATAGGAAACACATTCAACTGTAAAAGTGGAATTTAAACCAGAAAATGTAACAAAAGATCAGTGGCACACCACAGGCAGACTTCCTGGTCAGGAAGAGCCACAGAGGAGGGATCCCTCTCCCAGGAGTACAAACATGATGATTTATTAGTGATATATTAGGTTAGAGTTTAGTTTATGAAGCACAGGTTTGTGGATTAACACATCACCGTGTTATAAACCTGTATGTGACTAATATGCTAAATTGGAGCAACACTGGTTTGGTACTTTTAAAAACAGGTAGGTCCTTTCCCATATATATATATATATATATATATATATATATATATATAAATTGCCAATTGCAGCAGTTACTATACCATTAATCTGACAGTAATTGTTGAAGCTGTAAACTCATCTTAAATGATAAATGAATAGATCACTTCTGCTTCAAATAACATGATACACTGTTAATAACGTTATTCAGACCTAATTCAGGTAATGCTGTAATTAACACATGGATTCAGTGTAATTATATTTGACAGAAAAATTGTTGAAGGAGGAATTTTAATTGTTTTGAGAAGTCATTTTTACAAACACTGAGGGACTGATTTCACCCCGTGTAACAGCGAGTCTGTATTGTGTGTAAGATTGTGAGTGTGAGTGTGTCTATCTAGGCATATAGTTTATACAGTGTATACTTGATGTGTGTGGTCAGGCAGAGAGCAGCACACATCATCATTTAATGATGGCTTAGCAAACTGTACATGTACACTCGACAAAGATGAATGATGCTCCCAGCTGGTAGAAACTGCTGCATGACGTGTCTCTCTCTCTCTCTCTCTCTCTCTCTCTCTCTCTCTCTCTCTCTCTCTGAAGTCTACAGTTAGTAAGCTGGAGCATCTGGGGTCCACTGGGGCAAGCGAGGCAGAGAGCAGAGCTATAGGGGCCAAGTCTTTGATTTTCCTGTCACGGCTGCTTACAATGATTAATGCCTGGACTTTGGGGCCACTCTCTGTGATTATGGGGCCCACAAGCTCCCGCTCCTCTTGTACTGCTAACTGCGATGTCTGCAAATACACATATCTGTACACGCACAAACACACACACACACACACACACACACACACACACACACACACACACACACACACACACACACACACACACACACACACACACACACACACTCCTGTTCTACTTATCAGCTGAAAATAGTGTGTGCATTCCCAGCATTCCCAGGGCCTGTCCAAACTGTTTGAGGGCCTAAGAAAGAAAAAAAGCTTAACTTTGTGCATCGGAAATTAGGATCTCTACAGATGTGTCTGTAAGCCCTGCATCCACCCTAACTTCCACCTACTGCCTATGTTGACTTGGCATGGCACTATAATAACGTCACCTGACTTTTTCTTTTCACTATCAACGCTATATGGCGCTGTTTTAGGATCTTTGGTTTCTTTGGTTTGGTCACTTGTTCTCACTCTCAAGTAGTTAAATTCAGCAGTTTAGTAAGTGATTGTTGTTTCAAAATATCACGCTGCCTTGTATAGTTATTGACACAAGTCAGTGTTCAATGTCATGTCAATGCTGACTTCTTTTTAACTCACACTTTAAAATAAATGATATTACGTATGTATTTTACCCCAAACTTGGTTGTTTTGGTGGCCGAACTGAACCCAACTGCAACCGTTTCTCAGCAAGCTTTATTTTGAAAGTCTGTACATTGCATATTTAGTATTGCTAACTTGGCCGCAGAGCCCTGCACGTGCAAAACTGACCAAAAGGTGGGCACGAGAATGTGCTGCAAGTGACAGAAGATGCCCCGCACATAGAAATCTAATGTTGCCTGTCCGTCACAGGATAAAAACATGTAGATTCTTGTGTGTAAGGTAGTTTAATCTCATGACGTTTTAAAAAGGTGTTCACATACACACTCCTGGGAGCAAGCACTATTTGGGTGATTTAGGGTGTCATCACTGACTTGTGTCATTGTGTCGTGTCCTGTATCTACCGCAGCAGCTTTGCAACACTTCAGTTAAGCATCCTGCGTGCAGTGAAAAGAATATAAAACGTGAAAGATGTGCTACTTGACCTCATGGGTAATAGGCAGAGCTGGCTGCTGACAAAAGCTTGGAGAGCCAGTCGGTGCATTAGGGGCACAGGACAGCATCAAAACAGTGCAGTCATATGTGCAGATTGCCATCCGTGTTGTACAGTAAATGGATAATATTCACATCAGCTTATTACCTGAGCATCACAATAAGGCCTCTGCTAAATCCTGTGTGCTTTACGTACAGCTGGTACAGTGTAGGTATGTTTATTTAATTATTTAAAGCTTGTGACACAATCTGTGTAACTGTATATGTTTTTTAAAAAGAATTCCAGAAGTTTCTACAGAGCAAATCTGATATACCGATGTGACATAAAGAATGAATTAACAGATTAGTTTTCTTATTTATTGGAAAGGAGGAGCAGAACAACAGAATATTTATAGTATTTAATCTATATGCGGCTGTTACAGTGCTGATATGCATGCTCAAGGCTATGTATTTACAGTCAGGGTTGGGTCATAGTTGATTGAGGAGGTGGAGATCCCCTGAGTTATATAATGGTGTAAACAAACACAATTAAGATATACTGGCGGGTTGTTGTTCAGCTCAGTCGGTAGAGCAGCCGCCCCATGTACAAAGGCTCAGTCCTTTCCACAGCAGCCCAGGGTTCGAATCTGACCTGTGACACACTCTTCAGTCGTCTCTAGCAAAATAAAGCTCAAAAAAGGCAAACAAAAAAAGAAAATATACTGAATCTACTTAGTTGCATCAATAAAAAAGCTACATTTTCTGTTAATCAATAAAACCTATATTGTTTGTGTCCTTTTCCCTAAAACACTGCCTAATACACACGTCAGCATGCGGGCACAGCTTGTAAACAGTCATGAACAACACTGAGACCAGCTATCTAATACATTTCAATCCAGCCACAATGCTCTGTATGGAAGAACTGTGCCGTCTCATTGTGACTGACAAAGGCTCGGCAAGCAGCGCGCCCATCTTTTCAGCCTCCCTGCGATAGTGATCAGCGGCGGTCGGCCATGCCTCTCCGCCTGTGAATACCTCACTATTTGATCTGGTATTAGCAGCCTTTACAGGCTTTAATATGTAGGATTATCTCCTCTTCACTTCTATGTAACGCTCTTGACCTCCCCTGATCACCAAGAGTCAGAGAAATGGAAGAAGAAAGGAGAGAGAGAGAAAGGTGGGGGGTGGTATGGAGAGGGAATGGAGGATAGAAATCAAGGACAAAGACAGAATGAGAAAAAGGAAGAGAAGCCGACTGGAAAGGTGGGAGGAGAGAGTGGCAGAGGTAATTAATGATAAGATGAAGAAAGGAGGAGAGGGAGGAGGGAGGAAGAGGACATGATGAGGAGAGAAACCAGGCACTCCTTTTAGCGAGCGAGAAAGATGAGAAAAACAGCTCGGCCTATCCAGTATTATATTTTAAGTCAATGGTTTGTGATAATGTGCTTATGAGTCTGCAGCTTCTTCTTGTTTTACCTCCTCTGTGGATGAAGAGGACTTGTGCAAGCTTTAGCAACTTTAAAACACTTCACTGTTGTAGTACAAAACAAGACACATACTCATTCAAGGATCTACCGCCAGGCTAGCAGCTAGACTTAGGCACAGGGTGGCCAAATGCTCACATCAGCATGCTAACATGCTTACATAACATATTTTAGAGTTATGTTTCACATGTTATATTTGAATGGATAAAAATTGGTTGCACTAAAAAAGGACAGGACCACTGTAGATCATCAGTGTTAGTAGATGTAACTGCAGTTCATCTGATAGTTGAGACAGTTCAGTTAAGTGCTGAGGTAAAATCATCTGTTATGCCACTAATGTGTCAAGAATACTGCGAATAATTAGGAATAGACAAAAGAAAAGGGTGGGACAGTGGTACAGTGGTTAGTACTGTCCAATTTAAGCTGGGTTAGCTCCACTCCTCTGGGACCCCGATATGAAGCCGTTATTGAAAATGGACTACAACTTAGTGTTAGTGATCTAAGTCAGTAAAAAGACTCGGACTTCCCAACGCTGACTCTGGGACAGTAAATTGTACTGATCTTTTTTTGAGTCATTTCGTCCATTTCGTTCATTCACTAGTGCAGCGCTATAGCCCTCTTGTGGCTGATGTAAATGTGACAAATGAATGAAAGATCGATCCGTATGAACAAACCGCTGTGTGTACTGCTCCACTCACGTGACAAATGAATGTGAGACTCTAACTCAGGGACACATAGCTGAGTCTGAACTAATGCTGCCATGTGACGAAAAATGAACAAATCACTTGCTGAGAGTACTCATTACTCCTGAGTCATATGAAATGTTAGTTCAAACTGAACGATACATTTACGACTGTCACACCACCACTTTGCGTCACGTCCCCTCAGAGCATGTCACATCATTGTAATTTTACAATATGTTTGTGTTTATTTGTCCTGTACACGTGACATCCATTGCACGTCTGTCCGTCCTGGGAGAGGGATCCCTCCTCTGTGGCTCTTCCCGAGGTTTCTTCCACATTTTTTCCCTGTTAAAGGTTTTTTGTGGGCAAGTTTTTCCTCACTGGAACCGAGGGTCTAAGTACAGAGGGTGTCACTCCCTGTACAGATTCTGAAGCCCTCTGAGACTAAATGTGTTTTGTGAATTTTGGCTATACAAATAAAATCTGATTTGATAGTTCTGTATTTTTACTTAAAGCGACATTTGAACACAATTTGAACCTTTTGTGTCTCTTTCTCTGGCTTGCATTACTCTGCTAAGCCCCTCCCACCAAATCCACAAGTTTATATGGCAGCAGGCAACCCTGCCAAACCTTATCTCTTGTAGGGTTTGCTCTCCACAGTCAGAGCCTCGCCAAGAGCCCGTTCCCACTTGCAGCGACTTGTCACCCTTCCAGCACTTTTTGTGGCTCCAGGGCAGAGCGCCCCAGGCTTCAGAGGCAGCTGCGACCCCTCTAACAGCAGGATGAGTGTGATACACACACACACACACAGTCACCAATGTCACACCTTCAAAGTTATCCCCTCTGTTGTGAGGGCTATTTTCCAGTCAAGGAAAAGGCCTGAAAAATTATAAAACTGGCCCAAAAGTTCTGTAAAATTATGAGAGGTTTGAAAAGAAAGAACAAGCTTCATGTTGGATCTTTGACCACTTTAGGTAAACATCATCATTTGTGTCACCCTGTTTTTGTTTGCCACTGTGTCTTTGTGTGTGTGTGTTTATGAGAAAGTGTGTGACCTATAAAGCCTGAGTAGATTACTGTGGAAGCTCCCAAGTGTGAATATGTCTCAACTGTGTGAAACAGAGCAGTCAACTTCAGGCTCCATCAGCTGCTCACTCAACCTTCCTGAACAAATAGAGATGAGGTTCACAAACCTTGATGCTGGGATCAACAAGACAGAATATGACAGACTCTCCATTAGCCCTCGAGCTGTCCTCAGCACACTGCAGACAGGTTTGGAGTCTATTGTACTGCTGCATTTCACAAAGGATAAAGTATAATTGTCACACAGAGGTGAACCTGGCATTTAATTCTCTACGAACTCTCCATCCCCTACTTTATTTTCAAAGGATTCCATGGCTTATACTAGAAAATGTTAAAGTGACACTGTGTAGAAATCAGTATTTTTGTGATTTGGTGCAGCCACTTTGGCTGTGATAAATATGTGCAGCTGTACACGAGTATTCTGATTACATTACTTCTGATCAAAAAATTAGGGAGTCAACAACTTTGCTAACAGCCAAACATCAACCAGGTCACCAGCAGCAGACCCAGCAGCAGCTAATATTGTTGTGGAGAAATTGCTAAAGTCAAAGGTCAATGGCGAGGTCAGGGGTTCAGAAAGTGTTCAGGAGCCTCTCATGTCTAATGCTGTATTATTTATTGATGCTTGATCAAGGAGAACTAGAAACACTCTCAAAGTTCATCAGAAGTGCTTGAGTCAGTCTCCCATTCTGACAAACTTGTAATGGTGCATATACTTTAAACCCAAAGACCACACCCCAAATACTATACGCCCAGAATTAGTCAAAGAGAATGTCTTTACCCATGGAGGTGTTACTGTCAGCATATTCTAGTCTGGAGACACAGATGTCTGTTTATGCAGATTGGAACATCAATGTCAAGCTATCTATTATGTCTATGAAGGCAGCAACAGGCCTCTTCGACCCTGTACACCACAGTGTTGAAATATGGTGGCACCTAGTCAAAGACAAACAATTAATACTGCCGAGGACCACAAGGCTCACACATGACCTTAAGTAACCTAAGGATAGAAAATTCCCTAACAAATATCACTGACTAGTCCAACAGCAGTCAGCCCAGTTTGGTGTCTGTCTTTCAGCCTTTTATTTCACAAAGCTCTCACCAACCACTAAAAGTCAGTCCCACATTTACTCTGTCTGGCAGCTTCTTGTTCACGTTCTCATTTTCTCAGCTTCTTCCATTAACGTCTTTGGTCTTTTTGCCTCTCTCATTACGTCCGCCCAGTTACATTACCGACTAGCCAAGCACTTTAGCAAAGCAGCTTTTGCATTATGTCCTGGGCCTGAAAACCAAACCAAAACATATGTGGTACAAACACAACTCACAGTCTGGGCAGCCTGGCTAACATTAGCTAACAGCAGCTACAGTTGGCAGCAGTTTACTTCACTTCATGACTGTCTATCAGGAAACTCTGTAAATTATTAATTTTCTCCATAAAATATGTTACAGTTTAACCAGAATCAGTCAAACAGTTGGTGGTGTTACATACGTCGTGTGGGTGTTAGCACAAAGTTACATAGTACAAGAAGACACCATTCACCTGATATACAAATCAGTGTAACATCAACATGATTTAAAATCTTTGATCTAATTATGGTTTAAAATTAACAATGATGCCATAATTCTTTATTTTTTTAAAACTATTTATTGTTAATGTTACACTTGCATAAAGTTTGTAGACTAACAAGACATAGCTGATGAATAGCAATAATAAAGGTCGAAGTCAGAGCTATCCTAAATTTAGGTTAGGGACCCTGGTCAAGCTTCCAAAACACTCGATCCTACAGTCCTCATAATGCAGTCAATATCAATAGTGTATAGGTGATATTTCTAAAATTCCTCCAGGTGTTGTATTCTTGTATATACTATACTAATGTAAGTGATGTTTTATTACAGCTCTGCAGCAGACATTTAGAAAAAAGCAGAATTCAGCTATTTCTATAAAAACATGCCACCTTTGGTCTGCACACATGTACAGTAACTACGCATTATCATTGTATCATTGGTCAACATGGTAATTTTACTTTAATAGTTCACCATCTGTTAGCCACACTAGCAATATGTGCCATTTTCTGACCTAATTGGACTCTACTCATCTCATTGCTATGTCACACCTTCACAGTGTGGCTGACTGTGATGGTCCTGCCATCACTTATTTTCTAAACCATTTGGGTCTCCATGTTAGCTTGTTGTTAAAGTGCGGACCTGTGGGAGTATATATACAGTAGGCTCCATCTTGACATTCTGTAAAGTGACATGGCCTTGCAGACTGAACCTTAAATTGCTCCCACACATGACATAATTGACTGTTAACTAAACCCCTCCCCTTATTGGCGATAGTCCAATCATAGCTTAGCAACTGTAACTAGGGAAGGCATGTCTGTCCAGTTTAGGATTCTCCACTGTGTTGAAGCCATGTAAACAGGGCTGAAGGAAAGAGAGATAATTGGTACACAAAGACACCTGAAGGGTTGTGTCTTTCCAAAATTGAAAATACAGATATCAAAAGAATTGTTAAACTGTGTGTTTGTTTACTGAAGTGTAAATGAAGGCTACATATATTAGCGTGCCTGGTTAATTGCTATTTACAGTACCACTGATAGTAGTAGAAATCACTGGTAGTAACCAAATGTTAGTTCTTAAACTAAGGAGTATATTGTTGTTCATTGGTGTGTTGTTCACATTATTTTGTGTCAATGTGTAAAAAAGTGACATACATATAAAATCCAGGGGGTCTGTGCTTACTCAAGAAACAATTCCAACACAAAAACTCAGTAACCCAGCAGATTCTCGTCCTAAATCCATTACTTTTCTATGGTAAAACAGTTAACAATGATTCAGATCTTAAAAATGTTAAATGTTATGCAGATGTAAGGACGATTTTTACCGATCTGCTGTGTTTGCATATAACTCAATGAAAGCTGATCCAGAACCAGTATCTGACTGCCAAAGTACAAATGAGGAACCACGTTTCCAGATAAATCCCCAAACTCACACTGAACTCACACTGTGGTCATGCTGGGCCTTATCACAGACATGCAAATGAGTACTAGTTAGCCCTAATTATGGCTCCCTGTCTTCAGTTATATAAAGATGTACAACAGCTATTCCCAGTAATGCTGTTTGAGATACTGTCCACTATACAAACATATAAATTCGGAATATAAGTCATATTTGTCCAATAAATAATTATATTGTCCAAAATGTATTGTTGATTGTTGATATTGACTAAGTAAGTCAGTAAGACAAGTATTGTTATGGTGCAGTCAGGCAGTGTCCTTAGTTAGGATCCTAGTGGTCTGAAGGATAAAGCTCTTCTTGCTGGCCTGCTGTATTTGGAACTTTCTTCCTGGTTGTATGTTGCTGTACAGTATTCCAGGTTTTAGTCAAGTTACACTGACACAAAAGACACCACAGTTCCTGATGAAAACTGGTACATGAACCAGTTCTTTATCCAGCACCTGTACATTACACTAAGCAGGATGCTTGGCAGAAAAGACCTATGTGGCAGTGAATGCAACTGGTGTTTAACCCCTCGAATTACCTTAGTGTTTCCTCCGATATTGAGCTGGATGCAGGGGTGGACTATGAAGTGACGGCTTGCAGCCAAGAAATAGTCTAGCCTCTGTGAAACCACATGTTGTTGTTTTTACAGTTTGGGTTTTGTACAGATTACACAAACTAAACACAACTGCCTCACCAGAAGGGCAGTAATGCAATTAATCCTACAAATGGGGATGATGGCAGAGTCTCTCCTCAAAGATGTCCATGTTGTTGGATTCAAATGTTTACATGAAAAGTGACAGAAATAATAAGAACAAAGAGAAAAAGACCACTTGTGACAAACACCTTTTTGAAGCACAGTGAGCCCATTAAAAGTTAACGTTTTTTAACAGCAGATGGTATGATTTAGTTAAGTGAACCCAAATGCAGATAAAGGTAAAATGGATAAAATGTAACTTTAAAGACTTACAGGACAGGCAGGTTAAGACAAAATTACTAAATTGGCTGAGGAGTCCAGGTAGAAACAAACTTAATCCAACAATCCAATATGAATCCCATTAGAAGTCAAATGATAAAAAATCCAGAACTGAGACACACAATGAGCAGGAACATGCAGAGAAGTGCT
The DNA here is from genome assembly GCA_004119915.2 of Collichthys lucidus. NCBI lineage: Eukaryota > Metazoa > Chordata > Actinopteri > Sciaenidae > Collichthys > Collichthys lucidus. Next base: position 28,409,429 of record CM014096.1, on the reverse strand, counting down.
CAGATAGAATGATGCAGGACTGCTTCAGTTGTATTTTTCAGTCATCTCATGTGTCTGACAGAACATTACTTTGTTCAGTACAATCAGTGCTATGTATACAGGAGCATTGGTTTCACTCTTTGATACACAAAACTACAGCGACCTACACTCAGTACTAAAAAAATCAATGGTATGTCGTTTCCGGCTCTGGGTCTGGACAGAGTGTGGGTCTGGGTCCGGACACGGACTGCGGTCTGCCTATTAGTGACCTGTGTTATAGACTGTACTTTATGTATGATTATGTGAGAGCTGAGTAAATTTAATATTTAGTGATTTCACAGTTAGGATCTTTTATTCAAAAGCTTTGCTCAAATCAAGAACGCAAAGAGGACACAAGAGGCTGATCCCCTAAAGACTTGCTGTTACATTCTGTGAGCAGTGCTTCCATTCCTTTTGAGAAGGCATGAGGCGGATGCTATGAAATCCAATTAAATGATCTGTATTTTCTATTCTTCCAACCACTTAAGGGGGTTTTACACAACACTCATTCATCCGTTCACACATTCATGCAAACACAGGGGGCAAAGCCAAGTAGAGGAGAAGCCATCTAAATTCATCTTGATACCAAATTGCAAATGTTGCTGGACTGTTGGTGACACTCCTACCACTTTGCCTGTCTGAAAATATGTAGCACCTGGCAGTTCACTACCCCTCTTCACATAAAACTCCTGTCTCAGGAGAATCCCACTTCACCTGTGCTATGGCCCCACGTGACAAATAGAGCTCCTTATGATGATAGTTCAAGACAGATTTTATTGTTCTCCTGAGACAATTAAAATCCTTTTGAAATGAGTTGACACAACTTCATTTTCCATTTTGTGGGCTGAAGTTTTAAATGAACTCACTTAGAGTTCAGCTTCAAAGTTCCCTTGTAGTGAGACAGTAGAGAGAGAACCAATTTTTACTGCTGTTTTTGGTAAATATGACTGCTCCTGTATTTTTTATAGTGTTCTACAGAGAAATAATGAAGTAGAATGCCCTAATGTCCTGGTTGGAGGGCCTCCCTGTGCCTTGGCTGAGATCCATTTAACAAGACCACTCACTGCTGCAGGGTTTACTCCCACCACATCACTACATTTATCATCTTGTACGTAGGTGTAATTATTATATTTAGAGAGCGGAGCCACTGGGACAAAGCTGTGCATAGACGGGTAGCACAGGTCAAATAAAGAATTACTCAGACGGACACCTGAGAAATATCTTTGTGGAGGTGCCTTTCATTTTCAAAGTGCAGATACTGATACCCATGTACAGTTTAACAGACACCACCTGTCAGCCATTTATTACTGCTGCTTGCAGGGCAGATGTCTCTCAGGTACAGGTTGATAAGTAGTGTAGAACTGAAGTTTCTGCTTTTATGGTCAGTTTTACAGCTGTGCAGATGAGTTCCATCCTAAATGAAGAGTGTTCTTGGTTTGAGTTATATGTGACAAATCGTGGTGGTTGGGATTTGTGTAAATACAAGTAAAAACAAAGACAACAAGCTGGAATGTCTATTCGGTCATCTACTGTGAGTATTTAAAATCTTATTGACCAATAAAAAATGTTTTGTTCAATCATGTATGTAGGATAGATAGAAGGAAGAGAGCTTTGGATAAATAATGTTTTGAGTGTGATTCATGATGACAAGCTCTATGATCTCTCAGACTGATACACACATCAGTCAGGTGGACATTAGCCTGGATTATGCTGATTTGAATCTAAAAAAGTCAAACAGTTTTGAGTAGGCCAATGTGCTCTGTAGAAACACGTAACACAGTCTTGATATTGATAGTTTACTAACTGAGGTGGACAGTGACGGGAGAGGCTCAGAACAAAAAACTTATCCAGCATATCCACTTTTACTCACAATTCATGTAAATCCATTTCAAATATGAACTGGTTCACTGAACAGAGATTTTAATTTCTGGTGCTAAATGTGTCTCATTACAGTGTTTCAGATTTATGAGCTCCTACCTGAGAAAAAAAGTTTTTTACATCCTTTTAAAAATCGGACATACGTGGTTTTCATGGGACATCCACAATATGTGGATATATAATATAACAAGAATAATATTTGTAGACAGAATAAGACAAGTGGATAGTCTGATGTTCATAAGTTTCTACCCGGTGAATGTGAGCAGAAAAATAAAGAAGTCAACAAAAACACTTCATCTTGGAGTTCAGATCAGTTTATTTGGGATCAACAAAGAAACTCAGTGTGTGACTCAAGGACAGTGTTGAACAGAGCGAGGTGAGAACAGCTTGATGCATGTTTGTACTGAGAAAAGTTGCTGTCGACAAAACTGTTGAGACTTTGCAGATTTGTGTTGGTTCTGATGTCAATTGCTTCTTGTTAAACCTTAAATAAATGTCTAATGAACGAGTCGTTGTAGCAGCAGCGTTTGCTTTTTAGCTCCTGCTGTGATCAGACAATTACAGTATAAGTTAGTGTGACATTCCTATGAGGACTGACAGACATTCCAGTGCTAACAAATGTTTTCAATGTGCATCGAATCCTAATACAAGCACATGTTTTTATCAGACTGGCTTAAGCTCGGCAAAACCAAATAACAAAGGCACATTGAAATTACATCTCTTCGCCAGGATTTGTTTTTCTGCCCTTTCTGAAGATAGACGTGTGACTGTGTTTTAGAGAGCCAATTGATTTTTCTCTCGGCTGTCTGCTGTTAATGAGCATCAGCAATATAATGCCTGTGATATCTTCCATTTGCTTGAGCGGCGAGAGTGCTACTTTGTCAGACTGAGCATGAAAGAGCTGTGGTTTTCAGATCAGCCTGCGAGCCTGTTCCCTCTTTTCCCGCCACCTTCTCATACCCTCTTAATGGAAGCAGGACAAAGAGCTGGGTGCGCCGTTTCCTTGTAAATTAGCAGCCTTTGGATGTGTCTCATTTGATCACAAAAAAGCATTGGGGTGCTATGAACTAAGGCTGACTACTATGTGTGTGTGTGTGTGTGTGTGTGTGTGCCTCTGTGAAGCATGAGCAGCCTTGCCTGCCTCATACCTCCAGGGGGGTTGAGGGTGGGGGTGGGGGTGGGGGGGGTGAATGGGAGGTGAACAGAGGGCTGACAACATGGAGCATGTCTGTCACATTCAGCACAGCTCTCCAAGCCAATTCCCTTACAAGGCACTGGCTCCGTCCATGCCCTGAGACAAACCTGCAGCTTCGAGCTATTATGTGTCATTGCTAAACATTTGTGTATCCAAGTCAAATGAACCATGACACCTTTCCGTAATTACTGTAAATAAATGACACTGTGCTGGAATGGAAGTGGCATATTCTCATTGGTACGGGTGCTTACTGTCCTCTGCTTGGCTGTTCTAGGGGATAAACTTGCTCGCAATCATTTTTCCATCCATCTTTGACTCCTTTCACTATATTTCACCTGTTTGCAGATGTAAAATGCCAGGAGGAATTGTATCAGTGATGTTTTACACCGGAAAGTCAAATAAAATCTGGTGTTGATGACCAACAGACCAACAGAAACAAATATAGGTTGGTCTAGGTTAGAATTATGTATCTACCCTCTAATAGAGTGGCTGAGACTACATCGTCTTTATACATCATTAATGTAGCATTGGGTAGCATTGCAAATGCTTGTTTGGGTTCAGCATTATGATTCACTACAGTTGGGTGTCACACTTTTCAGTAAATCAAGACAGGTATGTTTCTAAGTTTTAGTTACTGTCCATCCATCCATCCATCCATCCATCCATCCATCCATCCATCCATCCATCCATCCATCCATCCATCCATCCATCCATCCATCCAGCAACACATTCCAGCTCCTCCTGTGGGATCTCAAGGAGTTCTCAGGCTAAATGGCCCAAAGGAAGGTGCCCAGGGGGCCTTCTAATCAGATGCCCAAACCACCACAGCTAGCTCCTTTCAATGTGAAGGATCGTTACCTTAACGTGGTGGTGGGATTTGCATATCTCTGTGGTCCTGGGAGCTGTGTTGTCTGGGGCAGTAGCCCTTGGTAGGGCCTCCCAAGACAAATTGGTCCCAGGGGAGAAATCAGATGAAATGCAATTCACAAAGACTCCTTTGTGAGACAGAACATGAGGAGCTGCTGGACTTGCTTGGACTAGGGAAACTGGGGCTTCTGGAGTTAGACATGAGAGGGAAGCTCAACGGAGAGTGTCAGGTGGTCGGGCCTTAGGGCACAGTCCAAAAAAAAAAGCAACAACAACAACGATGTGAAGCTGCTGTCCTGTGGACCTACCACCTGAAGGGATACTCAATACGAGTCAGGTGCTTTGTCAACCAGGTGATAGGAAAAGGTGGGGACCTGGGCGTGCTTTTTCCCTGGTACCTGGAACATCACCTTACTGGCAGTTTATTAACCTAATACTGGGTTTAATGGGTTGTGTTCTAGCTAGGGGTATTATGCTTGAAACAGACTATGTGGCTCATACTTGGTCAGAATTGCCTGAAATCCACTCCACATTGGACGCTGATTCACTGACAAAGCACAGGCATATGTTCTCATATAGCCCAAAGGCTGCTGGTCCACATGTGAAATGAAATTATGTAGATGGGCATCTGATCCAAATCTTACCCTATTTACCCAACTGACCTCCATACACTAGAAGGAAAAAATAAATGCTCTTGGTAAGGAATGCAGCCATAAGATCTGGCTCCCTTTTAAGACTCATAATTTATAAATCACTACTAGACCCTTAAAAGCAGAAGACATTTCAATGCCTCACAACAAGGTCTGGTTTAGAGGACTCTTGTTTTAAATACAATATAATAAGACAGTTGACTGTTTTATATTGTTCAATATATATATATATATATATATATATTAATAACTATGCTCACTAAACATTTCTCATGGTCTCAGACTGGATCCATCCATACAAGTTCAAAGTATTTTATTTTCAGGCTTTTGGACAATGCGTTATTTTTATGTAAGATATTTTGCAAAAAAACCCAAAAAAAACATCAACATTTAGTGCGACACTTCAGAACAAGAGAATGACAGATTTAATGGTAACAAGCCTGTTTCTTGGACTTTTATGGCACACATACAGTATGAGACTAAAACCATTAATATCAGTGAGATGCAGTGCGTCAGCTCATCTTGAAAGGCGTCTGATGCTTCAAATCATCTTTTCCGTGCAAATAGAAAGAAAGCCCAAAGCTTTATAAGGTTTCATCTGCCCATCACTATTATTTATTCTTGACTTTATTGTGTTATGTTAGCTGTCTGACGTAGGTTACAAAGAGAGACTTGGCACTAAAGCTTGGTATTGAGGTTTAATACCTCTTTCAAAATGACAACAGACTCAGTTTCTGCAAAATCACAGATGAGCCACGTAATGCACATTACCCCGCTGCTTATCGAGCTCCAGTGGCTACCTTTGACAACCTTCAAATCACTAATGCTTGCCTACAAAGTAGTCTCTGATTCTGCACCCACCTACTTGAATGCCCTTATACAGACATATGTTACCTCCCGACTGTTACGCTCTGCCAATGAATGATGCCTGGCTCTTTCTTTATGTGTGGACATCGGCATCATTTGTGTCTGAATCCCTGTAACCACAGCAACAATGACATTGGATAACACACAACTTGAATGTCAAGTGAAACTTTTGCTTTCATTATTTGTCATGCCATTGCAAACACGTATTGCAAACGTAGATAATGTAGGATACGCTGAAACAAATGGTGTCCTGTATTGAGGGTACAGTGCACTTTATTTCCCTATTCGGAATAATCCCGTATTATACAGGACAGGACTAGTATACTAGTCAGGTGGTCACTCGTATACTAATCAGGCCAAGTCAAGTCATTTTGCATCCTTTTGTGGCTGCTGCCTAAGTCACAGCAGTGAGTCAGTGTGCACATTAACAGGCCCTCAAACTGGTGACCTGCAGTTAATAATAATTACTGTGTCTGCCATGAAAAAGGCCTATTAACCTGTAACACAGGGCCACACAACGCAGTCCGTGACTGCAGGTATTCACCATCTGCTCTGACATCACTGATGTGAGTGCACTTCCTTCTAAAACAGGAGCATGGGGTTTCAGGACTCAAACCAGAGAGCTGTCAGTACAATGGGAGCCAATTAGCGTCATGTAAATCAGGATTCATTTTGGAGTTTTCAGTTTGAGTTCTGAGTGTATTTTCCCTGCTAGCACTGACTGACACAAAATACAGTCTTCTCATGCTGGTTGTCAGAAAGTAACATTCAAGTCAATTGAATCATTTTTTTCTATATGAACCATAAAGCAGATGACTACATACAGCATATTGTAACAATAGATTAAGCCAGCCTTAGTGACAATCCACATTGAGCTGTCACAGCTCCACGAAAACACATTTATAGTCTCATCAACTTACAGACAGCCATTTTCAGTGAAGCATCTCTGATGAACCCATTGTACACTGAACACACAGGTAGAGACTAGTTAACTAGCTGGTGAACTCAGTGGAGTGAATCTTGGACTCATCAAATGGACACAATTGAACATCTAAATGAATAAAATACATTTTCATGATGTCTGGATGTGAAAGTAGTTAACAGTCCTGCTACCCAGTCATGAAGTGGACGTGCTCTGGCACTGAGTCTTTCTTCTCGTACATACTGGTTATCATACTGGTCAACAGCTCTGGGCAACATCTTTTCACGAGGCACAGATGATTGTCAATCCTGCGGCTCTCCACATTCTACATCAGGTCTACTGTACTGTTTGTCTACATATGTGCAAAGTGACGATGGACTCTGTGTCTCTAAAACGCAAACTTTAATCTGTAAAACTGCAGCGACTGCTTAAACTCCCTGTGATCTCATATATAGCTTACTTATTCTCTAAGAAGATAAGTCAACTCATGTTTGATATCCAGTACTTTTAGGCTTTTTCCGGTTTAGTTCAGATCGCGTGTGAGTGTTAATGATTCAAGATGTTTTTTTAATTATAAAAAAAATATTTGTTCTTATTTGTTCACACCCTCTCAACTCTATTTCACTCATATAAGGGGTGACGATTCTTTAGCAGGGATGGGGTGAGGTTCCAGAATGTCATTTTCAAAGACAATTGTTTTTGTGTTGTTGTTGTCTTTTTTTTTGTGATTGGACAGAGGCTTTGTTTTATGTAGGGACAAGGGATTGATGGAGACCAGGTGGCAGTGTGGGGGTGAATATAGCTGTATTTACTTTACTGAGCATCTCTTGATACGCTTCTATACCTTCATGACTATCCTTGATCTTGGAATGTGCAAGGCTGAAATCATATTTAAAAACAAATGAGCTTCATGGACTGGCCTTTTTTGAAGACACCTATTAATTGGCAAATGATGTGCAGAACAGATAAGTTTGTGATGTCTCGCTGGTAGTGGGCCCAAAAATGCAGAGGAGCAGAGTTTGCCAAATAAGCAGCCGTTTATTAGACCACGGGAAAAAGGGGCTGGGGGGTGTCACGGATGCCAGGAAGGCAGCAGGGGCAGGGGAGCTCATGGGGGGAGCTTGAGCCGGGGACGAGGTCGGGAGAGGCCGTCGAGGGGTTTAGGCTGGGGCGGACTGGTGCAGAGGCCTGGTGGTGAGGAGGGCGAGCTGGAGTCTGGAGACAGAAATAAAAGTCAATACTCGGATAAATCTCAGTTTACAAAGTCTTATGAGGAGCCTAGTTGATCTACCACGACGTGGTGACAATCTGGCAGCAGCATGCAGGAGGCCAGCCTCTAAATACTGCTCGAGATGATGATCAGCTTCCGGTATGTGCAGACAGCTCCACAGCACCACACCCATCCCTGTAACGAGAGCACCTGGAGCCCAACCCCCAGCCTAGACACCACAATGTTACTGCATCTTCATCAGCACAAAAAAGAATAGAGGTGTAGTAATCCTTTTCCAACACATGCATATACATATATGCATGTAATGTATTTATTGCTGAATGTGACTACTTAACTAATAGAAACATATGAATTAAAACTGAAAATAAATATTGACATTAATGCAGTCTGGACAGAACTGGGCTCACTGAGTCAAGAGAACAATGTCTGGCATCCAGTGCATTAAGGAAATGGGCTATAGATTGTTCTGTTGCAGATGCTTGGCGGACTGAACACCCAACAGTAAGAAAATTCCCTTGTTTCTCCTTTTCTTGCACATTTTCACCCGTGCACAGCTGTGTGATAAGATTTCTGATCTTGAATTACTTGCCTCTTTCAGATCACAGAACTGGTAAAATAACCATTCTCTACTACAGAATGTTAGTGATTCATCTCCACACCACTGCAGAGTGAAACCTTCCTTAAAGAAAGGAGAGAATAAGGAAAGATTCATCTATTGCAATTAATTAACGGTCATGGTCCTCAGACATTGAAAGGCCGTATCAATAACTGGGTTTGTTGAATAAATCCACTGCAGTATCTAATAGAAAATAGAAAAAGACACTACTACAATACTGTGGCCTTGAATGTTTCACCTCAGCTAGTGCCAAATAGTGAGTTACTTAGCAAAGACCGCAATAATGTAGAGAGCACACTTCCTCATGCATATGTGAGGCAACATTATTATCTAAAGCCCACGCATTTGTTACTTCTAGGCTGGACTATTGTAACTCTTTGTTATCAGGCTGCTCTAATAAGTCTCTTAGGACTTTGCAGTTAATTCAGAATGCTGCTGCACGTGTTCTGACAGGAACCAAGATCAGAGATCACATCTCTCCCATTTTGGCTTCCTTGCATTGGCTACCTTGCATTGGCTCTTCATGGTCAGGCACCATCGTATCTAAAAGAGCTCATAGTACCTTACTACCACTCTAGAACACTGCGCTCTCAGGACGCTGGGTTCCTTGGGGTTCCTATATTCTCCAAAAGTAGATTGGGAGCCAGAGCTTTCAGCTATCAGGCTCCTCTTCTGTGGAAGAAACTACCAATCTGGGTTCAGGAGGCAGACACGGTCAACACTTTTAAGAGTAGACTTAAGACTTTCCTTTTTGATAAAGCTTATAGTTAGGGCTGGCTCAGGTCATCCCTTAGTTATGCTGCCATAGGCCTGCCATTAGACTGCCGTCTCTCTCTCTCTCTCTCTCTCTCTCTCTCTCTCTCTCTCTCTCTCTCTCTCTCTCTCTCTCTCTCTCTCTCTCTCTCTCTCTCTCTCTCTCTCTCTCTCTCTTTCCTTTTTTCCCTGTCAAGTTTTTCCTCACTCGAACCGAGGGTCTAAGGACAGAGGGTGTCACTCCCTGTACAGATTGTAAAGCCTCAGAGGCTAAATGTGTTTTGTGACTTTGGGCTATACAAATACTATTTGATTTGATTTAAACAGTGCACAACCAAGCCTCTTGCTAGCACTGAAACGGAAAACCAACAAAAGACATGTAAATATAACCTCTCTTAAATCCACCACATAAATAAATCTATATATAAAATAAATCTATATATAAATCTATCATAACTCCTCGCTATGCATCCAGGATAAGTTGTGACTCTGCTGTCAGTGAAAAAAGGGAAGTCTCCAAGCTTAATGTTTACCCCTAGAATTTTATTTAGCCTCTGGCCCCAGGTAGAAACCCGCTCTGATTCTCTCTGCAATTTCAAAGGGTTCATTCTCTAAAAGGACTAACACAACCAGAATCTCTCTACTTTAAAATATAGGTAATGATCCACAGCCCCTTGGTCCATTGACTACAAACCTTGATCAGGAAGTTTAAGGTTTAATTCAATCTAACCAGAGTTGACAGATCAGAAATGAAAACAATGGGTGATTTTGAGTCATGAGCTGTGAAAATGTGACATACAGTGTAATACTTTAAGCTTATCTGTGGTCTGTAAGTAATGTAAGAGAAGGCGAGGTTCACAACTTTGCCAGGTCACAAGTATCAGTGCACTTGGAAAATGTGTTCACTTGGCCTCACAAATCAACTTCCAGGAATTTTGAAGAACTGATTTGTCCCCAGACACAATTTGCAGCCGATTTTTGGTGGTTTGGCAGCGACTCAGGGCTGCTGAACATGTTTTACACATGGGAGAGTGCCACCTCTCAATTACAGTAAAAGGGGAAATGACAGGATGAACCGTGAAGACACTGTGCTATTCATTTCTGCAGATTACTCTTCAATATCAGCCGACAGATTAGCTGAGAGAGGCTCGGACAAATAGTCCCAATTGTGGCTGTCTGCACTGCAAAATGTGTGGTCATTACCTCCTAGGCAAGAGAGCGGAGACATACGTCCTTCTCTCTAAGTGTGTGTGTGTGTGTGTGTGTGTGTGTGTGTGTGTGTGTGTGTGTGTGTCTTAGCAAGCCTCGAAGAATGTGTAACCCAGAGACACTTTGCCCACACAAGAGTTTGTGTGATTGTGTGGACATGAAATGGCCTTAAATTGTCCTTGTGGCCATCAGGCACTGCAGTCATGGTTTCCAGGTGATGTCCGCTTATCTCCATGGAGACGTGTCGTTAAGGGAAGTCGTTAGGTGCCTGTTAGCCAATGTCTTTCTGTGGAGATAACGAGATTTGTGCTGACATATCAGCCAGGATGGTCTAATGTAGTGTTGGTCTAAGGGCGGGGTTGAGACCGAAAGACGGTGGAGAAAAACTTTCAGAGGGTCACAGAAAACAGACGACATATTCCAATTCACTTCATTCAGGAGAGTACCACAATATCTTCTTTAAGCAAGAAAATTTGACTCACATTGTAAAAATAGCTTTTTAATAATTAAAAAGTAGCAACTCTCAGGTACAGTTCCATGACTGAATTACTATAAGCCACAGGTTCACAGTATCACAGGAGGAGTGGGGAGGAATAGAAGAAGGACCCAAATGCAGGCGGGCGTGCATTATAAAAACTAATTTGAAGTTGACCAAACACCCTCTAGTTTCTGTGGTAATGATGAAATATCTTTAATAAAAATCTGTGTCCTGACACCATATCTGACAAGTGCCAAAGGAATTTCATCTTATGCAGCAGACAGCACGAGTGTGGGCACTGTGGCCTGTTTGTATGGTTGTTGTATCGTTCCACCCCTTGTGTCCACTCAATCGGGCCCTGTACACTCTGAGTCGATGTGGGTCCTGGGAGTTTTTAAAGGTAGCAGCCTGTGTGCTGCATTTCCTTTTCCCTGATTTTTTGTAACAATAGTATATAAAGTCCAGAGAACAGGGGAGGAATCTTGTGGGCTCATTTTCCACTTCTTCTCACTCTCAACAACTCAACCCTCCATTACTGGTAAGTGTCCTGCTGCTAGCTCCACTACCAGCCAAACAAATGGTAATAATACAGAGTAACATGCAGCTCAGTCGGTGCAGATAGGTATGATCAGTATGCAGAACAGCAACTGAAATAGTCATAGTGGTGGTGAAATATGTTCATACATATGTTGTTGAATATTAAACATGTTATACAGGTCATAATGGATTCATTATGACCTGTATAACAAGGTTCACTTTCACACTGCACTGTTGAAAGCGGACCAAACCGGCTGGACAGTGTCATGCAGTTACAACAGCTGCTCATTATGGTCAGTATTGCCTGAAATGAGCACTGACCAGGAAGAATTCTCTTGTTTGGTCTGTTCAGATGAGCTTTCACACCTGCCCAAACGAACCGGACTGTCCAAAGAAACAAACTTTGGTCCACTGAAAGCGATGTGAAAGTGCCCCTTAGATTTATTCTCAGTGCGAGTATTTCTGTTTGCTTCCTGGGATCCAAAGGAGGAGTCTGTTCATTGAGATAACTCACTTAATTAAACTGGTTGTATAATATATAATATAATATGTTTAGAAATAATATGTATAATAAATGGTGGACTTCTTGTGTGTGTGAGGGCTGGCATCTACATTTAAAGCACCACTCTGTTAGGTGGGGCCAGAGGGAACTCCCCGCCTTTACAGGGACAGGTGAGGGCAATTAGTACCTCTTTGTCTGAGGCCTGGTTTGTGACATGGTTGCTGTGGCTGTGCGGTTAAGGGAGATTGAATAAGAAAGATGCGTTATATTGCCTTATGGGAAAACTAATGAGGCCTTTTGTATATTTAGTTGTGGTGTGACTGTCCTGAGGTGATCCAGATTGAGCTCTGTGGTCCTGTGCTGAACAGGTATGCGTTAGTGAACTTTGGAGTTTCATTAAACTGTAAACATATCACTAATATAATATGATCATCTCTTTAGGAAAAGACTCAGCCCTTCCCTGTTTTAAACCAGAGTGGAGCCCGTCAACCACTGTGTCACTTTCCAGCTGAGCCCCACATTGACTGAGGTTTAAGGCCAGACTGCTGCTTTGCCTGAGCCAGTTCACCAAGGCTGTTGGCAAATATGTTTGAGATATACAGTTGAACTAGATGGTTGAAGATTGTTTTTTTTTTTTATTTATATATATTTATACTTGTTTTTTATTTTTTTATTGCACTGACATTTGTGAACCTGAACCAAGTGATTTGAATGCATGTATATGGGCTCTGCCCCTGCTCACATGCCAGTTTGTGACCCCACCCATATTACAAAGGGGTGGCAAAGACAGAAGAGGGCTATATCAGCCCTAGACACAGACCATCTGAGTGTGGACACAAGTTTTAAAGGGTTTAAAAAGAGCGGTTCTTCAGTACATAGTGCATAGTATTTGGAAAAAGAAAACTATATTGGCAACGGACCTGGAAAAACAAGAGGAGAAACTGCCAGATTAGTCCAAATTATTTTATTTCAAAATACTAAAATAGTTAAAACTACCAACACATAAATTGCAAATGGCTTAACAACATGAAATACAATAAAGAATAAAATGGCTACAACAGTCCCACCCCTGTAATCTGGGTGGGGGTCACGTGAACCATTATGTGTAAGATGCTATAATTGCACAGTCAGACAGGTTTTACTATTATCCACCTGCCAAAGAATTCATACAGAATGAGTAACGGTGAAAGTAGCGGCAGCAGCAGTAGACTCTAAACACTAGATTCTGTATTATCACAACCTACACCTCCAAGATGCAGCATGTTGAGTTTAAAGAGAAGGGTAAAGTAAAAAGCTAACAGGTTCAACAATGAATGAAATTAGAATTTTAAAAAATCCCAATTTGCAGGCACAAGCCGCACACAGACAAGGGTCAGTCTGCAAGCGACGTCTCTACAGGGAATCTTGGCAAGTAGCATCCAGCAGATAGATGCATGCAATTGGTTGTGTTTTCCCCCATGACTCCCTGCTTCTTCCCGAGGGGGTGTGGGGGGTGACATAAGCCCTCCACCCACCCTTGTTCAAACCCATTCATACATCACAGTCCTTTTTATTTATGTCATTGCTTAAAACCAGCTGGAGATATTAAGAAGCAGGGCCTATATAACCTCTTTTACAGCGAGGCTTATTGTATGGCTGGGAGGAGAAAGTGGGAATTAGAGAGGATGGGGGAGGCAAAAAAGGAAGGAAGAGAGAGATAAGGAGAAAACAGGGCCTTTAATCCAGTCGGGGCTCCCAGCAAATACCTGTCTCTGTGATGTTTTTATTGTGTTAATAACGCCAGCATTGCAGCGGATTTGTCCTGATCTTGTAAAATTATAAATATTGATTTTTGTGATGGAAGTGGGGTGGAGAAGGGGAAGGCGAAAGCCATCTTTTTCTAAAAGCCTCAATAACAGATCCTGGTTTATATATATATATATATATATATATATATATATATATATATATATATATATATATATATATATATATATATATATATATATATATATATATAATGCACTGTCATAAGTGTGGAACAGTGTTGATACTGAATTTTCTACCCAGCCTCTAAGGAGAAGGAACATATCAAGCTTTCTCTAGACTGTTTAATGTCTAATGTCTACCAGTTTTTGTCTTAGCTCATGCTCTGTGTTCAGAATGTTATTCTAAGTGTCACAAACAGAGATGTGACCAGAGATTTATTTTAAACAGTCATAATATGCAAATAAACACACCTGTTAAAGAAACAGTTTGACTTTTTTGGTGAGTACCATAATTTGTTTGTTGTTGTTAAACCAGATTAGCATAAAGACTGGACTTTAGAAACTTACCACACACAGCCACATGTTGGGTACCCACTGTAAAACCACAACAATGTACACGTTAAAGTATCAACATGTGTTTATGAGATTTTGAGATTGTGGTAGGTGGATTTTGTTACCTTTCAGATAGAACAAAGATTGCTGTATCCGTCTGCTTCCAGTCTTCCTGCCAGTAGCGTCATGGTTACTGTACAGATATGAGACTGGTAGGCTACCATTACTCTCGACTAACTGACAAAAATGTCAAACCCTTCTCTTCATAGAGAAGCACCCTAAACAAGAGACCAGCTACTTAACATCAAATTCTTTCCGTCATTTGCCATCTCACTTCTTTGCCATGCAGTTAATCAGTTTCAGTATTATATGCAGGTACAGACAGGTTTGTTAGCCCCAACTGGACCAACACAACGGAGAACGGTCCATTAACCCTGAAAGCCCATAGTCAGAAAAAATCCTGTTATCCCATCCATTGTTCCAAGGACCCATTGCCTCAAAAGATGCTAACTGGATATGCAAGTTATACCCAGCTATATGTGTATATGTTTTACATGTTACATGCTACTATACGCTGTTTAATGTTAACTGATTATTAGAATGTTCAGCAAAAAATTTCTAATCGAATTTGAACATGTATATGTGTGGTATATAGTTACAGCAAGTATGTAGGTATATTCATGAATTGCCACAAACATCTACAGAGAAAGCAAAACTGTTTAATTATTGAATATCAATGAATAAGCAGTTGAAATGTTGCAAATGCTCTACTCTAAACTAGTGTTACCACACCATCAAGTGTTATATAGATATCAGTCATACACATACAGTATACAGTAGACACATATCATGTTTCTTCTCCTCTGACTGAGGAGGAAGTCTTCCCTCCATGTCCAAAAGCTTATTGACACAACCTGCTGTATAGAAGGAAGTGTGCAAAGCACAATCTGAGGCACTTGACCTGGTTTGCCATTTCTGTGCTGCCTTTCATGGGTTTTGTTTAGCGGCTCTGGCCTGTGCTCTCCTTAGATAGAGGGGGATGTTTGGCCAACTTGACCTGTTGTCTCAGAAGCCATGGCTACTCAGAAGCACCCAAATATTGAAACAGCAGGATGTAATCCTAGATTTGGAGTGGGATACATTTAGTTAAATGTTTGCCCAGCCGCAAATCGTGGCTGGGTGGGTGGTGCCAAGTGGCATGGAGACAGATGATACTACTGGGCTGGAACAATTGAGAGAGAGGTAGTGTGGGGAATTTGGATGAGAGGGCTGGGTAGACAGCGACAGAGAGAGGAATGAGGCAGTGGCTGTTGAAAAGAGTCATTCATGGAAGGATGGATGAGTGGGCAGGCCAAGCAGAGCCATGGAGAGATCGCTGGAGCTGCTTTCATGGCCAGACGTTTTCTGGCTGGGCCCATATGTGCTCTCACAGGGCTCCAAAAGCCTTCAGGCTGCTTACCAAAAAGCCCTCAAACTCATCCCTGAGCACCTCCCACTGTGACAAGGACAAGGTGGTTCAGCCACCTGCGCCACATACACCTAGGCTGATGCCAAAAAGCCACTCTGAAGCCAACTGTCTGTGCCATTGTAACCATTAAGTTTTTAGTATAACTGGTGATTCCTGCAAATTTTTACTTTAAATTCCCATCAACGAGCTTCACAATCTCCAACCTGTCTTACGTTTTCTTTTACAAATAACATTTGCAATATTCTCTTATTCTATATAGTTTAATCTCTTGGTTTTCTTGTTTTATTAAACACAATCAGAATGCTTATCCAGATGCACGCTCTGAGGTACACCATAGATGGACTCATTTTCCTTTCAGTTCAGTCAATTTTTAGTGTAAATAAATGCTATAATTCAGTTCACAGCAGAGCATCCACTCTGAACAGGTTGATAACAACTACTTCCTCAAATGAAGAATTTATGGTAGTCTGGGTCTTCATTCCAAATTTGTAATGGCAACATTGTATTCACCAAGCTAAATGTTAGACAATATAAATATAGACATTTTATCCATGATGTCTCGCACAGGTTTCTGAAGAAGTTTATTGGAAATTCAGATTATGGTGGCTCTAGACATCGGCATCCTGATGGTCCTGCCTCTGCCCCGTTAACAACAATCGGCAAAGATGTCGATTGTCGGTGGAGCTAAGTCGACTAAATGTTGTCTGGGATACAACAGTGGAAACAAGAGCAGAGAAGTTGCGGTGGAAGTGTTCTAGTTCTGATTATGCATGAACCAATAAATCCCCTGCATGTATTGTGCTGATGAGTGTGCACATCACTCAATTGAGAAAATGCCACAGAAATAAATAGATATCTGTGGATGCCTATTAAACATCTCAGAGAGAAAGACTTCATACAGCATGCTTACTTTTGTGGACAACAAATGTTACCTTTACATTTATTAAATGATTCATCTCAGTTTGGTGTATGCAGCTAAAACTCTGGTTAAAGAAAAACAGAGGTCATAATTAAGGTTAAAACAGCATCTTACTTGATTGACAGCAGCAATGACTCTTGGTAACAGACAGAATTCAAGAGTCCTTGACTAAGTGATAAATACACATACTGTTGAAATATAATCATTGCTGTGTGTGTGTGTGTGTGTGTGTGTGTGTGTGTGTGTGTGTGTGTGTGTGTGTG
Organism: Collichthys lucidus; assembly: GCA_004119915.2. Taxonomy (NCBI): domain Eukaryota; kingdom Metazoa; phylum Chordata; class Actinopteri; family Sciaenidae; genus Collichthys; species Collichthys lucidus. The sequence continues at coordinate 28,392,756 of CM014096.1, read as the reverse complement.
TGTGTGTGTGTGTGTGTTTGTGTTACTGAAAAGACTTCTGGATCTTTAGACATTGATGAAAGTGTTTGAATTCTGGTTGTTCTGGTTTTAAACTTGTTTCAACTGATAATGAATTTTTCATTGAAATCCATCTTGCCATCTCATCTCTGCTGACTGGTCATCAACTGCAAGCTCTCTGAACACAACTTGTATCCCCAGCACCCCCAGCAAACCAAAGAGGATCTGAGGCGCCCTGCCCTCTGAATGCTAAACTAAGCCAAGAGCGGTTGGCCGGTGTGCATTAATCAGATCCGACTTGCATATCTGAGCCGTTTAATTGCATGGAGGGAAATGTCAGAAAGCAAATGAGTCTAACATGTCAATGTGTTAATTCTGCTATCGATTTCATTGATGCGCCATTCGCTCTCTCAGCTCATTAAAGCCGACGTGTCAGACCACACACACACACACACACACACACACACACACACACACACACACACACACACACACACACACACACACACACACACACACACAGTTGCATAAGGAAAGGAGACAGCATTTATATTCCACATTTGACTGCCTTTATGTTGACCTTGTTCATACTTGTGAATACTTTCTGGAATTTACAGAGATAACTGCTTTTTAGGTCTTTCAAAGTTATGTTGATACCATAGTGTAGTTGGGATATAATAAGGCCAGTTTAACATTTGTGCTAATTTCCAGATACCAGATTTGCAACTAATCCTGTTTTTATTATTAGCATCAATCAGCAGCTCACATTTCAATTTTTGTGCATCATATTTTAAGTCATGTTTCCCTTCTCTATCGACCAATCGCTGTAGTCAAATGTATGAAGCAGAGTTATGAAATTTGACATCATTCAAAGTATCAGGGTCAACCTCACCCTAACACAGTATGTTAGGTCAGTTCGGTGTTCATGTCACGTCAGATGTAATAGTATGTTAATAGTGTGAGCATTAACCACAGGACACCAACAATTAGGAATAGAGCTAAATTTGGATTTAATTACACTAACGAGCCAGTTTGACCATGAAGAGTCCATGTTTCTCAGATCTATTAAAATTCCAATGGTCCTAACTCTATCTATGACTTGGATGTTGATGTGAATGCTGAAACTTGTATTTATAATAAATATGGCTTGGTCACGGCAGCATTTATATCAACAAACGTTCCAACTAAAATAGATTCATTTCAATAGAATCAATGGGAATAAATCTATAGTTGGTCGTTTACAAATTTTCATGTTGGTTTTAACCAAAATCAAAGAGAACAGTAACTAGTATAGAAGTACTTCTACATTTTTGCAGTCAAAAGTCATGCCAAGTTTGTTGTTAATAGTTTATTATATTTAATAAGGAACAAAAGGCTCTTTGGGTATATAACAGAAATTCCTCTTGTTTTTTACCTGGCTGAAGGGGTGTGTCCATGTCATTATCTGCCTTTGATTGACAGCAGCTGGCAGGCGTCCGGTAAACACACTTCCCTGTGGCCTACATGTCATGAGCAGACAGCATGTTAGTGTTGAAGAGTAAAAACAACACCATTATCTAACTGGACCTGTCGTATTAGCAGGTATATATGGTTTCATGTAAGGCTGCAGTCTTAGGCTGCAGGTTTAGTATGACTGCCTGCCCTTTCCTTCCATATGCAAGATTTGATTGGCAATATCAATATCAACATCAAGTTGTATTATTCTGTAAAAGTTATGCAAAACCAGGGTGTGCTATCATATATATATATATATATATATATATATATAAACTTTGCTGATCATTAAAGCTGCTGTGGTACCGATACACAATCAGCTATGTTCTGATACCAGAGATCTGAACCCTCAACCCTCTGATAAAGGCAGGTTCTGGTTTAGTCCATCCTTTTTCCTCACCACCATTGTGTTAGTGCAGCACTATATGCAAACTGACACTTAAAACCCTACCTGTATACCTGTGTGTGTGTGTGTGTGTGTGCCTGTGTAGCGCGTGTATGTGCGTGTTAGAGACAGAGGGAGAGAAGTGGGGGGGTTAGAGAGAAATGGAGAAAAGGGCTGGTTGTCATAGCAACTCTGTTTTTCAAGGAGAGTCAACCATTCATTTCCACACTGAAGACTGCTAGGGAACACTTAACTCTGTTCTTCGCCTAAGGATACTACTTTAAAAGTCTCTCTCTCTCTCCCCCCTCGTGCTGTCTCTCTACCTTGCTCGCCCTCACTGAAGTGTCAATCTGAAGTGAAACATTCCGGCTTCGGGTTCGGCTGCCACTCCAGTCCGCCAGCTCTTTTCTTCTGTCTCTCCTGCTTCTCCTTCAATTCAAATCTTTGACATAAGTATTAAAAAGGATCAGCTCAAGGTTTATTTCTACATATTAGATATTGATTGATCCATGGGGACAGGCAGATCAGTAGTGGAGATCAATACTTTAATAACTACAAAGGCTGCCATGCAAGGTGCCAACCTGCTTATTAGAAGCAACTGGTTCAGTATCTTGCTCAAGGACACCGTCTCTGGAGGAACTGTTGATCGAACCAGCAAGACAACCAGTGTACCTCCTGATCCATGCCCACAAAATAGCTCTGACATATTTAGCTGCACAATACAAACAGAAAGAATCTCTAGCCTTGAGAAAAAACACTTCTATGAATTAATATGGACTCATACCTCAGATATTCCTTCAGAAGACACTGGTTATCCGTAGAAACGTTTTGTCTTGATTTGATAACAGAGTCTGAGTTTCTTGATAAGTTCTTCAAAATCAGACCAGTGTTGGATACACTTAATCTTCTATTCAGAATTCATTCCTGAAGAATTTCAGTCAATTGATGAGTAGATCGACCTGTGTCAAAGGGAGTAGATGTTACAGACCTTAAGGGCTCGCAAGGCCCGAAACATATCGAAAGAAAACATAAAGACAAAAGTTGCCACTAAAACAGTAATCATTTTTATTAATTCAACAATAATTCCCAAGAAAACAACAAAACAAAAGAAAGAGGGAACACTGAGCCAGCCAGCGGCCGTCGCACCCAATATCCGCCCTCAATCTAAACCTGCCTAAAACCCACTAAACTAAACTGAAAACAGTACATCCCACAACAACCCAATCCCTGGGGTGTGAAAGTATGAGCGTGAGCAGATACTAAGGGTTTAGCTGGGCGTGGTCACATCAGTCAAAGAAAAAAGTGGTCTCTCTTTTTTCATGTCTAATGAGGAATAAAAATATTCTGATGTTATAATAATTCATGCATGATTTACTGTTTTGTAAATGAAAGTGAAACCAATGGGGATCCTTTTTCAGGTAATTTCCAAAGATCACAAGGAGCCTAGTGAACATGATTGTTACTGATTTGCAACCTGTTTCCACGGGGATGTAGGTTTCCATCATTATATATATAAATGCTTTTTGATGTCTATTGAAATTCCAAAGCTTGATGAACAAGTCAAAACAGCACTAAAAGACTATAGAATATACAAACAGTGCGGTTTTAACAAGTGATATGAGGACAGCAAAAACAACTGAAGCTTTTTTAATGTGTCAGGACATTTTATTGGCCACAATAGGCAGGATGTTGGCTTGTGCCCTTGAGACTGTAGCTGTACTGTACAGCATGCAGCAGACAATATCCCTCTGAATAACTCTGAACAAAATCATTTAGCACAAATATATCCTCAGCCAGCAACTTTTTCAAAATTAGGTTAAAAAATATATCTTTTCTGACACTGGAAACGTGGAGGCTCATCAGTGAGATGCAAGCCCTGGTTGTCACAATTGTGATGTACAGGAAACAACCAGTGAACCTTCAGTTACTGCATCAGCTGCCTCTCTGGGAACAGCCTTGTCAGTGCCTCAAGGGACACCCGCTGGAAACACTGAAAGGAATGGTGCAGACCATTCAACATCCAAAGAAGGATTATGGCAGGAGTTTGACACATGTGTAATGACTTTTCAGAGGAATCGCACAGCAAACACAGAAAAAGTGATCCAAAGGAGTAAGGACCCTTTGCTTTGGTGGAAAAAAAAATGAGAGCACATTTCCAGAGCTCAGCAAGAAAAAAGAAAAAAAACCTTGGAACTGTTGCAATCTCTTTTTTTTTTGTTTGCCATATCAATCAGCCAACCTACTTTATCTGTATCAATTTGGACCCCACAACGAGCACAAAATTGAACATGCAAGTGCAGAGTGATATTTAATAGTAATGTAAGCCATAGGTCCAGATACATAAAAGAATACTGTGTAGATTCATAATGACCAAAATGCCTGATTCCCACTCCATAATCTCTAATCACCTGTTTGCAATACTTCTGTATGCTCCATGCAATTTCACCAACAATCTGTGTTGTACTGGTTGAAAACCTCCAACATATCTGCAGTCATTATACATGGTTGTGGTTATCTATAGTGTGTATCAGTTTATCACATGTACTCGAAATCATCACTCACAGTGAGACCTTATTCGTGAACACAGATTGTCTGAAAGTACTCGCTCATATTATGCTAAAAGAAGCATGCAGCTGTCTATTCATGTAAGCATGAATTTCACACATTTTAGTTGCCAGATAGCCATGCCATTCAGTCCTGCTATGCATGACCTCCAGAGGATGATTCCTACTGCCTTAGTGACACATGGATAGATAGCCATGACATTTGGTACACACATTCATATTCTGCTCAGGATGAATTTTAATTACGTTGGTGATCACCTGATTTTTCATCTTGTGCCATCATGACGTCAAAATGTTTATTTGTACTCTTCGGGTTATGCCTGAATACCCGCAAAACTAATGAGCCTACCATCACCCTCAGCTGTACTTTGAGGTTTAGTGCTAATGTGCCAAACTAAGGTGATGTGCATCAACCTGCTAAACATCAGCATGTTAGCATGTCATTATTAGTATATTAGCAAGCTGTCATTAACATTTAGGTCAAAAAAGTGATTCACCCAAGTACTGCCTCACAGAGTCTCTACCATGGCTCACAGTATTATTATGGGGCAGCTCTCCGGTCTGCATGTCAAAGTGTCCTTGGGCAAGACACTGAACCTCAAACTGCTCCTGAAGGCTGTGCCATCAGTGTGTGAATGGTTAGCTCCTCAAACTTATGAGCAGTTGGCACCTTGCATGGCAGCCAATGCAATCAGTGTGTGAATGCGTGTGAATGGGTGAATGAGATATGTAGTGTAAAAGCTCGGAAAAGGTTGGAAGACTAGAAAGGAGCCAGATGTATAGAGCTCTGTGTAGAATCATGACTAAAAAGTTGTATGCTTGTTTTTGTTTTTTAAATCCTTTACCAAGCCTCATTTCCACAGTTAGGCATAAACGGATATATACGTAAGCACACTTGTGCTTCTCATTTACACCTGTGTGTAAATGGATTGATTGATTCCTCCATTTGTGTTTCAGATATTTATGTCTGATCATGTACTAAGGGGTTCCCTCTCAAGGCATTTCACCTCTGCCATAGTTCACCCAAACCATGTTTGTTATATATAATAAACAAGGTATATTTAAGGTCCGTGGTCCACAAAAAAAAGAAAAGAATCCATACTGACACACATACAGAGAGCTGAGTAGCCGTGGAAATGCGAGCTGTCAGAGATGAAAGCAGCCACACACCCCCATAATTGGATTTCATTGTACTTTCTGGCAGATCTTTAGTATATTTCTGTCATATTGTCCCTATTGTTACCTTCTGACAAAAGATCAGCTGCTCAAAGTTCTGTTTGTCTCCATGTCATTGTTGCACCAAGGTACACACAGAAAATCAAATCCTCTCCACCTGTCCTCAACCCCATGTAAATGTGATTTTTCTTTCTTTCAAAGCCATGGTGATTTTTATTTTATTTTTAGGTTTCATCATCGTTACATCACCATAAATACTCACATGATTATACTTACTGTATTGATGGGCAAATATAAATTAAAATAGGAGAGGTGAGTTAACTTGCTGTTAAACGTCCATAAATTCATACATGCACACACAAAACCAGGATGATTAACAGTCAAACACGGGTCAACGACCACTACTCTGTAAGTTTGTTCTTTGCTTAACTTTCAAGCCTTTCCACATCTTAATATGTTTGAATTGCTGTTGTTTGGAGCCCGACTAAATCCATGGCTGCACAGATCCTGGTCTGTTCAGCCCCCATTTGTTCTGCCTTTGTTTATAAGCCTTACGCTCTTGTTACAGTAGCTTCCCTAGGGCTTCAAGCAGCCGTATGCTAGATTGATAGTGCAAAATGTCTTGATGGAAAAGAAAACTTTCCTCAGTTAAGTTCCTTGATCAACTTAGCATTGCACTGCAGTGAGCCCTAGGGTTGTATCCATGAAAAATCTTAAGGCAAAGACTATCTCCTAACTGGCCAATTCAGACGAAACTCTTAAGGGAATGAGAGTGTACTCTTTGAGACCAACATGCTCTTAGTCTCAGAACACAAAACAGCATATTATTACCAGTATACATCAGATATACATATATACATCTAATGTATTTAGAATAGAAAATAGTCCAATTCCAACGAAAATTGTCCGTCGCAATCATCCACCAGAGCTTAGAGATTCCCGCTATCTGCTTCAACTGTGACCTAGAATACTTACCATATTGTGCATGCACTAGGGATCATCAAAAGAGATGTAACTAGTTCTATTAATTAGAATGCAGGATGGCATGATGTGTCCACACCACCCTGGCAATGTCCATCTGTTGGAGGTCAGCAGTGTTTTAGCCTTCATTACAGTCTATATATTTTCCTGTCTGCTGATATATGTGTCTTGAGATTGTAAGTGTCCATATCATGGCTGCAGCTCTGTCATTATCCTGAAAACACACCATGCATAGAAATCCATTTTTATAAGCTTCTGGTGAGCGTGAGAATGTGCAAGGTGAATAGTAGGCAGTCAGATGAAGTTGTACAGATGGCATTTGTTCACTTGTTTCCAGTGTCTGAACAAAAGTGGCAAGCAGGCAGGTGAGTCCTCAGATTTGATGTTATTGTAGAGGGAGGCAGCAGCTCACAGTTGGGAAACATCCTCATCAACATCTTTACTACGATGAAAAACAGAATACTTTCACACACTACTTCTCAAATGCTTCGGCATGTGATCTTCTTTCTCTTGCTATAGTTCTCCATTTTATAATTATTGGCTTAGTGTACTGACAACAACAGGGTCAACAGGGCATGTAATAGGTCAAGTTACATAGTGAAAGTGCTATCTGCTGGACCACAATGACAAACTACTTCAAACAGCATGTTGCATGTATAGACTGTTCAAACAGTTTCATCACAGTTAGAATATTTAAATGTTTCCAATGTTCAAATATCCAATAAAAAATGATAGCCCTAGCATATTCCTGTGCAATTATTAGCAGCATTGTACACTCAATTTTGGTTTTAGGTCTAAATGAAGAGGTACCTCATATCATTAAACTGTTAGCTTGCAACCTTTCTGATTGTAATTTGCTTCCTTTGGAACTTTTATTTACGGAAGTCACCACATTCAGAGATCACAGCACTTGATTTGGTAAGTGACTGCCATGTTACCATTACCAAAAGAACCCATGGTGGCTGATGGTTTGATTGATTGTTAAGAGCGTCAGTTATATAAATGTAAAGCAAAGCAAATCCAAAGCATTTACAGAATGAGTCAAATTTAGGCAAAAAAGGAATTAAATGGAATATGAGATACATGGCTTGATGGAAGTTACACCTCTGCTCACTCCATGTGATCGTAAAATGTAAGTGTAAGTGCCCTCTTAAATTTCAATCCTTTGTCACAGAAGAAGTCTCACTCTTCATGAACACACAGGCTTTGTACCAGCTGACAGAAACAAGCCTTTGTCTGTTCGCTCACGATTGAACAGCTCATTAGAAAAAGAAAAGGGTATGTTGGTGAGTTGTTTTTTTTTTTTTTTTTTTTTTTTTTTTACACTGGCCAGCTACAGTAACTTTCCTCTGGGCAGCAGTATACAGTATGGCTGTAGGGGAGCCATACATTCTAGATGAAGTGTAATGAATGATACATGTTTTTCTCTTAATTAGTTCATGGCAATGAATCAAAAAATAATCTGAACTTTAAAAAGAACTAAAACTGAACATTTCCTTTAATCAGTAGCTAAAAGTTGACCATTCATCACCATGAGGAGAGCAAATACCCCAATTTTCATTTATATAAGCAGTCAACTGGTCTCCTATTTTTTCCAGTACCTTAAACAGCAAAGTTCCATAGCCGTTCAATGAGTTATGGTCTAATGAAGGTCTCTCAAAATGTGGTTGAATGATTGCATTCTTAAAGTATTAATTTAAGTTGTTAATGCACTGCCGGTGATTAATAGAATATGAGGACGGAGTGAATCAAAGTCTTCCTGGAGAAATGTTGCAGAAGAATGTGCTGTGAATACGAGATGGCTGTATATTGACAATAAGCAGTGTGTTCATCAGGACATGTCATATATATATATATATCTCATCTGATATTGAAAAGTACTGTCAAAGTCTGTTTGTGCTTTAGTGCCTAAAGGTGAGCTTATGCCGATTGTTCACAAAAGAATGTAAGAGTCAGCAGGGTCAATTTTATCACAGAGAGGTGTGACTCCCCGCTGTGTAAAAGGTTCTATCAACATCAATAACGCATATAAAGTAAAGACAAATCTCAGCCAGGGTCAGCTGGTCATCTCACATATTGTGGCACTTGATTGAGCAGACTTCTGTCATGGTTGCACAGGTTGACCCAGAATGCAGGCTCGGACAATGGTTAGTGAGAGATGTGGGAGAAGAGGGGAAGGAGAGGGTCCGATACGAGGTGGAGGAAATGGCTGAGGTGATGCAGTGGCGGGAACGGAGGTGGCACGGAGTCTGGACTGTCGGAAGATGGTGGAGGAGAGCAGGCAAGCAGGAGGTGAAGATGGTGGTGGACCTAAGCACAAGAGATTGGTGGTTAGAGTTTAGGAAATCAACAAGTAGTTAAAGACGGTCTGAACGTGATCTACCACGGAGGCTGAACAAACGATCTGACAAGGAGTGGGAGGAAGGCCAGGGTTTATATGCAGGTGGAGTGATGAGTTGATGGAAGGCAGGTGAGGCGAGGAACGGCAGGTGTGCTTCATTTGATAATCATCCAGGAGGCCCAGGGAAAAGTGCCACGCCCACAACACAGACAGACAAGTAAACACAACACAAGGGGAAACACAGAAACAACCACAGTCATGACTGCCATCGTGACAACTTCTGAAAAAAATCAAAATTATTTTATAAAAAATTAAATCTGAAATTAAGTCATAAACAGCTGAGTTGATGTTAGTTCACACAGACACAGGGTCTTTGCATACAAACTAAACTAATTCTTCTAACTTTTCACAGTTGTCCTACAGCAGCGGTCATCAATTACATTTACATATTACATACAAGGGCCAGAATTTTTCTCAGCAGACACTATCGGGGCCAGACACTCCGACAAAAAATTTAATGACTATTGTATCCTAAGTAATATATTATTATTTCATATATCAATTTGCCTTTGAAATGTATGTTATTTTTTAGCCTTTGTCAGTGTTAACAGACTCATAAAACAATATTTTAGGAATCATATTCATGAGGCTGTCAACTGCTAATGTGGGGAAAGTGATGCTGCTGGATGAGGCGGCTAATCACAGTGAACTGATTTGCCGCTGGTGACATGAAGGCTTTTGGGAGACTTGTCTAAAAGTATAACACACTGAAGACATTGGCCATGTATGTACTCGTCACGTTCAGATCAACAGACACCTGTGAAGTTGTGAAAAATTAACTCATAAATTAAAAAAGCATGAGAGGGAACCGACTGTGAAACAAGCTCTGGAAGACTGTAGGCGCATAAGGCTAACAACTGTCAAGCCTGATGTTAAAAAAGATAGTGTCAGAGGGGAAATGTCACTTCTCCCAGTAACCAAACGTGAGTATTTCAGTCTTGTGATTTTCTTGGTTTTACTTAATACGTATTTATTTGTTGGATCACAGGCTACTTTAATCAATTAGAAACGTACTTTTTCCTCTTCACTAGGCTATTCCTAATTCCAGTAATATTCTATGGGCCAGATGGAAAGCTCTGGGGGGCCGGATGTGGCCCACTGCCCACCAGTTGAGGCCCACTGTCCTACAGATAACATGCAAAATAATTTTAGTTACTGCTGCTAAACTGCTGTTAATGAAGTAGCAAGTAGTACATATATTCAAGAGAAATACTTCAAGTTGGGTACTTTGGGAAGTGTATTTACATTTCACTTCCTTCCATAGTAAATCTAAAGCAGCAGACGGCCTGTTGACAGTGATCTTTAGGTAATTGCTCATGCACTTTAGTTTCCAAATGATTAACAGAATTACAATAACCTCAGTCCACACTGTCGACAATTTGAACGTAGTTGAGGGTGGCTGATTTGATTGAACTTGGTTGGCTGGCCTGTGTGTGTGTGTGTGTGCGTGCGTGCTAATGCATTATAACTACAATGATAGAAAGTGTGTATTTCTGCAAATAGCAGCATTACTGTGCCTGTGTGAATGAATATGCACATGTTTACATTTGTGTGATTGAACACGTCTCGCTCTGATTCGATTTTCTCTTTCTGACTGAGAGACTCTCCAGCGTGTGCGCCCGCTAATTCTGCGCACGGTTGCAGGCTGCCTTGCCGGCTGGAGTGCAGTCACTCGTACGCCACGCACTCTTCCTCTGTGCACTCTGCAGGTAAATCAGCCGTGAGTGCCACAGTACAAGAGTACAGTGAAACTATCAGCCAAGTGAGGTTCAACATTTTATAGCTAACACTCCACTCCAGAGGAGGGCCCGCTCATGCCTGCGAGTGTACTGACACCACCCCTCATTCTACCATAAAAAACCCATTTAATGGAATCATCCAGCAAATTTAGTAATCTTCAGGAGATAATCTGCCATCTCACTGTTCAGCCGGCGATTTCTCTTTGCAACATTAGCTTTGAATCTGGATTAAATGTAATGTTTGTCGAGATAGTCTGAGTTTCTTATTGTCATACAAGTTGTAGTCAGTGAGAAACTGCTTCACTGAGATGATTGTCAGTTAGCTGTGGGCAAGTCAATGAAATTTGTCCATACTCAAACAAACAACTCCTCTTGCGTCTTCTCTTACAGAAAAGTAACATATATCACCGATAATACCATATATGTTACAATAACACACTAAACAATACATCTGTAATATTCATATTACATTATTATTCATTAAGATTGGCATATTTCAGCAAATCTTGCACAGTGCAAGTGAAAAAAAAACCAGGAATAGAGTCTTTTTTGTAAAAGTGATATTTAGTACCAGTAATTGACGCTGAGTGCTTAGTAGATTCCTCAAGTGTGTCATCAGTCCAGTGTTCCAATTCTAGAGCTAGACGGAGCAACTTGTGTTCATTTCAACCTGGTCATGTATTATTGTGATGCTGTATTAAAAATTTTTTATGTTGTTTATTGCTGAGCGTATTCTCCATCTTTTTATTGTCTGTTATGTCAAGTTGAATGTCCTCACCATCATGTCGCTTGAGTCGTCTTGGTAGTCAGGCAGAGCTTGTTCATACAGGTTACATTTATTTAAGCAAATGACACAAAATCCTGAATCTGTGTAAAAAGCAAAAATCACACTTCATGAGTCATGGAACACCAGGAACAATAGAAACTTCACTGACAAGATGAAAGAATATTTGCAGTGGCATTTCATCCTGACCTGGATATCTGTCTCCACAATTTTGTGTTGGATGCTTACTACATGAAGTACATTTAGTAGTTTCTAGCTTGTTGCTGAAAGACAAGAACTTGGCAGATGCTATGATTACTTACACCTAGATACATAACATAATCCCATAGCTGTGGTCCTAACTTGTGTGCATGCATCAAGTTTTAGTTTCCAAATGAAAAATTTTCAAATCGCAAATCAGGTTCTACTTACTTTCTCTTATCTAGTCCGTCTAAAAGGGTCAAAAGCTCCAGAACAGATGAGCTTTGTCAACATGTCATTACTGTTTTGGGCTTGAAGTCTCATTAGGACCTGCATTAAATATAACATACAAGTCTTCTTGTAAGTATGTCAACAATTCAAACAAAAGTCAAAATTTGTTTGTAGATTTCAACATACCGCAAGTAGCCGTTTTAATTTCAGGAACAAAAAGAAGTTAGACTGTTCAATGTACAAACACATACACAGAGACATCACCAAAAATGAACTGCCCTCAGTATCCAGCAACGGAGCAAACAGAGAAATCCACAAAATTCATCTTGCCATCTTGACTGTCATTTCCGGGAATGAAGTGTTGGGTTTTTCCTTTTTCGAGGAGAGAGGAGGCACAGAGACACAGCTATTTTCTCTCACTGGGTGCCTGTAAATTTCCTGAGTTATGTTCCTCTCTTTGCTGGAGCTTTCTCAGCTGTAAGACAAAAAGCTAATCAAAGGCTGCTGCCTTCGGGGCAGGTAACCCCGGCATGAACTAAAAGGGAGAGCAATATCATTCCATCACTCAGTGTGCCACATGCTCACTCGCCCTCCCTTTCTCTGTCTTGCTCTGAGAAAACATTAGTTCTTGTTATATGGAAATTGGAGGGATTTTTCCTTTTAATGGCCTATTAACACACAGTTTTGCTCTTTTTTTCCCCAGCTTGTTCACTCATACCATCCATCAGGTTTTAGGTTGATGATCGTGCCTTCTTCAGGAGCTCTGCTGTTAGATTTAGTCTTTGTGTTAAAGTCAGGGGTGATTTATTCTGAGAATTTGGAAAATGTAAATATTTATAATTTATAAATATTAGAGGATTTTTTAATATATATTATAATATTTATGGTTTCAAAAGCAACCATAACAAAAAATGTCCTAAAACCACCATTGAAGTAGTGAAGATTAGAATGTAAAGATTGTTTTAAGGGTGGTGAGCTGAAACGCACACACTTTCCATACAGAGCAGGTCTAGACCGTACACCTTATACTATTAAATATGTCCATTAAAATAATCACCAACTATTTAAGAACTGATTGAATGTTTTGAGTAATTTTTAAGAAGAAATGTCCAGATTCTCTGATGCCTGATTGTCAATGTCAGTGTACTCTGTGGTTTCCTTTATCCTCTATGACGGTAAACTCAAACTCTTTTTGTTTTTTGACAAAACAAGACATTTGAGTACATCACCTTGGAAACAGTCAATATTTTTAACCATTTTCTAAATTTTCGAGTCGATATTTGAGAAAATGATCAGCAGTAGGGACGTCATGCAAATTCCTAAAGACCCCTCAGACAGCACTGTAAGTAAACACAGTTCATCTCTGCATCTACACATGAAGCTCACACTCTGCCATGCAAAGAGAAAAACAGATATCAACAAAATCCAGAACTGCAGACTTCTAGGACCGAGCTCATCTGGGATGACTCAAAGTGAATGGAAACTTGTTTTTTGGAAATCATGGTGTCCTACCTTGGAATCACAGTTGTAATAATCAAATCAAATCCACAAAGGGTTACAGCCTAATTACACTGCAGTGTAATTTAAGTGAACAGTAATTAAGACGATTATATTACTACTTTACCTAGACAAGTAAAAGAGTTGAAAGCTTTAAGCACAATTTAATCAATCACTGTCCTTTTAGTGAATCAGATAATAGACTGATATTTAATATTTCCTCTCTTATCGACTTATTAAAGGATGACTCCCGCAAAATGTGTCCTCTCCAGTTCAACATAAGAAAACTTCTTGTTTCGCCCTCCATTGCTCTCCAGACTTGTTCATCATGCATCAAAACAACAGGCATCAAATCTTACTTAGCTGCATTTTATGGAAATCAGATGAACGGTGGCATGACTCATTTACATCAGCAGTTTTAGAAAATTCCCCACCAAATGGGTAAGCATACTAATGTAATGTTTGTTTTCAGTAGTAAGTATTGGAATCCGTTGGAAATGACATGACTAGTGGTTATCTATTTCCACCTTTCAGTGAGAATGAAGAAACTTCTTACACACACATTTTAATTCTCCAAAGAAACTGGAAATTCCTGAAAATCTGCACATACCCTATTCTGCTCCCATCAATCCCACTGTTCCCTCTGTCCATCACTCCATCCCTTCCTTTCCTCTACACCCCCTCTGCTCCCCCTCCTTTCCCCCAGTTCACGTATTAAAAGCCCCTCTGGCTGTTCTCCAGCCTTCCCAAATGGGTTGGAGGTGACAAGTAGCCTCCATCAACCCACATTTACACACATGTACACACTGCGGCAGTCCTTAGCTAAGTGTGTGACCTAGCTATTGTGCGTGCATGTGTGTGTGTGTGCACGTATGTGTGTGTGGATGTAATACCTGATGTTAAACTGACAGTAAGCCCTTCTTCCTGGTATACCTCCGTCGGCAGCTTGGCCACAGTGGACCTCACCCCGCCACAACCCTGCCTGGAGCTAATCCCGGGACAATCGCACACACACACACACACACACACACACACACACACACACACACACACACACACACACACACACACACACACACACACACACACACACACACACACACACAGACTTGCAGTCACACTCTATCTGTCAACTCACTTGACATGTCCATTCATTTTTACCTCTGCCTCCCTCCCTACAGACACACTCTCACATACTCATTCAATACACACACATACGCACACATACACACTTAAACACACACGCACAGCCTCATTTCCACCATCTCTGCTGACACACAAATACTGACATGCAGAAACAAACACACATGTACACATGTACTGAGGATCCTCAGGGAAGGTGTATGGCATTGATGGCAGTGTTAATGCTCTGTGTGTGACACCAGCTCAGGCCGGTTTTCAACACCCTTGTGGTATGGTGGGTTAATACATTAATGTTTGTGTGTAAAATTGTGTGACCTATAATAAAGCCTATAGGCTCTCAGTTCTGCCTTGTATTCTGCCTTGTATTCTTACAAACCAGAATGGCAACACCACACATACCACCAGGACCTCCTGTGCTTTCTATCACTCACCAACAATGAGTTTATACATTATCTGAATTTAATAATGCTCTGTATTGATACTGAAATGATATATCAGTGCTCGTAATGTCATCAGATCACAAGATAATCATTTGATGTTCAAATATTACCAGAAATTCAATTGACTTGGTCAGGATCAAAGGTTTCTGTTTGAGGGGGTGATTTTTGTGATACTTTGCCCTGAATAGTCAGTACCAAGTAACCAACATCACCACCAACATCATTTGCAGCTGACCTGAAGGCAGCATATGTGGTTGTTTTGAACTATTAACATTTTCCACACTGATCAAAGAAATATGCAGAAATCCACAGGTAACCCACACAAACAAACACACACACACACACGAACACACACACACACAAACACACACACACACACACACACCATTTCTGTTTAGACAGCTTAATCCCACATGCAAAGATCTGATTGGTCAGTGTCTACAACCAAGCTCTGTGATTCCTGAGTCCTGACACAAGAACAAATTAGACTGGGATGAACAGTGTCACAAAATAAAGCTGAGGACAGTAAATTGATGCTGTATGTTGAAATCAGACTAAACACGTAACAAATCTATTCATATGGGGTTGATGCCTCAAAAGCAAAAAATAATTAAGGAGAATGGAACTAGTTTGCTGTGCTCTCAGCTTTTAAAATATCAGCTATCGGCATATCTCTCGACACCCTGATACTCCAGGGGTTGAGAGACCGACTATGAACCATGTCATTCCCCATGTCTGTAAGCATCGAAAAAAAGAATTCAACAGCAGAATCTCTTTCAGACGTCTGCTGAGTCTGGGAGACTCTAGTGAGATTGGTACCATCAGTTCATTTATTCTAAACTTTAGATTCTTTCACAGAGAAACAACAAATACAAATGTTTTATGAGGTCTGTCCAATGAAAAGGCGTTCACTGTGGTGTCACTATTTTTTTTAGAAAGATTATTATTTAAAACATATCATCATTAATTTATCAAAGACAGGCTGGAAGGCGTTCCTCTGTTTAAAATTCAGCTGAACTCTCACACAGAAGATGTTCTAAAGATCATTTAAAAACAGGTTCTCTGTTCTTAAAAACATCATGACATTTCCAGAGTGATGATTAACTTCACTGTTTGTATCATAAACCACATGCAAGTACAAATATACAGATTTTTCTTTTTTTTTTATCACTGTATGAATGCCTCTAAAGCAGGATGTAGATGGAGACTAATGGCCTCTATTGTAAACCACATGCTCACTTACAGCATAATGCACACACAGTGTATCCCTCCCACGCTAACATCAGCATTTTCCAAAGCCCAACAGGCATTCCTCTTCCAATCTCCAAATATCACTCAATGCACCGCTGCAATTTTTTCCTTGGTGTTTGACCTGGAGAGAGCCGAGGAAATGTATTCCTCTTAGGGCCCCTCGCTCATTCTTTTTTATTTCCTTCTTCCTTTTACAAATCAATATGTCACTAATGGTTTTCAAAATCAAATGCTAACCTTAAGCCATGAAAAGGGGCTATTTCTTTTTAGAAAAGCACAGAGAAACAGACATACGGAAGCACACATGCACACTCTCATTGATCACTGGAGTTACACTGATAAAAGGACAGTGTTTGGCTTTTATTAAGAATCAGCCAGTCAGTGTTGTCCATCTCTGAAATAATGGACACCATGCTTTTGTAGCTTTTGTATCCATGTACCCTTTCATATTTATGTTCTGCAGCGGCACTCAATCATGCATTTCTATGACCAACATACATGTATTATTGCTCAGAAACACACAACAAACACTAAGATAGGAGGTAACAGTGAAGAAGTAAAACATAATTAAAATCATGAATATAAAATATTTGTTTTTGTAGCCATGCTTGATGAATTTCAAGTTTAACTGCTTGATTTTTTTTTTCAGTACCCGCAAATCATTGAACATAATGTAACATCTACAAAGAACCTTCTATTATATGAGTTATTTTTTAAATTGTTTTTTATTTGTATTTTTTGGTGCCTTTTTATTGATAGGACAGCCAAAGATAGAAAGGAAAGGGGAGTGACACGCAGCAAAGGCCGTCCAATGCGGGACTCGAACCAGGGCCGGCTGCAGCGAGGACTACGCTACCGACCGCCCCTATTGTATGAATCATTTTGAAGAAAACACAGCTGGCATCACCAGCATCAGATCTTCACTTTCTTTAGAAGAAGAAGCTACACCAGGAGGTGAACTGACACCACTCCAGTTAGCTTCTACCAGCTTGATGGTCCACACTGTGGTCCATGCTGGACTTGGACCAGCCTCCTATTCCTAAGTCAAGGACCCCCCCCCCCCCAAAAAAAAAAAAAAAAAAAAAAAAGCATGCACTGCCTGGGAATCAAACCCACAAGAATGGAAAGCCTACATGATACCACTATACCTATACCAGTGGTGTAACTTTATTGTTGTGGCCAATAAGTCTGCTCCAACCACAAAGGTACACATGTTCATGTGGGATTTTGGACACTGAGCTCATATCGTTGTTCAAAAGTACAACTTTACAACCCTCAGGCCAACATGGCCAAGAGGTCCATAAAAGGCAATTTTGTACATAAACACACATTCCATTACAAGTTAACTCAATGTCTTTTATATTGAACAAAAAACAGCCCCTGACCCATCACACAGGCTGGAGTGAACAACTGTACAACAAGCAATCTCTGAACCCATATCATCTCATGATTTAGCCTCTGGGGGCAGCGACCAATGTTTCCGAGGTTTCTTACTTAATCTCTATCAACAGATATATGAATGCAGATAACTTTAAATCCTAATCTAAAGCTATCAGACGATAGCCTGTGGAGACAGAGAGAGATGGTGTGTGTGTGTGTGTGTGTGTGCAATTTTAACAAGCTGTTTAATATTTCATGTGTCCTCCAACAACTGTAACAATAAAACCTGTGTATATAACATATTGCTGCCATGTCCCTTTTTGTCATTTGTCAGAAAGCTCTGAAGTATTATGTTGAAAAATCTTCTTAATGTAAATGTTTGCCCTCTTAAAGTGTGGCACTGTCCACATGGAGAAAACACCTCCCGTCAACACGAATGAGACTGTCAGACACACATCAAAGAAGATGGACAGGTGGGACAGTGTTTCCTGTTTGGACATCTTTGGTCAACCAACATGACCTTAAAAACAATGCGTGAGGACGTTTCTAAGAATTGATGACAAGTCATCACACATAAGCAATACATATTATACTGCAAAATTTGTTGTGTGGCTGCGCCTGTGCACTCTACTCATCTATAGTTGCACTCATATCATATTCCTTAACACACATTATGTCCTCCATAGTAAATACATGGGGAAATTTAACCTAAGAGTTCAGCGTTGGCTGAACTTTAAGATGCATGGAATATGTATTTTTTCCCTCATTCTTTTACTGTGGCCTTCAATGCTGCAGGGCCTGTTTGAACAGGATGAAGTCTTAATATGACAAAGAACCCTCCAACTGTCTCTGGAGCGACTCCACAACTGAGTTCAAGTATGGAAAAAGCTGGAGTCAAACAGGACGTAACAGACTCTGTGGACTATGACGAGAGCAGGTAACCTTCAAGAATAATTATATAAATAAGCCCACTCATGACATTTCTCGGCACAGGTATCCACTCACTAGTAGTGAATAGAGCTAACACACAGGCTCATAAAGTCCAATAATATAAAAGATAAGAAGCCACTTTATGAAACATTGGCACTTTCATTTGCTAAAAGGAGCCATAAATCAAAGCGCATCAGGAGAAGAAAGGAACATAAAAGGAAAGAAGTGTTATCACTCACAGCACACACAGCATGTTTCAAGCTTAGAGAGTTTGTCACTAAAGTGGTTTTTAACAATGCAAGTTTCATTAATGACAGTTTTGAAATACCAGTCTGGGACAGTTTGACCTTAACCACAAACTTTATTCCATTGACCTCCACTGGGGTGGATGCAAAACTCTCAGAGGCAGATTAATGAAAACTTATAGAAACAACTCCTAAATTATCTTCTTTAATAGATACCAGTAGAGGTAAGTGGCAAAATGTTTTGAGGAGATCCCCTTTAAAGCCTTTCCAGCATCAAAGGTTATTGAACGAAGTCTGAATATACTCTACTTCAAATGTCAAGTATATAATAGTTACAATTGACCATCAAAAGACTATCAATAAGACAAAAGTCCAGATAAAGTTTCAGAGGTTAAATACATACTATACCCAAAATCCTAAGTGATTCTCTGATTTTTTGTTCTGAAGAGCAGAAACCTTTTTTTAAATCTGAAGTGTCTCTGACTGTGTTTTTCTAATCCGGCTTCCATAACGGCAGGAGGACATCATTTGTCAGTGCCTTCCAAAGCTGCTGAAAAGCTCAGTTCAAAAAAATATTTGTAAGACTCCATCCTGATCTGCCACCATGATGGTAAACGTTTGGTTTTGTTAAGGATGTTGGTCATGATACATTATTGCACTACTTTCACCTTTGCCCCTGAGAAAGACAGGTCATAATTCACACACTTCTGGAGGTGCATGACTGGAGGAATTTAAAACACAACTCATATTAAACATTAGAGCAGATGCTCTCATTTCCCCTGGGAGCACAGGCTTGTCCTTTCAGTTGGGATTGTTTTTTGTGTGCTGTCGTCCATATGAGATGCAAATTTTTGTTCATCCTGCCAATTGGTAGGTCTGGATCTTAGGCTTGAGTGTGCATCAGTTATTTTGTATGTGAGGTTAGATTTCCAAACAGTATTACCAATTAATTTGGTCAAACATGATGAATCTGTGCTGTTTCTGTTAGTGGTGTTGATGCTGATACTACACTTTGTGATTTAGTATAATGAGTCTGGATAATGGCCCAATTTTACATACTAATCTGCAGCACGCTGCAGTTAGCATGAGTCACTTTAGATAAAAGTTTATTATGAATGTGTAAAAAAATGCAAAATTAAAAAGGGGTCAGCATTTCTGTGTAATTATTGTGCTGGCCCAATTCTTGCTGTTTAAAGACATGATGCTGAAAGTGAGGGGCATGACACAACCATTATGCCTCCCTAATGTGACCCTATCGTAGCTGATAAAGATAGGATTCAGCAAAGAAGTGTCAATTATGCTAATTATTTATCACTGGCTTGCAAATGAGCAGCGAGTCGAATATAATGTAATAAATTCACAGGGGAGGGGCTACCTTTATTGTACACAGGCTTAGAATAGGTACCTGGTGTATTATATATACATATATCTTCAGTGTATTAGGAGTAAAATAGAAGGGGCAGAGGAAGCAGAGGGAAAATAGATGCTTGACAAGATGAAGCACAAATTCCCAAAGGAAAAAAAAAAGTTGATATGTTGAGTCTCCACCTTCAGAATGATAATGCACTGCAAATTTGCCTTGCACAGTGATGGTTACATTAGCCATCACTTTGATCGGGAGAAACTTTTAATGAGTGTAACAAAATCATTTTCACTTTCTAGATTACACGCAATCAGTGGGAAGGAGGTCAAAGCTATTAGAGCCATTGTCTCCTGGCAGTAACAAATATCCATTTATACCTGGAATGATCAGGGAGAGAGGTAAGGTAACAAGAGCTGGAAAAGTCTTTCTTACTGAGACAACATCAGGGGGGAAATATGGGACACAAACAGGATATAAACAATTACATGATTAAAGTACTTAAGTACGTTTTGAAAAGTAGATCTACTAGGAGAGAACGTTGCACTGAAAGTCTTATGTTGCGATTTAGCCACTTTCAGAGTGTAATCCCACTGTGGTAAATATGTTCAGGTGTACTCAAGTATTCTGATTACATTACTTCTGATCAAAAACTAGCGAGTCAACAACTTTGCTAACAGCCAATCATCAACCAGGTCACCAGCAGCAGACCCAGCAGCAGCTAATATTACTGACTAGTCCAACAACAGTCAGCCCAGCTCGGCGTCTGTCTTTCAGCCTTTTATTTCACAAAGCTCTCACCAACCACTAAAAGTCAGTCCCACATTTACTCTGTCTGGCAGCTTCTTGCTCGCTCACTCTCTCTCCTTTTGTCTTTTTAGCTTCCTCTGTCATCATCCTCTTCGGTCTCTTCTCCTCTGTCATTATGCCCACTTGCCCAACTCTTCTGGCACCACACTGACTCGGCTTCCCATCTTCATCTGTCACCTGGGATTTCTAAATGCGCGGTAGTTACTTGAGTTGCTTGCTTAAAAGTGATGGAGGTGTGACTCTGAAGTTTCATGCTGGTGTTATAAATAAACTGGAAGTTGGTGCAGTTTGGTCACTTATACTTATCACAATCATCTCTCTAAGTCATGTCACACAGACATGTTAGACATATATTTTTTGATTCATTGTGACCTACACTTCCCAAGGATATCATCATCCGAGATATCAATCATGATCGTGTATAAGTGTTCATGCACTTCATTTTATTTTTTAGATAGACAGGATTCATTTTTGAGGACTCACAAGGCCACAAGAAATGTGTAGAAAGCAAGAATGTGCAAACAACAGGGGTTGTGGAGTGGAGAGGGTGACATGGCAGAATCTGGAGTTTAAAGACAAGTCAAGCTGCTGAGAATACTTTAATTCATTATTCTGTTTGATGGATGCTGTGAAGCTTTGATGTCACTGAC
The DNA here is from genome assembly GCA_004119915.2 of Collichthys lucidus. Taxonomy (NCBI): domain Eukaryota; kingdom Metazoa; phylum Chordata; class Actinopteri; family Sciaenidae; genus Collichthys; species Collichthys lucidus. Next base: position 28,371,118 of record CM014096.1, on the reverse strand, counting down.
ACACAGTCAGTGTACATGCTCGATTACTAACACATCCCAGCTGACTTCATTAATTAGTCTCTTATCTACTTAGTACTGTGCACGTGACAACAAATGGTGTAGACAAAACCAGCAGTGTAGAGTGTCAGGTCATCAAAAAGGCTTCTTCTTCTGGGCAGGAGCTACTATTGTCTTATCAACAGTGATGGAGACGTCTTTAATAAATAACTAAATAAAACAAAGTTACTTAGACCTGCGAGTGACTACTGTAGGTTAAGAGGGTGTCTCATTAATAAAACATAAATACAGCCAAACTTCATTTCAAGTAACAACTTAACTAATAAGAACTAATTCTAACTAAATAGCCATGATCATCACCATGTCGACACGGTGGCGATACTATATCATATCCTTGCAGGGTATTTCTGAATGCTTCAGGTTTCTCCAGTCTGACTTTGGGAGAAACTCAACACCATTTTAAAACAAAAGTCTTAATCCAAACATCCATGCTCACTCGCTAACATCAAATATCATGCTTACATATACTGTACATTGTCACACATCGACTAACAGGCTCAGTCTTCAGGATACAATTATTTTAATGCTTAGGCTTAAGTTTACAGATCACTGAATATTTGCAATATGTTTTATGTGAGGATGCATCACATTTACATCAGTTTACTGTTTGTCTTCACACAGTCAACAGAAATCAGTGTGGACTAAACAGTGGATCACTTTTCATTGCTTTGATACAAAATGCATCCAGTAACCACATCTTTAAAAATGTATGAACTGTCAGAAATATCAGTATAAATATAAATATGGAAATATGTCAGTATAGACAGAATTTACAGTATAAACAAAAATAAAATATGTATACAGTGTAAACAGTTGGTGTACAGCAGTTGACTGTACACAGTGCAATTTAGTTTGCACAAGTTTTTTAGAGTTCATTAAAAGTGGCTGGTGCCATTTGGTATCTGGAGAGGGAAGAGAAGGAAGGGGGCAGTGCTGGGAAGGAGTTCAGAATCTTGATGGTTTGGTGGATCAAACTGTCTCTCAGTCTGGGACATTCAAAATACAAAACACATACAAAACACATTCACTGAGACATACACAACACTCTTCAATATTGTCTTATTTTCTATGAAAAAGCCAGGTGAGGAAAAGGGGGCATCGAGAATGTTTTGCAACTGTGTGGGATGATGCAGAGTTTAGGTGCTTTCAGTCTAAAATGGTGTTAACTTTTCCTTCCACCTCTTTTCTTCAGCGAAGAGGAAAAGTTCATGACCACCATTCACATGATGATGTCCCACTCGGATGCACTTCAGCTTCCTCCTTCGGCTGCACTTAACAGGTTAATTGGTGACTCTAAATTGTTCGTAGATGTGACTCTGAGTGTGCCCTGATCTGGTGACTTCCAGGACTCGGTGTCCAGGTTGTACCTCACCTCCCAGAGTCAGCTGGGATAGGCTCTAGCCCCACCATGACCCTGATGAGGATAAGTGGTTTTCTTGCCAGGTTTAGCTCCTGGATTTTTCTGAGGTCGAGTCAGCTTGGTTAGACATGTGGCCGGTGGAGCTAACGATAGTTAGTGGTTCGCTACTTCAATCACTACAGTCTTTCCATCAGGAAAGTCCGTAAAACCTTGGTAGTATCCTGTTGGCCTCAGAGGCTGTACTCGAACTGGACTGGTCCAGTCTAGCTGTCTTGTTGCCTGCTAATCACTACAGTTAATTAGTAGTTAGTATTTAGTATTAGTAGCTTGGCTAAAGCTATCTGTCTATCAGGAAACTGTGTAAATCACAGAGAGGACATCAGAGGGAAAAGCCGCAAATACATTGTGTATAAAATCTGAGAAATGTTAGCATGCTAAGAACATCCTCACAGAGCTGCTGGCATGACCGTATGTTCTGTTTCTATAATTACACAACCATTTATTTACATTTATTTGTAATGTTGAGTGCTATAAAAGCACTTCTTTGATATCTTTTGCATGTGTTCCTTCTGATGTGTGTAAATCAGGAAAGTTGGACAGGAGAGTCTGATTAATATGAGCCATGATTAATATATATATATATATATATATATATATATATATATTCATGGCAGTTTCGATTGGACTAGCACAGTTATTTCTATAGCACTTGTGGAAAATGGGAAAATATTGGAAAACATTATTCAACCTCCGACAATTACATGCAGATGCAATTTTACAACTGATTTACTTGTTTTACGCTTGTTGAGTTTGAGAAAATTGGCCACTATTTACAACAGTAGTGATGAGTTTTACTATCACAATATCGATTCAATTATTATTATTGTTTGCATTGCTCTCATTCAGGACCCAGTGCAGAGAATATATCAGAATATGATAGCACTGCATAGCATGCAGATACATCTCTACATACACAAGCCTTCAATGCTCATTCTTTACATGACCAGTGTATTTACATGATGAAGTCAATCAGTTTCTTAAATGTCTTTGCTGTTTTCATGTTGAGTCATGCCTACAAAGGGACAGATGCAGCCATTGGGCTGTAACAGCATTAGTTGGCAGCTCCAGCAGAACTGACAGGCACCTAAACAGGCACCCTGCAGTATTGCACAGCCTCTGGCTTGTTTTTCTCCCCCTGTCCTCGTGCCCAGTCCTGGGTGCGGCCTGCTGCCCAGTTTGGTGCCAGTTATATACCCCCTGCTGCTAACAGTTAAACGTTATGGCTCTGGTCCATGCCAGCCACTCTGCCCCTTATGCTCAGTCATGTGCCAAATCATTTCCCTTAGCTAACAGCTAAATCTTTTCAGGGGCATTTTCCTGCCCAGATCTGTTCTCATCGGTTTGTCGGTACACTAACACAAGTAATTGAGAAACTTCATGGATCCGAGCACTGAAACTGTTTTTGGTACTGGCTTTTAGGTCAAAATTAATTTCCCCCAAACAATAACATGCAGAATATAAACAACCTGATACAGACAAAAACGATCTCTGGACTGCCATTTATTGTTTTCACTTTAAGCAGTCCTGTCTCTCTGGAGACACTATGACACAACACACAGCACTCCTTGTTACACGGACAGTCCAGTGATTTGGCATTGCACTTCCACAAAGTTGAGGAAGTCTCCAGACACTGATTTAAAAATTAATGGTCATGGCAGCAGGGACTAAAATTCCCTTGATGCAGAGGATGTAACCGGTTTGAAATATCATGAATTAAACCACAAAGAAACCCCTAAACTCTCCTGCTGATGCACATCACTACTAAACAGTAGGCCTGTCACAGTAATTACATTGCTGACCTATTGTATATGGAAGTAAAAGAACTCCAAATAAAATAGAAGAAAGTTGGTTGTAGCAGTTAACAACTTCCTAACTTCCTACGTTAAGTACCAGAGCTTATTATGTTTATTACATAGGTCACTGGCAGGCCGCGGTCCAAGTCCAGTCCCAGACCCAGAGCTGGAAACGACATATCATTGAGTTTTATTATTACTAATTTGAGATTAAATTTTGACCGGCAACTCTTCTGACAGTGTTTCTACACTGCAACTCAGCTAAAGGAACATCCAGCCTGTCTCTGATTGGCCAGTACTTGTTGTTTTCATTGGTTGGAGTTGTGTTTAGGCATGAGGACTGAGATTGGTCAAGGTGAGGTCAAGAATGTCAGCCAATCACAGGCAGGGTAGGGCGGGCCTTAACTGATTAGAGCGGCAGTAACAGTGATGGAGAGAAAAATATAAAGGAGTGAGGAGACAGGAGAGAGAAAAATCTAAAGAAGTGAGGAGACGAGAGAGAGAAAAATATAAAGGAGTGAGGAGACAGGAGAGAGAAAAATATAAAGGAGTGAGGAGACAGGAGAGAGAAAAATATAAAGGAGTGAGGAAACAAGAGAAACAAATATAAAGGAGTGAGGAGACAAGAGAAACAAATATAAAGGAGTGAGGAGACAAGAGAGAGAGAAAAATATAAAGGAGTGAGGAGACAAGAGAGAGAGAAAAATATAAAGGAGTGAGGAGACAAGAGGGAGAAAAATATAAAGGAGTGAGGAGACAAGAGAAACAAATATAAAGGAGTGAGGAGACAAGAGAGAGAAAAGAGTTCAAACTGTGAGTCAGTGTGTCATGGCGTGGCTAAACAGAGGATGGCTGACACCAAAAACCAACTTAATCCAGAAGATTGCAGCTAAGTCAGCCAATAACTTATTATTATTATTATGAAAGGTCACACGTCACCCCACTCTTTAGCAACCCGCACTGGCTACCAACGGCTGCAAGAACAGCAACATCCCTTTCTACCTTTAAAAAACTTGTAAAAACCTTTCTCTTTCGAAAATGCTTCCCTGCCTAACAAAACTAACAACTACTCTGTGCTCCTTTACACCTTTTCAGCTTATGTCCTCCTCTGTAAGTCGCTTTGGATAAAAGCATCTGCTAAATGCAATGCAATGTAATGTAATGTAATGAAAGTACTTATTAAGAGTTGAATGTCAAATTGACTGTGCTTTGACTTTTATTTATTTGATGTATTACTTATTATTTTATGTAGCTCTTCAGAGTCCAGAGTGTCACTGAAAATAAATATTGTTGCCATGACGTTGAAATATAGCTTTTTTTGTTTGATTTGAGTCGTTGACTTCACACAGTGCAGATGTTGATACAATGACAATGCAGCTTGATATATATAAAATAAGGAAAAACCATTTTGACCACAGAGCACAAAAGATATATGCAAATCAGGAGGCCATTTTCTCTATCCGGAGATCCTAAAATCAGAATTGACTACCCCTGGTACAGTATATTACAAGCTTATGTGTATATGAGACACTCTCTCTGTTTAGGTTTCAAAATGAACTTACATCCTTTCTTTTTTGCATCTAACAGCTTTTCATTCAGCCTCCTGCCTGGTTTAAGACCAGAGAAGACTTACTGTATACTGTTTTCACAAATCAGGATGAGTGGTGCTCACCATGACAAGTAAACTGAGATTTTTTTCTAAAATGATTGGAGCCGCACTTTCACTCTTTGAGGAATAATTACAATCATAGTTTTCATAATTTCTCACAATTGTGTGTATGTGTGTGGGTTTTTTTAAGTTAAAAACTGGTTGCATGAAATTTAATAGCCATACTGTTGATTCTGCGCTGAAATTTTTTTTTGTTCAGTTTTTGTTCTGAATAGACCGTTGCTATGCAGGCAGCACTGATCATACAGGTTTTCATTAGTGTACAGTTGCTTTTTTACCTTAGAATGAACCTTTCGTATCTACAGACACTGTGGGTCCTCCATGGAGTCTGCCATGGTGATTCACCATGTTTCTACAGTAGCCCAGAATGGACAAAATAAAAACTGTAGACAGGGCCTTGCATATTTTTCAGCTGCCACCCTACAGTAGCGTTGTATTAGTATTGTATCCTTTACAATGCTAACTTGTTCATGTCCAGGTCTAATGCTGAACTCTTTCCACTGGCAAACCGTCACTACTTCTTTTTCTCAACAGTAATACTCCCCCTCTCCCTCCACAGGTGGTGCAGATGGCGTGACGAGATCAAACACTGTGCAGGGGCTGATGGGACTGGAGGCAGACGGTACACCCTGGCCGGGCATCGGCCACGGCAAGCACACCACATATGGTCGAGACACTCTGGTGAGCGTTGTCTGAATTACTACTATACTGCTCCAAACTACCAGCTAACTGAAACTGCACCGCACCCTCCCTGAGGGCCCGTGGTGCCAGATTGGTGGTGATGGCAGTGGAAGAGATGCTGCTGGTGGGTAAAATGCATGTGTGTGTGTGTGTGTGATGCTCTGAAGCAGTGATGCTGGTCAGTTTCTGACACTGACAGATGGAGCTGATTTGATCTAAAAGTGGTCCTAATCTCTCCCTCTCTCTGGGGTGAAATGGGACAAAGTGGACGAGACAGCCACCACTCATTGGTTGGAACGCTGCAGGAAAGAAAGAGCTCCGAGCTTTTTGTTTGATTTTTCTTCTTTTTTTTAGCACTCAGACATTTACCAAGTAGAACAAAGTCTGCCGACTCTGGTTTATGTTTGCTCTGTGTGAACAAATTGACTGCTCGAGAGAGTTTAAAGGAAGTCAGAGAAGAAGAACAAGAAGTCCAGTAAAGACTGGGTTTTACCAGCAGTCAGATGGAACATGACATATAACTGAGACTGCACTGTGGTGTTTTGTGTCTGTGACACAGCAAAATAACAAAGTTTTCCATTAATGCAAAATTCCTTTCCTTGGGTTCAAAACTTCTGATGATGCTTTTAGAGTGAAAATTTGACCATGTTCCTGTTTAACCTGAAAGATCATGAGGAATTTCTTTTCTTATGTAAGATTAATCTGGACTTTTACTGTGGAATGGTAAGCTTAAATTCACAGACACTCTCCTCAGGTCACTCCTGAAGCCCTGACGTAGTCAAATCAAATAAAATCAAATCAAATCAAATCAAATTTTATTTGTATAGCCGAAAGTCACATTTTTCATCAGAGGGCTTTACAATCTGTACAGGGAGTGACACCCTCTGTCCTTAGACCCTCGGTTCCAGTGAGGAAAAACTTTAAAAAAAAAAAACCTTTAACAGGGAAAACATGTAATAGATGTCATGTCAACAAACTTGTTGTCACCTGTTGTTCACTCTTTGCTTTTTCTTTTTGAACAGGTTCATTTAGTCTGCCAGCTGACTTTCCAAGGTGCAATGACAGAACGCCAAGCTGTTTACCCTGATTTGTCAAGTGGACGCCACAGAGCAAAGACTTCTCATCTCATCTGCGTAGACTTTACTCTGTATAGTCTTTTTAACTCTGCATCATTCTCCTTCAGATTACAGACACTGAATTGGCCTTAAACACAGTCACAAGTGTATATAAAACCTAAATCTGCTGCTCCACATGCTTTTTTGTCACTCATAGAGTATAACTCAGGTTTCATGCCCATTCACGCTCTGCACAGTGTAGACCTGATACACATGTCTAATGGCATGCACACAGTCACGCACGTGCACACACTCTCTTTCACAAACACACACACACACACTTTTATTCTATTCATTACTTCAGTGCATTGTAGCATTGTGTCGCTTAAATCCTTCCACCAATGAGCTATTGATGTGGTAAGTTTGGTTGTAGTTATTAAGCGCTGTGCCCTGAGGATAAATTATTACTATTGTTTTATTATTTTTGATAGCAGTAAGTAATGGCAAGAGGCATAACCCATCAACAAAACTGTGACTACATGGGCCATACTGCTTCTTGTCAGCACCTCTAAGGTGAGACGTGACTTTTTTGTGTGTCAAGCACATTATTGCGGTAATCACAGACATTAGACAGTGAGTGAATACTATGTCAAAAGATGAACAGGCCCAGTGGTTCTGATCTGAAAACCTCCCAACCTGGACCTGGAAATTGTCTAACACTCGTCTATTTGCCAAGGCCTTTCACTTCACTCGTCTTAGTCTTGTTGACTGTCGTGGCAGCAACTGAAACAAAGCCGATCCAGTTGCCATGGGTTATTGACGTGCAGCAGTGAAAGAGAGGCACTTTATGAGTCTGGTATAAAAAGCAAAGCCATCGACTGTTCAGTCAATGACAAGAACACAGTGACCTCAAGGCTCATCTGGAAAAAAATAACTCAGGTGAATTTTGCATTGGAGCTGTTTTTTCTCTGACTTTTTGTCAGGCTTTCATCAGAGCCACTCGTGAAGGATTCTTGTTCTGTCATTACAGAAGAACATATCAAGTTATGATTGATAACCTAGCTTCTACAGTTGTAGATTACAGTCATGTAAAAAAAAAAAAACACACACACACACATATATATATATATAATATCACAATGAATAGTGGTAAACAATTCATACAGTCAAAAATACCAACAAAAACCACATTTTCCCTGGAGAAATTCTACAGTTCTGTATGGAGAAGCAAAGGCAGACAGTTTTGCCTGGCAGTCTCCAGCCTGGCCAGCCAGCTTTTGCTTTCACTGAACAACAAAAATATTATCCTCCTACTGCTTTTGATACAGCACTGTCAATAATTCATAGATGTGCTCCATTCTTTTCCTTAACATAACTCTCATCCCCAGTTCACAATAGGAGCAGGGCTACCGCAGCTATGATGCATTCTTAATGCTATTTATGAGTTTTCTGTGACAGCGGTGTCAGTGTGAGGCCGGCAGACTGGGGTCGGCTACCAGGTCTGAGAGAAACTCAACAGTTTTTTTGTCTTTTCTCTCCCTCAGCATTACTCACGTGTATTATTCTTTTCAGTTTGTTCTACTTTGTTTTGTTTTTCTCTCTGTCCCTTCATGGTTTTAGCTCATTTTCTTCTCTGTTGTTAATTAGCTTTTATGCTCCCTCACTTGTTAACTTCTTCTTCTTCTCCTTCTTCTTTCCAGAGTCTTCATCCTGTATCCCAGCAGCAGTGCAGGGAGAGAGAGAGAATGGCCCTAGCAGGGAGATGGAGAGCATTAAATATTGATGAAGAAGCTCTTGCAACAGTATTTTATGTAAGCAAAACCTGCTAGGTGTTGTTTTTTGCAACACCTCTGGGTGACTAAATCTGGATACTACTAGACACAGACTGATGAGTCTCCATGCTTGTTAAAATTGGATAAAGTCAATTCTTTACTGAAGGTTCTTTTCTTTTTTAGATATAAACCAACAGGGAATAACATTACACTACAAATGTGATTTACAGACTTTCCTGGTGGAATGGTGCTAAGTAGAGAACTGACTCAGGGACAAATGATAACGGACTGATGGACAAATAGCTTTAGCTAAGCTACTTCCTAAATTAGTTAAACAAGAATGAACAGTTAACTGAATCTGCTGTTGGTAGGCAACACAACCAGGCTTAGAAACCAGGATCCTCCAGGAAGTTGTAGAGCACCTAACATTAACAACCACAGGCATAAGCCACCATTTTAGATAGCATACCCCCAACTTACCTGAGTGACAGACAGAAGGACTCTGTCATAGAAAGAGGTAGAGAACACAGTAAAACATGCAAGGACAGCTTTAGTCCCAGGGTCAAATGGCATACAAGGTTGATAAGATCCATACAGGGTCTGTATTCCCTTAAGTCCAGTACTCGAGTTGGGGGGGGGGGGGGGACATCCCCCCTGGCGGAAAAAATTGTCAAAATCATCCCCCTTCTAAAATGGTCATCCCTTCTTCCATCCCTTGTGGCATTTTATCAATGCATGTGAAAATTACTTATATTTAACACTGGAAATAGAATTACCATTCGACATTTAGGGGGGCTTTATGATAATCAGTCGCGGCGGGAGAAAAAATAAAAATATATCTCGGCGAGCTAGCCCCTAAAGAGTAGCAAAAAAATCCACAAAACGATACAGTATGAATGATCTTTGCTGTTTCGTGTCAAAAGTTCTATTTCAGCGTGAAAAAAAACCCTGCTAATGTCTCTGTAGTTTCTCTTTAGTTTGAATCAGTGATGAAGCTCCTGGTTGTTACATAAAGACAAAGAGGCTTTGACAGTGAAGTGAGACCTCTTGGTGCAATATACCACCTTTGGGTTTACTTCATTCTGGATCGTCATTGGTAGGTCAAAGGTGAATGTGGGCGGTACTAATAGATTCTCCTGACTCTGATTGGTCGACAGGTGACAGGTGTCAATCATCCACACTCTGTGTTGTTTTAGCCTTAGCAGCACCTCTAGCTGCTACCTGCTGCTTCATATTCTTTAATACCGCTTGTTTCAAACATCGCGTCGATTGAGTCTTCTTTCCTCCTCCTTAAATTGTGTTTTTTTTAAGTGAAACACACAAAGATGTTAAAAAAGGGACATGATGTCCATAGTTAAGTGGACATCATCATCCCCCCACCCTCTCCCGCTGGAAAATATGTCACATAAATTTCACCATCCCCCCTGGTTTCATTATACAACTCGACTACTGCTTAAGTCTAAGTAGCAATGACTTCATGAGCTTCTTTAATGATAAGATTATAACTATCAGAGACAAAATCCATCACCTCCTGCCCTCAACAGGCATTGATCTGCATTCTGATACAGCAAGTTTGGAAACAGCTGTAAAACCTGTTATGTATTTAGACTGCTTTTCTCCCATCGACCTTCATCAAATAACTTTAATCATTTATGCAGCTAAGCCATCAACCTGTCTCTTAGACCCCATCCCAACCAGGCTGCTCAAGGATGTTTTACCTTTAGTTAGTAATTCGTTATTGGATATGATTAATCTGTCTTTATTATCAGGATATGTACCACAGTCCTTTAAGGCAGCTGTAATTAAACCTCTTCTTAAAAGGCCCACTCTAGACCCAGAGGTCTTAGCCAACTACAGACCGATATCAAACCTTCCCTTTGTGTCTAAGATACTTGAGAAAGCTGTAGCTAATCAGCTGTGTGACTTTCTCCATAACAATAGTCTATTTGAGGAATTTCAGTCAGGATTTAGAGTGCATCATAGCACAGAGACCACATTAGTCAAAGTTACAAATGACCTCCTAATGGCATCAGACAAAGGACTTATCTCATTATTAGGAATCATTCGATCAATTTTCATTGTTATGCTGACGACACCCAATTATATTTATTGATCAAGCCTGATGCAACCAATCAGTTAACTAAACTCCAAGCATGCCTTATGGGTATAAAAAATTGAATGATAATTTTCTGATGTTAAATTCAGACAAAACTGAAGTTCTTGTAATTGGACCCAAACACCTCAGAAACTGTCTTTCTAGAGACTTAGTTACTTTAGATGGCATCGCCTTGTCTTGTCTCTTAATGTCCACATAAAACAAATTTCGAGGACTGCATTCTTCCACTTACGTAACATCGCTAAAATCAGACGGATTGTCTCTCAAGCGGATGCAGAAAAACTAGTCCACGCATTTGTTACTTCTAGGCTGGACTATTGTAACTCTTTGTTATCAGGCTGCTCTTATAAGTCTCTTAGGACTTTGCAGTTAATTCAGAATGCTGCTACACGTGTTCTGACAGGAACCAAGATCAGAGATCACATCTCTCCAATTTTGGCTTCATTGCATTGGCTACCTATTAAATCTAAAATAAAATTTAAAATTCTCCTCCTTACTTACAAATCTCTTCATGGTCAGACACCATCATATCTAAAAGAGCTTATAATACCTTACTACCCCTCTAGAACACTGCGCTCTCAGGACGCTGGGTTTCTTGTGGTTCCTTGTGGTTTCTTGTGGTTCCTTGTGGTTCCTTGTGGTTCCTATTGTTTCCAAAAGTAGATTGGGAGCCAGAGCTTTCAGCTATCAGGCTCCTCTTCTGTGGAACAAACTACCAATCTGGGTTCGGGAGGCAGACACGGTCAACACTTTTAAGAATAGACTTAAGACCTTCCTTTTTGATAAAGCTTATAGTTAGGGCTGGCTCAGGTCATCCCTTAGTTATGCTGCCATAGTATTAGACTGCCGGGGGACTCCACCCCCTCCTCCCCAGGGTTATGCCTAGCCAGGCACGGTATTGGTTAAATATGTAGTCACATCTATCTGTCTCTCTCTCTCTCTCTCTCTCTCTCTCTCTCTCTCTCTCTCTCTCTCTCTCTCTCTCTCTCTCTCTCTCTCTCTCTCTCTGTGGACATGTCTCATTAATGCATGTTACTAACCAAACTTTCACTGGAGTTTCTGTGGTCTGTCGTCCAGCAGGTTTTCGTGGATCGTGGCTGCTGCTGTGATCCTGCACGACGTCCACTACATATATTATTACTGTCATTATTGCTACCACTGTGGTCACTTTATCATTCATTGTGATTCATTGTCATTTTGTCAGTTATTGCAATTATACAATATGTTTGTGTTGATTTGTCCTGTACACGCCTGTCTGTCCGTCCTGGGAGAGGGATCCCTCCTCTGTGGCTCTTCCTGAGGTTTCTTCCACATTTTTTCCCTGTTAAAGGTTTTTTGTGGGCAAGTTTTTTCTCACTCGAACCGAGGGTCTAAGGACAGAGGGTGTCACTCCCTGTACAGATTGTAAAGCCCTCCGAGGCAAATGTACTTTGTGACTTTGGGCTATACAAATAAAATTGATTTGATTTGTAACAGCACCCTTCTTAAAAGAAACCCTTCAATCATCAGCTAGTCAAGGGGTCTTCTGAAAAAGAAGGGAAGTGTTGTTTTTTTTTGGTGTTGTGGCCAAAAAAACGGATCATGTTTGTAGGCCAATAACTTTGTCAACACATCTGTGCTGAAAGAGTGAGAAGACAAAGCACAACGGTGTTTGATGACCTAGACTGAGAACATGTCGATAAACATTGCATGAATGGCTATTAAGTTACAATTGATTTTTATAATACTGTGTAAATGGATATATGATGCTTTATAAAACTTGTTTAAATATTACTTGAGTGAGAGGGCTTTACAATCTGTACAGGGAGTGACACCCTCTGTCCTTAGACCCCTCGAAATCTGTCATGAATGAGTCTTGATGAATGTTCATGACTACCTGCGGTCGATGTGAGAGATTTTATAATAAATTAAGTAATTTATAATGAATTTATAATGACTTCATTTGAAATGTCTTTGTTTTAAACTATTTAGCATTATGTGTTACAATTACATAAAAGTTTTATGAGTGGTGATTCAGTGGTAAGCTCTGCTATCTCGCTCTGCTTCCTGCCACAGTCCAAGCACTGGTACTGTAACTTGGTTACTTGGTGTGGTTGGTAAAGGCATTGGCAAAATAACAATTATTATAACATTACTGATATTTATATTTATATTCATGGCCGAGAAACTCTCTGTACATCAGATAACATCCTTTTTAATGACATATCTGACAGACTTTTTTTTTATACAACCTCAAACTCTCCATACTACATGTATTCACCTGTTTTCTACCAAAGACACAAACAGACACAAATGTAAAGCTGTATGTTTTGAAGCAGTGCTTTGTATGAAGTCAGACATTTCAGCAGGGAGAACACACTCCATTTGACATGTATAGTTCATGTTTTGCCTCGCAATGTTTTTTCTCCTATTTTTGTTCTACAGTGGAATATTTCTTCTCTTCTCTCTCTCTCTCCTTTCTTCTCTCAGACCAGGGTATGTGCATTGAGTTTGGGAAATATACAGTAGGTGCTGTAGCTGTCTGACATGTTTTGTTATTGGTTTTAATATTATTTTTTTCTTTTTCTTTTTTTACTGCTGGCTCTGAGGTTTCCGATTGTGGTAGGTTGGGGGACCTCCCTTTGTGCAATACTTACAGTATGTTATCAAGAACTGGCACAGTTGCCATGAAATTGGTATGAAATATGATGTGCACACAAAATATTCTAAGACCATCACCCTGTCTAAGACCAGAGTTTTTGTGACATGAGTATCCATGTGATCAAATCAAATCATCCATGTGATGACAAAAAAAACAAAAAATAACAACTAACAGAATCTGCTGTAGATATTTACAACTAAGAGGATGAATTCTGATGATTTTTTGTGAACTGCTGAAATTTCAGAGCACAACTGTCAGGCCAGAATTTTCACTTTGAGGTGGATCACTTTCCAATGTGGACAACCCATTACCTTTTGTTTCCAACAGTGTGTAGAGCAGACATGTATGGGGTGCCGTTTGTAAAGCGTCTCGCTCTGAAAATAACAGCAACATTTTGTCACATTTAGCTAAAAACGATGTTTAAAAAACTGGTTTGAATTTTTGAGAGTCACTTTTTTGCACATTTAGAACAATATTTGTGAACTTAGAGATATGTTAAATATTTAAATCCAAATGTTAAATGTAAGATCTAAATGCTAAATATAAATATAAATGTTAAATATAAACCTAAATGTTAAATATAAATGTAAATGTTAAATATATACCTAAATATAAATGTTGAAGCTAAATGTTAAATATATATCTAAATGTTAAATATAAATATAAATCTAAATGTTAAAGCTAAATGTTAAATATAAATATAAATATATATGTTGAAGCTAAATGTTAAATATATATCTAAATGTTAAATATAAATCTAAATCTAAATGTTAAAGCTAAATGTTAAATATATATCTAAATGTTAAATATAAATCTAAATCTAAATGTTGAAGCTAAATGTTTCGGGTGAAACTAAATATTTAGCTAAAATGCAAATTCCAATGACGGTAACCGGAAGTGCCAAAATAAAAGCTCGAGAAGGTCAGAGCGTCTTTATAGTGGCACATAACGAATAAAACCCATCTTATCCGGGGAAATGGACTCTTGGACATGGATTATCGTGATAATAACTAACTAACACTTTGACAGATCTGTCATTTTCGCGGTGTAGGTTCGTCTACACCCGCCCGCGTTCACCCCTGTTACGTCCCCAGTTGGGCCAGGGGATGAGGGAGTAACATAGAATTAAATAACCGGGAGTCCTGACAGAAAACGATAAACAAGGTCACCAGCAAAATAGGTTTATTTGTAAAATAAAGAAGAGAACGAGATAACTCAGGACCACCCCCACCCGGTCTCTGCCACACAGACCGACCGCAGGATGAGAGAGAGAGCCGGCTCCACCTCCGGCCTATATATGCCCCACCCGCTTAAGTGGCCACAGGTAACCCAGATCAGTCATCAGTGCGCAAAGGAAAAGGGGCAGAACCTAGAGGGGAGGAGGAGAGGAGAAAAAGAAGGCGAACACAAACAATAACACAGGCCAGCGGTCGTAACAACCCCGGTAAACACTACGGTCGGACATACCTCTGCAAACATGTAAATAAATGAGTCAAGTCAAAGTGATCCCCCTTGTGGCTGGCCATAGTGGCTACAGGTTATAAGTCCCGCACCCTTCATAATAGTGACACTAAAAACTCAAAGTACTCTTCAAATAAAGTTTCTCCAAACGCGTTTGTTCATCTTGGTAGTTATTATCACGATAATCCAAGTCCAAGAGTCCATTTCCCCGGATAAGATGGGTTTTATTCGTTATGTGCCACTATAAAGACGCTCTGACCTTCTCGAGCTTTTATTTTGGCACTTCCGGTTACCGTCATTGGAATTTGCATTTTAGCTAAATATTTAGTTTCACCCGAAACATTTAGCTTCAACATTTAGATTTAGATTTATATTTAACATTTAGATATATATTTAACATTTAGCTTTAACATTTAGATTTAGATTTATATTTAACATTTAGATATATATTTAACATTTAGCTTCAACATTTATATTTATATTTATATTTAACATTTATATTTATATTTAACATTTAGCTTTAACATTTAGATTTATATTTATATTTAACATTTAGATATATATTTAACATTTAGCTTCAACATTTATATTTAGGTATATATTTAACATTTACATTTATATTTAACATTTGGGTTTATATTTAACATTTATATTTATATTTAGCATTTAGATCTTACATTTAACATTTGGATTTAAATATTTAACATATCTCTAAGTTCACAAATATTGTTCTAAATGTGCAAAAAAGTGACTCTAAAAAATTCAAACCAGTTTTTTAAACATCGTTTTTAGCTAAATGTGACAAAATGTTGCTGTTATTTTCAGAGCGAGACGCTTTACAAACGGCACCCCATAGACATGCACATATCTGTGCATAATAAATGTATGAGGCATTCCAATCCAACTAGCCTATAGCAACTACCTACTGTATAACTACTGAACTCGTTGAAAAGCATGATTTTGATGGATGGATACGGAGGACATCCTACTTTTGTGCCATGGATACAGTAGACATGTGCTATAAACTTGCCTTAAAGCTATATACATTAGTTAATAATTTCATAATAAAAAGAGAGTTTCAGTGTCTTTAACCTTTAACCTCAATTACAATTTCAAAATTCTTGTATTGAGACACAGACCCTAAGAGCCCTGAATAGTTATGATGGCTTTGATTTATTATTGGAAAACATCATGACTTTTGTTTTTTCAGCATTCAAAACAAGTTTTAAATCAAACATAGTGAGTTGTACAGCCTTATGCCAACTCTTTATAATTAATAGTTAACAGTTGTCATGTTTTATTAGTTAGATTGCAGTCTGATAATGAAGCGCAGCATCCTTACTGTGTTAACAAGACATGAACCATTCTCACAGGTATGTAACAATTCAGATGCTCATATCAGCAGTTTTGAATTTTTATACAACTCACCTGTTCAAATGATATTAAGGCTTAAAGTTATGCAAAATTAACAGCATGGTCACTTTGATTGACAGGTGGGGATGTTACATATGGCTTGTTTGAGAATCCAGGCATCATTTGGCTCACCTCAGGTCACATGAATTATAAGTTATGTCTGTTTTATTCTGGCACCAGCTGCTCCTATTGAAAGTTTGCATTAGTGTAAACTTAGACGTTGTGTGCAGCCCTTTCTGATGAGGAACTCAAGCTACGCTCTCTTCAAAGATACAAAACCAGACCAAAAACAGCAGTTTCACCAGAATATTTTGAATGAACCAAGACAGTTGATACGTTTTAAAATGCTCATGTTTAAATAATGTGTGTACCACTGTCCTGCTGCCATTCTAGTGTTAAACCACTCGAAAATCCCCCCTGTCATGTTCAGAAAGAGTGATAAATGTGGAAGATGCTGCCTCCCATACAGCAAGCTTTGATTCGGCTGTTTTTGCTTGTTGGCTGCCGATGCCCTCGAGATCAATAAGGATAAACTTGCAAAATCGGATTAAATACCAAGTTGTTTGTGCCACGTTAGTCATGCAGCTGTTCAGGAGCAGAGTCAAACAAAAACTACTTACAAATCAGTTTGTAGCCATTTTATACAGTGTGGCAAAACGAAAATATGAAACACGATGTGCTTGTTCAAATTTTATAGCTGCAGGAGCTTCACAGGCACAAACAGAGCCTCTTACAGCACCACAATTGGTCAGAATACATCAGAGCTTTGAGTCTTGGACTGAAAATGGCTGCCTCTTCCATTTGCATTTTGATGTGTCTGCCTGAAGGAGGCCCTCAAAACTCTTATTACAGCCCATCTCTTGCACATGGCTGCAACACACATACACACATTGTGTGCAAGCAAGCACATACAGCACTTCAAAACCACTAAGACACATGCACTGTGAAGCATTGAGCAGACATCTTGTAAATGCACACACTCAGAAATACACCAGGAGAAGCACACACACTTCCAAATGTATTGGCAGGACTTACACACAATGCAAATCACAAGCATTCACCAATACAACTATGCAATACAACACAGACACACACACACACACAGCCTCCAAATCTTTCAGAGACTCTCATGCAGTGTGTATGCATACATCTGTTCCTCGCTTAAGGAGCTGTCCATTCCCTCCACTTTATGCCACTCTATTCAAAATCATTTATGTTACACTCAGATTTGGCCACTTACTGCATTTTCATTTTAACCTTTAACCTGTTAGCCTGTTCAACCTGTAGGAAAGTTATATGAAGTAGGTGTCAGGCTCTGCACACAGAGAGAGGTTATGGGCGGCTGTGGCTTGGAGGTAGAGCGAGTTGTCCACTAATCAGATAAATGGCTCCTCGAGTCTGCATGTCGAAGTGTCCTTGGGCAAGATACTGAACCCCAAGTTGCTCCTGAAGGCTGTGCAATTGGTGTGTATGAATGGTTAGCTCCTCAAACTGATGAGCAGTTGGCACCTTCCAGGGCAGCCAATGCCATCAGTGTATGAATGTGTGTGAATAGGTGAATAAGATATGTAGTGTAAAAGAGCTTTGAGTGGTCAGAAGACTAAAATGGAGATATATAAGTACAGACATTTACCATTTATGGTTTATTTTATAAACCAGACCACTTCCTTATAGTTGTGATTTCCACTTTGTTAACTTTCCCCAATAATAATATCTTTGATGACTGTCCTCTCTGTGCCCTACCACCACAGTCCTTGAGAGAAGAAAAAAGTTAAAAAATGTTAATGTAATCAATGAGTCACCCTCAGTTATTACCCAGCTGCAGCAGCAGTGAGAGTGCAGACTTTTGCTGCCCTGGATTTTGCCTCTCGATTTGTTGGTGAAAGATGATGGGGCTCTATGCTGCCTGAAAGTACTACCAGCAGATAGGATTCAGGGTGACGCACCGTCTCCTTTGGATGTTTTTTCACATTTAAACTAAATCATGTAATCTATACGTTTTGTAGATAATATTCTCTTAAACAGAAACTGAGTAAAAGCAGTGAAGCACAGATGATAAATAATGTTGTTTGTTCTTCTTTTTCTGTATCAATGAAACTAAAGATTACAAGTAGAGTTAGTGCATTAACAATCCAGCAGAGGTTAACATAGTTTTTTTCTGTGCTTTTGTTTGCCAAACCATTAATATGATAATTCTTATTGCATTATCATATTAATGCATTATCAATTTTAGCATAAAGAAAACACAGGTCAAATTAAAGATTTTCCTATCAATGAAATGCTGTCTTTGTAATCATACTTTTTTGTCTCTCAGTGTTTGTTATTATACCTGACGTATGAGTTTGAAGTGTCCAAAGTAGCTTTCACTGTCAGCAAACAAGTCTATAGCCATGCTAGCTGCTCTGTGAGTCTGTAGGCACAGGGGTGCTTTGAGCTAAATGCTAATGTAAGTATTTTATCATGCTCAGAATGACAAAGCTATGACATAACAGCTATAACATGTTGATGTTTCAGAGGTACAGTCGTCCCTCGCTATATCGCGGTTCACTTTTCGCGGACTCACTGTTTCGCAGATTTTTAGGGCCCGAGCACGGAAACCGTGCGAAGCCCTATTGTATTTCAAATGTTTATTATTTTTTTTTCTATTATTAGGGCCCGAGCACGGAAACCGTGCGAAGCCCTATTGTATTTCAAATGTTTATTTTTTTTTTTTTTATTATTTTCCTTTTTCTTCCACCCAATGAATTGCCTTTTTCAAGGCTTTAATATCCCCAAAAACTCATGAAACTTTGCGTACCCCCCCAAAGTTGGGCGTAAAATTTCGTATTTTGGGGGTCTCGCGCACGAGCGTACAGAAATGGCTCTACGGCGCCACCTAGGTTTCGGTTGTCGGAGGAGCCCCCGGACACTGTTTCATCCACGCGGATGGGATTTGGAGGGTGTATGAAACATATCGAGACGCACCAAAAAGTCTCTTGGTGACCCGGGTTTCGGTAAAGGGTACGGCGGCCATTTTGGGTCAAAGTTCACGTTTTTGTGATTTTTTGGTCATTTCCAGGGGTCGTATTTCAACGAACTCCTCCTAGGGCTTTCGTCCGATCCTTTTGAAACTTGGCGTGTGTGTTCATGAGGCTTTGACGATAAAAAGTTATCAAAATCATAACTTTTTGATGTACTATGTCAGAGGGGCGGGGCCACGAAATTCTCCATTTTGCCATAAAATTTCAAAGTGCTATAACTTTGTGAAAAATTCTCCAATCTTCACCAAACTTTGAATATATAATGGCAGTCTGGCCTAAAATACATTTCCACAAAAATATTCGGTGATTTTCATAGCGCCTCCTAGTGACGACAAAAAAGACCACTTTTACGAGATGGCGTGCAGCTCGAACAATATTCATCATATCCACCTCAAACTAGGTGTGGATGTTGTCAAGGCCTTGGACTTGACATCTGAGAAATAATTTCAACTTTTCATAAAAGGGCGTGGCCGTGACGGCGCGTCAAAGTGGAAGCTGCCTTTTTTTTCACCGAAAAACCAGACTCCATTGACTTTTTGGTTGATTTTCAGGCAAAACTGTTCGGCTATCATATACTTTGTCACAGCTGTCTGAAACTTGTTGGGGTTGTTAAGACCAATGTGATGCACAATTCGGCTGCATAATTAATGAGGGGGCGGGGCAAAGCGCTCTATAGCGCCCCCTTGAATTTTTCTTTGGGACAGCCCCGCCACAGTTTTGAACACAGAGTTATGAAACTCAGCTGATTTATGGGGCATCACAAGACCTACAAAAAAGTCTCTTGGAGCAATTTGTAAAATTAACAGGAAGTGAGATATTTAAGCATGAAAATCACCATTTTTTGTGTTTCGAACTGTTGAGAAGGGGGCGTATTTGAACGAACTCCTCCTAGGGCTTTCGTCCAATCCTTTTGAAACTTGGCACATGGGTTCATGAGGCTTTGACGATGAAAAGTTATCAAAATCATAACTTTTTGATGTACTATGTCAGAGGGGCGGGGCCACGAAATTCTCCATTTTGCCATAAAACTCAAAGTGCTATAACTTTGTGAAAAATTCTCCAATCTTCACCAAACTTTAAATATATAATGGCAGTCTGGCCTAAAATACATTTCCACAAAAATATTCTGTGATTTTCATAGCGCCTCCTAGTGACGAAAAAAAACACCACTTTTACGAGATGGCGTGCAGCTCGGACAATATTGATCATATCCACCTCAAACTTGGTGTGGATGTTGTCAAGGCCTTGGACTTGGGGCAAATTTGCTCTATAGCGCCCCCTTGAATTTTTCAGTGGAACAGCCCCACCACAGTTTTGCCCACAGACTCACGAAACTCAGCTGAATTGTAGAACAGGGCAGTACCTACAAAAAACTATCTTGGACCAATAAGCACAAAAAAGCTCTATAGCGCCCCATGGCGCATGTTGGGGGTGCTGCAATTAGAAAAAATGTTGTGTAAAATAAAGTAAAACTCAAAGTACATTGTCGCACATGTTGACTGTCGCCATGCTGCAATGTGTTCTCAAACAGCATAATGTAGACAGAATATGACATGTAATAGTAACTGTACATTATATCAGTGAAATAAAGTTGTACATTGTCGCACATGTTGACTGTAGCCATGCTGCAATGTGTTCTCAAACAGCATAATGTGGACAGAATATGACATGTAATAGTAACTGTACATTATATCAGTGAAATAAAGTTGTACATTGTCGCACATGACTCCTGAAGGCCAGATCTGAGTCTATGAGAGCTGTCTGAAACTTCTTGTGGTTATTAAGACAGATGTTATAAAGAACGATATTATGCACATTTCGACGTGCGCACATTTCGACGTGCGCACATTTCGACGTGCGCGCATATGCGAGGGCCCGACCATCGCTGCTTGCAGCTTTAATTATTATTATTATTATTATTTTCCTTTTTCTTCCACCCAATGAATTGCCTTTTTCAAGGCTTTAACATCCCCAAAAACTCATGAAAATGTGCGTACCCCCCCAAAGTCGGGCGTAAAATTTCGTATTTTGGGGGTCTCGCGCACGAGCGTACAGAAATGGCTCTACGGCGCCACCTAGGTTCCGGTTGTCGGAGGAGCCCCCGGACACGGTTTCATCCACGCGGATGAGATTTGGAGGGTGTATGAAACTTACCGAGACGCACCAAAAAGTCTCTTGGTGACCCGGGTTTCGGTAAAGGGTACGGCGGCCATTTTGGGTCAAAGTTCACGTTTTTGTGATTTTTTGGTCATTTCCAGGGGTCGTATTTGAACGAACTCCTCCTAGGGCTTTCGTCCGATCCTTTTGAAACTTGGCGTGTGTGTTCATGAGGCTTTGACGATGAAAAGTTATCAAAATCATAACTTTTTGATGTACTATGTCAGAGGGGCGGGGCCACGAAATTCTCCATTTTGCCATAAAATTTCAAAGTGTTATAACTTTGTGAAAAATTATCCAATCTTCACCAAACTTTGAATATATAATGGCAGTCTGGCCTAAAATACATTTCCACAAAAATATTCGGTGATTTTCATAGCGCCTCCTAGTGACGACAAAAAACACCACTTTTACGAGATGGCGTGCAGCTCGAACAATATTCATCATATCCACCTCAAACTAGGTGTGGATGTTGTCAAGGCCTTGGACTTGACATCTGAGAAATAATTTCAACTTTTCATAAAAGGGCGTGGCCGTGACGGCGCGTCAAAATGGACGCTGCCTTTTTTTTCACCGAAAAACCAGACTCCATTGACTTTTTGGCTGATTTTCAGGCAAAACTGTTCGGCTATCATATACTTTGTCACAGCTGTCTGAAACTTGTTGGGGTTGTTAAGACCAATGTGATGCACAATTCGGCTGCATAATTAATGAGGGGGCGGGACAAAGCGCTCTATAGCGCCCCCTTGAATTTTTCTTTGGGACAGCCCCGCCACAGTTTTGAACACAGAGTTATGAAACTCAGCTGATTTATGGGGCATCACAAGACCTACAAAAAAGTCTCTTGGAGCAATTTGTAAAATTAACAGGAAGTGAGATATTTAAGCATGAAAATCACCATTTTTTGTGTTTCGAACTGTTGAGAAGGGGGCGTATTTGAACGAACTCCTCCTAGGGCTTTCGTCCGATCCTTTTGAAACTTGGCACTTGGGTTCATGAGGCTTTGACGATGAAAAGTTATCAAAATCATAACTTTTTGATTTGCTATGTCAGAGGGGCGGGGCCACGAAATTCTCCATTTTGCCATAAAATTTCAAAGTGCTATAACTTTGTGAAAAATTCTCCAATCTTCACCAAACTTTGAATATATAATGGCAGTCTGGCCTAAAATACATTTCCACAAAATTATTCGGTGATTTGCATAGCGCCTCCTAGTGGAGACAAAAAATACCACTTTTACGAGATGGCGTGCAGCTCGAACAATATTCATCATATCCACCTCAAACTAGGTGTGGGTGTTGTCAAGGCCTTGGACTTGGGGCAAATTTGCTCTATAGCGCCCCCTTGAATTTTTCAGTGGAACAGCCCCACCACAGTTTTGCCCACAGACTCACGAAACTCAGCTGAATTGTAGAACAGGGCAGTACCTACAAAAAACTATCTTGGACCAATAAGCACAAAAAAGCTCTATAGCGCCCCATGGCGCATGTTGGGGGCGCTGCAATTAGAAAAAAATGTTGTGTTAAATAAAGCAAAACTGAAAGCAGTACCAAAACAAGACTGCAGTATGTAATGAGGCGGCTGGACAAAAAAGCTCTATAGCGCCCCATGGCGCCTGTTGGGGGCGCTGCAATTGGAAAAAATGTGTAAAATAAAGCAAAACTCAAAGTACATTGTCGCACATGTTGACTGTCGCCATGCTGCAATGTGTTCTCAAACAGCATAATGTAGACAGAATATGACATGTAATAGTAACTGTACATTATATCAGTGAAATAAAGTTGTACATTGTCGCACATGTTGACTGTAGCCATGCTGCAATGTGTTCTCAAACAGCATAATGTGGACAGAATATGACATGTAATAGTAACTGTACATTATATCAGTGAAATAAAGTTGTACATTGTCGCACATGACTCCTGAAGGCCAGATCTGAGTCTATGAGAGCTGTCTGAAACTTCTTGTGGTTATTAAGACCGATGTTATAAAGAACGATATTATGCACATTTCAACGTGCGCACATTTCGACGTGCGCACATATGCGAGGGCCCGACCATCGCTGCTTGCAGCTTTAATTTTCACTGTAATTTTGCATGCTTTTTTTTACAGCGTGCTGTACAGTATGAACGCGCATCGTCCTTAATTGGCTAAGGGAGAACCGCACATGTGTTCTTTGTCCTGTTTAAGGTAGTACTGTACAAAATGCGTGTAAAAAGGTGTATAAAAGTGTGTGGTTAGGGGTTTTACGGCTTTAAAACATGTATAATTGTTAGAAGGCTAAAAGAATGTCACATGTCCCAGCATCAGTAGTCTTACTACACTGTACTCATCTTACTACACTGTACTCATGATGAATCAAATGTTTTATTTTACTGGAATAGGGACTGCCCCTCTCCAGTCACATGTCATGTAAACTTCTATAAATAAAGGAACAAGGAACTGCCCTGCGCCTCTCTGCTATCTGTAGCTTAGATGTTGCAGTGGCAGGGTGCCCTTTGTACAAAGTAAAGCTCTCGTGTCTGACTCTCATTTGTTCTGATCTCTCACAGGTGTCGAGTAAGTTGGTTAACTCCTCACAATAATAATTGTAAAACTTACTTCGCGGATTTCGTTTACGCGGGTTATTTTTAGAACGTATCCCCCGCGATAAACAAGGGACCACTGTACTGTGTCAACAATGATCATCTTGATAGTGCATGCCAAACTGACTAGCATTGCTATTTTCAGCCATGCCTCAGACCTTAGCCAACTGGTCTGCTTGACCAGAGATGTTTGCAGGGAGCATTACCTATTGCCAGAAAACATATAGGATACTGATTTGGTATTAAGGTGCACAGAAAATTATCTTTTCTGTTATACTTTGACTATTAACAATTGGCTAATCTATATATTTGTATGTTATCAACAAAGAAATGTCAAGGTATGGTGATACATAATATACTAGAAGAAACGTTGAGTCCTTGGGCACCTGATATATAGACAATAACAATAGTTTCATAGTTTATTTTACATGAGAATATAAGATAGTATAGTGTGCTCAGAAAAACAGCAAATCCATAGTGATTGATGGCATCTGCATTAAAATTAGAATAAAACATTCAGAATAACAAAAAGATATACAGGTACCTTATGGGTAATTGTATCAAAATCAGCACTCAAGTCAAGAAGCACTAAAGCCAAATATTCAACTTTTGCAATTTTTAATCCTCAAAAGTCCATTTTCCCTACTGTGCACTTATTGGAAGCCAGACTGAAAACTATCACTGACTTTATTTCTCTGAACCACTTAAAGAAGTTGCACAGCAATTACTTTTTGAATGACTTCTGCAATAAAAAGCACCTTAAAGACATCTTTGGAAGTATAAAGGCCAGAGTTCTTTAAAGAATGTGTACTCTGATCAACTATGAAAAGTCATGCACATGACCAACAGTGATGAACTTATTAACATTGTAGAGAAGATGAAGGTCAGGTATTCCTCAGGCTGTTCTGAGGGGCTTACATACAGAAAAGCAACATTAGGAAAGTCAAAATAAAATAAAATATTTTAAAAGTATATAATAAAAAAATTAAGCCAAACCACAATCTTTACCTAACTTTAACCAAAATGCTTTGATTTTCTGAACCTAGGTATGTGTGAAACTCAGGATGGAAATCCCAGTTTCTGGTGTCTACGCCCCTTACTTTACATATATCCACCTTGACAACCTCTGTACAACAATAAACATATTCAAGGAACAAATTGTGTTTCCCTCAAGCCCAGTGATGCCATGGTATCTTGTTAGGTGGGTATACTGCGGACACATCTGTTGCATCGTTATATGGAGTTTTATAACTAGGTCCAGGAACAAGGGCCAGGCTGCGTACTCTTCCAATTTCCGTATGTGTAGTACTTAAGCACACCTTTTCCATTCACTCCATTCTTTGACTCCATTGTCACATGCTTTCGACTCTGCTGTCACATGAACAACCTTATCTGCACTATGGACCAAGAACTCGCCTCCGACAGTGATTTGCTGGACGAAATATCCAACACACCTAAAGTGTCCGAGACACCTCCATCCTCGTTAATCCCTGGTAGAGAGCCACCATGGCCGCTCTCTTCAGTCCGGGTCCCCCGATGCCTGAGGCAATCTATATCAGACAGCTCCCACATCGTTCGCCCTACTCCACCTCACAGCCCCAGGGGAAGATCCCGTCTCCAGCACTCAAGAGACGTCGCTGATCCTGGACACCACTCTCCAGGCCCAGATGCTCCGGCGATCAGTGCAATCGCCACAACTCCAACAGTCCTCCGGCCACAGATCAAATCAAATCAAATCAAATCAAATTGTATTTGTATAGCCCAAAGTTATAAAGTACATTTGCCTCTGAGGGCTTTACAATCTGTACAGGGAGTGACACCCTCTGTCCTTAGACCCTCGGTTCTAGTGAGGAAAAACTTGCCCACAAAAAACCTTTAACAGGAAAAAAAGGTGGAAGAAACCTCAGGAAGAGCCACAGAGGAGGGATCTCTCTCCCAGGATGGACAGACGTGCAATAGATGTCACATGTACAGAACAAATCAACACAAACATATTGTACAATTACAATGGAACAGATATATCCAACAGTTGCCCGCCCTTTGGAGGCGAGGGTCAGTGAGTTAGAGGCACGGTACCGCACCACCGAAGAGTCAGTAGCTCAGATAGTTAGCCAGCCCCCTGTAGCCGGTGCGGTACTGCCACAGGTAGCTTCAGTTAGCCGTCCCCCGGTAGTTCCCGAGCAGCCGGGAGGCTGGGTGACTGTCCGAAGAAGGCATAGCCCCAAACTGAAGCCCACGGTACACCACCAACCACTCCACGTTTCAATCAGATTTTCCCCACTTAGCGACACACCCGCTGAGAGGCCAACTCTGGTCATTGGCAGCTTCATAGACCGAAACGTGAAGTTAGCGACACCAGGGGCCATAGTTAAATGCATCCTGGGGGCCAGACATCGAATCTTTTTTGAAACTGCTGGCTAAAGATAAGCGTAAATACAGTAAGATTGTTATTCACGTCGGCGGTAATAACACCCGGTTACGCCAATCGGAATTAATGTTTCATCGGTGCGTGAATACGCCAAAACGATGTCGGACTCCGTAGTTTTCTCTGGTCCCCTCCCCAATGTGACCAGTGATGACATGTTTAGCCGCATGTCGTCATTTCACCGCTGGCTGTCGAGATGGTGTCCAGCAAACGATGTGGGCTTCATAGATAATTGGACACCTTTCTGGGGAAAACCTGGTCTGATTAGGAGAGACGGCATCCATCCCACTTTGGATGGAGTATAGAGACTGTGTCTGTCCCCCGTCCACCTACGCTATTTAAAGATAAAACAAACAGAAGAGGAAGTCATCATAAAAACTTAATAAAAATTAAATCAACATCTCCAACGGTCCAAAATAAGAGAATTAAATGTGGACTCCTGAATATCAGGTCTTTGTCATATAAAGCTGTCTTAGTCAATGAATTAATATCTGAATCCACTCCTCCGAGTCATTATAATACTCATGTTCCTCGAAGTACTGGTCGAGGTGGTGGAGTTGTAGCCATATTTGACTCAAGTCTATCAATAAATCCTAAACCTAAACTAAATTATAACTCATTTGAAAGTCTTGTTCTTAGCGTCACTCACCCAACCTGGAAAACTTTGCAGCCAATTTTATTTGTTACAGTATATCGAGAATTTTTATCTGAATTTGCAGAATTTGCATCAGACTTGATCCTTAAAACAGATAAAGTAATTATTGTAGGTGATTTTAACATTCATGTGGACAACCACAATGATAGTCTTAGTACTGCGTTTATCTCTCTATTAGACTCAATTGGCTTTTGTCAAAGTGTAAATAAACCGACTCATTGTCTGAACCACACTCTTGATCTTGTTCTTTCATACGGCATTGAAATTGATCATCTAATAGTCTTTCCACAGAATCCTCTTCTGTCTGACGATTTTTTAATAACCTAACCTGATACCAAACCTCCTCTTGTGTCTAAGATACTTGAGAAAGCTGTAGCTAATCAGCTGTGTGACTTTCTCCATAACAATAGTCTATTTGAGGATTTTCAGTCAGGATTTAGAGTGCATCATAGCACAGAGACCGCATTAGTCAAAGTTACAAATGACCTCCTAATGGCATCAGACAAAGGACTAATCTCTGTACTTGTCCTGTTAGATCTTAGTGCTGCATTTGACACTATTGACCATCAAATTCTTTTACAGAGACTGGAACATCAAATTGGCATCAAAGGAACCGCCCTAAGCTGGTTTAAGTCGTATTTTTTAGATCGATCTCAGTTTGTTCACGTCATTGATGAATCCTCCATGCATACCAAAGTTTGTCATGGAGTCCCACAAGGTTCTGTACTAGGACCACGGCCGGATCATCGCACAGGCTTCATAGGCTTAAGCCTAGGGGCCCCCACGCCCCCTCGCCTCGGAGGGGGCCCCCGATTGGTCAAAAGAAAAAAATATATATCATATTCATTAGCTCAAAATCACGCCCTCGGCGCCCAGGGGGCCCCCATTCGGTCAAAAGAAACAAAAACTTTCATATTCATTAACGCAAAATGAATATTTAAATAACCGGACACTGATTGGTTGTGGGGAATCCGCCTTCCATATATAAACGTTAGGCATCACGCACTGTGTCAGTCTGACTCTGTAGTTGAACAGCGACAGTACTTATGAGCGATCGAAAATACGAAAGCGGTGCCCAAAAGCGCAAAGCGCAGCGGCAAAGAGCCCAACGAGGCCAAGCTCTCTTGAGCAACATGCCAAAACTAACTGGGTTTTTTAAACCGAGTGAATGCCAGTTGGCAAGTAGCTAGTGCCAGTACATCCACGCGGGCAGACGGGGGACCGGGAACGGGGGGGGGGTATTGGGGTATTGGGGCCCACAGCAGCTTGTAGCCTAGGGGCCCCTGACCATGTTAATCCAGCCCTGACTAGGACCACTTCTATTTAGTTTATATATGCTTCCTTTAGGAAACATTATTAGGAATTACTCAATCAATTTTCATTGTTATGCTGACAACACCCAATTTAATTAATCGATCAAGCCTGATAAAACCAATCAGTTAACTAAACTCCAAGCATGTCTTAAGGATATAAAAAATTGGATAACCTATAATTTTCTGATGTTAAATTCAGACAAAACTGAAGTTCTTGTAATTGGACCCAAACACCTCAGAAACTCTCTTTCTAGAGACTTAGTTACTTTACATGGGATCACCCTGGCCTCCAAAAACAACTCCAAGATTCTTTACAGTGGGTAAAGAATCTTGGAATTGTTTTTGATCAGGATCTGTCCTTTAATGTCCATATAAAACAAATTCCGAGGACCGCATTCTTCAACTTACGTAACATCGCTAAAATCAGACGCATTGTCTCTCAAACGGATGCAGAAAAACTAGTCCACGCATTTGTTACTTCAAGGCTTGATCCTGTCCCAGACTTCATCATCATTTAGTTTGGATTTAAATCTGGGGTCCAAGATGGTGGCCTCCTCCAGGAATCTCTGGATATCAGCTTCCTTAAATTTCAAAAAAGAAGACATGAGGAAGGAGGACAGGATGACATTAGACTATCCTTAAGTATTTACTACTGTCATTATATTTATGAGAAATAAATCAACGTACCTGGTAGTGTTTGGAAAGAACATTCCAAATGTTCTCCTTGATGCTCCTTGTGAAGGCAGAGTCACCTTCCTGCACAGTGTAGTGTTGCTCCAGCTTTTGCAAAATGGACAAAATCTCACCACAGGTTGGACTTTTGTCACTGGAGACTGCCAGTGTGGAGATGTAATGCTACTGCATGAGCAGCACATCATCCTCTGCTTTTCTTGAGTCCTCATTGTGTCAGGAATCCCCAGCCGGGATGACTGTTTGTCTATGTTTGTTGTGTTGTCTGGTGTCTTTCTCCTGGCACTGCCACACATTCAGTCCCTGCCGGATCGTTGTGAAATATAGTATGCTACAGCCTTCTAGCTCAAGATCCTACATTGTAGCCAGTAATTGCCTGTCTGCCTATCTCTTGCCATCTGTTTTTTGTTCGCCACTAACTATCTCTCTCTGCCTCAGGACTCAGTCCAGTTCACTCAGCGTGTGCTGATATTATATATTATAATAATATAATATAATAATATTTATCACCTTTCCTTCTCCATGGGCTTCCTTATCCGTGGGTCTATCGCTGCAGCCTGGATAGCAGGAAACTGCTTGCAGAATCTCTCCATCATCGAATACAGAGAATTCCATCTGGTCCTTACATCGAGCAGGAGCATGTGCTTGGGCATCTATGAGGGTTAACACATACACAGCACAATGGAAAATGAAAAATGTTATAAATTATTATTATTCATCATGATCTAATAATTTACATGTACACATACCAATACATATATCTATATTTTTGTACATATATTGCTTGCAATGTAATAAGAATATCTTAATCAGTAAGTCTTGTTTCTCTTTAAGTACCACTTTTGCCATGTGGGACCTCTTCATCCAAACAACTACAGAGCGTATTCTTGCTGCCCAGTTGGAAATTGCAGTGCAGTTGTATAGCTTCTGCGCTCCAAGGTTAAGTGTATGTGCAAAACATGGAAACTTGCAACTTTTTGACAGCGACATCCATGTTTGGTGCATTGTCAACAGTAGCTGCCACAACCTTCTCTCTGACACCATACTCCTCCAGGATCTCATCAACTGTTGTGCCTGTCTGTGCTTGGTACACGCCTTTGGTTTTTAGGACTTTTTCTTTAGCCCTGCCATCCCTGACATAATGCAGAGTTACTGTGATTCAATGATGTTGACTAAAACTTGTCCATCCATCTGCAGTAATGGGTGCCTTCGACACTTGTTTCAGCTCAGAGATCAGAATTCCCTTTTTGACAGCAAACAAAGCAGGGATCAAGTGGTTAGTTAAACTGTCACTGTTTGGGGCTTTGTACTTTGGGTTGAGAATCTTTGTCATCTTTGTCCGCCTGGCTGCTGTCGCTGCTGCTAGGTTGAGATTCATCTCCAGTCCGAAGCGTGTCAAAAACACGACATTCATTTAAAAATATTGCATGTTGTGTGCGCAAATGTTTCTGCATGTTCCCCGTGTTCCCTCCCGACGCTGTTATCTCCACTTTGCAATGATTGCAAGTCGCCCTGTTGCTGTCTGTTTTGGGAAAATGCAGCCAAACTTTGGAGCGTTTGAACCGAGTGGGTGACATTGTTTACTACTGATTGCAACGCAAGTGCGAAACTTGCGTAAGTTATGTGGCGTAATAAGTCGTTCTTACTGGAATCAAGCGTGCATAACTTCTTGC
The DNA here is from genome assembly GCA_004119915.2 of Collichthys lucidus. NCBI lineage: Eukaryota > Metazoa > Chordata > Actinopteri > Sciaenidae > Collichthys > Collichthys lucidus. Next base: position 28,340,525 of record CM014096.1, on the reverse strand, counting down.
GGAAGTTACGTGACATAATTCGTGCTTTCTGGAATTGATAAAAGAACTGCCAAACTACCAAACGATTCCATGGAATTGAAACACACGTTCTCAATTCCCATCCCTACCCATCATCCTAACACCCTTCCCTCTTCTTTTTACCTCAGCTTTCCTATTCCTCCTTCCACAGCTACATCAGCTCCCCCAGCGCCGACCTAGGACACAGCTAACCCCCAGACCGCACCCTCGACAGCGACCTACAGCACATCCAGCCAAAACCCTCAGCCCCCCCCCAAAAACCCACATGTTGCCAGTATTTCTCTACCCACCTTTAATGCACCCCTCTTCTCCACAGATCCGCACCCTCCCCAGCTACCCTTCTCCACCTAACAACTTCACTGTAGCCACTGCATTTCCTCCTGCACATGGCATCGAGCAGACCATCCCCCGTGTCGTCCACCCTCAGACAGCAACTCATTCACCCATCCACATACGACCCCCACATCCCTAATGAACTGCAGACATCTTTCAGCAACATCCAACTCCGACCATACCGTTTTCAGCTACAATCTTCAACTAACTCTGCAGCTAGAATACCTGGTCTCCACGTCAAGACACTTCATCCTCAACCGCAAACCCTCTCTTCATACTTCACCGGCTAATTGCTTCAAAGCTTTCCACGCCTCACACCACCTTCCATTCCCAACACTGGACGCCCTCGCTTTCTCAAGCTTCAACACATATGGCCATTCGATCCTGAAAATCAAATCCTCCACTACACAACTTTACATCAGCAGAATCAAATTCTATGCCAAATTATCTTTGGGGGCTCCGTGCTCCACCATGACCCACGGCCACATCAGCATGCTCCTTAAAGGACTATGCAAGGCCTACCCGCGTCCCACGCCTAAATGACCAACCAGTTTGGTCAACCTCAACCAGTCTACCTCTTTCAACAGTATTCATACCTAAGCCCATTCGAACCTATTTGTGACTACATTAACTCCCAACTAGCCTGCCAAGCTTCCCCCCCGAGACTCTCTGTTCATTACAGAGACCGGCAGAGTAGCTTCACGCTTCTGGTTCCAATACCACTTTTGCCAGATCTTGTATCGATCCAATATACCCCCGAGCTATATTCACTTGCATTGGAGCTGCCTCCACTGCTTCTAAACAGGGAATCCCTGACAATCTCACAAAAATGCTAGGATGCTGGTCCTCGTACCTGACCTACATCCGCAACGACCTGAGTCAGAAACACACACACACTTCTCTTCATATGAAATTCTTTCTTGGGGCTCTATCCATAGAGACACAGAGAGATGGTTCCCCCACACACAGTCTTAATCCCTCCAGGTTCCCTCCCGTCCATCAGACACCCGTCAACCCGCGGACTCCTCCGACCAATGATTTAGCCTCCACCACCCATCCCTTCTTCCCTTCATTCCTTTATCCCCTCATCCTTCGACCCTCACCCTCCATCCCTTCTCCCTCCATCCCACCATCCCTCGACCCCTCAACCCTCCTCCCTACTCCTGACTCCCATCTATAACGTGCAATAAACTTGACTAAACTCAAATTCGTACGGGCGTGGTCCTTGTTAGTGTACTAACATTATGTCCATCTAATTTTACCTCCTGGAGATGCTTCTCCAGCTTTTAATTGCAGTCATGGTTGTTGTCAAGACAGTTATTACTTGTTGACAAAGTTTAAAAGGTGTCTTGGTTTGTTTGCTTCATTGTTGTGTGATTAGCTATCAGGCTATATGGATTATGGGTGCTTTATAGAGATGTTTATGTTTTTGGAAGTAGGGTCTTAAAGGCCAAAGTCAGGGAAAGTCATTCTTCTCTATACCCTGTCATTACACTCTCCTCAAACTCTTTAGTAGCTTGGTATTGTAGGTTCCCCTACTGTCAACTTTGCAGGGCTCCATGGTCAAGTCAAAAAATAATAAAAATGCAACATCCAGTTAGACTTTGGAAATAAAGCTCACTGAGAAACATTTTACATTTAATGAGTATGGCTACTGACCAAGCAGCAGGACTGGAAAACTTGGAAGCGATGCTGTATGAGAATATACAACACTGACCAGGTTGACTGACTAGTCAACTAGTCAACATTAGATTAATATTTAAGGGACTACTGTAATAAAAACTACTAGTTTAAACTACTTTCAAGAGGTGTATTTATGGTTGTTAAAGAAGTTATTACAGGGCTTTTGAAAGAGGCTAGAAGACACTTTCAACTTATTTTTCTGGTGTTTAAATCAATTACATTACATCACAGGGCTGTCTTTACTTCTTTCATAAGGAAGAACCCTTTGCACATGTATTTTATATGTGTGGGAGATAAAAACAGTGCTTTGCAAAGGACGGTACAGTTACATTCAGTCTGTTATACAAGCTATGATTGTATCTGCTGGAACTACTTGCATTTTCTCATAATGTGATGCTAAAGAAAGAAGCAGAGCCATCATCTTTTATAGATCAAGAAGTCACAAAGTTAGAATTCAGAATTCTCTGGGCAGAATAATGTGCAGCTGTGTGTGTGGATACATTGTTAGAAGTTGAAAACCATTCAGGACATGACAATATGGGGAACACAGTGCTGGGCTCATTATTAGTTTACAGGCATTCAGACAAATATAATAGGCATGGTGCAAAGTGAAATGTTGAGAGCGAGGTTTTTTTTTCCAGTGTGAGAAATGAGTTGAGAAAGTGTGACTCACAGGAGAGGAATGTTCAGAAAAACTCAACTTTTAAAACAACAACTATATTTGCAAAAATGAAAAATATTGCTCCCAGTGCTCCGATTACCACTGGCACCACTGTTGCTTGACTCTAAACTGCCTGTAGGTGTGAATGAGAGTGTGAATGGTTGTTTATCTCTATGTGCCCTGGATGAACTGGTGACATGGTGTACCCCGCCTCTTGCCCAATGTCAGCTGGGCGAGAGGCAGGGCGAGGAGAAGCGGTTACAGAAAATGTATGTATGTACTGTATGTATGTATGCATCACTGTTTATGTATAATACTTCATTTGGATGCTGAGTGTGGAACACAGCATTTAAACTATATGACCATAACCTGAAATTACACACAAGTAAAAACTGTCTCTGGTAATTAACTCACTTCCTCCATCCACTTCAGCAGGTGAACAAAGGTAAGTTTTTATTCTTTTTTTTTTATGTGAGTGCAGAGCTTTTCTAATTACCTTGACACGCGTGCACACACACACACACACACACACACACACACATTATAGCGAACAGTGATAAAATATGTAGCCTTGAAGTGGATCGTGTTTCTTGTGACACCTGGTGAGAGAGTGTTCCCGTGGAAACAGAGAACAAATCGGGGGTAGAAGGATGGGTCAACTCAACGTCAGACATGAGAGACAGCTGTTTGTTTCCTCATTCCTTCCAATACTCAATCCATTTGCTTTTTTAAAACATGACCGTGATCGTTCCTTAACCTCCATCACTATGATGACAAAGCATGTCTGACCAAATGAAATAGCCATTTTAGCCCTTTAACTAAACCTTCACTATGCTGCTTCATTCCTTTTTCCTTTTAATATAAGAAAATATTAAAGATTAGTGTTTCTACACCTCTACAGCAGACTGAGCTCAGTCTATAATATAATGTCTTTACATTCTGCTCCCTCCTCTCATTCTTGTGTTATTCACAGTGTGACTCCAGTCTCCAGTGTGTGAGGTAGGACAGGAGGCGGCAGGCTACAGAGTGAGTTCAGTTCAGTTTTCCACGACTCAGGGTGAGCTCCCAGTGGCTGCAGCGCTCAGCAGCATACAGATCAGAAACAGACTGTATGGAAATGTAGACACAGTTCCATCCATGCTCACTCAGCTGAGATGTGCTTCAGTTAGAGAGAAGCTGCTCCCGTGTCATGAAGAAATAAACTGAAAACTCTGCTGCCTCAGCTGCACTTCTCCACAGTCACACAGCGAGCGGAGCGTTTGAGATACAACATTTAGTAAAAAATCAAAAAGGAAAAATAAAATATGTTACAGCTTCTGTGCTATAAACTGGAATGAATGTGAGAATGCAGTGAGTAACAATTCTTTCAAGTTTTGACAGAACTGTTCACAACTGAGCTAACCAAATGGAAAATGCATGTTTCATCCTGCACATATTCATCCATACTCCTTTGTATCAGGTTAGGATCACGCAGCAACGCTCTTAATTCTGCATAACTTTAAGCCTTCATATAATGTGAACAGGTAAGTTGTATATAAATTCACCCTCAGTACAGTTGTCATGAACGGGGAAATTAGCTACAGAGACCAAAACTGTTTTTTGTACCAGGCTGTAAACATGTTTATTTCTGCTGTGAAGTTGGACATTTGGACATGGGGACTCATGGAGACTGACTCACTTCTGGAGCCAGCCTCAAGTTGCCGTTTGCTGCTGCTTTGACTTCGCTGTCCTGTCTACTCTCACAAATTAAAAGCCATCCAGAGTGAATCCAGCTCATTCAGCCGTGCAGCGGTTAGGACTGTTCGGTTAGCGCTAGTCAGGTGTGACCCAGTCACCTGTTAGTCTTGACAATAATGAAATGACCAGATCCTAATTCATAAATGATCATAGCATTTTCAGAATCAATTCTTTGACACACAGGAAGCCACTGTAAATATCTGACGTGCCTCTTTCTTGGTCTTAGTGAGGACCGTGGAGACACTGTTATAGTGGTTAAGCATTCTGAAGATAACTGGTTTAAGATGGAATGTTTGATACATAGAATATATAAAATCCCTGAAGAGATAAAAAGTTAAAAACAGGGCTGGTGTTTTTCTCTCTCCGGTTGTTTCTGCAGTTTCTGAATTAGGCCCCGCCCCCTATGAGTACAGATACAGATACAGATAATTCATATGGTTAACAGATACAGATAATGCTGTACTCACTCATCCCTACAGGACACCAACAAATCATTAATTTCCTTGTTCTTTTTTCAGTCCACAGCCCTGTAGCTGAGCTACAGCTGTCACGTGACAAATGAACGAAAGAACGATCCATATGAACGAACTGGATTGGATTGGATAAAGGCTTTATTTGTCAAGAAGTAAAAAGGGATAGAACATGGGGAGAGGTAAGGAGAAGTGCTGTGCTAATGAACTAATCATTTCTGTTTCCTGTCCTCCTCCTGACTGAGCTTATGCAGCTGCCATGTGGCGAGGGCTAGTACTGCATAAAAATGAACTCAGAAATGACTCATAACTCCAGAGTCATATAAAGGATTAGTTCATAGTGAACGAATCGTTCACGACCGACACATCACTACAGTACAGAGCTGGGGTCAGGATGTGATTAGCTTAGCTTAGCGCAAAGATTATAAGTATCTGAAGATTATCAGAATACCAACAGACTCTGAAGCTCACTCACTGACATTTTGTTATCTCATTCGTTGAATCTGCGCACATACGTATGTGTTGGAACTATTTTTTGACTAACAGTAGCTGGACATGGCTTCCTGGAGTTTTGTCGCCATCAGGTTGCTAAACAAAAGAGAAAGAGAAACTCAAACAGTTGATTTGCAACTAAACATCTCTCTCTTTGAAAGAAAGGCGAATTAGACTATTCCCAAAATGTGCAACTATTCAAATATTCAGTCTTTTTGATTGAGCATTGAAAATATAGTATAAATACAATATCAGTTACTATTTGACCACCAAGCATTCACTGTACTTCTGAATAGTCTCTGTGAAAGTCGGGTGAGCTTATCACTGCAAAAGAAATGTACAGCCAAACAGGGGCGGCACAGTGGTGCGATCACATCTGGAATGTTCCTGGTTCGAAGCCCAGATGTTCTCCCTCTTCCTGTGTGGCTTCTCTCTGAGTTCTACAGCCTCACACCAACAAAGACATGCAGGTGAACTGATTACTCTGAACTGCTCATAGGTATGTAGAACATGGATGGATGGATCTACAAAGTAGTCTTCATGATGTAAAGTTTATGGATTTAACTTGTCTGCAATAAATATGAATTTATGTGAAAGAATATGTGTACACTTTTAAACTGGACCTTAACATTAAGTCAGGACTTCTTCTTTCTCCTAATTAAAAGTAATGTGTGTGTGTGTGTGTATGCGCCTCTATAAAATATTTAAAAGATTCATATAATATATGAATTTATATGTATAAGTTGACTTCTCTCATTGTACCCATCAGTTCAAACCTGCCTGCATAATTTGTCTATCAGACTCTATGCTGATTTGGATGTTAAAAAAGGTCAGTAACAACGCAACGTGACTGCAGTGAAAGAAGTCTGTCTTTGTCTTTACTTAGTTGCTCGTGGCAACTTTCACTTTGTAGTTTCTCACCTCACTTTCTCAGTGCCAGAAAAAAAAAGAACTTTCTCAAACTCTACACACATTGAATTGTTTTTTTTTTTCTTGGTAATTTTAGCCTCCTCTGCATCATTACATGCAACACAAATGATTGTAATACAATTAGAAGAGAAATGTCACGAAAGACAGCTGCAGTCAAGAAGTCAAAAAGAGAAATTACTTTCCTGGCCGTGCTGTTTCTACGGTAACGGGCTCCTGATAGCTGTGGAAGACCTTTATAGTACACCTCCCACCTCACTGTAGCTAGGCTAGCAAAGTTTGTCTCTGACTTTTCAAGTTTAAAATCCTTCCCGTTCAACATAAGTTTTGGAAGATCATTTAAATGTGAACTATAATGGACTAATACAGTAGAAACTTCATTAACATGTGCATCTTAAACCCTGTATCCTGGTGTACACCTGCAAGACGGAGATCTGGCAGAGATAGTATCAGTAAAAGAGACAGATGGGTAAGGAACAGATGTAGGTAGGTAGGTGTAGGTAGTAACATGTTGAACTTCTGATAACTAAAATTGTAAAATTGCTCAGTCCATATAAACAAGAATACTGTCATGAAGATGGAGCAAAGCATCAGTTCAGATTGAGTCGTTTTTTGATTAGCTGATTTTCATTCATGGTTCACAATTATCAGTTCATTCACCTTCTCTGTGGTGATTAGTATTATCTAATCATATTCATGCAGGTGTATACTGTAGGCCAGTGATTATAACCTCACATTAACATTTTGTGCTGATTTCTGTTTCTAACTGTTTGAATGAACTTTTTGTCCAATCAATCAAAGCTAACAGGTTTGCTAACTACTCCCTCAGACTGGAGAGCCGTTTTTCTCTCTCGAATAAATAAATAAATGTTGTGGAGTCGAGAAAAGAAAAAAAATCGCTCAGAGACGACTCATAACTCCAGAGTCATATAAAAGATTAGTTCATCTTGAAAGAATCGTTCACGACCGACGCATCACTACAGTACAGAGCTGGGGTCAGGATGTGATTAGCCTAGCTTAGCGCAAAGATTATAAGTATCTGAAGTTTATCAGAATACCAACAGTATAGACTCTGAAGCTCCCTCAAGAGTCAAGAAAAGAAAAAAAAAATGACTGGCTAGCGCTACATTTGAAAAGCTAGACAACAGATCTGTGAAGCAATGAAACAGAACAGAAATGTTGCACCGTACCCTGTGAGCTGTCACTCAAACCTGAAACATGCCTGCGCATTGTGTTCATGACAATCACGTTGCGTTTAATTGAACTGAAAGTTTCTCCGTAGCCTCGTAGCTTCTTTGTGAAACTGGAGCTTCCATCGATCCCCACAAATGTGATTAATATTTCACAACATAGAGACAAAGAGAGATTTGTGTCATTTAAACAGCTGCCTAATGATGACTACACTAAAGGCACCATAGTGTGTCTGTTTTATTAGCTCTGTGTGATAGAGTGATGGACGTTCTAAATGCTTCACATTATGTTGCAGGTGTGGATTTCACTCTGGACATTGCTTATACCAGGGGGAGTCAGTTCTGATTTCAGGAGGTCCGGATAGAGAACATTTGCTTATGTTCAGGTCTGCAGCATCATCATGTTGAAGTTGCATCATAATTTAGTTATACATTACAATTATTTTATATATATTGAAGCAGTATTGACATTGTATCAACATCTGCAACATCTGTGTGAAGTCAACGACTCAAATCAAACAAAGAAAGCTATAATTCACCGTCATGGCAACAATATTCTGCTGACCTGTGCTCTCCACAATCATCATAACAATGTCAAAATACAGAAAAAAAAATTTCAGGAAACAATCAGGAGAATTTTCTGCATTCTGCATGTTCTGTGTTAAATGTTAGTGAACTGATATCTGACATCTTTGATTGTTTTTGATTGACAGATGATTGCTTCAGTCTGTGTTTTGTCCCTTTAGTAGCGTACACTTGATGGAAAATTCCAGCAAGCACCAGAGCTGTTATGGACTGCATGATGAATTCAATGATGAATTCAATTGAAATTGAATTGAAAATGTTCAGTATTCCTTTCAAAATGGAAAAGTCCTTTCACTCAACAGGCTTTTAATACAACATACCTAACCCCTGTGAACTCCCGGTAATTTCATGCGTCGATGTCAACACAGTCAACGATCGAGGAGCTGACTGTAAGTGCTGCGCTCAAATACCTGTCAGACCTTTACAGAGCAAAGAAGGAGAACAACTGTTTACACCGTCCCACTATATCAGCGGCAACGACAAACACTGGAGCGCTGGGGATCAATGAGGAGAGTCGATAAAGAAAGCTGAACGTGTGCGCTCAATATGCAGAGGGAGAGTCAGACGGGAGACAGCTCTGTGTGTGTGTGTGTTTGGTATGCTAGTGGTGGGTGGGTGTGGTGGGGGAGGCGTCTGGGTAACACACCCTGGCTATATTCATATTCAAAGAAGTCCAAAATATTCATAGGCATCACTGGCTGCCCATATTTTATGTTTCATGCTCATCCTCCCAGAACATCTTTTAGCCATGCTTTGACTAAAGCAGCTCACATCATTTATTGATGCACTACAGCCTTGTAGCCTCTTCAACCACTTGCTAAACACTCTAGAATATTTCTGTATCCCACTGTGTGTGTATGGGTACCAGCTCCGGTGCATTTTGTATATGAGTGCATGTGAGCGCATAAATATGTGCATTATAATATGTGTATGTTGTGTGCTGCTGCTGCTGCTGCCATGAGATGCACTGGCAGAGACGGTAATGTCACCCTTGGCTGATTCCTCATATAATGTGAGGACGGACGATGCTCCACGCTCGCAGAGGAAAATCTGCCGCTGCAGCTGCTGCAGCCGCTCACACATTCACTCTCAACTCGCTCACTCCGCTGCGTCCTGATAGGCTGAGGACGCTCCAGTGTCAAGAGGCGCGACCACATGATCTAGTCCAATACTGATCAAATCAGACGTTTGCAATCGGTCCTGTAGATTCTGATCGTTCAAGCGCAGTCCTGTAGATTCTGATCATTTACGCTGACAGACAGCTTCTACTAACAATACAACCCTGTGTTGTGTTTCTGTGTTCTCCTAATGTGAATTGAATGATGAACTGAATTAATTGAAGAATTTTGTGATTGAAACTTCCACTGATTCGATAACAGTTGCATAACTGGAGAGAATTCTGTTCTAACAATCTTTTCTTCTGAATGTCCTTCGATTTGGAATCTGTTTTCCAGTCCAGAAAAGAGAAAGTCACCCGAGATCCTTATTGAACCACAGTGGTGCTTTCAGTTGGGCTCTTTCTTTGGTCCTCTTGCCGTTCACTGAGGGTTAGACTGAAGAGGTTTCTATTATGAAACTGCTATCCTACTACCGCTACTATTGCCCCAGACAATTCTCTGCATGTTCATTGTGTTCTTTTTACCGTATATATCACTAGATGAAGAAGAAAGAACCTTGACTAATTGTTGGTTTTATCTGTTAAATATCTTTTCATATTTACATTTATTTTCCCCTCTTTCAACAGATTTTTTCTTTTCGGCATGTTCCGGGTGATTGGGGGCTTTTTGCCCTTTGAATGACTCTGCTCTCAGGAGCCTAATGGCAGCCTATGAATGCCTATCTGCTGTAATCCAACGGTAGCTCTTTATCCCTGAGTGGCTGCTGAAAGAAGAGAACACACCAAATCCTCCTGCTCCCCTCTGCCGCCCTGTTCTCCATTCCAGCTCCTGGTGTGTGTGTATGTGTGTGTGTGTGAGCAGAATTATTCAACAGAGGGGCTGCTGGCTTTATACGTGCAGCGGCTGTTCAAGGAGGAGGAGCTGGACATATACTCCCACACACACACATGCATCAATATCAAAACATTGTCAAAACAACTGGACAATGATGAAACTACAAATATTGATTCTGTCTGTGTGTGTGCGCACTGGTGAATGCATGTGTGTTTTCTGCTTTTACGTACTGTAACAGTTTATAACTGTCTATAAAAGGTAAGTGACTCTCATTTAAAGGAGCATTCCACTGAATGTAAATCAGTTTACTCACCATGATTTGTCCTACACAGCCTGCCAAAGCAGCGTAATGTCTTCTATGGGTGTGGTGGAGGTTTGTCAAATCTAAACCGTTGTGACATCATTAACGAAGTTTGGGCGTGGAAGGAAACATGCTACCAAGATGCTACCTGCACATGAAAAGAGAATTGCTCACCGCAAAGGTCAGGTGCAGAGCCAGTATGAACAAATCAGAATTTCTGTGTAACAACATGATGGGATTTACTGTTGCTACGCTAATGTTTTATGGTCACCAACTGTTTATATGTTATATAGCTGTGCTTGTGAAGAGTTGTTATGCCTAGTCAGGCACGGTATTGGTTGAAGATGCAGTCACATCTCCCTTTACTGAAAACCCTCTCTCTCTCTCAGTCATTGTAATTGTACAATATGTTTGTTTTGATTCGTTTTGTGCACGTGACATCCATTGCACGTCTGTCCGTCCTGGGAGAGGGATCCTCTGTGGCTCTTCCTGAGGTTTCTCCCACATTTTTTCCCTGTTAAAGGTTTTTTGTGGCAAGTTTTTCCTCACTCGAACCGAGGGTCTAAGGACAGAGGGTGTCACTCCCTGTACAGATTGTAAAGCCCTCAGAGGCAAATGTACTTTGTGACTTTGGGCTATACAAATAAAATTGATTTGATTTGATTTTGATTTAAACCCTGTCACTGCATGCATGGTAGAGGCAACATTCATAAACACATAAGCTAACTTTAGCATTAGTAGCTGCAGTGGGCCAGTAACATATTATTTAAAATTCAAAAACACTTGCGGCAATTGACCGTAAGAAATTACAAAAGATGGGTAAGAATACAGGTGTCACTGATACAACTTGGCAATACTTTAAAGGTATAGTGTACCGGTGCACTGATTAAAGGTATGAAGTTAAAAGTCTGCACATTGTATTGGCACATTTTCTTTTTTCTCCTTTTCATCTTATGCAGGTGTTGTATGGAGACACCAAGTATTTAAATCCATTGAATATATAACATGAAAAACTGTTATTCTAAGAGTAATTTACTGTGTTTAATCATGAAACTTAGAAATATTCAAAACACTTTTTAAACTCTCTTTTCAAACTTGCTTTGTGATGAAAAGTGTGACTGTGAAACTAAACGATCACTGAGGAAAAATGGCATTGTGAAATAAAAGCAGACAAAAACATTTGGATAGGAATAAAATAAAATAAGCTCTGTTATTGTGTGAGAGATGCATATTAGATCGATATTTCTCAGCTGCCATGCTGTGTGCATCAGAGTGGTACACGTGGCAAACATATTACTGCTTGACTAATGAATGTTTGACTATCACGTATTACACAGCTGTGACGTTTGGCTTTTGTTATACTATAAGTGTGGGCTACTTTATTATTCACCTCTTCATAAATATTATACTATGCTTTGTTCACTGCATTATCTGTTTGTTTCTTTTCTATTAACCCCTAAAGTGCATAATTAGCACACAGTATTGCATGGTGACGCTCACACTTTACGACTGTTTCATGTCTTCACACTAAAATCCAAAGCAATACAAGCTCTTTACAGTCACAGTAAAACCTTCAAATGTGTCAGACCTCATCTAAATCCGGTTTCAATAAAGCAGTATATCAGTCTGTGTGTGTGTGTGTGTGTGTGTGTGTGTGTGTAGCTGTCAGTGTCAGAGTGAGAGAGTGCGCTGGCTGGTTCTTTGTGATGTGAAGGACAGGCGACACGGCGTGAAACAATGAACACAGCGTCAGTGTTGTCGAGTCATCCTGTCAGCCTGCAGCACTGCACCATGCCTGACTGTAAATAGCAGCCGCACAAAAACAGGTGTTATGACCTGGACAGGTGTTGGTTGGTGTATCAGTGTGTGTGTGTGTGTTACGTGTGTTGGTGCGTGGATGTGTGTATGTGTGTGCTCAAGCATACCTAACTCAATCAAAAGCTCCAGTAGCTCTTCAGAGCGAGCTGGTGTTGTTGAAATAACTGATTTACTGGAGCGATTAAATTCTTCCACCGCTGTACATGTTGATGTGTGTGCGTGCGCGGGTGATAGCGTTAGGTGCCCTTTTCCATGGTTCGTTCATTCATCCATCACCTGCAACATCACACCCACCGCTGACTGGATTTGACAAAAATTTGGGGAAATGATGCATTTTGGCTCCGTAAGATTCAGCTGATGGGTTTGAACACCAACATCAAGTGTTTGTACGGAAATAACTCAGAGTTTTAAAATGGCCATGTCGCAGAATTTGTCTCCCGCCGAATACAAAACTGTTTGTTTCCTGTTTGAAGCCAGAATTGATTAAATCTGTGAGGACGTGCCGCACATTTAAAGGAACAGCCCAACATTTTGAGAACTCTTGTTCTTGATAGTAACGACTGATAATATGTTTTGTGTCATACAAAACATATAACATATAACAGACTGTACAGTACCGGGTCACGTAGTATAGCCACCTTGGTCAAAACAGTCCATGTCCCTCCATGTATGTATTTCTTTCTTTATATTCTAGCATCTCATGCAGTTAAACAAACACATCTGCAACACATTCACATTTTTTCTTTTTTTTTCATCTTTTTTGTGAATTTGTGGAATTTAGCAACCTCAGCATTGTTTACTTTCTACAACTAAACACCAGCAAGTCAGTGTATAAAAAACACAGAGATAACACATAGATCATAATTCAATTCAATTCAATTCAATTTTATTTGTATAGCCCAAAGTCACAAAGTACATTTGCCTCGGAGGGCTTTACAATCTGTACAGGGAGTGACACCCTCTGTCCTTAGACCCTCGGTTCCAGTGAGGAAAAACTTGCCCACAAAAAACCTTTAACAGGGAAAAAATGTGGAAGAAACCTCAGGAAGAGCCACAGAGGAGGGATCCCTCTCCCAGGACGGACAGACGTGCAATGGATGTCACGTGTACAGGACAATCAACATAAACATTTTGTACAGTTACAATGACTGACAGAATGACAATGAATGATAAAGTGACCACAGTAGCAGATATGGTAGTAATAATGACATACACATAGTAATATGTATAGTGGGCGTCGTCCAGGATCACAGCAGCAGCCACGATCCAACGAAAAACCTGCTGGACGACAGAGCACAAAAACTCCGGGGAAGTTTGTTTAGTAGCATGCATTAATGAGACATGTCCAGAGAGAGAGAGAGACAGAGACAGAGACAGAGACAGACAGACAGACAGACAGACAGACAGACAGACAGACAGACAGACAGACAGACAGACAGACAGACAGACAGACAGAGAGAGAGAGGCAGAGTAGGAGGGAGGGTTTTCGGTAAAGGAGATGTGACTACATCTTTAACCAACAACCAACCAACCATACAACACAAACAACTGATGAGTTGCTAAAACAACATTTTAAACAATGATTAATGTGAACAAAGTCACAAAATAAAATACTCAAAAACAGAAATATGACATCACTTCACAAATAATTTAAACATATCATATTGACACTGGCAATAATAAGCACACCCTCAAGTGTAATACAGTATTGCAATTATACAACAATTACTAATTTAAATAAAATATAGAATCGAAAATATTCATGTTTTGGGGCAATTTGCTCACCATTTCTGTTCTAATCTCCATTTCTAAGCGTTTCTCCGGTAAGATTATTTCAGGGGAAAACTGGGAATACGAGTAACATGATAAAGCACCTCATCAAAGACAGAGAAAACTTCAGGGTGGAGAACTGCACAGTGTTCACGAAGCCGGCTTCTACAACACAAGCTTCGTCATCTTCTAAACAGGACGCGGCGCAACCGTTGGTAACTTCAGGTGATATACACATGGTTACACTCTAATCAGTCACATCTGTCAGTGCTTTGTTCAGTGGTGACTACGAGCCACTCCATGTCTGACTCTGTACTGGGGGAGGCACGGAAGGAGCTTGAACTCTACAGAGCTCTACCTACAGAGATTACCTCCACCAGTCCTGATAAGTGGTGGTGGGGAAGTAGAGGGACATTCCCCATCTTGTTTGACCTGGTCTCTAATTATACATATGTCCAGGCATCCCCCAATTCGGCAGAGTGAATATCTTCTACTGCTGGAGACTATAAGCCAGGAAAGGGCATGCCTTGGCCCAGAGAAGGCTGCCATGTTAATGTTTCTTAAAAAGAAGTGTTGAGGAGGACTGACTGGTCAGTGGTTGGATTCAGAATGTTGGCTGTGATGTTGAAAATTACACAGCCCAAAATAATACTTTGTACATAAAATTATAAATATTTGAGCACTTTCAAAATGTATTTGTGTAAAAATCTTTTGAATGGGGAGGAGTGGTGACATTTACGCAACCGATTGCTTTCTTTTCACATGATTAATATCGAATGAAGTTAAAAAAAGTATCGGATGAAGTACTCAGTTGGTATCGGTATTGTGTTGCCCTACAGCTGACAGAGGATGATCCAAACATTTCCCGTAACAAAGATCGAACAAAGATTGATGTAATCAAAATGAACATGTTTTTATCTAACCAAATATTCTGTAATATTAGTCCACCTTTAGTCTTATTATTAAATTTTTATTTTATTATTATTAAAATATTTTAAAGACTAAAACTATGTCCATATGCATGGAATGCATACAGGTGGCTGTAACAATTTATTACATTCAAATTGATGGATTTTTGGTAGTCCTTAAATCACCTTGTTGTCATAGACAAAGAATAAAAATCTGCAGAAGTTTGGATATGGGACGGAAAGTTTTATAGTTCAATTTGTTCAATTAGTTTCAATTCCATGAGCAATTTTATACCTGTATGACAAAATACAAAACACAATATGACATTTTCAAGACTTAACAAAATTTGGCTAGTATATTACAGTGGTGGTGTAGAAAGATGATGGAAATAGTCTGTCAATTTTCTCTGCTTGGATCTAAACACACACTAAGTTAAACACATTCTGAAAGTCAGAAAGGAAGTCACCCAGCATGTATCCTAAAATGTGAGGCTGTCCCTCAATATGTAAATATGCATAGACTCAAAAGTGCAAGGTGGAGAAATACAGAACGTCACCACTGGGGAAACAAGACGGGGTAGGTAAGATGAGTGCAGTGGAGCTGAGAAGGGGATTAAGATGGAGGAGTGAGACAAAGACGATGTCAGAGGAGATATGAAAGAAGGAGGGATAAATGTGTGAATAAGTCCGCGCAAGATGGAGACAGAGATGTTAAGAAGAGAATAGAGATTAAAGAATGTGCAAATCAGCGTACTGACTGCTGTTAGGAGGTGGATTAGAGCAGCTTTTCACATTGCTGGGGTTTGAATGATAGCTAGTGCTGTTCAGACTCTGTGTGTCCGACTTGTGTCTTTTTTTTTCTTTTCTTTTTTGTGATGAGAAGATGCTGAGCAGTTTAGAATCTGAACCACTTCATCTGCTTTTAGCTCTTCAGCTCTGACATCGGGCAATTTCAATGCAGTGATAATTCTTCTGTTTGTTTATATTGTCAGTTCCTACACTTCAACTGACACCGGTGACACTGACACAACAAACTCTTTCAGCTTCAGCCTCAACTAACACTTCAGCTGCTTTTAGTGCTTCAGCTAAAACAGCAGTGCTCGTACAATATTTCAAATCAGCGTTTCCACTTGTGATTTTCAACATTTTCTTTAGAGATGTCTTTCCTCTCACTTTGCCTATAGCCTGCTTACCAAGCTATATTCAATAATTCAGTGGTTTGTTATCACTTAGACATTTTCTTTAACACTATGTAAACATGGATATCTGTGACATTACCCAGAGATGATTTTGTTCCATTTCTGTACACCTGGGATGGATTTTGGTTGCACACATACACCCACATTGAGCACATTCAACATTTTTAATTATTCCATCTGTGACTGCAGATATTAGAGTCCTGAAGATGAGCATTCTGTTAGCTTAGCATTAGCTAACTGTATTATGCATCACACATAATCTTCCATAAGTAAACTGTTCACAGCAGCAAGTCAAATTATCTTTTGAATCATTTCAAGCAAACAGTGTTTTGGTCATGCATGATGTCAACCTAATGTTAGTGTTAGGGTGTATCTTCACTGCACATTAGTTCACGTTAGTGCATTCCATTTTATTTCAAACAATAATTCAGCATAAGCATTTCTGACTAGCTCCTTGTTTTTAGATAAAGAGGTTGGAGCAAGCACACTCTAACCTCCGATAAAGGATACATTCATGTGTTGTTAGATGTAACCTTTTGCTACAGTAACTTTGCACCTGCACCTGCACCTGCTATCATATTCCTGCACATTTTTCCCTCTTTTTTAGTGGTATCCAATCAGTATTTCTGATATCCTATCCCATCTACAAATTGGGGCGTGGGACACAATAAATATAGCTTATTGTGATATAAATATAGCAGTGACACCTACTAATACAACTGATCAAGATGGCCAAATGATTCTACACACACAAGGTCTTTTCAAAGTATAAGAATCACATTTCTGAAAATTCAGAGTCAAAATTCAGAGTCTGACAGTGATTTTAAAGAAGAGAGATTGAGCATCAGCTAGCTGCAAAACGAACACAAACCACAGCAAGACAGCAGCCGGCCTGAGGACCAAACAGTCAGCAGCTAGCAAGAGAAAACATATGGATTTCAAAAAATGGTGAAATTGAATGGTCTTCTTGCCCAAGAAATGAGCCACCACATGGCAGCCAGTGTGAAAAGACTGTAACCAGGGCCAACACGGATGGCAGTCACTCATGTGCCGGACATCCAGTCTTCTTTAGAGCTTTTCATCCCAGTTTTTATCTGGAAAATTATTCTGGATCAGTCCTGGCGGCATGGGCGGGCATTGGCGCGCCGTGCCCGCTCATAGAGTAAGCCGTGCCCGGCCTGGACTGGAAGCTGTTTATTTTATTTGGGTTTTGTTTTTTTACCTCGGAGTGGCCAACCCTTTATTATTCCTATCTCGGTTTGTCGATCATAAAATTCAACCAATCTAGCCAACAAACAAAGGCATCGTGCTGGCCAATTACAGGTGGATGGAGGTGGTTCACTGAGTCACTAGAGGGTACGCTATTACTTGATGAGTTGATGTTCATGGTCGCAGTTGCTCATAGAGTCGCTAGTTAGCTGTGGTGTTCGGTATGGATATCCGTACTCAGTTCAAGCAGATGCTGCGTTCCCTACCCAGACACAGTGATGAAACTTTCAGTGTAACTGGTTTCGATGACTGGAAGCATGCAATGGAAAACGGAAAGGGACTAAACAGGCATGCTTCATCCAAATACCACCTGACTTGTGAGGCCATGTGGAGGGACAACGAAAGATGGATTCACACAAGTAAGGAAATCTCAACACTAATTAACACTGATCAACTGCAGAGCAACAGATATTATCTGTCTGCAATTATTGATGTTATAGAGTTCCTTGCTGTGAACCAACTACCCTTTAGAGGTGACCATGACGCATACAGTGCTATGAATGAGGATGGATGTGGGCTATTTTTGTCTCTATTTGAGTTTGCACTAAGGAAAGATGCTGAATTAACAAAGATAGCAAAAACTATTCGTCGCAATGCAACATACACACGTCTTCTTAAAAACATGCTTGAGTTAAATAAATGGACATACCACTACACTATTTTGTTTGTTTTTTTTAGATTTTGGGATAAACTGATGCTTGTTAGTTTTCAGGTCCAAAAGGGAATTGACAAAAAATCCCTGTGGGATGCAGAAACTGGCAGAGAACTTTTCTGTGCAACAATGTCTCTGGAAGAGAGACAAGCTAGCTGCCATCAGGACAGTGTGAAACATGTGGGTGCACCGCCTCCCCCTGTGATACCTGGAACTTACAGGTCTACACAGGAAAATCTGATGGAGGCGCCCCTTAGAAAAATCAAGGAACGAGAGCTGTCCTGGACTTGACTCAGGGACTCAGTGGCCACAACATAACATGTGACAATTTTTTACCTGGCACACACTGGGACAGGAGATCCTAAAGAGGAAGCTGACCATGGTGGGAACAATCAGAAAAAACAAGCCTGAGCTTTCACCCCAACTGCTCACCACAAAGAACGGGCCTGTCAAGTCGCCCAAGTTTGTGTACACGGCTTACACATCCCTGGTGTCATATGTGCCGAAAAAAGGCAAGAATGTGACTCTCATGAGAACACTACACGGGGATGGGAGAATCTGTGGCCAAGAGCATCTAAAACCAGGAATAATAATGGACTATAATACCACAAAAGGATGGGTGGACAATATGGACAAGCTGGTGACAGCTTACTGCTGTAAAAGGAGGACCCTGCTTTGGCCACTGGTGATCTTCTTTGATAATTTAGACAGCTCAGTGTACAACGCATTTGTCATCTGCATGGGACTGAATCCAGAGTGGCATAGAGGGAAGCTCCAGAGGAGACGCCTGGTGAGACCTCAAATCCAGAGAATAGAATATTTTCCAAGAACCCCAGCCTCTGCAGCTGTCATGAAGAGGATTCAGGAGAATACTAGTGCCTCATCCACCGGACCTACAGGACCACCATTTGCAGAGCCTGAAGTAAGTGTGTGATGCTGTTGCAGTATATCTCTGATCAGTAGCTGTTTTAGGTACGGGCGGACAGGGCAGCCACCCGGGGGGGGTGTTCGCCCAGGGCGCAAATGTGGCCAGGACCGGCGCTGTCTCTGATATATATCTCGAATATATATCTATAATTTCTGATCTTTTCAATATTCTAGGTTGCGGCCAGCAGCAACAAAAAAAGCCTGTGAAGTGTGTGGACTTAAAGTGGATAGGAAAACACAGTACACTTGCATCACATGCAAGAAATACATATGCAACACACACACACAGTAAAAGTCTGCCCCTCGTGTGTTGTATAGTGTGTAATGTGTGAAATGGCCTTGATGTGTTGTCTACTGACATGGTTACAGTATGTGTTCAACTTAACTGTGTTTTGTAAATGTGTAATGTTCTAAAAAAGTTTAAATGAATAAAAATGAATAGTTATGAATGTTGAATGATTTCCACTTTTTTTATTACCACATACATTTATTTAGAAAAAAATGGCACTTTAATGCATAAATGTGATCTAACAAAGGTATGGGGCAAATATTAATCATATATGCATATATATATATTGCTTGTAATTGGGATGATGTAAACATGTGTAGAGTATTTTAACATAAAGTTGTTTGATTGTATGAATTAAAACCCCCCAAAATGTAGTGGGTCCACCAGACCCACAAACACTGTCTGAGTAACAAAAATATGAACAGAACACAAGGGTTACCTGCACTGAAATGAATCATATTTAGCTTGTTTTACCACAGGCACATCCGCCATGGCTTAAAAAGTGAGCAGACCTTCTCTGATATTGTTTATTCTGTCGGGGTTAACTTTGGACACTTGTACTTAGTACTTATACCTTAGTACTGTACCTTCTTTGTTACTTTACCTGCAGGGAAGAAGACAACAAAATGTTGGATACTCTCTTCCACCGCTGCCTGGATGCAGAGTTTTGTGTTGTAAATGCTTAAAATAGCCCCTCACTTCCTAGTTAGATGCCTCTTTATGTTATTATAATAATTATAAATAAATTATGTCAATATAATGGTGATTTCTGACAGGTTTCTTCTGACGGGTTTTTTGACCTAAAAAAATCGATCATCTGATAAGTGGATGACCCGCTCTACCTCTGAGGCACAGCTGCCCACATACAAACCACAAGTTGACATATCACGGGTTGGTGCAGTAGTGAATGTTTGGCTAGTTCCATCCATAGAGAAGCAACATTGGATGTTTTCAGGTATTTTCTCTCTTCTCTCTGCTTGTGTGATTTTCATCCACTCGATGGTCTTGCCAAGATATAATTCACTTCACTTGGTAAACAGATGCATTTGTTCATTCATTAATTCTCATGCTACATTCTTTGTGTTTTTCCTTCATTCATTATTTAATGTTCATTGCAAGTATTCATTCATTCAAGTTTTTAGTAGTTATCTGTGTGTCTAGTTAGTCAATTTATTCATAAAGAACTTGATTATGTGCTTTGTGTGAATAAAGCTGTATGGCTGCTGTGTATGAATAAAGAACTTAGTACCAACCTCTAACTGTTCCCTTTTTTAGGCCGGTGCCTCGAGATCAATGTAATGCCAGTTACATTCTAGGTTTCCTCGTCTAAATAAGTTTGTGCAATGTCAAGGTTTATTTGTAACTTGTCTGATCATTTGACTGCTTGTATTTTTTGACCCATCCAACTTGTTTTTACAGAAGTATTTCTATGATTTTGATTACGTCCAAAACTGGCAGCCAGACAGCTAAAATAACCTAATGACCTAAGTTATAATAAACTGGTAAGTTCCTTTTGCCCCAGTCAGACATCTGCATTCTGTATAAGCTGTATCACTCCTCAGTCCAGTAAACAGAACTATCACTGTTTTTCTTCCGTGAGTGTAGTGGAGCTCAGGCCTTAAAGTCTCAATCTATTTGCCTCCTGCTTTAAGCATCAGTGTTTGGGAGGAATTAAAAGCTCTTCTTCTATTAGCCAGCCAGCCAGCCAGCCAGCCAGACTACTTCATCACATTACCTTTAACCAGGGTGACAGTGTGTGTATGTGTGTGTACGTGGGTGTGTGTGTGTGTTGATCACATTAGATGTAACCTGCCCAGGCCGCCAGGCTCTGCCTTCATTGATCACTGTCAGACATTGTCGACACTCATTTAGTTTCCTGATATCTAACTAATGTCTTTTACTGGCCAAACAACATGCAGGTAGACATAGACAGAGAGAGAGAGAGAGAGAGAGAGAGAGAGAGAGAGAGAGAGAGAGAGAGAGAGAGAGAGAGAGAGAGAGAGAGAGAGAAGATAGAAAGGAAGGAAGGAAGGAAGGAAGGAAGGAAGGAAGGAAGGAAGGAAGGAAGGAAGGAAGGAAGGAAGGAAGGAAGGAAGGATTTCAGAGTGTGTGTGTGTGTTTGAAAGAGATCATTTCCTCCTTTGCGCGGCTTAAATAATGTAAATCAAATACAGGAGAGATGAATAGTGTGTCAACATGGAAGGTTTCTCCACATATTTCACATGAGCACTTAGCAGAGGAGAAGCCACACATCTCTCTCACTCTCTCTCTTTGTTGCTATTGGGCAGACGCTATGAGGTCGCGAAAGTGTAAAAAAAAAAGTACTGTTAAAGTAAAGGTTCACTGTGCTGGATTTAGTAGCACCTAGTGCTGAGGTTGAATACTCCTCGCACCACCCTCCCCTTCCAAGTGTGCAGGATAACATACAGCGGGCACTATACTCGCAAAAGATTTGAGAGTGGCGTTTTAGACCTAGCTTGGTTTGTCCATTATGGGCTACTGTAGAAACATGGCTCAATGAGGTGGACATCTGGACAAATATAACATATATAACATACACACTAATGAATCACCAAAGTAATTGCTGAGATCTGTGAATCTGTGATCTGTAAATGATCTGTGACGAGCAGTCAGATGAACAGACTGGCTGCAAACAGACCAACAGGTTAGTGGAGCTTATTTAAAAGAGGAAGCAAAGGTGAAGAGTAAAATCTTTATTCTTCCTGCTTAAACTTTCCACTACTGTACTTACTGTAGTGGTGTGCACACATAATGGTTCCTAAACCTAAAAGGTTCCTAAACTTTTCTTGTACTGCAGGCTGTAATGTTGTTGAAATGATCCGACATGGTGGGAGAAAATATCGAAACAGAGGTCAAATGTTTGGATGTGGACTGAAGGCAGCAGGCAGAATCAGGTCATGATCCATGAAAACCTGAGAGATGAGAAAGCAAATGAAGTCTGAGGAAGAGGTAGTAAGAGAAGTAAGTAACACGTATTAATGGGACATTAATGTGTACAGATGGAGAGTAAGGGGAGGAGAGAGGGCCACATTGTCTCATGGGATGTCCCCCAGCAGTGTAGATCTATATAGCAGGGATGGATCAGGGCACGTTTTTTACATTTACATAAAGGATGGTCATACTTTTGTTTACGTCAGGCAGGAAAAAAATACATTGGACAGGTAAACAAAAATTAGGCTGCTTTTGTCCACATTAGGCGGCTTTTTAAATAATGTGAAATCAGTTAATAAATAAATAAATAAATAAATAAATAAATAAATAAATAAATGACATGAGTTGTATTCAATGAGTGGCAGCTTGAATTTAAGGTGGCAACGTGACGTCAGTTTAGCAACAGCAAAGTCACACAAGTAGTGGCGCTAAAAAAACAAACAAACAAACAAAAAAAAACAAAGTAGCGGTGCTGAATTTGAAGCGGGTGACCGGTGGCCGTTAGCATCATGCCGAAGTGGAAAAAATATAAAAAATCCTACAGGAAGGAAAGGGAAACTGACCCTGACCTAAAAACTTGGATCACACCTGTCCCAGGAGATGACTCTAAAGTTTGTTGCAAATATTGTAACACAGAAATAAGAGCCCAACTTAATGATTTGAAAGAACATGGGGCCACAAAAAAACACAAGTCCCGCTGTATACCAAGTGTGAAATCTTTTGCTGTACCGGTGGTGGGATCTGGTGGAGGAACAGGCACAGTCAAAGACGTTGTGAACTTAGGATTGCAACCTACGTTGCCTGCCACACGTCCATCAGTGCTGTTCAGGACCTGTCAGATATACTCCAAGAGGATATGGGAGCGTTCAGGATGCACAGGACAAAGTGTACAGCTGTCATCACATCTGTTGTGGCACCACATTTCAGAGAGGAGTTAAAAGAAGATGTTGGTGAGTCTCCATATTCCCTCTATATGGATGAAACTACTGATATCAGTTATCAAGCTCCTCTGCATATGTGTAAAGTACCGATCACAGAAACACAACAAGTTTGTCAGTACTTACCTGGGGCTTGTTGATCTTCTCAGCGCTGATGCTCAAGGCATATCAGATGCGATCGTTTCTTTCCTGAGTGAATGTGGCCTGGACATCAAACATATGGTGGGGATTGCTACAGACGGTGCAAGTGTTATGGTCGGAAAACATCACTCCGTTTTCACACTGCTCAAACAGAAGCAGCCTAGTTTGCAGCTTATTCGCTGCGTTTGCCACTCACTGGATATAGTGGCTCATAAGGCAATGCAACTTCTTCCAAGCAATGTGGAATATATGATAAGAGGAACCTACAACTGGTTTGCACACTCAGCAAAACGCCAGAGTGACTATAACAGTGTCTACAAGACCATCAATGACGGCGGCTGTCCTCTGAAATTCATATCCCCCAGCTCAACCCGTTGGTTGGTCATGTCAGACTGCATCGAAAGAATTTTAGAGCAGGAAGATGCCCTCAAGCTGCACTTGGGCTTGGTTTCAAGTGCTGAACACTGCTATGCAGCCAGGCTTTTGAATGACATGTACAGTGACAAATCCACTGTACTGTACATGCACTTCCTCCAGCCCGTGTTGATGGAAATCAAAACTGTAAACAAATATTTCCAGCTGGCAACGGGAGACACGCTGGGTGTTTTTAGGGATCTTGACAGGCTGTACATGTCGACATTGAGGAGAGTTATGAAGCCCAGCGTACTGCGTATGAACAACGACAGTCGTCTCAGGCAACTTGACCTTAAATCATCCAGCCTCTACCTCTTACACCAGGATGCAGACCTGGGGCCTCATGTGCAAAGCTTGCATACGCACAAAAAAGTGGCGTACGTCCTTTTCCACGCTCATGTTTAGATGTATCAAACGTGAAATGATCGTAGAAATGTGCGTGTCCCACGCCAATTTCATAGCTGGCGTACACACGTTTCTACAGCTATTGTTCCTTTGGCGACACTTAGAGATGACGCTGGGAAACTGTTAATAATGTGAAAACAAGTAGTCATCAGAGTGATGTGCACATCAGAGACACACTTATGAACAATTAACACACCCACATGTTTGCAATTATATAGGTGGATATAAAAGCATGCGTAATGTGATGAAGAAAATGATATTAACAAAGGCAGCGTTAGCGTTGTTAGAGGACCTTGCAAACGTGAGCGATTTAAGGAATGCAAGGATTTACTTGCAAACTATGATAATTGGCTCATAAACCGATTACGGTTACCAAGGCCAGTGTTACTGGAGCTGTGCGCAGAGCTGCGGCCGGCCCGAGAGCGCAACGGGGGCTGGCGAGTAGCTTGGGGTTGTGCTGACTACGCTGGGGTTTCCTGGCAACAGGGGCATTCCAGCGGGAGCTGTTTATCCAAGTAGGAAACATTTTTATTCCATCAATGTTCAAATCATATGTGATGCGCAAATGCAGCTAACTAACATCGTGGCAAGGTGGCCTGGTTCAACGCACGACTCATTCACTATGACTAACAGCACGGCTGGGAACAGGCTGGAGGCTGGCACGGTGCGCGATGGGTGGCTTCTATTCCTTTAATTGTTCCGTATCTATCACTGCTTTATATACGGGACAATTAAAGGAATAAACTCTTTACTTACCCAGAAGCCGTGCTAGTGTGCCAGCGTGCCAAAGCATATTTGGGCATGTGCGCATTCAAATATCATGTTTTTGGTTTTCTTTATTTCCCGCTTGTGAAATTAGAGCTACAGAGCTTTCTAACAAGCCCCTGATTGTCTCCCTGTGTTCAGTTTTCCTGTCAGTAAAAGCGGGCGTAAAATTTCGCCACAGCGCCACACCTGTCCACACCTGTCTGTGTGCTGCTCGGATCCCACGGCATTTACAGCCTCACACACACGCTCCCACTCACGTCTTTTTTGGTCATATTTATCCCTGTTGACAGGGAACCAAACAGAATCTCCACTTCATTCACTAGAATCTTTAGCTCAGACTCTGTGAAATTACTTTTCTTTCCTTTGTTTGTCGCGTTATCTGATCGGACAAAGAGGTGAATCTCAGGTCCAGGGTCTACTTAAATAGATTTGCATATGTAAATAGGGGCGTGGACAGGGAGGAGGTGCATGTGCGCTCAATTCCACGTTGATTGGGATGTACAAAAGAAACTTGGATCCATGCGTACGCACACTTTGATACATCTGAATTTTTTTGTGCGTACGACAGTTTCCGGGTTCTGGCGTACGCCAAGTTTTAGTAGGAAATCCACGCAAGTATTCGTACATGAGGCCCCTGGGCTCCTCATTCCAACAGCAACTGGAAGCCAGCACGTTAGCACCGGAGCTGAAGGACAGAATTTCCGCGCGCTGTTTTGACTTTCTAAAAGAAGTGCTGGTGCAGTATCAAATGCGTCTTACTGAATCTATGGAAATGCTCCGCAAACTGGAGCTTTTTTGTCCGAAGCTGGTGATGTCATCAGTAAACAGGCCAGGAGTGAAAGACTTGCCCGCTGAGTTTTTCTCTTGTTCGGTCGATGCAAAGTGACCAGGCCATTCCCCCCTTTTGGCTGGAAGTTAAGGCATTTCAAGATGCTGGAGAAAATCAGTGTTTCAAAGATTTAGCACTCTGCCCATATCAAAAGCCTACGTCGAAAGAGTGTTTTCCCAGGTAACGCTGTTAAAAGATGACACCAGAAATCAGATGGGATTATGGCTCCTCTCCAGCCTCATGGATGTGCGCTCTGGCCTGAGCAGGAACAGATTGTTGTCCGCCACTTTCAGGTAAAATGATTTTTATGTTACCATTTGCACTGTGACTGATTTTGGTAACTGGAGCCCACTTATTCTATGGCATTTGCTTGTTGATTTAAAACCTAGTTTTTCATGGTTTATTTCATTTCATTTTGTGTATTTGGAATCTCAATCAGCTGCTGTACGGCCAGATCGCTGTGCGTATTTCAGCACCACAGGTGTGAAAGCAGCGAGGGGTGGAGGGAGAGGTGCTTTTTATGTGCATTTATTCGTTTTGTTTTAAATTGTTTTGCATGTAGTCCTCATACAGGTAATTTGTGATGTAAACAATGACATTTATTAGGCCTACACGGTTTAGAGGTATAACGTGCAGCTAAATAGCTGGCATAGCCTACGTGTGGTTATTTAATACAGCATGAAGCTCCAGATACTTACGAGTGTTTTCTATTACATGTGTTTTGATTTTTACGGGTTTACACGGGTGTCTGGCAACTTCGTGGTTTGAGCTGGTTTTTATTGGCTTGGGCGGGTTCTAAACTGTGATTGGGCTGGAAACTGTCAATCTGATCTGGCAACACTGACGGTCAGTTCAGTTGCAGCTGCCGCCTTGAGATTTAGCTGACCTCCATCGTGCTGTCTGGCCTTTGCAAGTCCTCTAAACTTGCGACGCCATGGATGAAGATGGAAGGGCTTTTTCTCGCCAAGTGGTAGCATGCTAATTTGAACAAACTGGTGGCTATGAACAGTTAGTTACTACACGAACGGTCACGCCTTCAAAATTCATTTATTATTATTATTTTATTATTTGATAGTGTTTTCTTGCCAGAACCTGTATTAAGGTACAGCATGTAAGTAGTTAGCTTAGTTTAGCTTTGGCTTAATTTGTTGGCTAATGTTAGCATGACCAATGCACTGTTTCCCAAGAGACATGGCGGGAGGGTCTGACCCTCTGCACAGTGTGGGTGGACAACTAGCTGTTTAGCAGCTTAGCATTTATTAATGTTCCCTCGCTATCTGTGCATGCATGTGTGTGCGTGAGACCGAGTCCAAGGGGCCGACTGAAGGAGATGGCGGCCGCCAAAGTCTCCTTAATTAATGGGAAACACTGGTTGATGTGATGAAATCATTTCTGCCTTTAGTTGAAATGGCAGGATGGCTTGACCTTAATGTAGATACCTATTCCTGTTGGACGTGTGCTTCTCTCTGCCACCATTAGCACATTCTTACCCTTTGAATAAAGATTGTGACTTAACAACCAGTTGATTACAATATACTGTATATTTACACTGTGGCTGTATGCGTTTTTCAGCTGCTAATATCAGCACAGATAGGCTCCCAAGTTTTTCTAAGGAGCACTTGAATGATCTCTTTCCGGGACCTGAGCACTTTTTAAGAAGGAGAGCCATTTGGAGGATGACACATGGAGATTTGATCATGCTGTGATTCATAAATTCAGTGAGGCATTGCCTCTTTGATGTTGTTGTTTCTAATGCACTGCTAATCACTTATGCTTGTCTTTTTCAGGGTGAAGAGTCAGACCAGCTCCAACCAGGCACCTCCCCTGGGACGTGAGCTTGCCAGCTCCCACTACACCACTACCTCAACCCCTTTTTCCACCCCTTCTTCCTCCCCCCTTCAAACCTAGGAGACCAACATGTTACCAGCAGAAGTGTACAGCTTGTAAGCCCGCAATATGTTGTATACACAGACAGAGCTGGAGCAGTCAAGAACCACCTATTTTGAAAAACAAAGTGCTGGACAAGAAGAGGACTGTACACTTTCCAAAGAGCTTCGCTGTCGCAAAATAAGAAATACAGTAACAAGCATGACTGTCATCAATAGAGCTGCAGGGGATGATTTCCAGTATCCAATGCAGCCATGAGCTAACTGCGATGGCTAAGCGCCTCATTGAGTACTACCCAATGCTGCGGGACAGGTCTGCAGCCGGTGGAGCTGAGTGGGTAGGAGGATATGCTTTATTTAGGATAAGTGCTTGTATGGTTTAATTTTATTTTGAATAATGCAATTTCTACACACTGTGTTTTGTATTTTGTCAGGAATCTGTGAAGAAGCAGCTTTTGAAAAGGGTCCAGAATATGACCCTCGCCAAAAAGAAGCACAGAGCAACTCCTTCGAGAAAGAGGCGACGGGGCTTTAGCTTTGGGGGTAGCAGCAGTCATCCGCTGATGAGTCCAATGCTTCAACTATAATCTTGGAAAAAATATCACAGTTGACAAGCAGTTCCCCAGAGGGTGAACACGTGGATGGTAAGAACACATATTGAGATTGTACTTTGGTGTTAAAACTACTACTAGTATTAACAAGGGGGAAGGCTTTAGTTTAGTTTTATATTTAAAGAAAATATTGAAATTATTGTGAGTTATCATTAATTAATAATTGAATCGTTTTTGTAATATTTCTAAAAACTGTAATGGTAGAAACAGTGATAGTACATTCATTTCAACAGGAGGGCCTGAAACTATTAACAGCCCACAGAACCAGGCAAGACACTACAAGGTTCTGCAGGAGGTATACAAATCCAGACCCAGTAAGACGGGCTTACGTTGACTCTAATGCTATAAAGAAGCAGGACAGACAAAACATTTTTCAAGCATATCCCTGCTTCAGAGAAGTGGATCATGTAAGCAAATCAAATAAAAAGATTTTAGTAATAAGACATTAGTTTAGATATTTATTTTTTAAAGATATTTTTCTACCTGTCTTTCTGTGGCAGATGATGGATGAACTGCAGAGGATCCTCAATCAAGGAAACTCCCACTTCCTACCTGAGCTGAAGAACCGCTGGGCGACCTTTTGTGAGAAGGTCCAGTTTATGGAGTTTTCAAAGAAGTCATGAGGCCTCTGTTGTCAAATAAAGGTAATTACAGACCTAACTCTTGGCCATATTCAGACTGCTTTGTATTTCACAGTACAGTCATTATCAAAGCTTTGCTGGACATGTTTCCATCACATATTGCTCCACCCAAGAGGTTAGGACCTGCAAGTGAGGGTATGCTTCACATCCACACTCCCACCACCTCATAAAATGCTACAGTACACACACACACACACACACACACTAGTTATTGTTTCTGTTGGGTGATTGTCCAGCTGATATGTAGCTGCATGCACACTACTTTGTGTGTGTGTGTGTGTGTGTGTGTGTGTTTGTGTATTTATACATATCTGTGTGAGTATGAATGTATTAAAAGTAGAACAAGTCTCACTTTCACCTTTTAACCTTGAGGCTGTCATGTGTTGCTGTGCTCATGTGCATGTTAAATATAATAAAGAAGCATTTCACCTAAAGTCTGCATCATTTACTATTTAAATGTTCTTGCATTGGCAGATAATTTTGCTATTTTTAAGCCAATTTTTTTTTTTTTTTTCTTGTTTTTTTGAAAGCTGGCTTTTTGCAGTGTGGTCCAGTTCTTCATGGACAAGAGATATTCTGGTTGAACTGTTTGCTTCTTTACATCCTTGTTTGTCGCTGTAGGTGAATACGCTGTAACAATTATATATAAATGTACCATAAGAGTGACCAGAGGCTACAAACATAAGATCCAAGGTGGAATGAACCTAAATTATCTGCTGTGTGAACATTTAATTGTCCAACTCAGGGTCACTTTTGAGTCAAACCAAGTCTCTGGTTATCTGGTCTAGCTTCCTTGTTGTTCCAAGGATTAAATCGAAATCTGGTCAAGCTGCTTTTGGTTATTTTGCCCCCAGCCTTTAAAGTAACCCACCGGATGACCTGAGATGTGCCCCTACACTTACTTCTGGTAAAAGCAGCTTTAATTAACCCCTCACCTCACGGCTTCTGACCAACCTCCCATCCAGAGCTTTGTGATGAGTAAGTGTGTTTATTTATAGACTCTGTTTCGTGTATTGCATGGATCCTGTTCTTGTAGTGTGAAGTGCTTGGGCTTTACCTGTGTACCAAATATGTATGTACAGTATGTAAATCTTGAACACTCAAGAAAATCACTCTCCTCTGAAATGCATCAATAACAACCAGCAAGAAACACCATCTGTGACTCCCACACCGACTATTCTGAGTGTGGCTGGAGATCTTCAGAAGTACAGTAGTAAGTCATTTGATAACCCAGAATGACCTACATGTTCTGATGATGTGTGGTGGCATTCACTTTAAGTATATTGACACTCTGGACTCTGGAGAGCTACATACAATAAAAAATAAGAAATCAAATAAATAATAAAAGTCAAAGCAAAGTCAATTTAACATTCATCTGAGAATTATAAATACTTACTATAAGTACTTTCATAATAATATTAATTAATTAAGTTATTGGCTGACTTGGCTGCAATCTTCTGGATTAAGTTGGTATTCAGTGTCCTCTATTTAGCCACACCATGACACACTGACTCACTGACTATATTTTTCTCTTTCTTGTCTCCTCACTCCTTTATATTTCTCTCTCTCTTGTCTCCTCACTCCTTTATATTTCTCTCTCTCGTCTCCTCACTCCTTTATATTTCTCTCTCTTGTCTCCTCACTACTTCATATTTTTCTCTCTCTCTCGTCTCCTCACTCCTTCATATTTTTCTCTCTCTTGTCTCCTCACTCCTTTATTTTTCTCTCTCTTGTCTCCTCACTACTTCATATTTTTCTCTCTCTCTCGTCTCCTCACTCCTTCATATTTTTCTCTCTCTTGTCTCCTCACTCCTTTATATTTTTCTCTCTCTTGTCTCCTCACTCCTTTATATTTTTCTCTCTCTCTTTTGTCTCCTCACTCCTTTATATTTTTCTTTCTCTTGTCTCCTCACTCCTTTATATTTTTCTCTTTGTCACTGTTTCTGCTGACTTGGCTGCAATCTTCTGGATTAAGTTGGTATTCAGTGTCCTCTATTTAGCCACACCATGACACACTGACTCACTGACTATATTTTTCTCTTTCTTGTCTCCTCACTCCTTTATATTTCTCTCTCTCTTGTCTCCTCACTCCTTTATATTTCTCTCTCTCGTCTCCTCACTCCTTTATATTTCTCTCTCTTGTCTCCTCACTACTTCATATTTTTCTCTCTCTCTCGTCTCCTCACTCCTTCATATTTTTCTCTCTCTTGTCTCCTCACTCCTTTATTTTTCTCTCTCTTGTCTCCTCACTACTTCATATTTTTCTCTCTCTCTCGTCTCCTCACTCCTTCATATTTTTCTCTCTCTTGTCTCCTCACTCCTTTATATTTTTCTCTCTCTTGTCTCCTCACTCCTTTATATTTTTCTCTCTCTCTTTTGTCTCCTCACTCCTTTATATTTTTCTTTCTCTTGTCTCCTCACTCCTTTATATTTTTCTCTTTGTCACTGTTTCTGCTGCTACATTCAGTAAAGGCCTGCCCTACCCTGTCTGTGATTGGCTGACATTCTTGCCCTCATCTTGACCAATCTCAGTCCTCATGCCTAAACCCAACCAACTCGAACCCACGAGTGCGACGAGAACTGGCCAATCAGACTCAGGTGGGATGTCTCTTTTCATTGAGTAGCTGAATAAAACTCAATGATATGTTGTTTCTGGCTCTGTCACCTATTAGTGACCTGTGGTCTAGATAATCCAAAATACTCAAAGACATGAATACTGCTACCTTTAAAAGGTTTTAAAGCTAGAAGTCTTTGCTGCATGTCTTTCCCCATCTCTCTCTCCCCACATTCCTATCACTCTTTAGCTGTTTCTGGGAGCCCTGTCCCAGTTATTATCAAGAGTAAGTGGACACAGTGGACTTGTGCAAGTTATTTTGGGTCCAAAGCAATAAAAAACTGCATAACAACAGTCTCTTTAGAAAGACAGAGCAGACCTTTCTTCCTGAGGAGACACAGATCCTTCAGTGCGTGCAACAGGCTCCTGCAGCTCTGTTACTGGCCGATATCAGCTGGTCCTCTGTTCTTTGCAGTGGTGTGCTGGCGTGGGGGCATCAAGGCTGGTGAGGCCAATAGATTCAACAAGCTGTTAAGGAAGGCCACCTCTGCGGACGGGCTGGAACTGGATAGCCTGGAGTCAGCAGTGTAAAGAAAGACGAAGGACAAAATCAAAGCCAACTCCTTCAGCCACCAAATCATCACACCAGACGTAAAACAGAGCGTTTCAGGTGCTTATTTGTGTCTGTAAGACAGCACACACACTACCAGACACTGTTTTCACATAGGTACTCTACATGTCATGCTTGCATTCTAATCTTAAGTTCAATTGCTCTTTCATAATTTCTACTTCAGTAAATTGTCCTCTTATTTTATTTACTTCTAAGTCAGTCTTTATTCATTACCTTTCTGTTCTTATTCCTGTCCTTTTGCTGCGGCATAACCTGAATTTCTCCTCTGGGCATCAACAAAGGTTCAGCTCATCGTCTCTTATTTCCTCTGTTTTCCACAACCCCAACCTTCCTTGTTCTGACTATGTGTTCATAGGAATTATACACAGTGTTAATTTGCTCTACACTGAGTTATTTCAACCAGTCCCACTAAACTGTTGTTTAAATAGGAAAAGCACTACTATTTATGTGAGCAACACATTTTAAGTAATTACAACTTAATTATGTTACTTGTGGTTATGCAATGTTGTTGTGGTTATGCAATGGAGCAAGGTCATGTAGCTTTACTACATGACCTTGCTCCATTGCATAACCACAACAACATTATGTTGGATTTACTGACACTATGTCCACTTAATATGATTGAGGTCAATTTACTTAATAAAATGGAGCATTATTAAGTGATAGGTTTGTGTTAATCATGCAACACACTAGTTGTGCTGTTTAAATAAATAAGTCAGATAAATACAAGTTAAGTTGCTTAAATTCACTTAAGCCTTTATTATACTCAGGTCTGGTAACAGTGGGACTATTACAAATAAAGTCACATGTCTGTAATATGTATTTGTATACACACATTCAGTAGTAATAATAACAATAATGTATAGTCTCACTGTTTTAACCAAACACCTGAATCATTAAGTTTAGTTTTGACAAAACAAGCATCAGCCAAAACAGTGTTGCATCCGCCATGTTACAAAAATGTGCCCGGTGGATTTTCGGAGTAAAGAAAAATCTTCATAAACTACCGTGACCGACGTTTACTCCAGTTACACTAGTTAACAAATTAGCCCAGAATGGGCGCTATATCACTAAGCTTCTAGCCGCACCTATTTCGTGACTGCTGCTGTAGTATTGTGTCTTTTTATTATCAACAATTCACCAAAGTGACAGAACTAACAATCAGTTTGTCACTGCAAGTATTTCTGTAAGCGCTCCTCATACAGGAAGAACAAATCGTTCATCAGTCTGTGTTACATGATTCATTTCCTGTCCTGTAACAACAGACAACATTTAGTGAGTAGTTTTCAGACTCATAGTGCACATGTCACTGAATCCTTTGGATGGACAGAGAGATTCATACATTAAAAGATGTGTAGTGTACTGAATACCAATACCATATTGTCCTTCAAGTGGAACATGTACGTTCAGTCCAAACCCTGCTCTGTGCTGGAGTGTCCTTGAATGAAGTATGGAATCCTTGGTGTCTCTAAGGAGGCAGAAGCTGACCCTGAACTCTTCCTAGAGGGATCACTACAGAAACACATTATTATGGATGAAAGCCATGTTCAGTGTAATTTCTGTAACGCTGAACATACATTCCCCTATGATGCTACTGTATATAAAACATCAACACAGTACAGTACTAACAAATACACATTATATTACTACACTGTAAAAAAAAAGAAGTAATTTTACAGGAAATATTCTGTAATTAAGAGAGAGTAATTAAGAGTAATTAAGAGGTTCAGTATCTTGCCTTGGGCGACATACCACCTTTGGGTTTACTTCATTCTGGATTGTCATTGGCGGATCGAAGGTGAATGTGGGCGGTACTAATCGATTCTCCTGACTCTGACTGATTGATAGGTGACAGGTGGCAGGTGTCAATCATTCACACTCTGTGTTGTTTTAGCCTTAGCAGCACCGCTAGCTGCTACCGCACCTGCTAAGAGGTCTCACTTCACTGTCAAAGCCTCTTTGTCTTTATATAAACAACCAGGAGCTTCGTGATTGATTCAAACTAAAGCAGAGACATAGCAGGAGACATTAGCAGTGAACTTTTGACACAAAACAGCAAAGATAAGACATACTGTGTCGTTTATGGGGTTTTTTGCCACTCCTTGGGGGCTAGCTCGCAGAGTTTTCATCGCACAGTGAAGAGACACATGTCTTTGTAATCAGCAGAGTCTAAGCTTTCACGCGACGTTTGGTGAAAGTGGTGAAATTAGCAGAAGCACTAAAGTGGTCATGCGCTGTTTTCGTGTTTTTTGTCAGGCTTTTAGTTTTGTGGGTAGACTTTCTGTTTTATTTTGGTTTCCCTCACTTCCTTTTTGTGTTTCTGTCCTGGTGTCTTTACTCCCTGTGATTGCCCATTGTTTTCACCTGTGTCTCGTTTGCTCCTCCCCTCATGTGTATTTAAGCCTGTCTCTCCCAGTGTGTCCTTGTTAGATTGTCTTCTTCCTTGTGAGTAGCTCTCTGGCGTTTTCATCATAGATTCCTCGTGTACCAACCCTGTTTGTTTCTTCGACCCGTTTTTGCCTAGCGCCCTGTACCGTGTTCTGGATTTTTGACCCTTGCCTGTTCTCGGACTATCTTTCTGCCTCGTGATTTTGTACTTCTACCACGCTGACTGCCTTTTGTGTACCGAATCCGGACTGTCAATAAACCGCCTTACTACACCTGTCAGTCTCTGATCTGCTCTGTGGGTCCAGTTGTCTGTCTGAACCTGACATTTTTGTTACATGCCCAGATAATTGCTTGGGGATTGAACTGTGTTTCGTTTGGGTAGCAATGCTTGGTAGAGCTTTCTTTTTCTTTTCAGCTGAGTTTCTCCCCGTCATTTTGGTACGCTACATGTCAGGATTGGTGCTTCCTAGCAGATGCTAATCGTCTGTATTGTGCACGCATCTCACGCTGCCCCTCTGTACGGGGGTTTCGGGTTGAAATGGGAAGTTATCGATGAGTAGGCAGGAAATGATCAGTTATCGGTTGAATTTTTTTCATGTGCATGTTAAAAAATTTTATAGTGTGCATCACTATTTTTTTTTTTTCCACTTTTGCCCTGCAAGTAATGTTTATGTAGGTCTAGTTAGTGTAACCTACTTGTAGAGCACAAGAGCAGCTGCTGAAGAAGCTGCTCAATATTTTGGACTTGTAGTATGGACAGTACAACTTAAGTTATGACTATCTCTTCAAAGTCAAACTAAATCGGCAATGCTTTTTAGTTAATAACTATGGTCCATCTATCCACTGCCAGAAATATATTTGAACTCCATGGTCACACAAAACAAGTCACAGATTTGCACATTTTCTTTGGTCTGCTGCACAGCTTTTTTTTTTTTTTTAAACATTGTTTTTCAAGATAACATACTGATGATTACAGTATGATTACTATAAGTGTCATGTTTTGAAAAAGTTGATCTTAGATTATGGGTTATGCCCATGCAGTAGAATAGGAGGGTGTTAGGTTGCTGCAGAACAGACCCAAACGCAGACCTGGATGTGTTTCAAACAGGGGTTTATTGAAGAGAGGAACTAAACTGGGAATGGCCAATGAGAAAGGAAATGGCAGAGCTGAAGCAGGGGGAATGGTGAGATGGCAGAGGGCAGGCAAGCTAGGCTGGCAGGGGAGAAGCTGGTGGAGAGAGCAGACAGGCAGATCTCTGGCAGGAGGTGGTGGTAATGGTCCTGAGCACATAGAGACACAGGTTAAGAGCAAAGAAAGACAAACTTCCAAAATCACTGCGCTCAGACAATTTTCAAAGAGGCCGGAACATAACTACCACTGTGGTGAAACAACGATCTGGTGAAGACTGGATGTAGAGACGGGGTAGATATACTGCTGGAGCTGAGTAGTGGATTGGTTGCAGGTGAGTCAGATTGGGAGCTGGTGATGATGGCCAATCCCAGGGAGACAAGACAAACGAGACAGACACAAAAGAAGAGGTGAAAACAGTGGAACGACAAGAAATGAGGAGAAGGCACCACTAGACTATGACAGATGGGGCTTTCCAGTGTATATATATACAATTATAAAAAGTAACTGCTGAATGCAGTCTCTGTAAATGTAAGCATTTACAGAGACTGCCTTAGCTGTTTTAATGCGTAATGACTTACTATCCTTGTTTTTCTGTCAAATAAATTTTTTAACAGTATTTGTTCAGTTTACTAAAATGATTGTTTAATACCCTAAATGTACATATCCTAACCCCTTAATACCCTAAATGTACATATCTTCAATGTACCCATTAATGTATGTTTGTGTGTTTAATATATATATATATATATATATATATATATATATATATATATATATATATATATATATATATATATATATATATATATATATATATACATGAACCTAGAACACATTGACATCAAGTCTCAAACTCACATCCACTCCAGTATGCAAGCTGCTCATAACACACACACCTGGTCCTCAGGCTAGCCTATATCTCTCCTCTAAATCAAATCAAACATACGAAAAAATGGACACAGTTCTGTTAAGCAGTCAGCTAAGGCAGCAATAATGACATTTTAATTCATAGTTAATGTTGTACACTCACTAAACCCCGCTGTTCATGTTCAACCACAGCGTGGCAGAGCTCTCACACACACTTGACCCGTGCTGTGAATCTACAGAAATCGTGAAAAATACAAAACCATCATTCATGAACTGAACTTGGCCAGCTTCATCATATGTGCTGACACTGCTAACAATTTTCTGCATTTCTCAAGACCAATGGAGATATCTCTCTACAAATAGTCACAATATACACCTCAGCTTTCATCAACACTCTTCGTCACATCACTGCAATCACACACATACTAATATGACGTAACTATCTAAACAGGGCAAAAAGAGTGGATGCTATGTTCACTTGGCTTCACATGTAACAGTATAAACAGCTTTACTGTCCTTGGTGCTGAAAACATCCCCACTGTCATTTAAATAAAAGTCCAGACAAAACACAACTATTCCTGACTGTATCAGAACTCAGGTCAGACCTTACCCATCGTTTGAGTAGCAGAGGATGACTGTGAATCATTTCACATATCTGAAATTAAGAAAGAAGGATAAGATAGCTGAATAAAAAACAGAACTGCTGCAACTCTGACTTTGATTGCTTTAATATATCAGCTAGCTGCATATCATTTTGGGCACATGACATGTGACATGTCCTTTTTGTAAAGAATGGGCTTAACAAACCAACCAATTTTATTGTGCTGCGTGTGTATGTTACTGATTGGATGATAGAAGTCAGTCAGCCATCAT
This sequence comes from Collichthys lucidus, assembly GCA_004119915.2. Taxonomy (NCBI): domain Eukaryota; kingdom Metazoa; phylum Chordata; class Actinopteri; family Sciaenidae; genus Collichthys; species Collichthys lucidus. The sequence continues at coordinate 28,303,314 of CM014096.1, read as the reverse complement.
CTGTCATGGCATGCCATGCTGTACTGGAGGTTTTGGAAAGACTTCTTATTTTTCATGCTTGTTTTTAATGTTTTTTTTGTTTTTGTTTTTTAATCTCTCGTCACGTTGGATCTTTTCTATTTTGGAGAATCATAAAATAAAATAAAAAAACTCTGCCTTCATCATATATACTTCACACCTACAAGAATTTGTCAAATTTTAAAAAATGTGCCATTAGAAATGGAGGAGCTCATGCTGGAGCCCAGGCTGTGGACAGTTGATTCCCATCTGCCATCTTTATGTACACTGTAGCCATGTTACACCCACTGTACAGCAAAAACAAGGAGCATGCACACTGTTCATTCTCTTCTTCTGTGTGTGTGCGAGTGTGTGTTACAATGTCATGTGCTGCTGGGACCAGTAATTGAACTTCTTTATTGGAATGTGTCATACTCTCTAAGCTGGAAAGTATTTTTCTAAGTTCACTGCTTCTTTAGTGGTTTGTGCCAAGGGAGTAATCAGTTTTGAAATCAGCATGCAAATTGAATCACACCCTGTGAATAAATGTGTTTGCTCTTTGTTTTCTTTTTCTCCTTCAAAGATTTAATATTTTTGGTATTATTGCCTTCACCTGTTTGCCTCATAAAATCCCTCGATATGGGATCGTTAGCAGTGGAGCCAAAGACTCCTTGATTTAATGAAATCATTTTAATTACAGAATAAAAGAAAAAAAAATGCTTGATCAAATCAGTATGCCTTCAGTCTGTGGGGGCTGAAGAGGCTTTGTTTGCATTTACTCTTTTTATCACTGCCAATTGTATTCTTGCTCAAGGACAATGCCACTGTCTGTTTTTTCAAGCTTTCAGTTTGACTTTAAAGGAATAGTTACACATTTTGGGAAACACACGATTGCATCACATTCACTGAGCTTAGCATGAAGACAGAAGATGGCTAACTTGGCTCTGTCAATAAGTGAAACAATCTGCAGACCAATACATAAAAAAAATACCTTTTTTTTAAAGATACATTTTTTTGGCCTTTTCAAGCTTTATTTGACAGAGACAGCTGAAGAGTGACAGGAATGTGGAGAGAGAGAGAGATGGGGAATGACATGCAGGAAAGAGCCACAGGTCAGATTGAATCCTGGGCTTCCACAGCAGAGGGCTGAGCCTTCACACATGGGGCGGCTGCTCTACCAGCTGAGTTAAACACTGCCCGCTAACATGTTGACCTTTGAGGTTAAATGGTGGAATGGTGAGTGTTGGTATATCCATTTAGCCTTGAGCAGAGGCAGGGTAACCCTCCTGAGCTGTTTTTAAAAAGTTATTCTTTAAAACATTAACCAAATTCAAATTAGGTACATTTCTGACAACGCCACCTTTTTAGTATTTTACAACAGGGTCCCCACAAGTCCACACAAATAAAAATCAGAGACGTGCTTTAAAAAAATAAATATATTTTTTGATGACAAAGTACAAAACAAGCAAGTCTAAAACAGGACTACACTAACCTTAAAATAATAAAAATTAAGTTTAAAAGAAAACTGATGCACACAAATTTACATAATACAAGGTGAGTTCACACAAGAGATAAAACACACTATGCACTAAAACCAAACAAATAAATAAAACATGCAAGGATAAAAAACAAAAAACAAAAAAACAAGCCACCTGTGTTTCACATAAAACTGAACCAGATCAATGCCGCAATAAAACATCTAAAAACAGGTCGTTCTACTGTATGACTGCCTACTACAACTAAACAATATAACAAGTATTTTTAAATGCTAAGCTAAGGTCCAGTGTGGCTCTATTTACAGAATACAACACAAATGGAATATAATATATAGAACAATCTTCATTTTCATTGTAATTACCTGAAAATAAGAATTGTGTTTTTGTCACCTTAGAATGAGCCTACAGGTCCTCTCCACGTTGAACTGCCATGTTTGTATGGTAGCCCAAAATGAACAAACCAGCTCTAGATGTGGTCTTTCACATTCACTTTTGGAGGATGTTAGGAGAGGTTGAGCGATAAGTTGCAATCAACAATAACACTGCTAGATGCCATTAAAATCCCACACACTGGACCTTTAAAGTCACCTCCAGGAGCCAGTAGAGGTGTCAGAAAGCAACAGCTAACAAAGTCCAGGTGGTTCACTCGTTCTGTAGTTACTACGGGTCATTTTTGACGGCTGGTTAAATATATTGCCCTGTGCAAACTATATTTAAACAAAGCTGTGAGGCGCCTATAGTGTGGGAGAGGCAGAATATTAAAAACAGTCCATGCAAAGTGGGATTAACATGATATCATTGAAACAGAATGCCTAGTCTTAGACTCAGGGCCTGGTCACACCAGCCTTTCTGACACTGATATTCTGTACCAAATTTAATTTATATCAGAGTTGATGGATTTGCTTGTAGCAACAATAAGATTTGCATGATGTTTTGCATCGACTTTCAAGTTCAAGACATTCAGATGTGTGCTGTTGACCAAGAGCCAAGTGTCTTTGACTTTGACCTCTGTATCTAAAGAAGAGAAAAGCAGTCCTTCCAACTGACTCAAAGTCATGCAGTTATTCTGTTATTCAGTTATTCTTAAAATCTATTTTACCAAGACTACTGTGCAATATGAAAAGAATCAGTTCTGACAGAGAATTCATTTAAATTTGAAATGTCTTATTGATCAAATGTACACGTTTTTTTCTACCCTGTAATAATAAACACACACATGCATTACATTGTTTGAAACGCAGCCGCAGTGACGACAGCATGAGCAAACTGGCCTAAACAAGCTGACCGCCTGCTCACTGTTACATTTTATTGATTTGTTAGCAGCAGCTCCTGCATTCACCCCACAGCTGACCAAAAAAGAAAAAAAAAGTTATTGTCTGTCCACTTGAGTTCACCCTGTAAGTGCGCTCTGTTGACAGAAGTAATTGCTCGTATTCACTGACTCATGAAATGTATTTGCCTGCCCTCCAACCACTGTTTTTCTACCTGCGGAATAAGACAAAATATCACTGGGCTGTGTCGCGTGGTATCCTTCAGGCATTTTGTTCTGTGAGTAAAAAGCTTAGAGGTCACTGTGGCGCCACGGTAGCTGATGAGCTATCTGATTCTCCAGTCTGGAGAGCTGGAAGAGTCTGGAGTGAATGTCAGAGTGAATATCTGAATCTGAGAGGACAAAAAGCATTGGGACTTCCACATTTTCAGATGTTATATTGTTAATTGCAACAATTTTAACATAGATGTACGTGTACATGCTTCAACACTGATTCCACCTCAAACTCCTCCCTAAGAGGTTTATAGCAATGAGGAGAGACAGAAATCAACAATTTAGTATTACTCAATAGAACTCATCAGCTTCTAAAACACAGGTCACTAATGTAGGCTGCAGCTGCGAGTTGGTTGGGTTTAGGCATGAGGACTGAGATTGGTCAAGATGAGGGCAAGAATGTCAGCCAATCACAGGCAGGGTAGGGCCTTTACTGAATGAAGCAGCAGAAACAGTGACAAAGAGAAAAATATAAAGGAGTGAGGAGACAATAGAGAAAAAATGTAAAGGAGTGAGGAGACGAGAGAAAGAAAAATATAATGGAGTGAGGAGACAAGAGAGAAAAAATATAAAGGAATGAGGAGACGAGAGAGAGAAAATATAAAGGAGTGAGAAGACAAGAGAGAAAAAAATATAAAGGAGTGAGGAGACAAGAGAAAGAAAAATATAAAGGAGTGAAGAGACGAGAGAGAGAAAAATATAAAGGAGTGAGGAGACAATAGAGAAAAAAAATATAAAGGAATGAGGAGACGAGCGAGAGAAAAATATAAAGGAGTGAGGAGACAGGAGAGAAAGAAAAATATAAAGGAGTGAGGAGACAGGAGAGAGAAAAATATAAAGGAGTGAGGAGACAAGAGAGAGAAAAATATAAAGAAGTGAGGAGACAAGAGAGAGAGAAAAATATAAAGGAGTGAGGAGACAAGAAAGAAAAATATAAAGGAGTGAGGAGACAAAAGAGAGAAAAATATAATGGAGTGAGGAGACAGGAGAGACAAAAAATATAAAGGAGTGAGCAGACAAGAGAGAGGAAAACGGTCAAACTGTGACTCAGTGTACAACTTTAAACTTTTTCTCTACCTGGACCTCCTGAAATCATAATTGACTACCCCTCCTCTAAACTGACCATAAAGTGAAAGCAACATCTCTCTAAAATTAAACTGAACATAAGGAATTCCAGGCAGGTTTATCACATAGCTGATTGGTTGAACTACTTTAGTTTTAGCCTTTTTTTTTTCTTTTTTTTAATGAACCTATGCATGAATGATGAACGTTGTTTTTCTCACTCAGTCTGTATGTTGTTCCATAACATCATAGAAAATATCTTCATTGAGTTGATGAAAGTAGTCCATGGTTGTGAAAGAGTAACTGGCTATCATTTTGTTAATTTGGATCACAGTGCTATCAGACTCCAAAAAAGAAAGTCAAACATTTCAGCCTCTGTTTCTTATTAATAAATCAAGTATATTTGGGAACACTGAAAGCCAAGAGGAGACAGAAGTGGGTGTCTTACTCACTTACGCTTCTCTGATTTCCTCATTTTGCATTTTATGTGTGATTACATTAGGACCCACCTTCTGTCAGTCACAAGCCAGGCAAGCTAACGCACAAACCACAGCAAGATGCCTCTGCCTGCTATCATCTGTGAAATTAAACAGACAAAAAGTGAGACTTCATTGTCAAGTCAATTTATTTATAGAGCCGAATTAAAAACAACAAATGATGACGAAAGTGCTTTCTCTGAGTAGCTGGAAAAAAACAATTCGATGATAAAATGTAGCAGGAGTGTTAAAAAAAATACCTGTCAAAACACAAGATGGATATAATACATGTACTGTAAATACTATATTCTTCTCTTTTATAGTGATGCTGCGTGAGCTTTGCTGGACTGAGTACTGAATACATCAATATTCCTGTAAATGCTCAAGAGCTGCATCAGTTACTAGTTAGATCACAGCCTCACAGTTGTTTTGAGAAAGACGGAGGCCAAAGTGTGAATTATTCATACAGTTCATACAGGATGTTCAATTCTGAATCCTTCTGAGGAGATGTTGGTAAGGTGCCATGGTTAAATGTGTAGAAGGGCAAGAAAGTAACATTCCAACTCACTTTTGCGAGTGAAACGGCACATAATGTAGGCGCAAATTAAGGCGTGTGCCAAGGGGTTATTGATTACTCAAGCATGTTGGGTGTAGAATGAATTTAACCAGTCAGATCATCTCAAAGTCTCTTGATAGGCAAGGTATATAAGAGCTATTTAATCATCGAGTTAATGATTTTTCTGCTGAAAATGGAGTTGTTCATGTGGTTATCCCACCGGACTCAAACAGACATCTGAAATCTCCATTCAGATGACTTGGAGACTAATACAACTCAGGCTGGTCACTTGCAAAGAAATGCAGTGTACAAATGCATTTTGCACGGGCCGGGGTGGGTAGTGTTAGAGTAAGTGATTAAAAAGTACTGTATGCCTTTTTAAAAACTGTATTATGAACTGTACTTGCTCAGAATGGGTAACACACTCCCAACTTTGAACCTTTATTGAACTTTGTTTTGCCTCATGCCTTTTGAAGACTAACATGCAAAAAGATGGGTGCAAGTATATTTGCTACTTACACAACGTGGGCATGACAACTTGCAAGTTTTTGGAGATCTCTGACAAATAAGAGATCACTGACAAAAGCCCAAAATGAGAGGCAAATCAGTGCTCACTATCGTGAATAATGATCGCCATGTGTTACAGAGCCCTGAAAGACATCAAGCAGACGAAATATCTGATCATCAAGGGAACAGGTCAGGAAGCCATGCAACGAGCCTTGTGTCTTTTGGGTGACTCCAAGCATGAAGTGGCTGAAATGAATTAGGGTGGGGAGCCTGGACATTTAGTCATCTGAGATGGCTCAGGCATCTGATCAGAATGTCCCCTCCCGGTGCCCTCCCTTTCTTTGCACCTCCATCTGTGAGAAGACCCTAAGGCTGACCTAGAACATGTTGAAGGGATTACATATCCCATCCTGTTCTCATTCAAAGAACAGGATGGGATATGTATACAAGTACAGTCCAACCAAACCAAATGTTCACAATGAGTTACTTCAAGTTTTAAGTTACATTACGTGCATGTGTGAAACAGTGACCTATCTAATGTTAACCATGTGTTAAAAAGGCTTTCTGGTCAAAAAGCTTTGTGACAGTTTGGTGTGTTTCATACGGACACTAAGGGTGCCATGTGTGCCTTCATAAGATGCTGAAGTTGTGGGACGAAGTGTCGGTCTCCAATCTGGGATGGGATGAGCAGTAAAATGATCTGACCAGAAGTGTGTTACTTACGTCTCCCTAAAAAGTATCTTAACTATAGTCAATTTCATCATCACAGTCTTTCTCTAACCTTAGCCCTACCAAATCAAATCAAATCAAATCAATTTTATTTGTATAGCCCAAAGTCACAAAGTACATTTGCCTCAGAGGGCTTTACAATCTGTACAGGGAGTGACACCCTCTGTCCTTAGACCCTCGGTTCCAGTGAGGAAAAACTCAAAAAAAAACCCACAGTGGCCATGTCAATAACCCAAGTCATCATTTCATGTATGTCAAGGTTTTTCAAAATGGTCCAATGGCTCTGGGCTAGCTAGTAGCCACAGGAAGACGCTAATAACAATAACAGCAGAGGATAAAGTAGGACCCCCTCTAAAAGTGTTGACCGTGTCTGCCTCCCGAACCCAGAAGAGGAGCCTGATAGCTGAAAGCTCTGGCTCCCAATCTACTTTTGGAAACTATAGGAACCACAAGGAACCCAGCGTCCTGAGAGCGCAGTGTTCTAGAGGGGTAGTAAGGTATTATGAGCTCTTTTAGATATGATGGTGCCTGACCATGAAGAGCTTCCCACTGAGCATTAGACGTCTATTAGATGTCTAGTCTAAGTTTAGACCAGAATTCGCCCATCTATAATCGGTCTATTTTTAGCCCAAACCTAGACGATAAAATTTGATCCATTAATTATTAAATATTAAATAAAAAAAACAACTGTAGATTGTATAAATGGTGGCCAAATGTTTAAAACATTTTTAACAGTCATTGATCAATGTACGGTTTAGTTCAAATTTAGATTCGATTTAGACGTCTAATTCCAGACCTCATATCAACGTCTATTTTTAGACCAAATCTAGACGATTGAATTAAATAATGAATACTGACCAAAAAAAACAACAACTGTAAATTGTATACATGGTGGCCAAATGTTGGATTAAAACATTTTTAATAGTCATTGATCAATGTACAGTTTAGTTTATATTTAGACTCGATTTAGACGTTTAATCGGCGTCTAGATTTAGACCAGGTTTAAACTATTAAGTTATCTTTATTTTTTTATGTTTTTTGTTATGTTCATACCTTGTGCTTTGTGCTATGTTTAGAAATATTTAGATCTATTAACCTATAGCTAAATACAGCCAGTTAAAGTTTATTGAGCAGTAATGCAAATAATTCCTAAAAATTATCGATGAAGAGTAAAATAAAATGACAGTCTGCACTAAAGGCGGGGACAGTAGCCAACATGATATGCAGATATACTATCAGCTCTATGACCCCTCCCCAACAGAAGGCGGCAACAGAAATCAGTTTCTGGAAAACTTCTGGCACAACACCGGGCGATGGAATTGGCGAGTAGAGAAGAGAGTGTAAGAGAGATGAAGGGCTTTATTACAGGTGAGTGGTCAAGGGTACGTTATTAAAATGTTGTTTTTTCCTGCAATGTTTCTTTATTTAATCATCATCATTCTGTTTGCACGCGCTCGCTAGAGCCGAAAAACGGTCGAAATCAGTGGAAAGATTAGTGGCGGTGACCGTTAGTCTGTTGAAGCCTCACAGGAGCTTTTTACTTCTGGCGATGCCCAATGCCCATTGAGTCAAGTCCTTTGAAACCATGTACCTTTATAGTATCTCTGTGACATCACGTAAAACACTAGCCAACCACACTTGCAATTTTTCTTCATTTGTTTAAGGAGGCCACAGATGACCTGATCAGCTCTGCAATGGGCACCCATTTCAAACAGGCCCCAGCTCGAAGCAGTGGAGGGGGCTACAAGAGGCCCAGGACACCATTTGTGTAATTTCTCTCTCTTTTTTTGCCTTAATGTTTGTTTGTATTCTAAAAAACACTATATAAAACTCTATTTTTTTCAACATGTTTAAAAACACCGATTGTTAACCCTCCTGTTCTTCTGGTTCAAATTGACCCAATCTGTTCACTTCCTCCATCCTTGCTTCTTCTTCCTTCTTCTTTTGATCCAGTTGACCCTATCTGTTCCCTCTTTCTATCTGTCTTTCCTTCCTTTTTCTTAAGAAAATAAAAATATTTATATTGCGCTTTAATATGTTTGTGATGGTTGTAATTTGTTTGAATGATTTAAATAAATGTATTCATTGAGATTACAGTAGGATAGTTTGGTTAATGTTCCCATTAAGAGATGTATTTATATCCAGTGCTAAAATAAGCATGACATTATTGTTACTGAAACCCATTTGAAAGACCAGATAAACACATAGTAAATAAATTGTCATAACATACTGCAACTACATCAAGGTAAGGATCACAGGTTAAATTTGGTCCCTTTTTTTAATATCTAAATAAATATATTTATTAGAATATCCATATAATAGTATGTTTAATAGAGGTCTATATGACGCCTAGATTCTGTAATGGGGTTTAAATATGGTGTAAAAGTAAATGTCTGGCAAACATCCAAATTTAGACATCTATAAATAGATGTATATTAGCGGTTATTTAAACGTTTAAGATTAGACGAGGCATCTAGACGTAGTCGTCTTTTAGACGTCTATTAGACGACTAGTCTAAACTTAATCGTATAAAAAACTTCAATTTCTAGACCACTGGCAGACCGATTTTAGCCTAGACGTCTAGGGACCATTTAGACGTTTATTAGACGTCTGTTAGACTGAAGAATGTTCTGTGGATTTGTATGTAAGGGGAAGAAATTTTAATTAGGTTCTAGATTTTTAACAGGTAACCAATGCAAGGGAGCCAAAATGGGAGAGATGTGATCTCTGATCTTGGTTCCTGTCAGAACACGTGCAGCAGCATTCTGAATTAACTGCAAAGTCCTAAGAGACTTATTAGAGCAGCCTGATAACAAAGAGTTACAATAGTCCAGCCTTGAAGTAACAAATGCGTGGACTAGTTTTTCTGCATCCACTTGAGAGACAATGCGTCTGATTTTAGTGATGTTACGTAAGTGAAAGAATGCAGTCCTAGAAATTTGTTTTATATGGACGTTAAAGGACAAATCCTGATCGAAAACAACTCCAAGATTCTTTACAGTGGAGCTGGAGGCCAGGGTGATCCCATCTAAAGTAACTAATTCTCTAGAAAGAGAGTTTCTGAGGTGTTTGGGTCCAATTACAAGAACTTCAGTTTTGTCTGAATTTAACATCAAAAAATAGTAAAATTGTAGGTCATCCAACTTTTTATATCCTTAAGGCATGCTTGGAGTTTAGTTAACTGATTGGTTTCATCGGGCTTGATCAATACATTTAATCGGGTGTCATTGGCATAACAATGAAAATGAATGGAGTGATTCCTATTAATGTTCCCTAGAGGAAGCATATATAAACTGAATAGAAGTGGTCTTAGTACAGAACCTTGTGGGACTGGGAGACAAACTAAAAAGAGGTTTAATTACAGCTACCTTAAAGAACTGTGGTCAGGGCTGGATTAACATGGTCAGGGGCCCCTAGGCTACAAGCTGCTGTGGGCCCCAATACCCCAGCCTAAATACATATCAGGTTTTACAGCTGTTTCCAAACTTGCTGTATCAGAATGCAGATCAATGCCTGTTAAGGGCAAGAGGTGATGGATTTTGTCTCTGATAGTTATAATCAGAGATGTATAAAGTACTGAAGTAAAGGAGTGGAGTAGAAGTACAAGTGCTATATCAAAAAACTGACTTGAGTAGAAGTTGAAGTGTTCTTTAAACACCATACTTAAGTAAAAGTACTAACGTATTCAAAATGTTTTGTACTTAAGTATTGCAAGTAGAAGTATGTAAAAAATTGCTACTCGAGTACGGAAAGTAAAAGTACTGTTGTTTATATTATTTCAAATATTTATTAAGGCACAACTTCTAATGTTACAGTGTTACAATGTTCATGGTAGAGTTCTGTGATTTCCCATGGTCTGTGAATGCGTCTGATTAAATGCGAGAGCGAGGGGACAGGGCAGCAGGTGAGAGAGCGCACCTGGGTGAGTCAGGTGTATGACGTACGGCGCATAAGCAAGGTTGATGTGAGACCGGGACTGTTCTGTTGGTTTTTTGGCGTGGTTCCGTCCGACAGTCACCGAGTCCTGGAACCAAACCGTTCAGCAATAAATGCAGTTTGTTCAATATCGCCTCGTCATTCATCACGTGTACGGCTGGACGCTACAATAGTAACGAGTAACGATTCAGCACATGAAAAATGTATAAAAAGTATTAAATTCATCAAAAATATGTAGTGCAGTAAAAGTGGAAGTTGGGAAAAAAATAATACTCCAAAAAAGTACAGATACTGCATTTTAGTACTTAAGTACAGTACTTAAGTAGTTCCACTTCGTTACTATGAATCTCTGGTTATAATCTTATCATTAAAGAAGCTCATGAAGTCATTGCTACCTAGAGGAATAGATGGTTCAGTAGAGCTGTGATTCTCTGTTAGCCTGGCTACAGTGCTGAAGAGAAACCTGGGGTTGTCCTTATTTTCCTCAATTAAAGAAGAGTAATCGGCTGTTCTGGCATTACATAGAGCCATCCTGTATGTTTTAAGATTATCTTGCCGGACTAAATGAGAAAAGAAAGAAGAAACATGCTGACAACTTGAACTTCAGTGTGGCTTTTTTAATACAGACTGGCTGCATTTTTGACTTCTTTGACACCTGTGGTGACTTTACAGCTACCAGTTACCTCAGCCCCCAAAGTGATGCTTCTCTTAGGTAGACAGCTCAGCCATATAAATGACAGGCGCTGAGAAGAAGACTTGACCAACTGAGCGGCGGGGAGGCAAGACTAAGGATATGCTTCCAATACACTGTGAAAAAACACTGCAGCTTTAATAGAATGCCAGTGCCTTGGAAGCCTTGGAATATTTGCAAATTGTCTCACTGTCTAACCATTGTAATAAGAGCTCTGTGTGTATGTGTGAGAGAGATGACATATGAAAGAGACTATGAAGCCCTGCAGAAAGCACTGGGGAATCTAAAAGCATCAGGCGAGATCTCAGGCAGGGCTGAATCAATGTGTAGTGCCAGTTTTCTGAGACAATAAAACGAGCCCGCTGTCTCAATTGCCTGAGAACTACTTAGAAATTCTCATTTCGATTTATTTGAGGAGACGGGCCACATCAAGGCTAAATGCAGTGAGTTAGGACATCTGCTCTGTATAAGAAGATGAAATGCTCTCATACACAATTCTTCTTTGGAGCAATGAATAAATCCAGACTCAGCAAAATAGTCATTTAAAGGTTATTACAAAGCCTGTCTGTTGACAGTTGACAGCTGTCTGTTGACAGTCGGTTGACTCAAAAAGATGTCTGTATGACAAATGGGACACACAAAAGGGATAATACTATAAATGTTAAATTAACACTTGCTTAAATGGGTAATAAAACTGCTGCCCCGTTGCTCACTATGGCTGAATCCAACTGTCCATTGTCTGGACTTTTAGATTGGGCCCTTGTGGTTTTACATACTGTGATGTGTCTGAGGAGTCTGCAAGGGCAATGGGCCGCAAGGGTATAAAATATACAATGAAATGAGACTTCAAACCTCAGTTACTGCCATCAATATAACCCTGTAATTCATGTGAGTTTACACTGAGCCATCTTTAGCTGACTGGACCATCAGAACATTTTCAACAGTCAGCATTCAGCACCGTAAGATCTTTGCCGGTACGCAGAGGACGACCCATGAAAGGATGACAGAAGTGGTGTATGTCATCATCACAACATTGCATGTGACAGTTGTGATGATTAGTGAAATGCAAGGACCCTGAAGAAGAATGAATGAAACAGACATCATCTGCCTGTGAACACTGTTCCAAAACTACTGCCAGCATCCATAGGGAACACGTCAAAGGAGTCATCAGACGACTGGAGTTAGATCAAGGAGGACATTCACGTCTGACAACAGAGACCATCTTTGAAACAGGAGTTCCACCCGTATACAACCACCTGTTATCATGTGACCAAAGTTCCATATTTACCGAGCCACAGTGGCGATTTTGGAAGGGGGTGAAATCTCATTGGCCACCCCTGCGGCCACCCCAGATCTGATAGGTAGTTGGTCAAGTTCGTCAACACGAGAAACAAGAGAAATGCTGTCAATCAATGATGACAGCCGATCAACTGATTTAGAGCCAGATTTACATTTTGAAGTATCACAGTAATGGTCATACTGAGGCTGTGACAGCTGATCTCTGTTCAGTATACGTTTGGCCAATGGCCAGACAGGTCAAGTGTCGGGTGACCGATGAGACACACAACGTTACTGCTGCAGCTGCTGAACATGTCTGTGAAAGGAACTTCAACAACTGGATAAACCGGTGAAATCGGAGGTATGGGAATGTATTGTTTATTTATATCGTAGTTCCCTCTTAATGTTTAGGAAAACTTTATCTAGTCCTAAGTAGCAGCTAAAAGAGTAATACGAACTACACTGCAGTGGCTGCCCTAGCTAGCTTAGAGAGAGAGATTCAGACCTTCTTCAATAAAAAGAGAAAAGAGTCAGAGTCAGCCACAGCTTCTACCAGCAGCATCAGTGAAACATGTCAGCTGCCCAGGTACAGCAGTGGTGATGAAGGGCAAGGTCAGTCAGCTCCCCCTGCACATGATGGTAAGTCATGCTGGGATCTATCTATCTATCTATCTATCTATCTATCTATCTATCTATCTATCTATCTATCTATCTATCTATCTATCTATCTATCTATCTATCTATCTATCTATCTATCTATCTATCTATCTATCTATCTATCTATCTATCTATCTATCTATCTATCTATCTATCTATCTATCTATCTATCTATCTATCTATCTATCTATCTATCTATCTATCTATCTATCTATCTATCTATCTATCTATCTATCTATCTATCTATCTATCTATCTATCTATCTATCTATCTATCTATCTATTTCTCAGTTCCCACAGCTGACCAGCCACACCCAGAGGAGGATCCCGCAGTATCTGGCTAAGCATGTTCATGAGAGTTTTGTTTTACATAACATTGCTTTATAGTATGTACTTTGTTTGGAGTTTATATTTATTTATTTCATTTGTTTATATTTATTTGGTTTATGTTACAATTGTTTATGCACATTTTTCACACGTCACTTCATGAAAAAGCATTGTTATTATATTATATTGTTTTTAAGCATTGATTTAAATAAATACATTTATGCTGAATCAAAGCCAATGTTTCAGTGTATATCTTCATCAGGAACATGAATACTGGCTGGGCTGGAAACCACTTTTTGCACATTTTCAAAGATCACAAGGCACCCTATAGAATGCCACTATTCACGATCATGTTTACTTTACTAATTTAAATGCCATCTTGTGATTAATTAAAAACACATCTGGCAAAGAACAAATCAAAAAAGTTTTGGTTTCATCGATTGCTGTGTTTTAATATAGCCACAAGATGTTGTTTCAATTAGTAAAGCAAACAGGTAACAATACAGGTGACACAGATGATGAGCTGATGGCTGATAGTTCTATTCTATAGGATGAGTTAAGAGCAGTTGAGATGAGGACTTCAATCCACTACAAGGAAATGGCTCTTTTGTACCCTATCCACATTTTAGTAAATAACCAGATATACTTGTGGAATATAAATTTAACAGAATAGACACCTTTATTTAACACTTATGAGACAGAAAATTATGGGAGACAGAGGGAATGTGACATGCAGAAAGGGACTGGGATTTAAAATGTGGTCAGCTGCATACATGGCATTAAACTCCAATGTAAAAAAGTCCTGAATATGCCACTGCCGAGCCATTAACCGAGTCATTAAACGAATGCTATCTGCTGATGAAGACGATGAGACATGGTTGAAAGCTTCAGAAAAGGCTAGTAAATGGAGTAAGAGCATTTGTCTGGACAGTTTTAAATTGAGTAAAGTGTGTGTGTGTGTGTGTGTGTGTGTGTGTGTGTGTGTGTGTGTGTGTGTGTGTGTGTGTGTGTGTGTGTGTGTGTGTGTGTGTGATCTTCAAAGGAATCTGGTACATTTGTGCCCTCTCATGATGTCTTTAGAAGTTGTCTGCTTGAGGTCCCTTGCATAATTAAATGAATTGTGGATTTTGACAGTCCTTGGCATTTAGACTTCACACATACTGTATAGTCCATGGATCTCTGAAATCATCTCATTGTTCACTCTTTCAATACTCCTTAGATAATGCACAATGAGCAATTCATTTCAATTCAATTTTATTTCTATAGTACCACATTATAACAACCCCAACAACCCAGTAACCCTTCATGTGGTCCACATATGGTCACTTCTACAGGCTTTTAAAATGGTGCTCCATGTCTCTCAATGAAGAGACGTGACTTTCTCCAGCCAATCAGTGAATGTCAGGCTACGTCACAGGTAATGTTGCTATGGCCTTTACTGGATCCCACTCTAACCCTAACTCTAACCTAATATTTTTTACACTGTATCAAATATTTTGAAATAAGTGTCATATGTTTTGTGAGACATATGTCTGATTGTTTATTTGGAAATAAATTTAAAATTGAATTTAAAATAGGTGGGCGAGGGACCGTATATGGTAACTTATTTGACTTTGATTTGCAGCCTAAAACTTATTAAAAATAAAATAAAATCGATAAAAAAGTCTTCTTATATCGACCAATAACACTCCAGGGTTGATATTTGAAATTAAAGGGTTAAGAGGCAATACAGACAGTCCAACTACTTGCTAATCATCACATTGCATCATTAGTGGTAAAACGGTGGATATTAAATGTAGTGCACTATTTAATAAATAGGAAATGATTTTCAGACACCCATGAGTCAATGAGTATGGGGAAATCAGGAGACTTCCCCGCTGTGACATAATAATTATGACATAATCTCGTGCAAATCTTTTTTCTCACTTTCCTCTAAAGGTATCATTACTTATATATATTTTTTAAATAACCAGGAACCCTTGGTGTTTCTCAGTATGTGTAATCTAAGTATTCACTTGTAAAAGATTTAGCTCCAAAACAAATCTCTCAGAAAAAGACAGGTGGAATCACATGAATGACAATGTGAATGTTTCTTGTTGTGTGTTGGTGTGATTCAAAGATTCCTGTTGGTGCTCAGACAAGCAGGAACGTTTCCTCTTGATAGAACTACAAAAGTGAGAAAACAATCCGATTGGTTCCTCATCTGCTGTTTCCAGGTTCAGGAATGACTTTGAACCTTTTAAGCCAACGTTGACAAGACAAAAACTGAACATCTGCAATTTGACAAGAACTCGACAAACCTGACCATCTGCTGCGGAAGATTGTCTGCAATGATTGAAAGCTCCAGAACAGCTACTCAGTTGACTTGGTGGTGAGATTGTTTTTTCAGCTACAGAATCGAAGTCACAGTGGGTGGGCAGCTGGGTTTTGGGTGCTGTACGGGTCATAGCTCAGTTCCAAAATTGACCATAAACAAATGTGTTTTCAATGAAAGAATTTATGGAAACACAAAAACACAGTAGGATTAACTTTGTCCATTTGGGGAAAAAAAATAATATAAAGACTTTCACAATATATTTTAAGGTCTTTTTTACACAATCTGAGAAGAGGAAGGTTAGTGAATTCTAATGAATACTTTAATAAACTGCCAATGTTATTGTATAACATGACACCCTTTAGACATTCCATCCTTTACCTAAAAATAACTGATAGATGGAATGATAAAAGCAGAACCACCATGTAACATCACCACCTGTGATCCGGTTCCTGCAGTCTTCTATCGAGGATCTCTCAGCAGCTGTCCTCTGTGAATAATTCCCACTGAACTATTTGAACTAGTGTCTGTTTCTCTCTTGTTAACTGCCACAGTGTGCTAAAAGATGAAAATACCAAACTTTAGCAACTCTCTCCCCTATTTGTCCATATTCTCAGGCACATTAAAATCAGCCATCGTTCTTTTCTAAGGCCATTAGACTGTTTTCCAACTCTAATCTATGTGTCCTATCTGTGATGTGCATAACTCCATTCTACAGCTGATTTCCATGTTGTTTGTAATGAGAGGCCGTGTAGAGACAGACAGACAGCTCTGTTTCACTAACAGGCCCAGCGGTAACAAGCACTATGCTAATCGCAGTCCTAATGAAAGCATATCTCCAGGCCCGATTCGGTTGGAGAATAAATGCCTTCATTTAACTCAGCATGGGGGCTTTGGCACTGGGAAAATGCAGTTTTTAAATACACAAGCAGTGCGGCACAGCTTGGCTTTTCTACACAGGAAAACAATTTGTTGTGACTGTCAGTGAGCAAGGTAAAACAACACTGCTGCTCTGCCTCCTACACAAAAAAAGTGTGCAAATACTCGCTGTTATTCGAAAGCTGTAATTTCCCTGCGAGCGAAGGCATGATCAGGAGGCAGACGAACAGAGGAAACCCTTTAGCCAGACGCAAGCAGGTGGCTTCCTGTCACATCTGAAACATGTAGTGGTTTTTACGTTAATCCTCCTGCAGCAACAGCCTCTCACGCTCACATCAATGGAGCGATGTGTTCGCTGCTGGAGATGGCTTCTCCAGATACGTTTGTGCACTTGTGTGATTGTTGTATGATAGGCACATCTTATCTCACATTCTTCAACACTCACCACAGTGTGTGTGTGTGTGTGTGTGTGTGTGTGTGTGTAGTAAGTGTGTTTTAGGAGACAGAAACACAAAAAAGACAAAGATTCCCTGCGTGTGCTGCAGATCTGATAGTCTTTCCAGAAAGATAAGCCCAATGAAAGGCTTTCACAGTGAGGAGTCTAAGTTAAATGTGTGTGTGTGTGTGTGTGTGCGAGTGGGTGTGTGTACGTGTCAGCAGTTAGCTCAGAGTGACTCTCCAGATAAGCCTTATTCCATCTGAGTAACCTTTAATTAACTGAAAGGAATAGTTAATGAATGGCAGAAAAGAGCATTGATATGTGTGTGTGTGTGTGTGTGTGTGTGTGTGTGTGTGTGTGTGTGCGTACATATAATGAGACAGAAGTGTGTCGTATTTCTTAGCCCTTAATTCCATTTGTTTTCTTAATATCAATGACTGTAACTAACAATCAGAAACTGCCGTGCTTCATCACCTATGCATTTCATTCATGCATAGATGAGCTATGATACCGAAATACTTTGCCGCAATCCAAAAAGACAAGAGTCTTGACAAATTTTAGTCTCTTAGTTTAAGACAACTCTGCGTTGCTGACTTGGATCAGAAACCTGCCATGAAGGACCCTCTGCACAGAGTGTGTTCACAAAGGATGATCCAGGTGCTCTGATCTTACCCAAAGTCCAGATTTTGAGAGATAGAGGGCTCGTTCGGGATTTGAACCCGGGACCTCTCGCACCCTAAGCAAGAAT
Organism: Collichthys lucidus; assembly: GCA_004119915.2. Taxonomy (NCBI): domain Eukaryota; kingdom Metazoa; phylum Chordata; class Actinopteri; family Sciaenidae; genus Collichthys; species Collichthys lucidus. The sequence continues at coordinate 28,285,680 of CM014096.1, read as the reverse complement.
TATACCCCTAGACCAACGAGTCACAAATTGCTCTTTCTTTGTGTAAAACAAGTTCTGATTAAATACCTCATTCATATCAGTGACTGTAACTAACAATCAGAAATTGGCATGCTTCATCACCTATGCATTTCATTCATGCATAGAGGAGCTATGATAACGAAATACTTTGCCGCAATCCAAATAGTGTGGAGTCTTGACTAATTTTAGTCTCTTACTTCAAGACAACGCTCACTTGGATCAGAACCCTACCATGAAGGATCCTCTGCACAGAGTGTGTTCACAAGGGATGAACCAGGTGCTCTGATGGACTTGTTTATTTTTTTGAAGATTGCTTGTTACGACCATTAAAGGGTATGAAAGAAGTAACATAGAACCCAGATTTTTAAAGGTTATTAACAAAAATAGTTTATTAAATGAAATTTCAGATTGTCTTTTAACAAAGGGGGGAGAGGCAAAAAAGGGAACAAAGGGCGAGCGGGTGCTGTCAAAAGAACAAACATATATAACAAAAGGAGAACTCTAACAGAGCCTATTATAATCTGATGAGAAACCAAAACGCGAAAGAAAAGCCTCACTATCTAACGCTAACTGCCAAATAACAAAAACACACATCCAAACAGCACCCCTGAACTAATGCTGCTAACAGCCAAAATACTCTCGATGCAATCAGTGCTACAGTTAACCTAATCCCTGCCCAGTCCCAAACCAAAATTACCAACTCCTCATAAATTGCATAATATGGGTTTAACCACAAAGAACGAGGCGAGCTCATCACTACCACACACACAATAAGCCGCCTCGATGCTCTCGCTGCTGCGGTTTAAATGTCCTCTTGGGCCCGGGCATTGGTCCATCAGCTGAGGATGCGGAGGACGCTGCAACCAATCCTGGTCTCCTCGTAACAGGTATCGGCGCCGTCAGGATCCAACCCCTCACCAGCGCCCGCCGACCTGAGTTTGCATAAAGCGAAACACCGAACACCACACACATATATATCCCGGGGCGAAACGGTGGCGGCTGTAACATTGCTCAACATACATCTTAACCAAATACTCTTACTTAAATGAATCCCGGACCTCTCGCACCCAAAGCGAGAATCATACCCCTAGACCAACAAATTGCTGTTTCTATGTGTAAAACAAGTTCTGATTAAATACCTCAATAATATCAATGACTGTAACTAACAATCAAAAACTGCCGTGCTTCATCTCCTATGCATTTCATTCATGCATAGAGGGGCTATGATACCGAAATACTTTGCCGCAATCCAAAAAGACAAGAGTCTTGACTAATTTTAGTCTCTTACTTCAAGACAACTCTGCATGGCTCACTTGGATCAAGACCTGTCCTGAAGGATCCTCTGCACAGAGTGTGTTCACAAGGGATGAACCAGGTGCTCTGATGGACTTGTTTCTTTTTTTGAAGATTGCTCAACATACATCTTAACCAAATACTCTTACCCAATTGAATCCCGGACCTCTCGCACCCAAAGCGAGTATCATACCCCTAGACCAACAAATTGCTGTTTCTATGTGTAAAACAAGTTCTGATTAAATACCTCATTCATATCAATGACTGCAACTAACAATCAGAAACTGCCGTGCTTCATCTCCTATGCATTTCATTCATGCATAGAGGAGCTATGATACCGAAATTCGAAGGATCCTCTGCACAAAGTGTGTTCACAAGGGATGAACCAGGTGCTCTGACCTTACCCAAAGTCCAGATTTTGAGAGATAGAGGGCTCGTTTGGGATTTGAACCCGGGACCTCTCGCACCCTAAGCAAGGATCATACCCCTAGACCAACGAGCCACAAATTGCGCTTTCTTTGTGTAAAACAAGTTCTGATTAAATACCTCATTCATATCAATGACTGTTAAAGGGTTAAAATTATTTAAGAAATACATGAAAATTTGATAGTTATAAATAGGACTGAAGTTGGTCAAAAGATTTAATGCAGTGAAAGTTGAAAAAAAATATGCACATATAATATTTTTATAGCACTTTTTAAAAAAAGAACATTTTTTTGCACCGAAGGGTCATTCACACTCTTTTTTTAATAAACTGACACTGCTCAAAAAATAATAATGCATTCAAATCAATGTTGTTGTCAATTATTGACATATCCAAGGGTCTAATAGTCCTGCCTAAAAAAATTACAGTTTGCACTTAATTTGTAGAAAATATTTCATATTTTGTGTTTTTATCATTTACAGTATGTAGGTTCATGTTCCAAAAATGGCATTAAAGGGTTAAAATTATTAAGAAATACATGAAAATGTGATAGTTATGAATAGGACTGAAGTTGGTCAAAAGATTTAATGTAGTGAAAGTAAAAAAAATATGCACATATAATATTTTTATAGCACTTTTTAGAAAAAAACATTTTTTTGTACTTAACGACCGCTCGCACAATTTTTTTTTAGGGGAGCACAAGGGTTAATACAGTGGTCCCTCGTTTATCGCGGGGGATACGTTCTAAAAAATAACCCGCAATAAACGAAATCCACGAAGTAAGTTTTACAATTATTATACATGTTTTAAGGCCGTAAAACCCCTAACCACACACTTTTATGCACCCTTTTGGCACGCATTTTGTACAGTACTCCCTTAAACAGGACGCAGAACACATGTGCGGTTCTCCCTTAGCCAAATTAGGACGCAGAACACAATGCGCGTTCATACTGTACAGTACACTGTAAAAAAAAATTCAAAAAATGCAAAATTACACTAAAAAAATCTGCGAAACAGCGAGTCTGCGAAAAGTGAACCGCTTTATAACGAGGGACAACTGTATACAATAGAGCCATGTGTCCATGTTGAATAGCCAGCATTGTTCTGCTGCATGTAAATGTATGATCATATTCTCCATAAGTTATTGTTTCCAGATGAATATAAATAAAAGATGCGTGTGTCTTCATGCATAAGCATTTGCATAAGTGTGTTTAGTGTGCATATGAGTTTTATGTATGAGTGTTTTGGGATTGATGAAGTTGTAAAAGTGACAAAATGTCAAAAATCATTCAAACGTGTTGCAAAGCAGGGCAGGGTCAGAGTCAGGTGCACAGGTCATCCATAGGACCACCTTCGTTGTAAGTGATTCTAGGTACCATATTTTCTGGACTATAGAGCACACTTGAATATAAGCCGCACCCACTACGTTTTTTTTTTATTAAAAATTACATATATAAGCTGCACCGGGCTATAAGCTGCCGATATCCAGGTTGAAAAATGAGATATTTACCGCATATGTAGAAAGATTTTTTAACCATAAATGTTTACTTATATACCTGAACTGATTGTTTTCGAACAGTGCCTGTAACACGGCAGTAAAAGTGCTAACCATGGAATTATTAATGCCAAGCTTACATGCAGCAGCTCTGTTTCCTTCCTGGATAGCCAGATCGACGGCCTTCAACTTAAAAGCTGCATCATACAAACTTCTTCGTGTGCTTCACCTGATGAGGGGGTGTGAAAATAATTAGCTAATTTGTTAATAATTCGTTGTGCGTGTTGTGTTGCATGTGCTAAATAAAAACTAGCGTGTTCTTCTTTGCACTGAGTTCCCCTGTCTGTCCCCTAAGCCACATGGTTCAAAGTCTGGGAACATTTGTTTGCAAACCTTGACTACGAAGTAGTCTTCGGTTCTGCACCCACCTAATTGTATGCCCTAATACAGACATATGTCGTTCTCTCACCGTTGCACTCCTCCAATGAACGACACCTGGCTCTGCCATCCCTACGAGCAGAGCAATTCAAACTTGGTTGTAGTGCCTCCTCTCCTAGGTACTACAACCCATCCTCTCCTAGCACGATCCACAACAGGACATGTTAAATCTATCCCTCCTAGAACCGTCCCTTGATTCCAACTGAGTAAAACTTATATACCTGCTGCACTAACATGTCCTTGTCACTCTTGGTCTTTGGTCTTAGTCATGGTATTGGATTAAACCACCTTTAAATAGGGGAACACATAAATTCAGAGCAACGGAAACACCCACTCTGTCGTCCTTTATTAGAAATAAACTTTAGTTAAAAAATTGTGACATATCTATCTGCCCCTTTGCTAATATAACCAATAAACTAATCAGTGCAGAAAGTGTGCAGTATGTAGCTGTTTTGGTAAAAGAAATTGATTAAAAAGTTATCCTTCAAGTTTGGAGTTTTTCAGACGCCCATGGAATTTATTAGGCTATGGCAATTTTCTCTGCAGCAGACATACAGTGTCTACGCTATAATCCTGTAAATAAAGGGAGTAAGGAGGAGTTAAGGCTTAAGCAAGTACAAATACAGGGAAATGTGTGGAAAATTAAAAATGTTTTATGGCGAAAATAGCGAATAAATGGCCAACGGAATAAATTGGAAAAGTGAGGAGGTGAAAATAAAGAGTAAAAGGGTGTAAGGGGTGTGGAGTTTTACTGATGCATGTTTTTTTAGAGTAATGAGATCCTTCAAACGTACAAAAATCCAGCCAGTTATCTCCCACTGACACAACATGAAGTTACAGAGTGCAGCTTTTATGAGTCTTGGAGTGAGACCTGATTCTATTTAAGGAACCATTAAGTAGGAGATGACATGATGTATCAAAGGAACGTTTTAAATATCTGTCAAACATAAAGCATAAAGGTGTTTTTATTGCAGCTCGTTATGTGTGGTCACTTTATGTTACAGAAAACACAAACATTAAAATAAGCAATAAGATTTTTGTGCAGTTAGCGAGTAAGTTAAACAGATTAAGGTATCCTGGTATCCACATCAGATCACCTGACTTTATGGACTCTGTAGTGAGAAATGCAAGCCACAGACTCTTTTACCTCATGGCCTTGGAGAAATTATAAAATTACTGGAACCAGTTCCCAGTTTGGGTTCTGGACACCCTCTCCACATTTAAAAGTAGACTTAAGACTTTTCTTTTTGGTAGAGCTTATGGTTAGGACTGGCTTAGATACGTCCTGAACCACCACTTAGTTCAGCTACTATAGGCCTGGACTGGTAAGGTGCTTTCTTGTCTTGCACATTCTCAGGGTTATTATTATTATTGTCATTTGTATTGTTATGATTAGGACTATTATTATTACTACCATAAGGAATTTTTTATTCAAATTGTAGTTGTAGCTGCTGTGCATCATTGTCTGTCTCTCTAAACTCAACCAGTCATGCTCAAGGTTTCTGCCTTTTAAAGGACGTCTTTCCTTGCCACTGTCACAAAGTGCTTGCTTATGATGGAATTGTTAGTCTTTGTAAATAATATTATAGAGTACGGTCTAGACCTGCTCTATATGAAAAGTGTCGACTTCTGTTATGATTCAAGTTCGGAAAGCAATGGAGCACAAAAAAAAGAGAAAAAAATTCTTAAACTAGAACTGTGTATTTACCCTGCAAGTGGAAGGAGGTGTGTGTGAGGAGGAACTATTTTGAATATGTCAATATCAACACAAAGATCAATGATTGATGGAAGTCATTCTTAAGTATTCCTGAGTGCTTCAACCATCACCACACTGAGGTGAAGCTTCTGTCTGTCTGTCTGTCTGTCTGTCTGTCTGTCTGTCTGTCTGTCTGTCTGTCTGTCTGTCTGTCTGTCTCTGACTAGTGTCACACTCCTATTTCAGACAGTTTCCCCTGCAGCAGTGGTCAGTCTGTGATAAATCAGGAGCAGCAGCTATTTGTATACATTTCCATTTCCTCCCCACGGTGTGCCTCTGAACAGGAAACTCTTCAAACACATATTGCATTAGGCTGAATATAGTTTTCAGCTCTTCCTTTATTAAATGAGGATGAATGCATATTGTTTTTGCTTTCAAACCTTCAGTAAAAATATTCATGCCTTACTGTGCATATCAAGTCTCATATAGTCAGTGTACACAGTAAAATCAGCATACCCAAAATAACACTGTAAGAGTTGATCTTAACACTTTTAAAGTGTCTATATGGGTCCACACCTCAGATTGTTAATTTAACACTTTTTCGAGTGTTGGTACCTTTACACTAAGTTAGTGTGAACTTGACTCTTTTCAGAGTTAAAATTTAACACTGCCTAACACCAACCAGTGTTTTTTTTTTTTAACACTTCTATGTAGTGTTAGCATTTAACTCTCTCAGAGGACTATTTCTTAACTACAGAAGTGTTACCCCCATAACACTTAAAAGGTGTGTATATATATACACACATACACACACACACACACACACACACACACACACACACACACACTCCTAAAAACATAAATGTAATCATGTTTGGCAGTTTAAAAACATTTATTTTCAAACTTGCACCACAAATATTAGAACAGGCAACAGTAAGGCACAACGTATGTCCTCTCACTCTCATTAGAGTATTGCTTATCAAACGGTCTAAAATACGTTAGCTGGTCAATGAAAATCACAATATGGTCATTATTTTGCTCTTCTATACAGTATGCATGAAAATGTTCATCGAAGTACAGTGTGTCAACAGCACAGCCTATTATGAAAGCACGTTGTTCATGTAATATGATATTACAGATTTTCTTGAATACAGGTAGGTCGTTATGGGATGTTCCAGTGCATACCAACAAGTCAATCTGGTACTCTGTGCCATAATTTCTGACCCAACATGTAGTTGAAACATCTGAACATGGATCTAATTGTAATATATGACAAAGTAATTCTCCACCTTCCAAGCTATCAATGCTTTTTATTTTTAAAGGACCAATCTCAAACCGCTTAAAATAATAATTTTCATAGTAAAATGCCATTTGACGCTGGTGTTGCTTTACTAGAGATTTAGTAAGGTTTTTAAAATTTTTTACAGATTTCTTAAAAAAATTGTGTTTCGCTTCAAATCGCATACACCACATATGTATAAGAGGGCCAATTTTTTTTATAATCCTTGGATAATGTATCATAAAGTGGTGTTTGGGAATCAATTTCTTGTCATGGAACAAAGTTTTGAACATGTTATGGTGGTCACAGATCAAATGTTTTAGGTAACATATCATACCATCAGTAAGGATAGGGGAGAAGACTATATCAACAATCTGTATCAAGAGGAGCAATAAGTTCCAATGATTGTTGTCCCTTTCAACCACATCACCAAAAATAAGTGGGGTATTGCGTAGAATACACCATGATTGAATTGCATTTAAACCTAAGTGCTTGCTGTTGTCCTCAATTTTTAAGTGACTCGGTTTGTTTTTACGCTCCATGTGTCCATAATTAAAACTCTGTATCCTATCTGACAATGTGTTTATAGAGATGTAACCATTTTTAAGCAGGTACTGAAAAAACAGCTTAAGCTCGTACTGTTCGACACCCTCCAACAAATCATGCATAATATCAACAGCGAAATTATCAGTACACTGAAAATACCGTAATGAATCAAGAACACACGTTTTTTTAACACCATAAACAGTAGGTAGAGCAGGGTCTTCACTTAATGCATTACAGTGTTCAATATGAGCCTCTCTGGAGCGCAGAGTAAGTCCTGAATTATCCTCCGAAAAAACAGATTGAATTTCTTCCTTATTTGTAAGACAGAACCTACAAAAGTATGTTGCACTGAAAGATTCAACAAAGCCGAGCAAACTATTTAAAGCAAGATTATCTCCTGTGACTTGAATTACAGAGCCAAACACTGGTTCATCAATAAATGGTAGTTGGATTCCTACAGTTTCTAAAATTTTCAAATCGTCAATTAGAGGCTTTAATATTTCTTCAAAACCGTATGTTTAAATCTTGGTTGTAGAAAAGAGCTGCAAGATGTATGTTCATTAGCACAGAGTTCACCTTGGGTGGGAGGTTTTTTAAAGTAAAATAAACACAACCAAGTTTGTGGATCCCCTTCTTAGAACCCAACGGATTAGCTGTTTCAAAATCGTCATAATAAAGTAAAATTTGTAGAGCATGTCTCTGTTGTGAAAAAAGAGGATGGTTTTGGAAATAAAATCCATCATTAATGTCTTTGTATATCCCCTTTTTACACTGTTTCTCTTGCAAGAAGCACTCTCTTATCTCACTATTTTTGAAAATGGATTTCAGTGTACCTAAAATGGGTACATACATATACTTGTCTGTTACAGGAATTTGACTATATACACCTGTAGTTCTATTCCTACGTGTATCCATTCTCACACCAAGGACAAATTCTTTAGGCTCCACTATTTCCCATTTTTCATCAAAATTCATATGTGTGTTAAATTTTGAAAAGGGATTGTCTAATTGATTTAAACAGTGCTCTACTTTCTTATAAATTTCCGACTCCTTAGTTTCAGAGGAAAATGTTTGGAGAACTGCTTCTTGTGCTCGACCTAGAACATCACTAATAACTTCCTCCATCGAACAAACTATTGTTTGGATAGTGCTTTGAGAACAACCAGAGGTTTGTAAGTGTGAAACAACTGAACCACACATTCTTTCAAATGAGTTCTGTGTAATCACAGGGGGAACCTGTAACATGGATGCAGCAGAAGTTGTTGGCTGTTCACTTAAAGATTCAAACTCAAAATGTCTTTGTGTGGCCACTTCCTGGTTAGTATCGACCAGTTCATTATGGTTGTTATGAACAGTCTTTAAGTGCTTTCTGTAGCCACTGTATGTACAAAAAGATGAAGGACATCCTTGCTCTCCACATTTCAAACGTAAGTTTTTAGCTGGATATAGTCCATGCTGAAATTTTAAATGTTGACAAAGAACTGAACAATTTTTGTGGTGCTTTTTACAAACAAAACATGGGAACATAATCAGACAGTTTTTTCAACTGTGCTCTGACCTTTGTGAACTGGTGACTTTTTAATGGTCTTGCAGTAGTTTGGCCCTCAGTTCCTTGACTCGTGGGGTTTCCCTTGTGGTTCCAACATCGATGTTGTATATCGTTGTTTGGATGAAAGTGTAGAATGCAGAAAGGGCTTCATCATAGGAGAGGCTGAAGACATAGTGAGTCTTGAACAGCACATCAAAAGCAGCCACCGATGTCTGAGCGTTGCATGGGATAGCTTTTTGGTCCACAACAATGAAGAATCTTGTGATTTTCTTTTTTTGCTCTCCGATGCAAATGAGGAAAGGCTGCCTTGCTTCCGCTTTGTCCAGGAATGTAGTGAGGCTGGCTCCTTCCTGTAGATTGAATGACACATTATATATATATATATATATATATATATATATATATATATATATATATATATATATAGATATATAGACACACACACACACTTAGCATAACGTACGAGATACACAGCAAGAATTATTCTTACAGTCCAATCTGCACCTCACACTTCTTACATGGTAGTACAAAAAGCTGATCGTACCTTAATGAATCTGACAACATGATTAGCTGCCTGTGCTGCACTCATCTTGGGAGTTTTTTTATGGCCTTTTGCTGTAGGGGGCAGGAGATGCAACAGCAACAGGAGAGCAGACAGGTCACTATCCCAGCCTTGAAGACAAATATTTGAGACAGACAACAAAAGCATTGTAAAACATTATTTCTTGCTTACTACAGATACCATTTAAATAAAATGATTGTTTTTGTTGAATAACAAAACTCAACTTCATATTCGTCATTATTAAAATGACAACAGAGATCAATTAATTCATTTCAGGATCACAAATTTAGCTTTGGATGACTGTTATTATTAAATTTATTGAAATTGGCAACAGATCGTATGTTGGATACAGAAAAACTTCATATTTACCGTAGTCATTCTCAACCTCAAGATTAGAAGCAGCCAGCAGCTCGTCAACATAAGGACTTGAGGGAAGACTCTGGCTTTCTGTGATGACTCTGTTCTTGAAATCTGAAGACCACCTCGCAAGAAATCTTACGTGGTCCCCAAACATCATGGAAAAATCCTGTTCAATCTTTAAACAGAGGAACAATGTCCATATACAGCTTACTAAAATGCACTTTGCATTAGAAGGAGTCAGTTTTCAAATAATTTACAATAGAAATAATAATCTCCACATATTCCTACCAGTCCGGCTGTGTCAAGAAAACGAGGGAACACATCCAACACTGAAGCTGTTGCATCCTGGTTATGAACCAGCTTCTGTCTGTAGTCAAAGGTGACTCTCATCTTCTCTTTAACCACAGATTTGTCCGTTGAGTGTCTCATTATGGAGACAGCCTCCCTGCACTCCTCACCAAGGAGCTGATCACCAGTTAACAGAGATTCTCGTTGGGTTGTCGGACTGTCCTGGAAATCAGGCCTGGAACACTCGCGGAAGCTATCATAGGTGTTGCGTTGTACTGTCTTGAGTCTCCATGCAAGATAGCCAGTATTGGCCTGAGGATCATAGTAGTGTTCCTGCATGCACACACATCAAATATAAAGTAGTAATGATTGCCGATACTAATTCTGATAATGTGGGCATTTTTTGACCTAATTTCAGATGATCTCAAGTCTTTCCTGTAGTGAAAAAAATACATTATACCCATGATGGCTCACTGGTAGATACAGATATAAATGCAAGGCTTTACAAAACACTCACTGGGCAATGTAAGGAAACTACTTCATCTTAGACTATGGCTTTAATCATTTTGTGGGGCATAATATAAAGCATCATTTTATTGATTTGGCATATCAGCAGAGATGTTAGTTTTGGGCCAATGGTGATATTTAATTTTAAAGTCATTATTACCTGATATCAAGGTAGTGCCAATAATATTGTGCATCTCTAGCAGAAACATAGCCTAATAAAGTTCTACAAAAGATTTTTGGAAGACACATTAAAACTTACATATCCATGTTTTGAGTAAGGATCTTGGAGATATGGAAAAAGGGTCACAATTCCAAGTGCATAACTGGCCCGGACATGCATTGGTGGAATCCTCCTTTAGAAACAAATGATTTATTATGTGTCCAGTCATGTTTTCCTTTGCCATTATATTAAAAAAATATTTCTTACCCATATGTTTCTATCATTTCTGCAACCAGAATGTTGACCATCTGCTTGCGTGTTGCAACTGACAGTGTTTTGGTTTTGTCATACTCTTTGAAGATTTCTTCACCCTTTGGCTTAGAGCTCAGCGCAGTTTCAACCCTCTGCAAAGACAACATGATTTTTTTAACCCTTAGCTTCATGCTTCAAATTAAATAATTGACTACATTTGGTTATATTTAGTTAAGTTTCACATATTACATTAAACTAATATAAATAAACTAATACTACATTAAACTAATATAAATAGTTTGAGCCTCTTATCTATCACTAATTTTATGATCTAATACATGTGTACCTGGTTTCAAGATTTACCTGTCTTGCTTCATCGCGATCCAGGTCTTTCATGGCCCTCTTCCTGTTCTTTGTGGTTGGGAGGATAATAGTAGAATCAGATGAAATGGAAGAAGCCGGTGATTGTGCTAAGGAGTCTGGCGTCAAAGCTGGTGATGCTGGAGGGTCTGGCAATGATGCTGGAGATGGTGATGGGTCTAGTAATACAGATGAATCTGATTCATCCAAAGTAATAGCAATGTCTAAAAACAGTTCAGAGAAGAAACAATTTAAAATTTAAAACAATTTATTGATTGCTGAATGATAATTTAAAAAAAAGACAACATAACCTTACCTGTTATTGGATACTGGCGATATCCAACCTTGAAGTTTCTCACCCCTGACTTAACCAGCTCATCGAATGTGTCGGCATCAACTTCAGTCTCTGATGTGTCAGTCAAGCTGAGCACACCTTCAGCCACAAGTTGGGCCTGCAGGCTAAATTTGTCTGTTACTGGGGAAAAAACGTAAAAATCAAATAAAGTTACATTAAGTTTATTATCAGCCATGTCATTTAAACATGTATTGCATAAAATCTTAAAAACAAAAAAGATACTACAATAATGAAAATATTCTCTAAAATGGCCTATAAGGTTGTTGTTTTTTTGCTTAAAATGTGTAGAGACAAACCTTCTTGAAGAAACTTCTGGAAGTCAAAGTTTTCATCAATTTGTGGAATTTTGATGTATTTCTGGACTCCTCCATATTCCACCTTTGCCAGCATTTTCTATATGAAGTCAGTGAATTAAAAGAGAGGATAGCGTTATGAAGAATTTATCTGACCCACTAAAATGATAAGTCAATGTGAGCCAATATCATGCAGCTTAGCCCATATAATAAAAATATCTTACCACAAGAAATGCCAGGAGACATTAATGCATCTACACATTTTAAAAGACATAAGGCAAAGAAAAAAATGTCAGTTATTGTCATGCCATTGAGGGAACCGACGTGTCTCCCAAGATAAACCATATGACACTTACAACAGCGATATTTCGGTGTGACCCAGTAAAAAGAAATTTCACGGTGTGTTTGTTACTGAGAAAAAGTTACATTATACTTCACGAAGGTATTATTTTCGCAAAAAATAAATAAATAAATAACCAAAAAAAAAAAATGTAGAAATGACTTTGGACAAAGGGCTTGCTAGCGTTAGCCACTTTAACACGCTAGCTAGCAACTCCGAAGCATTAGCATAATCGTATCAGGTTTTATATCTGGTCACAAAGTGCAGACTCTCACTCACTCAAACAAAACGTCAAGCCAAACTTATCGTTTACTGCTGTTACTCACTTTTTATGTTACAGTGAGACCAGACATGCATGATAGCCTCGAGCTCATTCAGCGTGATGAGTAAAGTTATCATGGTTCACCACTGCAAAATGACCGGGTGCCCGCAGAGTAATATAAAAAAAATACAATATTATCAGATACTATTTCATGTACTTACCGAACAGTGTAACCGTTAAAAATTGAGACGTAGCTCTATCTTCCGCAGACCGATTGACACGCAGTTGAGACAGTTGTTGCTCCAGCAGAGCGGTGTTCGTACGGTGTGGAGGGGAGGGGCGAGGGGCGACGTAACACTTGAGGTGTGAAATACAGCATCGGAGTTTAGTGTAAGACGTTCAGAGTTAATATTTAAACATTTACACTTAGCGGTTTGATTTAGTGACACTTCATTTTTACACTTGGTTTTAACAACAACTATTTATTGACTGAGAGTTAATTATAATCGGATTAACTCTATCCAGGGTATAATTAACTCTACTAGTGTATGTCTAGTTTAACACCAAGAATTCAACTCTTCTCAATTTGCTGTGTAGACATTTTGAATTATTTAACTCTGAGCATGTTTCCCCTAAACCAAACAACATGGTTTTATTTGCCGAAACCTAAAGGGCGAGTATGTATGATTTAGTGACATCTAGTAGTGACACTGCAGATCGCAACCAGCTGAATACCCCTTGACTCAGCCAAACTCAGAGGAGTTTAGCTGTGATACCTGTAAAAGTTTCTAGTGTTACTGTAGAAACATGGCAGTTTGACATGGCTGACTATGTAGAAGAAGATCTGCAGCATCTGTAGATTTAAAAGTCTTATTCTAGGGAAACAACATGACAATCCTACTGTATGTTCAGGTGAGTATACCTTCATGAAAACATACTGACATAGATATTATATTTGACTTGTATCCAGACTCTTGTTGGCAGGCACTGATAATATACTGTATGTTCAACTTGAAAATAACATTGGATAATTAGAGGAAAAATGCATTCCATGTGACATCAGGTATGATCAAGCATAAACATATTTCAGCTGCATAAAAATGTCAGAGAAAAGGTTGGTCATTTAACACGTGGTTTATAGTGTAGACATATTCTGGACACTTACTAATCTAACAGGTGTGTGTGTTTTGGCTCATCCAGCCTAACACACCCAGTGATGTTAGTATCTCAGTTTGACTCTGGTTTTCCACTCAAAGAGATGTGAAATGATCACAGCACTGGAACATGGCTCAGACCTGACCTGTGGGTGTGATATTAATCATCTCTACCTGTAGTGTAAAAAAAACATTCTCTGCTTGATTGGCTCATCCTCGTCAGTTTTAGCAAAACTATCAATTGGTCTCACAACAGAAAGATTTCGGGACAGTATTTAATGTTATATTATATATTCAGTGTATTTAATTTTTCATATTTAAATTTAGATGTGTTTTTAAATAAAAAAATAAGAAGTATTGCTTTGTGCTACAATGTCATTTCTGGTGGCTGGTGTGTTTTTTTTGTTTCTACCCAGTGTATTCCATCCAAGAAAAAAGAACTTTTAAGCAAACGCTTCAAATCAATTTAAATCAAATCAAAAGAGAAAAGTCTTTATAATAAAATGCCTGTGTTATAACTGAGTCTGAAAACATTTCCCATTCTCAGTCTGTTTGTGGCACTCATGTAAAAGGCCAAGCACGCCAGTGATGAATGGCATGCTATTCAAAAGCCCTCGCTCTGTGGAAACTTGTTTGTTGTTGCTTTACTTTGAAATAGAACATCAATCATGTGAGGAGTGAAAAGGATTTACACAAGCGCAGTCTTAATCTAATGGTCTGCCGCGCAAAGCGATGAAGAAATCACAAACCAAATTTGACAAAGCCAATTGTCAAAACATTTCATCCTCGTAGCGTTGGCTCGGTCCACATCGTGAAACTCAGCTGCAAGTCTCCGACAGAGGAGTGAAGCCAAATGTAAATGGGGAAACAGAAGAAAAGCGAGAGGAATGGAGGAAAAGAAAAAGTATGTAAACTCTTTCAACCATCCAAATTAGAGGTTTTTATCGGATCAAAGGCACCCGGGCTTACACAGCGGCACGCACACACACACAGTGAGCCTCCCGTTGTGTTTACGGCAGGGCTCACAGCAGTTATATGTTAATGCCAAATGAGTAGAGGGGAAGGGAGAGGAAATGAAGGGAAAGAATTAAGCAAGGCTGGGAGGGAGGGATATCAGAGGAGTGATAAGTCGAAATAATTCTCTCCTCTACAGCGCTGCACAGACTGACGTTGTCAAACAAATTGTCTGTGCAGCTTCGACAATGAAAGGAACTTTTATTTTCTAAGCCTCAAAGGAAAAAGGGAGAAGAGGAGAGAGAAGAGAAGGAAGGGAGGAAATAAATCAAAGTTAGACACATAAATGGGGTTAATATCAGATATAAGCCACTCAAACCAACATTATCTACATCTAAATGAATGATCTAACACTGCCCGTGAGCAAGGCACTGTACCCCCCAACATCTGCTCCCCGGGCACTATGAATCGCTGCCCGCCGCTCCAGTGTGTGTATGTGGCATCTGTCACTACAGTATGTGTGTGTTCCTGTGCATGTGCATGTGTGTTCCAACAGGTGCCAGCTGAATGGGATAAATGCGGAGAAATCATTTTGTCTGTATAAAATGATTAATAAAGTTCAACAACATGATCTGTTTTTAGTGTAATATTTTGCGGCATGATTGGTTTATTTATTTTTGTTCAGTTCTAAAAGTAAGAAAATCTCTGACATCTGTAAAATGGCTGGACTCACGTTCAGATATGTATTCAATGGGTAGGTAATAGATTTTCAATGCTGGTATTAGCATATTTATCAATGTTGAGTGATTATGTTTGCTCAAAAGATGCCCTGTGTTTTGTCTCTTAATGTTAGTGCCACCTTCCATTGATGCTTTCAGTAATCGCCATAATCTCTGAATGTATGAGACAATCAGAATGCACAGATTTGATTGGCTGAGTAGCATTGTGTGAGATGATTTATAACATACACTATATGACCAGAAGTATTTGGCCACACCTTGGTGTATAATGGTATGGGGCTGTCAGGGTTCGGGCTAGGCCCCTTATCTCCACTGAAAGTCCAAGTTAATTCTTCAGCATACCAAGGATATTTTGGACAATGCTATGCTTCCAACTTTGTGGCAACAGTTTGGTGAAGGCCTTTTTCTGTTCCAACATGACTGTGCCCCAGTGCACAAAGCAAGGTCCATAAAGTCATGGTTTGATGAGTTCAGTGTGGAAGATCTTGACTGGTCCGCACAGACCCCTGAATTCAACCCCATTGAACACCTTTGGGATGAAGAAGAACTGAGATTGCGAGCCAGGCCTTCTCGTCCAACATCAGTGCCTGACCTCATAACTGCTCTACAGAATGAATGGGCACATATTCTCACAGAAACATTCTTGTAAAAAGCCTTTTAAGAAGAGTGGAAGCTGTTTAGCTCCAAAAGTGGGGCCAACTCCATATTAAAGAATATGTATTTGAATACAATGTCCATGTTGGTATAATCGCCAGGCGTCTGAATACTTTTGTCTATATAGTGTACATTGCTCCTGTTCTTTAAAAATAAATAGCCTTGGAACGACCATGCTTAAGAGTGCTGTTCACACCAATGGTCTAGAGCAGGGGTGGGCAAACTTTTGGACTTGCGGGCCACATTGGGGTCTAAAATTTGACAGAGGGGCCGGGCCAAGACCTCATAGCCCCCCCCCCCTTATTATTGTTATTGATGTTGCTTTGAATGTACAACACAATCTTTGTGTATATATATAATATAATGTATTTAAACATATTTTTGTTTAAAAAAATCTTCACTTTTTAACTTCACACAATTTAACTTTTCAGCTGTTTTTTAAACATGTTCATTATCAGACGTTTGCAGACCGAGTAGTCCTAAAAGTTATCGCGCCTTATTGGCAGGACTCCTGCGGGTATTAAAAGAATATGAAGCAGCTGCGGTGCTGCTAAGGCTAAAACAACACACAGTGTGGATGATTGACACCTGTCACCTGTCGACCAATCAGAGTCAGGAGAATCGATTAGTACCGCCCACATTCACCTTTGACCCACCAATGACGATCCAGAATGAAGTAAACCCAAAGGTGGTATGTCGCACAAAGAGGTCTCACTTCACTGTCAAAGCCTTTTTGTCTTTGTGTAAACAACCGGGAGCTTCGTGACTGATTCAAACTAAAGCAGAGACATAGCAGGAGACATTAGCAGAGACATTAGCAGAAACATTAGCAGCGTTTCTTCACGCTGGAATAGAACTTTTGACACGAAACAGCATCATTTTGTGGGTTTTGTTGCTACTCTTCGTGGGCTAGCTCGCCGAGTTTTCATCGCACAGTGATGAGACACATATCTTTGTAAGATATATTTTTATTTTTTGGATGTGGATAAGTTCGGCAGGCCGTATTGAAAAGCCTAACAGGCCGTATACGGCCCGCGGGCCGTAGTTTGCCCATGTCTGGTCTAGAGGGAGGTAATACTGTTTCTATGTAATGTTTCAGTTCTTTAAGTCCAAGACTGACACCTGTTTGACAAAGCAAGGCCAGTCCAAGTGGCCCTGGATTGTCCAGGCATGGTTGCCACTGCCACATGGAGACCTCTGAACTGCTGTCCACAAATTTGATTAGATAGTTACCTATCTTGCTACAGTCTGAGAAAAACAGACAGAAAAACAACTGTGGTCCACACTTTGTTTCCCAGCCGTAATGAAAAACTTTAGTTGCTCTTAGCAACAATTCTTTAGCCTCCATTTCCATCCCTCTGACAAGAAATGAACTGACATGGACCAGAAGAAGAAGAAGAAGGCTAAAGTGAAAGTGAAGTGAAACAAAATGGCAGCTGAGACTGATTATCAGGCTGAGGTATTAGTTCAAGAGAGTGGGTGGTTACCATGATCTTTTTTTGAAGCTATTTGAACAAATGAATCATTGTTTAACTTTCTTTATGAGTTTTTTTTCATTAATTCATATTCATATTTATGTGTCTTACAGTGGATTGTACGAATATGTTTGATATTTCTTTCTTCTTCTTTTTTTTTTTTTTTAGAAAAACAGATTAAAACAAACTCGATGACAGTGACTGCACAGATCGTGTCAGGAACGCCGACCTGATAACATGGATGATGTGGTGCCCCAAAACTAAAACTGACTCATTAACTAAAGGATATTACAGCACCAACCAATGACAAAGACAGAAGTGTCAGTATTGTTGAGGCTGTTGTGGTGACTAACATTTGGAATGTTGGTTAGTTCGTAGGTTGATTTTACTGTGACCACAGTATGAATGTTAAAGTTGCTTGTAGTAACACTATAGCATGCAGGCCAATGTGGCTCAGATTTACCCCTATCATTGCCAGATGGACCTAATGTAGAACTACACTGTGTTCCAAAGTATGCACATACTAGTTTCGTTATTTTTTCCATCAATAATTTATAATTAGCAGTCGATAGGATTTTTTTATTCCTCAACAATCATATCATAATCTGGATTGTATTAAACAAAATTACTAATGATGATGCTGGCATTTTATGCAAAATAACTCAAAATGTGCAGTGTTCCAAATTATTATACAAAACAGAGTTTTAAAACACTCAGTAGTTTCTAAAGGATTGAAAACAGAATCTAGTTGTCTTTTCTAGAGGGCATTTTGGCACCTTCAGGCACCTTAAAGGGGCCCATGACTAGGATTTCAGCCCAAACTATCTCTCCACCATCTCATTGCTAATGTTGCAGCCTTGTTGGGACATCTCCCAACTAGGGATGTAACGATACATCGTGACACGATTAAAATCGGTACAAATGCGTGACGACTCGCATCGGTTCACAGAAAAAATGAATCGCGATTCTTGGCGAATGCGAGAGTGCGTTTTTTTAGTTAGAAATAGGTTACGTTGTGGCTGCAGCTTCCACTGCCGCGTCTGCCTTTCTGTGTCTCACACAAACACACACCCCTACACACATGCGCAGTAGTGGTAATCGGCGTCAGGCCTGACTACCGTAAATGATACCATGACACAGACCCTCCAGGAATTCACGATGTTGCGATTTGCAACTTCAACGCAACTTCAGTGAATCCCCGTGAATACAGGGCGGTGTTGCAATTTTAACCAATCACCGCAACTTCTCCGCAACTTCCGCGCAGTCTGCACGGGGGATTAAAACGGGTCAGGGACGGCCGCACGGTGCGGGAGGATCCGCTCGTGGGACCTCTCCCCGGCACTGGCTGGCACCCGCCGGGCTCATTTCCTCCGAGGCGGTGCGCCGCGACCGGCTCTGCGTTTACAGCACCCGGACCTCGCCGTTTCCCGGGGCCGTGGACTCTCATTTAAGGGTTAATGAGCTATCATCTTAATTGTTTTTATTTTCAGTTAGCTCATACTTCAAGCTGAAAGGTAATGGTCAGATCAGCTGCTTGCTGGCAGCCCTAATAAGAACACAAACAGTTTGAGAGTTTCTGTAAAGAGACATTTTTTTCCTACAAATAAAAAGATACTTTTATTTTGTCAGAATTTGTCTGTAGCTCATTTTGATTTTAAAAAATCGTGAAAAAATCGTATCGTGAACAAAAAATCGTGACTCGAATCGAGTCGTGAGTTGAGTGTATCGTTACATCCCTACTCCCAACCATCCAGAACTCCATTCATCTGGACCATCCAGTGTAGCATGGCACTAACCAGTGAATAAAACTGTTAAAAATTAGTCACCATGCATTTCTGAGCCCACTGCAGACGTTTTTCCTTATGTGAATTGTTCAAGAATGGCCGAAATACAGCTTTTTTCACATCAGCAGGCCTCTGGAGTATCCAGCATTGAGATGTTTTTGGGACTCCTGAGGCACCAGCAGCTTCAAATACCTGTTTGCCACTCATCAGTGGCTTTTTCACACTCATGCTCTCTTAATACGATAAATTTGCTTGACGCAAACCTTTCCTTAACACGCATTTATCTGAACTAACGCACTGTACTCTAAATTAGACACAAATCTTCTCACAGTGTGATTGTCTCTTAATTTTTTGTGAAAGATCCAGTGTTTTCATACCTTTTGCAAGATACTGCACTATTTCATGCTTTCATCTACAAAAAGATCATTATTTTTCCCGATATTGCATGGAACCTGTAACTTGCTTAATAATGTGGAACAACCTGCTTAAGTAGTTTTGCTGTTAATTAGGCTCAGAAACAAATTACCAAACCTATCTGAGATTGATGTCAGTGTCATATAAACAGGAAGACGCACAATTGAAAACTTTTATTGAAAAACTAAAAATCAAATGTTTGTTTAATTGAAATCATATTTGCATAATAATTTGGAACACAGTGATAGCATTTGTTTTTTAATGATAGCAGTTTTTCCTAGCAAACCTGGAGAGAAAGGTCTGTCATAGTCAGGGTCAGCACCTGGGTCTGTCTCACTTCTTTTCCCTCCCTCTCTCTCTCTCTCTCTCTCTCTCTCTCACACACACACACGCACACACACACACACACACACACACACACAAAACCACCTCTCAGTCAACAGAATAAAGCCATGTATTTCCTGTTGTCGGGAACTGAGCTGGACTGTTGACCTATAGCCGTAACAGGCCTTAAGGGGAGCTGTGATCGCTTTGCTCTTTGAAGGTTGGACTCTTGCCTTCATCTTGATTATACAGCAGGAGACATTTCAGCTCAGTGTTATGAGGAAAACGTCCTGGGGTCTGTCTCTTCTGTGCATCTGAAAGCCTGTCACACAGTCACAAGTTGTTAGGTTTGAGTGACGTTTTACAGAGGGTCTTAAGAATGAATAACAGCATGGTAAGATTAAAATGCAATGATTAAGAAACGGAGATGTAGTGGCAGTGAATAGGATACATCACAATAAGCTTGTATGTAAGAAGGGGAATATAAAAAAGATCCAATTTAAAGTGAAAAATAAAATCGCTTCCAACTTTGTGGCAACAGTTTGGGGAAGGCCCTTTTCTGATCCAACATGACTGTGTCTCTTCACAACGCAAGGTCCATAAAGACATGTTGATGAGATGATAAAATGGAACATGTATGTACTATCAAAATGTACCAAAAAATAGTAGTGTAGTAATAGTAAAATAGTAACAATAGAAAGGTTTATAGGTGATTAGGTGCAGAACAGATGCTGAGCCTCCTGTTGTACACATGCTGCCATTTTGTAGACAAAGGTACATGTTGTTAAAATTAGACTGTGTAGTTACATCATGAAAAA
Organism: Collichthys lucidus; assembly: GCA_004119915.2. Lineage (NCBI taxonomy): Eukaryota > Metazoa > Chordata > Actinopteri > Sciaenidae > Collichthys > Collichthys lucidus. The sequence goes on along the minus strand of CM014096.1, from coordinate 28,264,886 downwards.
TGTTGAGAAAAATACCTTGTAAACATTTCCTCAGCACTTTTTCTGTAATAATGACTGAAATACATTAAAAGTTGTGTCCACCAAATTGTTTGCAATAGGAGAGCTGCATATTTACAAGTTTTAAGCTATGATATGCTATACGAACTGCAGAATAACAAGATACTAAGTTTCTGTTTTACACAGAGCATTGCATATTTAGAACTTATTTAGAACACTGAGAATTAAAAAATGCTTGACTTTGACTAAATACTGCACTCACCACTTTTGACTACTGACTAAAAGTAGAAGTCTACTTCTCAAACATGTCTGTAATGTATTTCACTCTGTGTATTGATTTGTAGACAAGCAGTCTTATATTTAGTTGTATTGCTGAGAGGAAGTGAGTGTAGTGACTTAAGAATCCAGTAAGAAAATCCAGAAAGCTGGATTTTGGGTAAGCTGAAGCTTCTTGAGGATCTTTCTGGGGACCATCGCTGTAATCGTAGGCGGGCCTTGGTAAGACACAGTCTCTCCGATTGACTGTTTTTCTAAGCTGATGTTGTTACTGCTGTTAATATTAAAAATACAACGTGTACAGATGTACATCCATTTTGGTTGGTACATACATATAACACCATATTATTACACTTTTATTAAGATAAGATAAAATGAGATGAGATGGGATGAGATGAGATGAGATAAGATAAGATATATCTAGTGATATCTAGTAATGAGAAATATCTAGAAACAGTCATGCTGGTGCTGAGGAGTGTGACAGCTGCTGGAATGAAGGAGCTGTGGTAGATCTCCTTCCTGGTGGGAGTAGCCCACCACAGTGTCATGCATAGACTCCTACCCTGCAGCATCCTCCTCTCTCCCACCTCCTCCATGTTATTGAGTAGAGATCTTACATTCCTTTGATAACAGACGGTACGGATGGTTTGTAGCGACTTTTCTGCTCCTGGCACTTAGATCCAGCTCTGCATCCTCGTCTTCTTCTCCTCAGTTCGGCAGGGATCACCGGTCTTTCCACAGATTGTATGCTAGCGCTACCTGGTGCAACAGTGCTGCCTTCTGTAATAATCGCTGCTATATATCATAATTTATTACAAAATGTGGGGAAATGTATTAAACTTTGCGTTAATAAAAACCCTTCGTATAACATATTATATCATCAGAACCCTTTATGGTAAAATAATCAAGTGGCAGGGAGAAAGGCTGGATGTAGAATGTGAATTTATGATTTAATAATGGAATTTAACTAAGATGCAGTATGATCAGTGTTACATGGTATTATTTATATTGTGATCTTTCTTTCCTCGGATCTTCTGGCATTAATTTAAAATATGATTTTCAGTGAAGTTTTGACCGACTCTGATCATTTCACGTTTTGAAATGTTCAAGTAGAAAAAAAGCTTCAGCACAGAGAGCCCACTCGGGTCGAGGCCCCGGTATATGTGCATTTTATTTGTGCAGGCAGGTGTGAATGTCCACGTTTGTGTAAGTGTGTGTATCAGTTGCAAACAGTGGAGTCGAGTCTATTCTTGGCAGGCCAGTGTGTCAGGAAGCTCAGATAGGCAGTGACAGCTCACCTGTGGTGCATAGGGCACTGCTGGCCTGCAGGCAGACGGAGGGGGGAAGAAGGGAGAGAGAGTTTGAGACAGAGAGAGGGGGGGGGTATGGCGATGACACAAACCCAGCATGACTCACCCACGTAGACACACACAGCAGGGGTTAACACGATCACATTACTTACTGCACAGCACAGGTGGGGGCTGGAGGTGGCAGCGGTGGTGGGAGATGTGGACGACATGTATCGCCTTTGATGAAAAAGGATGGAAGGCTGGAGAGGAGGACTTCAGAGGGAGGAGGGGGTGAAAACAGAGGAAGAAGCCCCAGTGGACGGAGATGGATAGAGACAGGTCTCCACTGAGAGGGGGGAACATTTAGGAGATCAAGGCAAAGCTACACCTCGGATAATACAAACGTAGATATAGAATCTGACAGAGGGCTCTTTGGGTATCTGATCGTATTTCCACTTCACTTCAACAGATCTGACAATCAATTTCTGTTCTGTTTCTGTGACCGCAAACAAAACACACAGCAAAGCACTTTGTGTGTGCATTTGACCCAAGGTGAGTCGATATTTGAAGCAGTTTATGAATTTTAGGGCGATTTCTAAGAGCTTGTGAGATCACTTGATATCTTTATACTCAGACTTGTAAAATATGACAACAAAGATAAACCAATTATGAATGTAGCAGACAACAACTTTCCATGAGTCTGAAAGTAGACACGTGGACCAGTGGTGTCTTAAAGAATAACTACATAAGGCTGCTGCTGTCTCTGCTTGAACCAGCAAGTTACCTCCTCGATTATACCCCTCCCTATACTAAAGCATAATTGTATGTGTATATATATATATATATATATATATATATATCAGGGTTAGGTTGCAAAAAAAACCCCTCACTGTATAAATCTAAACACTGAAATACTGAAATATTTACGGTTAATATTTTAAATTGATTTGCATGAATTAGATTGATATATATGCAGTACAGCTGGAAGCCTACATGTTTCCACAGAGCATATTGACTGTTTTAGATTGAAATCAGCATAATGACCCTGGCGTATGTGCATCAGTCAGTTGCAGCAGTTTTTGGATTGACAGTATTTGTGCAAAATTTAACAATTTCTGATGATAAATCTTTCCAAAATACCACTTTAAGACAGCTTGAAGAACACCACAAATAAATCCATGCTGTCATTTTGTATCAAAATCTACAGGAATTGTATATTTTGGTAAATGAATGGCGAGCACTTCTCTTCCTGAAATTGCTCAGAAACCATTTTTAGCAGCATATGTAGAAAAGCCCTCAATCTTTTGAGTGTCGTCGTTTGTGATTATTAGTAGGTAATGTTATATAGTGAGGTCATTTCAGTGCTTATTACAATAAAACGGCTCCTATGGGGACTAACATCATCACATGTAAATACAACTGGGCTCAGGGAATCCACAAGAGTCTCAGCTTTCCAGTCAGACCCAATTTATGCAATTCCAATACTGTTCAGGTATGCGGAAATATTCAAATACACGGGGCCAAATTAACACATTTACTCTGCATGCAGTGCTGCTGTGTTTTTGCCCAAAGCTGGATTAATATAAAGTGGACAAGTAAAGGGAGCTCATTCAACCCATCTTCATTCTGATCAGTTTAGAGGTCAAGGGACCTTTTTTTGAAAATGACTATGCCAGTTTTTACTTGTATCACTGTGACCTGAGGTGTATTTTTCATGTTCTAACATTTTTAGACATGTACACGCTAGTGGCTGTGTCCGACCACATTCCGTTTAGACACAGATGGAGAGCTGGAGCTCCTGCTGCTCTGCTAGTGTGCTGCTTTCACTAATACAGACTGTGTAGACATTGTGTCAGTGTTAAGAGCTCAAAGAATTTTTTTAAACATCAACAACAAGGTCTGAGATGACTAAACGAACTACCATCTCTAGTACTAGGCTACCTGGCTCATGGCTTTTCATGGACAGCAGAAGCTAGTTCCATCTTCTGTGAAGACAAAGGTAGCAGAGAGACATATCAACACAAAACACTGCACTTCATAGACAACAATTGTAAAGAGTAAAGAGTGTTAGAATAACATTAAGAGTTGACAGTCTGACCTTCTATGATGCACTTCAAGATGGCGTTTGGAGCTACATCATACAGTGTATGTATGTGTTCTACTTTAAGCTAAAGGGTCTGCAGAGTCCTGTGCACTTACTGAGTGTGACTGCATGTTTTGCCAAATAAAAGCAGGTCTCAAATAGAGGCTGGGTTTGTTTTTTTAAAGATGTTCTTTAAATATATAGAATTGAAAGGTCTTAAAGCCCACCGGATTGTCCACTGAGCTAGTCCAAAGCTGTGTAGATGGCACAAACAAATGTAAATCCAATATGGATATAATACTCATAATAATAATAATCATATAATATAATATAATCATAATCATTAGAGCCATAAGATTTTACACAATTCAGTTGTGATTTTGTAAAAATGAAAAAAATGCTTGCGCTACACTGCTCTGTAACAATGCTCTGAAGTTTAGTTCCTTCAGATTTTGGTATACATGCTATACAAGACAGATGATCCTGTGGAGTCCTTTCTTTAGTCTGTAAGGGTGCACTGATCAAAATCAAAATAAATAATAAATGTTTTTTTTTTATTATTATTATTTATTTATTCATCCTGGTTTACAGTAAATCAACGATTTCATATGTCTCATCTTTTCTGAGCAGTTGTGTTCCCGATATATCAGCAGGTTGAGTTCAGTGATTGAAGGAAATCTAAGCCTTTACTTTTTGCATTATATATATTTTTCTTTATCATTTTAGGAGCTTTCAAGTATTTTAAGATAATTTTACGCAGGTGCAAATCTTCTATAGAACAATACACAGAAGAGTTCTTAAATGGCAGAGAGACTTGTGAAGCATATGGGCGCAGACAATGGAACGTCCTCACTCTGAGGACAGAAATAGTGTGCGAGCAGTAGTGTTTCTGTGTGAGCTCGTGTGAGCAATGCTGTGAGCTCCATGTCTCTCAGTGTGACGCTCATTTTCACTGAGCTGTTCAAGGGCCTCCCAGATCTCTAGTTGTATGTTTGTCCAGGAGCCCCCGCTGCTGGGCACTGTGGTGACCAAATGGCATACACAAACCCAAACGGGCTGATTGGTCCCTGACCAGATCAGACCAGCATGATGTTCTACTGAACACAATCTGCCCTCTGAGATTGTGACCAGGTAGCCATCTGAGGATGAGGAAAAGGCCCGGATGGTTGGCAGCAACATGGAGAGGGAATAAAGAGGATGTATCAAAACAGGAGCGAGGTTGAAGGAGAGGAGAAACAGGGAGCTGAGCGCAGTGGGAGGGAGAGAAGAAGTTTTGGGAAAGGAGGAGGAGGATTGTTGAAAGGAGGAGGGAGGTGAATGTGGGAGGACGGAGAGAGGAGCGTAGGATCTTAAATAGCCGTTTGTGCAGCTTGGCAGGCCAGCAGCGCTAATGAAGACTTCAGAGCAGACAGACTGTCCAACGCTGCTGGAGACCAGAGGCTGAGAGAGAGAGCGAGGGAGGAAAACAAAGAGGTGGGAGGGCGGTGATGAAACAAACTGGCTGAAGGCATGGTTAGAGCTGAGCTGGTTTTGGACACAACGCTTTGTGCTTTGTGTTTTTTTTTCTTTCTTTTTTTACCAGCAGCGTGTTCCCGTGTCTGCTCCCTGTCAGGTAATAAAGATGTGAAAGTGTAGAACAAGCTCGAGTCATCAAACTGTTGTAAAGATGACGGATACTATCACTTTACATGATAGTTTCTTAAAAACACTCTCACATGTACAACCCCTGAATTCCATGGGCATGGCTCTGTGACGTTGCAGCCACAGAGCTTGGTTTATGTGCTTCTGCCATGAGTAAGTAGACTACGTAGTTAAAAACTTTTCCTTTTGTCTGTTTTTATGAACAGGAGTCTTCACAAGCTGTTTTATTTTGAAAATTGACCGGATTCTATGCCGTTTCGGGGTCAGAGTTCTGGCCAGCTCGACCTGTTTTGTCCTGCTTGACTGTGGTCAGTCTGAAATAGACGTGTGTTCTTCGTGGTGCAGAGTGCAGAGACGCTTCTGAATGCTGCTGTGGTACCTCTGGTGGAATCACAATCATTGTTTAGAAACATTGCAGCGAGAATGCGTCACAGCTGTGCCCATTGGAGTTTAGATGCAATGCAATTCAATAGAAGGGTTCTGCCACACAGTGATGATGTCTATGATGTCCATGTAAATACATTCATACATAAAATGGTATTAGATTGTGATAGCATGGCTCGGGCCTCATTGTCTAGTATTATTATAAATAATAAAAGTAATAACATAGTTGAACAAATGAAAGATGAAAAAGCCAAAGAAAAATGTAAACTATATCCATCCACCATCTTTATCAGGATACATTTGTTCCCTCTGACTGCACATGGGAAGGTTTGGCTCACTTCACAGTTACCCTGTGGGTGTGCCGACAGAGAGAGAGAGAAAGCGAAAGAGAGGGGGAGGCAGAGATAGGGAGGAGGCGGGAGAGTGAAGTTATTTGGCCTGAGAGTCTCTGGGGCCTGATATGAGTCGATCTAATGAAACAGCCCATAGAGGAACCCCAGACAGCCGTGGCAATAACTGTACATCTTGACTGTGGTCAGGGCTAATCGGTGAGAGGACAGGACAATGGAGAGGATAGAGTAGGAGGATCCGCAGAGGCCCACAGACTCTACTTGCCTAAAGGTCCCCTACAACATAGTTTGCTGGGAATAATAATTGAATATGTTTATGTCGACTAAAAAAAAGTTTAATTAACAACTTAAAAATTCTTAAAAAAAATAATATATTAAAAAAAAAAATATATATATATATATATATAATATATATATATATATATATAATATATATATATATATATATATATATATATATATATATATATATATATATATATATATATATATATATATATATATATATATATATATATATATATATATATATATATATATATACGGCATGCCATAATATGTACGGGCCCAAATGCCCCCGATACCCCTAATCAATACCGTTTTCCTGACTAGGAAGTTCTCTCCACTTTTAATCGTGACAGACAAAAAACAGGCCAGGCAGCTGTTTATCAGGCCAACCTCAGCATGCCTTCTACCTCAAAGGAGTGCCCCACAACACCCAGTGTACAATCTCTACAGGGATTTCATGAACTGAAAGACAAGCTCTTCATATATTGATTAGATACAATAAGAATCATCCACATTCATAGACCAAGGCAGGGTCAGCTTTGGGCACGTTACTCACACAGCGGACTGCGGACAGACAGACAAAGGCATAATGAGATCATGCCTTACGGCTGTATTGGAGGGCTTACTCAGGTTACTTACAGGGTATTGGGCAGGGGTATCGGGCACACATTTGCCGGTGTATTTATCATGTCCTCACTGCTTAATATCGCTGCAACTAGATTGCGGGCGGCCTGACTCATTGCTTGCATTGCTATTTGCTTTTGACTGTTACACAAGATGGCTGCAGGCACTGCCGCTGCAAGTCTGACGTCAGTGAAGTTTCATTTAATATATTCAGACTTCATTCAATATATTCAAAGGTTTAATTTCCTGAATGGCATGCCATAATATATATATATATATATATATATATATATATATATATATATATATATATATATATATATATATATAACATATGTAAGTGTCTCAGGCAGCAGAACCCTGAGGAGGGTGCAGAGAAGGAGGAACAGACAGGAGGGACAAACCCCTACATGGCATGTACCACCGTCAGATAGAGGAAGTGGCTGATATTAAGAAATCCTACCAGTGGCATTAATCATGGCAGCACAAGAACAGGCCAAAAGCACAAGAGCCATGGAGGCCAGGATCTACCAGAGTAGACCAGACCCAAGATGCAGACTGTGTAAAGAAGCCCCCAAGACAGTCCAGCACATAGTAGCAGGGTGTAAGATGCTAGCTGGATCAGCGTACATGGAGAGGCACAACCAAGTGGAACCGAGTGGGATAGTATACAAGAACATCTGCAACCAGTATGGAATAGAAGTACCTAAATCCTGATGGGCCATACCACAGAAGGTGGCTGAGAACAACAGGGCCAAGGTGCTGTGGGACTTCAGCTTCCAGACTGACAAACAGGTCCTGGCTAACCAACAGGACATAGTGGTGGTGGACAAAGAGTAGAAGAAGGTAGTGGTGATAGATGTGGCGATCCCAGCTGACGCCAACATCAGGAAGAAGGAACATGAGAAACTTGAGAAGTACCAAGGGTTGAAATAGCAGCTGGAACGGATATGTAAGGTCAAGGGTTGGGTGGTCCCCGTGGTAGTGGGGGCACTTGGGGCAGTAACCCCCAAACTGGGAGAGTGGCTCCAGCAAATCCCGAGAACAACATCTGAAGCCTCAGTCCAGAAGAGTGCAGTCCTAGGAACATCGAAGATACTGCACAGAACCCTCAAACTCCCAGGCCTCTGGTAGAGGACCCGAGCTTGAGGATGACAGGGATACCACCCCGCCGGGGTGAGAAGGAGATTTTTTAAATTTTTTTATATATACTTTTTTTTTCATTTTAAAAGTTTAATTGCTGGAAACAGTTCTGACATCACACTTATGACCAGGTGTTAAACACAGACATTATGCTGCAGAGTGAAGATCAACCAACCGAGTAAAGTGACAACAAGCAAAACACATTTTTCCCTCCTCTTTTGTTTCAGAATGACTAAGCCAAACACTGCAGTATAACAGATGAATTAGATGAACTATAGATATGAAAAGTATGAGTTTAATCTTTTTTTTTTCATGTTTTCTGCCGTTCAGGGTCGCAGAGCCCGCAGCATGTTTCTACGTTTGTGGAGCAGAGGGCAGCTAAACCTTCTGAATAAGCACCTGGCCTTCACAGATTCTTGAAATATTCAATGAAGGGGACTGTCATAACCAGTAAAACAAAAGCTTTATTTTCAAACACTATAAAGGATGGATAGCTTTCCTGTCAAGTGGCCTTGTGAGTAATTAAAGCCACCATACTTGACGACCGCACTGGCAGTCCTCTCCAGTACTCTTTTCCTGTGAGCAGTATCACCCAGCTAGGTAAAGTGCAATCTTTGGCAGGGACGTAACACTGGTGACCGACAAAGTTATTATTAGTTTAACTTTGACCTTCAGTGCTGCTGACCTTTCGAAGCTGAACCAATAAGATAACACCTGTATGTGACGTAGCAGCTACGCATGTATGGAGGGGAGGTGCAGGTGATGGAAGACTTCCAACACTTTCCTGAACTCAACCTTATCAAACTACCAGCTGCCAACCTCCTCAATGAAAGTAGCTAGCATGAGCTTCAAAAGCCCGAAAGTCTCTAAGCTGGCAGCTGGTTAAGGCAGCTTTCAGTAACACAAGTGGAAGTTGTCATGTACGTCTTAAAGAGCAGGTACAGATGGCTGAGTGTTAAATAACTGAAACGGTTATAGGATAGTCTCAGTCTGGGGATTCCAACTTTTTCACTGTGCTGCAATTATGCTATTATGTTGCTATTATGATGCCATAATGCATTAGCATTTCAAACTCTGTCTAAGCTGTAAAGATATTTTTGCAGTGGCTGTGGCTCGGAGGTAGAGCAGGCCGATCCCTGGCTCCTCCAGTCTGCATGTTGAAGTGTCCTTGGGCAAGACACTAAACCCCAAATTGCTCCTGAAGGCTGTGCCATCAGAGTGTGAATGTGTATGAATGGTTAGTTCCTCAAACTGATGAGCAGTTGGCACCTTGAATGGCAGCCAATGCCATCAGTGTATGAATGTGTGTGTGGTCAGAAGACTAGAAAGGAACTATATAAGTACAGTCCAGTTACCATATATGTATTGGGGGTTGAGTGGGAGGAAAGCAAAATCAAGCAGAAAAAGTTCTTTTTATTAACAATAGAAATATTTGGATATTTGGTATTTCAGTGATATGAATCATTTCTCTCTGAGGCATAAAGAACTCTGGATCTTATTTCTACTTTCTTCTTTATGTAACTTTTGTTGTTTCTAAGGTCTACAACTTACAAGGATGGCAGCCAAAAATATAACATCACACATTCCTGTGCTTTGTTGTAATAAAATCTAACAAAATTGTCTTTTCTTACTTAATTGGCACAACAAAACCAGTCAGGTTTCTGTGCTTTGTTTTTCTTTTGTTACATGCCCAAACCCAAGACTCATTCAACTTGAGCTATGACGAATTCAAGGAGGCAAAGTGCACCCAGTTGCTCATTAGTATGAAGTTTTTTAATTGCTAGTTTGGATGAACTTTTTTTTCATGAGAGTTGAAAAGTGACAACTGACAGTTTCCACCCACCCTTCACTCTGATCCAGGTTCCAGGCTGCTCTAAGAATCATTTTTCCAACTTTCAGCGATGTGGTGGGCGCTGACAGGACCTGAGCAGCCTGTCTGACAGACAACAAGCTACACCGCGGCTTGCTGCATAATTTATGAAGGCAGATGTACAAGGCGGGTTATTAGCTCCCCATGCTACACTGTTCCCCTGATTTACAGTTTAAGGAAGCGAGTATAACAAATAGAACACATAAACAAATCAAATCGGTGACAAGTTTGTTTGTCTGCTGGGGGAAAACGTGCAAAACAGAAGGCAGGGAGGAGGGAAAGGAGACAAAAAATACACAGCTGCCAATTAGTGGATGTTGGGGTGATTGTTAATGACGCAGAGGCACTCCGCATTCTAGGTGGGAGAGGTGTCACCTCTGCTACCTCTCATTATAGGAGATGGATCTCGCAAGTTTGCAGTGGCTAAAGCTATTAGGCAACAAATAGGTGGCTATCATGCAGGACATGGGACCAAAGACAGCTTCATCTTAATGAGAGCCTTTCTTATCCTTAATGAGCTTAACTAACCCTCTCCCTCATCCTCATATTCTCCCTCTATCTCGCTCTCCCTCTGAGGATTTCATCTAGCTCATCCCCTCCCCTACATCCCCCTCTACGGACCCTGTGGTTTATGATGATGGAGCTCTGAGGGTAATATACATTATAATGCTCCGTAATGGGAGGGGATGGCGGGATGGCAGAGGAGGGGAAAGAGGGAGGAAAGACAACAAGAGAAACAGTGGGTGGATTAGAAAAGGTCTTCTCCCTGAATGTCTCAGCTTTAAATTAATGAGGAGGCTGAGCGCACCACGATAAATTTAGCTTTTCATGTTTAATTATGCTTTGACTGCGGTAGTTCAGTGAGGATAAATCACACAATTATTATGCTCCTCACCCGTCGCCTGTGTTGTTATCCCCCCTCGTTGCTGTTTTTCTCCTCCCATCTATTTGTTGTTGTTGTTTATTCATAAGCTGATGTCTTTTCTTAATAGTAACGTGTGTATGGGTGGAAATAATGTTTCTATCAGAGCGAGCGAAACTCCCTCTGTGAGAGAGAGGGAGACAAATTGCAGAAAAGTGGAAGAGTGGATCTACAACGGGGGGAGGGGACTTTCTGAATGGAAAATTGTTTCCCTTCTTTTGTCCTCACAGTAAAGATGTAAAGGTGCTATTACACTTGACACTCTTGACACAAAGAGCCTAACATCCTCTGTGAGGTTGTATTTAAACACAGTCGTGCCCTGAGCTAAAACCTAAACTCACCATGACACCATGAAGTATCGCCATGGTAATTACTACAACTGTCAACCTCATGGTGACGCTAGAGGAATCCTCTGGGAATCATCAAAGTCATAATGTCAGTAGATGGTAAATGGACTGTACTTATATAGTGCCTTTCTACTCTTCTGAACATTCAAGGCACTTTTGCAAATACACGTCCCATTCACACATATTCCCTGGTCCAAAACACCTGTGGTATTCACCTTCTCACCTTTTCATATATGTAGGAGAAACTAGTACTCAGAGTTTCTCAGCCAATAAAGTACATTTAACTATAGTTAGACAAATGAACATATTCATAAATAAAATGTTTATTAATAATACTTTGTCCAGAATCTTTTGTAGACAATGGTTGCTGGAAGTCGAGAGCACATGGACATCACCAAATGTTGGCTTTCCTCCTTTGTGATGCATTGCCAGGTCTTTACTGCAGCTGTCTTCAGTTGTTCTGTGTTTGTGGGTCATTCTACCTTAAGATTGTCTTCAGCAAGTGAAATGCATGTTGGACCGGGTTGAGATCAGGTGATTGATTGGTCATTGCAGAATACTGCACTTCTTTGTCTTAAAAAAAACTCCTTACATGTTTTGGATCATTGTCAAGGTTTACACCTTGTGGTGAGCCCTCTGTATTTACTCTTGTATCAAACTGTTGATTTGGCCATCCCTATTAACAAGTATTCACTATTTCAATCTCTAGCTCTGCTAATTTAAAGAACTTTCTCACTGAACAGCAAAATATATAGTGGCACCTGTTTGTGTTGCTGATGTAGTGATAAAACCTACCGACCATCTGTAGCTCTCTCGCTCTCTGCGTCTCCCAGTGTGAGTGCCGTTTGCTGTAACAGATGTGAAGGAGAGGGAGAACGTTACTGTGATACAGTCAGTGTGAGTCTGTGAAATGCCAAACTACAGGTATAGTGATGTAAATCTCTCCAATCTGCACTAATCCCAGATCTCACTCCAAATGCCAGATGAGCTGCTTACCTCAGCAGGTCCCATGGTAATCAAAGTGTACCTCCTCGAGTAGTCGCTCATACTGTCAGCTCTAGGCTTTGACTAATATGGCTGCTACTGATCGTTTCAGATGGATACATAGGATAGCCAATATTTAACACAACAACTGGGCTATTTTTAAATGGTCAAGAGGGATGTCCAGTTCGATCACTATCAGCCGATACTCAGTAAATGATGACGCACATGATATTTGTTTATTAGCAGATTCTCACCTAGATGCAGAGTGGGCACAAACAGCAGGCTCCCTTCCAGTCAAGATGCATGATGATGAAGTAAACGGAAAAGAAGATTCATTAACCTGGTAATGTAATATTAGGTATTAAACTGCAGATGCTCCAGTTTGAGCATTAATCACTTTTAGTCCATCTACTGGTGATCACTTGTGGCTCCTATCTCTAAAACTAACTAGGTCAGGAGGATTCAGGAGTCAGATAAAGATGTCTTATTAGTTGGTGCTGTGTTTGAAAAAGGAAATCACAAATTTGTAGAGTAATTATTAAATATAGTAAGTTAACCAAATTGATTTGGACAACAGAATGTAGAACCTGCATCAGGGTGTCGAGAAGAATTCAGGGTGTGCTTTCATTCACAGATGTTGGGTTAGATTCTCCCACCAAGGTGGCGATTGGTGTCAGAGCTGAACTCCACAATATCTAATAGGCCTTCCAATGCCACTTTGCCATTGGTGCCTCAACAACTTCACCCAGTAAGATTAGATTTTCTGTACAGCAGTAACAAATAGGTGTGGTGAGCAGAAAACCAGAAGCTCCTTATCATCTCCAGTAAGACTGAAGCAGAGCTGCAGACCAATCATCACTTATTTGGCGAGTTGTTAGATTCAATATCACTGAATTTGGACGTGATGGTATAGAAAATCTCAGGAAAATTGGATTTAACCAAAAATCTATTGAAAAAAGCTGGGCAAAATTCTAAAATAGAGTTTGATGTGCCAAAGATAATAAAGCTTGATTTTTGTCTACTTGTGGGCAACAAAACAAGCTTTTCACCTTATTGTGAATGTTTTAGCAAACAGGTGCTTCATTATACAGCAGATGGAGTGAACATTAGATGTTGTGTGTTTGTGTTCACCTGATGACACAAATCATTTTAGCTGTGGTTTGGTCTCCACAGATATCTACATTTGAATGCACAATCTGTAGGCAAAGGACCAAGATTCTGACAATGGATGCGTTCTGGTTTAAACAGGCTTTATCGTCATGTACAGTAGTTTTAGAAATCTTTAACCCCAAAGCTAGTATCATATGTGGATTGTGGGCCCCATGGGGCGGGTGCATCATCTGAAGGAGACATGTTTATAGTTGTGGTGTCAGTAGTTGACGTTGCATCAAAAAGGTCATTTTTTGACCTTGTTGGTCTCAAAGCAGCATGGCAGCACTCTACCCTGTACTCTCCTGATGCTGAGCTCCTGCATATAAATGTTAAAATATTCCTCCTCTATCATCTGCGCAGCTTAACTGTAACTGCTTGCTCTCAACAGTTTTAAGGTGTGTGTGTGTGTGTCTTTGTATTTTGTGAGTATTTTTGCGTTATTGTCAAAATGGACTACAGGTTAGCATGCTACACAGTCTTTTTGTTGTCGTCGTTGTTCTAAAGGGAACTTAATGTTGATGCTTTTGACCAGCTTGGTCTCACCCAATTTCCTTTGACCAATTGTGAGATTTGCAGTTTCAAATAAATGCGGGGACCCCTGTTGGAGCTGACTGATTGCATTTCCACAGAGCCTCAGTGGCATGTTGTGCCTGAGATCAGCTTGGCATCATGTGGCACGGAGGCAATTTCCATAAAATGCACAACTACCCCCATGTCTCTCTGTGTGTACTACAGAGTCGCACGCTAGTGCGGCTAGATAAATTAACACTACTGCTTCCAGTCTCTCTCGCTCGCGGTCTCACACACAGTCAGACGAACGTCCAAAGCATCATGGCTGCTCAGGTCTGTGCAGCAGTCTGGGGTGGTGGCATGTACAATACTCTTCTGACTGTCATCAATATGCTAATAAGGGGGAATTAACAAGTCAGGGGTAACTTCTCCACTTAGACACACACCAAGAGAGGAGCACAGGCCTGTTGAGAACCTCTCTCTCTCTCTGTCTCTCTCTTACTCACACACACACACACACACTGGGGAAAATGGCATGCACTCTTGTCCTGGAGACTTACCCCTAAGAGTGACCATCACCTAACTGGTCATTAGTTCTAAATTAACACATACACACCTGTGTGAACACCATAAACAGAAATACAAAATGTTATTCATACATTTGACAGTATTCATAGTGGTGATGAGTAAGTGGCAGTGATGATACTTTACATGTTACTAGTGAAAGAACACTTAGAGCAGTTATTTTTATCGAGTGTGAAAGTTCACGAAATAATCTTTATTCATGGTCCACTTACCAGGCTTTCGGCAGTTGCCATGGAGATGGCTCAGTTGTGTTTCTGCCTCTTAGAGAAAGTTTTCCCTTGCTACTGTCGCCCAGTGCTTGCTCATAGAGGGACTTGTTGGGTCTCTGTATATCTTATTATAAAGAGTACGATCTAGACCTGCTCTATATGGAAAGAGTATAATATATATGTATGTGTGTGTGTGTGTGTGTGTGTGTGTGTGTGTGTGTGTGTGTGTGTGTGTGTGTGTGTGTGTGTGTGTGTGTGTGTGTGTGTGTGTAATGTATAGTACATATGTTCAAAATATTTACAACTTGAGTAAAGACTAGTCCGCTCATCTAACGGAAATAATGTAAATGATGATTTGCCAATACACTATACTACAAACTATGCCAGTCTAATAAACACATCTCACTTATAGTGTATACATGTCATGACTCACAGTCTAACTGCATTCACTCCATAACACTGGGGTTGTGAAAACAGTGGAGAATGTAGGACAAAACACAGAGACTTGAGCATGTCTCTGTTGCATGCTGGGAGATTTATCTTCACACTAACCATGCAGACTCATACAACGCAATAAGTTCACTTCAACAACAATTTCAAATATTTTCACTCCACTTTCTAAATTTAAATGCTAAGAAATGACACAGTCAAACACTACAAACTAAAAAACAAAATGAATAAATGATCTTTAAATGTGAATTATTAAATATGCATGTAATGAACAGCAGTATTGTCCCCGTTAATATTTGTTATACCAGAAGATCCCCAATGGCTGGAATGAAGCTAATGTTTCTCTCCTTGATATTCAGGTCTCTATTTCAGCATCATAAATAGCACAAAAAATAAATAATAAATTAAATCAATTAACCCCCCCCCCTGCATGCACCATTTTCTTTTTCGCGTTTGGCCAAAGCACTGCCTCGAGCTTCAAATTTCTTTTTAATAATTAGAGTATAGACGTGGGACTGTGATGACCAACAGAATGTGGTAGAGATTGTTCAGGTTCAGTTTTGTTCTTATTTTAAAAATCCTCATTTATTTGTGGATCACTTTTAGAATGAAACATTATTCATTCCCAGATTGCCAGCAATTATTTCATGCATATAAAAATGAAGACAACATGCAAAACAAAAAAACCCTGTCAGCTTGCTGCCAGTTAACAGAAGATGGTTAATGTGTGGATTAATAAGATGACAAATAATATTACACTAGTACACATAGAAAACCATATCCAGAAACATGAAATCCATTAGTAAATTTCATGTACACTCACTTTAGTACACCATTCACCCTGGTTCCATTGTGCCATTGTTTCATGTCCATTGCAACAGAAGTTATTTTACCTTTTCCAAAGAAAACCCAGTAATTTTGTCCACTTGATGCCACAAAATATGTGAAATACCTTTAACATACCCTGACCTGAAAGGTAATGTCACATTCTCAGAGTAGTCTGGTACAGCTGGGGTGCAGAGGCATGTGGTGTTGGTGTTTGTGGAAGTGTGTGTGGAGCACTCCAGGACTCTACTGCTCTTTCCAACCAAGACTGAAATTTAGCATGAAGTTTCAATTTCTGATCACTGTTCTTTCAACAGAGATCAGAAGGAAGCGAAATGGATGCTATGATGCATTGTTTCATTTCTTAATGTAAGTTCCTCATTTTTTCAACATGAACTAATTAAGCAATATTACACGAGAGGGTCAACTTTAACGTCATTATTGTCACAACAGTGATGCGGTCAGGACAGAGGCGCTTGTGCCAAGATCCATTAGCATCACTGAAGTGCCAATAATAAGTTAAAGCACACCCTCGAGTGTAATATTGTGATTATACAATAAAAACCAACTAAATGGTATAATGAAAAGATATTCATGTTTTGGGGCAATTTGCTACTTAAAATAACCATTTCTTTGCTCGCCTTCTATGTGCTGATCTCTGTTTCTATGGAAATACACGGGTCTGACTAATACCTAAAAAAAAAATACAATCAGTCACAGCAGTAGACTGTAATGGAACCCAGTTCACTACTCCAGCAAGTAGCCCGAGCCTTAGTAACGACCTAGCAACGGACACACTTTCTAGTCCCGCCAAAGCTTATGGAGATCGCGGAGTCTCCCAAACTGAATAATTAGCACACATATAAACACTAAACTGCTTTGCTAGTTCAGTCTAGTAGTGACTAAGATCTGCTGAAAAAGAGATTTTTTCCATGGACACATTTGGCTTTTCTGTCCATGAACATGAGCTTATTTTGAATCAAAATGAACATCATGTTTTTATTTAACGGAATATTCCTCTTCGGTCCATATTAGTCAACCTTTAGTACTTTATAAAAATATTTACATGACTCAACAATTTCTACTATGAGCAAGCACTTGGTGATGGTGACGAGACAAGAGGGGGGGACAATTGAATCCTGGCCACTAGGATAAGAACTCAGTTTTGGTACATGTGGAGCCCACATTTCAAATTATCTTCAACTTTCCAACTGTCCTGATGGAAAAACATTAAGAATTACAGCTGATTCTGTAAACAAACACATTCACCCTTTCATTTTCCATGAAATGGTTCCACGATTTGTCTCCTTGTGTCTCCAATCCTGAGGTAATTAGAGTATGCAGAGTTATCATCCACCTCACATCAGCGTTTCATTTGGAAATCCTCACAAAGTGATGTCCTCAGGCAGCAAACAGCAGGTTTCCAGCTGATGGGAGCTTAGCAGCACATTATGAATATGCCTCCTGCACTGCTTTTATCAGCACGGCCTTGCCTACACCGGCTCTGTCGCGGATATGATAATGCATTCAATAACATGGTTTTCTCTCTCGGATTATATTTTCTCCAGAAACAATCAGGGATAGCATTTTTATTTATTTATTTTTTTGTCCTTCCTCTTCCCAGAAACGTCGAGTTGTTTTCACTGTGAAACAAAATACCCAATAGACAAGCTGTTGAGTGCTTGAGGTAATGCTCTCATATTCAGCATCACCTGCACTGCAAAAGTAAAAGCCTCGGATAAGAAATAAAAAAAAGAAGAGAGAAGAAAGAAAGAAATGCTTAAGTGGGATATCTAGCTGGCAGAATCCATTTGGAGTGAGCAAGCAATTGCTGCTCATTGACACGGCAATGTCTTAAGCCTGGTTGGTGAATGAATATTTTTGCAAATATATTGCATGATTTTACAGCAGAGGGCCTGCAGCAGATGCAAACACAGTAAAAAGCAGACAATAATCTGCGAGAGGAGCACAGTGTGTGACTGCCATCAGCTCTTATTTCACTTTCAGGAGCCCAAACAATTTTTCAATATCATGTAGGATGCACAGCAACACGCAGAGAGGAGGAATAAAACTCATTCACTGCAGACTGTAGCTGCTCTAAAATGTTTTTCACACAGCATATGATTCTGGAATCAGGACGCTGAAGTAGATTACTGTTTGTTTCTCCACCTCTGCTGCGTCGTCTGTGGACGGTAAACCTACACAGACACAGTGTGCGCTCTTAAATGAAGAGATACTGTGTAACTAAAAGCTTATTAGCTCATCAAAGGCTTCTGGAGTCCCCCCGCTTCTCTGCTCACTAAGCTCAAAGTGTCAATGTTAGCAGAAAGGATCTCATTAATTTTTTGGTGGATGAAGAACAGTGGCCACTACTCCAGAGTAAACAGCAAGGTTTTAATAATAATGGGCAGACGGCTGTGGCGCTTTGTCTCTCTCGCTGTTAGCTGTCCTCTGACGGCTTAGTAAGAGGTGTGTTGGTGTTGTTGCTCAGCAGAGGAGAGGAGACTGCAAAGGTAAGAGAGGCACCGCTAAGGAGTCTTTGACGAGAACGAATCCCAGGGAATAGAAAAGGAGATCACTTCTCGACACCATCGTCGAAAACTAGACCAGTTTAGGCCGTTCAGTTATCTGCAGTCAGTAAGTAGGGACATTTAAAGTAACAGACCTCCAGGTAATAATACACCTGTCTGCTTAGTCTCAATCACAGCATGGAGCTGCAAGAGATATTTATATTCAAGCTGAATGAGGCAAAATACATTACAGCTTGATAATAAGTAATAGTTTGATAGTAAAAAGGGAAAAAGTAATTAGGCAATACCATGTAATTACCAAAGTAATAAGCTGGTGCTGTAATGTTAGAGTTAGTTAGTTTAGTCCTTAAATTAAATTCGACGTGGACTTAAAATCATTGTTTTATTTTATGGCCTTGGTGCCCTCAAAAAATTGACAACACAAAAGGACAAGTGGCCTTGCCCCTAAAATGACAAAATTTCAGGCCTGGTTACATCATAACAATCAGTGGTTCAGGTTATCACATATAACACCATGACAACTAATGGTTACAACATTACAGTTACATTTCAACATACAACCAATTCATGACAACACCAATACACCTACGTTGTTTGTATTTTTATTTCATTTTTATTTTTTGCACATTCTAATTCTATTAAGTTCTTACTAGTAACTGAGGCCTGCACTAAACTGTATGTGTGCAGATGTTGGTCCAGGCTCGAGGGATACCTGTCAGGTGTATTCTATCAGATTCAGGTATACCTGAAAAATGATTTTATAAACAATATTTCTAATATGCAGTGACTAGGAGAGATGTTGGTAACTCTGTATCATTTGATCCAGTGTTAAGACTTCTATAGAGAGACAGAGCTGTAGACTAATAGCCTCTCTCTCTCTTCTCTCCGTCTTTTACATTCATTGATTCATTTAGATGTATTCAAAGTCTTTAATCCTGTCGTGGATGGCTGGTAATGCTCCGTACACATTGTTTGAGTGATGACAGTGACGAGCCAGGTAAATACACTGTTGAATCATCATCAACATAAAATATTGTCCACCTTAAAACTGTCCTACAGGAACTGAATTTAGTCCAGTGGAAATGCAGACAAAGTTACTGAGCTCCTGCAAGAGAAGCTCAGCCTCTGGGGAATGTTCCTGTGGTGGAAATCTTCCAGGGGATTTAATTACAACTAAGCTTGCAGCTGTATCAGCCACTAACAGGACACAGAATACACTGAATTCCTTGACTGTCAACAACACGACATAATGCAGTCCTTACCTGAACCCCGATAAGCTTAACAGGGTTGTCTGTGGTGGTCACTCTGGTCCCATACTAGTCTTTGCAAGGCTAGAAAAAAAAATCCTTGAGACGACCAAATTTCTTTTTTATTTTGAAATGACCAATCTTTTATGCTGCTGTCCGAACATGAATACATATGCACAAAAGAAAAAGACACAATCAAATAAAGCACAAAAACACAAGAGGAACAGAAAATGCTTGCTCCAGTGGAGTTCATTACTGGTCACTGATGAACAGAACTCCACATGCGTACGAGTGTATTCAAAGTCAGGGTTATTAGAAATAATATCTGTTGTTGCTGAGCTGTCTCTCTCTTTATGCTGGATCATCTGCCTGTGCATCATCCAGATGTCTAGATTATCTTCCTCCGAGATATTTCTTCTCACTGGCAACAAGCTTCTGTGGATCAGGTTCTATCTATTTCAGATAAGATACGATAGACTTTAATTATTCCACACTGGGGGAATTCAATTGTCACATCAGCTCACATACAAAAGGTGGATAAGAACCTACTCAGTCTGGTGACACCTGGATTTCAGAATGTCCTTCATCCATTTTCTTCACTTATGTCTCTCAGTTTTCACATATGTGTATTTTTGTTGATGTCATTCTTTGTGTGGTCTACCAGCACGTTATAATAGTTTTGATGAAAATTTGGGTTTGTTCTGGACTCAGCATCAAATACAGCATCAATAACAGTACAGTTCATCTGCATGTATGTTGTATACCAGCGCCACGATCATTGGGTTCCAGTGTTCTTTGGAGCTCCTGTGGAGGCTGGTGAACATGATGGAATCACTCTGCTGTGGCTCTTGAGCTTTCTTCCACTTTTTCCCATGTTAAAAGTGTTTCTGGGGAATTTTCTAACAGCTGAATGGAAGGTCTGAGGACAGAGGGTGTTGAACAGTGTATGGAAAAAGAAAACTGTGACTTGTGATTTTGGAACTGATTTGGCAGTATTTTCTGACTTAATTAATCTGACCTAAATATTATATAACCTCTTTTAATGTGTTTCAGTTTTCTACTCTTGGTGAGAAGAATTCAGTATTGCAGGACAGATATGAGCATGTCCTCGTATGCAGATGGATATGAGGAGAACAAAATAAAGACAGGAACATTTAACATCTTGATCAAATTCACTTTGATCATAGAGTATATATATATATATATATATATATATATATATGTGTGTAAGTGTGTATGCAAAAAAAATCCTGGAAGTCATCCCTCATCCAGTGAGCAGAGATCACAGGCCAACAGATATATTACAGGATTCATCAGGGCTCCTCTACAGCTAAATAAATGTCCCCAATAATGTATCAGGGCCCTGGCGATGGAGTAGACGGGGCCGCATGTGTTTTATAAGCCTGGTAATTGTTCATGTTGACACAGATTGTCTTGGAGAGGATGAGATGGTGAGAGACAGTCCGCCTTATTAATGGTTTCTAATAAAGACAGGCATTTATCAGGCTTTATATGGCACTTTCACACAGGGCAGGTTTCACACACACACACACACACACACACACACACACACACACACACACACACACAAGCGCACATGGAGGACTCTCTCTTTGTCTACCCACACCTTGGAATTTCTTCATTTGAAATTTAAAAGTTTTGTTCTAAGTGTTCAAAGATGATAGCCGGTGGATGTTTGTGGGAGGAGATGGTAAAACTGGTCTCTGTTCAAAGATGGTCTCTGGTGTCAGACATGAATGTCCTCCTTGATCTCCCTCCGACAGTCCACTGACTATTGGTCCATAACCTCTGACCTCTTTCAGGTGGATGCTGGAAGTGGTTTAGGTTTGGTCTTCACAGACAGGTGACTCAAAGTTCAAGGTTATCTTAATTGTCCTAAATGTGTTATGCAGCAGGGGTTCAGGGCACATTAGAATGTGACACGTTGCTTTAACATATGGAAATATATTACATGATTTCTTTTGTGTTTTCTTTCATTATTCTGCAGCTGTATAGGGACATAGCTGTAGTGCCCTCCCTCCACCCCCTTTTATAAAGATGCATTTTTTTTATCCACACAGTGCTGTCTGGACAATGAACAACAAACAGAGTAAATTATTTATAGCTGTGATGAATAGGTATCAAGATCTAATATCATGCTGCCTGTTGATTTTCATACATGTATAATGCAGGCTGTGGGGCTGCTGAATGTGGCTTACTGGATGTAGAAAATGAGTTGTTAACAGTGCTGTGTGCTGCTGTTGCTTGTGTAACTGGCCTTGAGTGATTTAAATGGACTCAGTGGCCTTTGCAGACACAGCATCTCTTTGTGGCAAAGTAAAAGAGTGAGAATATGTTCACTATGTCTAAAATATGTTCTCTTATTCTGTACCTCATTCAAGATCACTTCAAAAAACCTGAACTATCCCTTTAACCTGAGCTTGCTCTCACCAGCTACAGTAAACAAAGGTCAACAGTCTAAATCTTGATTGGTTAACAATGCCTATAAAACTGATGAGATAAGGTGATTGGCTGCAATACTCCTCCAGGACCTTCAGGTATGTGGTTAAGATCATGGTTCCTCACACTCTGGACAAATATTATTTGAGATCCTCCCCTCTGTCACCCCGACACCCCACCAGACACATCTCTGTCACGTCAAGGCTGCAACGCTGTTTTTGGTCCGTCCTGAGACTTTTCAGTTTCAGAAGCGTTTATCCCTCTAGACTTTGTTTACTTGTTCAGATTTAGTCATTTTCCTTCCTTCTAAATATGTTTCTACATGTGTAAATATGCTATGTTGTTTCCCTTTTGTCTTTTTTTTTTTTTCACGACCAGCAGTTTGAAGGGATATTTAATTTTGAAAATCCACCAGATTCTCGATGCTGTTTCTGTGTCTGGCTTCCTGCCAACTTGAGGTGCTCGACACAGACTGTATTTGTCCACTTCTGACTTTTTCCATCATCTCTCTTGTGTGTCTCTCTCTTAGCCTCCCGTTCTCTTTCTCTTCAACATTCCCCCACCTTCAACCCTCCCATCCCCATGTTCATCTTGGCCCAGTGACCACCAGAGGTAACTGGTTGTTAACCTATGTTTGAGCATCTCCACCATCATCCAGGTCTGTTGGATCACTGCCAGCACCACCAGGGCCTAATCAGCCTGCCACAGCGGAGAGGTGGACAGAAAACAGAGAGAAGGAATGTAACATAACGCAGTGAAGTGTTCACAAACGTTCGCCAAACAGCATCACTTCAAAATAAAGGTTAATCCAGGAACAATAAAGGGGGAAATGTCATGTCAATCAATTCAATAGTTGTGGAGATATTTCAGTTTGAACCCATGTTGACTGAGTGACTGAACACTGAACCACACCACGTGTCCAGCATAGGTCAAAATACATAAATCATCATCAGCCATTGTGTAGAGCAAGGACAGGTCTAATATCCCAGATACAAATGCTGCCATCTTATGCTGGAGATGTCATTTGGAGCCAGAATCTTTGCAGCAGTGATCAGGGAAATCACGGTGTCAGACTTTCTTTTTTGTAGCTTTTTCTTCTTTATATTCAGTCATATATGAATGTTTTCTTATTCTACATCTTAATTCTATGAAATGAATGATGAATTCATGAAACACCAATTCTGGCAAGCCAAGTCAGTTCTTATCCACCTAAGTGATGTGGAGATCGCCTTGATACACATACATCGACTTATCTAGGTCTGCTAAATAAACGTTGACCTCAACTAGGAACAAATGTTCTAAAAAGATCAAATCTGTGCGTAGAAATGATGCGTTAATGAGGCCTATCGTTGCCACCAGCACCAACACATCTTTGACCAAACTGTTGGCAGTTATATTGTGGGTAATGTAGACACCAGGAAGAATATATGGAAGAATGAAGCGAATGTACTTTTTTAAGACCTGCTTGTTGCTACTGAATGCTGTCCCCACCCCTGGCCTTCAGGATTCCAAGGCCCTCTCCTTGGTACGGTTTACTGCTGCACTTATCCACATGTGTAGTTCTCAGACAAACAGTAGCATCATCTTTAATGTTACTGATGTAAGAGGAGAGGCCTTGCTTTACGCCCACCAGAGGGTAGTAGCATCACCTCAAGGTAAATGGAAAGAAAAAAAAACAACTATTAATATATGTGAGGAGAAATAAGTAATTAGTTTGCTAGAATAATTGCCTCCATAACACCCCCCCCACACACACACACACACACAAACACACACACACACACACACACAGCATGCCCTCCCCTCCCAGTGGCCAATTATCCAGGAACAATCGAGGGGGAACTCAGACACTAACAAGTTATTTCTACACAACGGTGTTGCGATGTCGAGCCCTTCTCTTCTTCTGTCTTTTAATTTTTTCACCAATCAGCCTTTGTGTTCGTCGCTCTGTCTCTCTCAGGGCCACAGTAATGACAGTGAAGGGGTCTGGGGGGGGTAATAGATGTTTATGCAGCACAGTGAAATGCCCCCGTGATTCTCCTTTTGATGAGGGCTATACTTTGCAACAAGCACAAAGATGACAGCAGATGGCCGAGGCCCCCCCAGCAGTAAAGACAGACATTACGGTCACCGGGAAATCATCAGACGGACAAGGGGCCAGTAATGAAGAGAGATGGATGGCTATTATTGTATTCCACCATTGATTGGCAGCACAAGCCTCTTTCCTTCTGTTCTGTTTCTGTTCCTGTCTGCCCTTCTTTTTTTCATGTTCCTGTCTGTCTTCATTACTTTTTTGTATTTGTATCTCTCTGTCCTTAATGCAACAACTGGAGGAGTTGTATCTGTCAGACACTGCTAATTCCTTCCACAGCGGTAAACAGCTATGAGCCATGCTTCAGTAAGCTTGTTTAAACAGCTGATCAAACTCCCACGGAAATCTGAAAATCCTAACGCCTTCCTACAATATGTATCCATGGGCCCTCCCTCCCTCCCTCCGCCTTCCCACCCTTCCTGCACCTCGCAACACTTTCCATGCTTAATCTCGCAAATCAATGTCAATTACATACTGATTATGTTTAGTGCGCCTAACCATTTGTCTTGATTTGGGAGCCATGTAAGTGTGGAAATCAGCAATCCATGTACGTGCTGGTGGATATTGAGGGTGCGGGCGGGGGCGTTGTGGTGCCACAGTACAGTATTGTAACTTCAAAGGTCATGTTTGACTGTTTCTGCATCATTAGATATGAAGAGTAGTCCTGATTTACTGGGAAACACCGAAAAGGTCAAGCGTGACCGCTCTCCCTCTCCCCCTCTCCTTCTCAGGTCGTAGCTGTGCTTAGGTTCCATGTCACACTGTGAAGACAAAATGGCAGCAGCCAAAGGGGCCAGAGCAATACACACTGCAGCCAGCACAGCGGGTACCTGTATGAATGTTGTCCACACGTCACTATGCCTTTGCGTTGCCATTTCTCGTCCTGTGCAGGTTGAAACGCACTGACTTCTCACGGCCCAGTGAGTCTAAAAATACACTCCACTTGTTTCTGCTTGGAAGTCTACATGATTTTTTTGTTCTTCCGGCTGTATTAACTGTGCTTAAAGCTCGGGAAGCTTTGCTAAGAGCAGATAAAAGACACCAAGCATGAAACTAATGAATGTAATCTCAGGCAATACAGCCCGTAATCCACTACGCTATGCCAGTAGTGTTACTCTGGGTGATAATAAATACAACATTAGCGGTTCTGCTCTGTTCTCATGTCACCATTTGTCTGTCATGGTGTGATTTTATAATGCAGTTATTGAGAATACAATTCTGCTCTGTGGTAAATTAGCTGAAATGAAAATAATCGTTTTCACTTCTGAATTTGGTCCAGCACCTGTGATTCATGCATTTAGCCCTCTCTGTATTGACTGGGTACCCACACACACAACAGGGATACTTTTGTTTATGACTTTGTTAATCAGCGTGTTCAAAATGACTTCATATCATTATTTCCTGCTCTGGTTTTAATTAGTGATTTCTAAAAATACCAATGTGCATCGGCCCTGGAGGTCCACGACACTCAAAAGCACCCAATTCCGCATATGCATGGAAGTTTATTGTGTTTACATTTACCGTGTGTCCAAAAGTAAAATATCACATGCTACCATTTTTAAGACGGACACAGATTTTCCCATGTGGTCTGTCAACGAGCCGAAGGTAATGTTCAAACATACAATACATCTTTTCATAATTAAATGTTTTATTACTTGAGTCCTTTTATGGTAATTATGTGGGTGTAAGGCTAAGCAGTTCACCATATGAACCAGATTTTTAATATGTATAGTAGACTGTAGGTATAGTGCCATAAAAAGGCCACTGGTCTGTGAGATGTTTGCCTTTTTTTCTTTTTCTTTTTTTGATTCGCTGATACCCGAATAGAGCAGCACTGATCCAAACATGTGAACATTTCACTTACAAGTATGAATGTACAAATGTGTGAGGCTGACATGAGTGACTAAGTTCTGACAGGTTGGAGAAGTTGCTGAGGTTTTTATCTGAAACAAACAACTCTGCTGCTAAATCCTTTTTGGCTTCACACTTTGAGCCGGTGCCGCCTGTCACTTTCACTGGTTGCCAAACATGACTGCTGGCAGATTATATCAGCTGTAACCAATTAACTTTAAAGGGTGAGTTTGGTTTAATCTGGATTTTTCTTATTGTCAACAAATCCAATTTTACTAGCGAGCACCGCACCACGACAATATTTTACGTAATGGTTTAATGGAACTTTGTGAGTTTTTGACTGGTGAATGGATGAACAGATGTGGAGGGGCATGTGTGGAGGAGGGATGTAATTGGTTGGATCTGGGAGTACGTGCTGAAGGCCGGGCGGAGGGAGACTGTGGGGGTTTCTGTCTAAGGTGTGTTTCCACCCGAGCTGCTTACAGGCTCTCTGACGATGGTATGCAGCAGACTGAATAGGAAGGGATGAGGTAAGGAGGGAAAGGAGGCTGAAGGGATGTGGGTACAGAAAGTGAGTGGATGGTTTAAAAAAACTGACAGAAGAGTAGGCCAGGTAGAAACAGACAGGTAATTAAAGGTGTGGTTGAGGCTTGGCCCTGCTCCTAAGTTAATTCATTAATTTATTTAAATGTTTTTAACCAAAACAAGCTCTAAGTACTTATGATTTTCCTACTCTTTCTGTGGCTGTCAAGTCCAAGTCTATCTTATTTTAAGTCAAACAGGAGGAAACAGTGCTTTTGTTGGGGACTGTTTCCAGTGGTGGATTAATCCATAGTTGGTGTTTTAGTGAGTATTTGTGGCAGCGGGACACCGTGTGTGGAACTGAATCCAAATAAACTGCAGTGTGTGTATTCATGGTGGTTTGAGTCTCCACATGAAATTTGTCCGCAAGAGTAAAAATCACCGGAATTATTGGGATAATGCAGCGCTGTGACAGAGTAAAATCAGCCTTTGGATACAAACACAATGGGGGACATTGATTGTTGTTTTGGGTCTTTTCACAAGAATAATATATCAGTATTTTGTTTTTTCTATCATCAGACTTCTTTATTCAGTGATTAACTTTAAGTTGCTCTCAGTATACAGGTCTGTGCTCGAGCTGCAGAACGCTACAGTCGGAGGACTGTCTATTCAATTCAACATTCCGTCTGTTCTACTCTTCACAGGCTGCAATACACAATAACTCCAATTATGAAGCTAATATTATATGATCTTATTCTGCCTGTGCGTTGAACCTTATTCAAACAGGGACACCTTAATCCAAGCAGCCTGAGAAAAAAAGTGTGATATTTAGCCACTTGGCAGAAGGGATAAAGAAAAGGAGAGTAAATGAAGGAATGGATGGATCAAGGGGACAAAGAATTGTGCAAATGTTTACTTCTGCATTCAGTGCAAAAGAGGGATGGATAATTAGAATGACATTTAGCATAGCCAACGGTTTCCGGCTGTGTTGTCCAGCGCCGGCGTCTGCTTTCGTTTGGCAGCACATCATTAAATATCAACATGGCATCAATCTAGGGGCTGAGGCCATGAACTCCGGGCCAAACAAACGCTCATCAGCCACACCGTCAGTGGCAGGAGAGCCGGAGGTGGGTGGAGTATCACCAGCTTCCCTCTGCTCCCAAATGAGGTGAAACCACTGCTTTCCGCTAATATGTAACTGACCCCTGACAAGCACTATCTCCTGACTCAAGCTATGCAGAGAAATCCAGGAGGTCACATTAGCAGGCTAGTTATAATAGAGTGTCAAATGTCTGTCAGCGCATTCTGGGCTAAAAGGCTGTAGCCACACAATGAGTTGCCATCTATCTGAGGTTTAATACGTGACAACAGTGGACCACTCATAATCTATGGGCATCCATTAGCCAAGTGAACAGGGCCAGTATATGACATGATCCCTATCTCTCCTTTCATTGCTCTCCCTATTCCTCCCCATACTTGAATTAATGACACAAGAACCCAGGAGAGGAAGAGATCTAGTGCTCTCTCCACGTTATTTAAATGTCTCCTAATCCCTTTCCCACTGGAGGAGGGTGGGGGTGGGGGAGGGGTCAAACATGGCGTTGCAATAAGAGCGATGCAGGCGAGAACGCGGCTTTAACATAAGGGGCCAAGCGATCTGCGTGTATGTTTTCGCATTAATGCAGACGGACATATTGATCCTGGATGCTGACTCTGAATGAAGCCAGTGAGTTCGAGCAAAGCTCATTAGACCCTGTGCATCCCTCTGGCCACAGTCAACAACAGAAACACACAGAGATGAAAGAAAAAAAAAGAGAGAGACGAGGAACACAAAACACAGGTCACGTACAAGCGTGTCTCAGAGCTATGGAAATGCTTACATAAAGGACGAGCATGTTGAATATATAGCTGCATCTAACCCTCTCTCTGGAGATCCCTCAGTACTCTATTGACAACCATAGAGATGAGTATAAAAATACACTGACCTGCAGCCCCAGGGGGCTTCACATGTACAAAGATTGGCTAGATTATTTTAAATTATTTACATTTGGTGGATGTATTTACTCAGTAGTCCTTGTGTGTCGTACTTGTTATGGGGAATGACCTCAGTCAAATCCATCCAAGATTTATTTATCTGAAAACTGGCAACAAAGAATTGATATTTCTGCACCTTTAAACAATTCCTCCATCAGCTGCAGCTGTCACAGGGAGAAGGTTGGACTTAAACACTGATATCATTTATAATTGCAAGCACCACATGCACACTGCTTTTCTATGAAAAAATAATCATATAACATGAGATAGATGTTGCAGTTTCTTTTGCAGAATTTAATAATAATAATAAAAAAGTCTGATAAATAGACATGTGTCTGATGAAGTGAAAGCTTCATGGGTGTAGACTGTCAGGCGATGAGCCTTAAATCTGCCCTGCAGCACTTCTCTTGTAAGCAAACAAAGTATCATTACATTCAGTGTTACAGCCCTCACCCAAAACACACCATCACACACAACATATTGAACGCATTCCCTACCTCGTGAAATATTTGTGGAGATATTTAATATTTGAAACATTGCATTATTGACATGTGTGCTTACTTGCTGGGAATCACACCCTTCCTCTTCTGGTGCAATGTGATGTTTGTCGCCATGAGTGGAAGGAACACATCACATTTACTCTTACTGTTTTTTTTACACTTTCACACAAAGTTATTTTACTTGAATACATCAAACTGTCCCCATCTCAAAAGAAAGGTGATAAATCAGAAGCTGCAGCAGAGAAGAAGGAGCTGTGGCGCGTCTGAGGCTGCATGAGGGCAGAGCTCCGCAGAGGAAAGCCTCAGCTGACACTGTGGAAAAAAAAAAACATACATATGTGTGTGTGTGTGTGTTGACTGGCTGAGTGTCCGCATTGCTAAAAACAGGTTTCATCTATCACAATTTATCTGGTTTAGGCGACCTGCCCCTAAAAACATTTCTCCACAGTGCTGTTAAATACTCAACACTGTGTCTGTAGTCAATATCTGTGCTCTGTCTATGTGGTTAGATCACTGCATGCATGCACGTGGTGTGTCATATTTCCAGCAGGCTTTGGCTGAGCCTAGGGGCCCAGAAACCACCTTAATCCTGCACTGGGTATACATTATCACATCTCAATGTCGTATATTTAAGTGGCTGAAGGTATGTGTGCTCTTTAAAAAAACAAAAAACACCACAACATAGTTTTCAAACCTCTGCAGAATCAGAGGTAGGAATCAGAGCGTGCACAGTCTTAGCGCTGGTATAGTAAGCTCCAAGGTTTTCAGTCTCATTACTGGGGAGATTTGTGCACAGCCAGCTCAGCTGCCTCGTTTGAAAAGAGCACATCAATGAATGTTGTTGTCATGGTTTCCTTTGTTCCAGCCTGCTTGAAGGAGTCACTTTGGATCGCTGTAAACTTGCAGTTGCAAAAGGAAGAACGTGTGTGTGTGTGTGTGTCTGTGTGTGTGTGTGTGTGTGTGTGTGTATGTATGTGAGGTGATGCGAGGACAGAGGATCTGTGGCGGACCAATGAAAGCTTTGCTAACCTTTAGACGGAGAGAAAGAGAAAAGGACAAAAAGAGAGAAAAACGCTGTCTTGTTTGAAGTTACGTCGGACTGTTACTGAATTTCATTCTGTGGAACATCCCTCGTTTTTACACTGTTGCTATAGCAACACATCGCTTTAATTGTGGAAAGTATCTCAATTTCAGCTAACCCTCGTGGCTTGTAAGTCTGTGAACAAATGACTGGAGTAAGTGTTCACCAAACTTTGTCATGTGGTGGTTTTTGCCTAAGAGCAATTATTTCATTTACCCTAAGAGAGGAGAAGGTGAAAGACGTGGATCAGCTCAGTTTTATCTGCACACAGTGCTCTCACTCAGGCCACTGACAGCAGTGTGCCAGCGTGCCTCTGACTCACATGTCAGATCACTCCTGCATTCATTCTCTTCACTGGATTTCATCAGCAACTTCAATAGAGTTCTAAAGTGACAGGGTCAACTTTGGAAAACAATAAAATCATTTCAAATAGTCTGCTGCATCTCTCGAACTGCACTTTGACAGTCATGTCTTCTTTATTTTTTTTCACTTGACACAGCACACTCAGATTGCTAGACAGACAAAATAGGCAAAATAGCAACTTTCAACTTTATGATCTATCTGTGAGGACACATAGTGAAGCAGACCTAAAGAAAGTAATGTTTGCCTCATTTATTTCATACATGCAATACCACTACAGTCCTGTCATGTATTATATATGCAATATGTATTTCAGAAGTGGGAGTGACTAAAAATAGTATGAGGACCACAAGGATCTGCTTCACTTACTGTGTGGATCTAAATAACAGCAGTGAGCTGCATTTGGATTGACAGCGGATTGATCTGCCCGCAGGTTGTCAGGTACGGGAGGTGTGGCTCCTGATGGGATGCCACCCACTGTAGAGCAGACTGTTGGCCTTCAGCATCACACCTTCCTCATCTGTGTTTGGTCAGGATGAACACACACACCAACCAATAATAGTGCTCTGCTAGCAGATACATCTCACAAGCTCATCAGTTGACAGCGGTTTTATTCAGTATGAGCTTAAATCACATCTGACAACAACCCGTTCTCATTCCCAACGCGTAAAATACCGACGCTTTGTCACGCCCCTTGGCGTCTGATACCGATGTAAAAGGTACCCTTCCGCGTCTGTATGAAACGCTCTGGGTTGTCCATTGACTCCAGTATAATCCATTTGCGCTGGTAAGAGACGCTCAGAGCAGAGCTCCAGCCGTCCATTCACTCCAATAATAACCCGACCACAGCGATACATGACGCTGCAAGCTAAATTCTGATTGGACAACCGAGGACCCTTTGCCCGGAAGTGTTTTTCTTACTATGTTAAAGATTTCTTTTAATAATATCATCAACGTTTCTCAGCACAAACACGCCAAAGTGTCACTGATAATTCAACAATAAAATAGCTTCCTGTTGTGGCCCTCAGTATGTTTTTTTTCTCCTTCTAGCCTGAGAAATAAACTTGTATTCCTATGTTTTGGAAAGCAGAAAGGCCTACACTACCCAGAATGCTCGTCCACTGACGATTTGCGAGCTACAATCTGATTGGACAACCGAGGATTCTCTGCCCGGAAGTGTTTTTCTCGTGTTGTAAAAGATTTCTTTTAATAATATCATCAACGTTTCTCAGCACAAACACGCCAAAGTTTGGCTGCATTTTATCAAAAAAATGGCAACAGGGCGTTCATTGCAAAGTGGAGATAACAGCGTTGGGAGGGAACACGACGAACATGCAGAAACATTTGTGCACACAACATGCAATATTTTGAAATAAATGTCGTGTTTTTGACACACTTCGGACTGGAGATGAATCTCAACCCAGCAGCAGCGGCAGCAGCCAGGCTATGACCACCTCTGCGGTTACTACGAAAGGTAAATAACACACTGCCTACCATGTTAGCGCCATGTGCTTCTTTGTAAGACATGCTATTAAACATGTGTAGGCTGTGGGCCTCTTTTGACCTCGCTGTTAGTTTTGTAAGGTTGTGATAACAGTTTGTTCTCCTTTTTTCCCCACATGATAATAAGAGAATCGATAAAGAATCGAATCGTTAAGCAGAATCGATAATGGAATCGGAATCGTGAAAATCTTATCAATCCCCATCCCTAGCAGTTAGTGCTGTGGCATTCTTAAAGGGGTACACTTATCATGTCCAGTTGTTGGTAGTGTCGTAGAGGAGGTCCTCTCTGAAGAGCTGGAGGTCTTCAAGAGATTTTTAAAGGTAGAGAAGGATGCCCCTGATCTGAGTTCCACCAACGGGGAACAACAGATGAGTAGAGTCTGGATTGCCTTAACAAACGTGTGGTAGAACCAGGCATCATTTATTGGAGGAACACAATGGTCGTGAGATAACGTATGTCTGCATAAAGGCCTTCAAGTAGGTAGGTGCAGTACTGGAGACTACTTTGTAGGCTAGCAAGACATAGGGAGTCAATCTTGATGTTGATGTTGTGGTGTATAGTAGGTTTGGCTGGGAGGAGCAGCAGTTCAGTTTTTGAGAGGTTCAGTTAGAGGTGGTGTGCCTTCATCCATGTGGCAATATCTGAGAGGCAATCAGAGACCCATGCAGAGATCAAGGGGTCCTGAGGAGGAAATGACAGATAGAGCTGGGTGTCATCTGCATAGTGGTGATAGGAAAAGCCATGTGAGTGGATAATCGCACCCAGGGAGGTGGTGTGGATAGCAAATAGAAGGGGCCCAGCACCCCTGTGATGAGGTGATGAGAAGTGGACAGCTGTCCAAGCCTAGGATACGCTGAATAAGTGCCCTGTCAGGTAGGATTCAAACCAGGAAAGAGTCGAACCAGAGTAGCCCATGTTTGACAGAATAGACAGGAGGATGTGATGGTTACTGTGTAAAAGGCAGATGATAAGTCAAGCAGAATAAGGACAGAGGACTGTGATCTGAACCTTAGTGGTGGTGAAGTGAAGCTAGAAACTGCAGTTCCTCTTGTCGTCCACTTGAGGCTGTCTCCAGAGTCAATTTCCATAAGTCTCCATGTTTAGATGTCCAACTTCACAGCAGAAATAAACATGTTTACAGCTGGTACAAAAAACTGCTTTGGTCTCTATAGCTAATTTCCCCGGCAACTGTTCTGAGGTTGAATTTCTATAGAACTTACCTTATTATATTAAGGCTTAAAGTTATGCAGAATTAACAGTGTGGTCATGTTCTATACAGTCTATGCTGGAACCCATTAATGGCCAGAAGAGATCCCTACAAGAATGCAAAACATACAGTATCTGCAATATGCAAGCAGCAGTGAATTGTGAAGCTTGATACTGCTATATTTCTGATCAGCGTGTGAGCATTGGTTGCAAATCACTTTTATAAAACAGGTCCCAGGTGAGTGAAAGGTTCTTCAGAATTTCAATTGTTTTTTAACCCAAAGGGCGTGATGAGGTCTGACATTATTAATGGCAAGACTTGTTCATTTTCTTTGGCCTATTATTTCAAAGTGACAGAGCATCTCTTGGTATAATGTTGGTATTCAATACAATTTGCATCCAGTGCAAACATTCAGAGCCAGAAATTAGCATGTAACAATGTGGAAAGTAACAGTGGGGTTTTTGTCCAGGCTAGTTCCTGGTCTCTAGGAATGTCAGTGTTGGACTTGGCTGCTGCTGGTAACAGTGTTCGTACATACTAGCCCTCCACACATCCTGTGCTGTACATGCCTGTATGCTGAATTTGGGAGCTCATGGGTCCATTAGATCAATTCATGAACCAGAGTCAGACAATGGCTGTCTCATATTAGCCTGTGGATACTATTCCTACTGCCTGCAGACTTTGGTGAGACTTTCAGACATATGGCTGAAAGATGAGCCTAACACTTCCAGTACTTGGAAGCAGTAGTCGAGTTGTAAAATGAAACCAGGGGGGATGGTGAAATTTTTCATTTATGTGACATATTTTCCAGCAGGGGGTCTGGGGGTCCCGCCCCCAGAAAATTTTGTATTTCTTAGATGCAATTTCCTGCATTCTAGTCAATTTTAGGGTGACTTGCTAGACATGGCAAATCCTAAATCCCATCTGATTCATAGCTTGCATTCTCAGTTGCATGGCCTGCACAAGACAATACTATTTATCGGAAAGAAACAAAAACCACTTAACTATGGACATCATGTCATTCACATCTTTTTTAAACATTTGTAAAAACATTTAACATATCTTTATTTGTGAATGGGCTTAAATATTTTTTTTCAAGCACAATCTTTGTGTATGTTTTTAGATCTTTTTAAACACATTTTACCATCTTTGTGTGTTTTTAAACATATTTAAATACATTTAAACACATTTTTGTAAAAATAAAAAAAAACATCTTATCTGTGTTTAAAAAAACAATTTAAGGGGGAGTAAAGAAGACTTTGAGTTTTAGGACGACGCAATGTTTGAAACAAGCGGTATTAAAAGAATATGAAGCAGCAGGTAGCAGGTAGTGGTGCTGCTAAAGCTAAAGCAACACAGAGTGTGGATCCTGATTGGCGGATTTTGATGATTGACACCTGTCGACCAATCAGATTCAGGAGAATCGATAGTACCGCCGACATTCACCTTTGACCCACCAATGACGATCCAGAATGAAGTAAACCCAAAGGTGGTATATCACAGCAAGAGGTCACACTTCACTGTCAAAGCCTCTTTGTCTTTATGTAACAACCAGGAGCTTCGTGACTGATTCAAACTAAAGCAGAGACATAGCAGGAGACGTTTGCAGCATTTTTTCGCTGGAATAGAACTTTTGACCACAAATGGTAATTCTATTTCCAGTGTTAAACATAAGTAATTTCCACATGCATTGATAAAATGCCACAAGGGATGGTAGAAGGGATGACCATTTTATAAGAGGGATGATTTTGACCATTGTTTCCCCCAGGGGGGATGCCACCCCCCCCTCAACTCGAGTACTGCTTGGAAGTATTTAGAGGTTTAGAGCAGACAAAGGATGAACTTCCAACCCTCCAAATTTGTCTCTTTCACCATGCCCTAAGACTCGAAAAGAAAGGAAAAGAAAACTAAAGGAGTGAATGAACAAGTTAAAGCATCAGATACAGAATTTATGGTTTTGTTTGAAGAATTTGTTAGTCTACATCAGCTAGTAGGCTGTGAATACACCCCATCACCTTGACGTCCACCCCCTCAGAGTATACTGCAGTCCTTTTTACATTCTGGACAGTGGCATTTGAAATAATCTCGTCTCAAAGACTCAAACTGACTTCAGTGCTTTCTCCTTTGAAAGATTCATTGGATGGAAGTTTTTTGCCTGTCATCTTTAAAATTCAGCCTGGAAGTATGTCACTGGAGGAGTAAAAAAAACAACAGGAGCAGTTGACAAGTATGGACAATGATGGAAACTTTCTTTGCCGATGGGAAGCAGGCCTGTCTGCAGGACGCTGGCAGTGACAGCGGGGACTGGAAACTATTTGCTGAAACTATCTCAACCCGCAAGCCATTTATCAGGTGGACTGTAATGAACAAAAGCACTATCTCCGAACTTTTTGTCTGCCGTTCGATACCATATCTGTCCTCTGTCGCTATCTAGTTAGTGCTGCTCTGAGGGATCGCCCTGCCTGACATTTGGGACTTGTCAGACACAGTGATGGATGATTGAGGGGGTTGTGGTAACACGTCTACCTAAACACTCTCTCTGTGGAGGGAATCTGAGCTTTCTCTCTCAACCAGGCTTCCTCTAAACACGACCGCTGTGGGTTTTTACCAGTTTGCTAACAGTCCTACAGAGCTGTGCTGCTGAACAGATTCTATCCAACCCTGTTTTTGTTCTGAAGAGTTGAGTTAAAAGTTCTCTCTGAATGCAGCAACAGTGTGTAGACTGGAACCTGTCTTTTATATTGCTTAGCCTATACTGCGGATTCTTGGTTGAAAAAATGACTCACTAGTTGTGTTTCTCTTCGACTTAATACACTTCTCTATCTCCAAAGAGCTCCACTGATAACAGTAAAGTTTATTTCAGTGTATTTAGTTTCTGGTCTAGACCAAAGAAAAACCCTGATACACTGGTGCCAAACATGTTCAGGTAATTATACTAAAACTACTTTTTAAAACTACTTACAGTTTTGTTACGTTGGCTCATATTGCAAGTACGATTCACCAAATAAATTCCCCATTATGCTAACGAGATTTGTTTATTTATGCTCCTAAAGTTACTATGTAGATTTCAATCACAAATGTTTCAGTAGTGGTTAGAAGAAAATAATAATTAATAGTAGCCTACAGCTGCCAATGACGTGCTGTCAGAGCAGCATTAAACAGATTACCAAATTAAGTTAAATTTAGATGCCCAAAATATGTTTTTACAGAAAAGCTGTTCATGATAAGAGGCAGTCCAGGGGACTTTGTAGATGATGTTTCACTTGTGTGTAATGTGTCTATGGGTGTCTGTGGCTCGGGAGTTAGAGCACCTTGTCCACTAATCAGATGTTCAGTGGTGCTTTATTTAAGGGACTGTATTTACAGAATACATCTTTCATAACTGTTGTCCTTCTCTGAAAATAAGAATGTTTTTGTACTTCCGAATGAGCCCTTTTATAGGTACAGACAGTCCTCTTCCACAGAGTGCGCCATGTTGAACTACCATGTGTCTACAGTAGCCCGGAAGAGACAAACTAAACAGGCTCTAGACAGAACCATTTGCATATGTTGTTTTTTTTTTTCTTGTCCACTTCAGTTTCTCCACTTGGTGACAGTGGCAATTCAAAAACCTGATTTAACAGGCAGAAACCTTGAGCAGAACCTCATGGTGGATGGTCATCTGCTGCTATACAGTAGGTTGAGCTCCCAACAAATATCTGTAAAAGACTGAAATGTAATTTCACCACTATCAAAATGATAATTATAATATCACACACGTTTTCAGCACTTACATAGACATTTATCATACTCATTATTAGCTATCCGGACAAGATAAGAAAATGTGCCTTTTTTAAGGAGTTTGATGAAGCTTCTGTCATCTTTTGTAAAGTAAATGAAAATGCTGTGTCGATGTTGTCCATAGTTTGCTGGGTGGGGTGCTATGCACTGAATGATGGAACTGCACAATCATTCAATATTTCTTTTTTTTTCAACTTTATTTGACAGAGACAGCTGAAGAGTGACAGGAATGTGTGGAGAGAGAGAGAGAGAGAGAGAGAGAGAGAGAGAGAGAGAGAGAGAGAGAGAGAGAGAGAGAGAGAGAGAGAGAGAGAGAGAGAGAGAGAGAGAGAGAGAGAGAGAGAGGTGAACAACATGCAGAAAAGGACCACAGATCGGATTGGAACCTTGGGCCGCTGCGCCAAGGACTAAGTCTTTGTACACGGGGCGGATGCTCTACCAACTGAGCTAAACTACACCCCATCATTCAATATTTCTTTATAATGTCTGTCATAACTCATTCTTTAAGGAGTGAACGCTGGAGTAGTGATAAATGCACTCACACACAAACACACACGCACGCACGCACGCACGCACGCACACAAACACACACACACACACACACACACCCACACACACACACACACACACACACAGGCCCCCATGCTAGCTGGTATAATAGCAAAGCAGGTCCAGTGAGAAGAGCTTTACCATGCATGACTGATAGGCTCGGTTCTCCCTTTTACATTCACAAAGCCAATTCCCCAACCTCCATATCTCTGAACCACACACACACACACACACACACACACACACACACACACACACACACACACACACACAGCTCTCCGCTTCCATAGCTTTCCCTCTCTGATTGCAATTAGTGAATCATGCACTTGGACTTTGGCCAGCTATGCAGGATTAAATTATTCATAAATGTTAATAGGCGCTGCCTCCCTCTCTCTCTCTCTCTCTCTCTCTCTCTCTCTCTCTCTCTCTCTCTCTCTCTCTCTCTCTCTCTCATCCCTCCAATCTGGGCCCTAGCTCATACAGCCCATGCCGGGGAGATAATATTGACCTTTTCATTGGGGCATGTTATTAGGAGCTGCTCTCTATTAAAACAAATGATGACATTGTCTGTAAAGCACAATACAATAAGTCATTTCAAAGGGATTACTTTAGCTTCCGCCCGGCGAGAGCAAGAGTAAACTCAATACAGCTCTGGAAAGTCAAACTAAAATGAACAATGATGAATGAAGTAAACAGTAGCTGGAGGAAAGAAAAACAATAGAATCCAGTTTAGCAGCGTAGCGGCTCTGTGATGCAGCCTCACCACTGTCATTTGCATACAGCAGTGCGCAGATTCATTACTGTCGGCAAAAATCCTTTTATCTCCAATTTTGTGTTAAAGGTGCTACACACAGTGGTTTTTAAATAGCGGTATGTCTTTGTCAAAATGTCTGTCAAATTAATTGTTATATCTTGGTACAGAGTAATTACTGTACTTACTGTTTGCTTTCTATCTTTATACAGTTAGCAGTCTAGTGGTATTGTTTATGCTTTTGTGTCTCTGAATGAAGACCATGTTCCCCGTAAACCTTGTTGTTACCACCTTCTCTAAGACTGCATTTACCAGAAAAGCAACAGCGCCAACAGAACCAACAGCAGCGTTGGTAGTTTGACATTGGTATCCACAAAAACCCTTTACTGAGTTTAGGGTGGACGGTGCAAATCTGGAAACCTCATCTTATTTCCTACCAACAGTTGATTCATTTTTTTTCACCTTTATTTGTATAGGAGAGCTTTATGAAGAGCACTGCTCTCTTTTTCCAGTAATTGCAGGGTCACCGGTTCAGTTCTGGGCCCCTCTGTCCAGTCAAGG
Organism: Collichthys lucidus; assembly: GCA_004119915.2. Classification (NCBI taxonomy): domain Eukaryota; kingdom Metazoa; phylum Chordata; class Actinopteri; family Sciaenidae; genus Collichthys; species Collichthys lucidus. The sequence goes on along the minus strand of CM014096.1, from coordinate 28,225,927 downwards.
TGTCCTTGAACAAGATAATGAACTCCAAATAATGGCTGTGACGTCGGAGTGTGAAAGTCGCTATGGCTCATCAGTAGCAATTGCCACTTTGCATGGCAGCCTCTGCCATGAATGTGTGAGTGTGTGAATGTGACAAGTGTTGTAAAGTGCTCTGAGTAGTCAGTAGATTAAAAAATGTCCATTTACCATCACATTCACTCACAGTTATGGTGCAAACACACTGGATCCTTTGAGTTAAGTGAAAACATTGCAAGTGCTGATCAAATATGAATCATGATTTTGTTACTGCATTGCCTATTTCCCATCTAAAATATTCTAGTAACATGTTTTGGTGTTCTCTCTGTTTAGATGAGAGAATACCAAGCATCACCCAACTGGCCATTGGCCAGAGAATGGTTCATAGTGGTTCAGTTGATTCTGTGTCAGCACCTTCACACCTGAAACTGCCCATTAGAAGTCGATGACAACCTATTGTTCAGATTAAAAAATGTGGCATTTATATAAGACAAAATATTATATTAATAATATTAGTAATGAATGTTCAAATGTCTTTTTTTCTTACCACTTTGAGGACCTTGTCATAGAGTCGGTCGTTAAAGAGTTTTATAGTTTATATTAGTTCTTTATTTAATATAAAGAAGGCTGCATGCATGGGCTTTAATGTACTGATATACTGGATATTTTAGTTTAAAGACACAGTTAGACTTTGATTTATTGTTTCCAGCTGTTTGCAAGATCAGGATCTTGTCATTAGCAACAAAACAATTTCTCTTTGCATGCTGCCAAGTGTCGACAAATAAATGTTTACCATTTTGCATTTTTGTATGCCCTGCTTAACACTGTACAGTGAAGGTTTCTTAGGTGTAAACTTCTATCAGCTCTGAAGTCAAAATGAACCCATTGATATTTTCTGGATGTTCAAATGCTACATGTAATAGCTTTAATCTGCTGTAATTCATATTTACATTCTATTTCATTTTGTTTCATATTTCAACACATTATGCATGTCATTATGCATGTTGAAAGACAGCTTCATAGCTCAGTCCATCCGACTGCCTGTCAATCACTCTTAAGTCCAACATCCAGTAAAAGAGGTGAGGCGATGTGAGCATCGTGCTGCACAGGCAGGATGAGATTGACGGACAGAAAGAGAAATAGAGTAAGAGATTAAGGCATGAATCTCTGTGTAGTTGTCCGTCCTCCAGAAAGCTCAAACATTCGAGGAGCATCTTATGGTTTGGAATGGAAAAAGGCCCTTTTTGTTATTTTGTTGTTTCTTTCCTGAAGTGATGCCCTCCAGCTCTCTGTGTTCAGTTGAAGTTAGTTGCACTGACAGAATGCAAGGATGCAGGTGGTGTGTCTGAGAGGTAATGTCGCATAAAGGTGGCCAAATAGTCCTGTGATACCTGAGTCTACAAGTTGTGACATTTGACTTCAGCACACGATAGACAGCTGGCAGAACATGCAGGAGATAACAGCCCCTATGTGAGGATCTAAAAACTTTGGATTTTAGTGACTCCTGGTGGGAGTGCGGGTTTCTGCTAAAAGCGGAGGTGGATGGGTTGAGGCGGGGTCACCGGGGGCACCGAGTTGACAGCTGACAGCAGCAGAGAAAGGAACCGATTAAAAGACCGACAGACACAAAATGGTTATCTGAGAGGTTGTAGCAAAAGATTGGTTGAAGTGAAAAATGTGAACGCCATTAGTCAGTTGTGGGGAAAAAAAGGTACTCTTCCTAATTTAAGGTTTGAGACTTAATGTAAAGATTCATTTAATTTGATGATTGTTATCAGGTGTTTTAACATTTAAAAATCTATATTGGTATTAAACACCAATGTTCAACTGTACTCACAAATGGAAATATTTTCTATTAAGGATCTTCTGATTTGTCTGATCTGATAATTTACTTAAATGTTGAAATATGTATCTGACGCAGTCCTTATTTTTAAAACTGTAGTTGAAAATGTGAAATGTATCATCGCTCTGATATCATAAGCATCTTCCCATCACAAACAATCACTGTTTGAGTCCAGCTACTGCATACAGAGAGCGCACAAAACCAGAAAATGTTCCACTCTGGCACGCCGACATGTTACTCAGACAATTAACACTGAAGACCAGATGCAAACAAACACCCGTCCATAGACTGTACAAAACACGGACGTAGTCTCCGTGGTGTCACTCACAGGTTTCTTAAGAGCCATTATACAGCTCAGTGTGGAGACCATCGTGGCATACCTTCCTCCACTGTCTCCTGGTTAATAGGGAATGTGGTTGCTCAAGCAAGCCATCTGTAATGGATAATTTCGGATTATAAAGAGCCAGCCTCAAGTGGACATTTGAGGAACTGCACTTTTTTTTTTCTTTTTTTTGTTTTTTTATATACTGCCATAGCGTAACAAAAGTTATCTCATGACACTTTTCATACAGAGCAGGTCTAGACCGTACTCTTTATGATATTATTGACAGAGACCAACAGTTCCACCATGAGCAAGCACTTGGTGACGGTGGCAAGGAAAAACTTCTTTTGAACAGACAGAAACCTCGAGCAGACCCAAAGAAGGCTCATTGGTAGACAGTCATCCAGCTCGATCAGTTGAGTTAGAGAGAGAGAGGGTCAGATAGAGAGAGGGGGTGGTGGACAGATAAATAGAGAGATAGAGAAAAATAGAGAGACACATGCACAGTACATTGCATACATGCGCATTAAATATAAACTGTAATGGAGATATGGTAACACTAATAACAGTACTAATATATGGTAAATGGACTGTACTTTCTAGTCTTCTGACCACTCAAAGCTCTTTTACACTACATATCTCATTCACCCATTTACACACATTCATACACTGATGGCATTGGCTGCCATGCAAGTTGCCAACTGCTCATCAGTTTGAGGAGCTAACCGTTCGGTTCAGAGTTACAATAGTCCAGCCTAGAAGTAACAAATGTGTGGACTTGTTTTTCTGCATCCGCTTGAGATGTGATCTGATATGAGATCTGATTTTTGCGATAATGTTATGTAAGTGGAAGAAAGCATTCCACGAAATTTGATTTTGACGTTTGATGTGGACGTTGGAGGCCTTTTATCATGGACTCATCATGGATATCAACTGCATTCCGTATTTGTTGTAATCCCTTGTTCAATACATTAGTTACACTTATATACTTTTACTCATTTTTTTTGTGGATACAGGTACATTCCTTCATCTAGTGCAGTTTGTTGTCAGTGTTTGTGTCTATCTTGTGTCTGTCCTCAACACAAGCCAAAACACTTCCCTGTCGAAGGATGCCAATCATCCTTGAACTATTTACTCTTAGTTGCACTGAACAATTTCTCAAACATCCCAACAGAGCTGACAGTACACAATGTGTGATACAGGTTGGATTCAGCAGCTGAAATTCCTCCAGCAGCCTTGAGTTTTGACATTTAAAAAAACGGAAACGGCAGATAGCAAACTGCTATTGTGTGAGTATCCTTCCCATGAAAAGGCCAAACTTTAACTTATTGCCTTTATTATAAATCAGTGGTGACAGACCGCGGGCCCAGTCTGACATTTTGATGGAGACGTCCTGTGCCTGATAACATGCAAATTCAAATGATGCTGCTGGGGCTACAGTAGCGCTCATATATGTCTTTCCTCTCTCTCTTTTCCTCCTCTCTACAGCTCTCTCTTCAGGGCAATGATGCGTGATGCTATCTATTACACCGCTCCGTGTATTTGCATTCTTGGTCGGTAGCAAGCATTTTTAATAATGTCACAACAGATGATGTTCTGCTGCTGGGGGGGGGTAGAGTGACACCATCACAGTTTGTCAGTGCACATGGGAGTAGGCAGCGCTGTCCTCAAAAAGGGAACGGCAAAGAGAGAGGAGGGGTCAACTGAATTTCAATGATGACTTTATTCAGTTGGTGAGGTGAGCAGGAGAGGGTGGGGATGGATGATGTACAGTTGCAGGTTTGCAGACGGTATGGAAGGATGCATCCAATGGTGTGAATGGTCCTAAACTGACATTTTGACTGTAAATGTAGCGTTTGAGAAGTTCAACCATCATGTTTTTCCTTTGATCTGTCTGTTTATTGATCATCAGTCATAAATGTATTGTCAGTGTTCCTCTGCTTAAGAAAGCACTCACACTCACAATAGACCCACCAGGCGTTTTTTTTTTGTTTGTTTCTTTTTTATCCAGATGTTATTCATGTTAAAAGCATAGAGTGCTGGCGGCTCTGACCATCTCCATCTTGGCAGTCCTGCCTCCGTTACCTCCACACTAGTCTAGAAATGGACAGAGGTGGAGCTGAGGCGGGCTGAATGAAACCTGGTTGCTCAAACAGTCCACTTGTATTGGCACTCATCTGTCAAACAAAGCAGTCACGCTCTTAATTCTGCATAACTTTAAGCCTTAATTATAACTTGAACAGGTGAGTTGTATAAAAATTCACCCATAAATTCAACCATATATATATATATGTTTTTTTATTATCACTAACTGTATAAAGAATGCTTAACCATGACTCACCCACAGAGTTTTGAGGAGCTGTTGTAAAGCTCAGAATATGCAGCACTGGTTGACGCCATGATGGCAGTCCTGCCTCCAAGCTTATCTAAAAAAATCAGCAAAGACATGGATCACCAGTGGACCTGAAGTGGGCCGAAGAAAACCTGGGTGCTCTAATAAGCCATCTGTAACGACACCAACCTGTCATTCAAAGCAGGCACGGTCATAATTCTTCATAACTTTAAGCCTTAATATCATTTGAACAGGTGAGTTGTATATAAATTCACCCTCAGTACAGTTGTCATGAACGGGGAAATTAGCTACAGAGACCAAAACTGTTTTTGTACCAGGCTGTAAACATGTTTATTTCTGCTGTGAAGTTGGACATTTGAACATGGGGACTTATGAGGACTGACTCACTTCTGGAGCCAGCTTCAAGTGGATTAAGAGAGCAGATTAAGATGTTCTTTTGAGACCCCATATCAACATTGATCTTTAAATTTCATTTTCAAACTTTTCGTCTCTTAGCCTCAACCAACACTGACTCAAGCAGCATCAGTCAGGATTACTCAGCCTTCCTGTTTTGGCTCATCACTGCAACATGTTTATAGATTTGGATCTTTCTCTCTCTTATTTCTTAATAAAGGCATTGTTGTGTCACATCTATTTGATCTCTCCTTACTGAAATGCCTTTTGCCTTCAAAACAGTACACCTGTACAAGTGCTTTACCTTATTCACACTCAGTGTAGGAGCTTTATAATGAATTCAAGGATACCCATTCAAGCTTTGGAAACCTTGGGCTAACAGCCACATACACACACACGCACGCACGCACGCACGCACGCACGCACGCACGCACACACACACACACACACACACACACACACACACACACACACACACACATACCAAAACCCTAGTTACACTGTTCTATTGAGGACTAAAAGCTAAGCCACAGTAATCATAAAGGTAGATTAGCATAACGATACAAAGCAATACGCCAGGCTTTGGCTGCTAGTCAATACAAAACCATGACCTCCTATAATTACAACAGGCAGGATGCTTCCAAAGAGGTTTTCAGTATGTGTTTGTCTGCACATGTGTGTCTGCTTGAATGCCCTTCACATAGGGACTTAAATGAAATGTGAAATAACGACGTCTTATCATTGTCTGAAAATGTGATGAGCTTGTTTGATGACCATGGTCTAAGTAAATATCACAGTGAGTACGGGGCCTGCCTGGTGGATGACAGTTTGACTGCACAATTACATGAATAAACAGCATGAATGCATGAATACACATGATGAATGTATAAATGTATAGTTGAAAACATAGGGATGGGGTTTGGTGGACAAACTTTAAATCCCAGTGGACCAGCTTCAAAGTGAAGTACTGTGTTAAAGGAACATTCCAATAGTTTGTGACACTGTCTCATTCATTCTTTTCAGAACCTAATGCCTACACTACCCATGACACAATCGTTGATCGTGAATAAGTTTGGTATTAGCTTTAACTGTGTTGGAGTTTAGACTTAGGCTAAATATGTTCTCTGTGCTCCCTCTCTCTCATTCACTGTCTATGTCGACTAGTACTCTCTCAAACCATTGGACACAAACTAAAGGAAAAGCAGCCATAGTTTACTTTATGTCATTTTTTAGTTTTTACTGTGACCTATAGACAGTGTTATTGATGTTTATTTAACTACTATGTCAGCAGAGATAGGCAAGTAACAGGGCTAGCTAAACTACTTGCCAGCCAGTAAATGTAGTTAAGGGGAAATACACTCAATACGAACCAACAGCTCAGTTTTGCTCCTGGACCCCAAAGTTAGTATCCAGCCCTGCCTATCGGTTATGTCCCTGATTATATGTCCAAATTTTCCGAAAGTACATTTTCTACAACACAAATCAATTAAAGCCGGAGAGTTCATTCAGAAGTTATTTTAATCAATAATAGCCAACAATGTGCGCTCTCCACACACTGATGTGGTCTGTACGTCATCCAGCATCCTGAGTTGGCCATGGCTGGATTAGAGGTGAGGGGTGATGCAGTACAACTCCTTCTATCAGTGTAATTGCTCTGGGCACAGGAAGCTATTTTCAACCCACAGGCAAAAAAAGTCAGGCCGGTGTCTTTTGTTGGTAGACTAAACCCACCGTAGCCCCTCCATCCAGCTGAGGACCTCTTTGAAGCCTCCTGCCAGGGAGAATTACTTTGTCACATCCTTAGGACGGGGCTTTGATCACAGGTCCATAGAGTCGAAATGTCGATGTGTATCACAGGTATATGTGGGTATGCATGAATGTGTGTGTGTGTTGAACAGTGCAGTTTTGTGTTCCATCATAAGCATATTGAGATTTTCCCCTGTGCATGGAACTAAAATTTCACTTTGCTCCACTTTTTTTTTCTTGTATAAGAATCAAGCTAAATAATCTAACTTGATCTGACCTACACAGTCACCAGTCACTGTTAACTTATTAGTTCGGATACGCAGATAAGTAAGAAGAAATGACCACAGACATGTCAAAGATATTTGAGCAGTAACAAACTCACGCTGTCTGAAGTGCAGGATGGACTTTTTTTTTTTTTTTAAACCCACCATGCAGCTGCAGGCCATTCACAGTATATACTTAGTGGACAGAGCCTCTGAGTCTGTGAAGTATTTTAAACCTGATTCCCCCCCCCCCCCCCCCCCATTGGCCAGCAGGGGGTTTGGTTGCAACAAGGAAGTCCAATTTTATTGAGGCGTGTGAAGAAATAACCTTCTTTCCCCCCACTGATATCTAACTTCAGTAAACAGGTTTTCCCGCTCTATTTTCAAGTCCTTTTCCATACAAGCTATTCGGCAGGAGGGTCAGACACAGAGATGAACAACCATTCACACTCACAACTACAGACAATAGAACCTGCATGTCTTTGGACTGTGGGAAGCATGAGCATGTGAAGAGAACTCACACAGACATGAGGAGAACATGCAAACTCCACACAGAAAGGCCTCAGCCAGCTGCTGGTTCTGTGCTGTGAGGTGACAGTGCTCACCACTACATCACCGATGCCACCCAGTTATGCTCCCATTTTCAGTTAAATGGACGATAAGGCGGTGTTTGTTTTTGAGGGCATGACTACCTTGTGATTGATGCATTTAATATGGTCACTTCCAAGATGGCAATGGCATTAATGCCAAACTTTAAACTTCAAAAACACATGTTGGTTCCCCGCATGCAGAAATTCATGTCTTCATGAAAAAAACAATTCCACATCCTGGTTAAAATTAAAACACATTGAGATAACATAAAATAAAATAAAAATAAAAAGGGAACTATGAGCTATTTACAATTTAGAGGTATGTATGGCAGCTTGTATGGAACTCTAACTTTTTCTCCACTCTAACACTTTTTCTTGCACATTGGGCCTCTGCAGAGGGCATCTGTGTTTTTATATTCAGTTTTTCTATATGTTCGAAACCTCAGGCCTCAGGCAATATCTGACAGTAAGGCACCGTCTGCACTGTGTATCACAGTTACAATATTAGACAGATCTATTTACAGTCCGTCAATTTTATAGTATGTCATTATCACAAATTTCATGGGCAGAAAATATGAGAAGGCAGAGTCATATGGACCTCGGAAAGTCTTTTAATATGCATCTATATGAAAACAAGTGCAGCCTTATGAAAGAAGTGTCTGTATCAAAAGATCTCCTCTGTGACTTCATCTACAGGGGAATATTAAAGTGTGACAGCTGAACTTCACTGTCAAGTCACACACTTTTCATATAGGCATACTGTTTGCTAGTTAAATTCCTGACCTAACCTTACAATAACCATCTCCACCACCACCACCACTATCATCATCATCATCCCACCAATGTCCCTCAGATATTATCCCTGTCGGCTGAGGACATGTGGCTGAGCCATTTAGGCTAAATCCAAATCAATTCCTCTCCAATGGCCGTAGAAAAGTACCAAATCGAGTTTATGCTCGGCTAATACAATCAGCCTGTGGGTGGGGAGAGGATGACTGTGCCATCATCTTCCCTAATTTCATTTTGCCAGGCAGGCAGGCGGGGCGGGCCTGCTCAGTGGGGTTAGTGCTGGAGGGATGCCCACTGCCACCAGGCATGGTTGGATATGCTCAGCGCCAAATACCATGGCTGTCAAAGGTTTCACAGGAGAAAACACTGGCCACAGAGGAACAGGAGGAACAGAGAAGGAAAGGAATGATTTGAGACAGAGATAGTTGGATGAAGGAAAAACAAAGAGAAAGAATAACAGTTAAAGGAAATTCCTGGTTTATGAAGCGTTACATCATTGAGAAAAGAACCTGAACCTGAACCTGGGCTCTAGTTCCAAAATTGTCCTCTGGTAATGCTATATTCTAAACCATTAAGCATGCAAATCAAATAACCTTGACGTGGAAATGTTTATTTATGAAATAAAATAAAGATCTTTTTGTCTCATAGGATTCAGCTGATTGTTTCAGTTTATTAATGATAATTCTATATTTATATAACTTATGTCATATTTTTCTAGGCTTGCCCATTATCTCCGTGAGTTATAATAACATTTGGTGGATTGGTCCAGTCCAGTTATAATGCACTGCCGGTTAAGAGAAAAAAAACACTCCTTTCTGTTCAGATACTACAGAAAGGAGAGATGATGTGACACTTTATATTATGCATTTATTACTCCCAAATGGCAGTAGCGACAGCATATAGCCACTGGCTGTGAGAACAGCTGTGGCTGCTCTATCCGACCGTACCAGGATATGGTTATTGCCTGGACTGTGGCTAGATATGTTGTTTAATCTATGATGCTGTGGATATGGCTACTGTAGCATCTATAAATCACTCACTCCACACACACACACAACCCCTACATGTAGTTACACCAATTACAGTCGTCCCTCGCTATAACACGGTTCACTTTTCGCAGACTCGCTGTTTCGCAGATTTTTTTAGTGTAATTTTGCATGCTTTTTTTTACAGCGTACTGTACAGTATGAATGTGCATTGTGTTCTGCGTCCTAAATTGGCTAAGGGAAGACCGCACATGTGTTCTGCGTCCTGATTTCTTAAGTAAGTACTGTACAAAATGCGTGTAAAAAGTGTCACACGCGGTGAGGTCAAGCTGGGTTTTTGTCTTGTCTTGTCGCTTCCTGTTTTATTATTGGTTGTATTTCATCTCTGGCCCGGAGAGGGCAGCCATGAGGGAGTACATCGAGTCATCACTGAAGGCGGGGCTTATCCGTCCTTCCTCATCAGCAGCGGGGGGCGTTTTTTTCTTTGTGGGGAAAAAGTTAGATTTACGCAACGCTTATCATTTAATCAGGATCAGGGAGGGTGATGAATGGAAAACCGGGTTTAACACTCCTAGTGGCCACTATGAGTATCTGGTCATGCCTTTTGGTCTTACCAATGCCCCAGCTGTTTTCCAGGCCATGATCAATGATGTGCTCCGGACTTTTTCGACCGCTTTGTATACGTTTACCTTGACAACATACTCATCTACTCTCCCGATCAAGAGACCCATAGAAACCATGTGACCCAGGTTCTCCAACGATTGTTGGATAACAAGCTCTATGTGAAGGCAGAAAAGAGTGAGTTTCATGACGACACCATCTCCTTCCTGGGCTTCATCGTAGCCCCTGGAAGGGTGCAGATGGAACCGGCTAAAGTGAGCGCTGTGGCCGAATGGCCCACACCTAATAGCCGCAAAAAAGTCCAGCAGTTCCTCGGTTTTGTTAACTTTTATAGGTGGTTTATCAGAAACTTTAGCGCAATAGCAGCCCTGCTTTATGCACTGACCTCTACGAAGGAGCGCTTCCGCTGGTCCCCGGAGGCAGGGGCTGCTTTTCAACACCTCAAGACCCGCTTCACCACGGCCCCCATCCTCACGATGCCTGATCCCTAGCGGCAGTTTGTGGTTGAGGTGGACGCCTCCAACGAGGGGATCGGAGCGGTCCTCTCCCAGCGGTCTGAACAAGATGGGAAGATGCATCCCTGCGCCTTCTTGTCACGCCGCCTGTCCCGGGCGGAGCGGAACTATGGCGTCGGCAACCGGGAGCTGTTGGCGGTCAAGCTGGCCTTGGACGAGTGGAGACACTGGCTTGAGGGGGCGGAACACCCGTTCATTGTCTGGACCGACCACAAGAACCTGGAATACATACGTAAAGCCAAGAGACTGAATTCTCGCAAGGCAAGGTGGGCCCTCTTTTTTAACCGCTTCTCGTTTTCTCTTTCTTACAGGGGTCCCAGAACGTCAAGCCTGATGCCCTGTCACGTCTCTACGACCCCGAGCCTGTTGCCAAAGAACCAGAGCCCATCCTTCCACGAACCTGTGTGGTCGGAGCGGTGACTTGGCAGATAGAAAAGGAGGTCAAGCAGGCAAGCAGGTGAGAGCCCGCCACCTAGTGGGTGCCCTGAGAATCGATTGTTCGTTCCAGTTGAGCTGCGCCCACAGGTGATCCACTGGGCTCACACCTCGCTGCTTACCTGTCATCCGGGGTTCGCCGGACCATGTTTGCTATCACTCGGAGGTTCTGGTGGCGGTCCATGGAGCGGGACGTCCGGGAATACGTCGAGGCTTGCTCGGTCTGCGCCAGGAATAAGACTTCTTCCGGTCGGCGAATGGGACTTCTCCAACCGCTTCCCACCCCCACCAGACCATGGGCCAACATCTCTATGGACTTTGTCACGGGGCTCCCGGTCTCCCAAGGTAACACCACGGTTCTCACGGTGGTGGACAGGTTTTCTAAAATGACAAGATTCATAGCATTGCTCAAACTGCCTTCAGCCAAGAAGACGGCTGAAATTATGATTGACCATGTCTTCCGAGTCCACGGCTTTCCTAGGGACATCGTTTCCGACTGGGGGCCCCAGTTCATATCCTGCTTCTGGAGGGAGTTTTGTCGACTCATCGGAGCCACAGTCAGCCTTACGTCGGGCTATCACCCGGAGGCCAACGGCCAGACCGAGCGCCTCAACCAGCAGCTAGAGACCGGCCTCCGATGTCTGGTGTCCCAGAACCCCTCCACATGGAGCAAGCACCTGGTCTGGGTTAAATACGCTCACAACTCCCTGCCCACCTCAGCCACAGGTTTTTCTCCCTTCAAATGTGTGTACGGTTATGTCGCAGACCAAGAGCCGGAAGTGTCGGTGCCCTCTGCCCACGCCATGATCCGCCGATGCCGACGAGTCTGGGCAGCCGCCCGGCAGCTCCTCATCCGCCAGGGGGACCGGGTCAAAGGGGCCGCGGACCGGACCCGCTCCGGCGTACCAGCCAGGCCAGAGGGTGTGGCTCTTAGCCAAGAACCTCCACCTCAAAGCCCTCTCCAAGAAGCTGGCACCTCGCTTCGTGGGGCCGTTCCCCATCGCCAAGGTTATCGGTCCTGCAGCGGTTCGCCTTCGCCTGCCCCGGTCTCTCCGTGTCCACCCTAACTTTCATGTAAGTCAGGTCAAACCGGTCAAGGAGAGCCCCATGGTCCCGGCCCTCCCACCCCCTCCTCCCCCTGAGGTAGTGGACGGGGGTCCGGTCTATAAGGTCAAGAAGTTACTGGCTGTGCGCAGCCGGGGCAGGCAGTACAGTGGACTGGGAGGGGTGCGGTCCGGAGGAGCGACAATGGGTGCCTTCGCGGCACATCATGGACCACAGCCTTATTGATGATTTTCATAGAGACCAGCCTGGGCCGTCAGCTGTCGGTCCTAGAGGGGGGGGTACTGTCACACTGCGGTGAAGTCAAGCTGGGTTTTTGTCTTGTCTTGTCGCTTCCTGTTTTATTTTGAAAGATAACTCTCCTCTCGTTTCAGGTCACTTGCCCTTCCTCATGTGTCACCGGTCTGACTGACCCGCCCTGATTGTTTCCACCTGTTCCCCATTACCTGGTGTATATATTGTCTGCATCTCCCTTTTTCCCGTGCCGAAGTGTTTCGTCTCATGCAGCGTTCACCAAAGCCTTATTTCCTTAGCCCACACCCATAGCTTTTGCTCAAGTGATCTTTTGTTTCTTCCTCGCAAGAGTGATTTTTTGTTGTAATTTCATAGCCTCAGCCATAGCTTTATAGCTCTAGAGTTCTTTTGTTTCCTTCCTTGCAAGAGTGATTTTTTGTTGTATCATCTTAGTCTAGCCCTTTTGGTTTCCTAGTGTTTAGCCTAGTCTTTTGTCAGCCTCGTAGGAGCGTCCTTAGTTAGTGTTTTCATAGCCTTTAGTTTTCTCCTCGTTGTGAGTAATTTTGATTTTGTTAATCTTTGATAAACTTAGTTCAGAGTTTTTTCCTCCTCGGAGTGATTTTTTTGTTTCTCTTAGTTTAGACCTATTTTTATAGCCTGACTCTTTTGAGGGTATTGAAGACCTGAATAAAGCTACTCTCAGCCTAACTCTGCATCTGAGTCCTCATTGAGTCCCGGCCTGACAAAAAGGTGTATAAAAGTGTGTAAGTAGGGGTTTATAATAATTGTAAAACTAATTTCGCGGATTTCGTTTATTGCAGGTTATTTTTAAAACGTATCCCCCGCAATAAACGAGGGACCACTGTATAAGATATACCACAATAATAACCAAAAGCATGGCCATGGCTAGTTATCTCTCTAGCTCCGACTGAAAAAGTTCTGACATTCCCATCAGTCTCAGCTGTTTTTGTTGATTAACAAATGTTAGAATGTTAACAAGCTAAAATGGTGAAAATGCTAGCCAGTAGGTAGAGGAAGTAGTCAGATTTTTTTATAAAAATTGTTCTTATGTAAAAGTCCTGGGTAGTTGTGTAATGCATCATATTTTAGAAGCTGTTCAGATCTGATGATCAGATCAGATCGAATCTGGTGTGTTTCTGTAAATCTGTATTTAGCATTGCCTAAATACAACCTCAAAGAGCTACATGGCTTTAGACTCCTAGGCCAGTTTAACCTCTTGTAGATAATTCTTTTGGTTTGACCATGTTCAGTGTCAGCGTTCTGATCGACCTTCTATCGAACGGTACCAGGCAGCCAAATCCAGAAAAAGGCTAAGGGAAAATGACTACACTTTTCTCTGGTCACAGAAACTGAGGAAACTTTGGAATATGGAATGGGTTTTGCTGAAAGGAACAGTCTGCTGGGAGCAACAACAACCCCCCTTTAGTCACCTGGCCTGCAGTTTGCACAGCACAACCTGCAACCACTCCCTTGTTTGCTGTAGAGACAAACTACAAACCAAAAAGATTCACAGAAAGGTCCTGACGGCATTTGGCAAAAACCTGAGAAGGTCCAACAACTGGTTTGAAACCAGTTCAATGGAGTAGGCATTGATCTTGGAAGAAAACATACTTGCCTTACCAATTACAAATGCACAAAGACCCTACATGACCTCACAACTTACCAAACCTACAACAAACCTGTGCCAACAGACAATATTATAGGTATGAATGACAGTAAAGGTGCTTCTACCAGGGTTGCTGGTGCTGCTGTGGATCCATTAGGGAGATCGTAGCTATGATCTCAGCTCGTGCGCAGCTCAGAGATGAAGTTTTGCCATGAGTAAGACGCTGACTTTGGCCCTCTCTCTGTCATCCACGGATGCTACAAAACTAGTTTTTCTATCTTTAGCATGGATTATGACCTAATGTAAAAGCAGCTTCAGTTGTGTCATTTTGTGACATGATTTTGAGATGGGTGTTTGATGTAATTGTTCAGACGCGCATCGCCATGATTAGTTCTTTTCATGAATTTAGTAGTTCTTCTGTGTGTGTGTAAAATAATATGATATGTGTGTGTGGTAGAGAGGTTTTGGTATATCGTGCTAGTGTTGAATGAGCATTAGCAACAATGTATGTGTTAATATGTGAGTGACTGAAGTTTGCCAATTTTCAACCTGCTTACAACCTTACATAGCTGGTACAACTTGTTCTCATTATATCCACAACCTATACATTACAGGTTGTAGTACATTTACTACACTATTACCTACGTAGCTACCACAGTATGACATTTCATATTCTATATTATATTATATTATATTTCTGTATATAGCTGATGCACTATTTTATATCTTAGATTTTTCCACTTTCTTTATACATATTTTACACATAAATGTAAGTACCTGGAAGAAGCCTGAACTCTAAAACCTGAGTTGCCTGCAACTACTTACTGCTTGACTGTAATTGTGCATATGACAATAAATAACACACAGACACACATACACATACACACACACACACACACACACACACACACACACACACACACACACACACACACCTACCTGTGAAACATGTAATCATATTTATTATATCAAACCTCATTGACAATCAACTATCTGATATGTGATTTTGTTTATAAAAGGACACCGTTATCAGCAAACAAATAGAATATCAATATAACCAAATGCTACTCCATGGCACCATGAGACTGCAGGAAAAGCCTTTTTAACCAGTAACACCATGATGTAGCCCAAAAGCCATCAATTAATTCTCATGGAGCCCTGGCACTCTTTCATGGAGCCATAGAGCCAAGAGGCTTTCTCTCTGTTTTCTCTCTACACGAACATTTTGCCTTTTAGCGTGTGGATGCCAGCATAAAGCAGATGTCAGTAAAGTGGTCCCTCGGTAGGCAAGGCTGATGAACACTAATGGAAGTGGTTACCTCACCAGGAAAATGGACCACTCTGTGATGGTGCTGGCATAGTCCATTTGTACAGAGAGCGAGCGGGTGGATTGACTTGAATCAGGGGAGCGTTGAATATTTACTCCCTGACCCTGTGGTGCACTTGGCAGACGGAGCACCCTGAAATACCAACTGGAAATTGTAGTTTGTTTAGACCTGCTTTAGGGTCATTCCAGTTTTGTTTGCTTTTTTCTTCTATACTTTAATGTTCCCTTGGAAACATTAATGTTCCCTTGAATGCCTTGACATTTATCAATTTTCACATGTATGAATCACAGTTTAGCATATAAAACAACTACACGACCAGTGTTCATTTACTCAGATTTGCTTTCAGTACACAGGATGACATCCTGAGACATTGAATTCCATTCCAGTTGAGTAACCAACTTTTTCAGTTGGATCATTATCATCATCATCATTATTATGGATGCCACAATGACCTGTTGTCTCACTGGTCACCCTTACACTCTAGTGTCCTAGTCCTAGTTTGTCTCATCAATCACTATGATGACTATCAGAGCTGATGGCTGTGATTGTGATTGCTGTAGTGGATCCCTACATTTTACTTATCTTGAGGCTTATTATTTTGCGAATGGCAAAAGCATAACACCGATGACTGTCTAGACTCATTTCGCTGTTCAGCATCAGTAGCATTCAGGAATTTAGGGTCCCATTCTACTTCAGTCTGCCTTGAGTGAGAAAGGCAGTGAGAACCAGGGGGCCTTATTTCCTAATTGTGGGAAAAACTAACTCTAAGTGTCTGAAGATTTCATTGCAAAGACCTTCAATAAAGATGGCTGAATTCCTATTCACAGTTCATCACTGCAGGAGTTCAGTGCAAGTGGAATAAACCGTCTCTGCACAGACGAGTATATCGCTGACCCTTAAAAGTATGAGTGATACAGATTCATGGTGCAGCCTTCTTTCTTGACACGTTTACATTTGACTTGGCCTTAAAATATATCAAGTTATGAAGTGGTCATATAAACTGATCAAGTTTCACCAGTACACAGACTAGCCTCTATTGCTCCCTACAGACCTGTGAAATCCTTGTTACTATGTCTTTAAAGGATGTTGCTTTGGTTTATTTTTTCATGGGGTGAAAACAGTTACACTGTCCATGTAGCTTTTCCAATAGCAAGGACAAAGAAGCTGCTGTATGGAACAAGGTAATATGTGTTTTTGTGTGTGTGTGTGTGTGTGTGTGTGTGTGTGTGTGTGTGTGTGTGTGTGTGTGTATGTGTGTGTGTGTATGTGTGTGTGTGTGTGTGTGTGTGTGTGTGTGTGTGTGTGTGTGTGTGTGTGTGTGTGTGTGTGTGTGTGTGACCACTAACACTACATTATTAGTGGGCAGAGCTTGCAAGTCTGTGATTTTTTCAGGTAGGTGAATGTGCACTAGGATCATTTGGTCACCTCCCTTAGTAGTTTGCTGTGCGTGCTTGAATATGTAAATGATTATAAAAGTGGCATATAAATGCAGCTATATCCCATTTTATTTGGAGAATTGGAATTGGCTGTTTTGTTTGTACTTGAACTCACCGCCAACAATGGATTTGAGATGATCAACCAGTCAGCTTACTTGTCCTTCAGAGCCACATTACTAAATTGCTTTGCCAAATATAAATCTGGCCGTACAAAGTGCAGGACGTTCACACTGGAAACCAGGTCTATGTTGTGCTTTCAGTTTTGTTCAGATGTTCAGATTTTGGTTAAATATTAGTATTAAACACATACAAACACATTCCAAGCTAATCGTGTTGTAGTTTCCACAAGCAAAGAATGTAGGGTAAATAAATGGAATAGGTTATGAGGTTGTTGGTGTTTGCTAGTTTAGAAGTATTATCAGGGCTCAGGGTGGTCCAATGCAATTCCAAGGGAATGTGGTTCTTGTTTCTGGACAACCTAATTCCTATGTTAAAGACACCCATTATGATCATACTCAGTCAGTGATAAAGAGGGTAAGGTTGAGGTTGAAGTATTATTCTCAGTGTAGGCAACGGAAGCATAGTGATACAAACGTATGCAGTAGACGTGTGTTTCTGCCTTGTGTTTGTGCCTCAGCCTCTTGCTGTTTTTATCCTTTCTGCTGCATTTGTCTGCCTTTATGTGTACTGCTTTGTTTTTCCGACCCCTGTGTGCGTGTGTGTGTGTGTGTGTGTGTGTGTGTGTGTGTGTGTGTGTGTGTGTGTGTGTGTGTGTGTGTGTGTGAGCCTAGTGGAGTGGAGCCGGCCAATGTAGTGTGGAAAGAGCTGCAGTCAATGCTGTAGAGTCAATGACCCCTGAGCCGGTGGGAAACCCTGCAGGAGAAAACTCCACAAGTACCACAGCATCCACTGAGCACTGCTGGAGGCTGCTGCCGCTCCACACTCCACTCATCCTCCTCAGCTCCCAGCACTACTGCCGGGACTGAAGAAGAATCAGTCACCTCAGGTGAAGCACGCTGTATGTATTCAACAACTTCATTACACAAAGCACTATCATTTCTATGTTAAGATTTAGATCAGAATATTTACATAGAATACTCTTTAAAATACTGTATGCAAGCGATTTAGGTTAATAATGTCACTCAACTTTCTGTAATACGGTGGTATAGACTATTTGTGTTTTGTACTTTAATCTGAATATACTAACAATTAATACATGCAGTGATGGTGCTCTAATCCTTTAGTTAAAGGTCCAGTGTGTCAGATTTAGAGGGCTTTATGGCAGCAAATATATTTTCATCAGTGTGATCACCTAAAAATAAGAATCATTGTTTTCATTATGGTAATATGAGCCATGTTGAACCACCATGTTCTATGGTAGTCCACAATGGACACACTAAATGCTGGTTCTAGTTAGAGCCTTTCACATTACCCAAGTGTTCAGCAGCCACTGTAGTTTCCCCTTCGTATGAAAGGATGAGGCAACAATGGGGTTAGGGCTTAGTGTGAGTAATCAGTAACTAGACTGTTTGATGCCACTAAATCCTACACACTGGTCCCAAATGCTGCTAAATTTTACTCAGTGATGTGAGCACCGCAAACACAATTCCATTGAACTCTATCTACCTCCAGATATTGGACAATTTTGCAAAACCAGTTCAGTGACGTTTTCAGTGACCAGGTTTGGAAAGACTGGAAGAGGATGTGATGTCCACTGCCGTACATGCTCATCCACCACCCCGGCTTGCACAAGTTTTCTTTGTATTTGCTCAATAAACACCACTCTGAATGCTGGCCTTGAATCAGTATTGCAAATTAGTCCAACATTAATATGTTTCCTTGGGCTGTGGTGGCAGATATTTCATAGCTGGATATCTTGAAACATAAGCAAATAAAATTGAACCTGTTTTTTCTTTCTTATTAGTTTTATTGAAAGGTGACAGGGCACAAAGAGGGGCAGGTTGGCATGGTAGTTAGCCTCTAACTGGGTTCAAAAACCACTAGTTCTGGTCTTCTACCACAACCCAAAAACATGAGTATCATGTAAATTTAAGTAAAACAATAAATGTAAATTATGTATTTTTGAAAATCTGTTTCACAATGGAGGTTTAAGTACTTCATCGCCCCAGGCCAGCCTGTCTCAGTTATATTGTAAATGTAGTACTTTATATATTTGTGGTGAGTTTATCTGCAGTAATGTATCACGACTGGTGCACAATATGTGTATTTTGTCTATCATATTGTTTAATATTATATTTGCATGTAAAATCTAAATATGCAAAGTAACTATTGCCCTGACTACAGATAAATATAGTCTGATATATACAGCAATGAATAAGTATCCTCAAATGATAATATCTGAGTGAAGCAGCAATATAGCAAACCTATAATTAAACTCAGTTATTAAGTTAATGCATTTAGTTACTTTCCTGATATACTTGAAGATACAGTAGTTAAAAAAACTTTTACTGAGTCTGCTCTGAGATCCAACATGATTAAATGATGATAACATCACCCCAAACAGCTTGTGTAGCATCATCCAAGTGTTGTGAAGCCAATTAAAAGATTTCAAGATGAGCCCAAAAGATAAATTTATACCAAAAATTTTGCACAGCCCCTTGTTAAAAACTTGCTGCTTGTAAACACCCACACATGACACATTCTGGATCTGCTCCATGTGTCCACACATTTAGGGTGTTGTGGAGAAGGTCTGTGTGCACCTGCACTGGCTGTGGTGTCAACAGACATGCAAATCTGAGCAGTGATTCATCTCACAGCGAGTGTGCAAAATACCAAAGGTTTCACATTTTTGTAAAGTATTTCTAAATGACAATAAGGCTGTATAACTCCTGAAGAAAATAAAAGTTATATTACAGGTGTGGAATCTATTACAGTAAAAGTAAATAAGGTGTCATTAAAGGATGCCGAGACTCAGGTTGTAGAGTGAGTCATCTTGTAATCTCTATGTCAGGGGGAGGGGGGTTCAGGAGTGGGCCCAATTGCAGACACAGAGCCACATGAAAAGACGTAGGGGTTGAACACAAAGAAACACAGAAGCAGGGAACACAACAAACTAACTAACCAAAAGGCAGCTGGAGAGCCGGGCAAAAAGAAACAGGCAAGCTCCAGACACACACAGATGCAGTACAGACACATACTAAAGACAAATAGGACAGACACACTCAGGAACAAGAAATATAGCGGACAGAGAGGGAAACAAAGGAAACACTGAACTAAACAGACACCAGCTGAAACTAATCAGGGACAGGTGCAGAATCAAAAACAGATGGGAAAACAAGGCGGGAAGTAGAATTAGACAAGACAGAGACAGGGTAGAACTACAAAATAAAACAGGAAACAGAACAAACTCAAAACTGTTACACTCTAGCCCAGTGCTTCTCAATTATTTTCTGTTATTTTCATTGGGTTGTTTAATGATTTGAACTGCTGTAAAGTGTCTTTTAGCATCATGAAAAGTGCTTTAAATAATACTTTTTTGTTTTCATTATCACTGACTGTATAAAGAATGTTTAACCATGACATCACCCACAGATTTTTGAGGAGCTGTTGTAAAGCTCAGAATATGTGGTGCTGGTTGACGCCATGATGGCAGTCCTGCCTCCAAGCTAATCTAAAAAAATCAGCAAAGACATGGATCACCAGTGGACCAGAAGAGGGCCGAAGAAAGCCTGGGTGCTCTAATAAGCCATCTGTAACGACACCAACCTGTCATTCAAAGCAGGCACGGTCATAATTCTTCATAACGTTAAGCTTTAATATCATTTGAACAGGTGAGTTGTATATACATTCACCCTCAGTACAGTTGTCATGAATGGGGAAATTAGCTACAGAGACCAAAACTGTTTTTGTACTAGACATTTGAACATGGGGACTTATGTTCTGCAGTCAGCCTTAAGTGAACATTTGAATATTAATATTCATTCAACATCCAGAACACATACTAAATAACCTTGAGCAGAGATTGTTTTCCAAGGGCAATAATGAACTTTAAACCTAAGTACACATCATATATCAACATGAAATTAAATGTGCATTATACTAAATGATTGTTACATTTTACAAGGACATGAAAGAACAACTGAACCACAGTGATGAGAGACGCACTTATTTGTTCCCGTCACTTGGAGAGAGTGAGGCATGTTGGCTGATGGGAAAGCAGACAGAAAGGCAGAGATGGAGATGATGTGTGTCATGCTGGTTGATCCATCCCTCCCTGCAGGCATTTGGAGTACCACAGGAAATACCCTCCTCCTCTCTTCATGAGCATGGCGCCACACATTCACCATCTCAAAGCACTCTCCTACAGCTGCGTCCAAGTCGACGCAGGGAGTGCTGACAAAATACCAAAACAGCACAGCTCCGTCCTCTGAGCCATGAAGAGCAGCAGGAAGGAAAAGCAATGCATTTATACACACTATTTACCACATTGAGAGAAGATTCTAATGTGCACAGCGTCGCTCAGCCGATGACTTTTAACCTTTTGAACCCTGATCTTGATTATTACACAGATATCTGTTAATACTGTTTTCAGGACTGTCGGTGGAAGCAAACAAGCCACCATTAATGCGTTGTAAATCTACATGTATCACTGGATTGTTAAAAAAAAACAAAAAAAACATTAGTAAGTAGGTTATGGTCAGGGTAAGCAAGGTCAGGTTGGAGATTTCCAAAGTGGGTAAGCTGTGACAGAAAAATCAGCTTAGTTTAGTTTATAGGTTTCCTAAAGGTGTTTTTGACTCAGCTGTTTCACATCAGGCCAAATTTGCTCCATTATTTTTCTGTATGTTTAAATCTCCAATGCAGCGACCCAGCATGGCAGTGATATAGTAAATTATCGGAATGCATTTTTCCATTAGTTGTGCCTTTTGGGTAATACAGATTCAGACAGTGCCCCCAAAACAACTTCCTGACAGGTCACGGTTGATGCTCTGAAACTCATCTGTGAAGTACGTTGATAAAAACAACAGTGTGCCCACAGGACATCTGGGAGTCAAATATTCGCAACATAAGATGACATTTTGTTTTGCGGCACATTTTCATCCAATATAAATAATTTAGTTGTGCATAATTCTATAGACATTTCACTATAATTCAGCCTACTGACAAACTGGATTTGGTATCCCCACCGTAACATGAAATACAGCTCCATGAGTTTGAACAGTACTTTAAAATGCAAAGTCATGTCTAGTAACCATATCTGAAATTTAATCTGAATATTCCAATGCATTAACATGGTGTGGAACCATGAATTTAAAGTATGCTAACTTCCTATGTGTATATATTTTAACAAAGGCCTGTGCTGTGGGACTGAATGTGTACTCACTGTAGTGTGAATGTCATGAGCTACATACAGAATGTGTAGGAGCATTTATATCACAGAAATCCCAATCCCTCAATAACCTTCTCACATCTTCCATCCTTTATTCATGGATTGAAAAGATATTTTCCTCTAACAGCTGTGGGACTTTGCACCAAGTTCCCACTCGCAGATCAATCCATCTGCCCTTCCTCTGTAGAACAAAGATGCAGCATCTGAAAAAGAGATAAAACAAACAGAACAAATGTGTTACCTCCAGAGCATGGCATCATATATATTGCTAAATGTATGATAAAGTCACAAAAGGAATCCCTCTCCCTTGAAGACTCAGCAATACCCTCCCCTCCCTGAATCTGTCGAGCTCAGCACACAAAGAGAATAAATCGGCCCTGTTCATGTGGGAATCGAGCTTTGAAAGTTCACGTTTTCCTCCTGCCAACAATTGCCACTCAGAAAGAAGCTATTGGGGGGAAGTGTTGCAGGTAGTTCTACAAAATATAAACGCCTGTCTAAATACAGAAAGATAGTTTAATAGGCAGTAGTCCAGGGAATCTTTAGATGCTCTTAAGGCATAGTAACACCAGAGAGTAATACAGCAAAATTAATCCATAAGTCTTATTATATTTCTCTCTGAAAATGTGGTGATGCTGTGACTACTGCCACAGCTAGTGGAAGAAATTTCTCAAGTTAGCACTGTCATGACAGCTTGCTTTTGGTCAGTGGTACAAATTTGGAGGTCAATGTTCAAAGTTCTAGTCATCGCGATACAGTCCTGCAGATTTAGTGGCCCCTGTGAGCAAATCTAATCACTAATCTATCTGTGTTTTATTTATTCCAATGGAATCACTGTGATCATTAGAGATTTAACCTTTATAAGACCAAGCAGAAGAGTTATGTTGTGCTTTTAATCTGGCGTAATGCTTTAAAATGACTGTTTTTTACCCCAAAATAACTTAGTCAGTGTTGTGTGTCTGGATCCTTCAACATTTGTTCATAAATTCAGTCTCTTCCATGAAGGCTGTGGAGAGCTTCAGAGAGATAATAAAACGGGATTTTGACATGAAGGAAAAATATTTTTCTAGCTCAAACATCATCTTTATAACGGTATAATCGCAACATCGGTACTACCCATTTTCATTCTCCTTCAATAAAATAATATCAAAATAACACGATTCTTAGTATCCAATCAATTATTTGTGCTGGGTTTTCTAAAACTGCTACTATATACTGCTAGTATAGCATATATTAAAACTGACGCTCAACCCTGCCCATACCTTGTATACCCATAACTTTCGCTTTTGACTAGACAAAGTCTGGACCGCATTTCTACCTCGTGTCTATGTTTCCTGCCTCGTTTATCCCTTCCTTTTCCACACAATTAATTTGCAACCTCTATACTGCAGATTTACTTATTTATCTTCACACTTGTTGATTCACATTGTTAAGTCTTATGGCTTTGATTGTCTTACTTGTATTTTCACTCTTGTTACATTACAAACAATCTATTTAATCTATTACAAAAAGGATGTTGATCACAGATTACAATGCAACAACAACAACAACCTCATGCAAATGTATACCCTATATTCTAAACATAGACGATAACAAAACCTCAACATTTTTACACTAGATCAGAGCAGAAATGATTGTACCTGGAACAGATATTACATCAAAAGTAAATATTATTCCATCACATATGTGTGACCAAACAAAGCAGCTATCACAATATGCTATGAGAAAATGTTTGTCAGATGTTAATTTGCTTGCATCAATCCAACTGTATCGTATGTCATATATTATCACATCACACTGATACAGCAGTCTTTGTTGTCACAACTCCTGTACAGGATTCAGAATCTGAATCTGTCAAGAGTGTATCTTGACATTCATACCCATGGGCTGGTATCCCATCGATGGTGACTGATGGCCAATCGTTTGCTCTTTCAGTTCAGCCTCATCTGCAGGTCTCACTGTACTGTGTATACCTTGTTCCAGATCCTGGTTTATGAGGGGATATGGCAAATGCACTCCACTCCAGTCTGCCTCATTGAGGAAGACAAGCTGCCATCATGCTTCAGGTTCTGTGGGAATCAAGCTACTTTTTGAATGGTCTAACAGAACAGATCTTTGGAACACTAAAACTCACACCTACTTCATTCAGTGATTGGTCAGTTATATAGAGGTGAGAATGGAGCCAGGGTTCAGATTTATCTCTTTATGGCTGGACCACTGCTAAGCGGGCCAGCCCAATAAAAGGTAAAATTCTGTCCCTGAATGACTGAGTTACTGACTGATGAAGTTACACCATTCGTATTTAAGCTTCCTCAATGGCCATTACTTTTTAAAATGAGTAGGCACTAATGTCAGTTACATACTTTAACTCTAGATTCTACAAGCCCTCTATGGCTATTGTTACTGGGTTTATACCTCACTAACATTAATGCAGGATTAAAGACTTTTATTCTACACCCACTTACTGTACTATGTGGCCACCTTGGTCTCACCTTGTGTACAAGTTGAGCTGGGCCCAGACAATCTGTTCCCAAAAAGCTATTTAAAGAAACCAGCGCGTCCACAGTTTAGAGGGCTGTGTCTGAGCTAAAAAAAAATCTGGATTTACAATATGTACCCGCCGTTCAATTTCATATAGGCCTCTCACTCACTAATGTGGCATAGGGGCGATAAGATGTACCACTAGGTCCGTCCAGTACCTCCAAGCACAAATACACACCCACTTCATAAGAAATTAATAACCAGTCCGTACCTTGCCAGTGTTTTACAGCACAATAGCGCATCACAGTCCATTATGCTCACAGTCCAGATGCCACAGTGATAGTACAGAACCTAATATGGAAAACAACATAAAACCTCCTGCGGACAATGCTTGCACATTGTAACAGACCAGCAGAGAGCAAAGAGAAAACATCAACTTCATGCATGAGGCATGAGAGAGAACGCACGGTTAACGCATCCCAAATCAGAGTCACAGAAAATGACGCCCTGCAGATCAGTGTTGGGCAAGTTACTCTACTAGTTACAGTTACTAGTTACTTCTCCCAGAAAGTAACTAAAGTAGTTACTGAGTTACAAATTATAAAAGTAACTAGTAATTTTTTAAATGCTCAAATGTGTCAAAGAATTTGGACCCAACCTCCATCCCTTTTTGAGGAACTTAAATACATGTGCGTGTTTGATTATTTATAATAAATCTTAATATTATAATGAAATGGACACTTAATACAATACATAACAGAAATCCACAGTACACAAATCTAAACTATTCAATGTTGCTGTGGGAATGTGAGAATAGCATCCAATAAAATGTCATGGATTATTGTAAATATTATGATTACTATGTTTATATAGTGTTCATGCTGGACACTGACGTGCAGAGGCGCTTGACTCCAGGGCATTTCACGGTTACACTCGTTCCCTTCATTTCTTAGAAAGGAAAAAGTAATGGCTATACTTCCATTTAAAGAAGGCTACTTTTGGACTATTCGGGCTCCCCATTCCTGTTTCTCATTGACTCACGTGAATGTCCTGTGTCGTCTTTGTGTGTCTGACAATTTGTGTAAGCAACACCCACCCAACTCCACCTCTGTTTGGCTTACCATGGAATTTTACTCAACTTCAGCCAATCGTCATCATTTATGCGATTGTCTCGTGCCGCCGCCCTCACCAAGGAAGGAGAAACAAGAAAAATGTTTGCCGCTCGGCTCGGAAATCTAGTTGATCTGATGAAAAACAGCTGCCTTCAATCATAGTAACGCACCATATTTTTTGGCACTAATGATAACAGCGTTATAACGATGGGAAGAGTAATCAATTAGATTACTCATTACTGAAAAAAGTAACGTTATTAATGCTGTTATTCATAGCACTGTTATTCACATCACTGCTGCAGATAGAAATAAATGAAAGAGGAGCATTATGAGATAATTAAAA
The DNA here is from genome assembly GCA_004119915.2 of Collichthys lucidus. Taxonomy (NCBI): domain Eukaryota; kingdom Metazoa; phylum Chordata; class Actinopteri; family Sciaenidae; genus Collichthys; species Collichthys lucidus. The sequence goes on along the minus strand of CM014096.1, from coordinate 28,200,083 downwards.
TAGTTATAATTAAAATAATTCAAAGATTTTAAGATAAGTAGAAAGCATTGTTCCTCCAACTGCATTTTTTATTTCAAACATAGATGTCATGTAAAGCTACTTTAGCTACTTCATATCCAGGATTTTACATTTTACACACTGACTATCACCTTGGCCTCAGTATAGCACACTGACCATACACGGTCCAGTCATGTCCCAGTTTTGACCTTGTCTTGATTCATTCTTTTCACAAGTATTTCACCTATTTTCCTGTGTACAACTGATTGCAACATGAATGTCTTCAAGCAATGTCTTTATTTGGTCTTCACCCGTGATCGCACAGCTGAGAGTGAGTAGAAAGCAACAAGCACTTGTTCTCTTTTGTGGAGTCAAACCCACCAAAAATCCTATTTCAAAGGAAACAAGGCAATTCTCACACACATTAACACCTCTCCATTGCAACAGTTGTGGCCTTTGAGGGAAGGGAGAGTGGGAGAGTCTAAAATGGGAGTAGCTTATTAGCTGTGTTGCACCGATCACTTTTATTTAACCACATCCCAAAAATGAATCATTATGCTTCTGCTACCTTAGCTTCTGCTGCCTTATGCAACAAGTCCTGTTTCACAGAGTCTTCAGAGAAAACTTTCTGGTTCTGAGACTGAATGCATTCAAAAATATAAGAATTTAATAAGATTGAAAGGAGACAATGATACAAAGCATTAATGACCTCTGGTAATCCAATGATCTTCATATGCATTTGTAAATCAGAGATATTTACCAATGTTTCTGTGCCACAACATTCCTATTCTCAACATCTAAAACCCACGTGATCTGCCTTATGTTAAGCAATGGCCAATGCCATCAGTGTATGAATGTGTGTGAATGGGTGAATGAGATATGTAGTGTAAAAGCACTTTGAGTGATTGGAACACTAAAGGAATTATATAAGTACAGCCCATTTACCATTTACCAATTGAATGAACCAAAAGTGCACCAAAATACCACAGATGGACAAAGAAGACTGTCATGGTCAGCAAAATACCAAGCTGTCAGAGTGCTGCCTGCACTGGCTGGTGTGCTGCCACAAAAGAAGTCTGACTGCTCTCAAGTAGTAATTGTATTCATTGACTCAGTATCTACAGTTACCATAAAATCAAACACATTGAAGCAGCATTGTTTTAGTCTTCTACCGTAAAATATAAGATTTAAATCACATTGAAGCTACACTGACTTGTAATCAGTGGTCCGGGAGAACAGCGCCATGTGAGAGTGATTGGCACACCTGTATCTAGTTAGCTAATCACTCTCCCTTCTGAACACAGCAGCGTGCTAGACCAGGCAGGGCTGGTTTCTGCTATCGGCAATGTGGGCGACCGCCCAGGACACAGTCTATGCACGAGCATATCCCAGGCAGCAGGCCACACAACACAAACTGCTTCAAATAAATTGTATTTCATTCATAGAATTAACATCGACCCATATAACTATATGTAATTAATTGGGTTAATGTAAAAAAAAAAAATAATAATAATAATCTGTTCGGTCATCTACGCGACCTCATGTGACTGACGGGCGAACCGATGGTGTTGGCAAAGGTATAGTGGTTAGTGATGTCGAGTCTTCATCATGGACCAAAGTAAAAAACCAAAGAAGCATCAGGTGCCCAGTTTAGAAAACGAAGAAAAGAAGAAACAGGCAGAAAATAAAGGTCTGCAGATTTCTGTGAGTGACGTCAGTGACAGCAGCTATAGGCTGTTTATTAGATGACTGTATTTGGTCGTATTTAGTTTTGCTGAACGAGCAACTATTAGAATTGACATCATGTTATGCAACTAGTTTCACCCATAGGCAACCTAGTCTGGTTTGTGTTGCAACACAACAAGAGCAGATTCACACAGACGTCCTGACTGTGAAATTTTTTATTACTATACACTTATGCTAACTGAAACAACTTCTAATATACAGTGACATGGCATTTTTTAGGCTACATGTGATATAGCTTTTTAAATCATTTGTAGTATGTTATGCTTACTTTATAGGATGTTAACAAATGTTATTAAAATGTGCATCATGGTCATTTTAATTAGGTAACCGATGCTTGTGTGATCTAACTTACACATTGTATTTTCATTGTAAATTTAGGGGCACTTCTGAAATATTTTGGAGCTGGAGCACCCACTGGCCAAAGTGAGGAGTCAGGTGCTTCCACAGCAGCCACAGACATGGCCATGGAGTATCTTGGGTTTTGTGTGTTCTTGTTACCTTTTATATATAATGAAGTAGTACAAGGGCGTAAATGTAGTCAGGACCACCTCTGAGACCAGGAGAGAGGAGTGAGAGCAGAGCATCACACAGTGGCAGAGGAGCCTGCAATTGTTTCCATGCACTGTGTTTACTGTTGATAATATAGTCATCTGTCTAAAATCACCAGTGCTGAAGAACCCGCGGTGGCAAGAGCGAATGCCACAGGTACGTAACGTTTTTTACGACATTAAGTCACACACCACCAACTATTTGACTGATTTTGGTGAAACTGGATCATATTTCATGGAGAAAATGTTTTGTGTTCTTTCCTGATGGACAGTGAAGTAGCTGCTGTTAGTTACTGTTAGCTCAGTTTGTTAGCTGGGCTGCCCAGACAGTGAGCTCGGAGCACTGAGGGAGTTAGTGTTTGTACCACAGGCGTTTTGGACCACCAGGAAAAGGAGGTTATCAGCCCGGGAGGCGGGGAATGCTGTTGGGAAGCATAGCCGGCGTCGAGCCAGAATGGGAGCTGGATGAGTGAGCAATGTGACCGGGCATAGCAGCTTCTGTGGCAAAGAGACCAAGGTGGACACTGACAGAGGAAGATATAGAAAGAAAAGGAGTGAACAAGCAAAAAGCTGCTGGACAAGAGTAAATGTGGAACCGACTTTTAGTGGCTGGTGAGAGCTTGGTGAAATAAAAGGCTGAAAGACAGACGCCGAGCTGGGCTGACTGCTGTTGGACTAGTCAGTAATATTAGCTGCTGTTGGGTCTGCTGCTGGTGACCTTGCTTGACGACTTTCTAGTTTTTCATTATGAGTAATGTATCAGCACTACACGTGTACATCTGTCCAAAATTACCACAGTATTGCAAAAATACTAATTTCTACACCTTGTTGTGTTAAAATGATTCAAAACATAATTTGTATCTGTCATGACCCGGCTCTCGACAAAAGGAGGGAAATGCTTGTACTGAGAAGAACAAACACCCAAATGGCACCAGAATGCATTTACTTAATGTATGAAATGGTCAATCAGTAGATCAGTAGTGTTAGTGTGTGGGTGTGTGATAATGCGGTGTTATGTGGCCTAAAATACTGATAAGTATAACTAAACCTCAAAAGTGCCCTCTTGGATGCCTTTATGGGAGGTAAAATCTGATGTGCCTTTCACTGGAGAAAACGTGATTAAGCGCTCACTCTAACCATGACTGTTTTAATATAAATGCATTACTGGTATGTAAGGAAATATAAAATGTTGACTGAGGGTATTCACATATATAAAAAAATAAAACAAAACACACTGATCGTCCTTGATTCAAAACTCACTCGAAGTTGTTCATTTTTATGTTCATGAACTAAACTCACCATCAGATTTCCGATCATGAAGATCATCATTTTTTCTTATTTCTAATGAGGAGAACTTCTGGTGCCTTGATTTAGCAGCAGGTCAGAGTCGCTGTGCTTCATGTGGGACGATTAAGGCGGCTGAGAGAGTTAATTGAGTTTTTCTGCCTGTTGACTTGTTTCAACGCCTCCTAAAAAAAAGTGATGCAAATCCTGCATTAGTTGGCAGAGCTGGGATGAAGAAGATGCTAGTTAATTGTAAAGCTGTCTCATTTGTGGATGCCCTGCTGGTGAAGCCTCCTAGACTCACCTTCTCTCCTGTCAAACAACCCAACTGGTAATTATGGACTAATTACACACACACACACACACACACACACACACACACACACACACACACACGGTGAGCCTCAGAACAGATACACACTTCTGAAGAAAACCTTGTTGTTACTTGGATGCGTCCAGGAGAGTCTGAGGAGTCGGTTCAGCTTCGTGTCTTTTGCATTTAATTATATCTGTTAAATGAGCCAATTCAAAAGTGTTGATGGCATGTTCTTTTGTTTAGGAGAGAATAGTGGACCTGAACATTTAATTGTCCAGTAGCTTGTCACAGAAATGTGATACAAAAGTTGACTAATGTGACATTAAAGGTCAAGCAGCGTGTCCACTGAGTGTGGCTGTATTGCTTTAAAGTCCTATCAGGTTGTCAGAGACATTGGAGAAACTTCCAGGTGACTCGTTTACCTGGTCTGTTAACTCCAGCAGCTTTGTTTTTCTCATTTGCCATTTGCCAACACATATGAAAATGAAACTGAAGTAATTCGGTGCCAGTCCACCCTGTCTTCTACATCTGGCCATAAAATCTGATCCACCTCACCCCTTCTGTCCTCTTCTGTAATCCACCTTAATTTTTTATGTCTGATCTTGTACACATCTAACATTCATTGCTTCCAAGCAGGACATGCGATCATGTCACTGCTGGTCATAAACTTTTTGCTCGATGAGGTAAAGAGGTGGAAGGAAAAGTGCAAACACCATCTTGGATGTGCTGTAAGCCGCTCTGTGACTGGAAGAGAGCACTGGAACATTGTCCCATACAGTTACAAAACATTCTGAATGCAGCTTTCCCACACCCTGGGCTCAAAAACAGCTTCTCAGTGTTGTATCTGTCTTAATGAGGATCAAATTTACAGTCATTTTGCATTACGGTTCCTTTTCCTTCCAAACTGTTTTGCAACATTAATTACAAGAATTGTGTGGCTTCTGTTGAAGGGTGAAAAAAGCTTTGTATGTAAATAAGCCCTGTTGCAAAAAACAGACACATGCAGTTAGCGTCCTTACAGTTCGTGTGTACAGATATGATATTGACCATGAGGCAATGAAACTGTAAAACAGAAAATATACTGCTGAGAAACACAGACGACGGTTACGCACTGTAACAGTCCAGCAGGGAGCAGAGTAGGAGAGAAAACAGCTCTCCATGAGCGGAGATGCATAAGGAGTGCACAGTTAAAAATACTAAAAATGACAACACTCTATACACAGTGATTATAACAGTTAGAGTTAAAAAAAAAAATGTTTATTGAACTTTAACATGAGTTTCTTAGTTTTAATGAAGCATTTCATTTGTCACGTCTTCACAAACAGACCTCAGAGCAGAACTGTAAGAAGTGGCCTTGTCCTTGCTAATTACTATAGAGGTTAACTTACTTTAGCAACAAGTAAAGCTTTCTGTTCAGCAGGAAACTGTAAATCACTGAGTGATCGAGTAAATCATCAGATGATGCGGAGCGACTAGAAAACAATTTCACATTTGAACCCTTGTGTTCTGTTCATGTTTTTGTTACTCAGCCAGTGTTTGTGGGTCTGGTGGACCCACTGCATTTTGGGGGTTTTTAATTCAAGACACTGAATGAGTTAAATTTCTAATCACGACATTAGGAATTTAACCCATTCAGGTCATGTCAAATGTCCTGCACATGAGTAACTGCTATCCACGTTGGCCGTTTTTGCATTCTTATCACATTGGAAGCCATGGATGGTGGTTCATTTCTTGGGCAGGAAGACCATTCCATTTTTTGACATCCATATTTCTTCACCTGCTAGCTGCTTACTGGGGCCGGCTGCTGTCTTGCTAGTCCTGTGGTTTGTTTTCGTTTTGCAGCTAGCTGATGCTGAATCTCATGCTCTTCTTCTTCTTCAAAAAAAGTCACTGTCAGACTCTGAATTTTCAGAAATGTGATCCTCATTATGAATCCTCTTCCTCTACATTAAAAGCTTCTCTGGCCTCCTGTGTGGAGAATCTTTTGGCCATTTTGATCAGTTGTCACTGGCAAAGCTCTATTTGTGTCCCGCCCCAAATTTGCAGCTGGGATAGAGTTTGGAGAAATGATTAGATCCCGCAAGGAAGGGCGGGAACAATGTGCGAGAGTGGGCGAGCAGGTGCTTAAATGTTGCTTTTGTGACGGGTAAGAACCCAAATGCAGCACACTGGATGAAGGTAATAAATGAAAGTCACTTTTATTACACTTGGCTGGTGGTCAAAAAAAAAAAAAAAAAAAAAAAAATAGCACAACGTGTCGCGGGTAGTCGAGCCACCTCCAGAGGGGCCAGAAGCTGAACTTGTGGTCGGGGACAGAAGGCAGGGTCGGTTTCCAGGATTACAGAGAAACAGGTTAGTCCAAGGCAGGCAGAGTGAGCAACGACAGATCAGGCCGTAGAAAAGTGCTGGAAAGTCTAGTGTGAGCATGTAGAACAATCTGGCACAGAGTGAGTGAGCAGAGAGGGCTTAAATACTGGCTTGATTGGTGATGGGAACCAGGTGAGTCAAGCAGGTGAGGGGAGTCGGTCTGATAAGGGGGGTGTGGCTGGCAGGTGAGAGGAGCAGGCTGTGACAGCTTTGACACATGCATGCGTGCACACACACATGAACTAAAAACAGGCCCAGAGAGGAGAAGGATTGAAAATGTGTTCTGACGTTCTTCACAGAAAATGAGCCAAGGCCAGGGGTGAGTGTCAGTTTGAAAAATGAAAGCTGGTCCCACAGACCACCAAGACCATACTTAGTGCCATAAAACGCTACTAACTTATCCTGATTAAGAGCCCAAAGTTAGTGTGAACAGCCAACAAATGACAGAGGTGTCACCACTCACTAGTTCACATTTGTGTAGCATCAACCTGATTTAGGGTAACGGGTTATTTAAGATACAAAATTCACATAATGGGGTTTTAAGTCCATGCACCTCTTATGCATATTGACAGTGTTTAATGGTATAAACATGTAAATCAGGACACCTTAGGCATTCTGTGATGACATCTGCAGTCATAACCATAGTAACAACAAGAAAACTGAGACCTAGCTCTGACGGAAAAACTAATCATTTTAAACAAATGAGAAAACGATCTAATTGCACAGAGCTCTCCTCTTCCTGACATTTCACTGAGAGAAATTAGACTCTTTTTTTTTTTTTTAACTTTGACTAATTAATGTAAGTGCAGCTGTCAGCTTTACATTTCTTATTTTTCACAAGCTGTTTTCTGGCCATCACTTTCTGTCCACACTGAATCAACCTGTGATCGTCACAGTTCAGCTATCTATCACTGTATTGCTCGTCATTTACAGCACAAGTCTACAGTCACAGCTTGTTTCTGAATAATAAACAGTGTCTTGAAGGCATGAGCGAGTAGCAAACATTGATATTATGTGTCTTGAATCAACATCAGGTGGGGCCCAATTCCACCGCCGCAGCTTCTGGCTACTGAACTGTACGCCAAAAGCTGCTCTTGATATCCCACCTAACACATGGCTAAGCAGGTTGTAGCTTAAAATAGAGACAGTCCAGCAGAGAGCAGCTTTCTATGCACTGAGAAAACACCCATTACAGAAAACTGCAGATGAACATTCAACAGATGCAAAAAAGGAGCAGATATGACCCTATATGACTGACTGAAATAACCATCAGAGTGACGGTCTGTAGAAAGAAACTTCCCTCGTGTTTGGTTGTTTCAGTGTTTAGTGCTCTCTAGCGCCTACCAGAGGGGAGAAGGTTGCAGCAGGTTGTGTGTGGGGTGTGAATGGGTGATGGATGTTTCCTGAAACTGAAGGTGTAGAAGTTTTAAACAGAGGGTAGGCTGGTATATGATTTTTTTTCCACTGATTTGGTAAACTGACAGTGACAGATGAACAGAGAACAGACGGGATGATTAACAGCTGCATTTAACTGTTGCTTTATAGCAAAACCCATATTTCTTATAGCTATTTTTTAATTTTATCCCTCTGCTCTCAAACTTCTCCCTCCCTACTTCCTTCTTGTCTTTGTAAACAGTATTATCATCATATTTTGGCAGCCCACCATGGAGCTCAGCATTCACCTCCAGTCTGTAAGATGCCTTGTTATCCCACGTGCTACCATCATCAGAGCCCAGCTCCCCATTCAGCCCAATTCATCCGAGCCTCCAGCTGCTCCCTCCACGGCCGTACATAATATTTACTCGGCCTGGCCCTAGTCCAGCCGCTGAATGCAAATGATGGATGTTGTGCTCTGTTGAGGGAAATACATCCACATTTTGCTCAACACAAGAAAGTGGCATGCCAAGCTTGGTTTCAAGGTCAGAGCTGGTGGCGTCAAGAGCCTCTCGCCCATCTGGAGAGAGAAAAGCATAGTGTCCTTCACACAGAGCTGGCTGGCTTCTCCACAGTGCAGCTCTGCTCTGTGTGTGAGGCACAAACTGTATATACACCCATCGACAGGTGGCATTTAAGCACATTCATTCAAGTATTACATTTGTCTGAAGTTCTCGTACCCAAAAATATTTTATATAAAAATGTATATAGACACAAACCAAGAAAAAAAGTCATAACCAAGCCATTACCAACTGTAACAACACAGTGTGCAGTGCTCAACCAGGTTGAACTTCGGCAGCAGAGCGTGGTGAATTGGAAAATGCACAGCAGCATTGTCTCTGAAAGATCCATAAGTTACCTGCATGGCTAACTAGCTAACAGCAGCTACAGTTAGCAGCTGAAGTTGCTAACCACTAACAAGAAGTAAAGCAGTCTGTCCACTAGGAAACTTAGTAAGTTACTAAAAGTTGAGGCAGAGCAGCCAGACATTACATTACATTACATTACATTGCATTTAGCAGACACTTTTATCCAAAGCGACTTACAGAGGAGGACATAAGCTGAAAAGGTGTAAAGGAGCACAGAGTAGTTGTTAGTTTTGTTAGGCAGGGAAGCAGTCTCGAAAGAGAAAGGTTTTTACAAGTTTTTTAAAGGTAGAAAGGGATGTTGCTGTTCTTGCAGCCGTTGGTAGGTCATTCCACCATTTGAGGACAACCACAGAGAAGAGTTTAGAGTGACCTCGCTTTGCGAGAGGCGAGGGTACAACTAGACGGTTTTAAACCGTCGGTTTGAATGAGCGGAGCGTAACGCCCTGGTCGGGGCATGAGCTTTTAGTAAGACGCTGAGATAGGCAGGGGCAGATCCTGAGATGGTTTTGTAGGCTAGTGTCAGAGCTTTGTGTTTAATTCTGGCTGCTATAGGCATTAGACATTAGAGGGAAGACTAGGAAATATTTTCTCCATAAGATCCAGTTTGAGCAAAATCACTGAATACATTTCTATTTCTTTCTTCTTGTCTCTGATAAACAGTAAACTCATTATCTTCTGTACAATCACTGTTGTGTGACTGCAGCTGTCACATGCTGTTGAACACACCAGCAACAAACACCGGATGCATCCTCTAAAAAGTATTCTGTGAAGATGGCTAAAGTGGAATTTTAGCTCAGGGTGAGGGTGGACAGATGATGAACTGGAGTTGGTTTCTCAAGATAAAATCCAAATGAAAAACCAACACTGGATATGAGGAAAAGAAGTACCACCATCTCCAAGTGGGTTCATTCCTTTTTTTCTGTAGTGATATGGATTATAAAGTTATTTATTAACATTATCGCTCTAACATGAGATATTTCGGAGTTAGATGCAGGAGAAGAGTAAAAATAATTTTCGAATGTGCTTCCAGCCTGGTGGGCCTGAACCTTTAAATATTTCACACTGCAATAAATTCTCATATCACTGACACTGAGGAAATGTTTTAAATCCAAATGTTTTTAACTTGCTGTATCTAGGTCTGAATTAATGTATTTAAGCGATCCCTTTGAAGGAAATGTTAGCTTTGACCACAGCCTGATTCTGGCAAAATCAAAGGGTTTCTCCAATGCTGTGTACATCTAACTGTGAGGAGTGCTTATGAATACAGATAAATGATGATACATAGTCATAGACCAGCAGAAGAAGTATGCCTGTTAGATCTGAAACCTTGAATAACCCACGAAGGCAGGAAAACAGAAGCATTAACTCCCTGGAGTGAGAAAAGATGTCATACACAGTATTTGTACTGAAGTTGGCTTGAGGTTTTCACCTGAACTGAACTGGACAAAACAACGGTCTCTGCCAGGGCCGATTTTTTTGTCCCAGTCTGCCCCTAATTTCAGACTTAGTTTCCAGGTTTAGGGTTCAGTCAAATTTATGTCACGTTTGTCATGCGTATCAATTATCTTAAGGCTACAATTGCCACCATCTGTTAGTTACCATGGCTACAGGTGTTATTGTCATCTATCACAAGGTTAGAGGAAAAGAGGCAGGCCTTGTCAGTTCTTGTGGACCTGAACTGCCCAGGTACTATTCCAGTTCAGGAGTCCAGTAAGAGGATACATCAGGAGGTAACTTATATAGACTTGAGACAGCCAAGTATCCCAGAATGCATCTAGCACCACAACTGCTCACAACTGTAAGTTATAAATTGTTTAAATACTGATTTTTGTCGTTATCAAGATAGAGCCTAGTTGAAAATTTGCTCTGATCTTTTTGGAGATGCAAGGTGGTACCCCGCTGGGCAGAGCCACATGTCAGCAAGTCCTTTTGAAATTTGCAGCTGTCTCAGATGTCTCTGTAGTGGAGACATGGATTTTAAAGCAGAGTATACTTTTGACCACATTGTTTGCTTGTCCTTATTTGCTAGTGTATAAACTTGTCACAATTGTTACACTGGTTATTATTTTCCATTTATACTAACATATAGCAATATTTTAAATCAAGGGAAAACTGAGGAAACTTGGGCCCTCGTTGACTGGCAGGAGGCCAACAAGAGCTTTTTTTACCCGGCAGGCAAAATTCAGTGAAATCTGGATGCGAGTGAGTATTGATTTTGAGTGCTTGTATCATTGCCTGTATGTCTGGGAAAGGGCTGGGGCCAGATCTAAGCAGTCTCCATTCATGATGATTAATATTATATCTTATTGAAGTGGCAGTGTGTCACTCTTTGTTTATGTTTTGTCTCAGGGACTTTTGTTACCACTTCTGGCCTGCCAATAACTGCCAAACAGGCCACATAGAAGCTAATCTGCCTGTTTGCCTGCTTTGTGTTATAGACCGAGGCAGCCTTCTTTTAAATTCCTTTAAAAAAGCAAACTACTTAGTGGTTGTCAGGTCATTTAGTTAAACTAACACAAACAACAACACAGATGCAGTGGCCCTTGAAATAAAGTGTACAGGCAGGGGGGCAGAGGCCGGTTCTGATGCCACCTGGCCATGGTACAATGTTATGGATGTTGCACTCCAGGGGCAGCACTCGATTAGTCCGCCGCTGGTTGTTGCAGTGAACCTGATTCAACTGCCAGGACAGGAGGCTCGGTCAGCACACCGGCCTGATTAATAGTTAATGAATACTGTTCAGTTTTAATATCAACCAATTTATTCTTAAAAGCAACGTTGCGTTGTCTATCTTTATAACAAAACATGGAAAATGTATGTTATAGTTAGTTATACAATTATTTACAGTCATGCAATTACATTTAAATCTACCTATCACATCTTAATTAAGTTATAAATACCATCAAACTCCTAGGGCTGGCTTTGGCTCAATCAATAATCTAGTAATCAGTAATCTAATTTAGCATGTAGGTTACAAGATGACCAACTAGAATGTGAATGGGTGAAGGTGACAGTGTAAAAGGGCTGTGAGGAGTCAGTAGACCAGAAAGGCACTGTACAAGTTCAGTAAGTAAACGTGACAGGGTCTGACGAGTGTTTGGACATAATGAGGAGGAAAAGGAGAAAAACGTTTCCATCAGGTCTATCTCCTGTATTTCCGTGTCTTCACCTGCTAGCAGCTGACTGGGGCCGGCTGCTCACTGTTTGGTCCTGGGGCTCACTGCTGTCTTGCTAGTCCTGTGGTCTGTCTTTGTTTTGCAGCTAGCTGATGCTGAATCTCATCCTCTTCTTCAAAATCACTGTCAGATTTTAAATAGAGCGCCAACACATTTCTGAGATCCCAAAGTTGCATTCAATAATGTTCCTTGTGCTTGTATGTGTTACCATGTGTTACCGTGTGTGTGTGTGTGTGTGTGTGTGTGTGTGTGTGTGTGTGTGTGTGTGTGTGTGTGTATCCGACATCTTCTGACAGAAAAGATCCTAGCTGGTGGATACAGGGCCTGTTGGTTCATGGGTGATGTGCAAGGACAAGTGCATATTCAGATCCTGGATTACCAATGTACACATGCACAAATGTGACATCAGCATCACAGATGCAACAGTAGCTGTGATGGGAAATGTTTCTGTTTTTGTCTGTGGCGCTGCAAGAGGAAGACTCCTGATGTGGCACCCATCAATGGCAGTACACAGGCAGTACAGCGCTTGCCTTTTGGCCAGCAGGGCGAACAAAGCCACCCTGACCTCCTCCATTTCCTCTGGTTTTGGAGAAATGAATAGCTCTGTGGAGGATGATCATTTCCGCCACAACACTGTGGACCGTCCTGAAAAGTGTAGCTAGTGGCATAGCATTGATGTCTGCAGTTACCCTGCAGGAGGCTCCACAGGAAGGCCAGCGATCGTGACCAGCACCTCAATCTCATCACATCCTCATTCATTCAAAATAAGAAAGGTATTTTTTGTTGAAGTCTACCAGACTTGAATTCCTGTCTAACGTCTCACCTTTTTAGTCCAGTGTTTGCTTATTCTTCAGAATGTTTCAGTTTGTATCATTGCTTGATCAGCAGTGTAAAGCACTGTACTAAAACACACCGACGTGAAATAGTTTGTGCTGAAATCTGTCCCCATCAATGACTAATAAACTAAGTAGAAGAGGTGCAGGTAATGCTGACATTATGGTAACTGTACAGCGCCTGTCAGAGCATCAACCTGTTGTTGTTTGATTGCCATGCAGACAAACAGTAGGTATGTATGTGAAATGTAGGCTAATGCAATTCAGTGTTAACATATTAAAAGTATACCTCCCCTCTACTTGTCAGATAAAGTTAATCTATTGGAATATAATACAACAGTTGACCTCAGCACACAATTTTAAAACTGTGTTTTTTATCTTGTCTGTTTTTGAGAGGTGTTTGTCCATCCTATATGAATGAGAAAATTTCAGTATAACAACCAGTAAACAGTTCAGCACAACGAAGTACAGCTGCCTCAAACATTAAATAAAGACTTAACATCATTGTAAACTGCATTAGTCTTTTCCATTCTCTTTAACTAGATGTACTAAGAAAACTGTCATATAACATATGACTGGGTAGACATTTACCAAAAAATCATCATGGTTGGTTAGACAAACCTTCAAAGCTAGAGAGACATGCCAACATGGCACGTCTCCTCTCCATCCTCCACCACATCCTGGCTCTTCTTTCACAGATCCGTCTCCTCAGTTGGGCAGCCCACTTTATAAAATGTCCTGACAGAAACACCATTCTGATCCACTTGATGCTTTTCATCTAATTTTTTGATAATATTTTATTTGGTTTCTTTCGACATTCCACAACCTTATTCTCGCCTCTGGATTTGTAGATGTGAACTACAGATCGACACAATTGTCGTAAATCAATGTTCTTCATCATAGTTTTCTTTTTTTGCTGCTGCTGCTGACAGCCTGTAGAAAAGGACAATAACTAAAAAAAACAACATTTGTAATAATTACTAATAATTGGAGTGGTTCTATGATTAGTATAAAAAACTGCTCTCTAGGGTTAGGGCATCTGAAGCTGTTGTTGAAGGTTTTACTCTGAGGGTGTCTATAAATATCTTCTATTGAGCTCACTTTGTATATCATTTCATTTGTAATGTTCACAATATGAATTTTAACGTCCTATCTATCTATCTATACATCCTTTCTATACAATCCCAGTATGGATATCACCGCCATGAAATATTGGCTATCTTTGAACCTATATTACTGTGTAGAAGGCTGTAAGTTTTAAAAAATAGATGATATCATACTGCCAGATGTGGACATGGATTGATGAGAGAATATGTAAGAGATGTGCGCTCATTTCAAGCAACACTTCCATAACCCTGTGATGGCCACATGTTATTTTTAGAGCACTGACGGATGATAATGAGCATGTAAATGTTTGGTTTCCTTCCAGCACAGCAGAGAGAGCGAGTCAGACTTCGTCTATCGTACAGATTTCTCTGGTTAAATTATCCCAATTAGCCAACAAACCCAGACGGTGTCTCTTGGGAACATGCTCCCTGCAGGAGAGCCAGATTAAATGAATCAGACTGTGCCGCAAAGCTTGTGTTCCTTAAAAAAAACAACACTTTTCTTCTTTTCAAAGTCTTTGATTCCGCACTGAATGGATTTCCAAGATACATTATTTAATGATTGTGTTTTTCACATCTTTGTGACTCCATATAGGGATTTGAATTCGAATCTGTGTTGGAACATGTGAAACATTCTCACATCTTATAGCCCCTGTGTATTCTGCTCTGAAGTCTAACCTGATGTTATAATGAGGATCTCCTCAGCTACCTAACAATCACACATTATGAGAGCCACAGTGCACAGCCTGGGCCCTTTGTTCGCTACAAAAACTCTTTGAATACCTTATTTTAATATCAGTTTCCATAATTTAAGCTTTTGTTCCACTTGACTGTAAGAGGACATCATCAGATGAAGACTCAACCTTTAGAGAGTAAAACATCTGATACTCATGTAGATGTGATGTCTCGCTGGTAGTGGACCCAAAAATGCAGAGGAGCAGAGTTTGCCAAATAAGCAGCCGTTTATTAGACCACGGGAAAAAGGGGCAGAGGGGTGTCACGGGCGCCAGGAAGGCAGCAGGGGCAGGGGAGCTCACGGGGGGAGCTTGAGCCGGGGACGAGGTCAGGAGAGGCCGTCGAGGGGTTTAGGCTGGGGCGGACTGGTGCAGAGGCCTGGTGGTGAGGAGGGCGAGCTGGAGTCTGGAGACAGAAATAAAAGTCAATACTCGGATAAATCTCAGTTTACAAAGTCTTATGAGGAGCCTAGTTGATCTACCACGACGCGGTGACAATCTGGCAGCAGCATGCAGGAGGCCAGCCTCTAAATACTGCTCGAGATGATGATCAGCTTCCGGTATGTGCAGACAGCTCCACAGCACCACACCCATCCCTGTAACGAGAGCACCTGGAGCCCAACCCCCAGCCTAGACACCATAGTAAAATTCATTCTCTTACTTCTGTTTTTCAAAGAACATCAACAAAGAACATTTATTATATGATGTTTAACAACGTTGATCTCAATTTAAAAACTCAAACAGTAACTCACTCCTGGTTCATTTCAGCCAGTAAGAAAACAAGCACATGGTTCATCCAGTTACTGACAAGAGCTGTGACTATCCAATCAATCAAATCAAAACAAATCAAATCAATTTTTTTTGTATAGCCCAAAGTCACAAAGTACATTTGCCTCAGAGGGCTTTACAATCTGTACAGGGAGTGACACCCTCTGCCCTTAGACCCTCGGTTCAAGTGAGGAAAAACTTGCCCACAAAAAAACCTTTAAGAGGGAAAAAATGTGGAAGAAACCTCAGGAAGAGCCTGAGGGTTTTCGGGTTTTCGGTAAGGGAGATGTGACTACATCTTTAACCAATACCGTGCCTGGCTAGGCATAACCCTGGGGAGTCCCCCGGCAGTCTAATCCTATGGCAGCATAACTAAGGAATGACCTGAGCCAGCCCTAACTATAAGCTTTATCAAAAAGGAAAGTCTTAAGTCTATTCTTAAAAGTGTTGACCGTGTCTGCCTCCTGAACCCAGATTGGTAGTTTGTTCCACAGAAGAGGAGCCTCCAATCCACTCTATTTATATAGCACGATTTTAGCAAACACAGGGTTTCCAAAGTGAGCACAGTACGATAGAACACATTAAATAACACTATAGAAACACAACAAAACATCAAGTAGATAATAGAGAGATAAAAGGCAATAGTTAAATTAAATAAAAACAGACAAGAATAAATGCGTAAATAACAAAATGCATGTATGCACATAAAATCAACCAACTACATGGTGTCAAAAGCCAAAGAGAAGAGGTGGGTTTTAAGAGGGTCTTAAAAATGAGACAGAGAAGAGGCCTGCTTTACGTGCAGTGGCAATTCGTTCCATAGCTTAGGGGCTGCAACGGCAAATGCTCGATCCCCTCTAAACTTAAGCTGAGCTTTAGGGACAGTCAGTCAATCACATTAGCAGCGGTTTGACAGCGTAAGAGTCCACCTTTTTGAACATTGGCAGAAGACTATAACATCTTCTGCCAATGGCTCCAACACCACCACCAGCGTCATGACTCCATGCTGCACTAACCCTTTAAATCTGAATGACAACTTGTGTCCAGTTCTGTTCACATCATGCTATGAAATGGTTTTGCCAAATACATTTTGAAGGAAATTTAACATTGCTGCTCCACTAGCATTATCTCCAATTATCTCCACGAGCAATGCAGTCTACAAGGCCCTATATTCTTCTACTGCCCAGTCTTGAACTGTATGTCTCCTGCATATGGTTAACCTGAGGCAACAAAATGTGTTGGATTGTGATAACTAACTTGGGAGCAGCTCGACAAACAACATATGCATGTTTTTACCTTTTAAAGGGGTATCACACGCATAGGAGGTAACAGCTACTGAGAGGGTTTAAAAATATTATTATAATAATGATACATTTAATTTCATAGGCGCCTTTCTGTCACCCAAGGACACCTTACAATAAATGAGAGTAGACAGCAAATAACAAAAACAAACAAAAAGAACCATAAAAGTATATCAAATTAGAAGAATACAACACAGTATCACATGTCCAAATTTTTGACCAAATTGCTCCACAGCACATTCAAGATGGTATGGTGAACATGTTACCAATAGTCCAATAGCCCTCATTCCCCTTTAGGCTTTGTTTTGGTCTCTACCAACTCCTGAGAAAAATATCTAGCTCTTTTTAGGAGCTGCTAAATGTTCCACTGTGTCCCTAACACTAACCTGAAACAAACCAGACACAGCAGGCAAAATAGAGGAAATATAAATCAATCAATCATTCAATCAGTAAATCAATCAATAAGTAGGCATATCAAAGTAAGTAGGTGTATCAGGCCTGTTTCTTGAGCACCACTATGACTTCATGATTTTCTTCAACATGACTTCATGACTTTTTCTATATATTATACTGATTTGTAACAGATCATATTGGCCATGTTCTAAATTTTTGTTATCATTATATAATGGATGTATCCTATCAACAAAAGGATTGTGTGTATATCCATAGTGTGATGTATCTTCTTCTTTGTTCCATAGAGCTCCATCGCTTCCAAAAAACTATTGAAAACACATCATTAACTCACACTGTTCCACTGAGTGACATGTTTCCTCATTACAATGAACACACACGCTGGAGTTTATCTGGATTCAATAATAAGACATGTTGGATCTGTATGTGGTGTGTCTGGTATGTTGTAGGTGTCTTAGTGTGTAACGTGTCACATAATGATTTTGCTTGTTTCAGACATAGATCTGTGTTTCACCTCCAGATACGATTAGAATAACTATACTGTTTTACTGTGTAAAAATCAGTTTTAAAAATGTTTACAGTTGATGCCTATTGTCTGTTCAGATCTTAACGTGTTGCTTAATATGTTTAAAAAGGTGCAATGTGTGTAGGAATTTAGGAGATGTATGAGTTGAAAACTTCCAAAAAATAGCTAAGTTTATCAACAAAATGTGAAGAAATCTATATCATATCATATATGGATGATTGAAACTATCACCAGAGTGTTTGATCACCTAAATACTTCATTCACGGTTCTGATTCTGTCTTGTAACATCAACAGGCTGTAAACCTCGTGTTAACAGAGACACGTGATGAGCTTTATGATACTGCTTATCATCCAGGTTGAGACCTGCATCTCATCAGTCCTCCTCCTGTCTGCTTCTTTTGACTCTTTTTACCAGCAGGTGTGTGTGCACAGACACACATGCACACACATGTTCACGCAGGCTCTATTTTCTTCTGTTGTTTCTTTTGTGGTGCATCACTACACTCAGCACAATGAATGCTGCCTCCAGCATTCATGGGGAGGGGGTGGCTGACCCCAGTTACTGCTGGCCTATTTAAACAGAACACCAATGGAAAGACAGAACACCCTGTGAATACTGTAAGAAACACTTGAGGACTGTAGCATTTCATAGAAATGAAGCATGTTGTGTGTGAGAAGCATTTCTATGAATGCTATACAAGTGTGACATCATCCATTTCTTCCTCTATGTCTGTTTCTCTCCTTCTGTCTTGTTATGGAAGCATCAACATCAATTCCTGCACCTCATCCCTCCATAAAGGAAGCATCTGTGTTCTGTCTTGGATCACTAACGTCAAATAAATCCAGTCTAAACTAAGAATGTGATTGTCTTTGTATTGATTTTTAAGTTATATTTCCATGGTATACATTTCTGACTGCACAAAGCAACAAGCATATTACATTATTCTAAAGTCTTCCAGTGCACAAGAGTCTTAGTCACTCATGTCCATATGAGCATATTCCAGCTTTTCACACATTCTTAGCTCACACATGACTGCAGAATGCTAAATAAGACTACAGTATTCATTAGTGAACGAATATGTTGATTCTTTAGAAGGATTTAGAGGCCAAATCCTGGGCAACAGGAAATTGAAAATCAAGTCACACCATGCTAAGTAACCTTTAAAACGACAGACTCTTTCTTTGGTCAATCTCTTTCTCTAATATTCCCTTTGCAGCTTCATTAGCACAATGTATTCTTCATTTAATTTCTCACAAAAGTCCTGAGAGAATACAAGACCCCTCTGAGCTATAATAAAGGCACCCGAGCATGTGCCTGAAATAAACTTATTAACCAGCGCCAATTAGGCCAACATTTTGTTTTGGATTCTATTGCCGAGGAGACCTTGTTAAGACATCGGCAAACGAGCGCAGAAACAGAAGGCCCTCAGTTTGTGGTGGACAGCAAAAACCGCTCCAAGAGTTGATGACGTATGAACTAGGCTTAGACCAAAATATTTATTGGCCCTTTATTACACATTTACTGTTGCTATGGTAAAAGGGTGTCTTAGCAACACTGACTACAATAAGAATTGGATCAAATTCCACAACATTATACTGAAGTTTTTAGTAACACCGACTACTGCCTGATCAAATGCATCAACTCGACAACACCTGTTTTTTTTTTTTTAATGAAATTCAAAGTCTGGTTAAAGAATATATTTTATGCTGCAGCACAAATCTGCAGAAGCTTTCCAAACACTTGAACCACAACTTGATTTGGTGTAGTCAAAAACTGAACAGTCAAAAATGCCAAACAGCATTCAAACATGAATTGAATGCAAACCACAGCCTCGCTTTTTTTTTTTCAGGTCACCAATAGTAGAACAACTGCAACATCTGCAGTACATCCAACATAGCAACCATTGTCCAATGTGTAACGTGACGCGTAGAGCAAGTTTAGGTATGAAAGTGTGAGAATTGATACACAGCATAAGACCAGGCTCAACTGATAGCATAATAAAGTGAGTGTACATCATTTACAAACTCAAAGGTGGATTTAGCACAATGGTACTCTGTAATTAGTTCAGTTATTGTCACATGATTTATTTAACTTTTTCAGTGAGACTGTTTTTAAGCAGATTTATCACAAAAAATCATTACCCCTGACTATCTGCTGCTGTGTGTCAGATTCCATTTTAAATTAATGGTATCCGTCTTCAAAAGTCCAAACCATGGTGTAAAATAACCCTGTCAGTTGACCTGTTTTCAACAGAATATAAAGCCAACCATACAGCTTTAAAGAGGACAGAACTGGCAAAGTTTCACACTTAACTAATTGTCAGATATATTTAGGTAACTGGTAGTACAGCCTGCTAGTGTTGAGGTCACATGTTCACAGAGTAACAGATATCAGACTGCGCTCTGCATCTGATGCTCCACAGTTAGATAATAAAGCACCAGGTATCCACATTGTAGCCATGGATCCAATTAGACCAGCAGTGCAGTTAGATGGAGAGAAATATTAAAATGTGATAATATCAGCAATGTCTGCCTGTGTGACTGGCGTTTCCTTTTTTTTCCCCGTTAGCCTCAGTAACACCTCTCTACAGCGAGGTACATATCCTGACTCTAAGACACAGGAAATTAAACTTGTTTTCGTTCCCCTGATAGTTCCTGCCAGGAGATTAGATCACCATGGTAAACTCACCTCACTCACCCCTCTGGTGTCAGACCGTCCCTCAGAGGCCACCACTGGAGCCACATGTCTTTCCTGCCAATAATCACCCCGTTAAAATGAATGATTTCGCCCAGACCGTGTACTGTACATAATCGTCAATTAGCCACTGGCGTCGAGATGGCACCTCTGCTAACCTCTAAGAGTCTGCTGGAGCCTCATTATGGGGAGTGTGACTCACTCATGATCACAGCCGGTCTCTGGGTAATAATGGGAATTGAAACATAAGCTTGGTGTTCATGAGATTTACACAGAGCGATGAAATGAACCACGTGCAACATCTCCTCGCCGCTTGATTATCGAAATGAGAGGAGGCTTTGTTAGATTTGGTTTGTTTTTTTTAATGATGCAATTAGAAAATTATGACGAGGGGCAAGAGAGGGGGCAGGAGATCATGGTTAGCAGACACACTGCTTTAAAGCCTTTCTATTTTTGAATCTCAGTACACTGTGCACTGGATGCTTTTCATGTTGTTAGTCGTTCGGCTTCAGGCTCACACTTCCCACATGAAACTGTCACCCTAAGTGTATCAGTCTGCTTTGGGTCTTACTTTGGCCAAAGACAATGTAAAGACTGAGCAGCCCACACAACACCACTTTTGTAATGCTTCAAACATTATGTGTGTTTATGAGTCTAGACATGAAGCACTATGAAAGCGCCCATACTGTCCTTCACATGTGGTCTTCAAGGTGACAATCACAATACATTCCCAATCGCAGTTTCACAATAAATGCCTCCGGCTTTAATGTGAACAAGCAACAACAGGACATGTTGAACAAGAATGCTTACAGAACAGCATCCATCGTCCAACAGTGATGCTAATAGAGATTCAGCTACATGTTAAAAGTAGTGAACAGAAAACAACGTATTGATTTCCTGCCATCTCAAACTGAGTGCTGATCTCTATGATGGCTCGGCCACTAGTGAGCGCTGTCTAAGCACACAGCAGTCGTGTGGCATTCAGTGCAGAGCTTGACAGAGGACTGCAGCTTCTGCTTGCTGTGTTGCTGACGAGCTGCTTTCAATTACACCCAGTGTACAGTAGAGAGGGGGTAAGCTGAGATTTAGTCAGGGGAGTGCTGTTGTCCAGTATGCTGGGAAACTAAGTGACCAAGGTTAGGGTTACATAAAAAATGACTCTGAGAGACCCTAGCTGCAAAATGAATGATTAAATACAAAGAGCTCATTCATTCATCTGTTCCATATGCATGACATGACTGATGTTGACATGACTTAATACATGACAGGACTCTAATTGGGCTCTAACTGACCACTGCCATCATGTGTACGACGACATATGGGACATTTCTTTGGTCTGTGAATGACTTTAGCAAACAAAAGGAATATTATGTGTTCATATATAAATCCATAAACAGTGTGCAGGTCGTAGAGTGGTTCACTGCACCATGCATGTTCTAGTATTTGATATCATCACAGCTTAAAGTCTGTCATTCAAGTCACTTTCACATGTGTTTACCAGAGACGGCCTTGATTTGTACTGAAATTAAATCTGATGGAAAGAGTTTGTCCATGTCATCACATTTAGCCAGGGCTGCTCCTAAATGTGTGTTTGTTCTTTGACGGAGGGGAGATGTTTTTGTTCCTGCACTCAGCAGTAATGTTTCAGAGTTTTTTTCTAAAGCTCTTACTTTGCTGGTCAAATGGAATCTAAGCTGCCCTCATTTGCTCTGCTCATTGTGCGCTCCTGGATTCTCTAAACGGTGACAGATTCTCTATTTAAACGTCTGTGTGTCTGATGGCGCCAACATTAACGGTCAGTAAACATGAATGATGTAGGCTACGGCATTGTTTTTCTTTCGGCTTTGCTTCTGGCAAAGTCTGTTCTTCACTTTAGCTACAGGCTCCACATCCTCTACACATTCTCTCCCTCAAGTAAAACATTATTTTTGAAGAATAAATGTGGACTACCACTTAAGAACAGTTTAAGATGTCAACTGTGCAAAGTGAGTTAAATGCAGACATACCTAGCAGATACTGCAGTCTCACCTACGGTATTCTGTCCTTCTAAAGAGACAACTTCATAACGTAGAGATTGAGATTCAACATATCTGTGGTTTGCAGTTTGATTCTAGTCGTTGGATTGATTCCTTATATCAAGCATATTCAGACATCACAGTGTCTTGTTTTACACTGCGTTTACACCCTCGTCAGAAAAAAGATTGGGCTCTCCTAATAACCATAATTATGACATACATTTAAAATACAGTAGCGTAGGTCAACGCTGTTCAGCTACAGAGGGTTCACATAAAAGGCAGGTTTATTCCTGTGCCAAGATTATCGTTGGCTGTTGAATCCTGAATGAACCTGTTCAAAAATCAGAGGTGATTTGGTGCAAAAGGGTGAGCGTTAGAATTAGTGTGAGGGGTTAGGGGTCCTCGTCGGCACTGATCTGCATAATATATGCTGTTTGTGGTCACAATTGCATTGTTTTGGAAACATTTTAATTTTACCTCAGCTTACTATCTCACCCTCACATTTCAGCTTGTAACAGAACATAGCTGTATGTATGTTCATGAATTGAACCACCACACATTCTAGCAATCTCCACAGACCACCAGTGATACACATACCATAGTTCGAGACCCAGTGGCCTAACAGAGTGAGAAACCAGATTGTGTCATTAGCTAACATCATCCCTCACAGACAAGGTTTGGTGTTGTAGTCTGTCAGAAATATTTGAATCTTTTTTTACCTGACATGATGATGATGATCCAATCTGATCCACAGAACATCAGGTAGCATTGCAAGGAGCTTGATTGACAGTTTCGTCGTCCAGTCATGACAATGCGATTCGCAGTTTTTAACTTCCAAGTCCAAGAGTCTTTTTTTTTCTTTCAAGTTGGAGTCGACTCAAGTCCAAGTCACAATGACTCAAGTTGACATCTCTGGAAAATAGTGACAAACGATTAATATGTACAGTATTTCACTGCTGCAAACACTGAAAGCTGACCCTTTAAGGATATACAGTAGATAAACCACCTGGTTGGTTGGGTGGGTGGCTGGCTGGCAAATATGGAACTTCTTGAATCTTTCTAGTTGAGCCTTTTAGAAGGAACATCACACTGTATCACTTCCTCTTACAGCTGTCAGTGGACTGACAGAACGGCATCTTCTCTCTAAGGAAACAATCTAGATGTCATGTCAATTTCAGGAATAACTCCAGTTAAACATTCATGCATACGATTCATTTAACTATTAATAGTTTTGCATCACAAAGTCCGGTATTTGGAGCAAGTAGCTTGTGAAAATGAAGGTTGAAAAATGAGTAGCACCTTATTTTAATGTGTCAGATACATACTGTATCTAATCAACATTTCACAGCCTATACTACTTAATTTTCTTTGCCTTCTCAGCTAACAAGTAATTACACATTTTTGTGTTTTAATTATTTTTAACATGTATATAATAGGCTTGTGTGTATATGGTACACACAGATTTGTCAATGTACTACATCATATCTTAATATTAATACAGACAACTCTGAGTATAATTTCATATCCACACACGGCTCATGGACATGCAAATGTGGATATATGGTGGGGTAATGGGCAGCCTCACATTGCTGCATCCTGGGAGCAGTTAGGGATTCAGTACCTTGCTCAAGGACACTTTGGCAGTGCCCGGGAGGTGAACTGGCACCT
This sequence comes from Collichthys lucidus, assembly GCA_004119915.2. Classification (NCBI taxonomy): domain Eukaryota; kingdom Metazoa; phylum Chordata; class Actinopteri; family Sciaenidae; genus Collichthys; species Collichthys lucidus. The sequence goes on along the minus strand of CM014096.1, from coordinate 28,176,289 downwards.
CTCCATCTACCAGTCCACCTTCCATACTTCATCCATGCTGGACTTGAACCAGCCACTCTCTGGTTCCCAAGCCAAGTCCCTAGCTCGCAAGCCACTGTCCCAAGCTACTGCCCCCCAACAGAGTTGTATGATTAACATTTAAAAAATTAAACACAACATTAATCTCTGATGAAGTTGTCAATATAGAATTGTGGGAGAGAACACAATTGAAGAGCTTTAAAGCACTCTGTCACATACGACGGGAAAATGAACCTCGAGTGACATCTGAAAGCAATGTACCTGTCCAGACTGTCAGTCACTTACAATGCTGTCCCAACGTGGAGTTGGGCTTTTGTGTGGAAGAGACAGGCAAAAAGACAGGGACTGTCTCTCTTACACACACACACACACACACACACACACACACACACACACACACACACACACACACACACATGCATGCATTTACAGTAGAGCATAAAAAAAGATGTTAACACAAAGTTAGTTAGGTTACAATGAAAAAAATGTGATTTTTTTAATCATTGAAACATATTTTATAAAAAAATTATAATTCAATCAAAAGAACAAAAATAGCCAATTATAGATGGGATGGTAAGCATTTACATTGGGTCGGTTTGAATTGTATGTGGGGATAATATGATGCAGTGTGGTGAAAAAAGTTTACAGCTCTGCAGGATAGTTATTGCCACAGGAAGCGAACTGAAGAGGTTCCACAGGTCCACGTTTATTTACAGGTGTTTATTTGAAATGGGCAAAGAAATAAAAATAAAACTTAGAAAATGAATCATTGAGGATGAATCAAGTCATGAGATAAATGCCGGCTTCTCCAAAACAGCTGACCATATACCAACACACCTCTCTGTATCCTGTAATACAGGGGTCGGCAATTAGCGGCCCGCGGGCCAGAACTGGCCCGCCATCAATTATATCTGGCCCGCTAGATGACGATGATTTATTTTAATATATACATATATATTTTTAAATATATCTTTTAAACCTCATGTTTCCCTTCAAAATACAACAATTCCACAGATTTCACAACATTTATTAAAAAGTAGCTGATAAGTAACGTGACAGCAGCCAGAACATCTACGCAGCCTCTTTACTTGACGCACAGGTCGGAACGCTAATTGGCACGTGCGTGCGCTGTAACCTGTGGAAAATAAAAGTGCCATGTGTCCCTCTTGCAACGGACAACGTGAACAAATATGTTTTATTAAATGAAAAAAAAACAAAACCAAACAAGGTCGGCAGATCTGCGCTGCTGTATACATTAATTACGGCAGGTTGCTAGGGCAGGTTGACGGTTCTCGCCAGCGCTTTATATGGTTGCGGCCCGCTACGCTAAAATTTCAGACCGCAACGGCAATTTCCCCCCGTTACGTTATTTTTATTTTAGCGTAACGGCTGTTTTCAGTTTTCGTCACCATCGTCAAAAGTTTTTTTTTTTTCTGTTAGCGGAGCCGGCGCGCCCGGGAGCGGGGGGGTTGACGAGGTAGAGGGAGCGCCGGACAGACTGATCCGGGCGCACGGCGCATCCAGGTGCGCACGAGAAAATCTTCGTCTCGGGGGTGGGGGTGGGGGGGGGGTGTTCGCCTGGACCGGCGCTGCCCGTTACTCTAAAATAAAATCCTGGTGAGAACCACACACTTTTATACACCTTGTTACACGCAATTTGTACAGTGCTCCCTTAAAAAATCAGGACGTTCAACATAAGTGCGGTTCTCACTCAGCCAATCAGGACGCAGCACCCATGGCCCGCGATGGAATTGTCAGAAAAAAATTGGCCCGCGTCCAAACTTAATTGCCGACCCCTGCTGTAATAGGTCCAGTCGAGTTTTAATTTATTTATCCTCGTGCTGCTGTAATATCCACATTTTGTGTTGATTGTGAATTTTGTGATAATTGTTAATGAACTCCAACCCTACTGACAGTGCACATTTTAAACCATTGCCATTAGGGTTAATATACAGAATATGTTACTGGGACACGTGTAATGAGTAATGTGAAGCCAAATCCAGGCTTCCCAGGATGGCTCGGCTTCAGTAGCAGTAGCTGTGGTAGTAGTAGCATTAGCAGAGAAGGACAGAGAGAAATGATGATGAGGCCACATGATAATCAGCCAGCACACTGACCGCTCAGGTATTGAAGATGTAAGTCAAAGCTGATAAGAAGCAAGAAATGACAACAAACAGGGGGAAGAGTAGGAGATAAAATTACCAACATATCTCAGCGTATGACATTCAGTGGGATCACGATACGTGACGGCAAAAAGGGAAAGAGAGGATGATGGAAACGCCCATGGGGTGAAAAAAAATCAGGAAGCAGTGCAATAAGCTCTGAACGTTAGCTCTTTTTACTGCACTACCTGAAAGCTATCGGTGTAATTGAAAGAAATAAACTCTGGGAAGAAAAAAATGAAATGGTAGATGAAGGAAAAGGAGGAGGAAGTTAATAGTCTCCTTTATAGCATAACTGAGTTATTTCAGATGGAGGGAAAAGACACTCACTTCACTTCCCCAAAAAATCTTCACATAAATTATTCAAATAGTTCGTGGGAGGGGGAGTCATTTGCATATAGATAAAAGTCAGTTTAATATTGTAAATTACCTTTTTATATGGCAATCTGAAAGATTTGGTTTTAATCTCCCAATAAATGTCTCGCTGTGTGTTTTCTCTGCCTACCTGGAGTGTGTGAGTGGGTGAGGAGGAGTAAGAGCGGTGGAGGTGGGGTGAAGAGATGAGGTGGGGGGATGGAGATATCACACAGGAAAAGGTTCCCCATCCGTTGTGCCTCGCCGTTAATTAATAGATTATGTACACATGCACACTCCTGTCAGTCTCTCTCAGAGCTTCCCATTACCACTGTGACCTCTCTTTCCGCTGCCCGGCAACCTGTAACGCACACACACACACACGCACGCACGCACACACACACATATCAGGCACAAGCTTGTGGAGATTGATGAATGGGTGGGTGAATGGGGAATTGAGAAGTAATGAGCACTGATGAAAAACCGGGAGTGCTGAGTCTAAAACACATCAAGAAACCACAGGTTCCTCAAATAAAAGCTGCTATTCAAATGAAGTATAACTGCAGTTCTTCAAACGTCACCTTGAGGCTGGCTCCAGAAGTGAGTCAGTCTCCATAAGTCCCCATGTTCAAATGTCCAACTTCACAGCAGAAATAAACATGTTTACAGCCTGGTACAAAAAACAGTTTTGGTCTCTGTAGCTAATTTCGCCGTTCATGACAACTGTACTGAGGGTGAATTTATATACAACTCACCTGTTATATAAATATTAATTAGTTAATTACTAATTATATTAAGGCCTAAAGTTACACAGAATTAAAAGCGTGGCTGCTTCGACTGACAGGTAGATGTCATTAAAAATGGCTTGTTTGAGAAACCAGCCGTCATTCAGCCTGCCTTAGGCCGATGATCCCCGTCTGTGGAGATTTTCAGATTAGCCAAGAGGCAGGACTACCAACACTTCAGCAGCCAGCAGCACAGATGTTAAACTTCAAAGAGGCTCTTCAGAGACCTGTGAGTGACGTCACACAGATGCCGTCCACTCTTTATACAGTGTATGAGCTGCAAACGTGTATTTGTTACATTCTGATCAGAAACTAGCGAGTCAACAACTTTGTTAACAGCCAAACATCAACCAGGTCACCAGCAGCAGACCCAGCAGCAGCTAATATTACTGACTAGTCCAACAGCAGTCAGCCCAGCTCGGCGTCTGTCTTTCAGCCTTTTATTTCACCAAGCTCTCACCAGCCACTAAAAGTCAGTCCCACATTTACTCCAACAGCACATTGCTTGCTCACTCTCTTATTTATCTTCTTAGTTTGGCACCTGTAATAAGGTTTTCTTTCATACATGTGCCCATTTACTTCAATTTGTATTGTAATTTATTTCATCTGATAAGATACTGCTTGTATTGTTGCACTCTCCAGTAGGTGGCAGTGTAGAAGAGTATTTGTGGGTTAATGGCCACTAATGGCGGCTGTGGCTCGGAAGTAGAGCGGGTCGTCCACTAATCAGATGATCGTCAGTTCGATCCCTGGCTCCTCCAGTCTGCATGTTGAAGTGTCCTTGGTCAAGACACTGAACCCCAAGTTGCTCCTGAAGGCTATGAATGTGTATGAATGGTTATCTCCTCAAACTGATGAGCAGTTGGCACCTTGCATAGCAGCCAATGCCATCAATGGGTGGATTAGAATTTTTGTGTGGTTGGAAGACTAGAAAGATGTTATATAAGTACAGTCCATTTACCATTTAATGCTGTTGCTGCCTACATGGTAAAAAAAAAACATTAGCTTCTCTCATGTCTCTTTGCCATTAGTTATGTCCATAGAGGCTGCTGAGCTTTCCCAGCTCCAGTTCTGGCACAACACTTTGCTGCGTGTAGATCACAGAGAGTTGAGGCAGATGACATCAGAGGGAAACCAGCCACAGACACACGATTCACCTGATTACAAGTCAGTGTAGCAAAATAATTTTAAATCTGTTATTTTATGGGATAAAAGTTATATAGTGTTACCTTAAGGTCAGGTGAGATGAATTTGAGTAGAGGTAGAATTAGATGTCATAGACAGGCAGGAGGTGCAAAGTCATTGAAATTTTAGGATATTAGCACATTTTTCTGAAGTCTCTCTTGGAAGACATTCATAGTCTTGCACTTGGTCGTTCACATGAAAAGTGACAAAAAAAGTCCTGTGATGAATGAAAAAGTCAGACAGGGACGTCAAAACTCTAGCTGCTTTCTCCACAAAGCTGGGTGTGATGTCAGACACAGTTCCCTCTGATCCATCCATATTCTGATGGAATGTACAGGGTGATTCTTGACGTGGGCGGTATACTAATAAGTAGCAAAATTTCAGCAAATAGTTTTTTAAAAGGAGTTAGTATGTGGGTTATTTAAAACCAAACAAATCGTAAGAAGTCAGTATGCCTGCTAAGCTTTATGCATTACACACAATGCACTTTTTTTTGTTTATTATATAAGAAATCTCAATTTTAACTCTAACCACCAAAAGATCAGTAATGAGCAGCCTCCTACACAGAACACATCTTATCAGTGAGGAGGAGGATGGAGAGAGAGAGAAGGTGCAGCAGGTCTTGGGGGCACTTAGTTTAAATCTAGGATGGACACTACCACCACCACCAACACCACCAAACACCCAGTTAGACTACCTTACATTGCTGCACTGAAAAACTGTCAGAACTACACCATCAGTGAAACATCATCAGAAACCACTCCCAGCATTCACTGAGAAGAGGTCAAAGACGTTCACACCTGACACCGGAAACAGGATTTACTATCTCCACCCAGATACATTCACCTGTTATGAAAGTGGCTCCTGTGTCATAATGTAAGCGTGGAACTTTTGTCATGTGTTTACATCGGTGCCAGTTCCACTTATGGTGAAAAATGTGACATGGAGCTTTGAAGTGGACTTTACCTTTTCAAAGTCTGTTCTGTTCCCACTTCATTCTATTCTCATGAGCCCTGAAGCACAGCAGGAATCAAATTTGCCACTCATCTATTCTAATTAGAAAATTGCTGTTGATGATTAGTAAATCAAGAAATCAGTCATTCAAATCAGCTGCACTCCAATTCAAATTGTAGTTACTATTGTATAATATAGTATAGTATAGTATAGTTTAGTATAGTATATAGTATAGTATATAGTATAGTATATAGCATAGTATATAGTATAGTATAGTATAGTATAGTATAGTATAGTATAGTATAGTATAGTATAGTATAGTATATAGTATAGTATAGTATAGTATAGTATAGTATAGTATAGTATAGTATAGTATAGTATAGTATAGTATAGTATATAGTGTAGTGTAGTGATTTTTGATCTTCTCCCTCTCTGTAAACCATGAGGAAAAAATCCAACAGGTTTACAAGAATCCTTAAAGGGAAACTGCACTAACTGTTTCCAGGTGTTTGGTAATACTGCTAACATGACTGCACCACATGGTTTGTTACACCAACACACCTGGGAGGTGTCAAGGAAAGAAAAAGGGCAGCCACATCCGTCTGTCACTTTCTTATACGAACTTCCATCAATCAGATCAATGAAACATATAACGTTGTCAAGTACCAAAAGTTGGATCTGGCTAAACTTCTCCACTCCACATTAGCTGTGGACGCTAATCATATGCTCGAATTGGGCCAATTCTCCACAGTGAGCCTGAAATGTTTCTGAAACCAAAACGGTCCAGGTGGATGCATGGAATAAACTCTGATACTCTGGCTAAATCTGTGTCTGTATTGCAATTTACACTGCAAAATAGTGACACTAAGAAGTTTATTTTGGGTTGTGTCTGATGGTTTGAGAGAAAGAGAAAGCAAGAGAGAGAGTAAGTATTTCTGCTGCCGGCTTGAGGGTCCAGGCTTTATTAGCTGGCAAGAGTTTAGTATTCTTCAATCTCCAACTGAACTGTTGCATTGTGGGTAATGCAGGCACCAAGTTTTGACAAAGAAGAAAGATGTATAAAAGATGATATCTGATTCTGCTGCTTGTTTTTAAACCATCCATCATGAGTCTGACAGCGTCAGAGGAGTACCATTTTAAGAAAGTACACAAATTCTGGAAGTTGAGAGGTTTCTTTTTTCTCCACATGACTCCTCACTGCTGTGCTTCTTTGTCAAATGTTTTTTAGGTATAGACCTGCTGGATGGAGGCAGAGAAGGAGATGTGAATCAGATGTCTCTCTATCTATGTCCTGTGGCAGCGGGGGGGAGGTGAAAAATGTCTTGACGATAATGTACTCTGCACGATAATGGTTGTACACCTTGATGATCAATGTAAGTCATAAAACGCACAGTGACATAAAGAAGTGATAAATCTCCCAGGTCCTCAGTGAAGCAAGACACATTAAAGCAGGTGGCTGTGGGTTTTCATGGCTACTGCCAGATTCTTATCCTCACCTCGGGGGCGAAAAAAGCAAATAAAATACAGATTATAAAAAAGGATAATGTGTGGGCTTTGGAAGATGAGGAATGAAAATATCAGTGGGCCTTTTTTTGATTTGTATGTCCAGCGGCGACACTTGAGATGAACGAACCATGTCTTAAATTACCATGTAATAAAATTTTTACCTCAGAAGGTGGGCTGTCGCACACAAAAAAAGAGCATTGGCAGCTTAATAGTGCCAGACTGTGGAAAAAAAAAAAAACATTATATTTTCCCATCTGTGACAAATCCAATTAGTAATGTGGCATGTAAAGATGGAAGTGCGCTGATGTTATGTCTAGTGGACATCTTATTCTGTTGATTTGATAATGTAGATTGATGGGAACATAAAAGAGAGCAATCTGCATTAAGTTTGGCTCGCTCCTTTGCTGTGAGTACGCTGGGCTGACTTAATCACTGAGCTGGCCTCTGTGCTGGCAGATATTCTATTTGTCATGCAGATAGAAACACAAGCATCTCTAATAAATGCAAATTTTCTTTCATTTTATGCTCATTGTGCTGTTGATGTGATAAAATCGTGTTTATTCGCTTATAAGATTCCAGGCGATCTAAATCTATACAGCTCTGCCTTTTAACTGTTCAAGTATAAAAAATATATTTTAGATATTGAGCAGTTTTTATTCAACAGAGCTCAGAGCAAATAAATCCACCCTGCATGGTGGTATTTGAGCTATAAGGTAGCAGCAATAATGTCAGTCATATAGAGCGGGATTAATATGTCAGAAGCTGGTTCTGTAAATGGCATTGCCCCACATTCACTCCTACTGGAGAGAGGAACCAGACCGAGGGTTGAGGGTCCAAAATGAACTTTTTGGTCTATGTGCCAATGGCTGATAAAACTATAAAAGAAAACTAATCAGCCATTATTGGCTGTGTGTTAGACTGACCTGGTCAGGATTGTGGCCCAAAAAATTGTATTGACGAGAATGTCAAGAATCTCTGACCTATGGAAACCAAGAACGACGGTGCTTGCATATAATTTTATAAGCTGTTAAATGAGACAATCAACCATATGAAAACTTCTACTAACTATCTTATCACTTATGATGTTCTTCAAAGAGCTAGCTAGCATGCACAGATCACATCCTGACAACTGATTTAAGCTGAAAATGTGAAAGAGTATCCAGGGCTTGTTTTGTGCTGGATCCTGCTGGAACATGCTCTAGGATGTCCCAGATTGGGACCAGCACCTATTTGATTGGACCCAGTACCTCCTTTGTCAGGCTAAATCAGGGAGTGTGAAAAACAGACAGTATACATCACTTTTCACGTTTCATCACATGCCTTCTTTAATGGTTCACAGAAGGGAAACAACATTGTAAAGGGACAACTGACCTGCCTGAACAGTACACCTTTCTGTGTTCACACATCCTGATTCTGACTAATTAAGTTACTTATTAATTAGCCTGTTAGAAGTGTTAGAGACTTTCCCCATACATAACAACTGTACTGAGGGTGAATTTATATACAACTCACCTGTTCAAATGATATTAACTAGAATTAACAGCATGGCCACTTTGATTGAGAGGTAGGCACACTTACAGATGGCTTATTTGAGCAGACGTCATTCGGCACGCCTCAGGTCTGCTGGTGATCCACGTCTTTACTGACATTTAGGTTAGCCAGAAGGCGGAAGAAGCTGTCCAACCAACATGGCTCAAAACGGCACTTTGGAAACCTGTTGTTGGTGACGTGCATGTGCTGTCCATTCTTTACACTGTCATTGGTTGATACTTGATAATGTGTATTTAACCGACATGCTACACAAAGCATGTGTCAATAAGACACACATCGGTTTGATTTTTGGTTGAGTCAAGTTACTACAACAAGATATCAAGTAGGAGAACATGAGAAAAAAATGACTGGATTTGGCTGGTTTTAGCTTTCATACCTTCTATCCTGCCAGTGTAAGCAGTAGTGAAAATACTGATCTTTCCAAACACACAACAAAATTTTGGATTGGCAAGAAACACTCAATAATGACAGATTTCTCTTGCAGAAACAAACAATGCAACATACATCCCAGGAATGGTCATTATTATGGGTTTTTTCTATTGTGTTGGAGTGACTTTTACCTCCAGAGTCTTGTCATCATGTGTTACAGAAAGAAAATGATAGAGCACTGCTTCCTTAGATACAGTTATAAGTTTAGGCAAACCCAAAATCTCACTTTGCATACTATGTGCAAGCCTGCTAACTCTTCTTCTTCTCCTACTTCTAAAAGTTGTGACTGGATGCACTGACAGTGATCCTGTCAATCTCCATCACACAATGAAGCGAGGCCAGCAAAACGCATTATAAAGCCTGTCTGTGCTCAAACATACACACAGAAAGACAGGAAAAGAAAGGAGAACAAAGCCAAATCAATACTGCCATTACGAGCCCTGTGTAAGACTGAATTAGATGTCATGCAGCCTCGAGGTTAAAGAGGGAATTTGACGTATCTGAACATTAAGAGTGCTGTGTGATGGATACAGCTGTGTGTGTTTTCCTGCGTGCAGCGACAGTGTGTGTGTGGATGTGATCTTTTCTCTCCAGCCAGTTTCAAATAGGCTGATCTCATTCGTTGTTTGCATAGATGTACACGTGTGGACATTCTTGCATTTGTCATGACCTAGTAAGAGAGAGTGGTCACATGAGGTTTATTCATTCTCATGAATCTGTCACGTGCATCCACTTTTTTTTGGACACATGCAGCATACAGCCTGGCTGTTGAGAGCATTCCTATTGGTACCCGTGCAACATGAATGACACAAAAATATAGCATTAGCTGTAGAACTATATAGGTAATCATTTTGTAACTATTGTGTATGGAAGAAAGTCCTTCTGAACCAATGAGGAGAAAGGAAGATATGGAGGACTGATATTGATTGGCATTTGGAGTAGCCAATACTAAGTGTGTGTGACAGCCCCGATGCTGTAACGCACAACATACTACCTGCTATCTACTTTCCAGTTAGTAGTTCACTACTTAGCAATCTTTCCATCAGCGGAGTCTTTAAATCACATGGGTGGTGTAATGTTATTCCTTGTTGGTCTCAGAGGCTGTGCTCAAACTTGGTCCGGTCCAGCTGCCGAGCCCAGTTCTATGCCCTGCTAACGGCAAATTCAGTTAACAGCAGTTAATTAGTGGTTAGCTACTTTAGCAAGTGGTTAGGCTGAAGCTTTCTGTCCATCAGGAAACTGTGTAAATCACAGAGAGTTGAAGTTGAGCTGCTGCTTTTTTACATTTTTCTTTCAACGCAACAATCCCTCAGAAATACACGTTTCGTTTTTAGAATTTGATCCATTTGGTCCAATAGCATTTGGACAGCCTAGAAGAGTCGCACAAAATCATGCCATGGTCTCCAAGTCTCTAACACACCTGCTTCAGTGGCCTCATGGCAGGGAAGTGTGTAGAGGCCAGGGTAAATTTCTACCAAGAAATGAAATTTCTTTGGTGTCATGCGCCTACTGAACAGTTTCCAAATGAAGGAAGGCTGTACCTAGTTCTCCTTAATACAGCTCCCAAACTATCTTGGATAAAATAGGCCAGGCAAGAACACTTCCAGCATTTCATCTACTCTTGGCTAAATGTGTTTGTGACTTTGATTTGGGACAGTACTTAAGAACAGAACACTGTTTGAGAAAGGACCTAAAGTTTGTAGTTTCTGCTGAGCACCACAGATTTTCCACCACAAGCAATGTACCCATAAGGTAACAAACAACACACACCTCCACACTCAAAACTCAATTATGATCATATCCTACTAATTTGCAGGAGCAAATTATGTGTTTTCTTAATCAACATAATAAGGGACTGTTTGTAACGAATGTATCTGCAAAGTCACACAATGATTACTATGGCCGGGAACCCTCAATGCTGCAAATAAAAGAAATGCTGCAAACAAAAAGAAACAGCGCTGCAAATAAAAGAAACTTCACAACGGAAGTGAATTACCAGGGACTATTATTGCCGGTGCACCTGTAGTTTTTTATGTGAGCGAAGAAGAAGAAGAAGTACAAAAACGTATTGCATTCACTTGAAAAAAATTTATTATACACCTGATCTCGTAATTACGAGATAAGGAAATCTGCCTTATTGGCCACTGCACTTCGCTAAAGTTAGAAAGATATTGGCACTTCCGGGATCAATAACTCTGAAGTGAAACGTTGTTAAAACACAAAACACATATTTTCAACCATAGTAAGACAGACAAGGAGCTACAACCTAATGTTCATCACAACGAGCTACAACCTAATGTTCATCACAACGAGCTACAACCTAATGTTCATCACAACAAGCCATCCTCGGAGCCACACCAACAACATTAGTGTTTACTAGGACTTTTCATAATTTCTGGGAATTTTTATTAGGAATATCAATCAAAAACTTTAATATGATACAGTACTGCGGTAACGCTATCTACGCTTTAAAATCTAGTGCCCGACTACATCAGTTTGTACATCGTACAAACTGACACCTGATCTAATAAATGAGATCTAATTTATTTTTTTCAAGTGAATGCAATACACTTCGGTACTTCTTCTTCTTCTTCTTCTCGCTCACATAAAAAACTACAGGTGCACCGGCAATAATAGTCCCTGGTAATTCACTTCCGTTGTGAAGTTTCTTTTATTTGCAGCGCTGTTTCTCTTATTTGCAGCGGCGTTTCTTTTATATTTGCAGCTCTGTTTCTTTTTGTTCGCAGCGTTTTTTTTATATTTGCAGCTCTGTTTCTTTTTGTTTGCAGCGTTTCTTTTATTTGCAGCGCTGTTTCTTTTTGTTTGCAGCGTTTCTTTTATTTGCAGCGCTGTTTCTTTTTGTTTGCAGCGTTTCTTCCCGGCCACCGTAAATGATTAGACTGAATGAAACTGCAAAATGTTGTACAGGAGTTATTTGTTGTTGTTGTTTTTTACAATGCTTTATATGTATTGCTATGTTTAGGCAGTCACAGCACTTGGAGGTTGGGGAAACATCTTGGTCTCTGTGATACAATAAAATAGTCAACACTGACCTGAAGCACAAAGACAGTGCTGCATTTTGTATGTTGGCCACCCACACTGACCTACGGCCTCAGACTTCACTGTGGTACAAGAACATAGCCCTTCCTTGACTGAACAAATGTCAGTCTCTGAGTTTCTCTGAAAATGTATCAGGGAGAAACTAAAAATAAAATAAAAATGTGACTATATTTTTTAGAGGAAGTGGAAGTCTATTTGGAAACATTTGCAGGCACTACTATTTCTTGTATGCTATTTCAAATCAAATCAAATCAGATTTTATTTGTATAGCCCAAAGTCACAAAGTACATTTGCCTCTGAGGCTTTACAATCTGTACAGGGAGTGACACCCTCTGTCCTTAGACCCTCTTTCTTTCCTAATACATGATTAGCATATAATTACAGTCCTTTCCATGTAACCAAGATGTAATTCCAAACCCTTGACCACTTGGTACACCGTTCAGTTTTGGTTCCTACCTTAAACATGCTGAAAATCATAAAAAAAATAGAAAAACATCAGTTATCAGTGGCCTTCAATGCCTCGTTTTGGCCTGAGGAGCTTCTTGCTTCTTGTATGATTGGGGGAACAGAGAGAAAGGTATGCAAATCCTGGAAATGACATCTCTACATGTTAACATGGAGCATTTTCCAAAGACGGAAACATTTCCCACATTTTCAATGTTGCTTTTAATATTTCAGGATGTCAGGCACCGACAAGAAACTGTTGGATGGTTTGATTCATTCTCTGAGGGAAGCTGCAGACGTTTTCCTTTCATGAGGGCAGAAATAAAGAGATAGTGGGAAGAAACTAACATACTGTAGCATGAAGCCCAAGAGGCAAAATGTACTGACTGCATTCAAACGTGTTAACATTTGGTGGAATGTGAGAGAACTCTGCATCTACTTTGAGAAATGCCTTGAGGGAGCGCAGACACATGGTGCACTCTGAGGAACACAGATGAGATGACACAGTGTTTATGATCTACTTTCATCATGCTCACTCCTGTTTGCTTTCACTTTTCATTTTGCTCTTTCCTTAATAATATTTTTAAAATGGATCCAATGCACCAACCTTTGTTGTGTCCTACACATATGCAGGACGCAGATTTATTTGTAGGAATGCATCCTATAATTTCACACCTGCCTGCCTTGTTGTGATGTTGACAGTGAGCTAACTCATTTGCTTTTGGAAAATTATTCAAAGTAAAACTGCTCTGTTAGTTGTTGCAGTTGTTGAGAGTTGCAGTAAACTCCAGAAATGTTCTATTTTCATTGACCCTGTGATAGTGTGGTGACTGACCAGGGCGTGTCATTTGTGTGTAGTCGGTGCTCTGTTAGATGCCATGTACAGCAGGGAAAGCACAGAAGCACAGGCTATCAGGGACAAAGTGTCTGTGACATTACCCACATTTTAGAAAAAGAACATGGTCTTGGCAGTTACGTTTCTGGTATTTACCGTCACAACAGCTTACATACACAACATTGATAATAAATCATTTATAAGTAAGACATATATAGAAGAAAGTCATGAAGTCATGCTGGTGTTGAAGAGTCTGCCAGCTGGTGAATGAAAGACCTGTAGTAGATCTTCTTACATTGTGGGAGCAGCAGTCTGTTGCTGAAGGCCTCCACAGTCTCATGCAGGAGGTGAGAGGAGTTGTTCATGATTGATGTCGGCTTTGCTAGCATCCTCCTCTCCCCCACTTCCTCTATGGGACAGTCCAGGACAGAGCTGGTCCAATTGACCATTATGTTACTTACCTTATCTTACAAATACTGTAAGTGTTTGCTTTTGGCTGAACATTAAAGCTTCAGTGTGTAGAATTTAGTGGCATCTAGTGTTGAAGTCACAGATTGCAACACACTGAATACCCTTCACCTCATCCTCTCGGTTTAAGCATTAAGAAGAAACTACAAGCTCCTATGTAGAGACAATATTTGATTTGTACCTTCTGTGCTGCTGTAGAAACATCAGTGGGTCAACATGGTGGACTCAATGAAGGAAGACTTGCTTCCTCTGTATATATAAAAGGTTAATTTGAAGTTAATAGAAACATTACGGTTGTAATTTAAACTAATGAAAACAGAGTTATGAATATTACATTTCATTTCTGCCCATAGCTCCCCTTAAATGTTACACACTGGACCTTTAAGTTCCAGTTTTGGCCCTCCAAGGGAAAAAGTTTTTGCACTACTGAACTACAGCATGTTATGGCTGTACTTCCAGTTAGATATGTACAGCTTGGTAGTTTAGTCAAGTGGTTTCCACCCCTGGAGTCAATCCTGTCCAAAGGGTCCCCTGCAGCTGAGAAGTCATAGGATGATTAATGGGAGAGGAAAGATGAGAAAACACACTTCTGATACACAAAGACTTTCTCCCATGTTTGTTTTTGTGAAATATTGGATAACTTAACCTCACTGAGCCTCAAATACTTCCAAAGTTTAGAGGGAAAATGTCTCTTTAGTGGAATGACAACTCAGATATATGAAACATCACAAGCAGCCCCAAGTAGACATTGTTTGTTAGACCAAAGACCAAAGTCTAGAATGTCTTTAACTATTCTATACACTTATGTTTTTATGTCAAATCTGAATCTGAAAATAAATATATGCAGTGCATATTTTTATTTTATCAATTATATTCTAATGTCAGGTTTATTAATGAAAATACTCATATAATATAGTTAGCAGTACCTCAAAACTGTACTGACTACAGAAACTCAGTAAATGTACTTCGCACCACTGGATGCCAGTGTCACATGACTGAATATAATCAGATAATTTGTTTGTATTATGATGCAGAAAATTAGAGGATTCTTATCTGCAAACAGACTTTCTGTCCAAATGCAAAAAGAAGCCAGAGATAGCCAAACGTTTTAATAGTAAAGAAGCTGTGGTGAAAAGCCACGAGGGAGTTAACACACGAGAGAGAAGTTCCATCGTCTACGAGCCGAGTGATGGAGAGCAGGATCACAGTGTCCTGCCCTGGTGATGCATTGGCCAGACTAGCTATTGATTGGCTCTGCCCTTCTGCCTTGATACATCATGTCATCTTTATTTAGAGAGTGGCATCCAGGACGCAGGCACTTCCACTGAAAGCTTGCAAAATAAAAGCTCCTTCCACTGGTTGTAAGCGTCAGTGTGCCTGCGTGATGATAGATCATGTCATCTGCCTGGTCCCAGGGCCTGACCGTGGAGCGTCATCTTCATCAGACAACGCCTGACAGGACGTCCATCATCACAAAGTCATGCCGATGGGCCTGGTCCCTGATGGAGCAACACCTGCTTACTACAACACATCGGCACCAACTTTATCATTTCCAGTCATGTTGAGCCGGACACAAATTGAACCTCAGTGGTTGACCGTAATCATCGGGGGTTCAGGCCTTCAGGGACCAAACTCTTGTTTCTATATGAGTTTATTACTGTACTTTTCTTACTGTCACACACTGCTGAGAATCAAGAACTATGACATTTTAAAGTACTGGTTCACAACCTTGGCTCCTGATCCCCCTTAGGGTTGTGATGCCTTCTTGATTTCAAAAGGTGTAAGAAAACTTTGCAAAAACAATATACAGTTGGCCTCTATCTCAGCATTTCATTCACATCTGTGAAGAAAGCTACTATTTTTTAAGTTTGGATTATTATTTAATATTTCAAGTTCAACATAATCTGACAGGATAAGGGCATGATGAAGACGTAAACACAAACTATATCCTCAAAACCTTCACTTAAAAAAGTGAAAACAACCAAAGAGCTGATAGGGGAAAGGAAGAACAGAGGAAATTCTTTATTTTGACTGAACGTGCCACTGTAGACCACTGTTGCCGGTGTGGCCTAGGAGGTGGTTGTAACCTGGGTTGAGGCTGGAGAAGCTGAGGTAGCTATGGAAGAAGAATTGAGAAAGCTAGCATTAGGAGAAAATGAAAGGATGCTAGGAAGGTGGAAAGGGAAGAGACACTGTAACTGCAGCTGTTGTGATTGATATGACCTGGCCCTGGCCCAGGAGGAGGCTGGGTTTCGGCCATAGGATGTGTTGTGATGTCGTTGGTGTTGCCACTGTGACCTGGAACTGCTTGTGAAGCTTGGCGTGGGCAAGTGGTGTTGTGTTGGGAGTCCGGGAGAAGTTGGAAATGTTTTGCTTTGTTGTCCAGTGGAAAGGGATGTTTCGTTGGGTGAGGGTCTGTTTAAGGCGGGTGAATGTCCCGTTGGATAAGTTTGTGGCTGAGGGATGGTTGAATGACGGCGGGGAGAATTTGGGTCGCTGTGATTTCGCCAGTCGCTGGAGTGCCTAGAGTTATAAAACTCTATATGGAATGCCCATAAATTAGCCAGTATATTCAGTTATAGAAAAGGTCCATGAAGGAAGGAATGTGCAGGAGTGTTTCATGCAGAATGGACACAGAGGCTCCACAGTGAGAGCAGTGTGAGCAGAGAACACTTTTTTTACCTTTCTCTCCCATGCTGTTTTACCGGTCTTTCAGTTCTACATTCAGTGAAGCAACAAACACAGCTAAAGTTGCTCTGCAGTAAAGATGTTGCATTATGCCGTCTTCTCTGACAGTTTGTAAGAGTGAAATCAATTAAAGATTACTTAAGATCTCTGTGTTACACATAAAAAACACACAAAAAAATGGACACACTTGATGGACACTCATCCTAAGTCTACTTGGAAGTTGTATCCAGAGCCAAGTGTATTCCACAATCTATCACTGCCCAGTAGTTGGTGAGTTCACTGATCATTTGATGGATAGTTGTGCTGTTCCTTGGTCCCCCTTGATTCATTGAGCATATTTAAACCATGTATTAGTAGAGTGACAGCATGTTCTTAAATTAAGCGTGTCCCAGTGAGCTCTGACAAGCATCCACATGCTTGCAGTCTTAACGGGCACTTGGGCAATGTGGCAGTTACCGGAAAATACATCACGTACAGTAAATAGGCACTCAACTACTCGCAAAGAAGTCAAGCGTGGGTACTGGGAGGAACTCTTTGTCTGCAGTGACATGAACAACAATAAAAGTCTAGATCTTTCTCCAAACATAAAGTACTTTTGGTGCAAGAAGGAAGGCAACACAAGCGTGAGTATACTCATGGATAACAGATAAGATTCAAGGTGGTGGCGTGAGGGCGAGGGTCAAGGAGCCACTGGCTCAATAAATGATAAAACCACTGAAGGATATTCCTCTATTTCAGGAATATCAAGTAAAATGTGATCTATTTTGCTTGAAAGAGGTATGACATCATACTGCAGCTAACAAGGTGAAAAGGTCATTTTTTATTATGCTGTGATTAGATTTGTATTAATTATTTATTGATTCATTTATTTCAGTGCTGCGGGGCGCGCCACATACAATGAATAAAGCTGTCAACACCGCACGCTTCAATGATTAGCTTCATTTCACAGAAACCATTTCATTGGCTACTGTCTTGTGCAATTAATGATTGACATTATTTTCATCCATGTGAACAGTTCATGTTTGACTGATGCATAATGTGTCCCAACCTCCTCTGCACTACTACAGTGCTACCATACTTAATACTGATAGGACAGTTTATATAAAAACATTTGTTGGCACAGCTATGGATTATGATCAGAGACCATAATCTTTAGCTGAACCAAACACTATATTTGTGCACAAGTGTTGTGTAAGACTCAAGTAGGTAGGTAGTGGAGGTGGATGGAAGCACAAAGTTACCATAAATAAGAAAGTTACCTATTTTGTACCAGGCTGTAAATATGAAGTTGGACATTTAAACATGGGGACTTATGGAGACTGACTCACTTCTGGAGACAGCCTCAAGTGGACGACAAGAGGAACTGTAGTTTGCCACTTGGTCCAGACTCCGGTCTCTAGGCAACAAAAACACCTTGGTTAAATCAAACAAATAAAATATGTTATCAGTGAACATTTTACTGAGACATTTAGTGTCAGCATTTTTGTGACAGTAACATTTCCTCATTATGTTCATCATATTTTGCTAAATGCCAGAAATGTCAACACCATGGTGCTAAATTCGCTCAAATCAGCTTGCAGTTTAATCCTGCACTATTTAATGCAATCCATTATCACATTGTTTGAGCAGTAAATATTGCTGTGATGATATTTGTCTTTATTCAGTGAAAATCGGTGTTGCAACCTTCACTCTTAGCTGGAAGCTTTTGTTTCACTTCAGGTGCCATGTCAAAGATGTAAGGACAGCTCTTCTGTATTTAGCAGCAACAATTTGCCAGCACAAAATTACCACCCTGAAGAAGCTGCATCTATTGACAGGTGCCTGTTCAGTCCATGCACCACACTTTTAAACCTTGGAAAGTATTGTAGTTGGCAGTACACTGGCTAAAAAGTGTGGGATGTGCATCATGTTATATAGTAACAAATAGAAGCGGAAACACGGCAAGAACCAGATTTGAAGAAATAAGCATTCTGAGTCTCTGCCACCACAAACAAAAAAGGAAGGATCTAAAACAGTTTGACGTTTAAAAGATCACTTGACTCTTCAGTTACAGTGTATATTTCTTGTTTTCCAGACCTGATCGAATGCAGCCTTCTCCATATGCCAAGAAACACTTCTAATGGAGAAGTACGTGACTGTTCACTGTAAAGTGCCTTTCAAAGAGAACTCTTTTTTAACATTGCACCACTGTAACCCTGTCAGACTCAACGATAGAAAGCCTCAATGCACATGATGCAGCAGAACTTGTTCAACAGCACACCCTCTCATTCAAAAGATTTTCAGTTTTGTTCCTTATTATATCTCTATTTATTCTTCACAGTAACCACTTTTGTTTTCAAGACAGCTTTGAACACTCTTCTCTCAGTGTTTGCATACAGTAAATAGCTCAATTCAACTACTGCAGTTAAGACTTACCTCTGGAAGAAAAGAACTTACCTCCGCTGCAGAGGAGAAGTTCATTACAGTTACCAGCCAAGAAATCATCAAGTAACAGCACCCCAAATTAGAGCCCACATAAATGCTTCAGAGTTCAAGCAGCAGACACATCTCAGCATCACTGTGTGAATCACAGCTTCATGGTCAAATTACTGCAAAGAAATCACAACTGAGGGAGAGCAACAAGAAGAGAGCTGCCTAGATCACCAAACACAAGGAATGGACATTAGACCAGTGGTAATCTAGACTTTGGGCTAATGAATCCAAATTTGACTCTGCTTGGTTCAGACCGTCATGTCTTTGTGAGACACAGTGAAGGTAAATGGATGGTATCTGCATGTGTGGTTCCCACCATGAAGCATGGAAGAGGGGGTGTAATGGGATGCTTTGATGATGGGAATGGTAAATGGACTGTACTTATATAACACCCTTCTAGTCTAGACCACTCAAACGCTTTAACTGTGCCTTGAGAAAAAGTACTCATACCCCTTAAACCTTTTCACATTTTGCCACCTTACAACCACAAATTTAAATGTTTTTTGAGATTTTATGTGATCAAACAACACAAAGTAGCACATAATTGTGAAGTGGAACGAAAATGATACTTGGATTGGATGGAGAGCGTTTGTGAACAGCAATTTCAAGTCCTGCTACAGATGCTCAATGGGATTTAGGTTTGGACTTTGACTGGGCCATTCTAACACATGAATATTATTTGTTCATGTTTATGTTTAGGGTCATTGTCTGGAAGATGAATTTCCTTCCTAGTCTCAAGTCTTTTGCAGCCTCCAACAGGTTTTCTTCCAGGATTGCCCTGTATTTAGCTCCATCCATCTTCCCAATAACTCTGACCAGCTTCCCTGTCCCTGCTGAAGAAAAGCATCCCCAGAGCATGATGTTGCCACCGCCATGTTTCACAGTGGGGATGGTGTGTTCAGCGTGATAAGCAGTGTTAGTTTTCCACCACACATAGCACTTTGGTCTCATCTGACCAAAGCACCTTCTTCGTTTGCGGTGTGCCCTACATTGCTTGTGGCAAACTGCAAACAGGACTTCTTATGCCTTTCTTTCAACAATGGCTTTCTTCTTGCCACTCTTCCATAAAGGCCAGATTTACGGAGTGCACAACTTATAGTTGTCCTGAGTTTCTTCCGCCTGAGTTTCTGTTTCTTCCAGACTGACCTTGGCTGCTTCTTTGACCAGTGCTCTCCTCGCTCACTCTGTCAGTTTAGGTTTAGGTGGTCTTAGTAGGTTTGCAGTTGTGCCATCCTTTTTCAATTTTTGGATGATGGATTGAATGGTGGTCCTTGTGATGTTCAAAGCTTAGGATATTTTTTAATAACCTAACCCTGCTTTAAACTTCTCCACAACTTTATCCCTGACCTGTTTGGTGAGTTCCTTGTTCTTCACGATGCTGTTGTTTACTAGACTACACCTTCACAGAACAGGTGTGTTTGTACACACAGGTGGGTCAATTTACTAATTAGGTGACTTTTGAAGGCAATTGATTGCACTGGGTTGTATTTACGGATATCAGAGTACAAGGGGCTGAATACAAACGCACAGCACACTTTTAAGATCTATATTTGTTTAAGACTTTGAAAACCATATATAATTTCCGTTCCACTTTACAATTATGTGCTACTTTTTGTTGGTCTATCATAAAAAAAATACTCAACTAAATACATTCAAACCCAAACACACCTTCGACCAAGAAGAGTTCTGCAACAAAATGATCTCAACACCACAATTTCAGTAATTGTTTGGGATGAATCGGACAGCAGTGAAGGAACAGTAACACACAAGTGCTCAGCATTGTATGGGAACTTCTTCAAGACTTAAACTCCCCAAATGCCAGAAATAAGAGCAGGGGCATGACTTCAGCGTTTTCCACACCTTGAGTGGGGGCACATATTTTAAAAAACTGTAAGCATTATGTCTGTGTGACCCTTTTTTAAATAGATTGTTGGACCAAGGGAGCATATGAGTACAGGGAGTTGTGTTAAGCTTCTGGCTGTGGTGAGTACATTAATAGGCTCCGATTTATTATCAGCACTAATGCCATGAAGAGAGGCATTAAAAATACAGTTTTATGCTTTGAATTAAATAACATTTGACATCAAAGCATCAGCCAAATGTGATGTAATATTCTTTGTCCAGAGCAGTAGCTTACCAGTGCAGGTCTGAATAGTGGTTCAGGCCAGTCATTTGTATTCTTAAAGACCAAAGCTGTGTCCAAAATACCTGAGATTCCAAACAGCTTCCCATTCTGGTATTCAATGAGATTCTGCAGCAGTACAATGTGGATTTTATTGGCTTAACACCTCCCATTATCTGTGCTTGTGCCTGTAGCAATCCTACTCAAAAGATGGCAGCAGCGTAAAAATGCAAAAAGCTTGTAAAAATGACAACTGAGGCCATTTATGTAATTGATAAAGTAGATAGATCAGATAGATTGTTAGGAGAGCAGAGGCCCTTAGAGACTGATTAGAAAATAGGCAACTACCAGAGGAGAGAAGAGCAAGACATCAAAGGAATAGATAGTGTCAGTTGGCAGGGTGGGAAACACATCAACAAAATGTACTTCTTGTCTTCTGAATTAGTACCATCAGAGGGCTCAATCTGGCTTATTAGAGCTCGTTTTCAAGTGGCTCCAAAATGAATTTTGGCTTCCTTCCCACCCTGGGACTGAAGATGTGAGCGGAGCGGACAGAACAGAGGAGAGACAGAGGTGAATGCAGAGCTACAGAATAGTTTTATTAGGCATGCTACAGACGTAATGCAGAATACACGAGACCATGAGAGGGAAAACTCAAAAAGCAGGAAACAAAGTCGCACCTCCCCTTGTTAGAAAATAATTCATCCTTTAATTGTGCCTCTTCAGAACTATACCAAATCCTTACACTTTGAGCGGTATAAAATCGGACTTTGAAGAAAAAATATACAGAACTATATTTCTGAGCAAACACCTCCAGTCAAGAGGTCCTGTTAAGTATTAAAAAAAAAGGGAATAAACACTTAAAATTCTGAGCATTTTCACCTGAAATGCAACATTTCAACTTATTCAAATGTTTTTTTGTTGTTAAAATGAATTAAAGGAACACTAAAGGCACAGAAACTTTGGTCCAACTGAGTAGCCCTCTCAAGTAAACTGTCACATGACAATGAAATCACAGTGGACTCATCTTCTAACTGCTTCCACAGCATGCAACACTTTCTGATGGGAGATCCTATCTTAACTATACATGCTTAGAAAACCATTGTCACTGACAATTACACCTCACTGCTATGGAAAAAGCATGGAAGGCTTTAAAAACACGGATAAAGAAATACTTAGCCACGAGCCACGTTATGATATGTGACGTTATGTGAAATCAAAACTGGGGGAAAATAAAACAATCTTGCACTGAGCATACTTGTGGAATAATGGAATTCAAGTTCAAGTGCCTGTCACAGGCTGCTGTAAAAACTCATACAAGTTGCCTCAGGAATATTCTCTCATGCTGCTAAACTGAAAAGGAAGATGTTGAATCTAAAACTGTGGAACAATACAAAAAAAGAGCTACGCCTTGTTGATGGCAGAGCTTTAAAACTTCTCAATAACCTCCAAAATTTTCCAATACCAATGTGCCCCAAAAGCATACGAGGGTAATTAATGAATGTCCAGCTGTAGAAACAGTTGATATTGTCAAGTAAGGCACGTAATTACTGTATCTTTTCAACTAAATCAAGAATTAAACACTGATCTACATCAAACTATCGTACAAGGGGACAATCAATCGTCAATATTTTGTCTGACATAAAAATACAGAGGTACGGTTAAGAACAGCTGGGAGGATCCAGAATCTGCAACATACTCGACTGTTCTCTTTGAAAAAAGGATGCAAGTCAAAGGTTTCAGTCTCTCTCAAGGAATGACAGGATCAACAAAACCCCAACAACAAAACTGATTCAATCAACATGGTCCCCCCGGTGTCCGGACACAGTTCTCAAATGGTTTCTGACAGTAAACCCTGGTGCTGTCAGGAGTTTCTGGGTTAGATTCTTAGATGGTGGACTTGGAGAAAGAGACTCTCAGGTGCTGGTTGCCTCCCATGTTGTAGTTATGAAGGTCAATCAAGGCCTGGATGGCCTCCTCCACTGTCGACATCTGGATCAGAGCCATTTTCCGATCCCTGAAAGATATGACACCAAGGTTTAAGAATCAAACGTTTGTTTCAACTCAGTGGGTTCGTGACTTATCTGACTACGTACTGGAAAAACTTGAAGGCTTTCACGGTGCCTCCAGCGTTGGAGAAGAGCAGCCGCAGGTCATCCTCTGTCACATCTTGTCTATGAAAATAAAGGTCAGATTAATGTCAGGTCATGAGACACCCACAGACTTCCACAACGACTCATTCTCATTTCTCAGAAAGTAGCTCTAAAACTGATTTATCCAGCATAACAATATGACAATATTTCTAAAAAAGAAATCCATCCATCCATTTTCTTCCGTTTATCCAGTGTCTGGTCCTGGTGACAGCAGGTAGAACAGGGCACTTCACACGTACTTCTCCCCAGCAACACATTCCAGGTCCTCCTGGGGGATCCTGAGGCGTTCCCAAGCTAGATGGGCTGTATGTAGTCCCTCTAGCGGGTTCTCCTTCTCCCATCTCTAAAGCTGAGCCCGACCACCAGGTGGAAGAAGCTCATTTTAGCTGCTGGTATCCGCAATCTCATTTTTTCAGTCACTACTAGGGATGTAACGATACACTCAACTCACCACTCGGTTCGAGTCACGATTTTTTGTTCACGATACGATTTTTTCACGATTTTTTTTTTTATCAAAATGAGCTACAGACAAATTCTGACCAAATAAAATTATCTTTTTATTTGTAGGAAAAAAATCTTTCTTACAGAAACTCTCAAACAGTTTGTGTTCTTATTAGGGCTGCCAGCAAGCAGCTGATCTGACCATTACCTTTCAGCTTGAAGTATGAGCTAACTGAAAACACAAACAATTAGGATGATAGCTCATTAACAGTTTAATAAGAGTCCACGGCCCCGGGAAACGGCGAGGTCCGGGCGCTGTAAACTCAGAGCGGTCGCGGCGCACCACCTCGAGGAAATGCGCCCGGCGGGGCCAGCCAGCGCCGGGGAGAGGTCCCATGAGGGGATCCTCCCGCACCATCCCTGACCCGAGTTTAATCCCCCGTGCAAACTGGAAGTTGCGGAGAAGTTGCAGTGATTGGTTAAAATTGCAACACCGCCCTGAATTCACTGGGATTCACTGAAGTTGCGTTGAAGTTGCCAATCGCAACATCGTGAATTCCTGGAGGGTCTGTGTTATGGTATCATTTACGGTACAGCCAGGCCTGACGCCGATTACCACTACTGAGCATGTGCGTAGGGGTGTACGAGTGTGTGTGTGACACAGAAAGGCAGACACGGCAGTGGAAGCTGCAGCCACAACGTAACCCATTTCTAATTTTAAAAAAAGACGAAAAAGAATATATACTTCTCTCGCATTCGCCAAGAATCGTGATTCATTTTTTCTGTCAACCGATGCGATGCATTTGTACCGATTTTAATCGTGTCACGATGTATCGTTACATGCCTAGTCACTACCCAAAGCTCATGATCACAGGTGAAGGTTGAAACATAGATGGACTGAAAAATCTTCCCCACAACAATCAGGTAGAAAGTCTGCAGTACTGCAGACGCTGCACCAAACCACTGGTCCATCTCATGTTCCATTTTCCCATTACTCATGATCATGAACAAGACCTCCCAACCCGGTCAGCACCTCAGACTTGGAGGTGCTGATCTTCAGCCCATCTGCTTCACACCCTGCTACAAATCGCCCCAGCGAGTACTGAAGGTCACGTTCTGATGCCAACAGAACCACCGATAAGATACCCCGATATTTGGAGCACACCGTCTGGTCCCTTTTTTTTTTAAAAACTGGGGACCACCACTCCACAGGTACTGTACCCGTTCTCCACGTGACATTGAAAAAGGTCTGTCAGCCAAGATAGCCACATCTCATCCACACCTGGTGCCTTGCCACCAAAGAGCTTTCTAACATTGGACGGTTCGCCAGAACTTCCTTGAGGCCAACTGAATGTCCTTCTCCATGGCCTCACCTAACTCCTAAACCTAGGTTTTTGCCTGCATGACTACTGAAGCCACAGCCCTTCTAGCCACCTGGTGCCTGTCTGCACAAAAAGTTCTTTCAGAGGCGTGAGTTGAAGACCATGTGGACAGGGGCCTATGCCAGACGTTCCCAGTTCACTCTCACTACACATTTGTGTTTACCAAGCCTGTCCAGCATTCTCCCCCCACTACCTAATCAACTCAAGGTGATGATCAGTTGACAGTTCTGCTCCTCTCTGTACCTGAGTGTCCAAGACTTATGGGCGCAGATCTGATGACACGACCACAAAGTCAATCATCAACCTGCGCCCTATGGTGCAAGCACACCTTTAAACACCCTTATGCTCGAGCATGGTGTTCGTTATGGCCAATCCATGACAAGCAGGCCTTTCATCCCAATCACTCCCCTTGTCCTTCAGCAGAACTATGGCGTCACCGGGTGTAGGCTAATCCTTTCCAGGACCGGGTAATCTGAACTGCTGTTCGGTTCATAAGCATAAACAACAGCCAGAACTTCCCCTACAGCAACTTGCAGTTGCATGGAGGCAACCCTGTCATTCTCCAATCTCTTTTTTACGTTACATCTACGTTATTTATTCTTTGCTTGATTACTGTGGTGCAATTAAGTTGGGTATCAGGCTGGGCTTCCCCCAGATCTCCAGTTGGAAGAGAACGTTGCTGTTCAACCCATTACCAGGTCAAAGAGGCATGATCACATCGCCCCTGTGCTTGCCTTCCTAATCTTTCTGATTTTAAAATGTTATTGCTCATTTTCAAAGCCTGAAATGGTCTTTGCTGCTGTTTCCGACTTACTGACCTAGTATTTGCCCAAAAAACCCTTCAATTTGTAGATGGAGTGGTACTTCCACGTCACGATGTGTGACAAAAGGTAATCCGACTTTTGCTTCTGGAGCTCCCTCTGCTTCACCTGGTTTTTGATTTATTTTTAAAGCACTTGAGCACTCAATAGGGATAGGCATTACAAGCAAGTTACTAGATAGTTACTACTAGTCCCTATTAACTGGGAGCTATTTGCCTATTCTATAAATGACCCATTCTCAGTAAACGGCTCAGACTGAGGGTGCAGCACTAGTTATATATTCTGCTTATGTACAATAAAAACATGTGTAATTGGCAGTTTACCTGCATGAACAGCCCTTGTTGTTTTGAGGAATATTAAGGACACATCTATAAACAGAACAGCCTGATCCTGAGCCAACTAGTACTTACGGGATGTTGGAGAGATGGAGAGTGGCAGATGGTGGAAAGATGTTCTGGAAGTTCTTGGAGCCAGGTTTCTTAAAGCGATGAAGTGGGGAATTGGCGTAGTCCTTGGTCAGGCCCTGGTCATCCAGGCCGTCACGTGGCAGCGCGACCGTCTGATGCTTGGACAGTGTCACACGGATGATCTTTCCATACATCTTTTGGCCATTCAAGTGGCTCATTGCTTTAGCCATAGTAAAGAAAAAAGGTAATGGTGAGGATACTGTAGCCTGTCATGTGGTAATCAATGACTGCAATAACTGATCTCAATATTAAATATAATTAGGAGTCAACAAACCACAATGCTGTTGTGGAGTAATTGCTGACACTTGATCAAGGAGAATTAAAGACACTATCAAAGTACATCAGAAGTGCCTGAGTCGGTCTCACATTCTGCCCAACTCATACCATACGCCCAGAATAAGTCAAAGAGAATGTTTTTACCCATGGAGGTGTTATTGTCAACATATTCTAGTAGATTGGACCGTCAAAGTCAGGCTATCTATTATGTCTAAGAAGGCAGCAATAGGTCTCTTCGACCCTGGCCACCACAGTGTTGAGATAGACTGGCACCACGAGGACATCAAGGCCCACACGTGACGTTGTGTAACCAAAGGATAGAAAATTCCATAACGAATGCAACTGGTTTTCTACGTGCTGAAGGACAGTGGAGTCACTGAAAAGTCTGTAAATGGATTTGGAAGCAGACAGGTTCAATATAGGAGCTTGAAACTAATAATGAAAACGTTCACCACTTTCTCTTTGCATAGTAGAATCTGAAATTCATCTGTAGATGCAGAGATGGACTGTGTTTACCGCATCAGTCTTCTGAAGTGTTCCAGAGCTCATGCAGTAATATCTTTTATACAATCAAGTCAGTTTTTAATGCAGTGCTGTCTGTTGTCTTCCAGTGGATGAATGCTAATCTATATTAGTTTGAACATTATTAATTTTGTACTGTGTTCTACTGAATATAGGTTTAAATCAATATTTCTGTTGTGCTCCTGTGAACCCAACTTGCAGAATGCCTTGATGAACAAAACCTTGGTAAAGACTGTATTTTGTGACTGGGATTGGGAAGCACTTAACACTGCTACAATAGCAAAACCATGCCAATATGGCTCACAGACAATCAGAGTCATTGGAAATCCAACAGGTTTATGCCCCCTTTCGATGCAGCAGTGTTTACCTTGAAAAGGACAAAGCTCACTCCTCTGAGACAATGCTGCCAGACAAACACTGCCACCAGCATCACAAGACAATTAGATGTGAATTACTGAACTAGGTGGTTCTGACATCTGCTCACCTAGCTGGGCCTGGTTAGCATCTGACATCTGAATGAGAGCGCTGTCCTTCTTATTGTAAAGAATTTTCACCCTCTGGACATCACCATACACTCCTGCATCAGAGCCACGGGCAGTCAGGAGGAGAGAGGGTGAGGTGGAGAGAAAGCAGACAGTTAGAATTTTTTTTTAAAGTTAACATCGGAGGATAATTTAAAGGACAAGAAACAAAGAAGAGAGAACAGCAAGAGTACACACAAGAAATTTACAGTAGACAGAGTTGAGTGGTGTGTAGAAGGAACAGGTAAAGAGAGAAGAGACACCCTCTAAACAGATCAGTTATCAAGCTGCGTCAGATGGCTACAAATCAAAAGGCATGCAAAAACAATGACTTAACCGTGCATTAACTCATTACTGTGTGGTGTGCAGCAAAGTATACAACATTAACCCAAACCAGTAAACAGAGGGCCAAAATGTGTAGCAAATTACCAAACAAGCTACTGTGTGCGCAAACTAAATATACATACTGGTAATAATAATAATAATAATAATGACAAATGTCTCAAAGATTGAATGGAAACAGAACAAACAGAAAGACAGAAAAAAAGAAAGAACAGAAGAGGAGAGGAAGGAGAGAGAGAGAGAGAGAGAGAGGAGAGAGAAGAGAGAGAAGAGAGAGAGAGAGAGAGAGAGAGAGAGAGAGAGAGAGAGAGAGAGAGAGAGAGAGAGAGAGAGAGAGAGAGAGAGAGAGAGAGAGAGAGAGAGAGAGAGAGAGAGAGAGAGAGAGAGCTAACGATAACATACCGAAGAGGGTAAACAGACTTTGGGGCGTAACCATCTTTAGAGGGAGAGAAGAGCAACAAGCAGCGTGAGACAGGTAGAGAGGTAGAAGAGTCGGAGCGGAGCGGAGGTAGAGATGGACAGATCGATCCAGAACGGAGGTAGGTAGGAGGAATGGTGGTTTTTGTTTTCCCCCCGGAGAGTGATGGAGGTGGTGGGTCATGGAGGGGAGCAGGCGGCGGAAGAGGAGTCATGGAGGGGGTTTTTGGAGAGGGGTGGTAGATGTGGGAAGGGAGGAGCAGGAGGAAGAAAGTGTGATTTGAGGGGTTAAATGTTCCCCCCATCAGCACGAAGGGGGAGGCAGGGTGAATGAAGGGGAGGGGGGTAGAGAGAGAGATGAGAGGGTGGGGAGATGACGAGGGAGGCAAATGCAAATTGGAAGAAAAATTAAAAAAAATAAAAAAGTGAGGAGGGGGAGGGACAAAAAATAAAATATAGGTCAGTACACTGGAATAATGCAGGTAGTTTGGTCAGAGATAATGGCTTGGATCAATGTTTCTTTAGTCAAAATACAGCAAATTACTGCTGCCAAAATGTCTTTCACCCTGGACAAGCACGGGGTAAAGGTACATTCATGTCAAAATCATAATAAAATCAGCAATATAAAGTCATAACCATGGGATCAAAACAACATGCAGCAGGTCGGAAATCTGAAGGTCTACGTTTTCAGCGAGGGAGGATGGTACTACGAGAGTGTGAGAAGCTGAGGGGGAAAAATTAGTTAAGAGACCATGCAGTTAAAGATTTGTTTAGCAGAACAATTTTGGCATGCAAGAGTTGATGTGAAGGCCACTCGAGTAAAATGTGGTGTTCACACAAGTCCAAGGGGCTAAAAGAAAGGTCAAGCACAGTATCTGAACACCAGGGGGTTCAAGTTTAAATGTTTGAGATACTGTCAGAAGCTCCGGTATGACACATTCATTTACAGCCAGAGAGAACAGACTGATGAGGAGAGACACAGAGACATTAGGTGAGACAGTTTTGTCGCTCTTTAAGTCACAGTAAAAATAAAATAATGAAAAATAAAAAAAGCAAGGGAAGAGGGAGAAAAGACAGCGAGCAAAGCATTTCAGAAAGGCAGGTATTTGTTCCCAGAGCTGAGACACAGGTTAGGAGACCACAGAATGATTTCATATGAGCTTTCATATGAGCTGAGGAGAGGTGAGGAGAGCTTAGAGAGAAAAACAGAAGAGAGACAGTTAGCCGAGTTAGATACAGTTTGACAAAGAGAGGGAAGGGCAGAACATTGGAGGAGGGAAGAGGGGAGGGTTGTTTGGTGCGGTGACAGAAACAGCAATTCCCCTCTCTCTTACAGGGACATAATGAGTCTTGACTGAAAGGGGGACAAAATAAAAAACAACAGCAAGGCCCTGGGCATGTAAAGGACACTAGAAAATACAGCAAAGAAAAAAGGTTAGACAAAACTTCTTCATATATAAATGAGGTGAAATAACAAGAGGTCCTTTCTATCTCTTCTAAAAAAAAATGGATTCTCAGGGTGCAGCGTCAATTATGTCCTGGGACACTACAGTGATTAGTGTCTATCACAACAAGATACATGAAAAATAACAGATGTTCTTGGGTTATGGACTAGTTTTGTGGCTCAGATATCATCAGGCTGACTACAAAGTGTGAAGAACGACCCTTTTATTCTCACAGAAGAGCTGTAGCTCTCTGCTTTCTTATTTTGAAAGAGTTTTGAATATTTGCATAAACTCAACTGTCAAAGATCACAGAAGTGTTATCATTAAATAAGCAAAATGAAGTTCTTCAGTTTCAGGTAAAATATTTATCAAAAAAAAAAAGAGCCATGGACACTCTTAATGCATCCTCTATGAAAGACACAAGACAATGAAATTGGAGATGGTAGGACGAGGAAGACGACTGGCTATAACCAGCCAATTAAACAAAAGAATAGAGGGATGAAGGTGGTGGGTAGGAGTGGTGGACTTTCAGCCTTAGGTGGTCCATCTGGTGTGTGTGTATAGACATGTTACTCACCTCCTCGTTGAGGTTGCTGACCAGCAGGACCCCACTGGACCCCGCCTGTCCAGCTAGGGCCACCCTCCCTGCAGCAGCAGCAGCAGCTGCCGCTGCGCTCAGGGGGTTCAGGGCTCCTGACAGGAAGCAGACAAGACAATCATGGAATGGAGAGCAGCACTTCACACTACACCACACATTTACAACACTCAACCTTTAAACCAGACAAATCGACTAACTGGTAACCAGCAGCTATCATTCAGGATTTATTCATTCATTTTAAATCTGCCCAGAACCTCATCTGAAAGATTCCATACCATGTGGCTCGTTATTTGAAGCATTCAGGCAGTGGGTACAAACATCAACACAACAAGGTAAAGAGGAAGAGAAATAAAAATGTGATGTACCTGGGATCTTACCGAGGAGGGAGTTGGAGTCTTTGCTGAAGGCAGCGGCCACCGTGGGGTCAAGGCTGGGCTGGCCGTCACCGGCAGGCAGCTCAGGCCGTGTATAGTCGCGACTCTTATCATTGTTGTACTTGACATTTAAGTTTACCAGCTTAGAAAAGTCGATACGCAGTGTACAACATGAATTGTAGATGTTCTGACCGTCCAGTGCCTGGAGAGAGGAAAAAACTCACTAACTCACAAATCACTCCATATTCACCTTTTAGATTTGGTATTACAAATATTAACAAACACTCAAACACACAGCAGGTCATCACTAATAAAGATACTTAACATGACTAATGGAGCACCAGATAAACAGCCTCTCACCAGTTTGGCCTGTTGGGCATTGACAGGATCGCTGAATTGTAGAAGGGCCTGGAACTGATTGTTCTTGGTGAATGTGATTATCTTCATGACTGTGCCGAACTTGGAGAAGATCTGTCAACAATACAAAGACAATCACACGGCTTAATACTAGTACAACATGACAACTGAACCATTTGTTAATGTGTTGGGTCAAAACAGTGGCCTGCCTGTTGCAGTACATCCAGCGTTACAGGGTAAAACATGTTGTCGATGATGATCCGCAGCACTGGACTGGAGGCTGCAGCGAGAGCCTCCTGTACATCTGAGCTTGGTGAACCACCAGACTGGACTGCCGATACTGCCTGAAGCACTGCCTGGGTCCGCTACATCAAAACACAAGGTGTTAGTCACTATCTTTAAGAAAGGAGCTCAGCAGACAAGATGATTATCCATTTTACTATTAATGCAAAGAAAACAGCACAAGCACTGATGCATGTATAAGTCCTTAACATCATCATCCTCATCATCTAGAGGTTCTAGACCTCATGTTACCATAGAAAATCAAAGTATTAGGACATCTAAACATAACAAAGTACTAATGATGTACAAGAGTAGTTGCAGTGTATTAGAAGCTAGAAGAAGAGAGACTACTAATTACTTATAGTAATAAACTGTACTAACCTGATTGCCGGCATCAGTTTTGAGTTCTTTGTGATTGGAGTACTGAATAAAGACTGGAACATTACGGACATGAGGAGTTACAGTGGTGTAATAGTTAACCATAGTGATGGCGGCTTCTTCCGTCCCCATCTCCAAGAACGCCTGGAAGAAAAGAATAAAGAAAGTTACCATTCAAGAACTTGTTATTTCTACATCGTTTTCACTATACACTATTCAATCACATCAAGTCATTTTTGATATTCTTCAAGTATATAAATATGGAGGTCACTATTACAGAACGTTCCCCACAAGAATTATAGCATTGTGGTAACAACAGACGTTTTATCAGACCAATACAGATGAAGCTGTATGAGCACTGAGATGAGGCAGCTGCCGATCGATCAAGACTAGCCAACATACCGACATCGGTACTGTGAGGAGAACAAAGCAGCTGTACTGGACAGGAATCTAGGGAACAAATGCCAAGTACCCCCTACAGCCTTCGTCAGCAGGCAGACAAGAGGCTTTTGTAGGGCCTTGTCTCAGAAGCAGTACAAGATAGGAAGACTGAATGAGTTCAAAGTACTCATGTGACACTTGGTCCTTGGCAGGTCAAGACAGAAAAGCACCACAAAGACAACCCACTTCTTGTGTCCCCTATGAATTTATCTGTGGTGTAAAACTGAAGCCTAATGGTTGTTTTGTGGTTGTCTGTTTGTTCCCTCCACTCACCTGGTTCTTTCCCTTCAGTGTGAGGATGTTGGTGACCTTGCCAAAAGGCAAGCCGAGTGCGATGACTTCGGTCTCCGAGGCCTCGTTGGGCAGTTTCCTGATGTGGAGCACGCGTGATGGCGGGGCCTCCTCCACCCTCAACTTTTTACTGTCACTGCCATTGGAAGCCGCATCTAAAGCGTTAGCACAAACACTGATTAATAGGGATGTAACGATACACTCAACTCACGACTTGATTCGAGTCAAGATTTTTTGTTTACGATACGATTTTTTCACGATTTTTTTTAAATCAAAATGAGCTACAGACAAATTCTGACCAAATAAAATTATCTTTTTATTTGTAAGAAAAAAATCTCTCTTTACAGAAACTCTCAAACTGTTTGTGTTCTTATTAGGGCTGCCAGCAAGCAGCTGATCTGACCATTACCTTTCAGCTTGAAGTATGAGCTAACTGTAAATAAAAACAATTAAGATGATAGCTCATTAACCCTTTAATGAGAGTCCACGGTCCCGGGAAACGGCGAGGTCCGGGCACTGTAAACGCAGAGCAGGTCGCAGCACACCGCTGCGGAGGAAATGCGCCCGGCGGGGGCCAGCCAGCACCGGAGAGAGGTCTCACGAGGGGGGTCCTGCCGCACCGTGCGGCCGTCACTGACCCACCAAGTTGAATACCTGTGCAGACTGCGCGGAAGATGCGGGAGAAGTTGCGGTGATTGCAACACCGCCCTGAATTCACGGGGATTCACTGAAGTTGCGTTGAAGTTGCAAATCGCAACATCGTGAATTCCTGGAGGGTCTGTGTTATGGTATCATTTATAGTACAGTCAGGCCTGACGCCGATTACCACTACTGCGCATGTGCGTGGGGGTGGGGGGGGGGGGGTGACACAGAAACGCAGAGGCGGCAGTGGAAGCTGCAGCTACAACGTTACCTATTTCTAATTTTTAAAAAAGACGAAAAAGAACATATCCTACTTCTCTCGCATTCGCCAAGAATCGCGATTCATTTTTTCTGTCAACCGATGTGAGTCGTCACGCATTTGTACCGATTATAATCGTGTCACGATGCATCGTTACATTCCTAGTGCTCACCAACTCAATGGTACTCCCCTTAGTTTAAAGGATGTGATATTCTGTACTTTTGTTACTGTCAACACATCTCATGAAGAAACTACCACCATGTTTTCATCCCTCAAATATCTGAGGGTGCATTATACTTTGTCGTCTATCATTTTGACAGTGTGTTTCAAAAATGTCATTAAAATTTTTTAATGATAATGAGACATGTAACCTATTTAATAGCATTATATTCACAGATTATACATTTATTACAGCACGGAGAGAAACGATGAACAGAGACACTGACCATGTGGTCAATTTTCATGCAGCACATGAACCATTTTACCTCCTCACAAATTGTTTTCATTATTATGTTGCGTTGACAATTGTAATCCTTCATAACGTATTTGCTGCTGCAAGTTGTTATACATAAACAGAATATCTCAGACACGGCTGCCCTGTAACATTAGCTGTTGCTGGATGATAAACGTTATCAGTATTACTTGCTTGTCTTTCCTTCCATCCTCCACCGCATCAAAACTTCACCTCATCTAACAACCACATGACAATTATCAGTATCTCTAAAGCAGAGGCCGGCTAATAACGGCCGCGAGATGACGTTGATTCATTTAAAAAAATAAAATAAATAAAATATATATATATATATATATATTTTTTTAAATATATCTTTTAAACCTCATGTTTTCTGTCAAAAATACAACAATTCCACAGATTTCACAACATCTATTGAAAAGTAGCTGATAAGTAACGTGACAGCTGCCAGAACATCCTCGCAGCCTCTTTAAAAAAAAAGTGTCCTGTGTCCCTCTTGCAACGGACAACGTGAACAAATATGTTTCAATAAATAAAAAAACAAACAAGGTCAGCTCAACTATGAAATAGCCTCAAAATTGTGAATGCACATCATGGGGAAACAGATCTGCGGGGCTGTATACATTAGTTACAGCAGGTTGCTAGGGCAGGTTGTCTGTTTCATGACAGATGCCAGGAGATGCAGCAGTGGGCGTAATAACAGCACATGGAAGCAAATTAATGTTTTAAATTAAATTAAATGTATTTTTAAAGTTAAATAACGTTTATTTTTAATATAATAGAAAAAAATAGACCCCCCCCCCAATAAAAAAAAAATATATTACAACCACCTCAAACGCGACTGTAAAATCAGAACACTTCCACAGGTATGTGCTCTAGTTAGTAGGATAGACTCACTAGTGGTTTGACTGTCAGCATGGAATTTTTTGACAAAAAGAAAAATATAGAACATCACCAGACTTGTCCTTTACCCAATAGCTCTAGACAGTATCACTCAGAAACAGAAATTTCTTTTACTTCACAAAAATGTGTTTCACAACCCAACAGGTTGCTAATTACAGTTTAAATAGCTGGACCTGGATACCGAGCCCTCGTTCAGGAATTGTTTTAAATACTGAACCAGTCTTAAGTCCAGCTCACATTCATTGGTCCATGGCATCAAACTCAAAGCAATTTGTCTGAGCTCTTGCACATCAGTGTGAAACTGGTAGAAGAAGCCTGTCTCATTACACATCAAAGAGAGAATGCAGATCTAATCAAGTCACAACCTTTTTGACTCCATGAACACACACCAGTCAGTGTGAGCTTTCATACAATTAAACCTGAAATTTGATACAGCTGTATTGAAAATCACATGCAGTAGTCTTCAGTCGGTCTAACAGCCCTAAAGGTGATTATTAATTCTATTTTGTAGCACAACCCAACCAACTAACACATGTCGAACATTAGAATATATCTGTTACAAATGATTCTCTCTGTTTTTTGGATGCTCACAGTCGGAGTGGAAAGTTGTGCATTTAAAGAACTATCCATCCACCTTTGTGACTCTGTTTATTCATGTGGTTGGTGAAATGGTGGATGTTATGAAGCTACCTAAATCAAGACAGTCTGAGAATCTTTATCTCACTTTATTAGACAGGTCCCAAGGGTGACATTAGCCCAGATGTGGGTGTTGTGTAGCAATGGCAGACTGGAACTGTGATTAAAGATCTCACAAAACCCTTGTGTGTGCCTTTAAAATTGTTCTTATGTTGTTGGCAGAGTGTTTAATATGTTATAATTAATAATATAATTAATACTGTAACATTGTCTGTGGCGGCATTTTCAATCATCTAGCTTTGTGAATTTTTCGGGGAGATTTTTCTGATTTCATCTACAGTGAGGAGGCATTCAAATGCAGTGGTATCCACTATGTCTGTTCCAATCACATGCTGCGGTGTGTGGGAGCCCACCTACTGAGGAGCGTGATGTTATTCAGACACTAAATAGCTCCCATGAGAGAAGAGTTCAACTCACGCAGCCTGTTTCATTTTTTAAACACCTATTAATCCTTCCTTTTAATGTCGGCTGTCACTACCGATCAAATGGCTTCATGCAAATTCCGTCAAGCCCTTCTCTATTCAGGGGTGGTCGGAACGAACTCACCACTGATACTGCTCATGCCAGAGTTGGGACTGTTGTACATACTCAGCTCGTCTGATCCTCTCTGTGAAGAAAAGAAAAAAGACAGACAAGACGGTCAGGCAAAGTTGTGAAATAATGGGAAAAACTATTTCCATTTTCCAGACGGATCCTCAAAAACAACAATAAAACAGAGGTCTCTGAAGACAGTTTAAAGTAACAACAGGAGAGTCGAGGAGTAGGTGGAAAGAGACATAAAGCAGCAGAAGAGTGGCCTGGCTCCTCCTTTTCTGCTGTGGGTTTAATCTTGCTGAATTTAAGATGTCAAGATGTGTCATTTCATCCTGAGCTATACTAGATCCCAGAAGGCTTGCCGGAGCTGACAGGCGCCCTGTGCTCTTAAACCTGACTGATGGGATGAAGAGGAAGCTGGCTAGGGACCCATTACACACACAACTTTATAATAGCTTCATGCACCCCCTTCTTGTTTCTGTCTGACTGAATTTGAACCAATTGTTCTTTTGTCACTAACATTCTTTATGGTTACGATAAACTAGACGTTGCAGGCTCTGCTGCAGCGACATGACACAAATAAATTGAGACTATAATAAAGTTGTCTGACTTGGGCCAAAATGTGAGCACACAGTGCACAAGCTACCAGAATCCAAGAAGAGAATTCTCTCCCAACAGCTGGCAACCCTCACTGCTCTGTCTATGACACTGAAATATTGATGAAATAAACAGGATGGCAAAGACCCGCCATATCAGAGGAATCAGTATTTTATGACTGTTCCGTTTCCCTTCGAGAGAAGACTTTAACTTTGTTTTGTGCAGACAGAAATGCAGCTGGTACTCAACAAATCAGGTTATGTAGCCAGAAGAACAATACACATACACAAAGAAACAGTGATCAAAGGGGACACAAGCCATACGCATTTCATTAAAGCCATTCTCATGCTATCAGAGCTCAAAACAAATATTTGAAAGAAATCTGATTGTTCTGGCATTAACACGAGGGGACAACATGGAAAAAAAATCTTTCAAATGTTACAAAAGGTTTAAGATGAGACAGATCCCTCTTTATTCCATATTTATTCCAAGTCTTAAAGTCTTTAATATGAATATGTGCTGATTTTATTCTCTCGTAGTAAACTGAATATTTAGTATATATTTCTATAGTTTTTAACTGTTAAAACATGCAGTGACACCATGCTGCTCTGATAATCTGTCATGAACTTGATTCACTGACTGATTAACAAAACAAATTGATGATAAAAAATATGTATTAGACGATAATATCGTCCCCTCTTACGAAAATAAAACCAGCCTCTGTGTTCCAGTCACATAGCTATGACTATAACTATAACTGTATGCAGGCCATTGGAGACAATGTAGGTTTGAGGGACAAGTGCATTGGCTTCACTGTTCAGATCCAGAAGCTACATGCACTTATTATACTGTCTGCATACTGTACACTGTCATGCAAGTTGTTTTCCTGGCTACATTTCTAACTTCTGATTGTGAAAAGCAATGCACTTTTCTGGAAAACCTTCAGCAGTTCAGGCCATAGCTGGACATTTGGTTTGACACGAAACATAACTTCAGCTAAGAAACTCGCTGTCCATCTATGCCCAAGTGATGTGGAATGTTAAAGTGAGTGCTCATTAAAGGACGACCTGAGGTATGTAGGATTGTTTGAAAACCTGACATGCATTTAAGGGTTTATGCAGAAATATATATCATAATAAGTATATTCATAGTATATTTTTATTTTGATATTAATTTCTCAAATCAAGCTATATTAACGTGTATGTTGTTTCATAATGCAACAACAACAAGAAACCCACCTACAGTGTTGTCGTGTGATGTGTGTAGGGAACACTGAGCAAAAAAAAAAAAAAAAAACTCACCTTCACTCCAACTGCAACATCACCGATGCTGAAAGAGAAACAATTTTCATTTGGTCAAAATCAAAAAGAATAGAAAACACAGCGTCAGATGTGGGTCACCCACAGTAACATGTTACATATACATCCTAACGCATCCATTATCTGAATACAGTCTACACTGTTGGGTTCCCATGAATCACACATTTAAACTGCAGAGTGGTGTGACAGCTTTAAGCGTGCACTGGTCACAGCGAGTGAAAGGAATGTTATCGAGGGATGCCACAAGCTCAACAACAACAACAGCTGTTTGGCTGCATATTATCCATATACTGAATACTTACTAATACGTGCCCTACATTCTTAATAGACAATGCCTTCTTATACAAGTACTTGTAAATTCACACTCCCCCCTTTATACAAGCAGGTTACAATTGTGTAATGCATGTACTCTTATAGCAGTGTCCGTGTGATCTGGTTTCATGACGTTTCTCTAGGGGCTAATTTATGGTTCATCACATCATAAAAGTAACTTTGAGGTCATGCTTTATTCATCAGTCAT
Source organism: Collichthys lucidus (assembly GCA_004119915.2). NCBI lineage: Eukaryota > Metazoa > Chordata > Actinopteri > Sciaenidae > Collichthys > Collichthys lucidus. The sequence goes on along the minus strand of CM014096.1, from coordinate 28,137,806 downwards.
GCATGGTCAGCCCACTCTTTAAACGACACACCCTGATGTCAGAGTAGATGTTACAGCCAACTTTGTATATCTCTATTACTACACTATCCACTGCATCTGCCGTCTAACTTTACACGGTGATACCAGTGTTGGCTCAAGTCATGCTGGCGCACGAGCTGCTCATTTACAACCAGGACACGTCTCGTGCGTGTGAGAGGATCTGTGCCCGCTCGTCCAACAAAACGCAGCTAGTTAGCTGAAGTCTGACACAAAGGAGCGGCGTTACTGTACGGGAGTTAGCATAACTTCACTAGCCGCTTCGTTAGCACCCTGCTACAATATACGAATATTAAGAAGCAGCACACAGTGGGACATTATAAACACGTCCTCCTGTGGTGTCGTCATAAGCGTCTATCAGAGATAGGAACGTTAGCAATGCAGCGAATGGAATAAACAGCGGGCGTTAGCTAAGTTATGCTAACATGCGAACAGCAGGCACTTCCTTAATGGAAGAGAGCGCGTGGCTATGGAAACCCGTTAACACAAGCGGACGGCTCCTCCGTTAAATGACGCATTCACACACACCGAGCTCCGTGCTGCCCCGCGGTAAGCTCAATTAGGTGTAGTTAGCATCGCTCGTTAAATATTACCCGTCCATGTCTGTGGAAATCTCTGAGTGCCTCCGCGTTCGGTCCTGTTGTCTCTCCGGTTTACGCCGACACTGTGCACGCACACATACACACACGAGAGCAAAATGGAGGCAGCGTGAAGTGGCGGAGAAGACGATGCAATGGCGGAAGCAGACGGAAAGAGCCGAAGCTGCTCAGCGCGCGCGCTTTCTGGACTGCAAACGTCTTTCTAATTTTAATTATTATTGATTAATTTTTTATCAAATGTAACGATACGGCATCATGTAAGACCGCCGTTTATTTGAAATAAACCGAAATATGACACGCCCTTCTATGATATGTGCCATATAGAAATGAGAAAAATTAAAGGTAGCAGACCTTACACTCAAAAAATGTGGAAGAAAACTCAGGAAGAGCCACAGAGGAGGGATCCCTCTCCCAGGACGGACAGACGTGCAATGGATGTCAATGTGAAGCAAGTAATGGAATTTATGTAATAGTACTAATAAATCTAAAATGACTGCATTCATTTTCACTGTTGGGTTTGGGCAAACATTTATTTATGCTTTATTAACATTGAATGCATAAACCTGGTTACTACTACACTACTGTGTAGTGGAGGCACTTTGAGTTTATTAGTACTGTACATAAATCTTATTACTTGGTTCAAATGAAGTTTATTAGTTAATTTATATTAAAACTATGTCATTCAAATGGATGGAAACCTTTTATGTAATTGAAAAGTCCTGCATTTCGGCCAAAAATAATTTTTTAGTGTATCTGTCTAAACCACTGTGTGAGGACAAGAGCTAGTAACAGATCTCATATAAGGGGGAAGCAGAAACAATACAGCCTACTAAACTGTGAGAAATAAAGGAAGACAAAGGGATTGATTCTATATGTGATCATCAAATGACACCTCCTGTCCCACAGAAGAACAAAGGGGAGATAAATAAAATAACTAAAATTGATTTATTGTGTCAATAAAATTCATAGACCTGCCATTTATATAAACGTTAATATGAAGAATACATAAATGACATGATACATAAGTTAAACGTATTATTTGTGTTGAGTTGATGGCTTGGCTTTAATAGACATTTTGGACATATCCAGAGACAGAGCATGATTTGGAGTCATATTAGTTTCCACCCGAAGAAGGTTAGTCCAACAGTCATTTTGCTCTGTTTTGGTCTCCACCAACACCTGAGGAATATAGTAGCTTAACGCTCTGCTATGCTCACCTGCATAAGTGCAACAGGAGCAACCACTTTCACATTGCACATAGTAGTCTCAATTTCTTAACAGCTTTAAAATGTTGTATTGACATTAGGACAAAAGTGCTCTCAGGACTTTAAGGGAACCCTGTAGCATATATTTATTTTCATGTCCTTGCATGTCTCATAGACATTCAGAACTTCCTGAACATGTCTGATTGACATTATGAAAAACATTTCTAGGATGTCAAGGGAACCATCCATAATAACACCAAGAGACTGTTAATTTGGTCCATTCAGAATAATTTCTTTTCCCTAGCTGGGCAGTTAGGGACTTCCTTTTGCATCCAAGGGAAAAGAAGAAAAAAACAGGGCAGTTTTTGTATAATGATTAATCTTGACAGACATACGTCATGCTCCTGGGCTCCTGACAACGTCACGCCCTAGGTGAAATTAACGCCTAACTGCTTATCTTAAAGGACCTGGGATTTAATTAAAAATGACATTTCCCCAAAGACTTGCGCTTCTGAGGCTGCCATGTTGAAATTAGCTGATGAGGGGCCCTCTGAGCAAAAGGGAAATAAGCAAACTGTCAAATGCTCAGCAAACCACTGCCGTTTATCAGTCCTGCTCTCTGCTCAGGAAATAACAGTGGTCTGACATCCTGCATGGTGCCCAATGCACCACTGATACAAGTCATATTGTTATTAACAGGAAGGAGGAGGGTCAAAAACAAGCCTGTCAAATGTGATATGGAGACAAACAATGTGGTTGGGCTAAGTAGGGGAATAGGTTGCTGAAATGAGCTCCTAAGTCACTACAGGCATATTTTGCCACTGACAAAGGCATACGTTCTATATTTTGTAATAAGTGCCACTCAAATACTGAGTCCTCAACGTAATTAAACAAAACAGGGAAGGAAAATGAAATGCTACTGAACTGAATACACATGGGACTCTGCATCCAGGGTCCATATTTATCAAGAGTCTCAGAATCACTCCTTGAAATCACACTAAATGGTAAACCATGGCTGCAAACTATGCTGTCCTATCTTAGGGTAGAGCAAATGTTACATTGAGGCTTTAACAGTAGTGAGACATCGCTAGTCTACACTTACAGAAATAATGATAATTACTGGTGGATTATGGTTTGAAATAATTACTAAATTAAAAAAAACATAAATGCAGAAAATAGTAACATTTAGACTACCACTCAAAAGTCAGATAAAAACAAAATAATTCAGACACCAAATGAGTCATTTCCATTGGAAATAGTTTTGGCTCCAAAAGGAGAAGGATAAAATGATTAGAACCTCCATTTAGCTGATATCCCCACAGTGTTTATCCCCACAGTACCTTTGAAGGTAGTGTTACCTTATTTTGATTTTCACCAGTATGCCATTTGCAATAAGCTGTAGGAAACACACTAAACACAGAGTAGAGACAAAGCCCATGACTTTCACAACTGGGGATTCCACTTTGCATCCTGATGTGTGGTTTAGGCAAGAAAACGTAAGTGTGTGCTGTGCTTAAATTGCCTCTGCTGAGAGCAGAGGTTCAAGGAAAGCAGACAGAATACATTGTGAGAATGTGAAGATCCAAAACCAAAGATGTCAAAGACGTGAAGGGGATGGGCAGTGCTGATTCGGACTGAATGAAGCCTGGTTGCTCAAACAAGGCACCTGTAATGGATGGCACCAACCTGTTAATCAAAGCAGCCACAGTCTTAATAGTTTAAATCTTAAGTCCTAATATAATGAGAACAGGTGAGTTGTATATAAATTCAGCCTCAGTACAGTTGTCATGAACGGGGAAATTAGCTACAGAGACCAAAACTGTTTTTGTACCAGGCTGTTTATTTCTGCTGTGAAGTTGGACATTTGGACATGGGGACTTATGGAGACTGACTCACTTCTGGAGCCAGCCTCAAGTGGACATTTAAGGAACTGCATTTTTTTTTTTTTTTTTTTGCCATTTTGTTGGCTTAAGTTACGGCCACATAGGTTGCAGCTTAGTTGTGACAGCATCATCACTGTTGCAAAGGTGAACATGATCCTAAATATAAGCAGAGTTAGGAGTACATTTCCAGGATGAGGAAAGTTAATAAGATGCTTTAACTGTTAATCCTGAAAGATGGACTAAAAAATGCATCACTCGGATACTCTTCTGATTTTCAGCCAGCCTGATTTACTTATTTGCTATTCTTGAGACACTTAATGAATACATATATCTAAACCTAAACTATTAAAATTTAACTATTGCATGGTCTTACTGTTTAAAAATAGAGCGTTGTGTGTGTGTCTCTCTCATCTCTTGTTGACAGAGGTGTCACAGTGGAGGCATCAATAGAGGATTGCGACAGGCTCAGTCAGAGGTGATGTCATCACAGTGCGACCCGCGAGGGCAGGGGCACTTCCATCCGGTTGGGTTGTCTGTGGCGGTGCGGGGGCCGAGGGACTGGATGTGTTGCTGGAGGTGTGAGGTGTGTGTCAGTGGGTGTCACCTCCGATATCTCCCTCACCTTTAATCAGCCACATTAGCTTTGAGTGTGAGTTGATATGCATGGTGATGCTTCCACAGGACAGGGAAAAACCCACACACACATACACACACACAGAAAGGAGGCTATAGTAGAGCTTCCTCAGTTGGTATTCAGGTTGGTAATTTATCCCTGCACGTTTAAAATTGAAACATTTAAAAGGAGAACAGTAATGTCATTTGTGTCATGGCAACCGGCAGGGAGATAAAATGTCATGTTATCTGAGAATGAATATTTCTGCGGGGTCGGAGAACCTATTTAATAAAATTGCGGCGCCACTGCCCCTCTGTGCTAAAGAGACAGTATTCCCTGTCATGTTTCACAGTGACCCTCCAGCTTGACATTTTGATTTCATTTTGTCCTTCCCAGTTTTCTCTCAGAGTGACAGCACGCATGCCTGTACCTATGTACGCATGTTGTTTAAGTGTGCCATGTACTCAAAAAGCCGCCCATCCTAAAAGGCAACACAAAGTGTCAGAGTTGTCAGGACGGCTACATGGCCATCGGTGACATGGGCGACTGGCAGATCTACCAGGCTTCTCTGGAAGAGCATGTCTCCCGCTGCTATTGAAGACTTCACTGTTGTGATGGTTGATGTCTTTTCTCACTGCTTCGCAGTGGAGGTTTTGAAGCTGAGACTTGTTGTGGCTGGCATCAGGGAGATGGTAAACATATCGACTCCAAAATGCTCTTTTTTAAAGCACATTTCTTCATGTCTACACACATTTCAACAATCCATCATTTGCTGACAACAGCTAAAGGAAGAATGTCATTGAGATATTATGCAAATGTATTCAGTAGAATATCACAAACATTCATGAATTGTGATGCGTTGCAGAATGTGAATTTTATGTGCTTTGACACTGTGCTGAATAACTAATGATGTGGGACTGACCTGTTTGCTTGAATGCCTGCCACACGCACAAAAAGAACTGCACTCTAAGCTCAGTGAGAGGAGAGAACAGCAGCAGACTTCCCCACTTTATTTGATCAAATCCGTAAGTTACTGTCGATGCAAACTCATTCATTCTGACAGCGAAGGCAAAGAGACTTTCAGACCAGTTCTGAATCATATGGGCTTTGTGGAGGGCTGACACAGACACCTGTTTTTAAGGGCTGAATCAGAAGATGTAGGTCTAGCTGGGATCCCGTCTGTATTTTAACTTTAAATAAACAAACAATTATAACAACTAAAATAAGCACACAATCACAAATAATTTCATTTTTTTTCCAGTTCCAATTAAGTCCTTAAATCCTTAGTATGTGGTTGGGTCCGCTCCTCCTTCCACAACCTGTGGAGGCAGTTCAGTTTATCCCAGCCCAGTTCTGTTTAAAGTTGCTAGCTCGCCATCATGTAGCAGACCACCCTGGAAATCACAAAAAAACCTGACCTATAAAAATATCATAAAACTTAAACAAAGTTATTTATTCAATTAAATTCCAGATTAAACAAAACGGAGTGAGGAAAACTATAAGGGAATAAAGGGCGAGTAGATGCTGTTAAAGAAACAAATAAATATAACAAAAGGAGAACTATAAACCGAGGCCTATTCTATCTGTATGAAACCAAACGAGACTGAAAGACCTCACTATCTAATCTACTCTCTAATAACAAAAAACATGTCAAGACAGCACCCCAAATATTAGTGATTGTAACAGAAATGTCTGTGCATTCAAAACTAAACCTGCCCAGTCCCAAAAACCTTCACCACAGATGAATTATCAGTCTAGTTAATTTGTACAATACAATCATGAATGACATACAAGGCAAGCTCCACACAACAACCACAAGAAGCCCTGACTGTGAGGCAGTTCTGGTTTAAATAATGTTGATGCCAGCAATTGGCCCCCTCTGAGTGGCAGGTCAGGGAAGGTGCCACTCCAATCCTGGACCTTCGGCAGAAGCCAGTCAGGCACACCTAGATTCACATACAACACAACACACAAGGGTATACTGGGGCGAGACACCATAACACTATGTACTCTGCTTACTTACTACTAAGCATAGGGAATCTGAAAATTCTGCTTTCTGATGGACCAGCAACCAAAAAAGAGAGGCTTCAGGTAAATACATTATCTGTAACCTGCTTATCCTCATCAGGGTCACGGTGGGGCTAGAGCCTATCCCAGCTGACACTGGGCGAGAGACAGGGTAGACTTTGGACAAGTCTCCAGTTCATTGCAGGGCACATAGAGACAACAACCATTCACACTCACACCTACAGACAATTTAGAGTCACCAGTTCACCTGTTATGGTTCATGTTTTTGGACTGTGGGAGGAAGCTGGAGCACCCTGAGAGAACCCACACAGACAGGAGAACATGTAGATGTATGCTTCCTTAACATTGGCATACATTAAGTCCAAGGTTTTATTGTCTCTGGTGGGGCAGGTCACAAACTCCTGAAAGTTTGGAGTTTAGCAGAGAGAGTGGTGTGGTTAAAATCTCCAGAGATGGCCATTAATGCATTAGGATGGTCCGTTTGCAGTCTGGCTGCGACTGAGGTGATGACGTCACACACAGCGTTGGCATCAGCTGATGGCGGAATGTAAACAGACATGATGATGGCGCATGTAAACTCTTGGCAGAAAATATGGACGTATGCTCATAGCTTCAGTGTCAATGTACGGGCTACGGAAACAGGATTACAACACCTGTTGTTCACGAGCACTGCAATCCCTCTTCTCTTCCTCTCACCGCTCAGTCCACGGTCCCTGTCGGCCCGTACCGTCTGAGTGTTTAAGCAGAAAAAAGGTGACAAAACAGAAGATGAATGACAAAAAACACAAAACACTTACGGGAGCTGCTGCAACAAACTGCCACTAGTGCGGCGCCATGGCGACAAGAAGATTGCCAATTTCAAATAAAATCTCCATCAATCAAATCTCAAATAAAAACCGACGTGCAGTTTTTGGCACTTTCTCATAGGCTTCATTTCGCAGCCGCAGAGGTTGCTGCTTGATTTAAACTTTCAACCATTACCTAGCTAAAATTATTGCTTGCCATCATTCTCAGAATCATCATCATCACCATCACCATCACTATCAGTATTTTACAAATGTACAACCTAAACAATAGTGTCTTTTGATCATTTTAGGTTAATAAAATCTATCCATCTCATTGAAAAAGAGACCATGACACTGAGGTACCAGTAATCAGCTCATACAGATATTACAGATGGTAGCATCCAATTGTATCAACAACATCATATAGACACAAAACACACTTACACACATGCATCTTATCCCTCCAGCCCTCATCCAGACTCTGATATTAAAACAACCCCACATTCCACATGTGATTATACACACGTATTGATTTCCATTTTGACCGCATAGTAGTTCCCATGTCTCTCCATGGGGACAGAACCTTAGAGAGAGCTGTCTCTTTTGCCTCCACACTGTACTGAATCAATGTGTCGCAATCCAGGCAATAGCTTCAATATTCTCTCCCGCTCTGTTTCCAATTTGGTGCTCGATTGGAGACATCATTCTTTAGTTGTCTTCACAGGCAGTGGCTGTCAGTGGGGACATTAGTCTATCCACTGGCCGCTGGACTGTGCAGGCAGCGCGGCATTCGTAGAGGGAGTGTATGCAGGACTCTTGTGTTGTTGTCCTCACGGTTTCCTTTGTATTTGCTGTTGTCACATAACAATTGATTTGTGAGTCGTTAAAATACACACCACTAAAGAAAGACATCACATTTTCTGTGAGAGACAAGTGGAGCTTCAAGTGAGACACTTGTGACTAAATTTAAAGCTGCACATGTCTATATTTCTCTATTTTTAAAATATTTTTGAAAGGTTGTTCATCACTATGAACCCAACAGCAAAGGGAATTATCACTTGATCCTGCAGTCTCTCAGCGCCACAGAACATTTGAGTGCCTTTCAGCTCAATGTTTTGGTTTTATGACCCACGACTTGGTACTGTTGGTCTCACAGCTCTCATCAACCTCGGCGGCAACAAGCAGGAACCTCTGACAATATGAACCCACTGAACACACCACTACCAGCCAGCAGGCAGGCATAGCTGAGACTGTGGTGAGCATACTAAAGAATAGCATATAAAGAAGGAGAGGAGAGTGAATGCTGGACTTCAGACTGACACAAACACAAATCCAAATGAACGATAGAATTTGTTGGAAAGAATAATCTCAAGGTCATGGTTCACTTATGAGGCTTATCAGATTCAATCACATTTTTTTCATCAGGGAATGAAACTGTGCTGCTTTGTCATTGATTGAGACCATGAGATGAAACAAATGAAAAAAGAATGAATGCATCTCCATATATAAATTCTATTAATACTTTATATCTGCTGGATCTGTTAATAGATAGATAGATATAGATGTTTTTTGTTGTTGTTGTTTTTGTTTTAATATTTGTGCACATATACAGCAGAGCTGCTCTATTTACAGAATATAGCAACTATGTGCCATTAGTGTATAATCTTGGAAACGAAGAATCGTTTTGGTTTTATATCCATAAATGCTGAACAATCTAGCTCGCTGTAGGAGGCCTTCCACGTTTGCTCCTTTGTGGCCCCCGTAGTTTCTTCACACTAAGGAAAGAAAGGTGGTTGCAATCAGGAAACCAAAGAAAAAGAAAGACAACCAGGGTAAAAAGTACAAAGAAAATGAATGACAGTAAAATATGACACAAGTACTTACAGTAAATGGACGGATGGATAATAAATTTAATTAAATATTATGATGGGAAACAGCCTCCAAGTGGTTGAAAAATAAATAAAACTGCAGCTTTAATATTGACTGTGTAACTGATACTCATATAAGCCAGTGTTTGGATTTTGTTGTTAAGACTTAAGAATTAGGTGTAAGAGGTATTTTGCAGTTGGTTGTGTAACTTAATTGATAACCGCTGGGTTGAAGACCAGCCATCAAAAAGAAATGCTGGTATTACTGTACTTAAAGTGGCATTACATGGAATAATAAGCACATAATAATCATTAGCACGATAAGATATAATAAACACAATGTGCAAAAACTGTAAGAGGCTGAATAGTTTAGGGGAAAGCTGTTTAGTTAATGACACAATATTAAAGTGAATGTGATTCTCTGGTGTTGCTGATGATGTTCTCTCTAATGTGTGATGAAAGTTGATCTTTGCTTCTAATGCTTTTATAATCTGTTGGTAAGACATCACAGTGTACTTGAAATCAAATGTTGCTGCAGCTTCTCGTGCCACTTTACTAAAAAAAAACAAGGCTCTCAGAGGAAACCCTTGTCCTGCAGCCCCATGTATCATAAATGGCTGCTGCTGTGCTGCTGTTAAGGCAGTGGGTGGAACATAAAAGTGTTTACCTGACAGTCAATTAGTATGCATCACATCACATCACATCACATCACATCAGGAGTGTCTCCCATGTGTGTGAACAATACAAAAGCAAAAATCTAACATTTACTGATTCTAATTTGTCCGTCACAACCATTTTGGTTTTGTTCACATCAACCATTAGAAACACTGCAACAAGAAACACACCTGTCAGTGTTACTTGATACTTTTTATTGAACTGGGTGGGTAAAAATGTCTCCTTGTTTTGGGCAGGTTGTGATAATTTAGGATATTTTTGTACCATTTGTTACAAAGTTTTTACAATTATATATCATTGGTATACAGCAACACAGTATCCAGCAGTGGCTCCTAGATAACAGTTGCTATTAGCTCATGACACCACAACTACACGTGTATTTGTTCTGATTACATTACTTCTGATCAAACACTAGCGAGTCAACAACTTTACTAACAGCCAATCATCAACCAGGTCACCAGCAGCAGACCCAGCAGCAGCTAATTTCACTGACTAGTCCAACAGCAGTCAGCCCAGCTTGGCGTCTGTCTTTCAGCCTTTTATTTCACCAAGCTCTCACCAACCACTAAAAGTCAGTCCCACATTTACTCTCATCCGGCGGCTTCTTGCTTGTTTAGTCTCTCCTTTTCTCTTCTTAGCTTCCCCCGTCAACATCCTCTTCACTCTCTTCTCCTCTGCCATTATGTCCATAGAGGCTTCTGAGTCAAGCTCCGGTTCTGGCATGACACTGGCTCCGCTCTCTGTAGGCAACCAGTAAAATAGTCGGTGGTGTGACTTAGACTTAAAGTATTTTACTAACAAGATCTGAGTGTATCACAGCTTGATATATCTTCTTCCTCTGTGCCATTCTTGTCTACCAAAAACACATCAATGATCCACACTGTTGCACCGGGTAACAGGCTCCTTCATTACCATGAACACATACACTGAAGTTTATTTTGACTCAATCCCACACACACCACCCTGCTGCCAGAAAAGAACAGTGGTTCAGGTAGAGTCGAGGGCAATTTTATTTATAAAGTCCAGAAAGACAAATTCGACTTCAGTGTAATCATTTCATCATGTAAATCTTTTACAGCTTTTTTTGCCCTCCCTGGAGAGAACCCACGCAGACAGAGCATGCAGCTCCACATGGAAAGGCCCCAGCCGAGGTTCAGACCAGGAGCCTTCATGCTGTGAGGCGACAGTGCTAACCACTGCACCATCATGCTGCTCTCTGTGTAAGTCATGTTTGAAATTGAAATCAAAATTGAAAAACGAAACTCTATATTTGTGAGCTATTGTCTGGAAATGAACTAACACATTGTTAGTTTGGGAAATTGCAGGCAGATCCTTCCGGGTCACCATTTCTCTGATATTCATGTCCTGACAGATAACATGAAAAGAAGCTGTGTTCTAACAAGCTCATCTCATCAAGAAACCTGAAGAAATGCACCTGAAAACACAGAATCCTCAGCCTCCGGCTCCACCACTTATTTTCAGAGCGTACAGTATTCTGTGATGTATGTGCGTCAGTGTGTGAACATGTGTCTGTGCGGAGTGCCACTGCATTTCATATTCCTCTCGTCTATATTTTTTATTAGGTTGTTTACCAGTGGAGCTGAATACCGAGCAGTCGGCGTAGTCAACAGAAAGCGAGGGAGGGCGAGTTGGGGGCTTTTGGCGTTCAAATCCAGAGCCATTTTTCAAAATTTGATCCAATTTCCGTAATTCTCAAGCCTCCTGTTTTCAAAGGCCCCTCCACTCTCCTTTCCAGTCTGTCACAGGCAGAGAAGCCTGAGTGCCGAGGCTTATAAAGTAATATAATCACCCACCCGCCCACCTACCACCCAACTGCTACCCTCGCACACTGGTGTGGGGCCCATTCGCACGATATTGGCACAGCTGCAGCACCCAGGGTGCCTTATGATTATGAAGATGAGGAGAAACAGAGAGCTGCAAGCTGTCTGCTGTCTCCTGGGGACCATCATCACCTCCCTGCCTCTCCCCCTACCTCTCTGACACGCAGGTGAATCTCAACTGTTTCACCTGACGCACGATGAATGTTTTTTCCACCGGTTGGTGTATTTTTTTTTTAAGTTTATCTCCGTGTTGTTGTCATCGCCCCTCAGTGTGGAGACGCGAGGCTGTGATCAGGCTGTGAATCGCTGCTCTAAATGAACCTTTTAGGCTCACAAACTCCCAGAATAATCAGGTCGGTGTTTGTGATGCCTCCCCTCGCCTGCCTGGCACTGTTCAGGGATTGTTTTTAATATAACACGAACCAAAGCTGGCAAACTCACACAGGACGACCATTGCTTGGCCCACAGACATAACAACAATTAATTTTGGCTTCAATTAGTGTTTTTTAGATTTATTCATATAAGGCACCTTCACAGTCAACAGTCAACATGCTTCAGGCCTAAAAGAACAATAATACATTCTCATATTACTGAGATGACTGGGCCTGTTATGTACAAAAACACATACACCAGACGGCCACTTTATTAAGTACACTTGGCAACCACAGGCAGACAGTGGCTGAAGGCAGACTCCTTAATTCTGTGTATGTATATTATTATTGTTAATAATAAGTTTTTATTTGACAGCTAGCTTTTTGTACACTGATCTTTTAAAAAGACAGAGAGTAGAAATAATGGATTTCTTACCTTTGGTGAATTTAACCAGCTCAGGCACCAAACACACTCTAATATTCAGTCTCATATGCAGTGAATTGATGTATAGAGGCCGGCTGACACTGAAGAGAGGAACACTACAGCAGCGGCAAGCTGAGGTGAACAAACGCAGCACAGTACTTTGACGTGAGGATCAGATCTTCATCAACCTTTCTTTCTTCTATCATCAATTAAAATGTGCCTCGATTAAACCTAATACTGATCCTTAGAATCGGCTCGGAACATCTCTCATTGACTGAAGATGGAGGGGTCTTCTGCATGCAATACTGCATACTGCAACCTTCTCTTCTCATGTCCATAAACAACTTGCACTCATATTTTCAATAGCAAATCCATTTTAATAATTGCAAAGATCATGTTTTTATTCAATAAAATCCTGATTCTCAAGTGAAACTCTAAAGTAACACACACACACACACACACACACACACACACACACACACACACACACACACACACACACACACACACACACACACACACACACACACACACACACAGAGCCATGTGACAGGTGAACTCCAGATGTGCTGATTGTTGAGTGTGCAGGATCCTGCTGAGACTCCCCGGGTCGCCTGTGGTAGCGGAGCCTCGGGGGCAGAGTGGGGCCTCCGCAGTCAATGTAAGCCGGCGGAGCCTGGTGACAGCGTGCAGACAGGCTCCTGCAGGACCTCTTCTACAGCAGTAAATTGAATGTGCCTTACCAAGACACAGGATATGATGTAACTGTCCCTGGCATCCTGAGGTTTGACAGATTTTGACAACAAATGGTCTTATGTAAGGTAATTACAACAAGAGCCAAAGAGTCTCCGCTAACGTTGTCATACAGAAGTCTCTGGGAAACATGGAAAAGTTTTGAACTTGCACCAGCATCTTTTCTTGTTCTGCACATGTATGATGTGTGATACATATTCTGTTTTACTGCACTCCTGTTTCTGCAAGTGTGAAGATTTGAGCGAGGGCCAAAGGGTCAAATTGTGATGGTGCAGACAACTGCAGACCATCCTCAAAACAGCAGATGTCATGGGGTATTCCTGGTGTGTACTGGCCAGTACCTGTCAAACCTATGGCCAGTACTGGCCAGTATGTATCTGTGTGATCACAGCTGTAATCCAGTAATATTTGTCACATATGTCATGGGACAAATGGTAGAAAAGATGTAGGAAGAGTGAACTGGCTACAATCTCTTTTACATGGAATCCACTCAGGTGCTGTAATCCCTGCACGCTATTAAAGGAAGAAAGGTAACAGCAAAAACACACACGAGGCAGAAGAAAAATAAAAAAAAAGGAAATACCGTGAAAAATGTTTTGTAATTTACATACAGCTGTTTCCCTGTGTCATGTTTTTCAAGCTGTTTTGCTGCAGTATTGATCGTGTTACTCCAATCTGCTAAATTCTTCTCACCGTTACAACCTCCGACCTTCTGTGGTCTGAACAGCCAGTGAGCACGCTTGTCCTGCCCACCAAACATGCATCAGTATGAAGGAGGTGTATGAGCCAGAGCCAGAGCAGTGGGGCCTACAGAGGAGCCATTAGGCAGTGACGAAGGCTAGATGGGGCCACTGACCTTCGTAAGCTTCACTCAACACTGCAATCACAGCAAGGCCTACACTAAAATAACCAATCCTCTGTGTGACTGGAGGCTTATTCCACACCAAAACTGTCTCTTTTACATGGAAATGATCAGTATTCATGTCTGTGAGTCAGTGTAATACAACATGAATCCCCCAGTGCAACTCATATTTTAGCAAATAAGCTGTTTGAATAAATTATAATGATGGTGAAGACGTGCAGCAATGGCACCTCCATGTGTCCAACAGTAATGTCATTCAGATTAATACATGTCTTTAACATAACCAAGACATGACTTTTTAAAAAGCTGACCAGTGTGACATCTTCAAGTTCCTTCCAGTCAGTATCAGCTGCAGGTGATTATATGTCTGTCTTGCTTTTTGGTTTGTTCCAGCTATAGACCGTATATAAAACGTGGACGTAGTCTCTGTGGCGTTCCCTACAGGTTTCTGAAAACTGCTGTGAAGCTCCGGTTGTCTCCATCCTGGCAGTCCTGTCTCTACTGGCTTCCCACTCATCCAAATAGTAAATGGACTGTACTTACATACCTCCTTTCTAGTCTTCTGACCACTCAAAGCACTTTTACACTACATTTCTCATTCACACACATTCATACACTGATGGCATTTGCTGCCATCTGCTCATCAGTTTGAGGAGCTAACCATTTATACACACGAATGGCACAGCCTTCAGGAGCAACTTGGGGTTCAGCATGGACACTTGGACTGGAGGAGTTGGGGATTGAACTGCTGATCTTCTGATTAGTGGACGACACAGCCACCCCCACAAATAGAAATATGGTATTTTAATTATAGAATGTCACAGGCCTTTCATCATCTTTATTGGGAGGCTGGAGATGCTGGGGATTGAACCCAGAACCTTCTACATGCAAAGCACACACTCTACCACTGAACTACATCCCCACAAAGCCAGCCGCAAGGTGGAGTGTGGGTGGAGCTTGGGTGGGCTGAATGAATCCTGGTTGCTCAAACAAACCATCTGTCAATCAAAGCATCCACGCTAATTAATTCTGCATAACTTTAAGCCCTAATATAACCTGAACAGGTGAGTTGTAAATAAAGTCACCCTCAGTACAGTTGTCATGAACGAGGAAATTAGCTACAGAGACCAAAACTGTTTTTTGTACCAGGCTGTAAACATGTTTATTTCTGCTGTGAAGTTGGAACATGGGGACTTATGGAGACTGACTCACTTCGGGAGCCAGCCTCAGGTGGAAGTTGCAGCTTGGTTCGGGCACTTGTATTTCCATGATCTTCTGGCTTTTACAGGTTGGACCAATGGTTTCCAAACTTTTTGGCCCCCTCTTTGCTGGTTACATAGGTCTATGAGTTTTGACCACTTTAGCCAAGGCTTATATTTCTCTCTCATAATGGTTGTGGTGGTCACGTTCTGTAAAACCATTCAAATTTGACCATTTAATAGGCATGTGCTTCACACTAGGACACTGGAGCCTAATCCAGCGAACCCTGCATGGCAAACTTACTCTCAGCTACTCTCTGAATGTAGCAAGCTTAGTTCAGGTCAAGCGTGATAAAGGAATTGTTTGGATTTTTTCTATACTGAGATATCCATGTTGCACAAAATTTATTTAATCACTAGTATTTTCAGACACCCTGACGCCCACTGCAAATACTACTGATATTGTCATTATTACTACTTATAGTCATTTTTTGACTTCTTGTCCAAGCGAGAGTTGAGAGTGCTGATGAAGCTCATATGATATAATGAAAAGCTCCAGAACAGCTATCAAACGGATCTGTTTCATATTTTGATCTTCAAGTATTTCAAAGCAGTTTGGCTTGCATATAATTCACAGCAGATAAAGTTTCGACAATTGCATATAAATAACAGTGGAAGAAAGAAATAGCAATGATAAATTCTATAACAAACACAGAATATTATGAAGAAAAGGTTATCATATCCATCATATTACAGGTGAATGTCACTAACTCTCTCATATATTATTGTTATTATCAACCCGCCTTATTGACAATCCAATATTTAATCTAACTCTCACTGACTTACCTCCACACACAAAGTAAGTCTTGTGTTTGAGTTGCTGGGTTGACAGACTGTTTCGGGAAAGGCCTGATAATGACATTTTCTGTGTGTTTTAGCTTATGATCTACTTTGAGTGGGCTTTCATCTCGAGCAGTCTACCTGTGTGTCTGTGGACTTTTTTTACCTGCACCCTCTCTTCATTATTTGATTACTTGTAACGGTGATAAAAGGGAGACTTGGCTGTACAGTGAGATAGCCAATATACCTCCATAATTCAATTTCATCACGCTAAACTCTCCTCCGCTGAATCCTCTGAGAGTCTTAGCTTCTCCTCTTCTAACCCATCGGTCCAACACATAACCATATCAGTCTGGGGATGACTGTCACCCAGCCACACACACACACACACACACACACACACACACACACACACACACACACACACACACACACACACACACACACCAAATTAATAATCATCAGGCTTATTTTATGTGTTTTCTATGCAGGTGCATCCAAATGTCAATTGAGAAATTATCAGTGCAACTGCAAATTGGAGGTTTGAATTCCTCAATGTACTGAGTGCCATACGTTAATGAGATGAGGAGGGTAAAATTGAATAATGCCAAAAAGAATTCCTGCGGTATCTGACAGAGAGAGGGGAGGGAGGAGGGGAAACGGTCATGCATAAACATTTCTCTCAGTGCTAGAAATCATCCTGAGCACCCTCAGTACAATTGGCTCCTCTTTAAACATAATATATTCTAATAGAGAACACACTGTAAGGACGATGGCTCCATGAGCGTCTAAAGTGATATTTGTGTTGTGCTCTCAGCTTTTGTTTTTCCATAAATAAAATTAAGCATATAAGAGCAATTTGTTAAGACGCAAGTGTGCCTGCACAATATGAGCTTTCTACAGTGCAATGTGCTTCTCTACCCAAGGGTGAGGCTTTTATTTTTTTCATTTTTTCTTTGTTATTCTGCCTGGTGCTGTTTGGGACGCTTCATCTAAATTTGAAGGAAGCACATCTAAATCCCAGCACAGCGATATGAAGCACCCTCGTGGCAAGGTGCCACCGGCACTGTTTGTGTTCCTCTAGCTGGTGCCATTAAGCGCTCTTAGCAAAAACAAATCTTTTCTTGTACTGCAAGCACTCTTACTTCCATTTACAGCGTCCCAAGGCTAACACTCAACACCTGCGCACCATTATTCCAGTCAGTGTGTAAGTTCTACACTAAACGCCGCCTTGGAAATAGTTGATTGTGCACTAAAATCAGTGTCTTTGATTGTTCTTCAATCCCTCATAATTCAGTCCATGTATGTGATACACAGCCCTGATCTCAGGTCCTTCTCAATACAGAGTACACCACGTTGGAACTTAGCTTCTTAGAAATTTAAACTTGATGTAATATGTTTCATTTGTAACAGGGACAACATTAGTAACACCTTTCTGATGTTACATGTAAACGTCTATGTGAAGCATTGACAGTGGACAGAGCTTCTGGATCTGTGAAGTCAAGCTAACGCAGAAGTATCTTAAGCCTGCATTTTCCTTAATGCCCAACAGGGGGCGCCTCAATTTACAACAATAAAGTCTAGCTGTATTGATGATAAAATGAGCTTACTTCCATCAGTGATTAATTACCTCAGTAAACGGTTTCCTCACACAGCATGATGTCCCACATCATATGTTTTCAGAAACATACATTTTAGAGTACTTTTTCTATGCTTGGGTAATGCATTACATTAAAAACCTCACTGGGTACGTCTCTGTCACGGCGAGGCCATGATGCTGTTTTGGTCAAACACCACCGGGAACATTTTAGAAGCGGAGCGTTTAGCCTGCCAGACTTTATTAACTTGCTCAGATTTGGTCTTGGCTTCTAAATATGTAAATATTCTGCACAATTAATTAGTTTCCCTTTTGGCTGTTTTTACCACCGGGTGTTTTATTTTGAAAACCGATCGGATTCTTTATGTCTGTTATGTGCAGATTGCCGTGGGCTGCCTGTGAGCCAAGTTTCTGGGATGCTTTTGAAACGGACGACGACTGGGCCTGCGGGTTTGAAACATTGACTAGAACATCGGCACACAGAATGTCTTACATCAGTACCCAGTGGAACTCATTGGTAATAAAATATAATGTGGCGATCTGCTCGTCACACAAGTTGATCGATTGATCAAACTCTTGTCAGAAGATGGATCCAAAATGGAGATACAAACATAAATGTGCTTTAAACAAGTATTAAAGCTACAGCCGTGTGAACATGTCCACAGTCACCTACTTTTAGCCTTGAGAAGCATCATTCTAGTTTAACCAGGCTGAAGTGAAACTAAAATAAAAGTACTTGGCATGTTAAATAGTTCTCAACAGTAATGACTGTGAACCTCACATCACTGAAAACATCAGAACACATTTTCAATTTTACATTATTTTGATAAATCAAACACGTTTTAAACCAGTGCTGTTAAAAATTCAAATATTTTAACTAACTGCTAATTTAATTTATCCACTGTACAATAAGACACAGTCCTCTAGATTTATCGATTTATCTATATGCATCCTCCATACAGTTCTCTGCATTATTTTATCTGATCATATTTTACTTGAATTTTACTTCATATATTTAGTTAGAGTTTACTGCTTACTGTTTAGAGTTTGTTTACTGTCTACTGTTTACTTTATATCTTTAAATAAGAGTCTATTGTTTATCTTGTATTGTATCTCTTTCACACCTCCTTTATTTTGTATACAGGTGTCTGTATGCTGGAAATTCAATTTCCTTGAGGGAGTCACCCCAAAGGGATCAATAAAGTGCAGTCTAAGTCTAAGTCTAAATTCACCCAACACTAACATCCAATCACATGATTTGACCTTTTCATCAGAAACAGGTGGATCATGACGGATGATGTTATTTTGGACTCCTGAACTTTGGACAGGGCTAGCTGCTTCCCTTTGCCTGCCTGATGAAATTTAAAAGTTTTTCTTCCAAATATTAGAACTCATCCAGCTTCTGTAGGAGTAATTCAAAAGCATGGCAAAATAAGATTTCCCTTGCAAGTGGAAAAAACGATTCAATTACTATTTATTTCTTAGATGACCTCTGACCTTCTGTTGGGTGAAACGTGGCAGCTAATTTGTATTTGCAGTTATGGACATTGCAGATTGACATGGGATTTATTTATTTATCTCTGCTGGTCCCTCATGTGAATAAGACCTTAGTAAAGGTTTCTCTCTAAACAAGCTTTTGTTCAAACTTAAGAATATCTACAGTAGACAGCCCGTCCCTAGAAACAATTTACTCTTTGAATCCTGTAAATGTGATTTTACTTATCTTCGTTCTTTTCATCAGCAACACTGTGTTGACCTTCAGGTTTTTGTTTCTCTTTTCCCACAATGTTCTCATTGTTTGTCCTGAAACTGTACGCTAGGTTGTAACCATTTCGAGAAATATATATATATATATATATATATATATTCTAATATTGCTGTTTAAAAAAAACACCAGAGCTTCTCCTTGCAATGTGCTGGAGCCGATGCCGTTGTAATGTTTAATAAATCTTCACAGGCAGCAGTGATGCATGGATAATTTACAACTCGGGGAGTGTTTATCTGATAGGCCACAGAGACGGGTTAACCAGACACCATTTCTCTCATTGTCCTGTGACATTTAACTTATTGATAATTTATGTGGAAAAAGTATTGTGCACAGATTAGCAGTGCGAAGAGTAATCACAATTTATGGCCTTAAAAGGGCAGGCCATCAGGGCGCTTGCTGTACAGGATAAAGAAAAATGCCCGGCGATGAGATCCCGGACACTGAGCTCTCTCTGTCATACAAGAAGCACAGATTTAACTGAGGAACTGAGGGCAAGTTAGTGTTTGTGCTGCAAGTAGAAGTCACTGTCATAGATATGGACCTGAGGAACTTTTTGGAGTACATTGTACTTGTTGGAATATTTTGAATGCAGCATATATTTTACTCTTTTGAGTGCACTTTTACAGAAATATCTATACTTTTACTCTATGCCACTTTAAAACTCTAGTATCGTCTGACCCCAGGTCTGCTGTGGCTCTCTGTTATGATGCAGCCATGCCACATGTCTTATTAGAATAAAGAAGGAAGCTACATACAGATGAGAGAAAACATTCCTGGCCTGCTTTGTGGGGACGGCTACTTTAATTGTACACGCTGAGGTAAAGTTAATGAAGCTGTTTGTATTAGACAATACATCCTAAACATGTCACCATCACACCTTAATTCATCTCAGTGAGTCATACGACATTAAACACTTTTATTAAGTTTACTTTCTGCTCATATTTTAATTTGAAGAAATCTTTTAATACCACTGAGCAATATATCTCATGAAGCCCACACATAATGGTATACATTACAGTGTTGATATCCATAATAAAATATATCTCCTGTCATATGCTCATTAAAATTAATAGGCTGCTCTTGAGTGACCTATTGTCAGGCTAACCACAGGTGGGCTGTGCCGTGGGTGTGGTTTAGGGCGTTAACTATATGCCTGTAACATCACTGAGGGTTAAAGGCTTGTTTAAAGGCACAGTTTCCATATGATCTCCATATGATCATATGACCTATAAAGGTTACTGTGTTATGTGATGATCACTGTAACTGTACACTGTAAAGTGTTGATAGTCTTTATATTTTCTAGTCATAGTACCTGATAGTATGGAAGGACAAAATACAGCATTAATACATGAGCTTACAGTGAATTCAATTTATTTATATAGAACCAAATCATAAAAGAATCTCATGACTCTTCCCGACGGCGGCTGTGGCTCAGGAGGTAGAACAGGTCATCCACTAACCAGGTGATCGGCGGTTAGATTCCCGGCTCCTCCAATCTGCAGTCCGAATTGCTTCTGAAGGTTGTGCCACATGTGTTTGTGAAGGAGATTCACCCTTGCGGCAAGGAACAAGTTCCTTTAAGGGGCAGAAACCTCGAACAGAACTCAGCTCACGCCAGTATAAATAATAGAGATGTTTTGTGATCAAGCCTGGAAACAGCTATCCTGGCTCAAATGCCGAACTTCTTTCTCTAAAGTCAGTAAATATTGTCCTGCTATATTGAACTTATTGTCTGTTTGTGACATTTCATCACAAACCAACAAACTTTGAACACAGATACATATTCAACTTTACCTCAGGAAGACTGCCAGTAGTTAAAGTGAATGTCTTTTATGTCCACACGGCCCAAATAAATGTGTAAAAGAAAGCTGAGTGTCTGTTTATCTTTTCTGCCTCTTTTACTGGTGAAGTTACTTACCACTGATGTAGTTTTTTTTTCTTCAACCACTCTGAGTGTTAATTTCAAGACTTAATCTGCTATTTCAGGACTAATTATCACAAAGTTTTGGCATCTCTACACACCTCTGGATAAGACAGAAAACCAAAGAGACAGGCTAGTGCAGAAAGATGACATGAATGGAATTAAAATCCCAAGAGTGTTCACAAACAGTCAGTAGCCGGCCTTACAGCTGTACTCTACTCTGTTTTCAGTGAAACACACTGGGAGCCAACAGGCAACACTGAGTATTCAGTCTTTTTTACATTTCAGTCTGCTGCTGTGTGGAGGGTAATAAATCATGTCTCCATCTCCTCTTAGAAGGCTGCAGACACTTTAATCATCCCGTATTCTTGTGTGTTTAGCCATAATAATTTGGCTCTATCATGCAAGGACAGTCCTGGCTGTGATTTATGTGTGTGAGTGTGAGAGAGAGAGTGGTGGAAGGCGAGCCGGAACACGGCCACGCCGCTGCTGATGTTTTGGCTTGCTTTTTTTTTTACTTCCTCTAATCTTTCATCCTGGTGTCTACATTCGAACTGTTCATGTCCTCGTTCAGTTTCCACCCTCTGTCTCTGCTGAAGAAGGCGTCCATATGTTGCTCTTTATTAATGCTGGAGAAGAGAGCTGAAGAAGACAGGCTGAGTTTTCTGATGCTATACTGCACTGTTACAGACAATGAAATTCATCTGTCACTCCGGAGAGCTGCAATCTTTTGGTGAATGCATATTCAAATCGGGAGAGCAAACTTTTTACAAATATTCAGAAACAGTGAAGCAGCTTGTTAAATAAAACTATGCTTTTTCCTCTCCTTGGAAGCGGTCTTGTCAGGCAGAGCTCCCTCCTGGGCTGCGTATGAATCCTCCTTTTTAAATATCAGCAAATTAAGCAAAGCAGCTCTGACATAATACCTTAAAGATACACTCAGACAATATCCATCGACCTCGCTCCATTTCAAACCTCCACCACTTATTTGAATACATCGTTGTAAGATTGATTCTATGGTTCACTGTTAAGTCCAAATTCTCTGCAAACTCAACACACAGTGTTTCTTGAACACATACAAAGCTGCTAAAAAAACAGTACTCAGAAAAGATGAGCAGGTAAAAAATCAGCAGCCTCCACCTAAAACCATTCCTGTTTTGGGGGTCATCTCATTGTTGCCCCTCTAGTGTACATGTTGTTAATTTCATTAACACCAAAACAGATTAAAATGATAAACAACGCCCCCAACTACTTACCTGACCAGATCAATATCCCAGAAGTTGAACTGACTTGATGCTATACTCGGATTAAAAAGTGTTCCTTTCATTTTTTTTGAGCAGTGTATGTCACCTATACTCCATCATTAAAAAGTAATGTTTCCAGTATTTTTAGGTATTCTTCATGGTATTTTAGGGTTTGTCACAGGAAGCATGCAGCTTGGAGCATGCTGGGAGCCAAACCAGTGGAAGATGCTTATAGTTCATAGCGCTAGGTGCAATGCATAGCTGTGGTGATGTAATGCACACTTGCTTTTGGCTATTGTAAGCTACAGTCAGTCTCCATCAGTCCCTTCCTATTTGTTGGCACATCTGCCTCTTCCCTTCCGGCTAATATAAAAACCAGCAAAGACCACCGTTTTTGGTTCATTTACATGATGTAACAGATATTTCTTTTTCATATTTAACAGATTCAGTGTGCACAGAGCCTCAGCGTTATGCGATGCATCGTGTCATTCATCAAAGGTATCAGGAGACTATAAGACTGATTAAACATTTAAAATCCACATAAAGGAACAGTCTGTAAACTTTATGTGTGCTTTGCATTTGAATGACAGTCCTATACATAGGGCACAATTAATATGTGGACAATGCAGATCATCAACTGCATACTGATTGACCATATGATGGACCATGTGGCAGTTGGGATGGATATAGAATATGGTGCACAGATGACCCTAAAGCATTTCATTTGTTATTACAACACATGTCAGTTATTACATTTTAGATGTAAAACCAAACTATTTATCACATTAGCATAGACTGAGCTATCCTGACCACAAGACCCTATTTATACTATTGAACTGACACTGACAGCACCACTATGACCTTGATGTTTGGTGAAACCTACCTACTCCTTTAAACAAATGTGGCTCCTTCAGTGAACAGTCCATGTTTTTTCTGTGGAAATGGAAACCAGAGGCCCGAGCAAATGAAAAAGGGACAGTGACAGTAAATTTCTTTCTAGTTGTACCAAACAGATGCTGAATCTGCTGTAATGTTTTGAACAGCCAAGCAGGTGATGTCTCACCTCTTACTGGCTGAGAGAGAAAGAGAAAGAGAAAAGGGATGGAGAGAGAAGGGGGGGGCAGGGATTGAAGAGCAATCACAGAAGAGAAATGTCATATTTGCATATCTCAAAAATACATCACAGGACCGCTATAAAGGGGTCTGTGAACACAGTTTTGCATATTGAGAGAAATTTCTGCTGCTTTTCAGAGAGTGTTGTTTGTGTGCAATTTTAAGAGGAAGATAAAGGTTGTGTTGGAAGGGAGGGAAACATATCAGTCCCACTGCTGAAAACTAAAAGCTGGACTGGACAGTTTCATAAAAGACATATGACACACACACACACACACACACACACACACACACACACACACACACACACACACACACACACAGTGTGCAGTCTGCAGTCTGCAGTTTGTCAGCAATGTTGTCCTGTGCTTGGACTCCAGACAGACTGAAAACCTTGGTGTATTTCGGGAGATGCCAAGTCATTTTTACCCAATGGACCTAAAATATAAAATATGCTGGGATTAAAAAACGTCCCATGTTGCCAGCAGAAGCATGCAAGTTGGATTAGTGCACATTAGTAGCCTCAGGTATAAGCACTGCCACTCAGGCCTAACTTCTCTGTTAGTGAAAGTGTGTTAATGAAGAAGTCAGCCAGTCCGCTCAGCCCCGTTTGACGCCAGTCACCTCCTTACTTCTTTCAACTCGCCTGGTTCAGTCAAACGAAGCCGATATCTCAATTAGAGCTTTTGGAGACAGGTCTCACGCTGAAGCCCTGTAATTTCCCCCCTTTACCAGCAGCCACGCTCCCCCTCCAAACAACAGGACCATCTTGTTTTGATTTGATTAAAATAGATTAATTAATTACTGTGCGCCAAAGCTGTTGTCTGTGATTAACCAGCAACACCCAATCAGCTGGCAGACGGAGGAACGTGATTGGCCATCCTTCCTGTTTCACCTGACTGTTCATTAGTAGATTAAACTAAACCTCGTTGGACCATACAGAGATGGTGTTGACTGATTCCAGATACTGACGTGCTCTCAATGGGAAAATTGGGATTTGATTTTGCTATTGGATAATTGTATCTCCAGCCTGGATCAGGGAGTGACAAGTAAAGTAAATCAGTCAAAACTATTTCTGTAATTAAAGACAGTAGACATGCAACACAACACTAACCCTTTAACCCTTTAACCTTAACCCCAGGAACTTCTACCAACACTCAACAGCTAAGTTGGACCAAACCTTGATGGAATCATTATTTTTTATCATTTTGGACAATGTTCACCAAAACATATTGCCTTTATGTCACAAGATCCGAAAACACTCACAGGTCATTTTGGAAATCACACAATGTTCTTTAGGAAATGCATCTGCTTATGTTTTACTTTCAGAAGCTGTCAGTGAACAGAATCCAATGTGATGATGACGATCTTAAATACACAAGGAGCTGCAGGGCCTTGTCTGGACTAGGAGAAACTGGGGCTCCTTTCTGGAGTTAGACCCAGGAGAGGAGAGCTCACGAGCAAGCATCTGGTGGTCAGGTCTTATCCCAAGGGGCCTGAAAAAAACAAAAAATGACATGATACTGGTAACTGTTGGTAAAGCTGAAATTCTAAATAATCTACACTTGATGTTGACTGTTTATAGACCAGAGCCTGATGTCCCAGGGGAAGTTGTGGCTGTTCACAAGGTTTCTTTTCTTTTTTTTTTTTGTAATGAGCTGAGTAGATCCACCTGCAGTAAGTGAATTTTATTCCAATAAGTAATCACTATCATGTTTAGTTTGTCACATTTATGACAAAACACATTTTATGAAAATTACTTCAAAATTACAAAATTTAAAAAGTTACCAGAGACAGACAGACAGACAGACAGACAGACAGACAGACAGACAGACAGACAGACAGACAGACAGACAGACAGACAGACAGCAGGGAGTGGAAAACCAACAGGAAATAATCGTCAGGGAGAATTATACCATTATACCATCAGTATACTATATTTGTTTTTTAGATTTTCATGATTTTGACATCTGTGTATGTATATATATATATATACACACACACACACTGTTTTTCAATCAATGGGAACACACTCCTTTTCCTTAAGTTTCCTATCTGCAGGATTAACATCAGTATTCCAAAGATAGCTCACATACAGTACAGTGTGTTTGCCTGCACCGCAGAGTCTGGAGCAGCTTTATATGGAGAGCTTCTCTTTACTGGAAGTGTACCAGAGCTGTTTGTGCCTCGGAGATGTTATTAATTCCCTGCCAGGGTTTTAAACAGTAGCGTTTCTACGCCGCACGCCGTGACCTCCGTTCCCTTTCACAGTGGCTTCCGAGGAGAATACAAATAAGGTTTCACTCAGCCAAATAAACAAATGCTTAGTTTAACTGAGTGGCCTTTTACAGGGGCTCAGTGCCCTTCTTTTTACAATTTTCTCCGTTTCTGAAATGTCAGCTCTCCTCTGCACGCTGTTTATCTTACCATCTAATTCCTGTCACAGAGAGAGAGGCAGAGAAAGACAGACGGGTTACCAGCCACACTGTTTTTTATAGAGCAGTTATGGAGGGGTTGGCCTTTTTGGGGGGTTTGAACAATGTTCTGCTCGCACTCTGTCATTTCTCACTCTGTGACTTTTAGGAGCTTATGACGGATGGTTGGCCGCCTCCCACCTCTTCTACATTAAACTGAGAATGGTATCGCTCAAAGTAGGCCTGTAATGCACAAATAACCGGCAGCCATTTTAGAATAAATGCATGGCTGTGGCAGCGGGATGTGGCAGACCTTTGGGTGAACCCCAAATAGAGCCTTCTGTTTCCTATTTAGCCGATGCCTGTGATCTGTCATATGTACATATATGCAGACTGCTCTCTACCCACTCCACTGCCACTGAGAGCTGTTTCTGATAGTGGGAGAGGGAGGAGGTGGAGGGGAGAACAGCCAGCCTCATCTAGTGTTACACCAATGTTGTAGTTTGCATAGACGGCTGATATTGGCCTTTTATTAAAACTCAAATCCAGGCTGGTTGATTTGCTCTCCATTTGAAACAACGAATATTACAGTTTTACATTTTCATTCAGTCTGAACTGGAGCTGGAAGGAGGTTGTGTTTTGTGTTTGTCCGTCTGTCTGTGTGTCGCTGTGTGTGTTTATTAGAAGTTGGAAACAGATTTGGCTGATATGTGGTGGGCTCTCATTTGGTCAGAAGCCAGATCTGGAAGGAGCCATTTTCTTTTTGCAATATTCTCTAAGTATTATGTTGTGTTTGTGAGAAAGTTTAGAGCCTTTCCCTCTCTGAATAAAATATGAAACAATTTCTGGCAAATGTAATAATGTTGAATGTGCACTAGTCTGTCAGAAGCTTCGGTGTGGAAACACTGGTATCAAACCAAAACACATCACATGGACATATTTATTCCCACACAAGATCCGTCAGGAATATAGCTGTGCTATGGTGGGACATCCCCAAGTCCCAAAATGTCATTCGAAGTTTCGAAAACCAATTTTGGAGCACAATATTCTGTAGAAACAGAAGAAGAAAGTCAAGGAACAGGGTGATGATTTGAACAAATAGTAACTATGGTGCTTCTGTGGAGCCTCAACAGGTGTCAGAGCTGGGAAATAGTACATATGATAAATGGAAGTGTGTCAGTTGTCTCTATTTACTTTGTGATGGATTGGCGACTTGTTCAGCGTGTACCTCGCCTCTCACCCAATGTCAGCTGGGGTTAGCTCCAGCCCCCCACGCCAATGATAAGGACAAGGGGTTATGTATAATGGATGGATGGAAGTTTGTCAGTCTATGTGTCAGTTTATTGAGAGGTCCACCACAGCACAACACACAAATCATATTTGTATAGTAAAATGATTCCTCCTCACCATTCCAGTTACTTTTTTACATTATTGATCCTGGTCTTTCTTACAGTGTTCAAACCGAGGTTATTGTCCTTTTTCCAGGATAAATTCAGTCGTTTTGTGTTCTAGGCAAAAGAATTCTGTGTAAAATGTATGATGTACCCCTGGACACTGCAATGTTTCCATCAAGTGGTAACCTCCGTTGCTGAGAAATGAGACCAACACCGTTTGAGGAAAACTGCAGCTCCTCAAACGTAGAAAAAAAAAAACAAGATGCATCAAAGTAAAAATGAAACTGAACAAATCATGACATATAACACGTCATGAGCAGACCTCTGTTGCTTGACATTCCCCATCTCTCGTGCCCTTCCTTTCCTGCCATCTTTCTGTCGACTATCAATGAAAGCATAAAACGCCGCCCCCCCAAAAATAATGTTTCAGTCTCAAAGATTACTTGTAACCCCACGTTATTACTGCGCAAAGACATGAACCAAGAGGAGAGTATCTGGAGAACAAAAAGAAAGAGCTGCAGTGATGAAATGTGTCTGTCTGATCTGTCTATCTGTGTTTTACTGAATAAAAAAATCCTGTCAAATATGAGAGGACAGAATGAAAATGAAAATTCACACTGTGCTCGATCTGAACACACTTTTGGCTCACACACTTTGAAAACATGAGCAGTGAGCTGTGAGACATTTGGGGATTGAGGGCCATCATAAATAAAATCGGGCTGTGAGTCTTTATAACATTTACTAGAGATGAATAAGAATGTATTTTCTATTGCACACACAGCTCAGTGTCTTCCCCTTTGCCGCTGCTCGCTATGTATTCATCCTGGCAACCGTTAACATCCCCTGCAGGCACTGAGAGGAAGGTTCAGATGTGACTTTAGCTGTCTGGGGGAAAGTAGTGCTGGGAGTCATTAAAGCCTCTTCTTGTCTTGTCTAGTATGATCACTGCTAAAATGTTTTCTTGGACTATATAATAAAATCCTTTGTAGACTCACAGCATGCTGCTAGACTCAAAGCTTTATGAACAAAGAGTGTTAAGATGGAAAGAAGAAGAAACTAAAGATGATGGAGACGGAGAGCAGAAATATGACAACATTGGTTAGAATGCTCAAATTAAAGTAGAATTTTATGTCTAACCTCTGATGTTTATGTGAATTTTAAATGACGACCCTTTGGATCATAGACGTATCGGATCAGAAAACAGTCATATGGTTTTAGATTAGATTAGATTAGATTCAACTTTATTGTCATTACACATGTACATGTACAGGGCAACGAAATGCAGTTTAGCATCTAACCAGAAGTGCAATAGGCAGTAAAGTGCATGTGGCATAAATATTGTGGTATATAAAAAGTCTAATATTTACAGATCAGAGGCTATGTACAGGTGAGACCATATATACAGGTTAATGAGCAAGATATACATAATGATTGAGGGAGGTACTATGAACATATTATACAGATGGATTGTTCGTTAAGTGGGAGAAGACTAGAAACAGGAACTAGCATAACATAATTTACAATAGAGGGGATGGCAGATGATAAATTAGGCGATACAAAGACAGATGACATGAGCAACCTATAGTGCAAAAATAAATAATAGCAGTAGCTGTCTAAGTTACTAGACTAGTGCAATGTTCGGTACATAGTACTGTGCAAACAGATTGTATAAGTGAAAGTGAGCATGTGCAGAGTAGTCCAGTAGTGCAGTGTGATGGTGTAAGAGTCTTTGGTCGGTGACTGAGTGACTGTGAATTGGTGTGTGGGGGTCAGCGGGGGTCAGAGTTCAGTAAGGTCACAGCTCTGGGGAAAAAGCTGTTCCTCAGTCTGCTGGTCCTTGTCCGGAGGCTTCTGAAACGCCTGCCAGAGGGCAGGAGGGAAAATAGTCCATGTGCCGGGTGGGAGGGGTCCTTCAGAATGCTGCGGGCCCGACGCAGGCAGCGCTTCTTCTGGACGTCTTCAATGGCAGGGAGTGGAGTTCCTGTGATGCGCTGGGCAGTTTTCACTACGCGCTGCAGGTGTTTGCGCTCCGCAGCAGAGCAGCTTCCGTACCAGACTGTGACACAGTTTGTTAGGATACTCTCGATCACGCAGTGGTAGAAGTTCACCAGGATGGCTGAAGACAGGTGGTTCTTCTTCAGAGTCCTCAGGAAGAAGAGGCGCTGGTGAGCTTTCTTGACCAGGCTGGAGGTGTTGGTGGTCCAGGACAGGTCCTCTGAGATGTGGGTCCCCAGGAACTTGAAGCTGGAGACACGTTCGACGGCCATTCCGTTCATGTGAATGGGGTCATGAGTGCTTCTTCTCTCCTTCCTGAAGTCTACAATGAGCTCCTTGGTCTTACTGGTGTTAAGGAGCAGGTTATTGTCGGCGCACCATGTGGTCAGGTGCTGTACCTCCTCTCTGTAGGAGGTGGATGAGTTTTATTGCAATCATGTGACTTTACAGAAGCAATAACGCAACAATGGCATGTCCACAAGATCAGAACACATGCATAACTATTTAATATTGAAGCTAACAGTTCATGAGTAGCATGAAACCATCAGCATATCTGTATATCACATCTAAATAGTTCGCTCTCTCAAATCATCAAATACCATTGGTGACACTGCGATGACATGTCTCCTGTCGAGTGGTGACGTAGATGGATAGACCAAATAAACACATGACCACATGCTGACCACAGAAGTGAATGTTCACTTCTTCTAATTACCAAGGTGTCACACTGCGGTGAGGTCAAGTTGGGTTTTTGTTCTGTCTCGTCATTTCCTGTTTTATTTTGAAATTTACCTGCCCTCTCGTTTCAGGTCACTTGCTCTTCCTCATGTGTCACCGGTCTGATTGTCTTCCCCGCCCTGATTGTTCCCACCTGTTCCCCGTTACCCTGTGTATATCTTGTCTGCGTCTCCCTTTGTCCTGTGCCAAAGTGTTTCGGCCTCGGATCGTTCACCTAAGCCTTAAGCCTAAGTTTAGTTGTTTTTTCAGCCTCCCTTGGAGAAATTTCAGTTAATGTTTTGCAGCCGTTTGTTTTTTCTCATTGTGAGTGATTTTGATTTTGATAATTTTTCATAACCAGTATAGAGTTTTTCCCCCATTGGAGTTATTTTCGTTTTCCTTAGTTTAGGCCTGTTTTTCACAGCATCACTCTGTCAAGAGGGTTTTGTTATTTCAAAAATAAATCAGCTCACCAACAGCTCTGCGTCTGAGTCCTGCTTTGAGTCCGGCCTGACACATGGCTACATAAGATCACTTATGTGCAGTGATGGGAATAACGGCGTTGAAATAAACGCCGTTACTAACAGCGTTACTTTTTTCAGTAACGGGTAATCTAACGAGTTACTTCATCTATCGTTGTAACGCCGTTACCGGTACCAACACGCCGTTACCTCGTGTTACTGAACCAACCTACTCGTTTAGAAACTGGCACCTCACTCAACTCGCATACAGGAATGCCTTTTTTTCTCCCTTTGGTAAGGGCGGGATACGTAATGACGATTGGCTAAAGCAGAGATTTCATGTTGAGCCAACCAGAGACACCCGGTGGGCGGGTATACACACAAACCAACACACGGTCGTAGCGCGCGCACACACACACACACACGCACACACACACACACACAGCATGTCAGATGAGATGGCGAGTCCCGAGGCTGAGTCTAAGACAGCGTTTTCACGGTGGAAGTATAGGCAGTATTTTAACCTCGTCAAGGTAAAAGGTAAAAATGTACATGTTACATGCACACTGTGTCTAAGACCAAAGACTTTGTCCACGTCAAATGTAAGCAACTCGAATTTAATGAAGCATCTCTCGACTGCACACGCGTCTGTTAAGCTAGTGGCCACCGGCATGCCCCACGATAAAGGCAAGCTAGCTAACAAGGAAGGCTGGATTTTTCTGCTTCAGCTTCTACCCCAAAACTTACCACACAGCAAGAACTCAATAAAATGATAGGGAGGTATGTGGTTGAAAACATGCTGCCATTGAAAGTTTGTTTTAATTTGCAGCATGTCAAGTGTAAAACATGTCATATTGTTTAACTGCTTACATTTGTAAGTAAAGAAAATGCTTGAAGTTCAGTTGTAATTGCGTTGAGGTGCAATACATTAAAACCTGTATGGGTATCTGTTGTTTGCTTTACTCCAAATTATTTGGCATTTTTTAACTTAAAAAAGTAACGCATTAGTTACTTTCCTGGGTAACTAGTTACTTTTATAGTGTAGTAACTCAGTTACTAACTCAATTACTTTTTTGGGTAAGTAACTAGTAACTGTAACTAATTACTTTTTCAAAGTAATGTGCCCAACACTGCTTATGTGACATATTTAAGTTATGTCAGTTACATGAGGTAACTTACGATCTTTTCCTCAACATAATCTGGTAGCTTTTGTGCAAGTTCAACTGTTTCACACTGCTTATCATGCAAGCCTTATTCTTAAGTCTAATCAGATATTTGCATATTTATTATTGCTGTTTGTATCTGTATGTATACCTGGAGTGGGCCGTGCTTAAAGTTGTTCATTTAAGTGTGAAGTTGATCACAAGTTGCTATATTTATTATTAATTAGTAAGCTGATATTTATGAGTGCTGAGTACTCACTAAATGATATTAAGTTGACTGGAGAGGTTCCTCCATCTTATTCTTTTGAAGGGTAGGGGCACCAACCAAGCTGGACGATTCAGGAGTGAGAATGTGTTCATGTGACTCGATGCTTGTTGAAATGCATTTACTGAACAGTAGTCATACAAGTACTCCAGACATTTGGTATTGCACTTTTACTGCAAGTTGGAGGACTTGAGAGACGATTTTCCCTGTGTAGTATCATTCCAGATGAGTCAAAAGGAAAAAGAAAGACATTGTCAGCAGGCAGATAGTACTCCTCAAACTGATCCTTAAAGTTGGACCTTTAATTACACAGAAAGGGAATGTTTATAGCCAAAATCTCTAGTTTTATTTATTTCCATTCATCCTGCCAGAATTATAGTGATACTATACATATAGGACTCATAATAAAACATGTAAATTAATATTATTGAGGTTATGTTATAAAGCTACAAGTGAAATAATTCATTCTTTACTGTGATATATGCTTTTCCTGTTTGAACAAATGAGAGGCATTGTGAGCCGTTGTGGAACCACTTTTCTAACCAAAGAGCCCTGAGACTTTTAGCTTGTTGCTAATTTAAGGCCTTAGAGGAAAATCCAGCTGCTAAATATTTTACAGCCGTGAACATAGATCTGCTGCATATTCTCAAACAGTCTCCATTAGTGGGTGGAAACTTACACTGATCGCTGCAGCTTACTGGGCATCAACAGGCTGCACTGTGGATGCAACGTGATAAGCTATGAAGTGTGCTGCCTGCTGGGTGATTGATACACATTATCAAGGCTAGATAGACGGAAATTGCTGTTGTCCATCTCATTTGCACTCATTGATCCATTTGAAGGCTGCAGGGAGGGAGAGAGAGGGAGAGCCAGACTGAGAAAGAGGGAGAAATGGTTGATGTTGGATGCAGGTGGAAGTCAGCAGCAGTTCAGAGCTTTTCATTACCCACACCCAGCTCCATCTAAGCACAGTGTGCAGGGTCTCCTCTATAGGAGGGACACCACAGGGGTTTGGCAGCATTTGACTCAAATGCAGTAAAAGACATTGTAAGAAGGGCTGGGTGATAATTCAATATTAACGTTTATTGTCTCTGAATGATTGAGGAGAAATTCTCTCCAGATTAATGGTGTTTCTTTAGATTTATGAAAAGGTCACATGTTAGCTTCCACATTTTTAAGCATTGCATAGAAAGGTGCAAATTTTAATCCCACTGTGGTAAATATGTTCACCTGTACTCGAGTATTTGTTCTGATTACATTACTTCTGATCAAAAACTAGCGAGTCGACAACTTTGTTAACAGCCAATCATCAACCAGGTCACCAGCAGCAGACCCAGCAGCAGCTAATATTACTGACTAGTCCAACAACAAGAAACCCAGCTTTGATGTCCTCTTCGCTCTCTTCTCCTCTGCCATTATGTCCATGGCTGCAAAGCCCGGTGACATTACCCGCTTGTGCAGCTCTGGTTCTGGCATGACATCTGCTCCACTCCCTGAGCATTCGCTGGTGGCCCGGGTTTAAAAACCTCGTCTTCCTGCCGCCTGTGGTGCAAATGCTAACACTCCCCCGGTAGTCCAGCCCGGCTAACAATTAGCTAACAGCAGTTACAGTTGGCAGCTGTTCATCTACTGTCCATTAAGAGAATCTGTAAATCCTCACATTAATACATAAAACAAACACAAATGTCATATTTCCACATGATTTTCTATCATTTACAACATGACATGGCTCTTTTAATTATGCCATGGCTTCTTCGTCTTCTGAAATGGTTTGATGGCACCTGGCTGGAGAATTAGCTCCATATTCATGTAACAGTAGTGGATGGAAAATGCAACAGAGTACCATCACAAGCTAAAGCTTCATTGTCCACACTGTTGGTTTATCAAGTGACCCGAACCAATGCAGCACAGTAACACTGTAGCAATGACAGATGAACAATGAAGACAAAAATCAATAAAAAGAAGCCCAGGGGTCAGCACTTTAAAAACTCATGATCATTTCCTGGTGTTTGTGCTGTGTTTGAACAGACTTTGTGCATTTTAAAGTTTTTATACGCAAAAAAAGAAACATGCAGTCAATCTGGCACCACGGCACCATGTCTTCCATAACTGAAAAGAGGAAACCGTGTTTTTTAAACATTCACACTCAGCAAAGATAAATGAAGCAATCGGCGGCAGCGAGCCCCCAGCAGCAGTGGAACTGAGTTTGTGTATGATGCCCAAAAGTGCCCCTAAGCAAGGCATGGTGTGCCAGCAGGGAGCCAGTCTCATTACACGGAGCCTTACATGGGATGTTAAGCTCTCCACAGCCTCGGCTCCTCATTTGTCCAGGAGGAGACTGGGAGCCACAAAGGGAGAGTGAGACTCAAACCTCTGTCTCCTCGTCCTCGCCCCACCTCATCTTTTTCCACCCGCGCAATCTCCCTAAAGCTCCCCTGCAACAGTGGAGGCAATATTTTGTGACAGAATCTCTCAGACTATTAGGCACCCAGAGGCACCTCTGGGAGTCATCTCTCTCTCAAACACACACACTCTCTCTGACTCTCCTCCTCCTGCTGTCTCCCTCTCAATCTCCCTTTCTCTCTCTCCTGGCAACACAGCTGTTATCTCTCAGAGATGAACACTCACATGCTCACACATACATATGCACACAAGCATTCCCTCATGCACATTCACCATTCAGACCCCTCCCCAAACACATGCACGCAGAAAATCATTCACCCATGCAAATTCACCCCTATCTGAACACACACACACACACACACGCACGCACGCACGCACGCACACACACACACACACACACACACACACACACACACACACACACACACACACACACACACACACACACACACTAAGAGACACAGTGCCTTCGGCAACAGTAAACTGTTCTTTGTTTTATTCTGCATTTTTTCACTGCAGCAGCTACAACAGTAGAATCAGACACATGTAGGAGGAGATGAAAGAGAGGAAATGAAATGATATGAGGTAGGAAGAAACAATACATTTTATTCTGTGTTTTCACATCAGACTTTAGAAATCAAACAATGGACAGTTTAAAACATGGATGTAGTCTCTGTGACGTCACTCACAGGTAGAGATGTCAAACATCGGATGCTTTTAAGGAGTCAAATCTTGGAAAACTCTCGGAGTTAATCGCTAAACAGATCTTACGAGTCATTTAAATCATTTGTCCATATACATATAAATTCTATCAGTGAAACACAACCCCATCTGTCTTGTGCATTTAAAATTTTGATGCAGGAAATAAAACTTTGCATTTTATTTTTGTATTAAAAATTCTCTAACATTAACTATGAGGCTGTTAGTATTTCACAATGTTTTTATTTAGCTGGCATTATATTCAACTGACACAAATACAACAGCATTATATTGTCATAACTCGGTCAGCATCATTCATTAAACTGTAAATACAGTAAATGACATCATAGAACTCCATAATTATTGATTATGCTAACACATAATGCTGCAAACAAAATGCTCCTCTCAGTGTTTAGGCTGTATTGGCCTAGCCTCTAAAGTTTAACACTTAATTTATTTTAAATCAAGTGCAGTGAATTAGAACATTATTATTAACATCATAATGCTGTAGTAAAAATTACGTTACGCTCCTCACATTGTTTTTAGCCTATGAGCTATATTAGCCTCAGCTCCATAAAGCAAGTGTTTGTGTTTTAAATAAAGTTTCTATCATCTTGTTTATTGCTGAATTTATCTTCTTACATTTGACTGGAGGAAGTATTTTTGACGACACAGCTTCGTGAGGTCCATCTGAGTCTGAATCTGCCTCGATTCGTGCTGTATGGAGGGAAAGATCCAGTTGACTCGGTTGAATCAGTGAATCATCTATGTCTGCTGGATCGGCAAGCGATCCGCGGGTCTCCCGAGTCTCCCGAATCTTTTGATTCTCGGGTGTTTCCGGCTCTGTATGGATTTACTCGATGCATCTGAATCCGGGTCTGTGCTACTGAGTCTGAGTCTGCAGGAAGTTACATAAAATAAAATAGATAGCATTTTAAAGAAATCAAAAATAAACACAAATGTAAAATCAAAGTCACTGGGTTTATAGGGTTTATCTCATGGAACTCTTGGCAACCAAGAAATAACTTCAGAAAAACAAACCAAACCACTATTTGTGATTTTAACACATCTGACATACAATGTGTTAATTAGCTTTCGAGGTATTGGTTGGCAAATTTTTCCATTTTGGATAGTCAGACTACCGAAGACAAAGAAACACTTTTCAGCTATTTTACGTTAAAAACTGACTTTCAAAGTTCACTCTTCACCTTTGGTAATTTGGATAATCCAATAAAAGTTTTTTTTTAGTTTGTATTTAGTTTGCTGTGATTTAATAAAAGCATAAAAAAAGTACTCGGATGTGTTTTTGGCTCATTCGTTTAGATTATGACCTATAGTTTGATGAGACTTGAAAAACATTTTTTGCACTGCAGTTGCACAATATGTAGAGGAACATCTGTTAAATCTGACCCACACTTCTGTTTCAGCTTTTTTTTTCAAACTTTGTTTTTCTATATTCAAACTGTGAGGTAAGACCATTTGTCTCATTTATTAATACCATTTTTAGTTTAGCCATAGTTGTTTGTTTTCCTTGCATTGGCCACCTCCTATTCTCCTTACTTACAAAGCTCTTCATGGGCAGGCACCATCATATCTAAAAGAGCTCATAATACTTTACTACCCCTCTAGAACACTGCGCTCTCAGGACTCTGGGTTCCTTGTGGTTCTTATAGTCTCCAAAAGTAGATTGGGAGCCAGAGCATTCAGCTATCAGGCTCCTCTTCTGTGGAACAAACTACCATTCTGGGTTCAGGAGGCAGACACGGTCAACACTTTTAAGAGTAGACTTAAGACTTTCCTTTTTGATAAAGCTTATAGTTAGGGCTGGCTCAGGCCATCCCTTAGTTATGCTGCCATAGGATTAGACTGCCGGGGGACTCCCCCTCCCTTCTCTCTCTCTGTCTGTCTCTTTCAGAGTTATGCCTAGTCAGGCAAGGTATTGGTTGAAGACACATCTTCCTTTACTGAAAACTGAAAACTCTCTCTCTCTCTCAATCTAGTTCTAGTTATTATTTAGGTTTATTTGTTATTTCATTTATCCACATGTTATCCATAAATGAAATGTATGGTTAACATATGGATTAAGGGTAAAACAGGTAACAGGTAAAAGTAGTACTTTTTTGTCTGTCAAGGAGGACGGAGTGAACAATGACAACATAGTGCTCATCTGGTGTAGCCATTCTTGCATTGTTATAAGTTGTTCAAACTAATTTAACTGTTCAGTTATCTTTTTTTTGTTGAATATACTTTTTTGCTACACATGAAGCTGAAAGCACTTGTGGTTGTGACTTTTGAACAAACTGCCTTGAATCTGTCTTCTACTTATGCCACTCTGGTCAGCTTCCCAACACAGACATTACATTGTATGCACATTGGACCTCCATGATGGAGCCACTGAGACGTTTATTGTGAGATTTGTGCTGCATCTTCAAAGTGTCTATACTCTGGTCACAGACAGGGCACTGCTGTGTGATCCCGACTGCAGCAGAGGAATAGAGCTCTCCTAAATGATGCGGTTATAGAGTGAAATACCATTATCCTGCCACTGGGAGATGTGGAAATACACATAGGTGTTGATTTGTTGTCAAAGGTGAGCATTAAGGCTGCAAAATTTCACCTTTGTCTACACTCACCTGAGGTAGTGGACGAGTAAATTTATTTGGTGGCTCTATTGGAAGATGATGAGTCAAATACCAAGCAGAGTGTTTTTCAAATAAAAGCAGCTACTTCTACACTAGCTGTCATCAAGGCTTAGATCAATATATGGGGGAGATTTATGCATTAACCCAAACAGTTTAGTCAGATTCTTGTACTGCGTTCAACAATGTTTTACAGTCAGAAGTAAAATATGATGCGGTGGACCTATTTGGCTTGTGACCCCATCTAATAAAGTACTTGTTAACCTCTCATCACAGGTTACGGCCTCAAGTTGTGAGCAGTCAACGAAAGAGTGATTTTTCCTTCTCTGATTGTTTTCTTTGAGGAATTGTAGATGGTAGAAGATGTGAAAGTGTCCAATATTACACAAGAAAATGGCAATGACAAAAACCTTTAAATGCACACATTTTGATGCATCAGTAATAATAATCCAGTCATAAAATATGAACAGCACCAAAGGGGGCATTCTGCAGATATAATACTATAAGGATATGCCCGGATTTCATAATAAATGAAAATTAAAAATTAAATAATTAAAAGATCTGATCCAACAATGTGTCAATTATCCCCCACTTCCCTACTCAGCTCAATGCCTATTGGTTCCTACTATAGGGGGGTTTGAGGAATTTAGAGGAAAATGGTGAAATTCCAAGAGTTATATACATCAAATAGACTGATGCTGCTATTACGCTTAATATTTTCAACAAATCGGGGGGCTAGATGACAAAAGGCAGTGATATAAGGCAAATGAAAACACCAAAAACCTTATTCTATTTCTTCCAATGAGCAGATGCCGGTGAGAGCAAAGCAACAAAGCACACCACAGTGAACATAGCTCACAGTAATAAAAACACACTCACACACACACACACACACACACACACACACACACACACACACACACACACACACACACACACACACACACACACACACACACACACACACACACACACACAAATCAGTGTCAGTGACCTCCAATCATGTCTTCACA
The DNA here is from genome assembly GCA_004119915.2 of Collichthys lucidus. NCBI lineage: Eukaryota > Metazoa > Chordata > Actinopteri > Sciaenidae > Collichthys > Collichthys lucidus. The sequence goes on along the minus strand of CM014096.1, from coordinate 28,099,018 downwards.
CCTTCAGGGGAAGGAACTTCATAAACTAATGGATGAATTGCCTTGCTTATTTTTTCCCCCTCCTCATCTCCCTTTTTGGCTCGCCTCTTCAGAATTAAGTTGCCAGGGGCTTAACACAGCTTGCATTTATCAGACAGCTTTTTCTCTTCTCTCTTCTTGCTCTGTATGTAATGCTGTTGATTTATTCGGGTGAATATGTGCTGTATGTCGCAGGCAGAACATTCCCATGGCCTATTAATCTTTAGTTGTTATGAAATGATGGCAGGTTAGGTCTCTTTCAAAGCAGGAAACTAAACACATTTGATGTTGATCACGTCTGTTGTTTACATCTTTCTGTCTATTATTGTCTTAGCCTGTCAAAAACTTTAACAGACAAAGCTGGAGATCTGTAGTACAATACTCTCCAAGAGGTTGGTTAAAGTAAATCGAGCTCTGTTCAGAGGGGATTACTAAAGATTATTTATTTGTAATTACTATTTCCTAATTTGAATCCAGTCGGCTGATCATGTCACTGATTCTCCTCGGTTTTAATTCCAGGCCCAAAATGCTGCCTGTTATTCAGCTCTCTCAGAGGTGGCCTGATAACTCCGCTCCGCTCCACAGAAGCTCCTCTGGGTTTCAACTCATTTTCACATGCTTTACTCACCAATTGTGCTGCTTCCCCAGTGGCAGTCAGTACACTGTTTAATTTCTGTCTGTGAAAGTGAAGACAGTTGACACAGAAGCATTTAAAGAATAATTACACGTATTTTCAACTTTTCTTAATTTTGTCACTGACAATTGATTGTGTTGAAAATCATTTTCACTTCATTGTTCAGCGTTCTGTTCCTGCTCTTGGAGTGCTGCTATTATTACCCACTCAAGAGCCAAAACATGCTGCAACAATTGTTTCAGAACATCTTTTCTCAATTCTAACACTTATTGCAGTTACGTTGAATAAACTGTGATTAATGATTTGATCTGAGACTTTTGCTTGCATCAGACAAGATAATGACCCGAACCAGTAGAAGGGGGCCACCTGGAAAAGAAAATATAAACTAGTGAGGTCTGATAATTGCTTGTTTTTTCCAGTGTAGTATGTTATATTGGAAGACAACCGACACAGCATCTGGGACACGTCATGACGTCCCAACAAGAAGACCAGCTGGTCACATTTTGGCTTTGTCTGGCTGGGTTCTGCAATGTGTTCTACAACTCTTCTGCTTCCAAGTCCAAACATGGCAAAGTGAAAGAGGAATGATGTTGTTGGCTTTGTCTTGTGGAACATTAGGTTTGGTCCATGGCACATCCTTTCTAATCACCAAGTACAGCATGCAAAAAAGGACTTCAAGCTTTGGTTAGGCTGTCACATCCTCAACAAATCCAAATCACAGCAAGAACCAATAACTTTATCCAGCAAACTGGCCACACTAGAGTAAGAATTTCGCAGCAAACCAGTGTATTGAGCAGGGATGTTTTGCTTTTGCTGCTCATCAGTTGTAACAAAGAGGTACTTTTTAAAAAGATGGTATATTAACTGTAACTCTGAAGTCTCGGGAGCATATACATTAAAAGAAAAACCTGAATAAAAAATGAAGGAACATAGAAATGCAGGTGCTTTCATACAGGGCACAGAGTCTCAATCAACTTTAAGTTAAAGTTAGTTTCTGGGTTCCCGAGGCGTTCTCCAGATGAGATCTCTCCAAAGAGGTCTAACTTGGTGTCTCCAAGCAATTGGACATGCCTGGAAAACCTCCAAAGGAGGGCGCCCAGAAGGCATCCTGATAAATCCTTGAACCACGTCTTTCAAGTCCAAAGAAATAGTCACTGTACTCTGAGCTCCCTCTGGATGCTTATGACTCTTTCTCAAAGAGTCCAGCCACCCTACCGTGGAAACTCATTTCAGCTACTTGTATGCATGATATCATTGACAGTATATAATTAGTGGACAGAGCTCACACACACACACACACACACACACACACACACACACACACACACACACACACACACACACACACACACACACACACACACACAGACCATACTCTTGTCCAGATGTGGTTTCTTGTGGCTCTAGACCAAGACGGCAACTTCTATAATGCTAAACTTGAGCCTTCAAAACATTTGTCCACAAACCAATGGGTGACATCACAGGATGTTCACACTTCATTGGAACATATTTAGACTAAGTAAACTGAGGGAGTAAAATGACCCCTTTGCATTACATCATCACAACATCATATGTGGGAATATCTTTTGGAAGAATGTTGTTTGGATCCCTCCAGAGAGTGGAGAGTTCCACCCACTTGGATATTCAATGACAGGAGCAGCGATTGAGGCTTTTCTGGAAGCAACTTTGCTAACACACACATTTTTTGGGGTTAGACTTTCATTTGTCAATGATCTGCACGTGCTCACCAAATTGTATCTGCCAAAGAAATTACAATAAGATTATATTTGTATATTTTGGCTTGAAGGTGGTGCAAGAGGGTCACTATACACATCCTTTCTAGACCTGGAATATTAATATTCATGGCTGTCTGGCCAGTTAGATGTTCACACTTTGGAATATTGGATGATTCTTGGGTAAAATAGTACTGCTGCCTACTATTACAAACTAGTAACGCATAATAAGTGGCCCTCTTTTATTCACCTCACTCTGTTAGCATGAAATCTAATACTCAGATTGGAACCATCCTCATCCTTCAAGTCTTTTCTTGGGTAAATGTGAAACATATTGCTTGAACTCACTACAACCAAACCATGAATGCCATCTTTTTGAGGCACGTACAACTAGTGTAGGAAGTGCTGAAATGAACCCACTGCGCTCCTCGTGGCTGATCAGAGCTAAGCACCTAAGCACCCACTGCAACTATAATTCTCAGTTTGTACACAGGCGTTTCTTTTTTTTCGGTTGGTGGACCCAAATGTGATAATTCTGCATTTTAAAACATACAAAAATAAAATATCTACAAGCCATACAAAGGTAAAGTAATTCATGCTTTAGTGGAAGCATTTTCACTTTAATAATGCTTTAAGGCTGAGATCTTCTGGTTGGTTTTATATGCAAACCAAACCAAACAACAACAGAGTCTGCAGTGCTGTCTGTGACAGCAGCAAAACGGAAACTTTAGCATGACATGTTGCCAACAAATGTGCAGCATCTGGAGCGGAGAATAAAACCACAGAAGGCTTTACAATTGTCACTGTCTGTTTTTTCGCCTCATGTTTTACTGACAGTCATCACATCCTTCATCCTTCACAACAGAACCAGGCAACAACAGGTTGTGGATTATGACTTTAATGAAGCATTAATATGTTTCCACCACCTCCGGCTTCTGCTGCTGTTCTGAGAGGAAGTGAGGAACGTATAAGGGATGGAGAGAAAGAAGGAGGATAAGGAAAGCAGAATAACATATGAGGAAGAGGGTGGGGGGTTGGGGTGCTTGCATCTCCTCCAGTCGAGCAGGCTCTGGAGGTTTAAATGATTGTCGTGGGGCCGACGTCTGCTGCAGTCATATTAAACAACAGCTTGTCTGCAGAAATAAGCTGCAGGGCTATTGGTTTACTCTCCATCTCCTTCCCTCGCTTCTTCTTCTATCCGCATTTGGTGTGTGTGTGTGTGTGCGCGCGCATGTGTGTGCAGAAATAATATACTAGTGTGTATGTGTGTCTACGGATGTGTGTGTTGCATGAATGTGTGTTTATTTTTGCATTTGTGAGGTTTTCTGGTGGTTCTTGTGTGTTTTGTGTGCTGCTTCTTGAACAGTGTGTGTACACTTGGAAATGCCTCTTTTGTGTATGTGTGTGTGTGTGTCTGTGTGTGTGTAGGCTACAGTGTAAGTGTTATGGGCTTTTTCCAAATACACACAGTGACTCCCATGTGCCCGGCTATTGATTTAGAAATGACCAGCCTGCTCACTCACACCATCTGCTCTGCTAACGAAGAACGACAGAGAGAGGGAGAGGAACAGTGAATGAGATATTCTCCCTGTGCCTTTCCACAGTATCATGTATGCAGCGTTTAAAAATGAAACAAACAACAAAAATAAATGGAACAAAAGAAAGACAGAACGTGTGTGTGTGTGTGTGTCGGAAGTCAGAACAGAATACATGGCTGTGATGTTTGCTCTGGTGATCTCCACCTGGTATTAACCTGGAATGGTCTTTGTATTAACTGAAAATAACTGTTGTCATTATCTTGATTCTTCCAGTACTGTGAGCATATCTCACCATGCACCAGGTCACCAAAGCTGTAGGCTCCTATTGTGATGCTTATATATATATATATATATATATACTTGCTCAAAAACCAAACTGCATTTGGAGAGAGCGATGTACTGTATCTGCATATCTGATCCTGTGAATGCATAAATGTTATTGAGATCAACATTATCATTATACAACATTATAATGACAGAAATCATAAATGAAGGCACCACAGCTATAAAAAGAAAATACATAAATCCAAGTTACAATATGAGTTGTTTTTCCTTTAATCTCATAGACATTTGTTTTAAGAGTAGGACTACCAGCATTCTAGCGCTCCCTACAGGTGACGGAGTGGACTGCTGGACTGTCATATGGAATTGCACATAATTTCACTGTTCATGTTCACAAGCATTACTACCCTTATTTACGTGTTGGTTTGTGTATGATGATGGAAACAATACTTTCTCTTTACAGCATGCTCTATGTCATCTCACAGATCGTTGACAGAGAAAAACTGGCATACTGTCAGAAGAACGTTGCAATTTCAGAGCATTGTTAGAATTTATGGACAGAAAATATGTCAGTGGTCCAAATCAGAGAAACAGTTGTTTGCACATATAGTCGTCACAGTTCTACACTTTTGTGTTCTTCTTGGTCAACATGTGTTTGATAAATTGATAAATTGACTGCCCCCCTTTTTGTTGCACTTCTGGATGATGAGCATTGTTGTTGAAGTCTGTTTCACTGCTTCCACTGTTGTGACGTCATCTGAAGGTGAAGCCTTGACCAGGTAAAAGTCTGTCTTTGTTAAACTATAGTTTGTTTCACATTTTAAGACAAACTGCTGCACACGTTAACCAAATGCTTCCATAATTTCACTAAACCACATCATTCAGTCGTCCGACTAAACAAACAAAGCCTCACAGTTTTAGATCATTAATAAATGTAGTGCAGTAAAGTACAAATGTAATGCAATAATTCTTGACTCCAGTTAAAAATATCATGAAGTCCCTCCACGTGCAGTTATACTATGCTCCACTCCGTGTAGATAACATACATATGTGACGACTGTGGTCTATATGACTGTGTGTGCGATCATAAGTATAAATGCTAAGAGTTTTTTGTGTTTGGTTTTAGTACCTTCTAAACTCATAAAATAAAATAAAAACATTTCTAGGAAAAGTCCTTTATGTTTAGAGTTATTTGCATTCTAAAAATGCAAACGATCTGTCAAACGTTCTTAACTGCAAACAAGAAATTAACATGCCAAGTGGAGGCAGAGGAACAAAAAGGCTCTTCTCTCTAAAATCTGAACAAATAGCATTATAAAACAGAGGGAATTGGAATTACAGGCTGTCTCAGATAAAGCTTCAGTTCTCTCGTGTTGCTCTGTTGCTCTAAGAGTTCCCCGCAGACAGCCGGTGTAGTGTCTTAAACTTTGCAGGCCAGTACATCAGTGTAATCCTGCCTGTAAACTGTGCTGCAGTAGTATTCATGTCAGGAGCTGCTGTGGCCCCTCTGGTCCATATTAGAGACAGATCCACATCTGGAACCACAATTATTTAGCTTATAAAAAAGGCTGTGTTGTATCGTTAGTGTGTGTGCACTCATTCCCACATGTCTGCATCCGTGTGTGTGTGTGTGTTATGTGTGTGAGTATCAATAGAGATGCTACATACAGGTTGGAAAAGTGTGTTTTATCCCCTTTGACAGGCGGTGTTGAATATTGCATGCATCCCATGGCATTAGCTGTTAAAAACTGAAGGTATGTTCCATGTAATATTCATTCAGCAGAGCCTGTAAAGGATCAGCAGCACAGGCCATAATAAGCTTCATATTCTCTTCCATTCACACTCACAATGAGCAAATACACAAGCGCGATGAAAGATGCATTACAGGTGCGAGGCATGATGTTGCATGCTGATGTTAGCGTGTGCACACATTCATGGAAGAAGTGCACAGGATACAGCCTACGAAGCACACAGCCCACACACTGGGAGCACAAACCAACGTGTCTGTTGTTTGTTTCTTCTTCCTCTCTTGCTTTCCTCCCCAAAGTCTCCCCTTTTTGCTGCCTCCTCCCTCCTCCTCCTCTCCCCAGTGGACGTCTCTGTGCAGCTTGTTATCCGTTGGCGTGAGGCGGAGTGTGACAGTGTGATAATCCATGCCGATGTGTGCCGCTGACCCTGTGATGTGCTGCAAGACCTGCCTGCCTCTCTGTGTGTGTGTGTGTGTGTGTGTGTCTAGGCTGCTTTTAACATTTAACGTCGCTTGGATGTTTGTTGGTTGTGCGCATATGTGTGTACATGAGTGTGCATTCTGATGTACGGCTATATCCGGATGCTTCTTTTTCTTGTTGCTTATCAAGGTGCACGGGGCGGTGCATATGTTGCTTCAATCATCCAGGATGTGAGGGAAGCCGCCGTATGATATCCAGTGTAAGCAGTGTGAGGCTTCCACATTCAGCACAGTTCACACACACACACACACACAGATCTCAGCGTTATCATTAACACGTGGCTCAGTCCAGCACAGAGAGAGGGAGAGGAGGGTGCAACTCCAGTCAGTCAGTCAGTCAGATTTTTCAGTTTGCTGACACAGCATCATAGCTCACGTTTGCTTTTTTGGGTAAACAAAATGCCAACAGCAGGACTGCAAACATCCATCAGATATATGTTTAACCACATACTCTGTAGCATGAGTCTGGTTCAGTACATTTGCTTAAAGGCCTTCCTAAAGCTTCAAATGGGGAAGTTATTAAATCAGGTTGCACCGTCAAAAGGAATGTATGAAATGAGGCAGATTTTAACATGCAGTTTGAGAAGGGTAAGTCCTCATTTTGAATTTGGATATATACTTACTTATTTTTATAGATTTCAGCATGTTCTCATGTTTTTCCAGCTGTTTTATTGCTTCTTGTTTAACTCTCAGTTGATTCTAGATACATTTAGTCCATAAATTAGTTTCTTCCAAGGACATCACATCACATTAAATAGACAGGACATTACTAAATTCATGATGCTTCTTATGTGGGTGATAATGCCAATGACCTGGAGTTATGGCAACATTACATCATTAATGTTGAACTCACCTGATTAGCAAACACGGACATCCCTGTCTGGTCATTTCAACCTTTAATTATCTCTGAATTGATTTCACAGCAAGCGTATATCACAGTTTTTGTCAATATCACCATATCATACCCCACTGCTAATACTGACCTGCTGTATGTTAATTCCATCCATACATCCATACATCCATCGCCAAGTCGCCAGTTCATCAGTGGGCACATAGAGACCACCAACAACCATTCACACTCACATTCACACCTATGGGTAATTTAGAGTCACCAATTAACCTGCATGTCTTTGGACGACCCACGCAGACACAGAGAGAACATGCTCCACACAGGAAGGCAACCACCAGGCGAGCCTCCATTGCTTATTTTAGAAAATATATTGGAAGTTACTACCAATGAAATATGAATTTAATGGATTTATATTGGATCATTTCATTATTAAATCAGTATCCTTATAAAAAGACACACAGCAGGTAAAACATTTTCAGAGGCTTTAATGAATGACAGGACTTTGTCCCATAATATCTACCAGTGGTTGCCAAAATGGCCACACCACCCTATAGTGTGTTAAAGATAGGCTTAGGGTGCCGAAAGATTTCTTATTTACGTCTTTATATTCTCAATATTTGCCAATTTTGAAGATAAATATTACATATCTAAACAGAGACTGGTGCCATCTTTATTCTGAATGACTGATGGTTGTCATACATGTACACTATGTCATCGATTCAAAATCACTGGGGTGCTATAGATCACATCTGTGCATGTGGTTTCGGTGTCAGTACATCAGACTTTTAAACAAACTGTATCATTTTATTATCATGACGTCTCTGCTGTCATTCGGACTTTTAAGCAAAACACACCATGAAGCAGCTTTTCAAAGATTTTATTTCAAATTCATTTAGTCCGATGGCCGAATCACTGCTTTACATTGGAGCTAATTATCATCTGGACGCACACATTTACTTACATGGAACACACATGGAGTGAAGTGAAAAGGGATAGAAATCTGATTATGGTTATTATCGTCATGGAAACCAGCTGACGGCAGCAACTCTCTCTCTCTCCCCCTCTCTCTCTCTCTTTCTTTCTGGACTGCTGGGAGGATCGGCTGAAAGTAAAGGTATTACTGTGTTGGACTAGTTCCAAGCATTCACTGCTCTCTCTCTCTCTCCCTCACACACACATACACACACACACACACACACACACACACACACACACACACACACACACACACACACACACACACACACACACACACAGGCATGGTTTTAGGTTCAGACACTCAAATATACAAAAATAAAAAATTACACACACACACACACAGTTCTTGTCCACTCCTGCATTGAATATATTGCCAGAGCGCTCTCTGCTGGGGACAAGTGTAACTGCAGCCACCAAACCGGACCTAAACCAATGCCACCAACACCACCATCATTTCTGTCATCAACATTGCTTGACTTAAGTGCAAATAACTGATTTCTTATATATTTTCCCCCTTTAACTAAAGACATTAAACACTCACTGACAGCAGGTGTGTGTGTGCGTGCATGTGCATGCATGTGTTTTTTAGGTCTCCCTGACTGTGAGGCTGTTTAGAACCCGTGCAGCCTGACGTGATTTCGAGTGTCGTCAGTTTTTTCACATTCCGTCTGCTGTCGTCACACAAGCTTCACAATGAGCAGATCACTGCAGCGCTGCAGAGCCAGAAAAACCACAGACGACATAGACGCCGAATAATAGTAAAGTGTTTTACTTTGTTCTTTCTCAAGTGGAAAAGTCAGCTTTTTTTTTTTTTAGTCTTGGAACAAAATTGATTTTTATACTTCGATGTGAAAGAAGCTTCAGCGGGAAAAGAGGAAGGTTTCACATGACCTGTCAGACTAATGTTGAAGTGCATCTGTATCTAAGGGATGAAGATAAGTCAATGTACAGAATCATTCACACCTTCAATGCTGCTGCTACAACGTAAATGCAGTCACCACACATGTACACACACACACACACACACACACACACACACACACACACACACAAATACACACACACACACTCACACCTGGCACCGACAGTAACTATGCATAACTGTCGTTAGTGTCTGGTCAGTAATCAGACCCGGATGAGGGAACTGTTAATTAAATGTAATCTCATTGGCTCCTTATGGCCTAACGCCATTCACACACAGCCGCCTCTTATCCTGCACAGTTGTCGAACAACACAAGACACATGCTCAAACCCCACATGGCATCACGCCGGCTGCAGACAAACTTCAGTCTGAGCCCTGAGTTTTACATTTCAGACGTTCAGCAGATGCTCGGATATCCAGGCAGGCTTACATTAAAGAGACTGAAAATTTTATTGCAAATGCCTGCTGAGGGAAAAATCACAGATGAGGATTTGGAGTTGGGCAGAGATTCTGAGACAACAATAGCTGAAGTGATATGAAGAAAGAGCTGAAATGTATCATTCAGTACCTCCAGGATACAGAAAATTCTGCCAACCAAGGCCTTAAATTTTCTACTGTCTTTGAAAAAAGCTCAAACATTTGGTTTCATTTCTTATTGTCAGTCACACAGAACGAGACATTTGATTTAAATGTCATCCAGAAGAGAACAAACAGGACAGTGGCTGCATGCATTTGAAGTTTTTTGGATTAAAGGGTCAGAATTCAATGTTTTTTTGTGCTAATGCTATTAAATATGCACATTTTAATCATTTGAACTACTTTCAACCAAATTTGGACCAAAGGGAAAAAAATATCCATTTGTTATAATGAACACTAGCAGACAAAATGCAAACATGAGCCATGAAACCAGATTCAGTTTGTTAGATACCTGACCCTTTGAGGCCAGAGCGGTTAGGGGCCAGAGATGAAGGGGGTGTCCAGGGAGGTGGAGGGCTGGCAGTGATAAAATCCAAGAAGCGGAGCAAAAATAGGGTCAGGACAGCCACAGAAAGGCACAGTGTGGCTGTGGCATACGTTATCAGGAAGATAGAGCCAGTGTTTTATCCTGTACAGGTTGATTGGTTGATTGTTTGGTTGGTTTAGAGTTACCTCACAAAGCGAGGTCACTCTAAACTCTTCTCTGTGGTCGTCCCCAAATGGTGGAATGACCTACCAACGGCTACAAGAACTGCAACATCCCTTTCTACCTTCAAAAAACTTCTAAAAACCTTTCTGTTTCGAGAATGCTTCCCTGCCTAACAAAACTAACAAAACTAACAAACTACTCTGTGCTCCTTTACACCTTTTCAGCTTATGTCCTCCTCTGTAAGTCGCTTTGGATAAAAGCGTCTGCTAAATGCAATGTAATGTAATGTAATGTAATGGTGTGGAGATGGTGATTAGGCAGGTGACACTGAGAGGCCAAGTGTCAAGAGTCAATGTCTGACTGTCACTTCACTGAACTTTGTGCATTTATGTATCTTCTCTGATGTCACAAAGAGGACATCACCAAGATGTAACTAGTTATGAGCATGACATGTTAAGACAGGAAACAGGTTGTGTGCCAAAGTATGGACGTTTAAAAATGTAACACACATTGCTATATGTATATCCATTTCATGTATTTATGCGCCATAATCAAATGACCAAACCATCTGCACATTATTCAGAGTAACACACTCTTTCTATAAAGTTGTTGATGATTTTTCCAATTGTGTTCCATGTAGCTGTGATAGTATGGATCTATGCCCATTGATTTATGAACATATGGTGTAGCCCTAAAGTAACGGTCTTGATGCTGAGCAGTAAACACACATCCAGTATGATTGTATCTCTTTTAGAGGCTTTGTAGTCCAGCCATGAACTGCAGTGTCTGTTTTCTAAGTGTTTACATGCTGAAAACATTATTATTGCAGGAGTGTATTCAAGTTTCCAAATGTGTTAAAAACATAGTGATTTAATTTAATTTATTTTTTTTACTTTTATGCCAGAAACTTCCAAAGATTTCTGCATATGTTTGTTTTTGACACAGATGTTTATTATATTGAACTTGAAATGTTTCTGCAAAAAAAATATATTTTTGATAAAACGGCTGAAAAGTCTCAGTGGTTAGATTCAATAATTTGAGCATCACCTGTTTCACCCGTCAGACAGGCACTGGTTCGCCTTTTGGTGTGATGCCGCATCATGCTGGGCTTCATGGTGTCCCCACCGCTGCACCATGTTGATTACAAACAGCCCGCAGGGTCAGAGCCCGGCCTCGGCATTTTATTCTCGAAAGAGGATTTATTTTCCTGGGTGGGAGAGCGTGAGAGGGGAAGACTTTCACACTCCCGCAGGCTGTAGTCGTGCATAACCAAAACCCTGTGAAAGCATGTTTGCTAGAGGAAAACAGGCATGCATGCAGCCGGAGTGAGGAGTGCCAGACAACATAATTTAGAGCTGTCATAGGAGAGAAAAGTATCCCTGATGTTTGATGTGCTGCAACTAAAGCTGGAGATAAGATGACATGACTGACATCACTGATGTAATCAAAACACACCAAAGGCCTTGTGTTTGTGGCTCAGTGGAGCTCAAAGTAGAGTCAGACACACATGACACAACCCTCCAGGCTGTGCTAACTGAGCTTTTGTAATTTAATAAACATAAACAGAAGAATTGGAAGAGGTTGTCATCAGGGGACGTGTTGAGGAATTGGTGAGTTGTGACTCAGTCAAACCACATCTTCTTTGTTGCTGGTGAAAGCAGTTCACTCTGTGCCACAGCACTCTGACCGTTCAGTCAATTTTCTGTCATTTACCACATGAAACATTTCAAACACCATCATTCATTTTGCCAGTCGAGGATAATTGCAGGCATTGTAACGTAATTATTCACATTAAACTTCATATTCACCACAATTTCAAAGCCTCTGAATTGAAATGTATTGGGTTTCTTAGACTGAGTAATGTGTTCTGTTCTCCGGGTTTGAAGTTGGAAGAAGACGATTCCTGTGATCTTCTTATTTCACACTTGATGTTTGTCCAAATCTATCAAATCTGATCAGGCCGCAGTTCTCATGAAGCAGATCAGCTGATCCTGACTGAAACTACAAACAAAGAATCAGACAAATGTTCAATCATAGAGATTTAAGGACAGCAGTGAGTGCACAGATAACTGTGATCAAGTTATCGACAATTAATATGCAATCTCAGGTTAGACTTCCAAAATAAAGCTTGCATAATTTAATGTTATGAAACTGTTGCACATTTATTAGTTTTATCCTACAAAATACTTCTGGGTTAGGTTACTTAACAGACATGAACAGTGGTCTCTTGTGTGAAAGTCTTACTGATGATCTTGAATGATCATGAATGATGTTAGAGGGGTGGGAGTAAGAACTGCTAACACAGAAAAGTAAAGCAAACCAAAGCCCTGCCATCCATCGCACCCTCGTCAGCTCATTCTGACAACGTGATGTTTTTATTAAAGTTTGTTGTATTTTTCTAAAATGAACTTGATATCCAGCCTTGAGCTTTTGTCTGTCTGACGAGATGTTTGAAGCATTCTGTTATGGCTAAATGGTAAATATGCCCATGCGCATTATTTATCTCCCATATTAGTTCTCGTCTCTTCACTCACACTGACAATTTAATTATAGAATCATCAGGACTGGTAAATCATACACAAATTAAGCTAAATAGAACTGTCAAACGATGGACTCTGATGAACAAACAGTCCTGCAGTAACTCTCCTACAAACGATAAATTATACTTTTGTAAGTTGACTTGCTCAGTTGAAAATTGCGGTGCTTAGCTTCTCTAAGAAAGCATGATTGCTACATGTTCAGAAAACCATGAGCAGCTAAAGGTAGGGTCAAGTTAAGGGAGGAAGGTTGTAGGATGTAATTTTAATTACTTTCAGTAATTAATTAATAAATCAGAGATGACCACACCATGCCTAGGAACATATGAAAAATCTAGACAGATTGAAATGTTACTACTACTAGCAAATATGTCATCATCAACATGTAAAAACATTGGAACTGACCTCATTTACTATAATCTGCAAAATCATTGTTTGCAGAAGCATTATGTGATATCATTATTGCAGTTCATGATGTCTTAAGACATCATCACCACGGGCAGAAAAGCCTTTTGCTTTGGACATTGGGAAGAAGCTGAAGAGGAATTAGTTCTCAGCCGAGAGAGAAGTCAGCTTCAAGTACCTTGAACGTCGCAGAGGACCTTTGACTCTGTGGTGAACTTGAGGAAATTCCAGGTATCCCCTTAAATACTTATGAATTTTTTTCAACATCACTGTCTTGGTAGGGAAAAAGTATGACCTCAAGACCTGCAAAGAGTGGTTCATTTAGCTGAATGTGCAATAGGTGGTGCTTCACCTGCCTAAAAGACATCTGTTCCAGATGCTGCAAATGTAAGGCTTGCGGAATCTTTAAGCAACCCAACCTCCTTGATTTAACCTCTCAGACTGCAGATCATTCAGTCTCCATTGTGGTAACACTATGCTTCTTGTTGTCTTGTCTCCATTTCTGTTTTGGGGCTTTTGCACCCCAACCCTGCACCTTCACTTGGATTCCCTCTTAGCAAGATCCAACAAACTGTCTAAAATCGTCTTGGTCTTTGGCTGGTGTTTGCATTTTGGGTCCACTAAATGTTCACTGTGGCAGATTTTGGGCAGACATCTGCTCATATCAGATAAGTTTGTCCCTGTTTTAATGTATTCATTTTAAATAAACTGTTCACTTAACTGAGAATGTTGATCAAAACCCAATTTGATTGAGTCTGTTTCAGTATCATGAGTCAATATGAAGCCTTGTTTGTACTCAGCTAACAGGCATGGAAACATTTTGTGCTTTCACATTTGGTTTGTACTGTAGCAGTTTCCACCTAACAGGTGGATGCTGTGTGACATGTGGAGAATGGAGGCGTAGCTGAGCAAAGCGCTGGCTGAAAGGAATCCATCTTTGTATTCCTCCTCACATCATAAAGTGCTGTATCCATTCAGCCATATGCCCTGGATGCCTATAAATCTGAGTGGCCATTTCCCCGCCTCGCTCCTTGTCCAGAAGCTGCTTTATTTGGCTTCTTTTTACTGCTGGCTGTGTGCTTCAATATACATACGGAGGTAAGATGGAGCCTCTGCTTGTTAAGACAGGTTTAATGTTTTAACTGTTTAATTCTGTTTTCATTCAATCCAATTACAGCTAAAGGAAATTCATTTATTTATTACTGTTGATGTTTGATAATCACAATCTTGGTACTTAGTATCTTAGTCTTATTTTCATAGTTTTTGCTATCATTGCTGTTACTCATAATTGTATTCAACGAGTCAGTGGTTGAGATGTGGAATCCCTGATATCACACAAGGGCAGGAAATACGAGTCATAGTCATTGTTCAAGCTTCATCAGATGATATAAACCACTTCATTAGAGCTGAAAGTGAGTGCGCCTGAAATGTTGGCCCCCCATTGCACAGACCAGGACTTTTCAAAGTCTCTGACTGTGGACCACTCATATAACTATGCTGGCCCCACTTAGTTTATTTGTTTAATTTAGCTCAATTCCTCGATGTCTATGAGATCATGGTTATGTCACTAGAACCCGGTTTCTGCAGCATTTATTTATTTCTTACTCTCTAAAGGTGGAAAAACAGTAGCAGTAAAAAACAGTAAAAAAAAACTACTGTATCTGGCCAATGTCAAACAGCAGTAACAGACTGTCAACTGGCTGTTACAACATGCAAGGTGAGGGTCACGTGACAGAGACAGCCAAAGGTGTCAGCAGGCTCCTATTCTGCCTCCTTGATAGCTTGTGCTGAATCACAGGAACCAGTGAAAAACACGACTATGCAGGGAAATTAGTTCTGCCACTATTCTTTATTCTGTCATCTGTAGCTTTGACAAAACACCACATCACTGTGATTTGAACGTGCTCAACGCAGGGCCGGTCTTAGCTATGGGCAATGTGGGCGGCCGCCCATGGCGCAGTCTCCGTGGGGGTGCGCCCGGAAAAAAAAACAACCTCGCGAATTTTCGTTACCGTTCATCAAGTCGCCCCCGGGAGCGGGGGGTTGACAAGGCAGAGGGGGGCGGCGGACAGACTGATCGGGGCGCACAGCGCATTCAGGGGCACGCGGGAAAATTCCCAGGGCGGAAATGTGACCGGCGCTGGCTCAAGGCATCATTGGAAAAAAATACAAAGTGTGAGAGAACTCAACTCATCCAGGAACTTGCTTCTTTTGGAGAGCCTTTACTTTTAACCCACAGTGGTCTGGGGCTTGTGGGAACACTCTTCATTCAAGGACAAAAGGTTGTCAACAGTGTGTCTCACTAATGTTTTCTTACTTCTGGATCAGAGCTAGTTTCAGTTCCAGTTTCACTTCTCTTTATGTTATGTTATGTGGATGAATCACAAGAGACATGTTTGGTGATTCCAAATAAATTTGGAAGAGTTATCATCAAAGGAGGAGAGATGACAGAAAATGAAGCAGACAGAGACAACAAAAGTGCCAAACCAGGGACATCACAACTTGTGTCTGATGTCTCAACCTCTGAATCATGGAGGCGCCTCACTGCTCATGTTTCTCTGCGTTTTCAATACTTTTGTTCACTGAATTGCTTTGTTCACAGATCTCAACAGTTAACTTGGTTAGAACAAGGTAATGATTACAGACATGAATGATGGTAAAAAATTAAAAATGTCCAGAGTTGTCCTCATGAAATATCTCAATTAGGAAGCTTAAAGATAAACACGCCAGTTTAAAGTTGGACCACAGGGGCTACAGACATGTATTGACAGAGAGACAGTGACTGGGAGAGGAGCAGGGTGACAGAGGAGGGGGTGCAGCTAAAGGAGCAGTCAGATTTATGGCAGTGTGAAGGTGAGATAGATGGCTGTTTGACCAGTGGGCTGCTGAAAATGGCCGAGCAGCCCTTTATGGTCCAAGAGAGAAAATGAGTTGGCTCTCCCACACCTATCCATCAGTGTCATTTAGTGGCTCGTTGGGGCCCATAAATGGTGTGTGAGTGTGTGTGTAGGTGTGTGTGTGCTTATGTGGACATTAGACTATTACAGCACCCCTGTCTTAATGGGTGCCAATGAGCTCTATCATGGAGGATGTAAGGCTGTGAGGTGAAAGGTGGAGCTCCAGGACACAAGTGGAGCAGGCAATCGGCAGTGCTGGGGCAGGATAGATATGTTTTTGTTAGGATTTGTGGTCAGACAGCCAGTTATCCACGGCTGAGAAACACATGGCAGGCAGATATTTGTGCTCACTGTAGAAGCAGGTAACAAGGAGCAGGTGAGGCTGATGGATTCACACTGTTCTCAGCTGCTCATGACTGCTTTACTTACAGTTTTTTTCTTCCTCTGACACTAACCTTCACTTCCCTCCAATCCAATCCCTCCAATCCCAGGAGCCAGATCTATAAATGATTCACAAAAAACATAAAACCATGCATATGTCATTTTACACACATAAACTGGTAACATACTGGTGAATATATCTGTGAGTCTTGTCTCTGTGTCATGTGTCAGTTTCCTGTTTTGTTTTGATAGTCTCTGTGTTCACTTCCTGTTCCCCCGTGAATACCTGGCCCCACCCTTATGTGCTTCACCTGTGTCTTCTTATCCCTTCCCTCCTGTGTGTATATACCAGTGTTCCCCTCTGTGTCAGTGCCAGATTGCCTCGTCTCCTAGAGCAGCATTCCAGCGCTTCCTGTAACACGGGACTCACACAGGAGGCGGAACGGCAGTGGAACGCTAGTGCTGCGGTACTTTGCGGTAACTCACACCGGACATTTTCAGCCGCGGAACGCCAGCGAAGTGAGCCGGCCGTTTTCACTTCAACAATTAGTCTCTCATCGTCCATGTTGAGACCCTTTGAATGATCTTTGATCACCTGGTGCCACCGGTTATGACGTAACGTTGATGTGAAGTTGTAAAAATCTACATGAACTGCATATTGTGTTTTATTTTGTAAGGTGTGGAAGTTTATTTTGTTGATTCTGTGTCGGGTTCCCTGTCCGGTGCGCAGTGCTCTGTTGAAATTTACGAGGTTCAGCCGCGGCTCGTGGTAAAAATAGGAATGAAATGGAAAGCTCGCGCCGTGGCGCAGCGAGCCGCTTCTGGGACGCCTCTGGACCGCGCCCTGTGTGAGTGCTCTCATTGACTAGACTGGCTTCTATTTGCTATGCCAGTCTAGTCAATGAGAGCACTCACACCGGGCGCGGCTCAAAAGCGTCCCAGAAGCGGCTCACTGCGCCATGGCGCAAGCTTTTCGTTGCATTTCTATTTCTGCCGCGAGCCGCGGATAGGACTCACACAGGAGGCGGAACGGCAGCAGAACGGTAGTTCCGCTGTCCTTTGCCCGGCGTCAACTCACACTGGGCGCTTTTCAGCCGCGGAACGGCAGCGGAGCAAGCCGGCCGTATTCACACGAGATCACGAGACCACGCGAGAATCCTGGACGTAAGCGAGACCCTGCGACAAACAGTGTATAAAGAAAACAACAACAACAAACAGCTGACTTTGCTTCTCCGACGTGGAGGAGATTATAAAAAGCATCTGTTGTGTCATAAATGATGTTGTGTTGTTCCACTTCAACAATTCGTCTCTCGTCGTCCATGTTGAGACCCTTTGATCGATCTTTGATCACCTGGTGCCACCGGTTATGACGTAACGTTGATGTGAAGTTGTAAAAAGCTACATGAACTGCGTATTGTGTTTTATTTTGTAAGGGGGCGGAAGTTTTTTTTGTTGATTCTGTGTTGGATTTCCTGTCTGGTGCGCAGTGCTCTGTTGAAATTTACGAGGTTCAGCCACGGCTCGCGGCTCGTGGCGTGCTGGGACGCTTCTGGGACGTCTCTGAGCCGCGCCCAGTGTGAGTACTCTCATTGACTAGACTGGCTTCTATTTGCTACGGTGACCGCGGCGGTACCGTGCCGCTTTCGTTCCGCCTCCGATGTGAGTTGGCCTCGTAAATTTCAACAAACAACAAACAAAATCCAGTTCCACAGTGATTTTTTTTCTTTTTTTTATTGAGTTTTACATATTTGAAAAAACAACAGTATTCAAGTTACAAATCTAAATTCAGCATACCCCAGAACAGATACCAACCCCCGCCCCTATCCCTCCGGCACCCAGCCCCAACAGATAGACAAGTGTAATTAAAAATAAATTAAGGACAATCAAAAAAGAGAGAAAAATAAATAAAGATAAATAAAATAAACAATGAAGGAAAGTATAATTAGATAAGATAACAACTAATAATAACAGTTGTTATATTCAGAGAAAATAAATAAATAAAATAAAATAAATAAATAAGGTCAGTAATGAGACATACTGTAAATGTTCGAGTTGGCAAATAGTACAAGATCAATTCAAAGTAAATAGATATGGTGGTTAAAGGGGGGAAAAAAAGGCATAACATTATTGTACTATTGTACTGTGTAGTTCACAGTGATCGGACATCTTGTGCTATTAACATGAAACAGAAAGGGACTCCAGGTCTTCTCAAATAGGACATCCTTACCAATCAAAGTCAGTCTAATTTTTTCTAATTTAAAAAAATAAAGCACCTCCTTAACCCAGTTTGTATAGGTAGGTGGAACTGGGGATTTCCATTTTAACAGTATCAGCCTTCCAAGCAGAGCAGTTAAGGGATTGGGAGTTACATCCCTTTCAGTTACCTTGGATAAAGTGCTAAAGATTTCAGACCAAAATCTAGTCAAAGAAGAGCAGCGCTAAAACATATGAGAGTAATTTCCTGTGGCTTGTTGGCATCGATCGCATAGTGGAGACACTGTGTCGAACATTTTTGTAAGTCGGGCTTTAGTGTAGTGGCTCGATAAAGAATTCAACATTGCATAAAGCTATGCCCAGCACATATTGAGGACTGCACTCTCCGCAAAATCTCATCAGACATCAGTTCCACAGTGATTTGTGACCTCTATGCATGTGATTTGGTAAAGGAATATGTATGCATATTTCTCACTGTGTGCCATACACAATTTCAGTTGTGAGTTTTCTGCACTTAGCACCATGTCCATGCCAGGCACTTAATGAACATAGAAGGGTAAAAGGTCTTGTGGAAAACAACCAAACAGACTGCATAATCACAACCATGGCTGTTTGCTGCAATCCAATGGTCAAATTTATGCAAATGGGGTGGCTATAGCTTAGTTTAGTAAGTGGGTGTGAAAGGAAAACGCTCTGCTGCACTTGAGCTTCAGAAATGCTTGGGAAAATGTACCATGCTACTTGGTCAATAAAAGTGTTATGGCACTATTTGATTCTGAAAATAGGACACTACCACCATACTACTGACAAATATAGTTAAACCAGTAATGCTGCTACGTATTGTATTAAGTATAAGAAAGCAGAGAGCAGAGACAAACTGCTGACCAGTTAGTGGAAAAACGTCAGCACAGACTGACCTGTGTGTATGAAGCCTTGGAGATTTTTTGGAGTTGCAACCTCTGAGGTGATGAGATTTGTAAAGAATCATTTCTGTGCTGATGTTTGCGGCGAGCTGTGACAGAGAAGCAGCTGCCTCCAGATTCAGGTTCGGACGAGTTAAACGAGTCACTGCAGCTGTCAGATTCTGAAACCTCGTGGATCAATGAAATCTGCAGTGATGGTAGATAACAAGCTGAGAGATGTTACTGTAATACTGAAGGTAAAACACAGAGTGAAAAGGAGTTTCCTTTTTTTTGAGAAAAAGAAAGAGGATGTCAGCTGTTGAGTTTTTGACTGTACTGTTGGTGTGCACACCAGACCGAGAATCTAGGATGCAATCTAGGAACTCACTGGCTGTTATCTAATGATGATTTAGGGTCTGCAGCCTACAGCCAACACAGAAAAAATCTGTAGTGTTGTTTTTTCACTGTTAATAATTTGGAGTTGGTAGGTGTTGATTTTGGAGTTGTTTTACACTTATAGTGATCAAAAAGCTATGCGAGTGTTGTCAGTCA
This sequence comes from Collichthys lucidus, assembly GCA_004119915.2. Lineage (NCBI taxonomy): Eukaryota > Metazoa > Chordata > Actinopteri > Sciaenidae > Collichthys > Collichthys lucidus. Next base: position 28,078,822 of record CM014096.1, on the reverse strand, counting down.
AGCGAGTTAAATGTTATCATTGACTGAGTCACATTTATTCCAGGTGGAGTTGATCACAACATCCAGTTTGGATGTGCGCGCCTTTTTCACTCATGTCGGTTGGTAATAGGAGAAGATGGCAAAGAACCTGTGTGGATTTTACGGCTTAAACAAGGTAGGCTCGAATATGTTTACTTCTACAGGATGGTAATCGCTGTATGACGTCGTGATAACATACCATGGGGTGTGAAGCAACTGTATTAAGTGCTTGCTTAAAGCAAATTTACTATGTGGCAACTTATTTATCCGGCCATATATCAAGTGTTAAGCTAAAATAAATGTTTAAATGTACTAAGGTAACCTGAAGTGGATTAACTAATGTTTGTTTGTTTTTTTGTCAAATGATAGTGAGTGTTTTGTGAAATTTAAAACAATGTGGGGGGGGTCATCGTTGTAGTTTCATCTCCGTTTAATTAGGCACAGTTATCACCCTTTTATCATTCACATAAACACACTTCACACTATCCCTGATAAAGTGTTCACACTCACTGAAAATATACCGTTTGAGTCAGGCCAGGCAAGGGGCATGCAACAGGCAGAAGTGATGGAATTTACGGCTCTTTGAAGAAGGTTAGCTCCTATGGCTCTGTTCCTTTCCAAGAGTCCTTTATTTATTTTTTACAATGCAAAAATGATGAGAAGCCACACATGGCTATTATGTGGATATTTAAGATAAGATGTTAAAAGAATGACTCTCAAATGAATCGGTTCCCCTCGTTTATAAAGAGCTGTTCAAAACAATCGGGTGTTTGGTTTAAGAAAGAACTTGACTCCTATATTTCTTTCATGTTTGTCATAATTTTTTTGGACATTATGCTTGACCTTTTTGAAGGCGTGGCACGGTATGAGCTTATGTTACTGTTGGAATATGTCTCAGAAAATGTTTTGTGAAAACGTGTGACTATGGGTATGTGGAGTGCAAAAATTGATCTACAAGGATTTACAAGAGTCAACAACTTAAGAACTCTTTGTCCTGTAAGAAACATTCCTCTGCTTTTTAGGTGACATTGTGCCAGAAGGAAACCAAAACAGATGATCAGATAATGATGCAGATAATCAACACAGTTTCTCCATCTGTTGCACATGACTATGACTGCAATGTAATTCAAATGTAATGAAATGAATTATTTCTTAAGCATTTGATAAGTATTTGATGAGTTGTATAAAGAGTTGTACCCCGGTAGAAACCTGATACCGAAAAATTGGACCACTAATAATGTGGAGCATTAGATTTGAGGCAAAACACAGGATTTAAAAAAAACACTCTTTAAAATTTCTAAAACATCACAACATCAAATCAAACAAAAGCAGAGTCTTGTGATTTATAAGCCCCTCGACTTACAAAGTGCTTATGGTGGAGATGAGAGTGTTTAGGTTGCGCCTGATCCTATTTTTGGGCTAATCCCGATGGTGCTGGGAAGTTATTTATTTTTTTAATAAAAAAAAATTGATTTTGTTACTTGATCACTGTTGCTGGTCAACACATTTGAACTTATGATGTAACAGTAAAGAGTGTGTGTTGTGTATGTGAATTTTCTGTAGCCTTGCAGGTGACAATAATAATAATAATAATAATAATAATAATAATAATAAACAAATATTTTCAGATTTGGTGACTTGTATGTTAGGCTAGTCAACACAGAATGCACTTTTAGTGTATTGTAAAACAAAACAATGAATGTTAACACACTAGTGAAGGAAATAATACACTTTAATGTACAGAAATTAGACGATATATGTTTAAAAAAGTAACTCTCAGTGAAAGGGAAGTTCGAGTTAAAAGTGCACTATGTGGTGTCGAAACAACACCACAAGTGTCAATATTTTAACTCTTCAATAGCGTTAAATATTTAATACATCTCAAAGTAATTTTAATTTTAAAAGAATTATATAAACTCAGAAAAATAACACTGGTTTCTGGTGTAACCAGAAAAAGTATAGTGGATATAACAACTGAATACAGATAACTTAAAAAAAAGCTAAATTGTTGTCAGATGGTAGCCGATAGTTTCAGAGAAGGCATTTCGGTTAATTGGTTCTTCCTCTTTTCAATTCACTACGATATATTATTAGTCACATATAATTGTAAAAGAACAATCATAGTGAATTGTACTGTGATGTACATGTCTTTCCCTTTTCCCTGTTACAACCAAAGCCGGCTCAAACTGGTCAATACTACTCAGACCACAAACAGAAACTAAAATGGGCCCATTACAAAAATCTGCATAGACAGCCCTGCTGCTTTAAATGTTTTAAAGAAATTACGTGGCTAAATGTTAGCATGCCCAACATGGCCAAAACCATGAAACCAAGGCTGTAAATAACACTGTTTACCTTAAGACAAATTACCTCACTGTATTGAAAAAGAAATCCTCACCACTGAATGCATAACCCACTCGTTTGAAACGCCAATACAGTTGCATACAAAGACATGGCTGTTTCCCTGTGACATTGGAATAAAGCAAGACACATAGACGTGGGGGGAGGTTTGGGTTGACTAGTGGAGTGTCAAGATGATTGACTGTTTGAATTGATGCACAGTCGGTTATTTTGCTGTGTTGGAGACCCTTGTTCCACTAATAGTGCCATTTGTTCACGGTAGCTGTCCCCTGATCAATAGATGGAGAGAGATATTAGCAAACCCCAACCACCCCCTCTGATCACAAGGGACAGCCTTATATACACTGCACTGCTGGATTTCACTGTAGGTGCAGAGGAGGGGTGTTTCATTGCTTTGCAAAGGGGATAAAGGCAGATAAATGATAGGGAGAAGGGGAAAAGAATATAAGGGATGTAATGTGCTCTTGGTGAACACCTTTGCACATACCTGTGGTGGTCTGTTGTCGAAGGTTGACTTTCTGTAGGTGGTTCAAATTTCTTATATCTCTATCTGTAATCCACTTCAGTAACTTCCAAAGTGACCCAAATGTTACAAAGAGAAACTATTAAAATGAAATTATTCAGTAAAACCATGGCCGTGACCACGAGGGATATAAGCTAACCTGGAAGCCTGATGTAAAAACATTGCACCATACCGTTAATTTCTTGTTCTTGGGTCTCTCTTGGAAAAGATGTGATTAAATACAATAATAACAATGAAATATAGGTCTTCCTCATTCATTTATTGATAACCAGCAAATGTATCGAAACGACTTTGAAACAATTTTTCTCTACAAAATATTAATATAAAAAGGAAATGGTGTGTATAGTCAAAAGGTTTCTACATCTTGATGAAGCACAGGAGATACAGAAGACACCAGCTGCACTACAGCAGCTCACCTGTGTCATGATTAGAAAAGCACAGAATTTAGTCTACCTATTTTTCCTGAACCTCCTGCTGTGTTGGAAGATTTCAGTAATTAAGGAAGGCGCACAAGCTGTTTGACCCATGTGTAATGGTATGCATCTCTTAAATTGGAGATTAAAGACGTAACACACATCTTTCTCGCTGTTGTATAATGTCGACAGTTATTTAGTCGCCTACCAAGCTGTAGATGAGAGCATTAGTAAACGTCACCGATTATACCCATTGCAGAATTGAAGCAACTGAGAAATCAAGCAGGCTTATCACCAGCCATGTCAGCTACTAAATAAGTCTGCTATCAGGAAAACTGGCTAACAGAGTTTGAGAATGACCTTATGTTAGAAAATAAAAACATAAATTTTTCTGAGTTAATTGTTCAGTAATCTTGAGAAGATTCCTAGTCTCTGTCAGGCCCAGAACAAAGCGGCAGACTCAGTCGCGGAATAGGCAGGTTTCAAAAAAGCTTTATTAGTTCCGAGCAGCTGAACACAGTCTACAAAATTTACAACAAAAAATGGCTACTCTAACTCCAACTAAAACCTCTGCTACACCCTCTTGGAAAAACACAAAAACACTGAACTAGAAAGAAAAACACTTCACCAAAATGGGAAGGAAAGATCTAATAATAGTTTACCAAACAAAAACACTCTCTCAAAATGAGGAGGAAACAGAACTATCTATATCTTATGGCCTAACCACCTTAACTGGCTGAAAACAAAAATCAATCCCGGAGGATGAAAAAACTTTACCAAAAGGAAAGAAACCAACAAACAGAAAACGATCCCGAAGGATGAAAACAGGCTACAAAAAACTCTTTCTAATCTTGAACTAAAGGGCTATGAAACTTACAAAACAAGGAACAGGCTTTGGAGGCAATCGAAGGGCTTGGGTGCGACGAAACAAGAACGAAGACACTTCAGCACAGGACAAGGGGAAACACAGACTATATATGCACACATGAGGGAAATGGGGAACAGGTGGAAACAATCAGGGCGGGGAAGACAATCAGACTGGTGACACATGAGGAAGGGCAAGTGACCTGAAACGAGAGGAGAGTTAACTTTCAAAATAAAACAGGAAATGACAAGACATAACAAAAATCCAGCTTGACATCACCACGGTGTGACAGTCTCAAGATAATGAGATGATACTTAACATGGTAACGAGATGATTTACTGAACAGGATAGCGAATTGACTGACTTAAGAAGATGAGATAATTAACACAATTTTATAAAAGGAATCACAACAGTGGCTATTCTCAGCTTCTGCAGGATTTAATGATGTCACAGGTGGTGCTGATAGATGACACAAATGTTAAGACTGTGAATCTCTGTGGAAATGAAATTTAATGTAGTCCCTATTAGCCAAACTTAACAATTAGTCTTTACTATAAGAAAAACAATGCATTAGAGTTCAATGCAGTTTTTTCAAAGTTTGAGATCCTGCAACTGTATGAATGTCTGAATCAACAAAAGTCATTAAGATTCATCATCTAGGAAAAATGTATATCTATAACACATCCACACCATTGTCAAACCAACCAGTGGACATCAAGCTATTTTACTGAATAAGTGCAAAGTTTGACCTACTATGGTCAGGATTCATCCCTTGGAGACAAAGACTGCTCCATGGAGGTGCCTCCAAAAGTTGCCAAGATATTTCACCCAAAACACCCAAATGTCAGCCTCATGGTAGCTGGAGTAAAAGTCAGATGATCTCCAAAGTTAGGATGTATCCTCTGGGACCGTCAACATCAGCAAGTTACTAGATGGATCAACATAAAATGTTGTACACTCAATTATAAAGTTGATATGTCCGTCAGGCCTGAAGTGGACTGGGATGATAATACCTCTTATGACAGTGTTAGTCCAACTCTTTCGGACTCTGATACTGTTTCATTTTATTTTTTTCATGTGTTAAGAAAATATTCATCAAAATCCTTTCTGTTTTGCCTTTTAGTTTAAGTTGCTCTTGGTAGAGCCATTTTGCATAATTGAGACACTTTAATCAGAGTGCCAGATGGATTGGGAGATTCAATTCTGATGACAAATTCAGAACAGCATTTTTAAAAATCTAAATTTAAAACCATTTCTAATATGTAATACCACACAGACTCAGCTTCTATCAACATACCAGGCAGTGTTCAAATCAACTGAATCATAACAGCAAAAGGTTCACTGTTAAGATTTTGTTGAGTTTTTCCTAACTAGCAACAACTAAAGGCATGACTAAGAAAAGATTATTAGGTCAGGGATCAGGTAAATGATCAGGAATGCTTAAGGTGAGGCAATTAAAACCATTCGATGAAGGTTAGGAAAAGGTTTTGGTTATGGTTCTCTGAAAATGTCATCACTAACTGGTGGTATGAGATGAGGACCTCTGTTCTCAAGTGTTGAGAGTTAAAGGCGATAAATGTATGAATGCAAATTGATATTGCAAATTAGTAACACATAAATAGAATTTCTATGAGACAGCTTGGGAACTGAAGATGTGTCTCTTAGATTGTCATGAATAAAAAAACAATCTGACTGCTGAATCCTTCTCTCTGCTTTCAACAGATATCAGACAAGCTAGCACAGCACCACCCCACCAGTTGTCTGGAGCTCAGTCGCCCTGCCCTTCTAAAGCTAATAATGCAATAAACATAATCTATCCCTAATGCAATCACATCTATTCAAATCTAATCCTATCCCATACTCCTAATTGGATCTGGTGGATCATGTTACACCCTCTGGCTGCCTAGTTGTCATGGTGATGGGTGGTAGATAGTTCCAGGGCCGGTGGGGCTGGGGAGAAAAGACATATTGCATTCATTGGCTTTAAAGACAACATGTCCAACAAGAGCTGCTTAATCTGCCTGCAGACGTGTCTGCTGCTAAATGAAGGACACAGCGGGGTCTGATGATTAGAAGAGTGGGGCAAATGTGCAAAGAGTGTACATTCACCAAAAGTGCTCAAGTAAAAGAAACAAGAAAAAAAAAGATCTCTGACACTTTATATAATAGAATTACAGAATATTAGTATCTAAAAGGCCAGTGCGTTCTTTGGAGCTTTGCATAGATGAACTGTATAACATGATTCAAACAAAGATAAGTGAAAGGGATTACTATTAATACCAAACAATTATGCAGTTAGATTTGGTGGAGAGGCTCTCAATGACTATATCAGCAGAGTGATAATGGCCAGGCTATACACCTGCATGAATATGACATTACAAATCAGCTGATGAATAAGTCAGTGATTATAAAGCATGATTGAGACCGCTCAGTGCTCTGTCTGAACAACAGACTGTATATAAAGATAGACGACGGTGTCTTTACTTCCAAAACATCCTGATATGGTCACTGCCAGCTTTAGCTGGAGTCATTATTTGGATCCAGATTCTGGGCTCTCGTGATCAGCAGCTGCTGATTTCTCCTATGTACACCTCTGCATCAAAAGCTGTACTGATAAATACTGAAGCAGAGAGGGTAATATGATGCAGAAACAAACAGTATAAAAAGGTTTTGTGGTGTGAAAACAAAATAATTGGACCAAATGGGTTTAAAATGTCTGTAGATTGAAAGGTAACTGCAGTTGGTGATAAATCTACGTGGGTTCACACCTTTTGGAATTGTTGGTCTGTAAATAATATATGGTGCCATATAAATAAAATTGAATTCAATTATTTTAGACATACTTAGAACATAAACACATTGTTAATATAAAAAATGTATTAGTGAAGCTTTATGGTACCAAATTTCAGTTTCATGATCAAAAAACTGAGCTAACAATAACTAACAGCAGCTACAGTTGTCAGCAGTTTACTTCACTGTCCATCAGGAAAATGATTGTAATTATCAAATTCAAAAAAGAAAACTCATGGTAGAAAGGTTACACAATGTTGCTTTAAGTGGTTTTCTCAAACAGAAGTAAAAAACTGTAAAGTCAGTATTTAAAGCTTGCACACATTGGAGATTCTAGCAAGAAGATTGCTAACATTTAAAGTCATGGACTGACAGAAGTTTTACACGTTACTTGTGAAGAAAAGACAAGGTATACAGCATAAGGTACCTCCCAGTACAACACTATAATATGATCAGAGTGATTGACAGCTGAGTTGGGCTTAGAGAGAGCAGTGCTAAGTAGATGGAAATGGCCTAACACAGACCATCATGACCCAATACGTGTGAACACAGTTGTATAAATTAACAACACGGGCCAAGCCACACATTCACATTTTGTGTGAAATTTCATTTTCCATAGATTTGGGATATTCACAGAATTGTCATTACAATTATTCATGTCTGGATTTCTCTGCAGGGCTGTGCAAAGGTTCTGATCACTGGTAATTCCACGCTACACCAGATTGATTTTCAAGCTGGCCTGAAACAATTTTAGGTGAGATTTAAATCTGCCAAGGGTCACCACAAGCTGAACACCCCCCACCACCCTACCCCCTCTCCCCCACTCTTGTTCTCTCTGTCTTCATGCGTCTCTTTTTCTTCCTGGCTCTCACCCACTGCCTGTGAAACTACATCTCCAGCCTTGTAAATAATTTAAGTTTCAATATGATGTATTTAATTCTACTCAGAGAAGGATATGAAAATGTAATAACATTTGCATAATTGTGCATTAATTATACATTCAGTATTTTTTAATGAGTTAAGCAGACATTTTAAGGCAGCAGATCCCGTCTGCAGTGTGAGGCAAGGTCAGTCGCTAATAAATCAGGCAGAGGCAGAGCTGAAATCTGAGGATGGGACTGTGTGAGTGAATCCAGAGTGTGGAGGAGGAAAATGATCCCATGTGAACTAAAGAATAGCTGTGCAACATAGATGAGCAGGAGGCTTTAGTTTTCCCTATGAACAGAAAAGCAACAATGGAAAGAAAATAGATAGAACTAAACCATAAAAGATGTGCTGTACATCTTTTCTGACTCATTGATCACCACAAACCCCCCCCCAAGATTATTTCAAGACCTGCTGGGAAGTCTTTAGCCCCCAGGCTGGGAACTTACACCAGACAACTGGTCAAACCTGACAGACATTAGATTGGTGGCTGATGCTTTCTTGTTATTTCAGCACCTGGTACTGCACACACTGCAGCTTAATGTGTAACCGCCTCAAGGGGATGTTGTTTGAGGTTACCTATTACCTATAGATAATTAGGTTTGGATTTTTATTGGGTATGTTATGGGGAATTAACCTAATTTATATGTAATTTGCTTACATCACTGTATGTTTTTTATGGATGCAGGCTAATTGTTACTTGTGCCTGATGGAAACATGCTGTGTCTCAATTTGGATAGTAGTACACTTTAGTGTAGTACACTGTGTACACTATGTACTCTCTGTAGTAATGTGCTCATTTCAGCATGGTAGTGTTGTCTCATTTCATGTTTTAAATTAAAACATTTAGCCCTTTTTTTTCTTCTTTGCTGAATTGCAACTGTGCAGAGCATTAGTGGCAACATTGACTGCCAAAATATAAATCTGAAACATATGTGCAACTTACATTTGTATACTGCAGTATTCCCAATATCTGCTTCAACTCCAGCAGCTTCCTCAGCTGCCATCTTCACAGTGCAGGTGGTCCCTCCCCTCCTGATACGTACATAGCCAAAATGGTGACCACTGTGAGTGAGAAGTGTAACTTATGTACTCAAAATAGCAACCATAGAAAAGAAGGATAATTGAAATACAGATAGAATACATTTACAGCCAGCAGAGGTTGATTCTTGTCCGTCCGTCCGTCTTCTTCCGCTTATCCGGATTTGGGTCGCAGGGGCAGCAGCTTCAGCAGGGAAGCCCAGACTTCCCTCTCCCCGGCCACTTCTGCTAGCTCTCCCAGGTGGACCCCAAGGTGAGAGACATAGTCCCTCCAGCGTGTCCTGGGTCTTCCCCGGGGCCGCCTCCCGGAGGGACGTGCCCAGAACATCTCACCAGGGAGGCGTCTAGGAGGCATCCTCACAAGATGCCCGAGCCACCTTAACTGGTTCCTCTCGATGCGGAGGAGCAGCTTCTACTCTGAGCTCCTTGCAGATGGCTGAGCTTCTTACCCTATCTCTAAGGGAGAGCCCAGCCAGCCTGCAAAGGAAGCTCATTTTGGCCGCTTGTATTTGCGATCTAATTCTTTCGGTCGCTAACAAAAGCTTGTGACTATAGGTGAGGGTAGGAATGTAGATCGACTGGTAAATCGAGAGCTTCGCCTTTCGGCTCAGCTCCTTCTTCACCACGATGGACCGGTGCAGAGTCCACATCATTGCAGAAGCCGCACCGATCCGCCGGTCAATCTCCCGTTCCATCCTTCCCTCACCCGTGAACAAGACCACAAGATACTTGAACTCCTCCACTTGAGGCAGGATCTCATCCCCGACCCGTAGGCTGCACTCCACCCTTTTCTGGCTGAGAACCATGGCCTCGGATTTGGAGGTGCTGATTCTCATCCCAGCCGCTTTGCACTCGGCTGCAAACCGCCCCAGAGAGAGCTGAAGGTCACGTTCCGATGAAGCCAAAAGGACTAGATCGTCCGCAAAAAGCAGCGACCCGATCCTGAGGCCACCGAATCGCAGCCCCTCAACGCCCTGGCTGCGCCTAGAGATTCTGTCCATAAAGGTTATGAACAGAACCGGTGACAAAGGGCAGCCCTGGCGGAGTCCAACTCCCACGGGAAACAGGTCCGACTTACTGCCGGCAATGCGGATCAAGCTCTGGCACCAAGAGTAAAGGGACTGAATAGCCCGTATTAATTTAAAATATAAATATAAATTTAATTGATTTTTGTCTATTCCTGAATTGAAAAGATGCATCTATAGTAACACTTGGCACAGATGTAGGGACAGTGGTGTTTTCAGCTAATGTCAGCATACTTACATGCTTGCAATGGTGATGGGAATGTCATTGGCTCTGCGGGTTTTTGGTCATAAAACTGTGACCTGATGATGGCGGTAGACAAAGAGTTAAAAGGGAGCACAACATACGCAACATAGAGGGACAGGTTGGAGAACTTTCATGGATTTCAAAGCTACGCTGACATCATGTCAGGATCTCAGAATGGTCCACAGTGGTAGGCTAAGTGCTTTTTTAACAATTACACACTCCTGTTTGCTGATCTGGCTGCTCTGCGATGCTTCACATCACATGAGAGGATGAGAGGAATAAAAAAAGGCAGGGAGCGTGAACAGTTTTATGTTTGGAGGGTCATTTGTACTTTCCTCTCAAGTTTCAAGTCATTACTTTCTGCCTGAAAAGAATTTCTTAGCAGCAAACATATTGACACCACAGGCCGCAGCATCTCAATTAGTGCGCGTTTAAACCTCCCATTCTGATTTACATCTCCCTTTTCCCAATTTCTCTCTTCCACCTGTCATGAGCACAGAGGCAGGCTTAGAATCTGTGGAGGAGGGCATCTTAAACTTTTTTAAGATGAGGACTCAGAAGTGAATGTAATTGTGTCTTAAAGACCTAAGTGCACAAATCTGTAACTAAGCACCATAATATCTACATTTTCCTACAGTCAGTAAAGGTGGTAACACTAATTTAAATAGTCACTCGTCCAACATGAGTAAATCACATCATATGTCACAAACCATTTATATATGTATTAGATTCAAAGCAACTGTTCAACATTTTGGGGAAATACACTTTTTTTGCATTCTGCTGCAAGTTAGATGAGAGGATTGATATCATTTTTATTGTCTCATGCTAAACGATGCTACAGCCAGCAGCTCGTTATTTTAGCACAAAGAAACAGCTCGCCTGGCTCTGTTTGAAGACAGCAAAGTTTGGCTGCCAACACTTCTAAAGGTTCACTGGTTAGCACCATAGAAGTTTGCACCATTGCAATACTTTTGTATAGACTTCATACACTTATTTTCAAATATTTATGTAGTTAATTAATATGTTATATTTAAATAGTATGTTTAGATTTAGTCTTACAGTGGTACTTCAATACGCTATACACTACACAATCCTCACTTTCTCATTTACATAGTAAATGTATATATACTCAAGACTTTTGTATACACTTATACATAATCCTTATTTTTATATATCTCATACAAGACATTTCAATATAGCACTGACACTGTGTTAACCTACCTATAACTAATGATGCTAAAACAACAACAACAAACCAAAGTGTTACCTGTCAGATATTTTCTTGGGTGGTCACAGTGTTACCATGAGTTGCCTGGCAACTCCACTATGTCACTGCGCTCAGCCAAGAAACACACAACATCTTGTAAAAAACACAAACTGTTATTTTTACAGTAATCGATGAGGAGCTTCATACCACTCTCATGTCACTCTGATTAACTATAGGAAAATCAATTTCCCAAAGTGTCAACTGTTCCTTTAGCATTACCTGTTAGGACCTGAGTTTGCTAACTGATCAACAAGAATATATAATGCAGACTACTCTGTGGGCATCAGAATACCTCTAGAGAAAACAAAAACGTCAAAACATAGTGATATAATAAAAACACTTTAAGCCTCCTGTATAATTTATGTAAACACACTCAACAAGATAGCATGATGGCTGGACTGTGTGGCATTAATGTATGTAACCAGAGCTTTAAACCTGCATAGTACAGAAGGTGTAGCTGCCAAACGGGAGGCACTGAACCAGTTGCTCGCAGGTCAAGCAGCTCTAAGTGAATTCATGTATCTCTGCTCTAATGTTCAACTTTCCCTTCCTTTGCAAAACACTCTTTAAGTCATGGATGGGCATGAAATTCTGCTGGTTAAATCATTACACCAAAAGATGAACAGCTGTGAGAAACTATCCGGTCAAAGGTCAAAGCCTGTGGACATAAAACTGTTAGGCAAGAAGTTAACATGAAATCTTTGAAAACATCCAATCATTGATCTTAAAATTGTGTTCTGCTAATGATGGAACAAAGCTAAAGATTACTGAAGATTACCACTGGTTTTACAATCTGCAGCGTACATGAATTTCTGGGCAAGTTTTGGATGGTGATGTATTCTGTTCACAACAACGACAACAAAGCCTTTATTTTTCGCCAATATCCTCTGCCTCTGACTGGCTCATGGGAATTGTAGTGTTTAGAGTCACCTGCTATGCCAAAAAAAAAAAAAAAAAAGATTTTTTAGAAACAAAGCTTAACTGATAGCTGTAGGGTTGTTGCATTATCTAGATTTGGTCATTTTTCCATGACGTACATTTTTCTGTAATGTGATATAGGTAAATTGTTTCCCTTTTGTCTGATTTTGAAATTCATGCTGAAGAGGTTTTATTTTGAAAACTGACAGGATTCTCGATGCATTTGTGAGTCTGACTTTCTGCCAGCTCGATGCTCTGTGATGTACTGTGGCGCTTCCATTGGAAACACCATGGCTCTGACGGCCGCATCACAGCTGGGGCTTGTGACAGCCGTGCTCGGTGAAATCAATCTGTGAAACTGCAGGTGCACATTGTTGCATTGCAACCATATAAAAGTCATTCTTCTTTCTATATATATTTTGTTACCATAACTTTCGGATGAGCTTAGACATGATGCTGGACTGTGACCTTGTTCTTCCTAAAATTGGCACCTGTCACTTTATAGCCAAGTTGAACAGGGAAATTAATGAAGCATCAAACAGATCCGTACACACGTGAAAAAAAAAATGTGAATAAGAACAAAGAACACAAAATATACACAGATCCTTGTGCAAGGGAGACATATTCTAAGGACTTGTCAAATAATTCTTTTTTGTGTTGCTAGATAACTGAGCCTGCAGGGGAATGTTAAATTTAACACATACATTTTGCTGTTGTGTGCGTCACATAGATCACAGTAACATAAATAGCAACAGTTTGTTCCGGCTATTCACCTTTTTACACATCCAGCAGAGGAAGAGACTTGAAATGAGCCTTAGGGGTTCAGTCATAGTGTCAGCCTGAAGCGTAGACCATTATATGACATATGAACCAATATGTCTTCCAGTACAATTGCTCTTAAATTATTCAGCAGCTACAAACAAGTAGCGCAAGTCCACGTTTGATCACATTTCACCCGAATGGCTTTGTAAAAACTGCTTGCAGAGTTGGCAGCCGTCAAATGCCTCAATTACAGCCAGACATTTTCCTCTTTTCACTGCTTTTTCACTCCATTTTTCTCTTATTCTCTACCACATTTAGACTAAAAAGCGTGGTAATAGTGGGATAATTATTATAGCATTGTAATTAACCGCAGTACAGGAGCTTCTACCTTAAGGCCAGTGTGACACATTGAGGTGAAAGCAGTGACTAACTGTTAAAGATCCAACACCTACAACCATAATTTTGCTCTCAGAACATTACAAAGTGTGTAATGTGTAACCGTGTAAAACAAACTGCAATCATCGCTGCAAGCAAACAGTGAAGTTCATTCTTGACCTTGGAAGTGGTAGTTTGACAAAACAATCTCAACTCAAGCACAGTCATGTCACGTGGTCTTCATCAGAGGATGGAATGTGCTCAGTTGTCATGGAAATGGATCTGTTGAAATGTGAATAGTGTGAATAGTAGCTATTAGGATTTTCTTTTTTCTTCTGTTATTACACAAGGTCATAGAGGTCCATACAGTACATGCAGGCATGAAGGAACACAATAACAGTACCACCAGATGAAGACAGCCGCTCACTGGAAGTGAGGAAGAAAAGAAAAAAATAAACTAAATAGATAAATAAAATAAACTTTTGTAGCTTTATGTGTACGTTAAAGTATCTGGAAATATGATTTCAAATATTAAAATACACATATGATAGCAAAGTTTACAAACAGCTCATTTCACTGTTCAGACCATTTCTTAGGACTGTGGAGGCGTAGCAGATCATGTTTTGATTGACAGCTCCTTCATAAATACCAGCACAGAAGCTGTAGTGAACAAGGATCATAATAATCAATATCAGTGTAAGTGTATGCCATACTTTGACACTAAATAGCAGTTATGCAGCTTCTCTTTCAGTTCATGAAATCCCTGTAGCGGCAGCAGCTTCTCCAGTCCCGGAGAAGTGCCGCGTCAGAGAGCAGTGCCATTACGCACGGCCATTCACTGTGTTTTACCTTCATTAAATCATCATATCTTTTCAACAGATAAATAAAAAGTGACAGTAAATCATCTAAAAACCATGCTGCTCTCACTGACATGCATTAAAGCTTCAGACAAAGCTTTATGGTGCTGTGGTTCCATTGATAAGAGTCCAAGAGAGATGTTTCACTGCAGTTAAGTGATTTTTTTCTGTTGTGGACATATAGGCTCAGAAGGCTCCAAAATAAGCTGGACATCCTGCTTTAATTAGAAGGTCCAGTCAGGATAATACAACTTCCTGCAAAAGACGTTTGTCCTGCTATTTTCCTCTTAATGAACGAGACACCTCTGATGATACCGGCCCCAGTGGCAGCTTGTTTACGCCAACCACCTCTATTAGACTAAAGAGGAGCTCTTCTGCTGTGTGTGTGTGTTTGTGTGAGTGAGTGAGTGAGTGAGTGAGTGAGTGAGTGAGTGAGTGAGTGAGTGAGTGAGTGAGTGAGTGAGTGAGTGAGTGTGTGTGTGTGTGTGTTTGACAATGTTACATTATTTCTGATCCTGACAAAACAAAGGATATGTAACAAGACAGAGAGACACAGAAAAAGATTGTCATCTTTATTACTCCCCACTGTGTCAATCATAATTACCCACAATCCGCTGGTAAAAGTAGAGTCAAGCTACTGAAGCTGCCATTTGACAACTGACTGCATTTGACAGTTTTACTAACAGATGAGTTGTCTGCAGTGTGAATGAATGTTAAATAAATGAATGAATAACTTTTTTAGAAAACAGAAAATATTTTCTATCGACCAACCGACAATGGAAAGACTAACCATGATGTTCCTAGTGAGTTTTATTTGGTTTCTGTAGAGTGTTTTGTGATGCGTTAACAAGGCAATTAAACTCATACACTCAGAAGGTGTATGGCTGTAATTCTTTCCTTACGGTTTATAAGTTTGAAGTTTTAATTTGTTACACTAAACAAAGTGTCAGTTTTTTTAGGCTCCACTGACTTTGAAGGAGATTGAGTGAGAGCAGAGAAGCAAACCTTGACCCTTAAATCCTTCACTTTAGAAATCAAAATAATCATTAAGGTATCATGTGGAATTTATGATCACTAGTAGGACCACAGAGCAGTTTATTGAGGAGGAGGAGGCAAAGACTTGTGGCTGACCCATGCATGTCCATGCGGTGCTGTGATGAATCTACAGTTGGCTGTATGCTCTATCAAAGGCAGGAAAAAAGAAGACTGCAACCTACAACATTGATAGAAACAATGCAATTCACAGAGCAACTGCTCACTTATGCCTTTCTCCCAGGAGCTTTCAACCTCATCTCTCAACAACTAAGAACAGACCTTCAAGTCCTCGTCATGACAGCCAAGTAAACTCCTGATAGAGTTAGTGGTCAGCAAAAAAAAAATAATAATTCAGGAAATGTATTTTTTCAGCTTTAAAAGAGCCTTAAAGCCATTATTATTCAATCAGTGCATTGAGTTTCACAGTCAAAGCGAATGCAACTTCTACAATGTTTCTACAAAACTACATGATGGGGCCTTAAGACTGGCCATGAATACAGGTGTCACCTTAACATGCATGTTTTGACACTGGTACTACTTATACATTGTATATTAATGAAGCCCACTGCCTAAAACCTGACTGAAGTTAATAAAACCACAGATTATTTCATTTCCGTGTTGTTGCCCTGATACACACACACATAGTGGACAAAAACTTTGAGGGCTTCCTACCCAATGCTGCCTCTGTTGTGTTCCTTTGCCTACAGGTAGTTCTGATCTTCATTGTCTTTTAATAATAGATATTCGGAGCCCCCAAAGTGACATGAGAAAAAAAAAGTGACATAAGAAAAAAAAAGCACTGTTACACTGACGGGCGTTACAGGGCACATTTGAAAATGTTGAAAATGTTTGCTGGCTTCACTACTCGAAACTCGAGTTTCTTTTGACTTCAGTCAAGCCAGTTATCTCTTTTTTTCACACAGTCATGCCAGCCACTCGAACATTTTCAAGTGCGCCCTGTAACGCCCACCAGTGTAATAATGTCCACAAATGCAATAAACCACAAACGTTATAAAAATCTGTAGCTTTTAATGCAATAATCCCAAAAACATAATACATTTTCCACAGAGAAAGATGCTCCTCATTAGTAAGCATTTTGCTTATGCAAATAAATAAATCTGTTAAACACAAAAACATTTTGTGAACTGAAAAGAAATGACAATGCTGCTTGCTTGCATGCGTGCAGGGTGGTCGTCCGTTGTGATAGCGGAGTGGAGAGCCAGCAGTTGGATTTTGCACACACAGTCAGTATTAGAGTTTGAAAGTCGAGATCTCAAGTTTGAAAATCAAGACCTCAAATTAAACAGATGAGATGGATTTCCTTACCTTGTGGAATTCCTATGATGTTTCAGTTGATTGGAAAAGACTCCAGCAAAAGGCTCTACAAACAAAGCCAATCCTACCTTTGGATACATGGTCCTTTGAAGAGAGGATACAGATTGTAAGAATCAGAGATGTCAATATAGTTGCATAAATTGTATTTTAACGTCACGATTTGAATGTCTGTCTATGTTACATTAAGCTGCAAATGTTCACAAACTAACAACCATTATCCTTACCTTTACCACTGATGTGTTTTTGAATTCAATACTTTTAAAGTTTTCCATCATTCCTCATCACCTCTCATTTTCTGACTTTCTGGATCGTTCCTTTCTGTGCATTTTCTCATACAAATATTGTTCATTTGTCAGTTCATGAAACATCTCCTTCATCATTCGCATTAACAGTCATTGTCACCCAAAGTACAAAAATGCCAAGTGGTGTTTCTGAGCTGCTTATCTACAAGTAGTTATGACCACAACCCTTTGACAAATACAGCCATGCACCACCTGTCATGCCCCCCTGCCAAACTCCCCTTAAATAATAAGGACTATAATGGATTGTGAACCATATTCTTGTCCTCATTTAAACCTTGTGGCTGGAGGTGCTTATCCCATTTATTTCTGGGTGTTTGTGGAGAGACCTGACAAAAGGTCTATGATATCTGCCAATGTCAAAATTTTCAGTTTGCTTCTGAACGGTGCCATTTAGCTTTTGAACCAAGCTGTTGGTTTGAGGGTTGTAAGTCTAACATTTAGTCTCTTACAGTACTTAGAAATGAGAATGAGTGTTGGTCCTGGGTCCCGTGTCTCATGTCTTTAGGTGTGGTTCTCTTCCTGACCTTGTTCCCTCCTGATTTCAGCTCATTCACCTTAGTCTGCACATGTGCATCAGCTCATCAGGTTCCCTCCTACTCATTGCCAGAGTGATGCCTTGGTAGAGACACTCAGGCTCAGTTGTTTTTGCGGTAGTTTTCCCCTGTTCTTTGCTACTTGTATTAATGCTTGTTTCTTTTCTGCCTCAGAATCCCTCCCTGCTTACCTGCTTGCAACCCACTCTCTTTTGCTTCCTCTAATGGCCATGCCATCCTCCTCCCTCTGCCATAACCAGCCATCCTAGCTCCTCAGTCCATCCCCTACAAGCATAATTATTCAATGAGTCTGTTAAACTTTTGCCTCCTAGTCTGTGCTCTGTGCTTGGGTCCACTTTTGAGGTTAGGTCTGTGCCAATTAGTTCAAGTAGCTTTGATACCTGAAAGTTCGATGATATATCGAACATCTGAATAGGAAATAGCTGGTATGTAAGCACATTTGGCTACAGAGAACTTTTTAGTTTTACAAATAAGCTTACTCCTTCTGTATTTGGTTGTTCTGTGGCCTATCCTTATGTCCTCATTTTGCTTGACAATCTGGACACTGAGTAAACAGAAGCTAAATAATGTTCCAATGAATGTATATCATAGGCAGAAAGTGAATATGTATCACGTCTGTTTTATTAAATTCATTGAAATATTGCTTTGATTTGAATTTTTGTTTTATAGACATTTGAGTCACCTTTCTACCTTACCCATTTGCAAAGGTTGGCTTCCATTCCAGGCCAGTGATGGCAGCTGATCATCACATGGTGCCTCTCTTTCACACCACAGTAAGACTACAGCATGTTTGCCTCTTTGTTTGATAGCACTACCTTTAGCCAAATACTCTTACTAGTCTTGAAAAAAGCTGAAAAAAACAATTTTATCTTAATATAACAGAACAAATGTATTACTGTGATTGATGGTCTTTAACATTAATACATTCCCTTGAGCCCAAAATGTAAAGCTCTTCTTTTTATGTTACATTTCTGGTATTTACTGAGGGCCCCTCGGGAAAGCAATTATGGACTTTGAAGTGCATAATTTCTTTAATGAGGTTTGCTTCTTTTTTCTCTCTCTCTCTCTCTGCCTGTTTTTTCAGACTTTCTTCCTACTTAACACTAACTTACACAACCTTATGTTTTCCTTCATTTGGTGCTAATGGGTTCATTGGCTAAAGGCTTGGCTTCATGGGCCAATTTGCACCTACGTTCTGCTTCACTATACAGACGATTATGTGGACACAAACTCCATGATGATGCCCATAGGATGGTCAATAATCACATAGTCTGTGGGTTTAATATTTGGGTGTTCGTGTCCTGGCCATATACAGTAGTGTGTGTATCTGTGTGTGTGTGTGTGTGTGTGTGTGTGTGTGTGTGTGTGTGTGTGTGTGTGTGTGTGTGTGTGTGTTGTGTGTGTGTGTGTGTGTGTGTGTGTGTGTGTGTGTGTCTGGGTGTTTTCTATAACTGGTAATTTTATAATCTTGTGTTAAAATTAAGATAATATCTAGCATTATGTTGTATGTCATTATTTTAAGTGGCCTATAGCATAACGGCAAGGCTGCTTATGTTTCTTAGAAACAAATCTGTGTTAAACAGCCTCTAATTTGAGCTGGAAATCAGCAAAATGCTCAAATGGTCTGAAGCATAAACAGTGTGGTCACAAGTTGATCTGGCTGCCTACTGTTTTATTTATTTATTTTAATTTGGCTGGTCATGTGAATTTAATGCTATAACAATGTGGTGATAATGGTGCACTGAAGTAGTGGTATGAGTTCAGATTCATATTGTTTGTGACAAATATGTATTACTGTAATATTTCAATGCACTGTTAATTATTACATCAATGGATAATCATTCACCTTACTACATTAGCTATATCAATATGACTTGCACTCATAGTCATAGTGTATTATAGCATGATAACGTCATTAAACAGTGTACTCAGCAAATGGTATATTTATGATTATATTATGAGTCTCTAGTCTATAGCAGGGGTGTCAAACTCATTTTGGTCCAGGGGCCGCATACAACTATATATGAGTTCAAGGGGGCCGGAGCACAAAAATCACTGCAAAAATTTGAAAATTTAAAAAAATATATGGATAAAAAAATGTGCTGAAACAAGTGCAATACAAAATCTTTTTTATTTAAATAATTTTTCTTCAATAAAATAAAAAGTAACAATCCAAGGCTCAATGTTTGTCATATCTCACAGCAGAGCTCATAGCAGAGCAAGCAGATGACATGGAAGGCATGAGCTTGGATTTTTTTAACAATATAGCTTTGAACAATAAAAAAAAACTTATGTAAGAAATGTTTTAGGTTACATTAATGACAGAAATCAAAGCCAAGTTAGACCTCCAGTCTCCCCAAAATAATAAAAAAGGATATTTTTCCAAAACACCTCTTGTAGTATGACCACGAGGAGACTGTTGATGTGTGGAGTGATTTTGGAGTCATAATAATGCTTAACAGTGGAGTTATTGATTTATATTTGCAATAAGAATTCACCCAAAATATAAAAAAGTATATTTTTCCAAAACAGCTGTTGTAGTATGACCACAAGGAGACTGTTGACGTGTGGAGTGATTTTGGGGTCATAATACTGTATAACAGTGGAGTTATTGATTTTTGTGCCCCCCCAGGGACAAGCCCTGCCCCCCTGAGCGGCGTCTCCGTGGGGGGCGCACGAGCGGCGTCTCCGTGGGGGGCGCATGAGCGCCCGAAAATGAAAAAAACCTCGGTCGCCCAGGGCGCAAATGTGGCCAGGACGGCGCTGCAGCCCCCCCAGATGAGTTAACTGCCCACCCACACATGCCATTCTGCTCACACATCTGGTTGACCGTGTCTGCCTCCCAAACCCAGAATGGTAGTTTGTTCCACAGAAGAGGAGCCTGATAGCTGAAAGCTCTGGCTCCCAATCTACTTTTGGAGACTATAGGAACCACAAGGAACCCAGCGTCCTGAGAGCGCAGTGTTCTAGAGGGGTAGTGAGGTATTATGAGCTCTTTTAGAAATGATGGTGTCTGACCATGAAGAGATTTGTAAGTAAGGAGGAGAATTTTAAATTCTATTCTAGATTTAATAGGTAGCCAATGCAAGGAAGCCAAAATGGGAGAGATGTGATCTCTGATCTTGGTTCCTGTCAGAACACGTGCAGCAGCATTCTGAATTAACTGCAAAGTCCTAAGAGACTTATTAGAGCAGCCTGATAACAAAGAGTTACAATAGTCCAGCCTTGAAGTAACAAATGCGTGGACTAGTTTTTCTGCATCCCCTTGAGAGATAATGCGTATGATTTTGGAGTTGTTACATACGTAAAAGAATGCAGTCCTTGACATTTGTTTTATGTGGACGTTAAAGGACAAATCCCGATCAAAAACAACTCCAATATTCTTTACAGTGGAGCTGGAGGCCAGGGTGATCCCATCTAAAGTAACCAAGTCTCTAGAAAGAGAGTTTCTGAGGTGTTGAAGTTGAAGTACAGAGATGAGTCCTTTGTCTGATGCCATTAGGAGGACATTTGTAACTTTGACTAATGCGGTCTCTGTGCTATGACGCACTCTAAATCCTGACTGAAAATCTTCAAAAAAAAAAAAGAAAAACAGTCTAAATATATATCAGGTATTATAGCTGTGTTGTTCTTATTCTCCTCTATTAATGAAGAGTAGTAGGCTGCTCTGGCATTACGGAGAGCCTTCCTCTATGTTTTGAGATTATATTACCAGACTAGATGAGATTCTTCCAGTTTAGTGGCACGCCATTTGCGTTCAGATTTACGTGCCTCTTGTTTTAATTTACGAGTCTGCTGGCTATACCATCGTGCTAGCGTTCTTTGTTTAATTGTCTTCTTTTTCAGAGATGCAATAGAGTCTAGAGTTGTCCGTAATGAGCCTGTAATACTATCAACAAGATGGTCTATTTGTGAGTGGCTAAAGGAAGCAGACAAGTCCTCTCTTACATTGAGACATGGAATTGAATTCAATGCTGAAGGAATCACTTCCTTAAATTTGGCTACAGCACTATCAAATAAACATCTGCTGTAGAAGTTTCTACACAAAGTCTTATAGTCCGGTAGTATGAACTCAAAGGTTATTAAAAAATGGTCAGACAGAGGATTCTGTGGAAAGACTATTAGATTATCAATTTCAACGCCATATGAAAAAACAAGATTAAGAGTGTGGTTCAGATAATGAGTCGGTTTGTTTACACTTTGACAAAAGCCAATTGAGTCTAATAGAGAGATAAACGCAGTACTAAGACTATCATTGTGGTTGTCCACATAAATGTTAAAATCACCTACAATAATTACTTTATCTGTTTTAAGGATCAAGCCTGATGCAAATTCTGCAAATTCAGATAAAAATTCATCAGCTAATAAACTTGGCCATGTTTCTAGATATGAGAGCTGCTCCATCCAAAGTCGGATGGATGCCGTCTCTCCTAATCAGACCAGGTTTTCCCCAGAAAGGTGTCCAATTGTCTATGAAGCCCACATTGTTTGCTGGACACCACCTCAACAGCCAGCGGTGAAATGATGACATGCAGTGGAGTCCGAGTCTGACATCGTTTTGGCGTATGCACACACCGATGACACAATAACAATCTTACTGTATCTACGTTTATCTTTAGCCAGCAGTTTTAAATCAGACTCGATGTTTCCTGCTCTGGCTCCCGGGATGCATTTAACTATGGCCCCCAGTGTCACTAACTACAAGTTTCGTAAAATGGAGCTGCCAATGACCAGAGTTGGTTTCTCAGCGGGTGTGTCGCTGAGCGGGGAAAATCTGTTTGAAACGTGGAGGTTGGTGGTGTACCGTGGGGTTCAGTTTGGGGTTATGCCTCCTTTGGACAGTCACCCAGGACGGCTAACTGAAGCTACCTGTGGCGGTACCGCACCGACTACAGGGGGCTGGCTAACTATCTGAGCTACTGACTCTTTGGTGGTGCGGTACCGTGCCTCTAACTCACTGACCCTCGCCTCCAGAGCTACAAATAAACTACATTTATTACAAAGGAGGACGAGGAGTAACTGAACATGTGGCACACGGGACAGGAGAGAGCAGGAGAGGAGAGAGACGCCATTGCTATAGCTAGGCTAGTTAGTGTGGCTAACAGAAACTGGTGAAACTATCAGATAGTGGTTATTAGAGTTAAGAGACCTGTTTGTGCACTGACAGAACAAGTCAAAGGATAGTGCAGAGATATGTAGATAATCACTGATGTGAAAAATATACAGTCAGCTAGACAGGAAAGTTAAAGTGTCTGTGACACTAGAGGGGCTTAAAACCATCCTCCCACTTGTTTATCTGGCCTATCTCCATTTGGTGTATTACACTACTGTTCACTGATATTTACCTTGCCCTGGGCTCCGGCCAGCAGGCCAATAACACCTGGACCATTCTTCAAGCCCAGCCCAGATAGATCCCAGAATGAAGAAAGGTCAATGAATCAATGTCAGCCCTGAAGCACATGGTGATGCTCTGATTGTTTGAGCAGGATTAAGAGGCCACAGGCTCTCTCTCTCTCTCTCTCTCTCTCTCTCTCTCTCTCTCTCTCTCTCTCTCTCTCTCTCTCTCTCTCTCTCTCTGTCTGAGAGTGAAACAAGCAATAGGGCTTGTGGCCTAGATGGGGACCAAGATTGTTGATTGCAGGTCATCTTTTTTATCAGCTGCTGAGTGCCTGGGTGTGAGTGTGAGAGTAAGGGCAAGTGGAAAGGTATATGTCAATGTGTGTCTGTGTGCATTTCTAAATTAGTCTACTTATAGGTACACATTTCAGTTTAAAGACCAGTAAAATGAGGATGCTTTCTTTAACTGGGAACAAAAGACCATGTCCACAGTTGGGCCTGGCTGTTTTTTTTTTATCTATGTATGTATTCATTTATTTTAGGATATGTTAGGATAAATCTCAGTTAAATAATCAGTGAAAGTCTATGTTATGTTCCCTGTCCCCATAAGTGACCAAAGTCAACATATGTGTGAGTCTGTTAAGGAAGAAAATGTTCATTCCAAATGAATGTTGATGGTGATGTTAATCATCGATTACTGATGAGTAATTAACAGTATAAAATGCATGTTTCCCTCTAAGCTTTACTTTACTCAACAGTACCGTGGGAACAAGATGACACAGTGGTTCTTCAAGACATATTTTTATTATTACTACATTTTTAATGATCCTGCACATTATTGAATCATTACTGAATTCTACAATCTTTCCCTAACATTGACCACATGCTTCAAATGCCTAAAAATAAACATACACATATTAATCATGCTTTACTTGCGAATGATGGATGTTCAAGGGAAAATACATTAGCTGAATTGTTTACACTTTACAATAACTAAACTCTTTCCTTTTTGGGCTGCATTATATTTCTTTGAAAGCATACTGTTATGTGCTAGGTTAAGATCAGGCTTTGGTTTGACTTGTGGTCTTCTAATATATTAGGTAGAGAACTTTTGTTGTTGAGGAGCATGAACCCCAAATGAGCTTTTACTCATTTTTGATACACTATTGATTGAGAACCCTGTGAACCCTGACAAATATATTATTGTCATCACTATAAGGCAATACATACTAGTTCAAATGAGTTTCTTTTGCATAACAGCTTGTGTAGCCACTGTCTGCTACTCAATACACAAAAGCATACTGTGTGGAAAACTCCTGCTACTTACAGCACATCTGTCATTTGACAGTCTTAAGAGGACACTAAAATGGCAGCGCTTGAATAAACTGTTGAGGATAAAAACTTATAGTCACCAGCACCGACTGACAATAATAATCATTTCTAAACCCCCTGTCACCTGCTGCTGCAAATCTCACCCTGTCGATATCTCAACCTTTCCTTACACTATATGAATATGGCAGCTATTGCAGTTTGATAGATGAAATAAAAAGGCAGTGTAATTGTGTCAGTATATTATTCCTTTCAAGATGACCCCCTTTTTGTGCTTTATCGTGTGATAACTTTCAGAGGTTCAGACTGCGTTTACAGCAGTGCAGATTTATGGCGGGGAGAAGACAGTGGAAATGGGTCTTTTTTATGACTGTGCCACACCAGTCAACACTGCTGTGAGTTAAAGAACTTCAAGTATGCCCCAAATTATACAGTCCAGCAAACTGTAATCATAGCCACAGGATCATGCATTTTGAGCAGGTCTGAGTGCTATATGTGATAATTATTGTACTTGTAAGCAACTAACAGTTTACAGCTACTCTGACTCAGTGATATTTAGCAGACAGAATATTAATTAGTGAATAGTTATTGGTGCTACAGCTGCAGGGGATTTCTGAATATTTGCTTAAAGCCAAAAGCAACTCATAACAAAAGTGAGTGTCACTCCATTACGTGATACTAATTGGATAACTGGATCAACATATGCTAGGATATAGGTAGATCAAGCAGAATAAGGTCAAAAGAGAAAAATATTCCATTCCATATCATGTGTATTCATGTCACTTCTAGAAGAGAAGTGTGGAGAATTTGACAAACATACAAACTCTCATACTCGGGGGTATGGAAGGAAGTAACATAAAACCAGATTTTATCGGTTATTAAACAAAAGTATTTTATTAAATGAAAGTTTTTTTTAGATTGTTTTAACAAAAGGAGGTGAGGCAAAAGGGAACTAAGGGCGAGCAAGTGCTGTTTAAACGAACAAACCAATATAACAAAAGAAGAACTCTAAACAGAGCCTGTGTTATCTAACTAGAAACCAAAACGAGAAAGAAAAACCTCACTAACTAAGCTTTTAGCAGATAACCAAAAACACATCAAAAACAGCACCTCTAAACTAATGGGGCTAACAGAAATATTCTACGTATAATCAGTAAATATGAACTACCTAAACCCTGCCCAGTCCCAACAAACCAAACAACAAACCTCCAGGTACAACACATGAGCAACCGAGTATCATCAGATACGTATAACTAGGCGGGCTCACAAACACACAACCAGAGTGAAGCCGCCACGATGCTCGGGCGGCTGCAGTTAAAATGCCCGGTGATGCTGCTGCGGGGGCGCTGTCATTGGCGGCGTGGGAATGGCGCACGAATCTTGGCCCTGTACAGCTGCGACCATGTTGTTCCCGCCTCCTCCAGTTTGGGCCAACCAGGGACCGGCAACCGCACACCTGCATTTACCTATGGAAAAAAAACACTGCATACACATATGCGTGGGGCGAAACAGCGGCAGCCGTAACAATACAAACAAAATTCTAAGATTTAAGCCAGACTTAACTAACACTTGCACAGTACAGTTCAGTTGGTCATAAAGGTTTTGGGGGAAACGTGATGAAGGTGCTAAATGAAATGGATGAAGTAATGGACCTCTAAGAAAGGATGTTGTTATTCCGTGCTGGCAGCATGGCTCAGGTAGAATATGCAGGAGGGTTATTTACAAGGTTATCATTCTCAATGAACACAACTCACTAATTTATACATAACAGTGTTGGGGAAAATATAATAATGGTATTATCTGAGTAAAAATCTAAATGAACTATGATCCCCTTGCTGAGTATGAATCAGCACTGGTAGAGTGTGCCCACAGACTCTGGTATTGTAGAACTTGGGGCATTTAATGTAAAGAGTACTGGGAATGAGTATTGATTTTTTCTTTGTCTTTTTGTACTTTGAGATTTGCTTAAAAGCTTGTGTCAAAGTGATACTCACCTGCTGATATCTTTACATTCAATCCACCTTCTCTGAACCTTTACATAGAAACATGCCAGATGAAATGGGACTGTTTCTGTCAGAAACACTGTATAATTGTCCTTTTACCATATTTATCATTCCTCCTTCAACACTGAGAGATGACTATGCTTGAATCTCTGTGTAATAAACTGTATCCGCTTATTTGTCTGTTGAATTGATTGAATTCATTTTACTCCTGTTCTTGTTCTTGTATTTTCTCCACTAGATTTAAAGTGTTATGAAAGGTTTTTTAAAAAGCAATGAAATAACAAAACAAAAATCTTCTGTTTGGATTGGTTTTGAGGCTTTTAGGTAATTGTGTTCTCACTGAATGCTTTGTCAAGATGTAGTGGAACAATATGTAAGAAATACAGCGTCTACACAGGATAACTACACAGGCTGCTCCTCGCCATAAACCCTGCCATATTTTAGATTAAGTATAAGCAGTCTCCTTGACAGTGAGCAGTAAGAACAATAGCTTTATGTCTTCTCCTGCCATTGGAAATTATAGCAGGTGGGTGGGGAGGTGTAATCAAAGGCAGATGGCCTCGTAAAGTCAACAAGCAGCTTTATCTGAGGTCTGGCCCATATTGTTCTGGGATCAGACACCCCTCTACACTACGCCACAGGCTGCTTTCATCGTCAGTCATCCAGGATCCAGTAGTCACAGGGGATTAACCAGCTCTGTGGTGCTCCTAATGTACACACATAGACACACACGTTGCTAACAAACAACTGAACAAATGAAAAAACAGCAATCCACTGCTAATGAACACTTTGAAAAGAAGGGAGTTCATGGTGACGTGGTGTTGTAACACCTCTTTCTAAAAACAGTTCCAGTAATTTTTGAATAATTCACAGAACAATTAGGATCTGTTAGCAGAGAGATCCTCAGATTATTAAGATGAACTGGGGCACCATCATGTAGTCACAGGTTAAATCTAAGTCAATTAATGCTAAGGTTGGGGGTTTGATACTACAAATACCATTTTTTGCTTTACGGATTGTTAAATGTCAGTAGAATATTTCTTTTTTACTGGTGTTGGGTGTATGGGTGCCGCATTCCACCTGCTACTTCACAAAATTCTAGCTTCTCTTGATTGTAAAACCAAGTTATTTAAGCCCATTTACATTTATTGTGAGGTGATGATCACTCATGGCCATAGTAATTATGAAGAAGTCAGAAGAGCGAGGATGGAGGATGTATATGGAGGAGGGTGGGGGTCAAGCAAACGCCAGACTTTCACCTATGAGACGGAGTATGTGTGCAACAATGCTCTGTTCCTAAACCTAGCCAAGTTCTTATTGTTGCCTCAACCTAATTAAATGACAACCATTTCACAATGTTACTACTATGTGTTTAGCATTACGTTACATGATTTACATAATGTACTTATGATCCGGTACACCTTCCACTGGTACTCTCCAGCCATTGGCAGTTGATTTCAACCTGCTTTGTGCTTTAACATGCATGTGAGTAATTACCAGAGAATAATAGTAATCATTCTGTGGTAATTACATTGTATTCAGAGTTAGTCTATTGATAATGCATTCACCTTATGAAGCACAACACGTAAAACAGTATTATTCACTTAAACGTGACATGGAACCACTCATTTAAGCAATGCCAACAATTCCATTCACTTCACCTACAAATATAAGAAATATAAGAAAAAAAGAAATCCAAAATAAAACCTAAACAATAGCTGTATAAAGTGGGTATGAAAATGTTTTATTTGTGTGAATTGACCCTTTAAGACAAATCACAGTAAAGTATCATTCAAAGTCTTTTTTGCAGCGGTTTGTATTCTCCTGTGAGTGTGGCCAGCATTAAGGGTTTATGAAGAACATTCATGCACACTTGTGTTCCGCCATTGGAATCATTTTAGGTTTTAATCACACCCTGTGCATAATCAGTTTCACAATTTTACAATTTGGTGTAGTCATAATCAATAATATTTATGTGATCAATCAAACTGCATCCTAGTCACCTAGTCAATATTAGCCTCATATATTGGTCTTACCCTACTAATAACCTGTGTTGAGAGACACACACACACACACACACACACACACACAGACTGTATAAAGCCCTCTCTGGTCCAGCCTGAGGCCATCGATCATGTGGCTGTGATTCCCAGATAAAGCAGCGTCTGAAGAGGCAACAGATTGACGCTGACCTCGCCCTCTTCAACGACAGTAACAGCTGCTGCCACTTTCCAGCACAATGAAACATGTCACGTCTCTGTGACCAGATTTGTGGTTTTAGCTGCTGAAATTTTAAGCTATGGCACGACATGTGACATGTTGATTTGTAACATTTACAGCACAGTGGTTCAATGTGACAGGACAATCACAAACTATAAATATCATGGCTCTAGTGGTGTAACACTACATGACCTGCTATATTCTATAAACAAATATTTTGGAATTTAGCATATATATTACTAAGCTTGTTGTGTCATGAAACAGTTTGCATTTCTTATTTATTATTATTATTATTAAACTGTGGTGTAAATGAATTGATTCAGTTTCCATTAAGAAGAAAATAGGGACAACGTTCTGATATTTCAGGTCGACATGACGGTGGCAGCAAGATAAGAGAGGATGGTTGCTCTGGTGAGTCCACACTGCTGTTGGAGACTTTTTCAACTTTCACTTTGTGCCTTACTGTGTGACCATGGCAACTCCAGACACCACCACAACCAGCTACAACCTGCTTTATTTAGCTATATGCTACATGATTCATGGTAATATTTAGAACAGTAATGATAAAAAAAGATTTTGTAATATTCAAAATCAAAATGGCCATTTATTTTTAAGATCTACAGTACCAGTTGAAGGCCTTCTGTCAGTTAGCTTGTCGTCACCTTGGACTTGGATGTTTTTGCCTTCTTTGTCCAATTGTCCAAGGACTACTGTAGTAATCCATGTTATGCTTATAGCTGCTTGAAATACAAGTCTATTCTTAATTTAAGACCTAAAGGTCAGTCAGTCAATAAAATATCAAGAACTTTGAAAGTGCCTTGTCATCAAACACTCTGATAGCTCTCATGAGGACTGCCCTAACTGCAGTTCATTACAATTGAAAATTGATTGACAAAATGATCTGCAGTCAACAAAACATTTCTTTAGTGTCCACAGCAGATACAGTATTGGAGATCGAGTATCTTCTCTCAGTAGTTACCAAAAGTGCTTCAGCTGCTACACTGACAGAAAAGGGTTGGAGGCTGAATGCATATGTGTCAGTGAAGGTAACAGCTTTTAACATAGTTACACTCAGTTTGTCTTTATTGGTTCCATGTCCACTAATTCTCCTGTCATTTCAGATCACACCTTGCAATCAGCTCATTTCCCTCACCTGGTTTTCCCCGCCCATCTCCTAACCTGCAGTCCATTTGTTCATCAGTCCCTAAGCTTATATACTGTTTCACTTCCACTTCATCCCTGCCAGATTGTCTTGTTATATTTTTTGCCAAGCTCTCCAGTGATTCCTGTTTAGCCTTCTCATTCTGACCCTGTTTCGTACTTTGGATTCCTGCCTGCCCCTTGTCGGATTTATTTGCCTTTCTGCTCTCCTGGTTTTAACCCTGCCTGTACTTTGGACTGACTAAACTGCTTATCCCTTAAACTTGGCTGCCTCTGAGTCGTGCTTTTAGGTTCTCCTTGCCAGTACCAGCCCCCTGACACAGCTGATCATTTTTATGGTTTCATCTCATAAACATTTGCTCACAATGCATTATTATCTAATGTGAATCCTGATGAGCTCTCGTTGGTTCTTTGACAATAATGATTATTGACACTCATTAACGGTTTGAAGGATCTTACGATTAGTTCAACATGCTCCCCTGTTCTGTGTCTGCTTGTGCTGTGCTGTGGGCCTCTAACCGCCAATTAAACTATTAGACTGAGAGCGGAAAATGAGGAATTGTCCGCATCAGCTGTAATGATTCCTAATTGCTGGCTAGCATTAAGAATTTGTCTCCTGATCAACTCTGCAAAGCCAAAACCCTCTCTGTCTCTCTCCACTCCATCCCCCCTTCTCTCTGTCTCCATCCAACCTTACAGATCTAATTTGGTGGCTTCAGACTTTCTCATGACTTTATTAAAGGACTTTTCAGATCTCCACTTTTCTTTCACTCTGAGTGGTTCAGCGGCACAGGCACAGGCTGGGGCAGCTGTAAATGAGATGACTTGATATCACATCAAAACCAATGAAGATGGACCCTGAATAGCAGGGGCCTCCTCCACTCTGCTCATCTCGTATGTTGTCGTTCATCAGCCTTTCGAAAATCTGCAGTGGGAAGAAATAATAGGGCCTTGATGTCGCTCAGTGGTCGAGCCTTTTTAAAGGATGCGCCGTCCTTCAAACCCTCTAGTTTGATAAACATTTAAATGAAAGGCAGAGTGATGGCCAATGTGGATGGCCAAAATTTTACTGCCTGTCATTCTGAGTGGACTGAGGAAATATTCAGATTTGGGTACAGATTAATTTCAATATTTGGATGAATGTATGACGTAGTAACTATAAGTGAAATAAGTAAGTTTGATAACTATTCTTAAAGTTCAGTCTTAGGCAGTGTTCTTATTCAGGATCCTCTCTGTGCTGATCCCTTTGATGAGGAAAATAAAGCGTTGAAACACAGCTTACCCTCAGAATATGCACATAATGAACATAATGGAGCTATTATTTAAGACTATTTAAAAACTAACCTCTTTTTTTGTTGTTAATTAACATGACGAGAAGAATGCAGTTAATTATTCAGAGAATTACAGAATATTCTGACCAGTTGCCATGTAGTCACTTAGGGTTAGCAGATAATGAAGTAATTTTTCAGAAATAATAGTTTTAATTTGTCAATAAAAGATTAAAGTTGCTTATGTCAAAAATATATCTGTAGTATGACAAAGACACACTGACTTGACCTGAAAGTCAGTGTAGCATCAAAATGATTTCCAATCTTGTTATTTAATGGTCTTTCCTGGCTTAGTGCCCCACATGTCTGCTGAGACAGCTCATTGTGTGACACCGTTTGGATGTGTCCTCCTCCACTCCTACTAGCCCAATATGAACATTGTTTCTAATGATAAGATCTCTTCTTTTTGACTTTTAGGTTGCAGTTCAAAACTTTAACATATCAGAACATTTTTTAAATTATTCAATTCCATAACATTTTTGAAACAGTTGCAAATGGCCTAAAAGAAGTGAGTCCATTCAGTGTGTTTTCAGTGACGTGAAGACGAGGCAGGAGCAGAGAGAAACTGGAAGTGTGAGGGTTAATAAAAAAAGAGATGTCTTCTTTTCTGTGAATATAAAAGATCGAACAGTAGTGTTGGTATTTTAAACGTGCACAGCAAGGCGGCTGATGTTGAAGAATGTTGTGGGCAAAATATGAAAGCTTTGACTACAGCTACTTTTAGTTCTGACACGACACATCGAAAGTTGAATCCTTTCAGACAGATAGTCAGAATCATTTTCCTTTTTCTACACATAAAACCCAACAGTTTACAGCAATATCACTACCTATCTGTTGCATTGATATTACACACCCAGAGGGATGAAAATCCTTTTAATTAGACCATATTCACATTCACACACTCATATTCTGAGCCACACATATATTTCCACTCATTTGAACAGAGACTTCCATGTTTAGGATGCATGATTCTATAAAATGCTGCCCCTTGTCCTTCTTACATTACAATGTGTTTCTCTCGACATCTGTGTTATAGATTTTTTTGAACATTTGTTCCTGAATGGCTTCAGCTTCTTACAATTACAGCACATGTCACTATAATAAATGCGTATAATAGTGCTGATGTAACTATGATGTAGTGTAGGGGCAGTTAAAGGCCATGGACTAAACAGGTAAGACATGACCTTTGTGAAGATTTACACATCCAATCAGCAGTTAGTCAGAGTCATTAATTAGAGTGACTTCCCTAATTGCATCAAACTCCACCGTTCTACAACCACGCGTGTGTGTGGGTGTGTGTGTGCGTGTGTGGTTTAAAGAGTGGTTTCACTGTATGTAATCATTCATCACATTATGCTGTAAATTAGCGATGGTGTTTTGGGTGGTTTAAAACAACATTCAGGCAAAAGCAGAAAGGAACGTAGTATTTACATGATATTATACAGTTTGTTTTGTGGCCACACACCTTCATTTCGTCCAAGGCATTACTGCTAATATGATAACAAGTTACTGTCCATATTAGGTCTGACTATTAAAGGAGCTTAGTCTATTACTTAAGCTACTGAGGTGTTTAACCCAGAAGCCACCTGGAAATTTGACAAGTGCATTGGGAATTTACCAGCAACATGAACGTCTCTGCTGTGATTTAAGCATAGAAATATGTATCACATTTTTCCCTGACAAAATGCTGACAATAGGCAAAATGATCGATTGTTCATAGAGAACCCAAAGAAAGACACAGATAAAAACGATCAAGAAGTCCATTCCAGACTGAATAATGGAGAGGAACCAAAATGGCCATTCAGTGTGAATATAACAGTAAGTCAAGTTATCAAAGAAAAAGACTGCTGAAGGGTCTTGGGGTGGCTAATGTGCCATGTAACTATCCTGTCATCCACTCCTGTCTCTCGCTACTGTGAGGCTCTGCCACCGTACCCCCACTGTTCTCCCATTCTTTTTCCTTCCTCCAACACTCCTTCCATGCACTCTGCCAACAGTAAGTACTCCCCTCTTCCTGGCAGGTTGCCTGATGCTACAAGACTTTGATCTACTGCCACCTTTTAACAAATTCTCAATTTCCTGGTGAAGCTAAAAGGATCGAAGGTGTCTGGGGATGAGGAGGAGGGGGAGACGCCCACAGAGGGAGACAGGGAGGGGTGAAACAAATAGGCAACAAAGCGAAGATTTAAAGAGAAGAGGCGGAGGCCGAAAAAATGAAAACTGGTCACCGACAAAGCAGCTCTTTAGCCACCTCGTCTTCTTCCCCCACAGTTTCTCAGGGATCATCAAGCCACAGTGTGGCAACATTTCAGGGTCGGCTGCTTATCGGAAAGCTGTCTGCCCACGTTGATACAGCACTTCCTTAACTTCTACCACACACCGGATGGGAAAGTAGCTGACTGCAGCTTCCCCCATACGTTAACAATCTGAGACCTCAACAACAAGTTTGTACTGGCAACAAACAAAGCTTAAAGCTGAATGCTTTACTTTGTAGTTGCTCACTGAAGTCCATTACTCACAAAGTAGTGACACGTGTGGGTGTTGAAAGTGCACTGGTAAGGGTGTTAGCACACTTATTAGTAAATGACATGAACACACACAAACAGAAAGAGTTTTTGAACTCCTGGAGGACAATTAATACCTCCCATCTTCACGGCTGAGTTTTTATTTTTAGAGGCAGTGCATTGGGACACCGACGGATCTGTGCGACTTTTCATTCAGCTTTATTTGATATGACTCATACAATCAGAAGTATTGAAGAAGTTTTTAGGTCAAAAAAGTAATTTAGTAACTTGTGATGGCAACACAGTGCTCATTTATCAGTTCAAAGCAGGGTCCAGAATAAAAACTTTGAAAATAATTCAACAGAGTCTGAGAATATTATATTTCTCGACTGTTGGAAAAAAATCTATAGCTCTGGTCCTTGATTTTGTTGTGTTCGATAAACACTCACCCGTGACCCTATTACATTATTATTAATATGGCAACAAATTGTTACAAAATGTCAAATTTTGTTGGGAATTTAGATTTAGTGCTAAGTGTGAATGAGTGGCCGAAAGACAGAGGATAGAGGAAGATAGAAAAAAGAGTATACACTGAAATTAATAACAGAAACTTTACTGTGTTCCTGAGTGCCCCGTCCCATCCCATCAAGAATTCTGTTTAATAGTGTCATCAATAAGCTCCATATGTAGGATTTAGTGGCATTTTGAGATTGAAATAAACTGCCCAGATAGCAGACCAACACTGAATCAACATTGAATCAATTGTCATTGAATCAATGAAATATAACATTGATTTCTCATCAGGTTTGTACCCTGAAATCATTTTATTTTAATGATGAA
Source organism: Collichthys lucidus (assembly GCA_004119915.2). Lineage (NCBI taxonomy): Eukaryota > Metazoa > Chordata > Actinopteri > Sciaenidae > Collichthys > Collichthys lucidus. The sequence continues at coordinate 28,044,491 of CM014096.1, read as the reverse complement.
AAATCGATCAAGACAAACATAAAATCAATGTTAGTTCAACCTAAAATCAATCGCTGTTTTATTATTGAACCAACATTGAAATAACATTAATTAAACCAATCCCCAGATGGCAGACCAACACTGAATCAACACTGATTCAATGATTTCTCTTCTCAACATTGAAAAAGCAGTTATCAGCATTGATCCAATGTTATCTAGCCTTGAATATTCAACCTCAACAAAAACAATGATTCTGAGGAAATTTTAACACTGATGTTACCATGCTATCTGAGTGAGTACACCTCACCTCACCTTCTCGTGTGAGAAACTACTGTGGCTGCAAGACTCTCTGTCTTTTAGATAAAGTAACTTTATTATACACTATTGAAAACATATTTATGAATACCATTTTTAGTACATGTACCATATTCTGCCAAGATCCCCTTAAATCATACACACTAACTTTAAACATGCTGCAGTGCCTCTGGGTCACATACTGTGCAGCAGAATATTAAAGAGGGCCAGAACTTCACAATTGCAGATCCCATTTCACTTTCATCATTCATTTGCCACCCCAGTCAAATTCATTTACTGTGTCCTTTTGCATCAATGCCATCTAAAGGTGAAACTGACTCCAGCTTCTTCTTCTGTTCGGTCTAACAGGAGAGCGACCATGACTTCCTGTCTGTGATGTATTTGGCTGGAAAGGACAGAAGAGAGACAGATATACCCTGATGGGGCACTATACTCTTCATATTTTATTGAAGCCATCATCTGAGTTGAGTAAACATATTAGAGTCTACATTATTAATTCCAATTTTTTTCTTGGATTCTGTTTGTTCACTCCCAACCCTGTATAACTGAGGTCAAATCCTTCTTCTATAGCAAACATTGCCACCATCCCCCCTCACGCCAGAGAGAGACAGACAGGCACTGGACGAGACGCATAAAGAGAGAGGGGGCACAGGGTGAAAGGAGGTTAAATACAAACTGTTTCTAGAAGAGGAGTGTGTGTGAACAGTTGCGTGTTTCTGAAGTGTTCAGAGACACAGATACTGATATTTAGAGTTAACAACAGTTGAGCTGACTTGAGTTTTTGTAGGAATGTGTTTATTTACCACAGAGCCTTGTAGTGACTGCTCACTAGACAACCTGAACACCAGATATTAGTGTGCAGAACCTGCAGATCAGGTACCGATTAATGACAAGCTTTTGCAGGAACCAGTTCCAGTACTTTCTCTTATTTTTCTCCATAAACCCTTTCAGTTCAGCCACTCCACAATTTGAAATGTCCTAACAACTACTGGATGGATTGTATAGGCAATCACAATCGCCATAGTTGTGTTTCTAAATGACAGGGATGCTTTGACTGTACCAATTGGTGTGTTTTGAGGACTATGCCTCAGATATTGATGAACTCACTGACACTGTGTGCAATTACACCACATTTTCTGAGGATACTGTCAGTCCTGAGAAACTAAGTGTTAAAGCGTACCCTGATAACAAGCGACAGGTTAGTGAATCACTGGAAAATATGCTGGGTAGAAAACAAAGGGCCTTCATCATAGTTTCACGTTTGTTTCATTTAAAAAGCAAACAGGTTTTTGCTGTTTTGTGCTATGAGGGGTGAGAAGGACACTGTGGAGAGATTTATAGATAAGTAGAAGGATTTTCAAATTGATAGCACCTTTATCACACATTTATACACTGACTGCCATGCAAGGTACCAACTGTTCATCAGTGTGGGAGCTAATTATTCACACACATTTATACACAGATGACACAGCCATTGGGGGTTCACAGCAATTTGGGGTTCAGAATCTTGCCTTCCACATGCAGAGGAGAGAAGTCAGAGAGGAAATCAAGAGGGACAAGCTAAAATATAAAAGTAAGCTAGAGGAAAATTTAAGCAGTAACAATCTGAAGGCAGCATGGGATGGAATGAGGAAAATAAGGCCAGGAAAAAACTGAAAACAAGCCAGCTAGCATTGCTGATGGCAACAAAGCACTAGCTGAAACAACAAATACTTAAATTTATAATTGATATTGCAGATTGCAAGTTCATCTGCAATATGAACCCAGCACAGAAAATAAGACAAATAAGAACACAGGAAGGCTGCTTATGTTCCAAACAGCTCTGTGGGGTGTTTGTTTATATTTAGGACGCCTCTGGAGCAGTGTAGGGTTCCAAAGTTATGGAAGGAGTCCATTATTGTCTCATGGCTAAAAGCTGAGACCCGAAGGATTTAAATGACTTCATTTGAAAGGCTAGTCAAAGGGGAAATGTTGAAAATGGAGGCTCTATGGAGTTTACTTATGTTTGCCTCAATCACATGATTCAACTTCTTGTATAAGAAAGTGCTTGTATTTATCATCGCCAACATTTTCCATATTTTAGCTGGGAAATTGTCTATTTTGATTTATAATAGATTGGATTATTTACATGTAGGCCTCAGATGATGAGAGTAAATGGCTTTCTGTCAGAACAGCACTCCTCTTGTGCTGAGCCTTCGCTACACATTCTTTGTGCCAATGACTGTAGAAGCCAGCACAGGCAAGGGGCCATCCTGAAATTTTCTGATGATACAGTTATCATCAGCCTGCTCCATAAAGATGAATCTGAGCAGGGACCAGTGGAGTTCCTTCAATGGTGTGATGAGGCCTTCCTTCAGTTTGATGCTGCAAAGGATATAGTCAGTGAGTTTAGAAGAAAATCATCCCACCCAAAGGAGTTGGCATTGAATTTGTGGAACATTATAAATATCTCAGAACAGAACAGTCATTAATAAGGACCTGAAATTTGATGTAAATTCTGATGCGGCTGTAAGAAACAACAGCGACATTTATACTTAATTCGGAAGTTAAATGTTTTAATATGAAAAATCTAATGATCTATGATGGAATGAAACCTCAGAGAAGGTGATTAGTAAGTCGATCAGACAGCGATCTTTGACCAGAAAGTTTTCAACCCGGCCAGCTTTTTTTATTTATTTAGAGGACCTGCTTTAAGTGCAATAGGAGTCCTTAATCTGTACATGCAGGTTAGCATTGTAGACATTAGAGATTAAAGATATTGTGTACATTTTTGTACTTTTTGTTTTTTTGACTTTAAGGACAGTTCCACCAACCAAATGTTGACACGAACAGAGATCGTTGTCCTAAAACAGAATGTTAGTCTGCCAAGACCACAACAGCTTAAGAGTCAAAACACATCTCTTTTGGCGGCCTGTTTGCTCACCTGGTAGAGCGTGCACCTCATGCACATCAAATATGTTACTCAGTCCACGGTGGCAGAGGACATCAATCAGCCCACACAAACACAGTTTCCAAACTGATTCAATTAATAAAAAATATTTAAACCTCCCTGGTGATTCTTTCAAAGTGGCACAATATACCCAATAAAGTTATCCAACAGATCCCACACCTAAAAACAAATCCATACATAATACAATTTCACAAATTACTAACTACTCAACTAACTTAGCTTAAAGGTTTCTAAAATCATACCTCTGGTCAAGGTTTGGTTTAGGCACATCCTGTTTAGGGTATGTTAATGAATTGTCACATGTACTCTAGAGGTAATTAAATATCTAGGTATAAAGGCAGACAGTGGAAATGTTACAAGTATTCTGTAAAATATCTGTATGTGGATTATTATTATTAAGTGTTACACAAAAAATACAGTCAGTATTGATTATCAAATCTACAAATGTTACTTTTATTAAAATGTATTATTTTATTTATTAGTAGTTCCTGGTTGGCCCTAACTGGAGGAAGCGGGGTCACCATCGACACACGTCCGCGAGTTGTGCAGGGCCGGGATTGGCGCGGCATCCATCCCGCACCGCCAATCAAAGGGTCCGCTCATCAGAATCACAAGCATTTAGACCACAGCTGCCAGAGAATCCAGGTGGCTTGTTTTGTATGGTGTGCTAAATGGTATCTGAATATTGTTGGTAGGTCGTAACACATAATATGAAAAAGTAGTTTTTGTGTGTGTGTGTGTGTGTGTGTGTGTGTGTGCGTGTGCTGATTCATCCTCTGTAAAATTTCCTGTGCCTATATGATTGTGTCCCTGCGTGATGGTGCAGATAATCCCTCCCCACCTCTTCAGTTCGTTTAAAAAGGTCTCTACAGCAGCTCTCTGTTGCAAGCCCCAAATGAATCACTCACAATTAATTACTCTGCAAGTGCCAAGAGAGTCTGCAGCCCCCTGCCACCGCCTGCTGGGCCTTGTCTAACTGTGGTGGGTCTAATCTCTCACTGTGAGGCCGGATCTAGCGTGTCCTACTCAGAGGGGGGTGGTGTTTGTCCCGGTCAGCTGGGAAACTGCCTCTTTCCCCCTACCGCTTTGCTGCCAGATCTGTCTGTTAAGATGAGATAACAGATGATAGCGTGGCTGATGTACCAGCCAACGCCTGCTGGGAATGGCTGCTGTTTGGTAGACGGATACAAATGGCCTTCTCCTAGTCTCATTTTCATCATGGTGCCTGACTCTCAGTAAAGCAGAGGTGTTCTTAAAGTCCACTCAGAAACAAATCTAGACACACACACACACACACACACACACACACACACACACACACACACACACACACACACACACATAATGCTGGTTTATGTACTGTAGCTACACTCTACAAATGTAAATAAGTACTGCCCTACTATGGCAATAAATACTACCCTCAGTGCTATGCAGAGGGAAGCAGTCAAAAGAATGAAGCAAATTGATAGAAACTCCTGTGAGCTACAAACTGCTGGAAAGGAAACATAAAAACACATGACCATGAATTAAAAAAATTAAACCAGATTAATACTTTTTTTCAGGCTTCTACAAATCGTAATTTTTAGCTTCCATTCACTTTCAGCAGCACATTGAGGAGAAACCAGAAGCACAATGCACCCCAGGTGCATTCCTTTCTCGAGGTCTATCACTTTTGTAACAATGCAGCAAGATTTGACCAGGCTTGAGGCTACATCCTTGTGCCTGAACCTCACTGGTGATAGACCAATCAGCATCCTATGACATACAACTAGCCAGTGTTGCCAACTTATATTTAGCAACTTTTTCTGGTGTTACTGGAGACATTTGGAGACTGACGTGAAAGCATATATCGTCTTCTCAGCGAGTACCGGATGTTGCCGTGGGCCCCTCCTCCGTCCCAAAGCACTCACAGGTGGTCCAGTCCTCGTGCAGCAGCCCCTCCCAGCTGCAGTTAGAGCAGGAGATGTTCACCCCTCTACATCCACTGTGAATGAATCGCACATGCACGAAGCTGCTGGCTGATCATTTTGGAGTTCTAAATATAGTTAGGGTGCTTTTTACTCATTTTTGTTCCTCCCATGACGTTAGTTATCTCTCCTAAAGCGTCCATTAAAATTACATGCACGTGGCCAATTCTGCAAATCAGTTGATGACGTCATTTAGCGACTTCAGTTTCAATTTTATTTATATGGAGCCATATCGTAACAAAAGTTATCTCATGACACTTTCCAAACAGAGCAGGTCTAGACTGTACTCTGCTATGAGTAACAGAATTTAGCTACGGTGCTGCTACCGCCTGTGCTCGTGTGTTTTTGTGTGTGTGTGGATGAGATTAATTTTTAATGATCCTCATGGGAAAACTGAGTCACAGGGTCAATAATAATAGGATACAGCAACGGAACAAGAAAAAAAAAGAATATAATGAATATAGTATGAATGAATCGCAGCATTACAAGGTGGGCAGAACAAAATGAAAATTAAATTGTGATATATGAGATTTATACAATAAAACTGATATACGATGCATGTGTGATATATGAGATCCATGCAGTACAACAGTATTATCATATCAATATGTTTTTAAATGTATGCATATGTGCATTTTGTCCCAAGCTGTTCTCATAATGCACAACCCAGAAACCCAAAAAAAAGAATATAATGAATATAGTATGAATGAATCACAGCATTACAAGGTGGGCAGAACAAAATGAAAATTAAATTGTGATATATGAGATTTATACAATAAAACTGACATACGATGCATGTGTGATATATGAGATTCATGCAGTACAACAGTATTATCATATCAATATGTTTTTAAATGTATGCATATGTGCATTTTGTCCCAAGCTGTTCTCATAATGCACAACCCAGCGTGGGCAGTGCTGATGTTTAAAACACTAGCCAAGAGGGAGAGAGGGAGAAAAAAATAAAACAGTGATTTATTCTTTTGTGTCTGACTCCTCCAACAAAAAACAATTGAAAGGAAAAATAAGGATAGAGCAGGGGAGGAAAAAAACTTGCGTTGGACTGTAGCAGCACCTCAGGGCAAGAGAGATCTGTGGTTTGTGCATGTGCTTTGGATACAGAACACAGGGTGCAGTAATGGCTGTCGGAGCACAGGGAGGCAGACACAACACACATGCACATAATGTACTATGTACACCCAGTTGCACACACACACACACACACACACACACACACACACACACACACACACACACACACACACACACACAAACACATAGACATGCCTCAGAGAGACGCATGTTCAGTACTTGGAAGGTAAGACCTAAATATCATGCATCATCAAGTGAACCAATCAATCTGTACCTAATTAAAGCTCCCAGTCTGTCCTAGTTCACTGTTTTTTCATGTTGTCTGTTTTTAAAAAAATATAAAATCAGCATCTCTCACTGAATAAAAAAAATGTCTAAACTGTAACACTTACATATAAACATCCCAACTTATCAAGTACCACTACATGTGGCCCTACAAAATATGATGTAGGTACCCTGGTGTGTTTGTTTAACCCAGAGTTGTCTAGAACTGTGGATGTAGATTTGACTTGACAAATAAAATGAGACCTTAGCATCAATGACTTGTGACCCTGCCTTTAGCATTTTTACTTGAAATGACTCATTATCTGGGGTGCCCCGTAGTTCGCCTGGTAGAGCCTGCACCATGTGGCACTTGTGCTGCAGTCATCCCCTCTCTCTAGCCACTTTCCTGTCTCTCTATAGCTGTCCTATCAAATAAAGGCATATAAAATCCAAACAATATTAAAAATAATAATAAATATTAAAAAAAAAACATAAAAAGTGTGCCATGAATCAATGAATCACTTTTAAAGGATGCCAAGAGGAACACAGTGCAGATAAAAGATGACCCCTCAAAATATTATATATGGTTCTGCACTATGCTAGCTCAGTGAACAAAGAATGGTAGCTTCAGTTTTATTTATATAGAACAAAATCATAACAGAAATTATCTCATGACACTTTCCAGAGAAACAGCGACCAAAAAATAATTATATTTGCAATATTACATTTGAGGGTGAGCTTTAACTTTTTATTGGCTCTTCAGTGATGCTTACAGACATCAGTGCAAGTGACCGCATAAATGTTGTGCCAATAATGACATTAAAGCACAACCTTGAATGTAATATTGTTTAATACAAGACAATTTACCATCAACCAGTGGTCATCAGTCTGTAATGATCAATTTGGAACTTGTTCATTTTAACTTAATTCAGGACTTGACTGTAAACTGTAAGACCTGAGACTCACTTGGAAAACAGAGATGTTCTTTTTCCTCTGTGTACAACTGAAAAGTTAGTCCATTCTGTTCCTGAAACTGTGTTAAATATAACAATGATTTAATGACAAGTAATCTGACGTATGTAATTGTGAGTATTTCCTCATGATTTATTTACTCTTAGAATATTTTCAGCCCTTCATGAAGAATGAACTTTGACTAAAGGCCAACAATACTGACCAAACTCAAATCTGCCTGTGACCTACCTGCTCACCTTCACTCACTCTCTGTAGCCTTTCACAGGGCACTCAAGTGGTGAACATTCCATCAGTTATTCACTGAACACCGCCTCAGCAGACTACATAATCATTAATATTTATTTACATTTAGAGTCTTTATTCTTTGGCCCTTTCAGCTGAAACACTATGAATATGTGATATATTTGTGCTGAAACTGTTTTTACATAGCAGTATTAATGATGGTCTCACCGTCAAGTGCCATCCCCACTGGGCAGCTAAAAGAGAAAGAGCAGGGTCAGGTGAGGTGGTACAGTACCTGCAGGCTGGCACCAGATTGAACCAGCTGCAAACAATCACATCATCCCATCCCGTCTGCCTGCTGCAAGAAGAAACTCAGAGGTGATTTCTGATACTGTTCTTGATTATAAAGAGTTTGCACTGACCTGCATTATGCAACATAATAAAGCACTGAAAAATCATTACACAAATGATTACTCATCAGCTGGAACAATTAGCCTATCACAGCTCAGACTCCTGCACTCCCCAGGCGTAACTGAACATACAAGGACACAACACAGCATGAGGAGGAGTGCGCCCAGAGACCTGTGGATGATAAAACCATTCACAGCCAATGCAGACATTATCTTCATTAATATCCACATGTAAGGACGATCAAGCAAGAAGCAACACAGTTCAACAGCAGATGACTTCATACAAATATGTGACGTGGATTAAATGGCATCATTTAAGGGAAGAAAACAGCTAATAGAAAGGCAAAATTATAACAGGACCAGTCCCATGTTCCATGTTAAATGGGGGTGACAGCCGTCATATGATCAGGTGTGGTATTCACAGTGCTAATCGTCTGTCTTCAGCTTTTTTTTCATGAAACATCTGAGTGCTTATTGGCACAGCAGAGTACTGTCGACACAACTAGTGACAGACACTGTGTCACACATGCTGAACATGCCATAACAAACGAATATCTGCAATTTAAAGTCCATTAATTTCAATCACTAATTCAATTAGACGCGTTTGATTTTAAAGTTCTGACATCCAATAACGTCTGACACTGTGGTGTGCTGTGTGTCTTCTGTGTGAGTGTCGGCTGTCAAACAATCAAACTCAAAACAATAATGAACAGCATGCTAACATATGGTTTTAGTGCAAGGAGGAAGACAGCACGTTTCAGCACCATAGACAGAGACAAAGAACCTGGGCCATGATCAGAGACAAGAGGGCAAAGTTTCAAATCTATGAAAACATATTTATTATTGCTGACTTGGTTGAATCTTTTGACGAGTTGGGAGTCAGAATGTGTTGATATAAACAGTATATACTGTATTTATATTTGCAGTATATACACTGATATAAATATACTGTATAGCTGTTCTACAGTACAGTTGTTAATCTGAAATAGACTGACTTATGGCCATTTTCATATGTGTTCATTTGGTTTGTCCTTACAATGGATTTTCCCCTCAAGCTCCACTGGTGCAGAGAAGAAGCAGCCACTTGGGATGTTGATGTTGTTGAGGTTCTCTGAAGGCCTGATGATGTGTGAAGCTCACACCTGTGCTCCAAGTCATCCTTGACTTTCAGGAATATCATTTCAAGACAGTAATTCCAGCTTTTCACAATCCAAATACAGTAGCATGTTTGGAACCAAGAATGACTATAGCAAGCAAATACAGTTTCAGAATCAGAATCAGAAATATTTTAATAATCCCAGGGGGAAATCATTTTTGTTACAATACTCAAAAAAAAAAACATATGTAAAAAGTAACTATTAAGAACAATGTGAAACATGTGAAATCATTGTCCGACGACAAAAAGATTTTTTTTTTAATGTTCAAAAAATAGCAGAGCAGTTTGAGGAATGTTTACATGGCAGTCAACAATTCAGAGATATTTGATGTAATATGCACACACAAAACTGCATCATCTGCATATAATTGTGTTCAACTCAAGACAAAGACATATTATTTATATAGACACACAATAGAATCATGAGGATTATTATTGTACTTATCAGAGTCAGAAAAAATATACGAAACTTGTCAGTCCAGTCCCAAAGTGAAAATTCATTTTTGAACAGACCATCATCCTACACTGAAAGGAAACATATGAGACATGGATACAAAAAATGTAATATGTTGTAAATATGTATGTCTAATTAGTGAATTATTTCCTTCATTAAACAGTTAATTAAACAAGCATCTCGAATGTGTAAACATGATGTTCACTGTGATATTTTTTTCTTAGTGTGAAAGCAAAACCTTTACAAGGAAAACATCAAATTAATCCTACTGTGGGTCTTTAAGGACATACTTCTTTGAATTATCCAGTTGCATTCATCTGTCCTTCATTGGTCTTCACCTTAACTTCTGCGTGTTTGCATGTGTGAATTATAATCACAATGGCGATACACTCTATATCCTCCCAAACAAACAAGCTGCCTCCGAAGAATTACTGCAGCGTCTCGCCCAAAGCCTTGCCTTCCTCCCTCCTTGTCTCATTGGTACTACTTCCACCCCCGCCTCTTATATTTCTGCCTGAGACTCAAAGACACAGCACTTATTTATTTCTTGTTGGAGATTCATTACTTGGTGGTTGCTGGCGTACTTTGAATGGCTGGTGTGGGCTTAATAAATTCAGGCTCTCTCCTCCCGCCTACTTCTACACACAGCTCCCCACCTCAGCTCGTCCAGGAAGACTGTGTGCATGTGTGTGTGTGTGTGTGTGTGTGTATCTGTGTGCGTGTGTGGTTGCCGATGGGGTATCCAGCTTGTGAAACAGAGCCCTGTGAAACTAAGCAACCACAGAGGTCTCTGTTTGAGGACTAACACAGTCCATACTAAAATCATTTAATCAGGAAGTTGGACAGTATGAGCCCTACACACACATACACACACCCACACAGATGCATCCAACACCGCAGCCGTCTTTACTACTGGCAGCCTGAAGCTTTTTTAGACATTTACCAGAGTCTCCATTACCTCCATGTGAGACAAATGTTCACGTCCTCCTTTTTCTTCTTCTTTTTCTTCTACTTCTCCTCCTCCTCATTCTTCTTCTCTCCCTCCTCCCAGCCATCATTATCATCAAATTGAAAGACAAGAGAGATACAGCACACTGACCTGAAAAGAAATCTCAGCTGAAAAATTCCAGCAAGCTTGAAAATATTATTCACCTCAAGTAAATACGACTAGAAATATGATTCACCTCGGCAGTCAAATAATAAATTTGGTGAGGCAGAGTGTTCACCTGAGTTATCAGGTGGTAAATACCTCAAAAATACTGCTCATGTCAGTTTCAAAGACTCAGGGTTCTGCAGGTATTCCATATGAAGACTGTCTGACGGCGGTGTACTGTGGGGGGAGAGGAGACCAGTAGCTCCTGTCACTAGAACACCACATTCCAGAACACTCGCAGCGATGAGTTTCCATGTTTTGCTCATGCTTCATGAACAAGCCTGACACAAGCAATGGACCTCATGCAGCAGCATTTCCTTCAATTTCTGTTATATTTCCTTCTGTAGAAGGAGAAAGAGTAAATAAAAGATACAGCAAACATTCCTCATCATCCAGATATGTTCTTTCCCATGTGTGCTGAATGATTATAAAATGAAAGCATGAGAGATTGTTCGCTGTTAGCATTCATCACACTGCTTTGTTACTAAACACTGTTTCTGATTGGTCAGTTTCAGCATTCTGTGGTCTGTTATTTCTGTGTAGAAGGCCACTGTGATGAATAAAAGACAATAGACCACAACAGACACAATACAGAGATTTTTTCATCAGTAATTTAACACAAAATATTGATTTCTCAGGTAAGGGAAGCAGGAGGATGTACAGCAAGTACGTCATTATTGTAAAAATAAACCCATTCAGAGATTTATGATCTGATTTAAGAGATGCCACCAAAAGAAGCTGCAAGAAGAAGAAGAAGAGTATTGCTCTTCTAAATCTGAAAAACTCAGCAGCAATTCATTCGCCTCATTAAATAGATCTGTGAGATCTCTGAAGAGGTGTTCTCTGCATCAGGACTGGATCGCCAAAACACCGAAGAGCAATGCTTTCAGTATCACGCAAAGGTTTTTATAGTCTTACTTTGGAAAAGTGGGCCAATAGTGTTTATTCAGGCCATGATCTAATCCATCCAATCAGTATAATTACTTGATTGATAATTTGATGATTGTGTTGATTAAGAGCGTTGACTTTGAAACATTGACACATTATGGTGCACATAGCATTGCCTTTATGCCCACTGGAATAGAGAAAACATACTCATATAATGCTTCATGTTTGAGGCCTAATGGGTCACAAATAAATTTTTTATCTGCATTTTAGAATCACATTGTGATAAGTTATTGGATAGTCATGGGTGGATTACCAAATGAGCCTACACACACACACACACACATTATAAACAACCTTTTATGACCTGAATGGAGAAGGGGAATGATAACATACATAACTAACAGACATATGTGATTATTGTATTAAGATACTCTTCAGCTGATGTAACATATTCATCACAGGGCTGATTCAGACTTGTCTAGAAAACAAAGGGATTGTTCTGATACATTCATAATGGATTTGTTTTTCATCCGAAGGCTGCACATCTGCACAGTACAACCAAGGGCAGCTTAATTATGGAAAAAACAAAGACGGTAGATAAAGATAATTGTTTTATCCTCCACTTTTCTGTTTTATTCATTTATGTATTTATTTAATTTATTTACAGACAAATGAGAGAGAAAGAGGCTGAAGGAGAGAGATCTGCAGGCCTCCTGTGCTGAATAGTGACATTTTGGCTGTGTTCCATTGGTCGCAGGTCAAATAAGAGATATATCCTTGAGCCCCGGGCGAAGTGTCCAGCTTCTCCTGATAAGCCCCACATCCTGCAGTCTGTTTGTTGAAGATGGGTTTGTCCAAGTTCCCAGCAGATAGAGCAACATTTTCACCAGAGATATGAAGATTAACTCATGCCCTGCTTGTCTGGGTCTTTTCGGGGAGATGTGACTGTGTGTGTGTGTGTGTGTGTGTGTGTGTGTGTGTGTGTGTGTGTGTGTGTGTGTGTGTGTGTGTGTGTGTGTGTGTGTGTGTGTGTGTGTGTACAGGTGTGTGTCTGTTTGGTGTGTGATCTTCAGCTCAGATGGCATGTATTCAGTGAAAGACTCAGTTGTAGATGCAGATGTATGGCTCCAATGTCGCCTCATTCATGATTTCCAGTTCAGTTCTTAAGTCTGAATTGAATTAGTATTGAAGTTATGAAGAGGAAATAGAATTTCAATTCCAATTTGCCTTGCAGGAGGTAAAACTGAATGAATTTTCAAAATTTAAAAGTCGGGAGAGTTCAAATGCATCTGAAAAGAATCTACTCTACAGAATATCTTCTCGTGTTTGGGAACTTTATTGATATCACAAAACTAAATACATATGGAACAGTTCCAATATCAAACTTTTAAAACTGTTGAGTGTTACATTCAAGTTTTTCACCTTCAGTTTTTTTTAACCTTTTGTTGTTCTCTCACTTTGTTATGCTCCCTTTCTCTGCACTGCAGAGTCCTGTGAAGGGTCTGTACACGGGAATGTGTTGCCTTTGACACGCAGTGTTTGCAACCAATTACTGTATGTTCACCTACAAAAGGCCTCCAGGTGTGGGAGATTTACACTACCACCCCCACAGTCCTGAGTCCTAGTGTTCAGAGGGCACTAACAAGTCGATTCCAAGGACAAGAACCCTCCTGTTGTGTATACATATATATGTATATGTATATGTGTGTGTGTGTGTAAAATCATGAAGCAATCAAAACACACTCCTGTGCTAATGACCATCAGAGGAATCACTGTGTTTACATTTCTCCTGAGTCTAAACATACATACATACTTAGCTCAGATCAAGCAGTTATCTCCTCATGTTTCCGCCACACTGGTGAACAGAAAAGTAGTTCATATTCTGAGCGCTCTTTCCATGCCTGTTTTTTTCTCCTTCAAGTCTTGCAAGCTAATTAAAGTTACATTTTAGAGGCTTGTGGCGCTGTTGGTGGAGACGATCAGCTTTTCTTCCATCTGTTTCAGCTTATAGGAGTGAAAGGAGTGAGGTAGAACACAGCGACGTGCTTTGGTTTCAGCAGGGAGTCAAAATGAATGTGATTGGTTGTCATACTTGCGTCTCAGAGAACATTTGCATGAAGTTGAATCTTTCTCAAATTCCCCAAGTTGAACCACTGAGCACATTTTTTAGTCTTTTACAATGTTCACTTGGGTATGAACGGCTTCCTGTGGTGTCTCTGGTCCATGTGTGTGTGAATGGGGAGTCGAAGCCTCAGGTCTCTCCACCATTACAGCTTTTAACAGCTTTTAAAAACACCAACTCAATAACAGGATTGCTGGCGGTGTTGTGCGAGGCAGACAGTAATGGAAGTTTTGAATAGAAATCATGTTTTTTAGGTTTGTATTTGTGTGTATTTTTATTTGGACTGTTTTGAGAGCCTTGACTGTTGCTTTCACTCTGCTTTGGAGGACGATTTAATGTGGGCGTGAAAAAAATTCAAATCATTTAAAGTTGTTGTAGTTTCTGTGATTCAGTTGTATCTATAGTACAAATAACTTCAAAAGGTCCTCGATAGTTTCAGCATTTAAAGATGATGCTTCATAATTAGGGATGTAACGATGCATCGTGACACGATAAAAAATCAGTACAAATGCGTGACGACTCGCATCGCTTGACAGAAAAAATGAATCGCGATTCTTGGCGAATGGGAACCCGCACAGCACGTGCTCTCACTGGTCAAACAGGCTTCCTGGCACATTGCGTGAACGTGGCGTTTTATTTTGAAAATCCACCGGATTCTCTTTGCTTTTTCTGTGTCTGGCTTCCGCCCGCTCGAGGTGCTCTGTGGAAAGTTTTAATGTTTTTATTTTATTGTTATGTACAAAAAATGGGTCATATTAGACCCTGAATAGTATGTGAAGGTTAATGAGTAATGAAATGTTAGGATCATTATTGTATGTACTTTAGTTTCCAACTTTATTGTAAGATTAATTTAAAGCTTTAGTTAATAAAATGATCAAACTAATTCAGTTGCTCTCATAATCTGTCTTTGCTGCATGGGAAAAAAATGTGGCTAGTGGAAATTATGATTGGCTAGTAACTTCAGAAACTTACCAGCCACATTGGCTGGTGATCAAAAAAGTTAATTTAGCGCCCTGGTTACACCACCTGGTGAGCGAAAACTGCACATCACACCAGTTAACAGCAGTTTACTGTTAGATTGTTTCTAAAGAAAGCAGATTTTTGTCATGTGTTTTGTTGTTTAAGATGTAAGTGTTACAAAGGGGGGGAGGGGAAAAGATGTGTGGAAGATTAATAAAATCAATCAATTGATAAGAAAAAAAAAGTTATTGTTTGTATTAGGAGACAAGTTCTTTTGATTTCAGGGGTAGAGCACGCTGCCGGTGACCAGGGGCCTCATGTACAAAGCTACAAAAAGTGGCGTACGTCCTTTTCCACGCTCACGTTCAAATGTATCAAACGTGAAATGATCGTAGAAATGTGCGTGCCCCACGCCAATTTCATAGCTGGCGTACGCACGTTTCTCCAGCTATTGTTCCTTTGGCGACACTTAGAGGTGATGCTGGGAAACTGTTAATAATGTGAAAACAAGTAGTCATCAGAGTGATGTGCACATCAGAGACACACTTATGAACAATTAACACACCCACATGTTTGCAATTATATAGGTGGATATAAAAGCATGTGTAATGTGATGAAGAAAATGGTATTAACAAAGGCAGCGTTAGCGTTGTTAGAGGACCTTGCAAACGTGAGCGATTTAAGGAACGCGAGGATTTACTTGCAAACCATGATAATTGGCTCATAAGCCGATTTCGGTTACCAAGGCCAGTGTTACTGGAGCTGTGCGCAGAGCCGGCCCGAGAGCGCAACGGGGGCCGGCGAGTAGCTCGGTGTTGTGCTGACTATACGCTGGGGTTCCTGGCAACAGGGGCATTCCAGCGGGAG
This sequence comes from Collichthys lucidus, assembly GCA_004119915.2. Lineage (NCBI taxonomy): Eukaryota > Metazoa > Chordata > Actinopteri > Sciaenidae > Collichthys > Collichthys lucidus. The sequence goes on along the minus strand of CM014096.1, from coordinate 28,028,720 downwards.
CTGTTTACATACGGGACAATTGAATAAACTCTTTACTTACCCCGAAGCCGTGCCAGTGTGCCAAAGCATATTTGGGCATGTGTGCATTCAAATATCATGTTTTTGGTTTTCTTTATTTCTTTATTTTCCGCTTGTAAAATTAGAGCTGCAGAGCTTTCTAACAAGCCCCTGATTGTCTCCCTGTGTTCAGTTTTCTTGTCAGTAAAAGCGGGCGTAAAATGTCGCCGCAGCGCCACACCTGTCCACACCTGTGTGTGTGCTGCTCGGATCCCACGGCATTTACAGCCTCACACACACGCTCCCACTCACGTCTTTTTTTTGGTCATATTTATCCCTGTTGACAGGGAACCAAACAGAATCTCCACTTCATTCACTAAAATCTTTAGCTCAGACTCCGTGAAATTCATTTTCTTTCCTTTGTTCGTCGCGTTATCTGATCGGACAAAGAGGTGAATCTCAGGTCCAGGGCCAATTTAAATAGATCTGCATATGTAAATAGGGGCGTGGACAGGAAGGAGGTGCATGTGCGCTCAATTCCACGTTGATTGGGATGTACAAAAGAAACGTGCTTGGATCCATGCGTACGCACACTTTGATACATCTGAATTTTTTTGTGCGTACGACAGTTTCCGGGTTTTGGCGTACGCCAAGTTTTAGTAGGAAATCCACGCAAGTATTCGTACATGAGGCCCCAGGAGAGGACTAAAAACATATGATGTGTGGTATGCTATACAATACTTTTATTATATTGTTAATACAATATAAAAGAGGTGAATATTTAAAACAGTTTTCTTTTAAATAACACACCAGTCGAATTTAAAATAGTCTATATATGAGCGGGTAGGTAACCTATACTAATGGTGCACCAAGTAAAATACTATATATATAAATTCTATTACTATATCCCAACGATACTTACACGTCTGGCAGAGCGTTAAGCTCACTCCTGCCTCGACTCCCGCTGTCTCCTCTTCCCCTCGTTCGAGTGCCGTCCGCCCCCTTTACTTCCTCTCCTGCACTTCTTTCTTGCTGCCCACAGGTGTGGTGTCTTAGTATTAAAAGGTGTGTTCATAGCAGTACGAATTAAAATCACAAGCATGCCAATTTAAAAACACAACACAACCAAAGCAACATGCAAATTAAAAGCACAACACAATAAAAGCATACATATATAAAACGGTGTAAAAGGTAAAAAAAAGTCCAACCATGCTAAAAACAATCTTACTGCCCTGTAACATAAGTTGCACTTTTTATAAGAACACAAACTGTTTGAGAGTTTCTGTAAAGAAATGTTTTTTTCCTACAAATAAAAAGATAATTTTATTTGGTCATAATTTGTCTGTAGCTCACTTTGATTTTAAAAAAATGTGAAAAAATCGTACCGTAAACAAAAAATCGTGACTCGAATCGAGTCGATTCATGATATACTAGTGGCCCATTGGTTCATCTGTACACATCCTTTCATCATTAATGCAAACATCTAGTCAGCTAATCATATACCAGCTGCTCAGTGCATGAATGCATGCAGACCATAAACAGTATAAACATGGCGATGTGAAGCTCAGTGTGGTGGTTCTGCCCATCTCCATCTGCCCCCTCACCTAAGTAGTCTACTTACTTATGGTAGAATCACATTAACCAAGGATGGATGACCAAAATTTGAGCAGGTTAATAAAGTCTATTGGGCAAACGCTTCACTTCTGAATTGCTCCTGATGGGATGTGAAGCCACATGAAGAACGGACCAACACAGCATCACGGCCACAACGTCACAGAGGTGTGCCCAGTGCAATCCAGAGGACTCTCTGCTACAGTGTCTTTTAATACTATACATGGACACTAAATTCAGGAAACATAGATGCTTTAACAATTTAGAGGAACATGGCTGCATAGCATTATGTGTTAAAGATGGGGTTGTAGTTAACAAGCAGCTGTTGCCAAGCAACTCCAGCCATTTGTCTTGTATGTTGTCTTGAAGTCATTTGCATTATTGACACAGTCTTTTGATTTGTTTTGCTTGTAATAGAAATACCACTCCTATCAACACATTCTGTGCACATGCACAGACTGACCCACGGCACATTTGTCAAGAGAAATCATTGTGCTTGCTAAGTGTAAACTATGAAGTTACTAAGTAAGAAATTCTGATTCCCTGCCATTAAAATCAGATTCATATTCTACATACTAATCAGTGTGGCCAGTCCAATTAAAATCCCAACCAACATGTGTCTTCAAGCTACATTTGCAGATGTTCAGTTTGTTCTTTTTTCTTCCCACACACACACGTACCACACACATACTGTACACATAAATACAGAATCTGGATAACAGAAAGCAAACGATGGACCTACAGCAGCAGTGAAGCAGCTTGCCACTTCACACCTCAGGAAATAGCGGAGGAAAGAACTATCTGGATTCGCACACAGATTGGCCGTCAGCTAGTCCCTCTCTGCTCTGCTGCTCTGCGTGTGGACATGATGGATTCTGATGATGCTCACAGACTGGGAGCTGAGCTCAACCTTGTCCTGATACGCTGCACTGTAACGTGCGTGTGTGCTCATGTGTTTATGAGCGATTCCATATATTAACATCAGTGTTTTCCTGTTATGTGAGGGCCTGGGGTTCTGGTCAGACATCTAGGGACCAATCTCATGTTTGACAAATGGGTTCTTGACCCCCCCTCTGTCTGTCCTGACAGGAGCATAAATACAGTTTGGCTGACTAGCTGATGCATTCACACACCATTGCTCCCTTCTCTAAAAGCACACACATACAAGCGTATACACCCAGGAATAAATATGCTTATCTGAATATTCATGAGGCTTCATTTCCTGCGTGTACACAGTGAGGCGGTGAGGAGGAGTGGACGGAGTGATGCTTCAGATTCCAGATAGCCTTCTATTAAAAAAAAAATTAAAAAAATCACATGCTTAGCTACTTGAGGTTTTATGGTTGTTCTTCTACAACTGCACTTCCATTACAGAAAAAAACACATGTTCACATGTGCAAAATCACATGTAAGATCCATGTAATCACATGTGACCACATGTCCATGTGTTTAACACACTTTCCACATGTGTCTTTGGAACATTTTTGTGGTATAATGTGTGTCAGTTCCCATGTGATTCCCATGTGACCCATGGGATTACATGTGGAGCACGTGATTACAATGATATAAAACATTTTCCAATCAACCAGTCTTGGTTAAGACTAGGATAAAGATTGGGTATCCGAGTGACCTACTGTATCATATAACTGCAAAGCCCTGTGTTCTGTTTCCAGCTGGTCAGGGGTCTTTATAGCATGTCATAACAATTCAATCTTGTTTCCTGGCAACGGCCACATTTGTTGCCAAAAATACTATGCAAACGGTCCATGAATTGAAACACCATTAAAGATGTCTGAAAGCAGAAAGCACGACTGATAAACTCAACACAGATAATGATATTCTTTGACTACCCTCATCGTTAATTGAATGATGCTGTGGATCATTTCAATTTACAGTAAAACCGCTTTGATATTGTCACAAATAACCACGAGCTGATGCTGCCGTTCATCTATAGTCACTTGTGTCTGAATGTGATCTGATGAAACCGGGTGCAGATTGTCTAAAAAATGTCAGATTTCTTGTAAGAAGATGCAACTGATAAAAGTCCAAGTGTCCCTTTTCCTCACAACTTCCTCCAGCTGCTCTCAGGGGATCATCAAATGCTCCCAGTCATGCTGGGAGATGAAGTCCCTTTGTTCGGTTCGCCCTAGGGTTTTCTCCCAGGCTTTAGTGCACCTCCAAAGAGAGGCATGAGGGTAAAAAATGGAAATAAGGAATCAGTTTGAATCAGTTGGTTTCTCCCATCAGTGCCTGATGCCAAAAAGCTGTGTGTTTCAATGTGTTTTGAATCGTTAAAAATCGGGGCGTGATAACAGCAAAATACAGTTTTTTAAAAAACAAATATGAAGGTTTTACACTGACAATACACTAAAGACACCACTTGTGTTGGACAACCTTCAGACCACCTTTGGGCAGTTTTCATCACCCTCTCTAGTGCTTCCTGGAGTTTTCCATACTTTTTGGTTGGGAAGTCCAGCATCCAGTTCCGGAGAGACCAATCCTTAAGTCAATTACAGCGAGGTAATCCTACATTTGTTCTCAGTAAAATTACAAAAAAACACCAGCAGTCAGAGGAGGATTTTCTGGCATTACACTTTATCCTCTATATCTTGTTTCATGGCACCGGTAGTCACTTCTTGCTTTATTTGTCACGCCTACTGTGTTTTTGTTCCAAAACGTCTCTCTAACTGAACATTGTGGTCATCCTCTTAGGATTTATTTTACTGCCTATCACTCAGTTGTTGTAAATTTGGTCTTTGCAAGTTAAAGAACTAGGAAAACCACTCAACCATGGCGGGGGAGGATTGCCTACAAAATATATTAAACTGTCTGTCAATGGAGAGTCTCAGGTTGATTGATGCTATTTCAGCAGCTTTGTGGCCATGAGAGGACAGTGTGGGAACAAACACTGCATATGTAGAATTTATGAAATATGAAATGTCAAATAGAGTTTCAAAGTGGGATAAGCTTTTTCAGAGATGTGCTCCTGGTTGTGGAAGTTATTTTTCATTTCATGCTCATTTTCTACACTGTTAGAAGACTCCACAGGCGGATATGAAACTATCCTGGTTGAATCATCATTGAATATGTTGAACAATTCAGAGAATATCTGGTCCTTTGCCACAATTCAAAGATAAAGCTTGTGTACATAAAAACACGAGAAGTCAAGAGCTACTCTCAAATTACATTTAATTAAGTAACATAATAATCAGGCTTCAGACTCTGTAACACACATGCTCACTGGTAGCAGAAGCTAAAATGATGCTCTGAAACTCTGGCAACATGTTTTGTTCTAATTGGTCTTCTGCTTTGATTTAAACCATCTAACCCTCTCTTCTCCATGGCAACACCAACTGAGGGTCAACCTAAGACAAAGTGTGGAAGCTATAGAATCTTTACATTAGTAATCTGTTACTATTTTGAGCAACACTGAGGAGATCATTAAAAGGAAGAAAGATAAATGGAAGTGAGTAAAAATATTTACTACTACTGCTTAATAATAAAGGCAAACATAACTGTTTAATAAGCTGCTTTCCTATTCACGTTCAGGTTCAGGTTTCTTTATTTGTCTCCACCAGGGATAAATTTGTCTTAGAGATAGGGAAGGTTACAGCACCATAAACACATACCACAAAATCTATTGGATCTATTGAAAATCTATATATTGGATCATTCATTATCTATTATATTTTTGGAATTGAGGTAAAACTACTGAAGTAAACTGAGATTATTTAATATGCACAAATATGCTAGCAACAAACTCACTCATGAAAAAACAAATTCACTCTGTCCATGTATCTGACACATCTGTTGTGGATGCTGTTTTTAATTTTTGCATACAAATACATAATATAAACATAGTTCTTTGAAGATGATTCCCGAAATAGATATTATAGATATAAATAAAGAACTGGGACACATTGGGACATTATACAGTGCTAATGCAGGTCCTGCCTGTGGACACACACATATCTTTTTGTATTTGTCTTGTGTTGTAAATCCATGTGATTTATTTGCAGACATGCAGATACCATCATGGAGATGCACTAGTCAGGCTCTTCTTCTTAGACTAATGTAAAAATTCAAGCATCCATTTTCTCTTTTGTTTATACACAGGAACCACTGGGGCTGTAATCTCTATAAAGCGCAGAAGAGACGGCTCCACTGCTGTACAAAAGCACAACTTTAGAACTTTATTCAGGGATTTTGGTGAAAGTGGATCAGATTTTATACACAATATATTTGATGCCTTTTCCATCTCATGTTCTCCAGCTGTTCATCTTCAACTGAAGTACAGATAGCTTTAGCCTAACCACTTGCTAAAGTAGCTAAAAGCTAATTAACAGCTGGACTAGACTGGGTTTGAGTACAGGCTCCGAAACCAACAGGGAATTATGTCCAACCTATCCATTCATCCATCCATCCATTCATTCACCCTCCATCCACTTGGTTCACCTTCATCCATAATATGAACGTGAATGTGTGTGTGTGTGTGTGTGTGTGTGTGTGTGTGTGTGTGTGTGTGTGTGTGTGCTTGACAGCAGGTAGCTTGGTCCATTCATCAATGTTTAAAGATGACAGACAGGGGTAAGTGGTGTCTGGCCTGGTGTGTTAGCAGAGGCGATTTTTCTCACCAGGCAAGCCAATCAGCTGCTTGGGGCCCCCACTAGCTGGCGACAGAGAGTCGAAATTTGCACAGAGTCGAGAGTGAAGAAACGAAATTTGCGTTTTGAAAAGTCATTCGCTGAGTCTGACTCTCGTGGGTTTCCCGTTTACAACAAGCTGTTGGGAGGAACAAAATGCTAAGCAGCCAATTGCGTGACCACATTTTTGAGTGACAAAAGTCTTCAAGCAATCCGCGCTTGCAGAGGAATCCCTTGCTGCGCGTGCAACCACATGTTTGCACAAATCGGAAACCTGTAGTAACATCGTGAACGAGAAAGATCAAGCTTATTGGGGGTGGTGCTGCATATATTGGAGGTTATTGGTCCATTTTATTTTTTGGAGGTATATGGTGAGGTTCAGGGGGCATTTGTTTTTTAAAAAAAGTTGAGAACCGTTGCCTTACACAAGGACTTAAAGTTTAAAGGCTTTTCTTTTGTTTGTTTGTTTTAATATAATGTTAAAATAATAGATTTTGATATAATATTATATTTGATATTGCACTCTCTGTTAAAATAAACAGAAACTTCACAATGTTTAACGTTCAATGTTTGTGTAAGTAATATTTATAACTTGAACTACTTATAACGTGAAATAAAACAAAACTATACTTGCTACAATTTGTTGGTTATTTATTAAAATTACAAAGGCCCAGAGTGAAATTCTGTTGTGTGGGGGGGTCGGGCGGTGGGGGGCCGCCCAATGAATTTCTGCTTGGGGCCCCACTGGACCCTAGAATCGCCACTGTGTGTTAGCCTCTCCTAAATGCACACGCACAGCAAGAGTGGTTTCAGAGTGCGAGCTTTATGATGTGGTGTATGTATGGTAAAGAGACATACAGACACACAGACAGACAGGAGACAGTCAGCTGGTGTTATAGTAGCTGGTGGGCAGCAGGGGATTATAAATCAGAATTCATTCATCATGTTTTGAGCCAGTTACACAGATGGAGCAGGAGGTGGAGTAATGTGTGACTGTATGCATGTGGTTGAAGATGTGGAGTCATCACTGTCATGTCCTGTTATCTTCCTGTGTAAGTTTACAGAGTCAAGAAGTTTGAATAAAAGCCAATGTTGTGTGTGTGTTTGTGTGTGTGTGTGTCTGTGTGTGTGTGTGTGTGTGTGTGTGTGTGTGTGTGTGTGTGTGTGTGTGTGTGTGTGTGTGTGTCCGTGTGCATTGCTTCTGAGAGGTCGGACTGTTCGGCTGACTGAGGTCAACATCACAAACTCCTGAACACCCACATGGATCGCAGGTGTAAAGCTGACTTTAGGGAGTACAGCACATTTCCAGTGTGAATAGCAATCAACCTGACACACCCTGGTGTGTGTGTGTGTGTGTGTGTGTGTGTGTGTGTGTGTGTGTGTGTGTGTGTGTGTGTGTGTGTGTGTGTGTGTGTGTGTGTGTGTGTGTGTGTGTGTGTGTGTGTTATGCGTGTGTGGTGTGTTTGGAGAAGGCTACTTTTGGCTCTGTGGAAAGCAAAGCTCATGTTGATACTTTGTTATTCAGCCTCTCATTACACACTGCTTGGCACACACACACACACACACACCAGTCAACCCGATTGAACACACTCTGACACAGACCCAAAATCACAAATGCACACATTCAACTCCAGCATGATAAATATGCAATATTCTGACCATGCCAAAACACACAGCGCTGGGACTGGGAACACTGGGCTCCAGTCTGACGCTATCAAGACATAACTGGGCTGCTTCCATAGACCAGACCTCAGCTGAGGTCTCGCTGTAGTTCACATACAGTAATTAAAATAAACAAAACAAGGTGGTAGCACCAGTGTTGCCCGATCAGTTATCTTTTTTTAAAGTTACTGTTACTGTACCAAACATGGTTCCGTAAGTTGAAATGGTTGAATTATTGTGTACTGTATTAAGCTAACATTTATTTTTCATTATCTGAAAATGTGTGTTTTATTTCTGTTGATCAGATTACAAATCAAGAAAGTAAAACTTAGCTACTTAGCTAGCTAACTTAGCTTACTGCTTAGCTAAGCTAAGCAGTAAGATAGTTTAGTTGTGCTAGCTGAACATAACTTTGTACCAAATGTTCTTTTTTTTATCTGTTATCTGTGGTGGATGTGATGTGTCAGGTCACATGATGTAGACATGCGATTGATCAGGACGGAAGTGTTTTTAATCGTTTTACAATAGCCAATAATTGCAAGTTTTTTTTTTCAACTGGAGAATGGAACAAATAAAAAAATAAAATGGCTGCCACATGAAGTCAGACTTGTTGAACCTGGTTGGTTTTGTTACTCTGGGTAAACTTCTTTGTTGGCAGAGACAGATAAACAGACTGCAACTTAATAAACAGGTGAAACACGAGCACATGCCGGAAAAACATCTGACTGCGTTTGTAAAAAAAATATGTGGTAACAGAGCTCCGAATTGAATGGCGTGAGTTGGTTGCCCAACGTTGCTTAAGGGCTTCCAGTTTAGCTGCGGACAACTGGCTAAGCGGATTATTGTCCGTGAAGATAATACATTTGTGGCCAAGCAAGTACTTACAAAACTTGTCCGTCATAGCCCATTTTAATGCCAAAAACTCCAGCTTCATGGAGCTGTAATTGGCTGGATTTTGCTCAGTCAGTCTGAGACTTCAGCTAGCAAGGTCGGACTTTTCCTTTCTGCTCTTGTGAGAGCACGGCACCCATGCTTCTATTACTGGCGTCAACTTCCAAGATGAATGGAAGTGAAAAGCAATGCAAGGACCGAGGCGGTGGTAAGCTTGGATTTTAAAGCTTCAAAACTATGCTGATGTTCTTCTGTCCACTTTTCAGAAACCCGGTGTTTTGACCGCTTGGACTTGGATCCCATAAGCTCGCCAACAAGACGATGTAAAGGGCCAGCCAACTTGGCAAAGCAGCGATAGTGACTGGCAAACCCAAGAAAGGGCCGAAGCTCCAAGAGCTTGGGTCGGTGCAAACACCCTTTGCCGAAATGATGTGACCCAAATAACACACCTCTTGTCGAAAAAACAAACACTTTGACAATTTCGCCTTCAGGCCTTCATGTTGCAACCGCTGTAGGACCATTTCCAGTCTCTTGAAATATTGTTGGAAGGTGGATGAGAAAACTACAATGTCATCAAGATACAAGACAAGCAACAAGCAACGACTGGCATTGCTGATCTCCAAAAACCTGTTGCATGAGTTTCTGGAACATGCTGGGTGCATTGCACAACCCAAAGGGCATGCGATTCCATTCAAAAAGTCCGAAAGGAGTGCAAAATGCGGTCTTAGGTCGGTCGGCCTCTGCCACTGGGACCTGACTGTACCCGCTGGCTAAATCCAACGGGTGGGGTAGGGCTATCCCAATTCTCCTTAACACGAAGGCGTAGGGGTAGGGGATTGGCTTAGAACCCCTCCAAAGTGAGCGGTTGAGGCAGGCTGACTCCGAATGGAGGGCTACGAAACATTTCCCATAACACAACGCGGCATTGTCAACGACAACACAACCGAATTTAATGGCGGCGACATCTCCCAATGGACATAAATGTATCAACAGTTATAAATAGTTATTTACGAAAAACAATACATTTATGTCCGTTGGGAGATGTCGCCGCCATACATATCTCATTCACCCCATTCATACACTGATGGCCTTGGCTACCATGCAAGGTGCCAACTGCTCATCAGTTTGAGGACCTAGCCATTCAATTTGGGGTTCAGTGTCTTGCCCAAGGACACTTCGACATGCAGACCGGAGGAGCCGGGGATCGAACCGCCGATCATCTGATTGGTGGACGACCCACTCTGCCTCTGAGCCACAGCCACCCCACAGTGTTGTATAAAGTTTGACATTGTCACAATGTGTAGTGGTGAGATTCTCCATAAAACGTAGGTGGGGGAATCGCTAGATTAGCGTGTAGCAGCAAGCTAACGATGTATGTTTGCTTCTGGTAATTGTCGCCTTTTGGTTACGTCATAAGTAGCAGCGCGAACTGCTGACGTCTGCGAGTGTTGGAGGGGTGTCCCATTTCGTAGGGATTGCTTTCCAGCCCTACCCCTTGCCCTGTCAATAGGAGGGGCGAGGGGTAGAAAATAGAAATGGGATTGGCCCTTAGTCTACGCACAAGTGCAGACTACCATCCTTTTTCTTAACCAGCACGATCACTGAAGCAAATGAACTGCCGGTTTCCCGGATGACCTGCACACCAAGTAGCTGATTTATGTGTTCTTTAACCACTTCATATTCCGATGGTGGAATGCACTGATAGCGCTGACGGATGGGGGTGCCATTAAGAAGCAGGATTTCGTGTGTTATGTGGTTGGTGCAACCCAGATCACAATAGCGAGAGGAAAATACTGAAGCGTATTTCCAAAGAAGACCCCGAGCTCCCTCCTGTTCTTCAGCAGACAAAGCGGACAGATCGACTGCATCTATTTGGTCTTGCAGCGTAGGAACCACAGGCTAGGATGCAACAGTGGCAAGGTAAGATGGAACCTACTTAACACCAGAAGGTAAGCTCACCACACAAACCTCACACACAGCACCAATCTCTGTACAAGGGTTAAGTAACACATCAGAAGTGCCCACATTTGCAACAGGTATATATGCAGTACCTCCTTCAACTCGAACCAGTGCTGGGGTTGTCAGAAGTCCAGCAGGAAGACCCCGATCCAAGGGCTCAAAAAGCACAGTAGCCCCATAATACTGGGTGGAACAGGACACTACAAATATATTTTATATTTATTTCATTTGTATGGGAGGGTTTTGGAGATATAGAGGGGGGTTAATTTGTGTAAGAGAAATGATCTGTATTTGTTTACAGTATGATGTAATTTCAGGGCCGGTCCTAGCTATGGGCAATGTGGGCGGCCGCCCAGGGCGCCGTCCCCGGGGAGGCGCACGAGCGGCCGAAAATGAAAAAAAACCTCGCGAATTTTCGATACCGCTCATTAAGTTAAGCGGAGCGGGCGCCCCCGGGAGCGGGGGGTTGACGAGGTAGAGGGGGCGCCGGACAGACTGATTAATCAAATAATTACAAACAGAGCGAATTGATTTCCTGATCATTTTCTAACAAATGTCTGTCAAAAAAATGAATGAATCACTGCTGTGTGTCTGTATCTACTATATGCAAGTGTCCTTGTGGTATCAGCAGTAAAGTCACAGGCTGTCAGTGTATCACCTCATTAGATAGCAATTAACAGAGTGACAGACTTCAGATTTCTGACAGAAGCAGTACATCAGGACTGAGAAACAGAAAGAGAGAGATGCACATGGGTGGTTTTTAAAATGTTTCATCACTTCTGTCCTTACCTTTTCAACTGAAAGTGGAATTCAACAAGTTCACCTTTAATGTATGCCAGGTATGTAAGTGATTCATCATGATTGTGGCAATAATGTGCATTACGGTCAGTGGAATCTAAGATGTACAATTTTGCAGCACAGACAAAAAATGGATGTAATTCTTTCTCTTCAACCTCTTCCTAGTGAAAGATCAACCTTTATGAATAATTCCATTCAAATCAGGTTCCTGCAGGGAAAAAAATACCTTTTCTACAGTTTTCTATCCTCACAAACGCAGACAAGTTGTTTTTAATTTATTCCAAGGAAAGAAGAATGTTTTTGTATGTTTATGTCTGTTTAGAACATGATAATTATAAAGGAAAGGACCATTAAAAGAGAGATGAGAGGTTCAAGGAGAAGGCAGAACCTATAGAAGCAAGGAAAGATGAAGCAGCCACATAACCAGTTTCAAGGGCTTCAGTGTGTTATGAGTGATGAAACTGTTGAACTGAAAGCAAAGCTGTAGTGGAGACACAAGACTTTTATAAGGTAAGAGGTGACTGGCAATCTGTCCAAAGTATGTTTGTTGGCAACTTAATTGAGTTTGAAAAAGGCTTATATTAGAATTGAATGTGCATCCATCGAATTTGGTACAAATTCTCTGATAGGAGTCAGAAATCAAATAAAGGCTGAGCCTGAAATAACAGCTACCAGCATGGATGACAAAAATAATACAAGCTGTTCTCTAATAAAGGCCACTAAAAGGCTGAGTATGGGCTGATTTATTACGTGAATTACCTAATACCTAACATGCTAAATTCATCATAATGTCCATTTCCACAGTACTAATTCCATCAGGACAACAACCGAGCCTCACCACTCTGCTGCTTTCAGTTTCCAGGAATACTGTTTTTATTCACTAACTCCACCAGCCGCAACATCTGTCAAAATGTTGCTGTTCCAAGCCATGAGTACTTAGTACTCATTACTACATTATGACATGAGTGCTTCTGGGTCAGTGCACATCTTGCCAGGGGACTTCCCCTCCCTCCTCTCTCTCAATCTCTCTCTCTCTCTGTCTCTTTCAGGCTTATGCCTAGTCAGGCAAGGTATTGGTTGATTGGTTGAAGATATAGTCACATCACCCTTTACTGAAAACTCTACTCAAACCCTCTCTCTCTCTCTCTCTCTCTCTCTCTCTCTCTCTCTCTCTCTCTCTCTCTCTCTCTCTCTCTCTCTCTCCCTCCATCACCATTACTATCTTCATCTGTAAACATACAGGTCTCATTAATACATGTTACTAACTTTCTGTAGGTATTTCACACTAAAAGACCCCGAGGTCATTAAGATCTAAGCATGATAATGAAGCTTGACTTTTGAGTCAGTGGAAGACTTCTGTATAGAAAACGTTGAGTTTTATTTATGTGTTAGAAACAGTCAAAAAATGCTTTAAATAAAGGCTGTGCTTATTCTTTTAAATACATTATGACTGTTCACCATACTGTTTTGCACTGGGATGGATCACTTTCAGCATATCAGATTCAAGAAGTTCTTTCATTAAGACCCACTTTTCTGACCAAATGGTAGAAAATGTTTTATATTCTTGGTATTTTGGCATCGATCCTACAAGCTGCATGAAAAGTGGGCATTCTATTTGCATTCCAAGTTAGATCAGGAACCAAACAAATGTAAAAGCATCTTTTGTTCCATTGATCACAGATTAAATTTGTTCAGTGGCTGGCTCACATTATTCTCCCCTGGGGGCCAATTAGGTTACAAATGAACACAAGAATACTTGACACTGACATAAATAAAATGTTTAAAAGATGAAATGCAAAATAAAAATCGACTCTAATTATCAGGGACTTGTTGGCCCCTTCATCACACTGCAGAGGCTTTTTCCAAACCTCTAGAGACACTTTTTGCCTGAACTCTATTTCATGTGTGACCCTGCTGTGCTTAAGTGCCTATGAAGATCCAGGTTTATAAACTGAATCACCACTCATGTAAGCTGTTATATTGTCCATCTGATTTACCACAGAGGGTGCACATCAACCCTGCTGCTGACCAAATGTTGATTTTGGATGATGAAAAATGATAGACTCAATTTATAACACACAATTTAAAGTATTTATTTCTACAGTATGATTTTCTCATAAGTCATGCTCTATAAAGGGTTTCTAAGTTTATTGTTACTAGTTTCTAATGGTTAATACATATCTTACTAATGTTTTACAGATTAGTGATAAGCCAATCATTAGAAGGGATGTAAATACATAATTGTTGTGGTCTGCAGGTGTGCACACCCCGGGTGCCAGAACTCTAAGATACTGCTCCCACTCTGCAAGGGGTTACTCTCAAGATGAAGAGTGTGAGAGCCAAGTGTGTCATTAAATGGCCCTGAGAGTCTGCTGAGAAAGTTAATAAAAGGAAGTGAAGAAATACAGTATATCCCAAGATTGAGATATTATGCACTATTATTAGAGTGTGGTGTATAGTGGTGCTATAATTGGCAACATATACTTTCAATAATATTTCAATAATGCAATCGGAATCTTTGATCTCAATATTTTGGTCGCTACCCAAATTACATGAGGGTTTAAACATGGATCCAATGTTTCAGCTTCAGACTCGCTCTGACAGCAGTCAGGTGTATCCCATGCATGATGCCACCAACCTGCTGAAATCACTCATGCCTTCAATTACCATCACTTCTGAGGAAGACCCCAAGCAGCACCAGGCAGTGACTCACTTCCAATTCAGAAAGAGGAAATGAAAATAGAAAATAAAAATTATAGAAAAAACTGAAGAACTGGAAAAAGAAAAACATCACACTAACTGGCCACACAGTTTGATTGACATCCATATGCAAGATGGCATTGATAAGTGAAGCCCTCCATTTGTCTTTGGCAGTTTCCATCCCTCTTTTGTGTCAAAGGTCTAACAATTTTCTACACCCATCATTTCCAACTGCTCATCCATCCACCATCTATCCACCCATCCATCTATGGTATATTAATACATGCATTCATCCTGTCTTGCCATTGATTTATAAAGATAGACACCACATGTCTTTTTAGTCATGTAGTGATGAACAGAGAAAGAACGAATGAAAAAGAATCACAAAGGTGTATTTCTGCTGCTGATTGGCTCTTACTCATTGCCTTCACTGGATTATTAGGGCAAGCTAATCAGAGGCAGAGTAGGGCGGGACATGACTATGCCCTCCTGTGAAAATAAAATTGGTATATATTTGAAATATATATAGTTTGCTGCCTAATAATAAATGTATTTTTTACAATCAAGCTGTAAGTGGCCTTTGACCTTTGGCATTACTATTGTTACCAGTCAAGGACACACCTGTGTCACAGTCCTGCTGTTTAATACACCGCATTTGCCAGGTGGATGCATTGTCTTCCCTTCTTTCTTAATAAGGTACCTTCTTCATGTTGTATGTTTAACACTGTTGGACTGGTTGTCATCTTCTTTACTGCTACCTGAAATATTAACTTAGCTATTTTTTACTTTAGCAATATGTCTGTTGATTAAGTAACACCCACTCCACTGCTTCCATCTGTTGCACAAGAATTTCTTTTCTCAAAGATTTTTTTTTACTTTTTCTCAAGGAAGTTTAGTACTTTTATAAAGGACATCGCACCGAACTGAGACATACAAACAAAAGGACAGAGCACAGTAGAGGTACAGATGTAGAGCAAAGGGGAAGAACAGAACAGGTTGTAGTCTATCAGGAGAGGAGACAAAAGGAGAGAAAAGAGACAGATATTTTTCATGTTAATAATTCAGTAAAACAACTGGAGTATGAACATCCATACACAGGTGATGGTCAGTATGTGATGCCTTAAACCAAAGGAGAGCAAAGACAAGAAAAGTTTAGGACAGTAGAAAGCTCTATCTTGCTGCTTATAAAAGATCAGTTCACCCAAATAAAATCACCTCCATTCCCATTGTTGCACTAGAGGCAGAGATGGAAAGTAGTAGAAAGTAAATTTACTCAAGTACTGTACAGTTTTTGGGGTACTGAACCAACCCGAACATCACGTAGTAGCCATGTTTTTATTTTTAAATATGATTTATGATTATGATTTATTTTTTAATATTTGTAGGCCTATCTTTAGTCTCTTTTTTAACTGAATAATTAAAAAAATATATATAATAAAAATAATGTTACATGAACATTTTCATCTAAAGTCTTTTATATAGCTAGAGCAGGGGTTTCCAAACTTTTTTTTAAAGAGGGCCAGATTTGACATGTGAAGATGCCCGGGGGCCAATACTAACATTTAAAAAATAAAAAATACCAACAAAAGTTACATACAAATGCACTGTTCTATAACAATTTTGTTGTCATTGTCTCAGTTATGTTTTATCACAATGATCTTATTTTTAAATGACAATGTAACCAAATGCTGAATAAGCCAGTCAGGCATGAACAAATCTAAAAACCAGTTCTGCCTTTCTTTCTCATCTGGAGTCAGATAACACAGAATACATTGTATGGAATACGTTGAACTTGCATGAAGTTGATAAAAATATTAATTCTAAACATGACTTATCATGAGTAATGCAAAGTCTGTTAACATTTAAGTTTAAAACGTATCACTCTTGCTCTTGTCTTTAACAATGTCCTTAAAGGTTCAAAATAGCCAAATCTTCAGCCATACAGTATATGACAATCCTAGCAGGCCTTAAATGACTGACTGCGGGATGTGATTGGTAATGAAACACTTTTCACTTGATCCCACGGAGCAGAATTTGACAAATAGACCCTGCAGGGTCTCAGTATAGTACACATTTCTTCAGACCCATATTCTTGGTCCACACTGTGTTTAGTAAATTCTGCCGTAGAGACAGTAACAGTGCTAGCCACAAAGCCACTGTGTTTCATCCCAGTCAGTTCTGAGTTCTGTCAGAGTAAAAAAGGTCAAAAGCTTCAAGTCTATTATGAAACAATGCAAATCCATTTCATAGGACCATCTGCACTGTCTGCTTCTCTTTCTGTCAGCAGCTGGACAGAGGGGGCGGGGATGGTGGCTACAGACAGACAGACAGATTGAGCAGATGGCTCACACGCTCCCCGCTTCCAATTAATCTCTGGCTTTCTCTGCAGCTCTTCTTAACCTGCACTCGCTGGCCCAATCATCGAGCTACACCAAAACCCATATGGCTGTGAAACTCGCACAGGTGGCAGTTCATCCCCGGCACGCCGCCAGAGTAACATACTAACAGTTGACGCACAAACACACACCATTACACACTTTCTCATGTGGACTAGTTCCACCCGGCACAGATATATGCAAATACAAAACTCACACTAATGTAACATTTAACTTGCTCTCACTGTCAGACTTCATGAGCACATGCATGGTGATTGGATCAAACCAGTAAATACACTATTTTATCATATTAAAACATTTTGAAGAGTTTATTTTCTTGTCTCTATTTTTGGTTGCTGCTAAAATCCCGCCAGAAAAAAGATTTGACTGGGTTTCAGGCTGATTGTTTCTGATGTAAGAATATTTCCAGTAGATTTTAGTATTAATTTCTTAATAGTTTCATTTGTAACAAACTGAATGAAATGCCAAATTTATGTGAATACACTTACTGAGTAAAAGTCAGGACTAGCTCAAATGTGGTCCGGAAATAGTACTTTTAGTAATACAGACAGTTTACTCCAGAAGCAGGGGGGTCGCTCCCTGAGTAACTTTTTGAGTTTTGAGTCTGAAATCTATATTTCTGCAGCAAGTCCTCATACGTGAATGACAAAACAGATCTCGATCATAGTCAGTCAATTAGTTTGGCCAGTCTAAAAGTGACTTGAGAATTTTTTGGTCTGCCAATAAGCAACAAACAGGACTAACCCTGACCCATATAGACCATTCTAAAAGCAAAGGTAGTAAATAATAAATTATGGCTAAATTACATGTAGTGTAAACGTATGTCAAAGCATGTTACAACTATTAGAGCACCTAGAATTCCATTGATCCAAACTTCATCCTGCTAAAATTAAAATCCATGTAAAGTAAGAATACTGAGTTTGTCAGACCAAAGAAGAAAGTGTTATTAACCACCAAGCCAAATTTGAATGATTAAAATTCTCAACAGGTTTATGAAATGAGATGTTAAAATCTGTAAAATGAGCAGTACTTAGCTTCCTGACTGTGGGGGCGTGTTCTCTGAATGTGCTGAAGCCACGCCCACTCATGCGAGCAGTCAAGCAGCCATTTTGAAACGACTGAAACATGTCAGATTTCGACGGTTCCATGTGTAATTGAGTGTGTGCTCCAGTACCCAGCTGATTGGTGGAAACCCCTGGGCCTCAGTTAGAGAGAGTATAAAGCTCCACCCATTAACTCTCTCTCTCTCTCTCTCTCTCTCTCTCTCTCTCTCTCTCTCTCTCTCTCTCTCTCTCTCTCTCTCTCTCTCTCTCTCTCTTTTTCTCTTTCTCTCTCTCTCTGGCAGGCTCCACCCACCTCTCCAGGCTGCCTCATGGTTTTTGGTTTTCTTTGTTCTTATGGCACACAATCTTACATCTACACATTTTCACTCATGCATACATGCACCTTCACCACTGATTGACCGATTATGACACACCATTGTTTCTGTGGTTTGTTTTTGGTTAAAAAAAATGTTTGTGTTGTTTAGTTCTTTACAATGAATCATTTCAATTTTGGCTTTCAATCCGCATCTCCCTTTTGTGTTTGTCATGACTCTAGAGCCGGGTCGTGACACAGATGAGTTCAGAAAATGACATGACTAACTTTGAAACACTGAGTGAGATGAATTCATCTCTATCTCTCTGTTAGGGGTGCAGGGGTATGCTCAGGGTGGCCTTAGTGTGTCATCGAGCCAACCTTTAGGACCGCCCACAAAATCCTGGACTCAAAACTGTTGAATAACTGTTTGAACCTCTAACTCCACATTTCAGTAATATATCGTTCAAAGTCTTTTCACATGTTTTCAGCAACTATCTTCCAACATATTTAATGTATTTTTAAGGAAATCTCAGAATTGCCTTTACACAGACTAAGTGACATTCAATGAATCACTTTTTTTTAGTAGAATCATTCATGTTTCACTAGTACACTAAATCAAGTGTTTTCTAATGGCTTGTCAAACTGATGACTGCAAATTTTTTACACTTTGGCTGAATCATTTCCAGCCTGCCCTATGCCCTCTGCTTCGTGCAACATCTTAAACGAATGAATGCTATTGTTGTTCCTAGAATATGCATTGTGCTTGATGTCAATTTAAATCTAGCCACCGAGTCAATTTTAAATACAGACCTCACTGGCTTCAACCTTGATAATCCTGATAATTATCTCTTTGCTTTTATCTACAGTATGAATGTCAACAGTATGTACAGTTCCAGGCAGTGTAGGGTTTCTAGGAATTACTTATGTATATGCCTCAGTGGTAAAGAGAGGCTTTGATGACCTTGTGCTCTTGAGAGGAAGGACATTGCTTCTATATGCCCACAGTCTCCTTGTGGCCTCCCCTTCTGAGGAACCGTGCAAAACATTTTTCTTTTAGTCTGGGGTTACCTCCTGGGATACGATTTAGAGAATGGATTGCAGTGCCCCCTCAACACATAAAGGTGGTGGCCGATTGGTTCTTCCTGAGGCATGACTAATAGTTGTTAGTACTGTATTCACAACTACACTGCAATGGATTTGTGTTGCCACACTGGACTCTGCAATACAGACTGAAAATATGACAGGTGCAGTCAGACTTAAAGGCTGGAGGCTGTTTTACACCTGCACTATATAATCAGAAAAATTTTACCTCAAGAACCTCAGTGATAAAGGTATGCATTGTACTTGTTGAGTTCATTCCCTCTGCATATGTCTTGTCCCTAACCTCTGTAAACGTAACCCCGCTCGACTCTACCGTCTCTATAGGGACTGCAGTTGTGTTTGAAATGACACGTCCACCAACCACAGGCACCAGAAAAAAATGCTGTCAAAATACCAAAGGACAGCTGGTGTATCTGTTTACAGTGCAGCCAAACAAACTGTGAGCTTAGAGGATTCACTGTGGTGCCATCGTCTGATCTCATGTTGCATGCACAGCATGGGTACAGCAGCATGTCACAGGAAAAGGAGATGAGGAGGAAAGGAGATGAGATGAGATGAGATTAGATGAAATCATAGTGTGGCAGTTCTCAAACCGCAGTCAGAGTCTGAGCTCTGCTTCTTCCATCCCTTTCTTACAGATACTGACAACAGTCCACTGTCATAAATGACCAAAGAAAATGATCAATACCTGTCAGTACTAACCTACATTTCCTGTGATTGCTTCAAAATAAAAGCCCAGCTGTCCATTCACTCCAATAATAACCCGACCACAGCGATACATGACGCTGCAAGCTACAATCTGAATCGACAACCGAGGACCCTCTGCTCGGAACTGTTTTTCTCACTGTGTTAAAAATTTCTTTTATTGATATCATCAACGTTTCTCAGCACAAACACGCCAAAGTGTCACTGATAATTCAACAATCAAATAGTTTCATGTTGTGGCCCTCAGTATGTTTTTTTTCTCCTTCTAGCCTGAGAAATAAACTTTTATTCGTATGTTTTGGATAGCGGAAAGACCTACACTACCCAGAATGCTCGACCAGCTAAGATTTGCAAGCTACTATCTGATTGGACAACCGAGGACCTTCTTCCCGGAAGTGTTTTTCTAACTATGTTAAAGATTTCTTTTAATAATATCATCAACGTTTCTCAGCACAAACATGCCAAAGTGTCACTGATAATTCAACAATAAAATAGCTTCATGTTGTGGCCCTCAGTATGTTTTTGTTTCTCCTTCTGGCCTGGGAAATAAACTTTTATTTGTATGTTTTGGATAGCGGAAACGCCTACACTACCAATAAGGCTCGACCACTGACGATTAATGACGCCCCTTCACGTCTGATATGCAAAAGGTATCTTCCCAGGTCAAAATGGAGCACGAGCATGAGCAGAAGCTGAAGATAAAGATGAAGATGGTGAAGAAAAAATTGATTCTAATGCAGGTATGTAAAAAAAAGACTACTTTGAGAAAGTGAAAGTGTGTGTTTTAGAAAGACATTACCTTGATTCACTAGTCTCGCAAAGTAACTGTTTAAGGCATTAAAAATGGCTACCGTCAGTGTGCTCGGTAGAGTAAGCTTACGACTGCACATGGCTACTGTAGCATTAGCTATTTAATCCACCGATGATGGATTTAATCTATTACAAACATTAAAGGAGTTGCACGTTGCTAATATTGTATGCCCTGGTGCAAATAGCATCGCATGGTGTGTAATGTTTTCTACTTCTGATAGCTCTGTACAAACCCATAATGCTAACGTTAATTGCTAACATTGTTGAACGGAGCGCAAACACTGAAAATCATTTGGATTGCTTTATTTATGTGTTTTATGTATTTCTTTGTGTCACTGAGTTCTATCAAAATCTCTTTCCTCTTTAGTTTGAAAAATTAGTGATTCAGAGGAGCTTGAATTGGAGGAAGCGCTTCAGGGTGCCAACGAACTCCTTCAGGATATGGAAGTAACATTATTATTTTAAAAGTGATGTAGTTAAACACTACTTCAAAATGGAACACTTGTCTAATTTATTGTAGAGGGTAAAAGTTGACTTTGGTACCCTCATTAGCACATTTCTACAGCATGTC
Source organism: Collichthys lucidus (assembly GCA_004119915.2). Taxonomy (NCBI): domain Eukaryota; kingdom Metazoa; phylum Chordata; class Actinopteri; family Sciaenidae; genus Collichthys; species Collichthys lucidus. The sequence goes on along the minus strand of CM014096.1, from coordinate 28,007,517 downwards.
CAGCTTCTCAAACCTAACTTCTTTTTACTAAATATATTATTTTTTTCTGTGAAATTGGCTCCATTAACATTTGATTACTGTTTAATATTTACTGTTTAATATAACTTACTATACCCTTGAAATTCTGCTTAAAAGACTGATTGCTGAATGTAAATGAGTGATATGTTTTATGTACTATACTCATACTGTACTCTTAATGTTACTCTCACATAGAAATGGATCAAGCTGATGGCAGCCTTGGAGCACTGCAAGCGCGAATAGAGGAGCTTGTCGTCGTCATCAGAGTGCGAAAACAAAATTATTACAGGCAAACTGGTACGTCAGTTTCCTTGAAATAGACAGTTTGATACCTTTACAGTTTGTAAATGTATATGGTACATGTACAGCAGCTTTGTAAACCGAATAAAATCAGATCCTTGTTTGTTTTAAGCTGGATGTGATGCATGTTCTTGCAAGCAAATTGAACAGTGTTGATTTTAGTCTAAACATACATTAAATGACAAGTGTGCCCTTTTTTATGATTATTTACAGATAGCAACAAGAGGCGACATAGAATTCGCAAGGTCATCTTAGATGAGAAAAAACGCTTGGTGGCTGCTGTCGACGATTACAACAAGCTGGCTGAACCGGCTGAAAAGAAAATTATGTCCAGTGATGCCCTCATCCAGACCGACGTATGGCCATGGCAGAACACAAGTGAATGTAAGCTCTTCATTTTAAAACATTTCAAATGTATCCTGTTTAACCAAATACCCAGTATCTGAGCAGTAGTTGGAAGTTCTGATCTTGAATCATAATCTATGTTTTCCCTTCTGATGTTGATAAACTGTAGCTGCTGCAGACCCTAAGACAAAAAGAGAGGTCGTTGAGAAGATGATAGCTGTGAGGCGACCTAAAGAGGAGGAGATGATCCTTTGCAGGGCCAGCCCAGGACAGGACAGCGCTTAAAGCACGAACTCTGGATTTGATAACGATCTCCTCAGACTATAAGCAGTAAAGTTTCACTGGATAACCCCGCGAGAGAGAGAGAGAGAGAGAGAGAGAGAGAGTGAGAATTCAAATTAATGTGATAACTATTTTCAACAATGTAAACGTCTGTTTCCAGTCCGACACAGTGGTTATCTACCATGTTGCGCAGGGCTTCCACTTCACTTTAACGTCTTCGTTTCCCTGAAAGACATGATATAAACAAAAGAAAGACATACAGGTTGCATAAAGGAGCTGTTAGACACTGAGCTGTTCTGATTTTAAAAGAACGTAAACATCAGGAAGGCAGCAAGACCAGGTAGTTTCAGGTAGTATGTTCCTATTTCTCAGGAACTGAGAGGAATTGGAGCCAAATGCAGATTCAGTGGCTGAATTAGTGTAGATCAATCAAGTACAAATGCTTATAGATAGTCAGGCAGGCACAGGTTAAAACTGGGAAGTCTCTGGGACTGGGACTGGTCCAGCATCAACATTTTCTACAGAGGATGGTCCAGCTGCTGGTTTCCCGTTTTTAGCTGCTTGTGGATGTTGTTCTGGTGAAGCTTGTAATTCTGCAAAATTTAAAATATTAAATATTCATTAAAAAGGGTTGTACAGTACACATAAACAAAAAATGTTGTTTTTTTTTGCATGTCTTATTTTTTTTTTTTTTACCAAAGTTACAACTTGTAAATATTGGGATAAAATAAGTCATCTGACACTCACTGACCCAAATCAATAAGTACAAGTAGTGTGAGATTTAGTGCTTTTTTACATTGTACATTAATGAGTGTGAGTATAATTCCAAATAGCTAATAACTTAAATTATCTGATGACACTGCTTTCCTGACTTTGTAGTGCATAGCATAAGACACATCAACCTTGTACTGTGACATATAGTTTTGTACAAGGGTGATGCTAACCACTTCAGGGAGGTAATCAGGTATGCTCTTATGAGAATCTTGGTGTTCATATTGATAACATGTTTACATATATATTTGTTATATTAGAAAGTCTTGGAGAGAATTATCAGGTATGGTGTTCGAGAAAATTATTACAATTACATTTTTAGTATAGTACAGAATATATAACATTATTTAAAGACTGCTTTAAAACTACAATGATAATATAAACTAGTACTAACGTTAGCTAGTGTCTTTCACATGTGAATACATTACAAAAGAAAAAAATAAACTGTTGCAGAGGTAGTTCTCTTGGTACACAGCCTGCTCTCTGAAAATATTTTATAACTGATTAATAGTTCTGTCAACATGCAAATTACCCGCAGAGTTTATCACAACTTACTTGGCTGGGATCTGGCTCGTGTCATGATGAAATTCTCGTCGATGGACCCTGACTTGAAACATACGTTTACTACGACTCCCAAGATGCATTATGTATTGCATATAAGAGGTGAAGGGGCGTCATAAATCGTCGGTGGTCCAGCTTTATGGGTAGTGTAGGCATTTTCGCTATCCAAAACATACGAATAAAAGTTTATTTCTCAGGCTAGAAGGAGAAAAAAAACATACTGAGCGCCACAACATGAAGCTATTTTATTGTTGAATTATCAGTGACACTTTGGCGTGTTTGTGCTGAGAAACGTTGATGATATCAATAAAAGAAATCTTTAACATAGTTAGAAAAACATTTCCGGGAAGAAGGTCCTCGGTTGTCCAATCAGATTGTAGCTCGCAAATCTTAGCTGGTCGAGCATTCTGGGTAGTGTAGGCCTTTCCGCTATCCAAAACATACAAGTAAAAGTTTAATTCTCAGGCTAGAAGGAGAAAAAAAACATACTGAGCGCCACAACATGAAGCTATCTTATTGTTGAATTATCAGTGACACTTTGGCGTGTTTGTGCTGAGAAACGTTGATGATATCAATAAAAGAAATCTTTAACATAGTAAGAAAAACACTTCCGGGCAGAGGGTCCTTGGTTGTCCAATCAGATTGTAGCTTGCAGCGTCATGTATCGCTGTGGTCGGGTTATTATTGGAATGAATGGACGGCTGGAGCTCTGCTCTGAGCGTCTCTTACCAGCGCAAAAGGATTATACTGGACTCAATTGACAACCCAGAGTGTTTCATACAGACGCGGAAGGGTACCTTTTACGTCGGTATCAGACGTCAAGGGGCGTGACAAAGCGTCGGTATTTTACGCGTTGGGCATGAGAACGGGTTGTCTTTATTTATTTTTAATCTCATATCAGCTATCTGACAGAAAGACAACAGGAACTAAATGGACAGAAAGATGGAGAATGACCTAAAACAATAGTCCTGTTTTAGACTCAAACCAGGAACATCAGCATCATGCTTAGCACCTTAACCCATGAGTCACTAGGGTGCACCAAATAAAATCTTTTATTGTGAAGCAGTGGGAAACTTTTGGTTTGCATTAGCATCAAATTAATACAGCTCTGTGGGATAGATCTCAGTGAACACTGACACTGAAATCAATTAGATAAAATAACAAGGGTGTGAGAATATACACTGACTGTCTATTGCAGAAAACAACTATAAATAGCAACAGAAATAAGGTATGAAACACTGAAAATGAAAATCGTTAAGAGAAAGGCCTTTAACATTTGAAACACTGGCATACAGAGTAAACCCTTAGCCCTGTTGTTGCTGTGCAACATCTTCTGTTCAGCACAAAATGTTTCCCCACTCTGTTTTCATGTCAAACTTTTTCAGTTAGAGTTCTTGTCAGAATCACATTTAACAAGAAATTATCTTCCATCCAGCTACTTTGTTGTGATCAGTCTATTTTTATTCACATCTTCCCACATCCTCATCACACTTTACTTCATTTCAGGTGATGAGTTACTAATTGCTTTACTCTCCTGAGTGGGTGTGAAGATGTCATTTTCTGCTTGTGATGTGTATGCAGGTGACACTGGCTAGTTTAAGAAGAAGAACCAAATATAGAGTTTCACTCACAAGATCATGCACGCGCAAAGGCACAGGCATGTACACACATGCCTCCCAGCCCTCTGTCTGTGTTCCCACCATGCTTATGTGCCCATGTGATTGATCAGACAATAAAGAGGGATCAAAGATTTGGGCCTTCTTCACACAACTGATCGCAGGGCACAAGATAAAGGAACATCTCTGTGTGTGTTTGTGTGTGTGTGTGTGTGTGTGTTTAGATGTTAAAACCATGTGATCAAAAAATGTTTATGATGATGGTTACTTTCGCTTTTGGGGGTGTAATTAACAATGGAAACAATGTGTCTTAGTAGATGTGTGCATTTGGAAGAAAGAGACACGGAGAGAAGAAATGTGCCAGCGCCAGATGATCAGAAGAGAGGACAGAGAGAGGATGAAAAGACGGACAGGAAAAGGACTGCAGGAATGAAAATGAGGGAAAGGAAAGTGATGTAGGATCAAGGTGACAGCAATCATGTCCAATACACAGTTGTTTTTTAATGCAGATGTTGCATTAGAGGCAACATTTGTGACAAGGAATATAATATTGGTGGGTTTTAAACCCATCAGTGTACTTTGAGCATTTCATCGATAACAGAGTGAGGTTGTGTGAAATTCTGTGGCAGGAAACCAAAAAAAAGTCCATGGACTCACTCAAAACATTCAAAAGGAGCTGAATGAAGGGAAGAAAAGAAAAGAAAAGACAAGAAAAGAAAAGGGAGAAGGAGTAGATAAAAATGCAGTACTCCAGAGATGCTCCCCTGTCTTCCTCTTCCAGGCCCATTAGCAGCTGATCAGAGCCGAGGTCGTAATTAAAGATGACTAGGTGCTGCTGATGGTAAGTACACCTGAGCCCAGGAGAGAGCAGGGGGATGGAGGGATGGCTGGAAATAAGACACAGACTGACAGAAGATGAAGAGAGAGACAGAAGGGGGGAATTCAAATTCTAAAAAGCATTATTACAGTTTGAATAATGCTACACATCACAGCCAGACCCCCTCAACAAGCACAAAAGTCATGCTTGATAATGAAGCCCCAGAGAGATGGAGGCCGAGTCTTCTGAATACCTTCAGGAAGTAGATTTCTGAGGCTGAGTACAAGGTTAGCCTTGTTAGAGCCTACGTTCATTTGACAGTGTTTGAAAAGCCACTTTTATGCCACAAAGAAATCACATTTTGATGGAAATTTGGACTCCAGTAACAAGTTTGTCATTTTTTTAAGAATGAGAGCGTAAATGAAATGTAACAACTTTATTATATATGTACCTGAATGCTGCTCACCCCAGTGAAAAGTGGAAGTGAAAAGCCTCGTCACAGAAAGCATATTCCTGGTTTATTTCACATCATAGTATTATCACCTTTGCAATGTATGATGCTAAACGTGCATGCTAAAGAGCTCTGTGCCAAAAAAACATTAGTAAAGCAAAGATGAAGCATGTTTTATCTCACGCTCTTGTCTGTCTGCATCCAACAGGACAAATGGAGGAAGTTGTGCATCAAGTGTTATTTTTGTGAATGCAGGTGTTTTCTTGTGATATTTTGGTGACCTGCTGTCAACCTGATGTGGAAGGAGAGGCCTGGTAGGAGGTATGTCTGCTAGGTGGAGTCAAGTGGTGCAGTGCAGTTTTGCTGTCAACGATGAGCAGGAGTTACAACAACTGCCTCTCAAACCTATTAGAGGAAGCAAAACTGACTTCACACAAGATCAGGCACAGCATTGAAACGTAACAGGGTTGTGCAGTGGTGGGGGAGCTGAGGTGAGGGGGCTTGGTGGAGGTGTGTGTATTTGTGCTGGACGTAACCACTGTGGAACAATCAGTAAATAACCTTTTATTTTGCTTGCTGATGCCATTCACTGTCTAGATCTCTCCACCAAAGCTCTCTTTCTCTCTTTCGCTGTCAAATCACTCAACAAATCAAATTAAACTTCTTCTTGTCACTGTTTTGCAGCGTAAATTGCGAGCCAGACAGATTTAGAAGAGTTAATTCCATGAATCCACCTGGATAGTTTCAGTTTTCAAAGACATTTCAGGCTTACTGTGGAGGGTTTGCCCAATCCAAGCGTCGGATGGTTTTGGTTGGATCTGGCTCAACTTCTCCGCCGCAGGATGCTGCGTTCTTTGACTGCCACAGTGGCGGATTCTGTCTGAATGCCGCCTTTTAACTCTGGTTAGACATAAAAGACACAAACTGAAAATGAAAATGAACAATACAGATTTTCAATAATTATTAAATACATCACATTTTTTGAGTCATTTGAGTCATCCATCACATTTTTTTGAGTCAAGTAAATTGTACGTACGGTCACTCTACTCTATGTACTTATCATTTTCTAGTCTTCACTGTCTAATTTACATTCAGCAGCAGACAAAGTACAGAAGAGGCTAAAATTCTTAGATCAACAGCATTATAAGTTACCGAAGGTCAGGCCTTATTGACGGAACAATACAGATTTTCAGTAATAATTAAATCCATCACATTTTTTGAGTCAAGTAAATTGTACGTACGGTCACAATACTCTATCAATTTGTTCTGGTTTCTGACTGTTGACCCCCATTTTGTTTGATCCATTTTTTTGTTTTGTTTCTTCTGTTTGCTATCACCAGCCATAGTAAACCCAGTCAGTAGTCTTTGTTCTGATTGGAAATTGGTATTTCTGTGATTTGTTGCCCCAGTTTCAGAGTGCAATCCCACTGTGGTAAATATGGACAGCTGTACATGTGAATTTGTTCTGATGTCATTACTTGCATGATCAAAAACTAGCAAGTCAACAACTTTGCTTGCAGCCAAACATCAAGCAAGTGCAGCAACACAAGACATAGCATCCAGCATCGGCTTTAATAACTTGAGTAGAACAGTAAAGAAAACGTTTTTGTTTTTTAGTCCATTTAGCTTTTAAGCTGCCATACACCTTCACTCTCAATAGAAAAACATGTTGACATGTATGTATCGGCAACTGATTAGTTCACCATCCAGCTGGTTTCCTTTATCTAACCCTCTCCTGGTTCCTTTACTTGTACTTTTGTTTGAAGAAAACTGAAGTACATGACGTCAGGCTGCATATGTCAGTAAGCGTGGTGCAGGCTATACTGTAACTAGTAGAGGGATGAGATGACGGCTGCTCAACACGTTCGCCTTTGCAAAGAAGCTCAATTTGTTTTAATGAGTTAGCATCAATCAGTGGTGTCATGGATGGTGAAGATGGTGAGCCATGGCTACTCAGAGTGTGTGTGTGTGTGTGTGTGTGTGTGTGTGTGTGTGTGTGTGTGTGTGTGTGTGTGTGTGTGTGTGTGTGTGTGTGTGTGTGTGTGTGTAGGACAAGAGAAAAAGGCAGAAGAAGCATGCTAATATTTTACGTGTGCATGTGTGGCTGTCAGTAATTGCAGCTCAGCCAGGAAGCGTGTGCAGCCGGAGCGAAGTAAAGTTGACCTTTCCAAGTGTGACAGTTAAAATGGCATCAGCAGCCAGCATGGCGCAGAGCGAGAAAGCGGGGAGGAAAGTGTTGATGGCGTCGGCTGGTCTGGAAGCTGCTCTCATCGTTGATGAATTTAGGTTCTTGAGAAACACAAGACAAGCTCCACCACTTCTTTTTTTTTTGACTATTGATCTCTGGACTGCATTAAGAAAGTCATAAATTCAGATTACACATCCCCCTACACTCTGCGGCTGTCTTAAGCAGAGTTTTCAATCAAGATTCACATATCAGTGCCATCTACCTCTGATGTTCCCCCGCAGGCCTACACGCAGAAGAGTCTGTTAAACACACAATGAGCTTCGACTTTCTTTGCATGTTTAATTTGAACCCTGTCTCTAAAAAAAACATACAGACATTCATACACTGCTAATTAAAGATTTAGAAAAAATGTAATGGATGACATTGTTTTATCCAGCAGAGGAAGAAACATAATGTCGAAACCTGGTCCAATATAAATGTTGGGGTTAGGGTTTTTTTTCACTAGCCCAGTAGGGCAAGTGTGTCAGAAATCTAATTGCCCAAACTCGTCTAGACATCCAGACATCTGATTAGGATGCCTCCTGGGCACCTTCCTTTGAAGATGTTCTGGGCATCTCTGGGGCAGACCCAGAACCCATTGGAGGGTCTACATAGTCCGTATGGCCTGGGAACAACTTCCTTGAGATCACCCAGGAGGAGCTGGAATGTGTTGCTGGAGTAAGGGACATCTGGAACGCCCTGCTAAACCAGCTGCTACTGTGACCCGACCCTAGAAAGAGGAACCAGCAACATTTTTTGGAATCTTAGCATGCATTAAAAAACAAACCCGTTTTATCCACCTTGTTCTCCAACTTAAGGCAAACTGTTCGTTGGAGTTACGCCCACATCCTCTAACACCACCCAACTAAATTGAAATGTTCACCTGTACTCCTCATAACATGTATTTATCTCCAGTTATGGAGCACAGCACTGTGCAGGTGCACGATTGGCACTGTTGGCACTGGCACGGCAAGTTGAAATAAGTAAACGGTAAAGCACTGATTCTGACTTTCATGCAGGAGACCAGAATCCTGAATTTTGTTATGGAGTCAAAATATATGTAGATTATTTTGATTATGATTTGTCATTTAGTTAGAATTTCATAATATAATCTAAATTTACCAAAGCTCAAATCAGAGTACAAACAAGGTGAGCAGTCCATGGACCAACTTACAGTACTTCTTCTCATAGTGTTCTTTAATGCCATTCACATCCACCTCTCCGATTGTGCAGTTTAGCTATGATCTCCCTCCCCGTTCCCACCTTGATCTCACCCTTTTATACACCATTACTTCTCCTTTCAGCCATTCTCTGTTTTTAATGGCGTCAACCTGACCTTCTTCTGAGGAGATTTCCTCTACATGATACAATGCTGTGTGCATTCCTCATCCTCAGCCTTACATGCTCCAATAAGCAGATCACACTCTCCATTTCCTGACACCTTTGTTTATGATTGTGCTGCCAAAAAGAACAATTAATGTATGAGTATGTACTTGTACATGTTATATTGATTATACTTAATGTATATTCTTCTGGTTTAGTATTTTCTGTTTTATACTGAAAGAGTCTTTCCTCAGGTGACTTGCTTTACTAAATACTCTTGTATTTAGTCCATGCGTTTACACACAGATCATCTTGTCGGTCCTGTGTTACTATGTCTGAGGGCTTCTCTGCATGTTCCTGGTCATTGTGTGTCTCAGTTCTGGATTTTTTTTTTGTTTGTTGTTGGACTGCTGATGAAATTTATCTTGGATTGTTAGATTAAGTTTGTTTCTACCTGGACTCCTTAGCCTTTGTTGATGCTACCTTCCAGTGTGCATTTGGGCTTAGTTTTTAAACTAAACCACAACAGAATCTATGGGATTAAGACTGGATATGTGAAGATGCTCTGCAGACTTAACTCAAGTCTTCATCTTCATTATAATAAGGTCTTTAATACTTTACTAATACACCACGAGAGAGTTTCTCAAAAACTCTCCCCACTAGCACACATCTGAACTATTGTTACACATACACCCTCACTGCTATTTTCTTTTTAGTTGTATGTATCAAGTTAACATATGACTTTCCTACATGCCAGAAAATGCATCCATCCCTTCACTCATTAACCATTTGTATATGTGTTGTAGAGGGGGGCTGGAGTCGAGCTGACATCGTGTGAGAGGTGGAGTACACCTGAACACATCAACCACGGGGCTGACACAAAGAGACAGATAATCATTTACATGCCCTCACACCTATGAGTTATCAGCCTAAGCTGAATGTTGGACTGTGGGAGGACACCTGGAGGAAACCCACGCAGCCTTAGGGAGAACATGCAAACTCCACACTGAAAAGGTCTCAGCCAGTCAGCAGGTTCTGAATAATGCAACATGTTTAAAAATAATTGGCAGACTGATTAGGTGAATGGTTCCATCCTCAACTGAGTGTCAGTATGTAAATTACTGAACATACTAAAAGCACTTTTTTTATCAAAGTCAAGCTTTGCCTGTCCTGTCTTTGGACTGAGACTTTTGACATGTGCTGCTTGTTTCAGTCATCTGATCACACAGTGTCATGTACTTATCATTTTCTAGTCTTCACTGTCTAATTTACATTCAGCAGCAGACAAAGTACAGAAGAGGCTAAAATTCTTAGATCAACAGCATTATAAGTTACCGAAGGTCAGGCCTTATTGACGGAACAATACAGATTTTCAGTAATAATTAAATCCATCACATTTTTTGAGTCAAGTAAATTGTACGTACGGTCACAATACTCTATCAATTTGTTCTGGTTTCTGACTGTTGACCCCCATTTTGTTTGATCCATTTTTTTGTTTTGTTTCTTCTGTTTGCTATCACCAGCCATAGTAAACCCAGTCAGTAGTCTTTGTTCTGATTGGAAATTAGTATTTCTGTGATTTGTTGCCCCAGTTTCAGAGTGCAATCCCACTGTGGTAAATATGGACAGCTGTACATGTGAATTTGTTCTGATGTCATTACTTGCATGATCAAAAACTAGCAAGTCAACAACTTTGCTTGCAGCCAAACATCAAGCAAGTGCAGCAACACAAGACATAGCATCCAGCATCGGCTTTAATAACTTGAGTAGAACAGTAAAGAAAACGTTTTTGTTTTTTAGTCCATTTAGCTTTTAAGCTGCCATACACCTTCACTGAGGGCAGCCAAACAAGCGCAGACGTCCCTTTCTTGGTCAAGCAGTCAGCGATCTACTCCTTAGTTGTTCACCACATGATCTGATGAATAGTCCCAGAGTTGATGAGTTCCTTGATACTGCTGATCTCGAATCGGAGTCTTTTCTCTGTGACTGATTTGGTGGATTTGACAGCATCAAAAGAGAGTGGTTGTCTGGGACACACACAATAGGCAAATTTTTGTGTGTACATTCACCTGTGGTGATCTCTGAGTAGAGTGCAGTTAAGAAGACTGCACTATCGATGCCATCTCCAAGTGCCAAAGTCTCTCCAGCTAAAGGACTTTCATAACATGAGACGTCAAGGCAACTGGTCTGTAGTCACTGAGCACAGCTGGATGTGACTTCTTGGGTACCGGAACAAGGCAGGATCTCATCCACAGCACCGTAACCTTCTCCTGCATTAGACTAAGGTTAAATAGACTTAACTTTGTTGATTTAAATTGTCCAACAAAAGCAATTCTCAATAATACAAATGAATATAATGGAAAATTGATGAAAGGGAAGAAGATGAAGTGGAGGAGGACAGCTGAATTTACAAAGAGCAAGGATGATACAGAAAATAATATTGTGAGGTTAGGGTTAGAGCTCAAACACTGACTGAACACTGACCTTGTGCATGACGATACTTTCTGGTGCATTCATGATGTGAGTCTGCTCCAGAGATGTTATAGGGTGTAAAAATGGATTTATTCATATTTCTAATGCTGGCATTTCCCTCTGACTGTTAACATTCTGCCATGTTGGACTTGTGTCAACAACCCGTTCAGTGATCTTAAAGCGAGTGTTTTCCATCCGCTGTCAGAGTTGAGGCACTGAAGGAAAAGCCTTGAAGCCAGGTGCTCACCATGTGGCCTCTCCGACATGCTGTATGTCACATAGTGGCAAAGGCAGGGAACCTGTTTAAACTGCCTGCCAGCTGCAGGTTTTACTCTCTCTGATGATCAAACACCAGTAGGTAGTGTGACAAAGGCTGTGGAAATTTGCTATGGATGACTCACGCGGCTGTTTTTCCAGCTAAACTTTTGCTTTTTTCTTTTGAATACAGTCTCTCTGTGTTTGGCCCTGTATGTTTGTCTGCCGAGGTCTGGAAGGGAGAGCAGGGGTGAAAGTAAAACCAGACCAAAGACTGAGATAAAGTGCTGGGGTATTCCCTTTTGCTCAAAGGGTGGGTTCAAATGTTTCTTAATATAAAATTGGAAGAACCAGTGTTTTTATTGTTTGAAAGTTTGCAAGGTTAAGAGAAACAACATGTCTTAATGAATCCATTGCTCATTTATTGCATTCCTGGCTATATGGCATAGGTACAATGTAAAACTAAAGGCAATATAACTTTCTAATAACCTACTAAACCTTTTAATTATAAGTGTTTTTCTTTTCCCATGTAAAGTAATAATACAGTGAAATATATTGAACTTTCTGTGGGGTAATTAGTACTGTCAAAAATAGAAATAGAACTTTTGGAATATTTGTCCTTTTAACACACGTTTTACAAACCCTAAATATTTAGATAGATCTGTCTATCTATAGCCCCAAAAACTGTTGAGCAGTTAGCACCTTTCATGGCAGATGAAAGATCGTGGAGTGATGGGCAGCCACATAGCAAAGCCCAGGGGTAAACTGGTACCTCTCCAGATACCAGTGCACACTTTATACTTCGGTCCATGCTGGACTTAAAGCGACCACCCTCCAATTACCAAGCTACTGTCACCCCGAAGAGCCTTGAGTGGTCAGACAGGAAAGGTGCTAAATAAGTACAGTCCATTTAATATCTATTGCCACAGTGAAAAGAAGTAGGGAAATTGGGCAATCCTGTCCTGTACCCCTCTCTGAAATACATAGTATTTCAGTATGTATATTTTTCTGTGGTTTGAACCTGAATGTCATTGTCAGAACTTCAGCTAGTCAAAAGATTTTTTGTTTGTTTTTAAAGTTTTTCTGTAGGCTGTAGTGTTTTGTAAAATTAGTTGTCAAATTCTTCTTGGTGCACTCTCTGAAATAAACATAACACCAACGTTGTTCAACATAATGCCATAATGCTTGAACATATTGTGACATTGGAACCACAAGTGGACACATCTACTCCAGTTGGTTAGGATATTCCAGCTTCAGATAATTTGACAAACAAACATGATGATGGTCAGTGAAACTGGTCCAAAACTGGAATTCAAACAGCACATCCATTCACTTTCTAAATTCCCTGGCTGACTCAGATTTAGGCATACCAAAGATGACTGCTTACCCATCTTGATGATTCACCTCCTACTGCCGCTCATCCACATTACCCTTCTGTTCCCAAGGACCGATGCAAGCTTAGAGTGTCCATTATGGTGTCTTTGGGGACACAGCTCTGTCGAAGCCATGAACATTTGATGGGGACATTAGCAAAAGGCAACACGTCATTACATGACCATTTACACATAATCACCCACTTAAGAAGACCCCATAGGACAGAACTGCATAGCATGGGCCATTTACACACCCGATGTGTGTCTGTGAGGATACTGTGTGTGTGTGTGTGTGTGTCCGCGTGGGTGCATGTTTGCGCATATGCTGGCCTAATAGTCCATCTGACATATGCCTTATGGTGATGTTCAGAAATAACCATCAAAATGACCCATGTGCCTTCTCTTTCATGGCATCACACTCAAGCTCTGTTCAATCTTTCTGTCGCATGCCTGCCCCACACACACACACGCACACACACACACACACACACACACACACACACACACACACACACACACACACACACACACACACACACACACACACAAACACACACACACACTCTCTCTCTCTCTCTCTCTCTCTCTCTCTCTCTCTCTCTCTCTCTCTCTCTCTCTCTCTCTCTCTTTCTCTCATTGGGAATTACTATTCCAGGTAGAGAGATTGAGATGCTCTCTCTCATTTATGATTCCTCGTCTCTTCCCTCTCAGGTCCTTTGGCTATCACGCCTCTCCATATGCACGCTTACCGTGTTTACCAGTGGAGGGGGGCCGCCCTGAGATGATTCACTCTGCCTCACTTCAGATTCACAGCCCACAATTTAGTCCAAGGAGAAAAACAAAACAAAACAAAAATAACAGGAAAGTTTCCCTGGATGCATTTTATTAAAAATATGTTTTGTTTGAGGCATCATGGCGGAAATCTGCAGGAATGCACACTTGTCATTTTTAAGTGAAATTCAGTGTTTCGAATCTAAAACAGGTCATAGACTGGTAGTGGTATTCGGTGCTGATGCTAAAACAACCTGTTGACATTATGTGACCTACTGTGTGGAAAAAGCTGAAACTAACAGAGGCAGTTATGGTAATGTTTGCTGGCTAATTTTCAGCCTGGTTACATGAGATGTCTATCTTAGTCCATGGACCAGAGCTGGAAGTCTCAGGTATCAGGATCATCTGAGGTGGCAAAGATCAGTGGTTCTACTTTGTTCTTTAGAGAAGCTAAATATATTTTATAAGCCATAATAGTAAAAGTACACTTTTTTTGTCTATATATACATCTGACAGTTAAGTGTGTTCACAGTTGATGTGGTGGTGATGAAGTGGGAGTAACAGGAAGTCTGATATATTTCCTCAAGTGATGCCAATTGAGTCTGTGTTGGTTGGGTCTAAAGTTTAAAAGTTAGAAAGAAGTGAGCACATCTACATAGCTGCTCCTCATCTCTGCTACAGGCAGACACGGTCAACATTTTTAGGAGTAGACTTAAGACTTTCCTTTTTGATAAAGCTTATGGTTAGGGCTGCTGGGAGAGGGATCCCTCCTCTGTGGCTCTTCCTGAGGTTTCTTCCACATTTTTTCCCTGTTAAAGGGTTTTTGTGGGCAAGTTTTTCCTCACTCGAACCGAGGGTCTAAGGACAGAGGGTGTCACTCCCTGTACAGATTGTAAAGCCCTCAGAGGCAAATGTACTTTGTGACTTTGGGCTATACAAATAAAATTGATTTGATATGATCATCAGTAAAGGTTTTGCAGAGTTATTACGTTCACAAACAAGTAAGGTTACAACATAACCTTTTTTAAAATGAGCCACATTACTTTGTATGAGATTTAGGAGATCAGAAAAAAACTTTGTATACAATTACACATGTCATGTTATTTTCCATAAACAAAGTTTTGTATGTTTTTTGTAATGTAAATATATCTCCAACCAGCTCCATTAAAGCAGCACTAACAGCAAATTGCTGTTCACATGTCGTATCTCATTTGTTGAATCTGAACACAAACAGAAATGGAAAGCTGGATTAAAGGCTTTAGAGTTACATGATGGAACGACTGGATTTCTTGATCAACATCAGTGTTTTCATTTGTGCAGGGCCTCTGCTGATTGGCTGGCAACCTGACATTAACAGAAAGAGTAATGTTGTCAGAGCACCAAGCTGTTGTTTTCCAAGAAGTAGTTGCAGCACAGAACTCTCTAATAGGTATCCTCTGTGTGCTCTCTGTGGTTGCCATGGTTGTCAACAAAGTGAGCGTGTTGAACAAAGTTCAGCCATCAACTCAGACGGCAGTGGCAAAAAGCAGCCACAGCCCATTCTACATTGTTACATTACCTGTGAAGTGAACAGGCAAATAACAGGCTAAATCTGACCAGAATTCACATTTAAACTGATTAAAAAGCGTTTCCAAATCTATTACTCTATCTCTCTCCATTACATATGAATCCCATTAATTTTGATGCTGTAACATCTAATAATCTATAGATAAACAATAAACAATAAACCAAAAGTCTCTATCTAGAACCAGTGTTTGCTTTGTCTGCTTTGGGTGACTGTCGAAACATGATTTTGGATACATGTAACATAATAAATGATGCAATAAGACTTATCCTTATAGTGTCACAGTGGGCAGGATGATGAGGACTGCTGCTGAACACTCCAACACCGGAGTCTGTGAGTTGTTTTTCTGAGTAATCTTTTACTTTCTCTACGGGATCAGAAGAGCAGGACATGACTACCCCGAGGTCCAGAGGCTGAGGGAGTTCCAAATCTGTGGGTCATTTAAAATAATAACAGGAGGAGGCGGCGTCATGTGTGAGTGTGGGGTTGTGAGGAAGAATCAGTGATTTGGTCCCTCAAATCAATAATTCATACACTCAAATGACCTAATTTGTGTGCATAATAAAAGAAAGCCAAAAAGTAAATGGTGCTGTCAGACTGCTAACATGGTTTTAATTGCATTCAGCATTTCTCAGTAAAATCCAAACATGTTGTATTTTTTTAACTCATACTCTTTTGTTTTACATGTGCACTGTTTGTAAGTTTTCTTCTTCTTCTCTTTCTCTTCTATTTCTACACTTTTCAGAGCATCAGCTCCACCCAGTGACTTTTACTGTATGTCTGTTATGAATGATGTAGTTTGGTCACCTGTTCTGTCCCCACAATGTTGACACAACTACTCTATGGTCATTAGACACATGGAAATATATGATATACTGATCTCTCGTTGCCGGCCCTGCCTGCCTTGGACTAACCTGTTTTGCTGTAACCCCGGAAACCGACCCTGCCTTCTGTCCCCGGCCACGAGTTCAGCTTCTGGCCCCTCTGGATTCCACCGGCTGGTGACGGCTCGGCTATCGGCGACTCATTCCTGGTTAGTCTGCTTCATCGCCTGTTTACCTGCTTGCTGCACTGGTTTCCCCAGCCAGAGCCCCCGGACTTTCCCCATGCCCAGGGAGACTATTTCAGCTGTTGTTTTTAACTGTGCTATTTCTCGAACACCAGCTAAGTGTAATAAAAGTGACTTTCATTTATTACCTTAGTCCAGTGTGCTGCATTTTGGGTTCTTACTACCAGCGCCGGTCCTGGCCACGTTTGCGCCCTGGGCGAACACAAAACAATCTAGTTTTCTATTATTCATGCAAATTGTTCTGTTCTACTTCTGTTTTTTTTCATTGTAATATAACACAGCAGGTGAGTACAGGTCATCTGGTACCAAATTTCATGATGATAAGATTAAGTTCTTCGTGGAGATTCTTCTGTTCCCCACCAACATCACACAAACCAACATCAGATTTACTTTCAGAAAGCCACAAAAATGTATTAATGTCTCATACTATGTTTTTATTGTTTTGAATCCTTTTTATTTATTCCTATTTTTTGATGCTGTGTATTGGTGAATTTTTCTTTTTGCTTTAATAACCCATGAGTAAACGATTTATCCACTTTGTAAATGAAGATCTGAAGGTTTGCTGTGCCTTCCAAACTACTGAAAATTAAACAAATATAAATATATATTTATAATATATAAATGTATCTGTTTTAGCGAGAGAGATATGAAGACAAAGGCCAAATGTATTGCAGCATCTGGTTATTTTAGCTTAGCTCTGTCCAAAGGTAAAAAATAAATCTAGCAACACCTCAAAGATCACTAATTAACATGTCTGTTGTTTATCCAGCACAGAATCATAAAATCAACTATTTATTACTTTAGGGTGAGTCGTGATAAAACAATTTCTTGGTGAAGAACGATCTGCAGTACGTTTGTGCAGCATCTTTGGCTACAGTATGTGTTGTAGATCTCTGTGAAGGTGCCAACTGGGCAACCTTACTGCGATAACAACATTGCATACACTGTGCCCTGCTCTCCAACAAACAGTCCCAGCATAATAGCCATTAAGCGTGTTTACCGAAATGTTACTAACTATTCTTCTAATTATGTGACAGAAAGCAGCAGTTGTGACAAGAAAGAGTTTGAAGTGGGAATGTTTTATTGAGCCTTTCTTCACAAGCAGCACAAACAGCTACATGCTGTATATGGTCTGTTACTATGCTGTTGTGTGTGAACACACAAGTAAAAACACAAATTGACATATTGGGAAATACTGTTATTTGCTCTCTCAGAATTAAATGTCTACTCTCATAATGGTCAGCTAGAGGCTGCAGCCACAAAGATTGAAACTAACCTGGCTCCATTACCATTTGTGTCCAACATTTCCCTGAAACATGTTGTTTTGTAACATGTGTTATAAAAATGTCAAGTACAAACTATATAGTGTGCTAGAAAATATTTTAGCCAAAGCAGAAGTAACCTATCGAGATATACATGTATGGAAGAATGGAAAGTCCCCAAAACGTCCAAAGCTGGAATGAAAAACTCAAGACCACCTAGTGTAAAGAAACAGGACCAAACAGAACATTTTTAGAACCAGCCCACAGAATATAAGAAGGTGGACCATAGTTGGAGCATAACCAGTTCTTGAAAAGATGACACTATTATTTATTGGAATGAGGCATTTCTTTTTTCGAGTTGGAGAATACACCTACAAGGACATCTCATTTCAGCTAGAAAATAAAACACACTTTATGAGACTCCAGTAGCTATTCACCTTTGCTTTGAGGTCTCGCCTTTCAGGAACTGGACTCCTGACACGTGCACACATGCAGTTAAAGTAATCAACTAAAAGGTAACGATGTTCACATTTTTGCAGATTTTGTTTTGTATGAACGTTCTGAGGACAATAAAGTTCAGTCTAAGGACATCAAAACTCTTATTTTCAGGTGATAGTTATGAATATTATTCATAACTATAAGTAGTTTCTGACACATTCTATGAATACATCTGACAGTTAAGTGTGTTCACAGTTGATGCGGTGGTGATGGGGTGGGAGTAACAGGAAGTCTGATAAATTTCCTCAAGTGATGCCACTTGAGTCTGTGTTGGTTGGGTCTAAAGTTTAAAAGTTAGAAAGAAGTGAGCACATCTACATAGCTGCTCCTCATCTCTGCTATAGGCCAGAGGCTACAGGCTACATTATGCTAAATTACTAGCACAACACACAGACCAAACTATCTCAGACAATATCTCTGTTGCATATTCTGTTGCACTGGGTTGTTCTGTTTTGATTATTTTCTCTTACTTTTGTATATATCTGTTCTCCTGAACTCTTTTAGCATCTTCAGCATCGACGTTCCTCAGTGAAGCAGTCTGCTCAAAGACACTACTCTGCTACTCTTCAGCACAGAAAGAAAGAACACATGTAGAAAACTATCATCTTTATGCACAAAGTCCATTAAAAACGTGTCAGTCAAATCAGACAGATAACCTCGTGACATGCAGCGTGATGCCCGGCTGTGTGTGTGTATGAGATGAGTATGTGTGTGTGTGTGTGTGCACTGCCTGAAAATAAACTTGTCAGTCAACAAGATTACAAAGACCTCTGTAATATTGTGTCAGAGGGCCACAGGGTTCTGAATGTGTGTGTGTGTGTGTGTGTGTGTGTGTGTGTGTGTGTGTGTGTGTGTGTGTGTGTGTGTGTGTGTGTGTGTGTGTGTGTGTGTGTGTGTGTCATGAGATAGCAGGAGATACAGTGATGGTGGGTGATGCTCCCGTAATGTTTCTGTGGATATTCTCTGCTGTTACTTGCGTTAGCTTCAGAGTGACCCTGCTTTATTACTGCCTGACTCCCAGGCTGAAAAAAAACTCCTTCTTTTACTCTGTCCTCACTCACTCTCATCATCAGTTTCAGTTTTCTCCTGTCTCAGTCTTCCCGTCTCTTTCTTTGCCTGCTTTATCTTGTGTATTTCTGTGCTTCTGTTAAAACGACCATGAGATTGGCCCGAGTGGTTCCCGAGGAGGCATGGTAAGAATTTTTGAGAAATTAGTTTGACGGACAAAGGGAAGCTGCAGGGGTCCGTTTCACGCCGGCCAGCTCTGCTATTTGGACTGGGGAGCATTGAAGGAGGACAGGGCAACACAGAGAATAGGCAGGAGAAGGAAATAAACACTTTGTGAAATAGATGTGGAAGTAGGAAATTTAGGAAGCGCTGTGAGGGCAAACAGCATTGTATAATGTATTTGCTGACTTTCCTATGTATTGCTCAGCTTGCCAAGGATGATAAAATGAAATGCTTTGTGTTCCTTTCCTGCTATTGATTTTTTTTTCTATTTGGCTAAAAGCCACCCAGTTTGGTAAGTAACAGCTGTTTGTTTTTTTTTGGTTTACCTGTTTGTTGGAGATAAGTTCTTCTGTTTGATGAGGCACATGAGTGTTTTTGCAGGGAAATGAGATGTAGTCCATTGAAGGATGCTCGTAAATATGGTCCCTGTTCCTGTCTCTCTAATTACAGGCCAGGTACAGAGGAGTGTCAGTCAGAGAGGCAGATGGTTCAGGGGTTGTACCTCTCACTGACAAGCTCTTTTCCATCTCTCCATCCTTTTCTGTCTCCCTCTGAAGCCATGTTTCATAAAATGACTGCAGTGTCAGATTGACTGATTGATTGCTGATGTACAATATCAAACTGGATGATTTTCACTCTGAAATTGTTT
Organism: Collichthys lucidus; assembly: GCA_004119915.2. Classification (NCBI taxonomy): domain Eukaryota; kingdom Metazoa; phylum Chordata; class Actinopteri; family Sciaenidae; genus Collichthys; species Collichthys lucidus. Next base: position 27,987,663 of record CM014096.1, on the reverse strand, counting down.
CATCAATTTCTTCCAAACAAAATGTTATGATGTGCAGACTTTTATGGTTCCTACGAAGGAAGCACAGTTGCCATTTCGGTAAAAATAAAATTCACAAAACACAGAAGAAATGTGCAAACTGTTGATTTGATTCATTGTTGCATTCTGAATTTATCATCGACATTAAGCTTCATTTGGTCTTCCACAACTGTCATGGCAGTGTAGTTTGATGAGAAGCAGGCCGGATTACCTGGAGTGAGTGTCAGTAGTGTTTGTGTGCCTTCACACAGCATGTGTTGGGTTTCTTTCTTTCTTTAAAGCTGCACAAATCAATATTTTTGCCCCACAGATAAGAATCATCAACGACTCTGCCATGAATGAATGCAGCTTCAAAATTATAACCCTTTTCATGATATCAAACCACTATTGCTGATGCTATTTAATGTTTTTTTCCCCTCTGCATTCAAGGATTCATATTCTGTCATTGTCTCTCTATAGTAGTTTTTGTAGTTACTGGTGGTAAAAGTTCTGTTTACATCCTCATTTTTACATGTTTCCTGTAAAAACAGGTAGATATTGAGGACCTGTCATGGATATTAACTGGCATTTATAGTAGCGAATAGCACTGAGTGTTCACTGCTATGCAGGTAGCGCTATTAACTCGTGTCAGTGCCTACTTTGTAGAGAACACAAATCAGTGGATGTGTTCGAGTCCTGGAGTAGAATCAGTTTGGTTAGCTACACAGTTGATTGAGCTAACAGCAGTTAGTGGTTTGCTACTTAGCAATCTTTCCATCAGAAAAGTCTGTGAATCACCTGAAATATCTGTAAAGTTCAGCCTGTTAGTCTGTGTGTTTGAACCCAGTCCAGGGGGGGCACTGGGATTTGTGCACCACTTGGTGTGCTTATGACCTTTTTATTCTCAATATGTAATTTGTTTTGTTCACAAAATGGTTTCACACTTGCCTTCACTTGCACACAGTATGGTGTCACACAATATCTCAATCAGATTTAGCCGCAGAGTGAAGTCATATCGGAAAAAACATGTTTGATTTACACATGACGACCACACGTGGAGATGGTGGGTGGGCTCGGGGGCTTTCTAGCATTTGTCATTCTGACACCTACACCTCTTACATGAGCAGAGGACAGAAAGCTGTGTGAGCGCAGGCTGTTTTGAAGTTATGACCTGTTGCCAGTTAACAAGAAGTTTTTATCTCGTATGAGCATGTGTGCAGGAGTTAATTAAAAGTACCTTTCAGTTGTCATGGCATCATAAACACCATCAGGAGACGACTGCAGTGTAATTTCTTTTATTACTGTCTTATCTGAGCTCGCTATGTGGCCTCACTTAACCTCACGGCGGAGCCATGATGATTACATCATACACACTCTCAATAAATGCACTAAAGTCAGGAGGCAACATTTTTATCACTTGCTAATTGCTTTGTATGAGCAAAGAACTATTAGATATTCATTTTTTACACTTACAGTGTCAGAATGAGAGGAGAGCAGAACAGGCCGCTTTTGAAAAAAAAACAAGTAATTATTGCAATTTGTCTTTTTAATGCAGGATCTTTAGGGGAAACAGTTTTATTGTCAGTGCTGCAACAGGTTTTTTTCTGATAATTAAAGTGACTGTAAAACAGAGCACAGGGCTCCGAGAGCTGTATGACTTCTAATCTGTGGAGGTTTGATGTCCTTAGAGATTGTTCATACAAACATGAAATGCTAATTAGCTCAAACATGGAAGTCTGTGTCGATAATTAGGGCAATGGGAGGAATGCCAATTAGTGAAGTGACAAAGAGCCGCGGTGACACGGGCTGCTCAGCTGCCACATCATGGATCTGCATTTAACCTCTGCACAGGAAACACCACCAAGCACTGTTTCATAGCTTTAAGTTTCAACTGTTACATGAGTGAAAACCATTATTGTAGTAAGCTCAATGAGGCAGTTATGTTTCATTTAATATTGAAACACCATACAATGTAAAGGAGAGCTATAACAAGAAAAGGATTTGTAGCATGTATTTTATGCTGGATGAACTATGATTGTGAGAATCCACCTGGAAAATCTGCAAATATTAGTCAGTGTGTGGAAATAACATGCAGAATATGGAACTGATATTTTGTGTAGGCCATCCTATTTAGTGTTACAAATCATATTTCATCATTACATCACAAGTCGTCTATTCAAACTCTTTTTAATGCAAAAACTGAAGCGGGATTACATTTCACTGTGATTCTATGCTACATGATTCAATGTGACACATAAACTTGACTGATTGATGGAGAAAATTTATGTGAGTCATCATTCTGAGATACAACCACAAATTTAATCAAATGTGCATTTCAATTAAACAGGACATGTTTTTCAGATCAACAAACAAAAACTGAGAAGTTTTTTTCGGATCGTCAGTTTCAATAAATTACTGGACCTGACTCACAGCAGCACACGGTCAGGATTGTTCAAAATAACCCTGAGGATAATTATACTTAATCAAAAAAAGCTGTCAACCCCAACAGACCCAAAGAGAACACTGGTGGCACGATGCTCCATCAATTAACACAAAGCTCCAGTCAAAAAGAACAATGCACGACATTTACCTACATCTCTGCTGTGATGATGGTGATTGTTACGTCCCCAGTTGGGCCAGGGGATAAGGGAGTAACATAGAGTCCTGACAGAAAACGATAAACATGGTAACCAGCAAAATAGGTTTATTTACAAAATAAAGAAGAGAACGAGATAACTCAGGACAGACTCCTCCAAAACACGGGGAGCCGAATCGCCAGCTTTTTCTGTGGCTCACTCCAAAACCAAAACGCACACACGGCTACGCGGCTCCTGGATCAGATCGCTCGCACTCACAGTTACCACCCTGTCTCTGCCACACAGACCGACCGCAGGATGAGAGAGGGAGAGAGCTCCACCTCCTGCCTATATATGCCCCACCCGCTTAAGTGGCCACAGGTAACCCAGATTAGTCATCAGTGCGCAAAGGAAAAGGCAGAACCTAGAGGGGAGGAGGAGAGGAGAAAAAGAAGGCGAACACAAACAATAACACAGGCCAGCGGTCGTAACAACAACAAAATGTGGCCAGGACCGGCGCTGCCGGCACTACATATACACACACAGAATAACGCAGATCAAATAAGCCGCGTTATTTCACATGCTATACAGGTATTACACATAGATTACATACTCACTGTACCAATCTACATTTTCTTATCTTTTTTTTTTCCCCACCTGTGCCGAAGAGAGAGAACCTCTTTCGCCAACGGGGTCACACGCTGCAGACTATCAACATGGTGGACAGGCATCTGTAGATATAAAGAGCTCAGTCTAAGTTAATTCAAGAGATTCCTGCATGGCATCACTGATCGCATAAAGCACAAAAGGCACACCCTTGTCCCAATCCTTCCCGGTGTCATGAGCGCCCCGTGACTCGGGAGGGTAAGCGTTGGACACTGTATGAGAGACACCTAGAGACTGCAAGGTTTGTCGGAAGGTTTTTGAGAGGAAGTTTGTTCCTGGGTTAGTCTGCACTGTCTTTGGTAAACCAAAGGTGGTAAAGAATTTTGTCAATGCCTTGGTTACCGCTGGTGCAGTGATTTTTCGTAAGGGGATAGCCTCAGGGAACCAAGTTGACACACCCCTTATGGTTAATAAAAACTGGTTACCAGACTTAGTTCGAGGTAGGGGGGCCGACACAGTCAACAATCACATGCTCAACGGGCTCACCAACAGCAGGGACTGGATGCCGAGGGGATGAAAACACTACCTGATCTGGTTTCCTTACAATCTTGCCGGTTTGACATGTTTCTCAGAAACCTACAGGCCTTTCAGACTCCAGCTCTTTCTCTACACAATCCACTTGATCGCCACCAGGGGGCAACGTTTCTTCCGCTGGAATAGAGGGAAGTACAGAGTCGGATAGCGCAGCATCCTCATCCTGCCTTCGAGCCTGAGCCCGAGTTAGCACAGCCGCAGTCCACACACCTGGCTGACATTTAGCTAGGCTATCAGTTTTAGGATTTGAAACTGGAACAGACACCACCTCTGCAGCTGGAAACACTCTACCACCTGCAATGTCATTGCCCATTATGAAGCCAACACCATCAATAGGAAAACTGTCGCGAACAGCCACTGGAAAGAACCCTGTTATTAGTTTTGTCCGCAAATGGACACTGTGAAGAGGCGCAGGCACAGACTCCATTTCAATACCCCTCACAACCGCACTGGCCTTCCAGTCTGACCGGACGTTTAAAGGCAGGATATTGGAAAGAATGAGGGATTGTGAGCAGGCGGTGTCTCGCAACACCAGGACAGGCCGCTGATCCTGAGCTTTCCCTGAGAGAGACACCAAACCTTCGGAAATGAAAGGTTTGAAGCATTCATCAGGCTCTCCTCGCCGAGCGACCTGGGTACTGGGAGACACAGTTTTAATCAAACCCACACCTTTAGGTTGTTTTGTGCCACCCCCCTGCTGCTTCTTCCATGCCACACAATCCGCAATTAGATGACCAGGCTTAGTACAACAATAACACAGTCTCTCCCCCTTTTCGCTGGGTGAGGGCACAGGGGTACGAGCCGCAAACATTTCACTACCTCTATGAAAAGTGTCGGGCTTCTGAACACCCTCATGGGCTGGAAAATCGCGCTTGAGAAAAGTCACCTTATGCGTTAATGCAAACTCATCCGCAGGTTGCTTACCTTCTGCTCATTCAGATACACTACGATACGCTCAGGCAAACAGTTTTTGAACTCCTCCAGCAGCATCAATTCACTGCAGCGAGGTCCGATCTTCAGCTTTACAGGCTGCACACCACCTGTCAAATAAAATGCTTTTATCCCTCGCGAAGTCAGCATAAGTCTGACCTGACCTCTTTGTCAGCCCTCGAAAACTGCCGATATGCCTCGGGCACTAACTCATAAACACGCAAAATCTCACTCTTCACCTTCTCATAAATTAAACTGTCTTCCACCGACAGAGACGCACAAGCCTCCTGAGCCTTGCCTGCTAACCTACACTGCAAAAGTATAGCCCAGACATCCCTCGGTTAGTGTAAAGTATCCGCAATACTCTCAAACTCGCCGAAGTAGGACTCCACTTCAGACTCCCGAAACACAGGAACAAGCGAAATGTGCTTACTTACATCAAATGTGGGTGCAGATGCTCCTGACGGCCGCTGGACACCATCAGAAACGTGACCCGAACTAACCTGCATTTCAAGCTGACGCAGTTTGATGGTTGTCTCTGCCTCCAACATTTTGAGCTCCAACTCCCTCTGGAGCTGAAACTCGCGCTCATGCTCGCGCTCCTCTTTCTCCAACTGGAGACGAGCTAAGCGTACCTTTAACCGGGCATATAGCCTGGAACCGGGAGATGACTCGATTGAGTGCGGGACAAACTGCAGCAATGTGAGCGGTTTCACCTCCACCCTACCACTCTGCACGTCAGGCGTAACACCGGCCAACGGAGGCTCAGCCGCCCGTTCGGGCCTCCCCTACCAAAGGACCATCCCCACCCATAATCACTGGAGACTCTGCCAAAACTGGTAAGCCAAGTACCCCTTCACGCTGACTCCACACAGGAAAACGCTACCGCTTTCTTACAAAACAATCTCGGACGAGCCCCCAAATATGTTACGTCCCCAGTTGGGCCAGGGGATAAGGGAGTAACATAGAATTAAATAACCGGGAGTCCTGACAGAAAACGATAAACAAGGTAACCAGCAAAATAGGTTTATTTACAAAATAAAGAAGAGAACGAGATAACTCAGGACGGACTCCTCCAAAACACGGGGAGACGAATTGCCAGCTTTTTCCGTGGCTCACTCCAGAACCAAGACGCACACACGGCTACGCGGCTCCTGGATCAGATCGCTCGCACACACAGTTACCACCCTGTCTCTGCCACACAGACCGACCGCAGGATGAGAGAGAGAGAGAGCCGGCTCCACCTTCTGCCTATATATGCCCCACCTGCTTAAGTGGCCACAGGTAACCCAGATTAGTCATCAGTGCGCAAAGGAAAAGGCAGAACCTAGAGGGGAGGAGGAGAGGAGAAAAAGAAGGCGAACACAAACAATAACACAGGCCAGTGGTCGTAACAGTGATGATGATGTACCACATGATCAGATCTGAAGGCCATCTGGGTATTAAATGTATGGACATCATGGTCTCAATTTTTTGACCCGTGAAGACTAGGTATGCTCACTGTGGCACAGAGAAACCAGATAATAAGACAGAGGACTGTACAAAATGCGTGTAACAAGGTGTATAAAAGTGTGTGGTTAGGGGTTTTACGGCCTTAAACGCCCACTGCGTCTGTCATGAAACAGTCAACCTGCCTTAGCAACCTGCCGTAACTAATGTATACAGCAGCGCAGATCTGTCTAGCTTCTTTGGTTTTGTTTTTTTCATTTAATAAAACATATTTGTTCACGTTGTCCGTTGCAAGAGGGACACAGGACACTTTTATTTTCCACAGGTTACAGCGCACGCACGTGCCAATTAGCGCTCCGACCTGTGCGTCAAGTAAAGAGGCTGCGTAGATGTTCTGGCTGCTGTCACGTTACTTATCAGCTACTTTTCAATAAATGTTGTGAAATTTGTGAAATTGTTGTATTTTGAAGGGAAACATGAGGTTTAAAAGATATATTTAAAAATATATATGTATATATTAAAATAAATCAACGTCATCTAGCGGGCCAGATATAATTGATGGCGGGCCAGTTCTGGCCCGCAGGCCGCTAATTGCCGACCCCTGCTCTAGACTTTGTTTACTTGCTCAGATTTAGTAATTTTCCTGGTTTATGTTCTTCTAAATATGCTTCTACATGTATAAATATGCTACGTAGTTCATTTGTTTCGATTCTGTTTGTTTTTATGACCGGCAGTTTGGACGGATGAATGCACCTGCTGGATTTTGGGGTAAGGTTTCAATACACACACAATAATTTCTTACAATACTAAAGAGAGAAATATGGAATATTACCAGACATATTCTTTAAAAGCCCTCTATATTTTTGTATATAATGTTACCTACCTACAAAAAGTGAAAAATATCTGCTGCAGTATACTTTAAGTTAAAATAAATGTAAATAGCAACTCGTACATTTTGTCTATTTAAAAGCAGTGGACACGCACTCATGCACACACACACACACACACACACACACACACACACACACACACACACACACACACACACACACACACACACACACACACACACACACACACTTGATATCATCATCTGCTTGAACACAAATAGCATTCAGAGTCACAGACGTGTCCCAGCGCCCTTTACTCGTCAATACCTCACCTTGTCTCTGTCTGTGTGAATGCCTTTAACAAGCCGACTGCACCGCCTCTGCTCAGGCGGAATAACAGGATGCAGAACAAACAGCTTTCCAGCAATTACTACATCTGATATATAATTTCACCCTCCTCTTGGTTTACAAGCTGTAGAAAAACAGTCATAATTCTGCATTTGGATGGGGGTTATTAACCGCTGGCCACAGGTGCTTTGAGGCTGACACTCCTCAAGCACAGGAGGTAATGAGAGGTAACACCTGCCATATATAATAAGTGTGTGTGTGTGTGTGCATGTTTGTATGAGCATGCATTCACGCGCTGACAGCTCAATGTAATTTGGACATTATAATTAGCAGGGCTGGACAGATGCTGAATAACCTGACAATTTATGCTTTTAATATGGGCTTTAGGGTATTGTGTGCATGTTTGTCCTGGTTTGATTTTAAAATCAAAAACTGATGAACTGTGTTGAAGCTCTTCCTCCAATACATCATGACCACAAAGTTCTCTACCCATTTCAGGACCCAGTCAGAACATTTCAAATGACAAATTCCACAGTGAAACCAGTGAATTGGCATTAAATGTTGTGTATGAAATTACTCCTCAAACATCCACTTGAGACTGGCTGCAGAATGAGTCTCCATAAGTCCCCATGTTCAAATGTCCAACTTCACAGCAGAAATAAACATGTTTACAGCCTGGTACAAAAAACAGTTTTGGTCTCTATAGTTACTTTCCCTGTTCATGACAACTGTACTGAGGGTTATGCAGAATTAAGAGTTTGGTTGCACTGATTGACAGGTGGGTGCTGTCACAGGTGGCTTGTTTGAGCCACCAGCTGTCATTCAGGCTGGCTCTGGTCCATGCCGTTCCCAATTTTTGGATTAACTGGGAGGCAGGACTGCCAAGATGGTGATGACCCGAGCCACCACACTGAGCTTTACAACAGAGCTTCAAACCTGTAGGTGATGTCATTGATATAAGTCCATGTTTTATATGGTGTATTCACTTGTATTTCTTTCTTTCTGCAGTTGAAGTAGAAAAGGCCAAAACTGAACCTGTTAGTGCCAAGCTAGCTAGTTTGCTAACTGTATTTTACTTATCTGAAAGGAAAAAAAAACAGTTGAATAAATGTGCACACATACAAGAAAAAAAACATTTAGACATTTCTTTTCAGTCCCTTGTCATCCGTTTGCAGGTCCTGGCAGCTATACATTGCAGCATCCTGTGGGTACATGATCGAAAATACATCAGCGTGACGGGACAAAATTACACCACGATGGATCGCCACATCTCCATAGTGTTCTCTAAATTAAAAATCGTACTTTTATTGAAGTCTTCACTGAGGAGAGATAGAAAATTAAAAACAATATTTCAATGTTTTTTACCCACTTGAGTAAGGCACACCCTGAGATACAGAGCTTTTTTCAAAAACTGTGACCTTCTGCTGCAGTTTGTTCCCAGAACTCATGTGAAGTGTTAAGTATGGCTGTTGATATTTTAAGTCACAGGCATATTTAAGATCGACAGCCAAAATGTTTTAAGCCCAACTTCTTGTGGTGTGTGGACACTGGGGAAAAGGGATATGTTGTAGACACCACCACCCTCATGAAAGGTGTCCCTTCACTGAAAGGCAGCTGGTTTTGAACAGAAGCTTTTGGCAGTCTTCAGGGGGCAGCCCTGTCAATAGTGTGAGCTTGAGGTGTGTTGTGCATGAACACACATATGCCACTGTTGCCACCACACCAGCAGTCATGTATGCTGGCATCTCAACTCCCCTCTCTTTTGATAAATATATAAAGAGCCAGAGAGTGGCGTCAAAGGCAACTGGCCACATTGGTTTGTGCCCACGCCAGGATATCCTCAGTGGAATAAACCGACAGAGGAGGCTGTCATTTAAACCAACATGAAGCTTGTCACTCATCCACAGAGACCAGCTTGCTAGCTCTGTTTCTCCACAGGATGCAGGATTTTATATGCAGCACATAAATACACATGCACATGGTCATCGCGTTCATCTTAAAGGAGCACTCCACCAATGTAGAATTGTACTTGTATAAGAGACTAACAAAAATCAAGAATATGGAATAGGAAAAGATATTTTGACTTTTTCTCCCTATGAGTCAAGCTCCATCCACCCTGGTTTCCTACATTTCCTACAGCGCAACTCAACAGCATCTTTCATTAGACCCTTCCTGCCTAAATATATCAACTGCTAAGGCCACAGGTCATGACGATGAGTGAGAAAACCTACTGATGAAGGCAGTGAGATGAGATTTCCAGAAAAAGCAAGTATGTGGTGGTATTTTTCAACCTGGATCCAATTTTCCCATGTTTTTGTGTGACTAATGGGGATAACAATTTTTGAAATTGGTCCAGTATTGAGCGAGCACCGTGAAACAGGCTGCAATGTATAATCCTTTGGGGCAATTACGCACCGTCAATGCGCGTCTACTAAAAGTACCCATTTTTGCCACTGACAGGCGTCAGAGTAAGATAGAGTTAAGTTAAGATCTTTTCTGTTTAACCAGAAATAGCTGTTACATCACTCTGTTCAAACCTCCTTTTAAAAAAAAATTTGAAGCAGCAAAACAGCCACTCAGAGTGTAGCTTAAGTCTCACTAATGGATAGTTCAGCCTCTTCCACACAGATTTTGACAATTTTGAAAAAAGCTGTTTCTTGTAGTTTCCCAAATGCATTGGAATTTCAACACACATTTCTGTGATAGATTTAGTTTGATATTTTCTATTTTATCAGGCTTTATTTATTGAATTGCTCAACATTTTGGGAAATACTCTACCTGCCGTCTTTCCAAGAGAAGGATGTGGTTAGCTTAGCTGAACAAACCTGGCAACCTTGCTGTGACAACCAGACTTTGTGATTGTGCACATTCACTTACACAAACAGTTTGCTATAGATTGAACAAATACGATATAACATGTTAATTAGGTTTTGGAGCATGTCTTTATGCTTAGATACAGTAATCCATGTCCTGAATCTGTACTAAACACACAGCAATCTGAGTTAAAGCAGTATTGTTTAACTTTTCTACCATAAAATAACGGAATTTACTATTTTACTGATTCTGGTGAAACTAGATCATATTTTACAGAGACTGCTGCTGTGAACTGTAGCTGCTGTTAGCTAATGTCAACTCATTTGCTACTCCGGGGTTACCCAGAAAATGAGGTCAGAGCACCAGAGGAGTGTTGGTGTTTATAGCACAGGCACCTTGGATCTCAAGGAGGACGAGGTTTTCAGGCCTAGGGTGCAGAGAATTGCTGAGGGGGAGGCCAGAATCAGAGGTGAGCAGGCAACATAAGCGAGCTTAGCGTTTTGTATGGACAGAATGGCAGAGGCAAAGACATCGAAGGAGACCCAGAAGAAGCAAAGAAGAGAAAAGGTGAGAGTGAGCGAGAAGCCGGCGGACAAGAGTAAATGTGGGACTGACTTTTAGTGGTTGGTGAGAGCTTGGTGAAATAAAAGGCTGAAAGACAGACAGATTACCAATTTCTACACAATGTTGCATTAAATCAAGCATCTCATTCCACACAATGTTGAATTATTCTTTTGTAAGGCCACAGGACACTATGCACTGGAACCTCTGCAGCTTTCACTATTACCACAATCTATCATTGATACTAACATACAGCAGGTTAAGAAAGTGTGCTGTACTAACAACTCTAAAATAATACCTCATACAAACTGCATCTCAATATCAGAGACTGGATGAGGGAAGTAAAGAAGTCAAAAGTATCATTTATATCCTCATGTCTTCATATGAATATGCTGATGATTCAGATTATAGCTGGTTGTTAATAACCTAAATGGACAATGTGCTCCTGATTCGTCTTATGTGTCATACATAAGCAAATATATACAATGTGGCATCTACAATCCGAGGGCAATGAAGAATGAGCTTTGATCCAACTTCAGCCGTACACTATCACTGGCTTAACTGACGACACGCTCCACCATTGACAAGAGACAAAGCACACATTTAGCTGGCTCATTTAGTCGGCCCACTGAGGCTCTCAGCCGCTCCCACGCTGCTGATCAGTCGCTGTCACTGCATGCATCAGAGATGAGCCTCTATAGCAGCGGGGCTATTTGAAATCAATGGGGTCATAACTGTGGCGTAAATAGATAGAAAATTGGGCTGCTCGCTAGAGGCCAGAGGAGCATGTGGCCTACATCAATAGCTACTACCCGAAGTGGAAGAAGCAGCGCTCTCCAAGCTCGGGCTCCAAATTGAATTCCATAGATAGATAGATGAGAAAATGAAAACATTGATAAACCTCAATGAGCTGCATGAAAGCTTCAAATATGGGATTTTTTTTTTCTACAATCAGCAGCATGCATGGGGCATATTTTGATGCTAGGACATTGGATTCTGTGTACTGTACACTGTGTTCTATTTGATAATATGAGAGCCGCCAAATTGGCAGCTGGAAGATGATAGATCGTTGTTGTCATGAATGGCAGCGGTAATGCTGTGTGCCTGGGGAGCAGTCGGACAATGTGGAAACTCTAAACACTACAAAAGGCTACTAGAACAGCAGGAATGATAACAATTGGTTATATACAATCACCTCTTTACATGCAATTTGAAAATAGAAGAATGGTTGTTGAATTATTTATTTTTAAAAGAGGCTTACAGTAGAAAAAATGTTCTGGTATTTTTCTTTTTTTGAATGTTTTATTCATCACATTATATTCCACAGCTACAGTCATGGCTGCTTTGATAAAATGAGTCAAGCTATGTACGTTGTTTGAAATGGAGGTGAAGAGGTTGTCAGACTACAGTATCCTTACTGCATGTAGATCTCTTTAGCCTGAGCCATATTTAGATGTGTATGTTTGGAAAAATTACCACTATTCTCATGCATGTATGAAAATCACTGAATGTATTGTTTGTTTGTGTTTTCCATCAGTGTTGGACACTTCAGGTTGTAAACATTAGCAAAAAACTGTTTTGGTTTCTATAGCTAATTTCCCCGTTCATGACAACTGTACTGGTACTGGAGAATTGGTGAAACAAAACAGCTCTTTGCTAACCGATGGGTGATGTCACGGTTATGCTGTCCATTCTTTACACTGTCATGGGTTTGACATTAACTAGCAACCCTGGTGTTTAAAACACTTTCTACTCACTAGAGCCCAGACTGTCCTGAGAGTGATGATCGATTGAACTGCCAACCCTTGAGAACAAAAAAAATAGTGTACATTTCATAGTTCACCCGTATTTTGTAAACCATCAGCAGGCTTCTCTTAAATTTTAAAAAAAGTTCCCACTAAAGACACAGAAGACATTATACAAGTCATGTAAAGTCAGTAGGTAGAGTTCAACATTTTGCTTATCATGGTGTAAAGACATGGAGATGGGTTTTTTATGCATTTACTGATGGCAAGAAAACATTTAAGTACAGAACCTTCCCTAAAACTTTCTATTTCATTATTAGGGTAAAGCCAAACAAGATGCAGTGTTTTAGACGTGTTGGCATATATTTGATATTTGGACTGAGCCAGGCTAGCTGTTTCCCAGTAGTGTCTCACACTAAGCTAAGCTAACCAGCTGGTCATATTTACCAAGCTGATGTGAAAGTGGTATGTAGAGCACGAGAGTGCAAAAGAGTATTTCTCAAATAGTTGAACTATTCTTTTAAAGCTGTTTTAGACGCTGTTTTGGAAAAAGGTGATTAAACTGTAGTAATACTGCACTTTTGATGCAGCTTTACTCTTCTGTGCATAGAAGAGTACTGTAGCTGTGCAGAGTTTACATTTCAAAAAATCTAAGTTTAAGTGTTAAATGAAGAGATTATCAGCAGTACAAATGATCGGATTTCAATTTCAAACAATTTCATACATCTAAAGCTTACTGTAATATATCTGGTCTGCATCAGGTCTGCTGCACCGTCTGTATCCTGTGCACAGAATAGCCCATACTAAAGGCTTTGAAGCTAAACGAAACGCTCTGTTACATGCTGTAAGAGTCAGAGTTAATGTTTTATAAGAAGAGCTTTAAGTCTTCCCTGTAGTTCTCTGTTGGATGCAAACAGTATGTGAGAGGAAGTTCTGGTCTGTCTGAACCACACTGAGTCTCTCTCTGCCTCTCTCCATCTCTGTGTCCTCCACATCCCTGTCTGGAAGCTAATTGCAGTAATTAATTTGTGTGACCTACAGTTGCTTCCAGTTCCTGTTATAGCCCGGTCCGGGCATTACTGGAGTGTGAAATCAATTTACTGCTAATCACTGGAGGTGGGTGTCTGTAGGCTGGGTCTGGGGAGCCAGTGGACACATGAGATAAAGCAGCTCTTAATTCTCCTTAATTCACTGCTTCTGTTCAGACAGCAGAAAGAGGACAGAAAAAGAAAGGCAGGGAGGAAAGAGCTGTGCTCAGTGGCTTCACTCTGCAGCTCCAGTGTTACTGTGCTGAGATGCTGCAAAGCTGTAACACAGCTGCTTCCAAGCTGCTGAAGTGTCTCAGACTGATATACCCAGTGTAATACTGAATAATTCACACTAACTCCATCGTTGGTTGTGCTTCATTGTTAATCAAACCTTATAACAGAAACAAATATTGTAGATTATGACTGATCAAAATATATATAATTATTTTATGATTATTTATTATGATATTAGTCACATCAGGAAACATAGTGACATCACTTTTAAAAAGTCAAATGGATGTGTTTATTTTCAGTTTAACTGCTGAATCAAGTGGTTTAGATCAGTGGGTCCTCTGTGAAGTCCATTTTCCCCTGATATCCAATGAGTGAATGATGAGTGAATTTGCACATGTATGACCGTGCTTTTCTGATGCAGCTAGATGATCTTCCTCCAAAAAATGTTCACTGCAAACCGGGGAGTCAGTGCCCATCAGAGGGATCTTTTTCTCTGTTTCAGTTTTCATAACCTGCTACTGAATGTTTTGTCTTTATCTTTGGCCCTTTGAAACTAATTTTTACACCCAGGAGCAATACAGTGGTGACCTTCTTTTGTCTTCTCCTGTCCTGTGGCTTGTCAGTCTCCATCTTTTACTGTCTCAGTCTTCACTCTCTTTCTCTCTTTCACTGTCTCTAACATTGTATCTGTTGAACCAAATCAACCAACCTCATGACGTATCAAGTTATACTGCAATATGTTGTCGCCATTCCCACAGATGATATTAAATTCAATTAAATTTCAAGGCAGTTGCAACTAGCTCTTTCTTGGGACAACAGGCCTGAAAGAGAAAAACAGGACAATAGAAGAAAGAAAATACAGAGAGGTTGTTTTCAAGGCCAGTCCCTCACTGACTTTACATAAAACTTGCCTGTTGAAAACTTTCCTTCCTTTGTGTCAGTTAAGTTGAATATAGTGTGTCTTACTGTCACAGAGTAAGATTGCTTCTTTTCAGTCTCTGCTACTCAAGGAGGTCTTTTCCAATGGGACTTTTAAGATCATATTTTTGCCCCCCTCACCCCAGTTCAGGTCTATTTTCTTGAACATTATTGTCCACAGTTTCTGGGAGAAGATCTGAGTTGCTAAAAATGTTGATTCACTCAGCCAAGTGCTTCAGTTATGACCAAGTGCTGAGAGTGAGCGGCAGCCATTTGTGCCACAAGTGTTCTTCAGTCTTTTTTTTTGCCCTGGATCTTGCCTCTACAGGCTACAAACAGGTTGCCCTAAATTCAAGTTGGAGATTGTTGGGGATGTATGAATACCTGCAGACAATATTCAGCAGTGAAACAAAGTACATCTTAAACTATAATCTGTATTTCTATTTACAGTTATCAGAAAATAATGGAGTGCACAACTCACAGTTCTCTTTGTAGTAAAGATACACATACAACATTTATGTATCAGAAATTAAGAAGGACTACAATACAGAGGTTTATATAGCATTTTTAGTTTTCTACCATTGCGCTGTCACCAATTATTGCATATTTTGTTGTTTTGCTCAGTTCATTAACATTTTTGTTGCAGCAGCTTTGCTGGTTTATGTTTTATTTTACTTCACAGTGTAAAAAAATGACGGTGAATCGTGAAACAATGCAGAGGAGCTGCTTTGTATAGCAGAACATTTCTCTTTGTGACTGAAGTTATCCACATAAACACATTTTGATCAAATTTCCAGTAAGTATGAAATCAGTCTGCAGCGTAAAATCAGCCTCCTGGTGCGCTGTGACTTGGAGGCTTTTCCACCAATCTAAAACCTGGAGAGGTTCAAACCAGGAAGGTTAGAGATAATGACTGTGAAACACTCCAAATCATGCTCTTGCAGAATTTCAAAAATATGGACAGTGCCCTCGGCAGAGCAGTTATTTAGCTTTAAAGCACCAGAGAGCTCCTCTCAATCAGCAGCAGGCAGGTCAGATTGGGCATATTAAGACCTCAAACACCCTGAAACATTACCACAATACTCTATTCAAAAAACACTATAGTCACATTTTAATGTTTGGTCCATGTGAGAAAATCACAACTTACAAGGCTTTTCAGACAGGGTAGAAATAAAACCTCTGCAAAAAAGATGGGAAGGACAGAGAGGGATGAAGGCTTACCAATCAGTGCTGCTACCTACTGTTAGAGGAAATGACCAGGTGACACTGACATGACTGACCTTTTCCTATGTGTGTGTGTGTGTGCTTCACTGCCTCCTGTTGCTCAAAGAAAGGTCAGAAAAAGAGACAAAATATTGAATCTTCACATAATCTCCCTGATCCTGTCTAAGAGGGACAGAAATAAATAGAAATGATCCTGCAGGAATATTTGATATAGACGACAAGCATCTCAAAAGCGCAGACAAATTGAATTGTATAATTGCAATAATTGTAATCTGAACCTGCTCCATATTTATACCCCCTGCAGTTTTTAAAGAAACCTCATTTATTTTCACCTGGACATTAACAGTTAAACAGCATTTGTTGAAACTAGATGCACTCTCTTTCACCTGTAGGCAGCTTTTTAAATACAAATCACCGGTTATTCACTGATGGTATTATATTGTGGGCAGCTAAACTTACTTCTACATATAAGGAATATGGATGGCATTTCTAACAACTTCTATTCTGGTATAAATGTAGATACAAATACAGATATTTTGGGGAAATAAACAGATATCATATGCTTTACACCCTATTATCAGTGGCTGTGACACAGTGAAACAACAAAATATGGTGAATCATTGGGACACACAACGCTCCCATAATTCCTCCTCAATGGTCTTCCTCAGTGACTTTATGGCCATGGATCGAACACACCAAAAAAGTCACATTTAAAGCCTGTGTAAAGAAAGAAAGAATAAATGTGTGTTCTTAATTTGTCAGACTAAAGAAGAAAGTGTTATTACCCACCCAGTCAATCCAGTAAATCCTCAATATGTGGTTGCGTCCACTCCTCCTTCCACAACCTGTGGAGGCAGTTCAGTTTATCCCAGCCCATTTCTGTTTCAAGTCCAGGTTGCTAGCTCGCCATCACGTAGCAGACCATCCAGGACATCACAAAAAACACAACCTATAAAAACTTTTAATATTTAAATGTGTGGCGAGGATAAAGTGCAGAAGGGAATTTAAACCGAATTAAGAAGAGAAACCGACAACGCCACCCGGGGAGTTTCACCCCGAGAAATAATTTGGGAAAGCACAAAGGCAGGTAAGTATACTCTTGACGGCCACGGGTTTAAGAAAATATACAATTTATTATTTTAAATACTTTAAAATGATCACATTCATCCAAAACACCCATCAAAATAAAGAAAGTCGCTTGAAGGGCTGGAGCTGTGTGGATGGACAAGGCTAGGTGAAAAGGGGGGGGGGGGCACCCCAACTTAAATACAAATTCACACCACCTGACATACGTGACCCACACACTCAGTGAAATGAGGAACCCGCTTCGCAGGACACAGCAGGCAGAGGGGGGTACCACCACCCAGTCACCAGCACCACCACCAGTCTCCAGCAACTAAAAAGAAAGAAACTAATTAGTGGGCAAAATTACAATCAAGAAAAAGAAAACATAATCCACAACAGAATATATACACTAATCAAATCAAATCAGACCAACCAAAAAAAATAATAAAAATAATTAGAATACAAAATTAACTAAACACCATTCAACCATATACAGGGGCCAGGCCCTGGTTAAAACACAGGCGCATTTACTAAAGTGGCTCTGGTGCAAAATGCAGATCACGCCAAGCATCCAACCACCAACACGCCGTACACAGCGCAGCGTGGAGACAGCGTCGCAGACAGAAATAAAGCAACGCAACTGAGGCGACGCTTCAGAGGCAGAGCCTCATCTGAGACAAACAACGTGGAGAGAACTTTCACCGGAAACACAACAGCAGCGACTCCTAAGCAGCTGATTACAGCAACTCCTAATTACAGGGAAAACGCCGTTATTACTTTAAAATACTGCGGTTGCTCGCATGTACTAAAAACACACATACCTGTTTTAGGACACACGCTCGCGCAGGAGGAGGGAGAGAAGAGACGACACCGGCTGTCGCTGGCATCCACCTGTGACCACACTAGTGTTAGCCATCGGACAGTATCAGCAACGCCAAGTTCGAGGGGGGACACTTACCAAATAACCACGCCACTGCACATAAGGGAGCACGGAGCAGCACACAGAGTCACCCTACAATCACACAAATACCATGAGCACGCAGAAAAGTTTAAGCGACCAGTGTGATGAGACAGCGGGTAGCCATACCTGGCAGACCAGGTGACCTTGAGCCCGGAAATGACGCACCAAGGGCAGAGGTGCAAGAGGAAGAGCTGGTGGCAAAGTGCCCCTTTTATACTGGCCCACCTCATAACAGCCACCTGGTGTTAAGTATGGGCAGAGTCACCCAATAACCTAGCACCTCTATACTGCTACAAATGCATGAACTAATATTGATTTACTCAGTGAAAATCAATATTAGCTTCTTCTCAGGCTGTACCAGCATAGAAATGCCAACTCAACCTTTAATCTAGACAAAGCAAAAGGCTAGGATGACCAAAAAAAATCTTCAACCATTTGGTTTGTTTTCAAACCATGTCAGTGACACACTCAAAAACTTTAGGATTCGGATTCCTGCTCAAATCATAGCATCTACATTTAAGTCCTATCCTAGCAATCTCTATACCAAGCTATACTGTAAACAGGCCGGCTAACGAAATTTAAAACTATAAAGAGATCACTTTTAGTTTTTTACAATTGCTTAAACACAATTCACCAAACCACACACCCAAACTAAAACACCTTATTTATCCCGCAAAATGAAGCAGTTTTGCACCAGATGGCACACACTTCATTTGTATTACAGATTTTTCTCTAACCATCTACACAACTGTTGGGCATAATGAAAAGCACTCTTATCTTTAGTATGCTTTGCTATAATACTTACTTAAAACATAGTTCAAACTGTAGAGAATTCTTCAGATTGTTTACATGCACAGAAATATTTGCAGATAAACACACGTGCTATTGATTTTTTTTTTTTCACCAAACAAGTCAGTGCAACATATGCACAGCAGATATATTTACATTGGAGTGAATTAAAATATGCTCACAAAACAGTGAGCTGAAAAATACAATTGCAGAATAAAATGTGCAGAAATGAAAAAATAAATAAATAAATAAAGAGGAAAGCAAAATAGCTGGGTCTGGCCACAGCGCCTCGTCCACATCACAGGCAATATCCTGCCAGAGATCAAGGGCAGAAACGCCTTGAGTGCCTTATCCATCCCTGAATCATACCCAAACCAGCAAACTAGTCTAAAGATTGAGGCTGCACGATGAAAGCTCATGTTGTCCCATACTACAACGTACCGGTTTCTTTGATGGTCCGCCCCTGGATGCGCCGTGCGCCCCGATCAGTCTGTCCGGCGCCCCCTCTACCTCGTCAACCCACCGCTCCCGGGGGCGCCGGCTCCGCTAACAGGAAAAAAAAAAACTTTGGACGATGGTGGCGAAAACTGAAAACAGCCGTTACGCTATATTAAAAATAACGTAACGGGGGGGAAATTGCTGTTGCAATTTTAACGTAGCGGGCCGCAACCATATAAAGCGCTGGCGAGACCCATGATATTTAATGCGCATCTGATGTTAGACATGTATTTTATTTTGAAAAATAACTTATTTTGAAAGGCACGCGTCGGAAACGTGCAACTATCATTGTTTACGCTCATTCCAAGTTTGTTTGCTACTAGGAGGTAAGATGGCAAAGCGTAAATATTACCTGCAGCCACGGATATGGTGAGAGAGGTGCTGGGTCAATCAGCGGCAGACAGGCTGAAAACTATACCGCTGTCCAATGACACTATAGCTCGCCGTATTGAGGACATGTCTGTTAATATTAAAGAACAAACCGTAGCCCGCGTCCAAGCAAGCCCCCATTTTGCCCTGCAGATGGATGAATCCACAGATATAGCTAACCATGCTATTTTGATGGTTTATGTGAGACACGTCTGGGATGGTGATATGCAGGAACAATTTCTCTGCAGCAGAGATCTCCCTACCACTACAAAGGCAGATGACATTTTCAATAGTGTGGACTTGTACTTGAGCTCTGTGGGTCTTAGCTGGGAGTACTGCGTGGGAACCACAACCGATGGCGCTGCAGCCATGACCGGGAAAAATTCCGGTGTGGTGAAGCAAATTCTGGAGAAAGCACCTAATGCGACGTGGAACCACTGCTTTTTGCACCGCGAGGCACTGGCGGCCAAGGATATGGTGCCGGTGCTTGATGAGGCTTTGAAAGATGTCACCAAAGTGGTGAACCACATAAAACGCAGCGCAAAAAACAGCCACTGCTTCTCAAAGCTGTGCAAAGACTTGGGCTCCGAGCACATGCAAGTGTTGTATCACTCAGAAGTCCGCTGGCTATCGAGGGGTAAGGTGTTTTTACGAACTGAAAACAGAAATCGCCACATTCCTCTCAGAGAATAACTCTCCATATGCTGAACTATTTGACAACGAAATCTGGCTCGCGCGAGTTGCATATCTTGCTGATGTGTTTGAGCACCTCAACGCATTTAACGTGTCTATGCAAGGAAGAAGACACAATATTTTTGAACAGTCTGACAAAATCGCTGCGTTTGAGAAAAAGATCACACTGTGGATACATTATGTATCCAAAGACAGACTGGACATGTTCCCCAACGCTTGCCATGAAGCGCAGCAGCTGCACACTGCAGCCAAAAACGTCTTGAAAAAAACTCTCAGTGCGCATCTTACTCAACTTCAAGCTCGGTTTGACTACTTCCCTGAGAAATGCAGAGATGATGACTGGATACGCGATCCCTTTCGCGTCGACATAGAAAGCATCAGCTGGTGGAGCTGTCATGTGACCAGACGATGAAAAGGAGATTTGGCGAAGCCTTTCCCACTTCTGGTGCTGCGATGTGATGGCTGAATATCCATCCCTCGCCACTCTAGCAGTCAAAACGCTCCTACCATTCAGCACAACCTATCTGTGTGAAAGTGGCTTTTCCACCTTGTTGCAGCTCAAGTCTAAGCAGAGAAACAGACTGGACACTGAGCATGATCTGAGAGTAGCTCTGACTACTGTCATCCCAGACTTTGAAAATATTATCAAAAGTAAACCACATGCCTAGCTCTCTCACTGACTTCCCCAAATGACAGATTAGGTGAACATCTTGTTTTGTAGATCTTTCATTGTTTTGAGTGTTTTGATATATATTTTTTATTTACTTTTATCCATGCAGATGTCATGGCCCTCCTCATTTTATTTGCTCTGAATGCAAAGATATGCCTACATAGTGGAATATTTAATTTTGTGGCCATAATTACTTTGTGCACTTTTAATAATTTTGTTCACTTTCAACCATGCAGATGTCATGGTCCTCCTCAGTTTATTAATGTGGCCTTAATGCAGTGAAAATACTGTGGGTTGATTGTGGGTCTTTATTTTGTGCAATTTGACTATTTACTTTTGTTGTGTGGTTCGCTTCAGGTTACTCTGAATATGCTCTGGATGCAAAGATATCAGCATAGAAGCATAGAAAACAGATTTCTTATTTATTATATTCACTTATGTACATGCAGTTGTCCTCAGGTTCATTCTTGTGCTCTGAAATGCACTTTGTTCAATAAAATGAGTATATTTATGTTAAAGACCTGAGTTTTCAAAGGATTTTTTTTATTTTTATCATTTGCATGTTTTGAATTCTATAAAAGTGGGTCGCGACTTATGACCGTGGGAAAAAGTGGGTCCCAGAGTGAGACCAGTTGAGAACCACTGGTGTAGGACACCATGTGTATTGGAGATGGTGGCACACATTGCCTCGCCCCTGCCTGGGTCCGGGTCTGACCCCCCAGTGCCCGCCAGTTCAGTCTTAGACTGACGTACCTTCTGGCCTGGGCTTCAGGGGGATCCCATCTCTGGCTCTGGTGCTGACTCGGGCCCTGACCGGGGCCCACAAACTCCTCCGTCTGCTCCCATTTGTGCGTGGTTTCCTCTCTTTCGTAGCATGTGTGTGCTTCCACACACCTGATGCCAGCTGTCCAAAAATCAGCATGTGGTGCATTCAGAGCTAGTCTACTCTGCATGCAAAAACTCAAAACAAGACACTCAAAACAAATTTAAAAGCATGCATTATTCCATAAAAACTGACCCTATCACATATACCATACTTATGTGGTTTCAGCGTATAAAGAGAACAAGATTCTCTTGTCCTCTTTAACGATTTACCACAGTTCAGCATAGCGTTTTAAACTGTATTCTGCCAGCGAAAGAGGAAATGACCTCACTTAACCCACATATTTATATGGTTCGGGCCATTATTATATTATTATTAAATGATCTGAGTTTTTACTCTGGTTACATTTTTAGCAACTATTTTCCAACATATTAAATGTATTTAGAAAGAAATTTTAGAACTGTCTTTACACAGACTTTAAAGATATTGAGTTTGAATAATACCAGAATCGGCCTCAAAAACACCATGTGTATGGGGTGTCGTTTAGCTCAGTTGGTAGAGCAGCCTCCCCATGTACAAAGGTTCAGTCCTTGCCGCAGCGGTCCAGGGTTTGAAGCTGACCTGTGGCTTTATCCTGCATGTCATTTCCCAACTCTCTCTCCCCACATTTCTGTCACTCTTCAAGCTGTCGCTCTCAAATAAAGCTCAAAAAATTCCAAAAAAAATATCTCAACACAATGTGTTCTCCCCTTTAGGTTGTCTAAAGCCCCCAAACTTTGAAGTCCTCATGTAGTAGGAAGCAGAATGCTGCTTAAAAACATGACTTTGTGACAGTGTTGGACAGATGACAGAAGACAGATGGGAGAAAATCAATTTTGACTTCATGAGGACTTTAAAGAACATGGCTATTGTTAAATACAGATCTACATGTCAATCAATCTGCTATCAGAAAGGATAGCATGGTTGAGGGGCCAAGACATTATTATTCAGGGAAAAACAAGGTCCAGACAAAATTACATTTCTCATATTTTGCAAAAACTAATTTGTTGTAAGTGAAACAGGCGTGGTATTAAAAAGCACGTCGTGTACAGGTGTGTGTGTTCACTGTGCAAGATGAATGATAAGGAGAAGAAGGGGTATAATTTCACCAGATTGAGACACTGCCTATAACGGTCTGGAAACATAATGAAAACTGTGCCACAAATCCAACTAGCCTCACTTGGATGCTTACCATCTAGGTGTCTCGAAACCAGTTTTGGTTTTCTTGATGATGATGAACACACACACACACACTTTTATGGAACTATGCATGCTTTCAACTTTTGTCTGAGTGCCTTGTAGTTTTTTTTTTTTTTTTTTTGCATGCAGAGTGGATGTTGCAAAGAAGAGTTGGAAACGGTAAGAGATGGAAGGAGACTGGGAAGACGGAGGAGTGTGTGGGCCCTTGGAGCCAGGGCAAGAGCAAGAGCCCGAGCTGGAATCAGAGCCAGAGCCAGTCATAAGACACTCCTGAAGCACAGCTGCCACTTCAATCATGGATTAGCATACCGCGCCCACAAGCACCAGAGGGCCAGCCGCGGGGCCTAGTGGGGACGAGACGAAGGGCTGATGGTGTGAAGACTGCTAACAGTGGCAGCGTCCCAGGCAGCAGACCCAGGCACGAACGAGGCGTGTGTAAATAAACCTCAGACCAACTGGGCGGTCTCTTTCACAGTGGGGAGCTTGGGCAGAGGCACAAAATGGGCCATCTTGCTGAAGCGGTTCGCGATGGTCAGGATAACAGTGGGACCATCAGAGTCGGGAAGGCCAGTAACAAAGTCTAAAGATGCGTGGGACCATGGGCGGTGAGGTACAGGAAGAGGTTGAAGCAGCCCGGAAGGATCAGCAGGAGGTCTTGTGTTGATTGCAAGTAGGACAGGCTTTAACAAATTCTTGGATGTCCTCCTGCAATGTAGGCCACCAGAAACATTGGAGGAGGGCATGCTGTGTCCGTTGAACACCAGGTTGGAAGGAGAGTTTAGAGGAGTGGGCCCATAGCAACACATCTGACCTCAAGACAGAAGGGACGAAAAGGCAGTTAGACGGACAGGAACTGGGACCTGGCTGTCCTTCTGAGGCTGCTCGCATTCTCCTCAATGTCCCAGGTCAATGTGGCAACAGTGCAGGATGTAGGGAGGATGGGCTGCGGTCCTTCAGCAGAATCCTCTGTCCTCTGGAACTGGCGGGAAAGGGTGTCGGGCTTGACATTGTGGGACCCTGGACGGTAAGAGAGGGTGAAGTTGAAACAGGCAAAGAACAAGAACCAGCGGGCTTGGCGAGAGTTCAGTCTTTTAGCAGAGCGTATACACTCCAAGTTCTTGTGATCTGTCCACACAAGAAAAGGCTCCTTGGTACCCTCCAACCAGTGGCGCCACTCTTCTAGGGCCATCTTAACTGCCAACAATTCCCTGTTGCTAGTGTTATAATTTCTTTCAGCAGGGGACAGGCGCTGAGAGAAGAAGGAACAGGGATGGAGCCTTTGGTCAGTGCCTGAGCGCTGAGACAAGACGGCCCCTACCTCAACCACAAACTGGGGTTCAAGGTTAGGCATCTGGAGGATGGGCGAAGAGTTGAACCGATCCTTGAGGGTCTGGAAGACTGCTTCAGCTAGAGTTGGCCACTGGAAGGGGCTTTTGGAGGAGGTCAGGGCTGTGTGAGGCGCTGCCACAGAGCTGTAGTTGGGGACATCTCCATCTGGATGTTACCTTGGGCCATAATGTTCCCAGGGAGAGACACTGAAGAGACATAAAACTCACATTTCTCTGCTTTTACAAACAGGGAGTTCTCTAGGAGGCACTGGAGGATGGACTGGACATGATGATGTGTTGCTCTCTGGACTGGAATAAGATGAGGGTATCAGAGATACACAAAGACATATCGGTTGAGCATGTCTCGGAGCACGTCATTGATCAGTGCCTGGAAGACGGCAGGGACATTGGGTCTAAGGACAGAGGGTGTCGCTCCCTGTACAGATTGTAAAGCCCTCCGAGGGAAATGTACTTTCTTCTGATTTGATTTGACATTGGTGAGGCCAAACTGCATAACAAGGTAGTCGTAATGTCCAGTTGGGGTGTTGAATGCTGTCTTCCACTCATCTCCTTCTCTGATGCGAACGAGGTGGTAGGCGTTGTGAAGGTCAAGTTTAGTGAAAATGGTGGCACTGAGTAGCTCGAAGGCAATGGAGATGAGTGCCAGTGGGTAACGTATCATGTATCATGATATTACTCAGTCGTCTGTAGTCGATGCAGGGTCTCAATGTCTTGTCTTGTCTTTCTTGTCAACAAAGAAAAACCCAGCCCCAGCAGGAGATAAAGGACAAATGATGCCTGTAGCCAGGGAGTCACTGACGTAAGTCTCCATGGCTTTTCTTTTGGGCTCTGACAGAGTACAGCCGCCCCTTGGGAGGTGATGTACCAGGCAGGAGATCGATGGCACAGTCTTAGAGGTGGTGTGGGGGCAGAGACGTGGCTTTGGCTTAACTGAAGACCTGGCAGAAATCATGATACTCAGGTGGCACCCCAGAGAGGTCAGGTGAAGAGCAGGAGTTGGAGGAGTGAAGTGGAGCAGAGGCTTGCTGCAGGCACTGTTGATAACAGGAGGAGCTCCACCCCAGAATGGCCCCGGTGACCCAGTTGATGCGAGGGATGTGAAGAGAATGTTGGGTTCCCCCTTGAAGCTTCTCTCGTCGATGAGTGCGAAGGTCGATATGGATGGTCAATTCAATCACCCCGTCCAAGGTGGTGGGTGTGTCATAAGAAACGAATTCTTTTTTTCCAGTTTTTTCCAGTTGCTAACATACTGAAATGACATGGATAGCACAAATATTTTAAGTGACACACAGGGAGCCAAATCTCATCTCAAATCTCCAAAACTTTAAACACATTTTCTGCTTTACACACATTTTGCAATTCGAAATGGCACTTTTTAAGTTACTGAACACGGTTCTCTGCATAACACAATCTGACAGAAAGACACATGTTTGCAATTTCAAAACACGCCTATTTAAAATGACACTACATGAGCTCATTGGCCAATATATGTGCCACCTGGCCATGGTGTTATGTAATTGTTTAACACTTCAATCAGGAAGTAAGCAATAAAAGAGCACAGCGAGCATCTTTTTTTCTTTTACAACAACAATGGAAGACATTGCTGAGAGAGGAAGAGGAAAAGGAGGGTGAGAATGAGAAGGGGAGGAAGAGTGAGAGGTGAGAGGAGCAATGTTTGAGCAATTATTTTCCTTTCCTCTTTATTTATTTTTATTTTTTCTGCAATTGTATTTTTCAGCTTACTGTTTTGTGAGCATATTTCAGTTCACTCCAATGTAAATATATCTGCTGTGCATATGTTGCAATGACTTGTCTAGTGAAAAATAAATAAAATAAAAATTTCAATAGCACGTGTGTGTATCTGCAAATATTTCTGTGCATGTGAACAATCTAAAGAATTCTCTACAGTTTGAACTGCCATCTGGTGCAAAAGTGCTTCATTTTGCGGGATATATGAGGTGTTTTGCAGTTTGGGTGTGTGGTTTGGTGAATTGTGTTAGTGTTTTGATAAAACCAGCCTAGTTTGCAAAATTGTGTTTAAGCAAATGGAAAAAACTGTAATACAGTCAGCCAAACCGTGGAGGAAAGCGTCACAGAGGGCTGAGTTGTTCCAAGTGCTTTGGCTGGCTCTGGTGCGGAAGTCAATGGAATAATCCGCCACTGTCGCTTGCCTTGTTTCAGTTTCATTAGTCCCGTAGCTGGCTCAGAACCACAATTCTTGAAACCAAAAACCTTACGAAGTTCGGCAGCAAACAGGTTAAAGGAGGTGCAGGCTGGAGACCATATCTCTTACACTCAGCTGTTCCCCATAATCGAGCTCTGCCTGTCAGGACGTTGATGACAAATGCTACCTTCACCATTTCAGAGGCAAAGGAGTGGGTGATCTCTGGCTGGTAAAGAGGCTGATACAGATGCAAGAGCAGAAGCCAATGCTCCGGAAGAGGGGGAGACTTAGTGGATGAAGAGGCCTGGGAGAAACTGGTTGCCAGCTTTTGCATCTGTCCGGGTAGCGCCGCTAGTGCTTGTCCGTGAGTCTCAGCAGCCTGTCTGGCTTCAGCAGCAGATGCAGTCATCATAGCCCCATGCTGCTGCAGGATGCCCTCAATCATCCCGAGGCGACTAAGTGGTGAGGCATTGTGTGTTCATAGGTTCATAGTTTGGCCAGATTGTACTGTAACAGGTATGGAATGAACCCAATTGCAGCAATAATGAACCAAGTATCCTTTTATAGTCTTTATTCAGCAGGTTATCACAGGTATACAGCAAACCAGAAGATGGTGACAGAAGTAGATCCATGTCAGTATGGTGGGTAATGGATGCCTAGGACTCATGAGCAGACAATAGTCCAAAAGTTCTCAACAGGCTCAACGAGTATGATGAGGGGGAAATGGAGCAAACTCACTGCTGGTGGAACTGGCTGGACTATGGTTTAAATGAGGACTGGGTGAGGATCCAGACCTTTAAACAGAGTCAGCGACAGTAGAACAGGCAAGGTGGGTATCCTCTCAGAGCAGGAACAGGCTGAATGCCAAGGAACGGGAAAACAGGCAGGCAATACTGGCTGGTGGATTTACTGGGGCAGAGACGTGTAGCAAAGGTCGGAGGGAAGTTGGGTCGATACCAGGTAAGCAGTCCGGGAACAAGTGCTGGAGAGTCAGGCATAGGAGCAAAGACAATCTGACAAAGAGTGAGAGTGCTGAAGCTGCATTAATCCTGTGAGCAGGTGAGAGCAGCAGGTGGAAGCAGTTCAGCTGATGAGGGGTGTGGCTAAGCAGCAGTGCAGGAGAGGGGCAGAACAGGCTGTGACATCTTTGAGTGTGCGTGCAAGGCGCACGCTATATGTTATCCACCGCGCTTATTATTCTTCCGCCCTTTTTTTTCTCGCTACTCCTCCCAGAGTTTTTGTCACACATACACAAAATGGGTATCAAAACGTGCAGCTTGGCCAGGACATGTGTGCTATGACTTTTCTAAGAGTTTCGGCAAATGGTTTTGCCAAAAATCGCCAAAAAGGTAGCCAAAAAAAATGAATGTATTGCGAGAACTTGCCAGAGCTAGAGTGAGTGATGTCATCGCTAGAGTGGAGGGGGAGAGAAAAAGTTGGCGAAAAATAAATTTGTAAACTGCGACTGTGGCCGCAAATGCACAGCTACAGACATGATTATCCCCTCAAACTTAGGAAAATTCAAGGCGGTCGCAGTGATAACACAACGTTGTAGCTGTCAGATATATAGTTTTGGCATGACACGCAAATATGCGGCAGCAACTCCCATCCTCAGCCTCATATACTCCCATGTTAAAAAAGCGGGAAATTTTCTGGAGGAAAGCAGAAGTAACGTTTCTCTCTCTTGCTCCTGAGGGCACATTTCTTCATTTATCTACACAAAACGGCTATGTAGACGATCAGGAAGGGCTTACGATGCTGAAAGTTAAGCCGGTTCAATGATTGGAAATACAGTTTGGTCATAAATCCTTCCTGTTCGAGAGGAGGTCTCAGCATTTTCTCTCAGTCTCTAAGTAAGAACATTCTAACAGGTGCAGTAACTGTTCTGCTGATTACAGTAGAGCCGAGCGGTAGCCATTTTAGTAGTTCTTGGCACTTAATTTGACCCTGTCTGTGTAAAATGGCAGACAGAGACAGCAGAGCAGCTAGCGCGTTAGCTGTAAAGACATGCTATTTGCTAACGTTAGCTACCAATGCTAAAATTAGTGCTAATTAACATTAGCCACTAGGAATTAAATACATGTTCATTGCTAACATGCTAATGTCAACATGCTAATGTTAATTGCTAACATATCAGCGCATCAGCAATAACATGCTAATGTTAACATGTTCATGTTAATTCTAATCTAGGTGCAGATTAGCTGCTGCTGATTAGGTCATGGTTGCTTGGCAACATCAGCCTGCTTGAAGGAGGAGAGGGGGAGGGGCCAGCAGAAGCAGAGCGGCAGCCATTTTAGTAGTTCTTGCCACTCTAAAATGGCAGACAGAGACAGCAGAGCAGCTAGCGCGTTAACATGCTAATGATAATTAGCATTAGCCACCAGGAATTAAATACATGCTAATGTTAACATGGTAATGTCAACATGCTAATGTTAATTGCTAGTGCATCAGCGTTAACATGGTAATGGTAACATGCTAATTTTAATTTGCTAATGTTAACATGTTAATGCTAACATGCTAATGCTAACTGCTAGCGCATCAGCGTTAACATGCTAATGTTAACATGCTATTGTTAACATGCTAATGCTCACTGCTAGTGCATCAGCGTTAACATGGTAATGTTAACATGATAATGTTAACATGCTATTGTTAACATGCTAATGGTAACTGCTAGCACATCAGCGTTAACATGCTAATGCTAACATGTTAATGCTAACATGCTAATGGTAATTGCTAGCGCATCAGTGTTAAAATGTTGATGGTAATATGCTAATGCTAACATCCTAATGCTAACATGTTAATGGTAACATGCTAATAGGTAACATGCTAATGGTAACTGCTAGCGCATCAGCGTTAAAATGTTAATGCTAACATGCTAATATTAACATCCTCATGCTAACATGTTAATGTTAACTGCTAGCGCATCAGCGTTAACATGCTAATGTTAACATGCTAATGTTAAGCTTCTGCCCTCAGCTATATGGCCCTATACAGCCTAGACAGCAAGCTTAACAAAAATGGTCCAGGAGACTGAAGAAGATTTTAGAGCGTTTACTTGAACCATTTCTTCTTTTTTGTGAAACTGAAAAAAGTACAAAACAAAGACACATTACAATCCACTGTATATCCTCCTCCACACATTCAAATCATATATCTTCACAAACACAAAAATATGAACCCAGAGTTACACTAGCACATGTACATGTACATTATTTCAAAGATAAACTTACAGATTGTCCTGTATCAAGCTCCCTAAACGAGCAACACGAACCGCACGTGTCTCTCCGACCGCTACTCCCTGCACAATGATCAAACCAAAACCGAAACTCCAGATTCAAACGATACCCAATTTGGCCACAATGTGACAGCATCTTACCATACAATAAGCAGCACAAATCAAAAAATCAAGGGACAGAATAGTTAACATGTTGATGTTGATCTGCTCCTCTGTTTAAATAAACATGATAAAAATGACTATTTGAGTTGTACTCTTTGGATACAGACCCCCAGCAACAGCCCACTCGTCACTCTCAAAATTCTTTCTTAGTACTGAATTTTCTGAGCAGTGTAAGTAATAATGCATGATGACGACGAGGCCAGAGTCAATTTTGTCTTTCTTTATTTTTCAGATGTTTTAAGTGAGGTTTGATAACTTATACTCATTGCATAATATTTGTACAGAATGTTTTTTGCTAACTTGTATTTTGTTTTGTCTCTTCCAGCCTCATTAATTGTGTCTTTCTTTCTTTTTCAGATGTTTTAAGTGAGGACCTGTGTTCCTTCACTTGTTTGGCTTGTTTGTCTGTATTCCGTGTCTCAATCATGCGTTTTGTTTGGTTTTATTTTATATTCAAGTGTTTTGCTTCCGTAGGCTGACACTTGGCGTTTTCTCGTCGTCGTCGAACATTTGTAGACATTTTTTGCGAACTTGTGGATCATTGAAAGAATAAGGTTGATATTTTCGTTGTCCTCAACCAAAGAAGCATTTCATTTTAATCCAAAGATTCAACCATTTCAAACTGTGTTTCAACATACCTAAGGTAAACAGGTTTTCAATTTTGTACCAAGGCCTGCAAGTTTGGGTAGATTTTCTGCTAGTGTACACTGACACTTGATCATTTCTACCAATCGCAGCATATTTGACCAAAATGTTTTGTGAACTTGTGGTTCATTTGAGGAATATTGTGGGTTTTATTCTGCATTCTTACATGTTGTCATGTAATCAAATCGCTAAGAACATAAGATTTTAATCCAACTAGGTAGATTCAAAGGTTTTGTAACATAGCTAAGGCAAATGAATGATTTTCACTTTTGTACCAAAGTCTTCAAGTTTCGGTAGATTTCTCAGGTGTTCTTGATCATTTTAGCCAAGATCGTGGCCGTCAGGTAGACCCAGCACTTCCTCATCCTCTGGCAACCAGCCACATGTCCTTGGTTGTTGTTTTGGCCTTGGTCCACCTTAAAATTGATACCTTTAGTTATAGTTGTTTGATCCAAGTTGTGTAAATAAGTCATTTTCTTTTGTATATAAAAACCTGTTGTATGTGGCTACTTGGGACTCAGAGATGATTTGGGACCCTTCAAGTTAGCTCTAGGCATCCCTAGACTGGGGCGTAACAGTTGATAGTGCATATTTTGCAGACAGCAATCCTCTTAGATTATAAATTAGGAAATCCAATAGTCTGGTGGTAAAAAAAAAAAAAAAAACATTCTGCAGTCTGGTGATGTACTGCCTAATCCTTTCAGTTTTCTTCTTTGAGGCAGTGGAGGTTAGTGTTGTGGAGAAATTGCTGAAGTCAAAAGTCAATGGTGAGGTCAGGAAGGAAGAAAGTGTTCAGGAGCCTCTGATGTCTTATGCTGTATTATTTATTGATGCTTGGCCAAGGAGAACTAGAGACACTCTCAAAGTTCATCAGAACAGCTTGAGTCGGACCCGCATTCTGACGAACTCATGCTGGTGGTCACACTTTAAACCCTCATAGATGACGCCACAAATACTTTACGCCCAAAATAGTCAAAGGGAATGCATTTACCCATGTTTGTGTTCACCTTCAACACATTCTAGTCTGGAGACACTCTTGTCTTTTCATGCTAATGGAACGTCAACAATTAGCTATCTATTATGTCTAGGAATGCAGCAACATGTCTCTTCGACCCTGGACACCACAGTGTTGAGATATGGTGGCACCCAGTCAAAGACAAACAATTAATACTGCCGAGGACCTCGTGTAACCTAAGGACAGAAAATTCCATACCAAACCCCTCCTATTGATCATAAGATCAATACTAACTACCGAATAATAATAATTACCAAATTTAGAGACCACCAGGGAGTACAGTCAGAATGGGATTGACACAAACATTATAAAACATTTGTAATCACACAGAATTATCCAAAATGCCATTCATTAAATCATTTCATCTTTCAAACAAAGCAGTCGGTTTAGATTAATTCAATCAGTGAAAAACCTTAAGAACCCCTCTTATGTACCCATCATCCCATTCCCATGATGTGTAAGTTCCACTTTCAGGTCAACAAGGGCCTTTAAGCTAGCGAAGATCCCCTACAACACCAAGGTGTTAAAGAAGGTCATTAACCCCCCGTTGCTCCATAGACACCATACATTTACAGACCATAGGTCTCCTCTTCACCAACTTCTGAAAGATCATCTGGGCCAAAGCCTCAAATTATTTCCTCAAAACCTTCAAGATCATAATACCGCTTACCCACCAGATTGGCAGCCTCTGGGCGTACACACACCTGGTTTGAGTGGTTTTGAACAGTTTGTTTGGGCCAGAACTATTTGAACTCTATATTCAAAACCTAATTTTAAATACTTTTGTGTATGATTAATGCAAAAGTTGTAGTATAACTGAAACTACTCAGTAGGTACTGTTCATTGATTGTTTTAGCAAAGTATAATTTCAGTATTATGTGGAGACTATAGGGTAGGCAGGAGTATAGCTCTCATCTGCTTCATCTCCAAATCTCGTGGCCAAATCATTCCAGCTGAACACTTTTGATCCACTCTAGTGAATGGAATTGGTTGAGACATTGGTGAGTGTATGGACGAAGGCATATTTTGACATAGCCAACAGTTACTGAAATTACCATCGCAAGCATAATCATTCATTAGACTGAAGGTCGAATTTATTTTTTGGAGGTCACCTGTACCTCTATCACTCTGTGTTGATTTAGGTTTGGCTACCTCAAGTGTATTTTTGGAAGAAATTGACCAATATATAGAAAACTATCACCCTTATCGGTTTTCACCATAGTACAGATCTTACCGCTCTGCACCTCCCCTGGAACATCTCAATAATTACCAGCCCACAGTTTATAATCAGGATTACTTTTCAATGGCTGTTTAGTGAAACACCACAGCTCCAGAGGTTCAGTCAAAGGTACAGCAGCCGCGAATGTTACCTTCATTACCTGGGTACACTCAGCACTGTCCTAATCAGAGCTTTGTCATCCATTGTTCACGACCATTTACCTTGAGAGAAAGTCAGGGGGTAAACAATATAACAGTCATCACATCTGTCAATTGGACAGTCAACCATAACAGGGTTAACAGTTTGGTTGGTTTGGTTAATAGGCAGTTTGGTTAGAGCACAGGAAATACAAGTCCTCATGGTCACCAACACCTGGTTCCACCTAGAAGACAAAAACATTTTTTTTCCAGACATTTGATTAATACAAAATCTTCTTCCTTAAAAGGATGAATTGGCTCCTCAGAGGGCTTTGGGAGCCTGTCAGCCACCTGAAAATGATATTTTCTCTGTGCACTTCGGATGGAATACAACACAATAGGCAGTGCATCAGGCCATTTTAGGCCTGTTGTCAGCACTGTTTTGGTCAACCGATCTTTGATAGTTGCGTTCATTCTCTCAACTTGACCAGAACTTTGTGGGTGATATGGAACATGTAACTGCCACTTGAACCCTAAGATATCTGACAGACCCTGCGTTATTCTTGATACAAAAGCCGTACCTCTGTCACTATCTATTCCCTGTGGCACTCCAAACCTAGGGATCACCTCTTTTAGCAGACACTTAACAACTGTTCGAGCGTCTTCTTTCCTTGTCGCGAAAGCCTCAACCCATTTTGAGAATCGATCTGTCACAACTAACAAATATTTGTAGCCTTGACAACTTGGCATATGTACAAAATCTATTTACAAATTTACAAAGGGACCTGTTGAAGGTTCCAGATGGTCATGCTTCACTGTGCTATTCTTCTTTCTGGTCTGTTGACACGTCATACAACTGTCTACAAGTGAGACTTGTGTAATGCCTGGTGCAAACCATTGTGAACGAATATCATCATTTATTACCCCTCTTCCTACATGTGTTGGTCCATGTGCCACACATGCCAAGACATGTATGAGAGCTCTTGGGCAAACTGGTCGCCCATCCGGGTGGAGCCACAAGCCAGACTCCGAATCAACTGCACAACCTTTACGCAACCAAAGACTTCTCTCCCTGTCATCAGCGTGATTTTGCATATCACGACATCATTAGCGGAAGGTAGTGGAATTGGATTGACGGGTTGTGTGGAGGTATATTGATAGACCATGGAGGAGGAGGAAAGTGCGGCTTGTTTGGCTGCAGCATCAGCCATTGCATTTCCTTGTGAAACAGGATCATTTCCTTTAGTGTGGGCTGCACATTTTACAATCGCAAGCTATGATGGGCGCAAAATAGCCTCTAATAGATCATTTACCAACGTGTGATGCTGTAATGGCTTACCAGAGGATGAGACAAAACCTCTCATTTTCCATAATTGTCCAAAGTCATGCGCAGCGCCGAATGCGTATCGCGAGTCAGTGTAGATAGTGGCAACTTTACCAGAAGCAGGTATGCAGGCTCCACTAAGAGCATAAAGCTCAGCTGCTTGGGCTGAAGTTCCATGAGGCAAAGATCCTGCTTCAATGACTTCAAAATCATTTACAACTGCATAACCAGCCAAATGTACGTTGTCAGATGGTTTCGCTGGCCGATCCATCAGTATAAAGAACCATATCAGAATTTGGTATCTGTGTTTGCAGCAGATCAAGTCTCGGGGATGTGCACATTTCACTAAGGGCGGTACAGTCATGCTCATCATCTGTATCAATCAATGGTAGCAGAGTAGCTGGATTTACTGGAGGTGAGCGCTTTAAAGTTATGTGGGGACTTGATAGAATTATTGCCTCGTAACCTAAGCGAAGTGCTGCTGTCATGTGTTGTGTTGCAGATGTGTTCAAAATGTGTAATACTGCATGTGGAACGTGCACGACACAGTCATGAGCCAGTTACAATGGGAGAAGATTTGCCGATCAAAATGGCAACAGCGGCCACTGCTCTTAGACAACCTGGCATACCGAGAACTACAGGGGTCAGTCGAGAGGAGTAGTACGCAACGGGACGATAATGAGAACCATGTTTCCGTACCAGAATGTCAGTTGCAAAGCCATCTCTCTCATGCACATGTAGATGGAACGGCTGATGACAGGCAAACCCAATGCTGGAGCCATTGTGAGAGCATTTTTCAGGTCTTGAAAGGCTTTGTGCATTTCCTCAGTCCACTGTACCACAGGTGGAGCTGATTGCAGTGTGGCGGCTCGAAAAAGTCCATAGTTGCATATTCAAAAATCCAGTGTCTGCAGTAATTAGCCATCCCCAGAAAAGAGAGCATCTGTTTCTTGGTTGTGGGGGGAGGCATGTTTACTAGCAGTCTCACCCTCTCCGGTGACAAAAGGCGTTGTCCATCCTTCAGAACATGACCCAAATATGTCACCTCTGGTCGACAGAATTGCAACTTTGCCAGCGACGCTCTGTGACCACACTCGGCACTCGACTCTCTGTAGCAGCAAGATAGAGTCTGTGTGGCAAGCTTCTTTTGATGGAGAAGCTATTAGGACCAGCGTACTGCAAGAGAGTGGAGCCACCTGGCAGGTGGAGCCCATCTAGATCTCTTTTTACCGCCGCTGCATACACGGTGGGACTCTCGATAAAACCCTGCGGCAACCGTTGCCAAGTGTATTGCTTACCCTTGAATGTAAATGCAGACAGATACTGGCTATCTGGATGCAACGGTATCGAGAAAAATGCAGAACTCAGATCAACGACTGTGTAGTGCAGTTATTGTCTAATCATAGGTAACTTAGCATTAGGCTTACAGCTAAGTGTGACTTTATGTGGCGGAGCAGAATCTACAAAACCCACATCATTTTTATGTTTAGCCCACAAAATAGGTGGAAGCTCAGACAATTCAGAAGGAGGTCCATACTGTGTGGGAAGAGGCGGCTGATGAGTAACAAATGTAGACATCGGTAATTGCATATGTTCATCTAGAGACAACATATACAGTTCCTCCCTAAATGTTACTGTTTGGTGTTGAGAAGCTGGTACAGCTTCTCTCAATGCCTGGCACTGAGCCACCATGTGTCCAAGGTGTTTCAGCTCACAGTCAGGTGTGACGGCCACAACAATATGTGGATATGAATTTTCAACATTAAACAACCTCTGCTGTTCACTAGATAGTTGGACTGGTATGGCACATCCCTGCGGACCAACAAACAAACATTGTTCACACTCTAACCCCTCTAGTTTATTTAAAAACCTGGAAACCAATTGTTTATACTGCTCAGAAGGGTTAAATGCTGCAGTACAATGACAATGCAAAAGAGGCCTCATTGTAGACATCAATGTTGCACATGCTGGAGATGATTTGGCGATTTTCTGAATATCTGAAACAGTGAAACTGGGAAGCATATTAAAACCTATCAATTCCCAGCAATACAAACTGTCTTCCGTACTACATTGTAAACCCAAACAAGTTAGCAGTACTCAAAAAATTGACATCATAAGTTACATCAAACTTTTTAAGTTGATAAACTTAAAAATTACAATTTTCTGAACTTACTTGTACTCAAATATTTTGATAACAGCTGAATCAAAAGTGCTCATGTAACAACTCATACATTTGGAGTAAACATTACTCATGACATCCTGATCTGTAATCAAATCTTTTGATTGAAGTTTAATTGAAATTGCTCATCTACCTCAAGTCAAATATTTGTAGTAACCACTACTCATAATTTTCATTATTTGACTTGAATGTTTTGATAAAAGTTTAATTGAAATTACCCACATAACTGAAGTCAAATATTTACTTTAATGTAGGTGTTACTCATCAATTCCTGTATAGTCATTAAATCTTTTGATAACAGTTAAATCAAAAGTGCTCATATAACAAACATCATATATAACATATAAACATCTTCAATAAGCTTTACACATTGTTTCCAGTCTTGAAGTTGATTCTAAAACTGGAAAACAATTCTCATTCATTAAAAATGTATAAAACTGAACTTATAAAGTCAAGTACACGGCCACCAAATGTAATGCTGACGGAAAAACATTTATTGGACAAAAGCTTTAATTTTACATTGTCAACAGCCATAAACAATTAACAAAAAAAAAAAAAAGACTGACAGACCGCCTGCTTGCGTGTCGTGGGAGTCTGCCCGTCTGTGTCTGCATGTGTGCCTGTCCTCCTTGCAGATTAATAAGCAAATTAGGGAAAATTGGGTAATTCTGTCCTAAAGCTGTACAAGAACATACAGGGTATAACTGCTGACTTAACTGACCCCTAAACACTATGGCCGTCCCAACCACAACAATTATGCAACTGAAGCAAAAAAATAAAGAATTTTTTTTTTTTTTTTTTACAAAAAGCAACTCGAGCAGTACCTCCCACCCTTCCTTTTTGCTTGTGGCCCCTCCTCCATAGATATAACAATTTAGTAATATTGTTATGTAACGCAGAGCAACTGTTTAAGGGGGCCTTCCCACATTATATCCCGATTGCAAATGAAAAAAGAAAAAAAAGAAAAAAAGTTAGGCTGCGATCACACTGGCTGCGCTTCACATCACCAGCGGACTTCCAGTCACTACTGAGTACCGACATTCGAATTTTGTTAAAAACCTTCGGTCGGATCGCTACCAAAATATCAGTTACAAGCAGATTGTAAGCAGAAATCTGCGTTCAATGTGATCGCGCCCATAATGCTTTTGCCAAAGACTGGAGGTACTTTTTTGAGTTGCACCAGTCTGGTTGCAATGGATAACCTTCCACAAAAACGGTCAAGGGCAAAGCAGGCCCCTAAAGGCATTAGAACCACACTCAATGAATGAAAACGTCGAGAGACAAGCAATAGAACACGTTGATCTAAAGTAGGCATGTGTCTGCACCCATGTTAGCATGGAAACTGGCCACAACAGATAAAGGTAACAAAAATATCAACCAAAATTAACACATTAACATAATGTGGCCGCCTTCTTCCCCTTACACACTCACACCCTCCCCCCACACTCCCCTTACACTCCCCACCCTAGTTAAGTCATTTTTCATGGTCTGCAATTTTGGAGAGAGTTTCCCACCATCAAGGCCGAGCAGGACTTTTTGGACAAATTCAAATGTGTTCTTTAAGGCCTTTGGATAGCTAAGATGCAATGCATACATGAGCCCAAAAAGGACAAGAAATGCATCAGCATGTCTGAGGACACTCATCACAATAGCACCTTCTATCACAACAGACACCCTCAGGGCATTGTAGATGCTTGCATCATTCTCGCTGGAGAAGGTGAGAAGGCCCAGAATAACACCGCCGAGTGTTATGGAATTTTCTCTTTTTAGGTTACACGAGGCCACGTGTGAGCCTTGTGATCCACGACAGTATTAACTGTTTGTCTTATGACTAGGTGCCACCATATCTCACTGTGGTGGCCAGGGTCGAAGAGACCTGTTGCTGCCTTCCTAGTCATAATAGATAGCTTGTTGTTGCCGTTCCAATCTGCGTAAGCGGACATCTGTGTCTCCAGACTAGGATGTGTTGACAATAACACCTCCAAGAGTAAAGACATTCTCTTTTACTAATTCTGGAGCGTATAGTATTTGGGGTGTGATCTTTGGGTTTAAAGTATATGCACCATCACAAGTTCATCAGAATGCGAGACCGACTCAAGCACTTCAGATGTACTTTGAGAGTGTCTCTAGTTCTCCTTGGCCAAGCGTCAATAAATAATACAGCATAAGACATCAGAGGCTCCTGAACACTTTCTTCCCTCCTGACCTCACCATTGACCTTTGACTTCAGCAATTTCTCCACAACACCGAGGTCGGGTTCATCAGAATCATCCTGGATGAACAGAGACAGAAATTAAAGACGAAGACCAACAGTCAGTGGAAAAAGTTTGTTCACCCTTTTCTAAATTCTTACATTTTAATTTGGTCATTAAATATGGTCTGATCTTCACCAGAATCGAATGGATGAACAGTGTTTTGACCAATACCACC
Organism: Collichthys lucidus; assembly: GCA_004119915.2. Lineage (NCBI taxonomy): Eukaryota > Metazoa > Chordata > Actinopteri > Sciaenidae > Collichthys > Collichthys lucidus. The sequence continues at coordinate 27,948,843 of CM014096.1, read as the reverse complement.
CAGACAATTATATTTTACCCTGCTTTTAATGGCCATAAAATGTAAACATCCACAGGACAGTGAGGCATGAGTAAGCACACCCTTGGCTAAGCATACTTCAAAAGCTAATTAGAGAAATTCAGACAAACTATGAAATGTCCAATTCAATTGTGTAATATTCTATTCAATTGCTCAGGTGTTGCTTAAAGCTGCCCTGACCAGTGGAAAACACACACCAGTTAAGAATTATGTCTTGATGGAAATATTTTTCTGAAGACCTATGATCAAGAGTTATCGATTTGTATAAGGCTCCAAAAGGTGATGAAACCATCTTTAACAATCTTGACACTCACAAAGGCATGGTTACCGAATGTGTGCGTGATATGACGATATAAAACTATGAATAATATGAGTAGAAGATCGAAGACAATCTGCCTAAGTGGAGAAATCGTATAGATTGTCTTAGAGCGAGGATCCTTACTTTATCAGTGATGTTTACTTAGTGTTATCCTCACTTATTTTGTATTGTTTACTATATTCCAATACAGCACTTTATCAGTGTCAGTTTGCTTACATTCATAGCCCTAAAATGCTTATCCTTGCATATTTTGGGCATCCAGCACAAACATGAATAGAAGCATTTCAAAAAAGTTGAATATTTTGAAATCATCATTTTCAATTCAGACAGGCCCGGCATTAGTGATCAGCTGTTCCCGGAGTAAACAAAGGCAGCTGTCCAGGGGGAAGCGGCATTTAAAAGACACGAAAAACTCAAAAACTTTCTAAAAACAACATTGCGAGATCAGGACTCCACAGAGTTACAGCGAAGAAAACAAAAATGAACAAAAGAGAAAAAAAGTCAAAAAGCGACCTCAAAGGCTGGAACAGTTTTGAGAATAGATTAATGGTGATATTTTTTTAATCGCCTGATAAGAGTCTCACCTTAACGCAGCACGTTAACGATGATAACGGCCCACCACTAGTAAAGACAGAACAGACTAGATGTTGTTGATTTGGTGAATGCTGACATGTTAGATATAAACACCTTAAATTTAATTTCAATTCATGAACACGCTCAAATCATACGGCTACTGTACAGTATGCATTACTCAAACCAGCTGCATTTTCCGCTCTGTGATCTCTGACACTGGGAGACCAAAAAGCCCATTACTGTAAGCGCAAACAAAAGATTGAGCAACGAGAATGCTAACGAGGTGTGTAAGCTACGTCATCTCCAGGTAGAACAACTTTAAAGAACTCTGTGAGAGAAGCGCCATCTCCTGGTCATACCCTGTAATTACATGAATGGGTGGAGTTACAGTAAAAAATAGACACGCCCAGGAGAAGGAGGGGGGTCACTCCTTTCAAGGGACTTTGCAGGGAGCCGGCTGAAAGTCAGCTGGAAGACGGCTGCCATTCAGCTGGCGTTCAGCTTGAACGGGAACTTTTACTGTATATCCTTGATGCTTTGCTGTCAGAAGTCTTCCATTTTTGAACCTAGTGACCCTCATTTCCCTCTTGATTATACCCAATTACCCAAATACCCAAGATTACCATACAACGTTTTCGTGCTTTGGTGGTATGGGGATTCTAACTTGCTAGACCTAAAGCCTTATTGAGAATCAATGGAATGTTATGGAGAGGAATTTCAGGGACAATTTACACAAAAATAAAGACTTGAATGCAACCAAAAGCTGACAAGTAATCTGGGAAATGAGGGTCATCAGATCAACAAAAAAAAAAAAAACACTTCACATTTTTATCAGAACCATTAACAGTGCAAGATCTGATGGTGACTCAGGAGACTCACTGTGCAGGTCCTGAATAATTCTGCCACATCATGCAGATATAGAGGCAAGGCTTGTAGAGCTGTGGTGCGTCTGCTGTGGACATCATGGGATTCCTATTCAGATAAACAAAAGCACAGAAAAAAACCCTAATCATGGAAAAGCGTATTTTAAAACCAATGCAACCAGAACATGTCATACGACTCATGTACAATGCTTCAAAAACAAAACAATACAACTCCAGGTCAATCATACGTCTGATACCAGCCTGTCCAGTTAAGAAGCGACACTCCTTGCAAGTTCATTTTGCCTACTTTTGAGTCTCAAAAAAAGCGTTATAAAAATGATTTATTATTATTAACTTTTGTGCAAAACTTTGCTAGCAATGGGTAGAAATTACCAAAGGAGGCCATAACCAAAATAGGCCCTAATAATGTATTTGTCCAGTGGTTATCAACCTTTTTTTTCCACCCTTTCTGGCTGATTGTGACGCATGCATCTTTATTTTTCTTCACACCCCACTGAAGTAGAGCTACTTATCCAAGAAACCGCCTCGTGGTACAAACAGGGTTGCAAATTTGTCAAAATGCATGAGTCACCAAGAATTTAGACAAGGAATGAGAAGAGAACAAGTCTGTGACACCACCAGACAAATAACCATTTCAGGGGCATATTTTGGTAAGCTTTAATTTCTAACTATTGCTTAATTTTGGAACTGCTTGGTCATATTATGTGTTAAGCACTGGCAGGTGGTCGTGGCTCTGCCTGAGGTTTCTTCCTCAAATGGTTTTTTTCCCCTTCAAATAGTTTTTTTATACCCCAAATATTTTCAAATCAAACTAAAAAGGGGGTTTTTCCCCTCACCCGTTACCACCAGGGGCTAGGTTTTCATTTTCTGATGATGCTATGCTTAATTCTCTCTTCTCTTCTTTCTTTCCTCTTCCTTGTTTCTGTTGTTCTTTGTGCTAAATTTACTGTATGAATTGTGCTATACAAATAAAATTATTATTGTTAATTTTTCACAACAGTAGGAAAAAATTGTAGGACCCACAATGAGTGTTGCCTCGTAACTAGACAAGCGGGCATAACAGAAGTATTATTGAGTTGGAGCTGCATTGCGTCGTTTCGGTCATTGCCATTGTGGTCGTCAAATACACTGCTCCAAAAAGTAAAGTTCATCTTAAACCTTTACCTGCTCATCATGAAGCTTTAAAATGCTGGCCAGAGAATCTGCAGTCTTGCCTGTTTTTGCAGCCTTCTGTCGAAATAGTGTCATCATCCGAGGAAGATGGCGGTCCAGCGCTGCATAGAAGGTGTTGGGCAGGTTCTGGTTCGTGATTCTCTGATATTCTGCATATATCTGCATACATTGCACAAAAAAGAGGAAAATACATTACAATCAGAAAACTGACTACAAATAAATGTGATTCCTATCCAGTTGCGTGCAATTTAAGAGCTGATTCATGTTAATCACCTCAGATTCCATTTTAAGAGCGGTCCATTATCTCATTGACTGGAGGGCAGGAGACAGTCTGTCTGCGTAGAGGGAATGTGGCCTCCATCAGTTTTTGGATGAAGGACAGGTCCTTTTCAGTCTTCTGGCATTCATCAACAATCATCTGCCTCAACTTTTCGAGGTGTGACTCCCTTCAGGGAAGTTGGGCAGGAAATTCACCTCCGCACGCTTTGGTCGTTTTATATTGGAATGGGAAGATTCTCTCTCAGGGTGGCTCTTACTCCTTTTACCAGCATTGACCGCAACTTCTCTACATCCAGCCTGTCTCATCTTGTTTCTATAATTTCCCATTTTAAACTTAATTGAGTTTTTCCACCCATTCCACCCCGTTTCAGACCCTGCTTCAGTCAGACATGGATGTTTAGCCACAAGCGCCTCAGCTGCCATTGCAATTTCCATGTCATTCGGATAAGCTTTAAAACCATAAATGGTGGAAGCCAGATTGTCCAAGATGTTGTGCTTCATGTCACGGGTTATGTTGAGGTGGGTATTGTTCTTCTCATATTCTACGTTGGGATAGGAAAAGGACCGGGCGGCCACCTGCTCAGACGCTCTGGAGATGAGACGTCAGACAGCACCACTGTTGATGAAATTGAGCTTGAGTCTTCAGAGAAAGTGATGTGTACAACAGATTTCTGTGGCAGTTCATTAATATCCGTCAGGGCAGTCAGTTTTCCATCAAAATCTGGGTCTTCGTAAAGAAGGTCAACATCAAGGTCGAGTTCCAGTTCACGTTTTAGGGTCAGGATTAGTGAGTCAACAGAGTCAGGTCGAGATTGCAGTTTCAGATTCCGGGGTGGCTGGTCTGGTATAACTACCCTGAGCAACAAGGCCGGGGATGTATCAGTCATTGTGCTAGAAACAAACAAAAAAAGAACAGATTACAGCATCATACTGTGCAGCTTCACTTAGCAAGAGCACTGTGCAGGATTGTGGCCAGAGTAGATATTACAACTGTGTGTGTGTGTGTGTGTGTGTGTGTGTGTGTGTGTGTTCCTTACATTAACACCGTTTTACATGTATAAACCTCTTCGGGGTGAGAATAAGAGCACTGTCCACGTGGTATGCTGGGAGGGGGACAATGTCATTTAAATTGGCCTGTGTGTGGACAGAAAAGCTTTCTTGCAAAGTCAGCTCATAGGAACATAGACGCTCTACATACCAAGACTCATAATCAGAACACAAAAAAGACACATTGGTATTACAAAGCAAAATCTGTTCAATTTTGCAAAACTTAGATAGCCCACCACTTGCTCCTACACACAGAAACATTCCACAGACTAGTTCCAGGTCATATTGTAGCAATCAACCTAAAAGTTAAAGAAAACAACAACAATAGTTTAGACCTCTCACTTTTGAAACTGTTGCGTACACCATCATTAGGGCCCGAGCACGGAAACCGTGCGAAGCCCTATTGTATTTCAAATGTTTATTATTTTTTTTTTTATTATTTTCCTTTTTCTTCCACCCAATGAATTGCCTTTTTCAAGGCTTTAATATCCCCAAAAACTCATGAAACTTTGCGTACCCCCCCAAAGTTGGGCGTAAAATTTCGTATTTTGGGGGTCTCGCGCACGAGCGTACAGAAATGGCTCTACGGCGCCACCTAGGTTTCGGTTGTCGGAGGAGCCCCCGGACACTGTTTCATCCACGCGGATGGGATTTGGAGGGTGTATGAAACATATCGAGACGCACCAAAAAGTCTCTTGGTGACCCGGGTTTCGGTAAAGGGTACGGCGGCCATTTTGGGTCAAAGTTCACGTTTTTGTGATTTTTTGGTCATTTCCAGGGGTCGTATTTGAACGAACTCCTCCTAGGGCTTTCGTCCGATCCTTTTGAAACTTGGCGTGTGTGTTCATGAGGCTTTGACGATAAAAAGTTATCAAAATCATAACTTTTTGATGTACTATGTCAGAGGGGCGGGGCCACGAAATTCTCCATTTTGCCATAAAATTTCAAAGTGCTATAACTTTGTGAAAAATTCTCCAATCTTCACCAAACTTTGAATATATAATGGCAGTCTGGCCTAAAATACATTTCCACAAAAATATTCGGTGATTTTCATAGCGCCTCCTAGTGACGACAAAAAAGACCACTTTTACGAGATGGCGTGCAGCTCGAACAATATTCATCATATCCACCTCAAACTAGGTGTGGATGTTGTCAAGGCCTTGGACTTGACATCTGAGAAATAATTTCAACTTTTCATAAAAGGGCGTGGCCGTGACGGCGCGTCAAAGTGGAAGCTGCCTTTTTTTTCACCGAAAAACCAGACTCCATTGACTTTTTGGTTGATTTTCAGGCAAAACTGTTCGGCTATCATATACTTTGTCACAGCTGTCTGAAACTTGTTGGGGTTGTTAAGACCAATGTGATGCACAATTCGGCTGCATAATTAATGAGGGGGCGGGGCAAAGCGCTCTATAGCGCCCCCTTGAATTTTTCTTTGGGACAGCCCCGCCACAGTTTTGAACACAGAGTTATGAAACTCAGCTGATTTATGGGGCATCACAAGACCTACAAAAAAGTCTCTTGGAGCAATTTGTAAAATTAACAGGAAGTGAGATATTTAAGCATGAAAATCACCATTTTTTGTGTTTCGAACTGTTGAGAAGGGGGCGTATTTGAACGAACTCCTCCTAGGGCTTTCGTCCAATCCTTTTGAAACTTGGCACATGGGTTCATGAGGCTTTGACGATGAAAAGTTATCAAAATCATAACTTTTTGATGTACTATGTCAGAGGGGCGGGGCCACGAAATTCTCCATTTTGCCATAAAACTCAAAGTGCTATAACTTTGTGAAAAATTCTCCAATCTTCACGAAACTTTAAATATATAATGGCAGTCTGGCCTAAAATACATTTCCACAAAAATATTCTGTGATTTTCATAGCGCCTCCTAGTGACGAAAAAAAACACCACTTTTACGAGATGGCGTGCAGCTCGGACAATATTGATCATATCCACCTCAAACTTGGTGTGGATGTTGTCAAGGCCTTGGACTTGGGGCAAATTTGCTCTATAGCGCCCCCTTGAATTTTTCAGTGGAACAGCCCCACCACAGTTTTGCCCACAGACTCACGAAACTCAGCTGAATTGTAGAACAGGGCAGTACCTACAAAAAACTATCTTGGACCAATAAGCACAAAAAAGCTCTATAGCGCCCCATGGCGCATGTTGGGGGCGCTGCAATTAGAAAAAATGTTGTGTAAAATAAAGCAAAACTCAAAGCAGTACCAAAACAAGACTGCAGTATGTAATGAGGCGGCTGGACAAAAAAGCTCTATAGCGCCCCATGGCGCCTGTTGGGGGCGCTGCAATTGGAAAAAATGTGTAAAATAAAGCAAAACTCAAAGTACATTGTCGCACATGTTGACTGTCACCATGCTGCAATGTGTTCTCAAACAGCATAATGTAGACAGAATATGACATGTAATAGTAACTGTACATTATATCAGTGAAATAAAGTTGTACATTGTCGCACATGTTCACTGTAGCCATGCTGCAATGTGTTCTCAAACAGCATAATGTGGACAGAATATGACATGTAATAGTAACTGTACATTATATCAGTGAAATCAAGTTGTACATTGTCGCACATGACTCCTGAAGGCCAGATCTGAGTCTATGAGAGCTGTCTGAAACTTCTTGTGGTTATTAAGACCGATATTATAAAGAACGATATTATGCACATTTCGACGTGCGCACATTTCGACGTGCGCGCATATGCGAGGGCCCGACCATCGCTGCTTGCAGCTTTAATTAGGGCCCGAGCACGGAAACCGTGCGAAGCCCTATTGTATTTCAAATGTTTATTATTTTTTTTTTTATTATTATTTTCCTTTTTCTTCCACCCAATGAATTGCCTTTTTCAAGGCTTTAATATCCCCAAAAACTCATGAAACTTTGCGTACCCCCCCAAAGTTGGGCGTAAAATTTCGTATTTTGGGGGTCTCGCGCACGAGCGTACAGAAATGGCTCTACGGCGCCACCTAGGTTTCGGTTGTCGGAGGAGCCCCCGGACACTGTTTCATCCACGCGGATGGGATTTGGAGGGTGTATGAAACATATCGAGACGCACCAAAAAGTCTCTTGGTGACCCGGGTTTCGGTAAAGGATACGGCGGCCATTTTGGGTCAAAGTTCACGTTTTTGTGATTTTTTGGTCATTTCCAGGGGTCGTATTTGAACGAACTCCTCCTAGGGCTTTCGTCCGATCCTTTTGAAACTTGGCGTGTGTGTTCATGAGGCTTTGACGATAAAAAGTTATCAAAATCATAACTTTTTGATGTACTATGTCAGAGGGGCGGGGCCACGAAATTCTCCATTTTGCCATAAAATTTCAAAGTGCTATAACTTTGTGAAAAATTCTCCAATCTTCACCAAACTTTGAATATATAATGGCAGTCTGGCCTAAAATACATTTCCACAAAAATATTCGGTGATTTTCATAGCGCCTCCTAGTGACGACAAAAAAGACCACTTTTACGAGATGGCGTGCAGCTCGAACAATATTCATCATATCCACCTCAAACTAGGTGTGGATGTTGTCAAGGCCTTGGACTTGACATCTGAGAAATAATTTCAACTTTTCATAAAAGGGCGTGGCCGTGACGGCGCGTCAAAGTGGACGCTGCCTTTTTTTTCACCGAAAAACCAGACTCCCTTTACTTTTTGGCTAATTTTCAGGCAAAACTGTTCGGCTATCATATACTTTGTCACAGCTGTCTGAAACTTGTTGGGGTTGTTAAGACCAATGTTACGCAAAATTCGGCTGCATAATTAATGAGGGGGCGGGGCAAAGCGCTTTATAGCGCCCCCTTGAATTTTTCTTTGGGACAGCCCCGCCACAGTTTTGAACACAGAGTTATGAAACTCAGCTGAGTTATGGGGCATCACAAGACCTACAAAAAAGTCTCTTGGAGCAATTTGTAAAATTAACAGGAAGTGAGATATTTAAGCATGAAAATCACCATTTTTTGTGTTTCGAACTGTTAAGAAGGGGGCGTATTTGAACGAACTCCTCCTAGGGCTTTCGTCCAATCCTTTTGAAACTTGGCACATGGGTTCATGAGGCTTTGACGATGAAAAGTTATCAAAATCATAACTTTTTGATGTACTATGTCAGAGGGGCGGGGCCACGAAATTCTCCATTTTGCCATAAAACTCAAAGTGCTATAACTTTGTGAAAAATTCTCCAATCTTCACAAAACTTCTCATATACAACGGTAGTCTGGCCTACAATACATTTCCACAAAAATATTCTGTAATTTGCATAGCGCCTCCTAGTGGAGACAAAAAATACCACTTTTACGAGATGGCGTGCAGCTCGGACAATATTGATCATATCCACCTCAAACTTGGTGTGGATGTTGTCAAGGCCTTGGACTTGGGGCAAATTTGCTCTATAGCGCCCCCTTGATTTTTTCAGTGGAACAGCCCCACCACAGTTTTGCCCACAGACTCACGAAACTCAGCTGAATTGTAGAACTGGGCAGTACCTACAAAAAACTATCTTGGACCATTAAGCACAAAAAAGCTCTATAGCGCCCCATGGCGCATGTTGGGGGCGCTGCAATTGGAAAAAATGTGTAAAATAAAGCAAAACTCAAAGTACATTGTCGCACATGTTGACTGTCGCCATGCTGCAATGTGTTCTCAAACAGCATAATGTAGACAGAATATGACATGTAATAGTAACTGTACATTATATCAGTGAAATAAAGTTGTACATTGTCGCACATGACTCCTGAAGGCCAGATCTGAGTCTATGAGAGCTGTCTGAAACTTCTTGTGGTTATTAAGACAGATGTTATAAAGAACGATATTATGCACATTTCGACGTGCGCACATTTCGACGTGCGCGCATATGCGAGGGCCCGACCATCGCTGCTTGCAGCTTTAATTATTATTATTTTCCTTTTTCTTCCACCCAATGAATTGCCTTTTTCAAGGCTTTAACATCCCCAAAAACTCATGAAAATGTGCGTACCCCCCCAAAGTCGGGCGTAAAATTTCGTATTTTGGGGGTCTCGCGCACGAGCGTACAGAAATGGCTCTACGGCGCCACCTAGGTTTCGGTTGTCGGAGGAGCCCCCGGACACGGTTTCATCCACGCGGATGGGATTTGGAGGGTGTATGAAACATATCGAGACGCACCAAAAAGTCTCTTGGTGACCCGGGTTTCGGTAAAGGATACGGCGGCCATTTTGGGTCAAAGTTCACGTTTTTGTGATTTTTTGGTCATTTCCAGGGGTCGTATTTGAACGAACTCCTCCTAGGGCTTTCGTCCGATCCTTTTGAAACTTGGCGTGTGTGTTCATGAGGCTTTGACGATAAAAAGTTATCAAAATCATAACTTTTTGATGTACTATGTCAGAGGGGCGGGGCCACGAAATTCTCCATTTTGCCATAAAATTTCAAAGTGCTATAACTTTGTGAAAAATTCTCCAATCTTCACCAAACTTTGAATATATAATGGCAGTCTGGCCTAAAATACATTTCCACAAAAATATTCGGTGATTTTCATAGCGCCTCCTAGTGACGACAAAAAAGACCACTTTTACGAGATGGCGTGCAGCTCGAACAATATTCATCATATCCACCTCAAACTAGGTGTGGATGTTGTCAAGGCCTTGGACTTGACATCTGAGAAATAATTTCAACTTTTCATAAAAGGGCGTGGCCGTGACGGCGCGTCAAAGTGGACGCTGCCTTTTTTTTCACCGAAAAACCAGACTCCCTTTACTTTTTGGCTAATTTTCAGGCAAAACTGTTCGGCTATCATATACTTTGTCACAGCTGTCTGAAACTTGTTGGGGTTGTTAAGACCAATGTTACGCAAAATTCGGCTGCATAATTAATGAGGGGGCGGGGCAAAGCGCTTTATAGCGCCCCCTTGAATTTTTCTTTGGGACAGCCCCGCCACAGTTTTGAACACAGAGTTATGAAACTCAGCTGAGTTATGGGGCATCACAAGACCTACAAAAAAGTCTCTTGGAGCAATTTGTAAAATTAACAGGAAGTGAGATATTTAAGCATGAAAATCACCATTTTTTGTGTTTCGAACTGTTAAGAAGGGGGCGTATTTGAACGAACTCCTCCTAGGGCTTTCGTCCAATCCTTTTGAAACTTGGCACATGGGTTCATGAGGCTTTGACGATGAAAAGTTATCAAAATCATAACTTTTTGATGTACTATGTCAGAGGGGCGGGGCCACGAAATTCTCCATTTTGCCATAAAACTCAAAGTGCTATAACTTTGTGAAAAATTCTCCAATCTTCACAAAACTTCTCATATACAACGGTAGTCTGGCCTACAATACATTTCCACAAAAATATTCTGTAATTTGCATAGCGCCTCCTAGTGGAGACAAAAAATACCACTTTTACGAGATGGCGTGCAGCTCGGACAATATTGATCATATCCACCTCAAACTTGGTGTGGATGTTGTCAAGGCCTTGGACTTGGGGCAAATTTGCTCTATAGCGCCCCCTTGATTTTTTCAGTGGAACAGCCCCACCACAGTTTTGCCCACAGACTCACGAAACTCAGCTGAATTGTAGAACTGGGCAGTACCTACAAAAAACTATCTTGGACCATTAAGCACAAAAAAGCTCTATAGCGCCCCATGGCGCATGTTGGGGGCGCTGCAATTGGAAAAAATGTGTAAAATAAAGCAAAACTCAAAGTACATTGTCGCACATGTTGACTGTCGCCATGCTGCAATGTGTTCTCAAACAGCATAATGTAGACAGAATATGACATGTAATAGTAACTGTACATTATATCAGTGAAATAAAGTTGTACATTGTCGCACATGACTCCTGAAGGCCAGATCTGAGTCTATGAGAGCTGTCTGAAACTTCTTGTGGTTATTAAGACAGATGTTATAAAGAACGATATTATGCACATTTCGACGTGCGCACATTTCGACGTGCGCGCATATGCGAGGGCCCGACCATCGCTGCTTGCAGCTTTAATTATTATTATTTTCCTTTTTCTTCCACCCAATGAATTGCCTTTTTCAAGGCTTTAACATCCCCAAAAACTCATGAAAATGTGCGTACCCCCCCAAAGTCGGGCGTAAAATTTCGTATTTTGGGGGTCTCGCGCACGAGCGTACAGAAATGGCTCTACGGCGCCACCTAGGTTTCGGTTGTCGGAGGAGCCCCCGGACACGGTTTCATCCACGCGGATGGGATTTGGAGGGTGTATGAAACATATCGAGACGCACCAAAAAGTCTCTTGGTGACCCGGGTTTCGGTAAAGGATACGGCGGCCATTTTGGGTCAAAGTTCACGTTTTTGTGATTTTTTGGTCATTTCCAGGGGTCGTATTTGAACGAACTCCTCCTAGGGCTTTCGTCCGATCCTTTTGAAACTTGGCGTGTGTGTTCATGAGGCTTTGACGATAAAAAGTTATCAAAATCATAACTTTTTGATGTACTATGTCAGAGGGGCGGGGCCACGAAATTCTCCATTTTGCCATAAAATTTCAAAGTGCTATAACTTTGTGAAAAATTCTCCAATCTTCACCAAACTTTGAATATATAATGGCAGTCTGGCCTAAAATACATTTCCACAAAAATATTCGGTGATTTTCATAGCGCCTCCTAGTGACGACAAAAAAGACCACTTTTACGAGATGGCGTGCAGCTCGAACAATATTCATCATATCCACCTCAAACTAGGTGTGGATGTTGTCAAGGCCTTGGACTTGACATCTGAGAAATAATTTCAACTTTTCATAAAAGGGCGTGGCCGTGACGGCGCGTCAAAGTGGAAGCTGCCTTTTTTTTCACCGAAAAACCAGACTCCATTGACTTTTTGGTTGATTTTCAGGCAAAACTGTTCGGCTATCATATACTTTGTCACAGCTGTCTGAAACTTGTTGGGGTTGTTAAGACCAATGTGATGCACAATTCGGCTGCATAATTAATGAGGGGGCGGGGCAAAGCGCTCTATAGCGCCCCCTTGAATTTTTCTTTGGGACAGCCCCGCCACAGTTTTGAACACAGAGTTATGAAACTCAGCTGATTTATGGGGCATCACAAGACCTACAAAAAAGTCTCTTGGAGCAATTTGTAAAATTAACAGGAAGTGAGATATTTAAGCATGAAAATCACCATTTTTTGTGTTTCGAACTGTTGAGAAGGGGGCGTATTTGAACGAACTCCTCCTAGGGCTTTCGTCCAATCCTTTTGAAACTTGGCACATGGGTTCATGAGGCTTTGACGATGAAAAGTTATCAAAATCATAACTTTTTGATGTACTATGTCAGAGGGGCGGGGCCACGAAATTCTCCATTTTGCCATAAAACTCAAAGTGCTATAACTTTGTGAAAAATTCTCCAATCTTCACCAAACTTTAAATATATAATGGCAGTCTGGCCTAAAATACATTTCCACAAAAATATTCTGTGATTTTCATAGCGCCTCCTAGTGACGAAAAAAAACACCACTTTTACGAGATGGCGTGCAGCTCGGACAATATTGATCATATCCACCTCAAACTTGGTGTGGATGTTGTCAAGGCCTTGGACTTGGGGCAAATTTGCTCTATAGCGCCCCCTTGAATTTTTCAGTGGAACAGCCCCACCACAGTTTTGCCCACAGACTCACGAAACTCAGCTGAATTGTAGAACAGGGCAGTACCTACAAAAAACTATCTTGGACCAATAAGCACAAAAAAGCTCTATAGCGCCCCATGGCGCATGTTGGGGGCGCTGCAATTAGAAAAAATGTTGTGTAAAATAAAGCAAAACTCAAAGCAGTACCAAAACAAGACTGCAGTATGTAATGAGGCGGCTGGACAAAAAAGCTCTATAGCGCCCCATGGCGCCTGTTGGGGGCGCTGCAATTGGAAAAAATGTGTAAAATAAAGCAAAACTCAAAGTACATTGTCGCACATGTTGACTGTCACCATGCTGCAATGTGTTCTCAAACAGCATAATGTAGACAGAATATGACATGTAATAGTAACTGTACATTATATCAGTGAAATAAAGTTGTACATTGTCGCACATGTTGACTGTAGCCATGCTGCAATGTGTTCTCAAACAGCATAATGTGGACAGAATATGACATGTAATAGTAACTGTACATTATATCAGTGAAATAAAGTTGTACATTGTCGCACATGTTGACTGTAGCCATGCTGCAGTGTGTTCTCAAACAGCATAATGTGGACAGAATATGACATGTAATAGTAACTGTACATTATATCAGTGAAATCAAGTTGTACATTGTCGCACATGACTCCTGAAGGCCAGATCTGAGTCTATGAGAGCTGTCTGAAACTTCTTGTGGTTATTAAGACCGATATTATAAAGAACGATATTATGCACATTTCGACGTGCGCACATTTCGACGTGCGCGCATATGCGAGGGCCCGACCATCGCTGCTTGCAGCTTTAATTATCATTGGTTTGCAACAACATTACCATGGATGAAGGACAAAAACAGTTTTGTCATGTCATGTCATTTCCAAAAAGAAAGGTACAAACTGCTTAGCAACGGTACTTTAGTAGGGGTCCAGTCATGACTACATTATTTATTATTATTATTATTATAATTATTATTATTTTAACATGGGTGTCGTTTTATTAGGCATCACATACGTTCAAACTTGGAGGCGAAGGACCACCACAACGAACTTGTGCTCAATATTTAAAAGTTTTAACTTATTAAAATATTTAAAAGTTTTAACTTTCAACACATTGATTCAAATCGTCTAACTTTACATTATTTTGTCCTGTTAAACTCTCAACGATAGAGGTAACTGAATTTAAATTTGACACTTACCGTACCAATTGAAGTCACTTTCACCAAGCTCGCTCCAAAAGATGGCTTGAGACGCCTGAAGACTTGAAGACAGATTAGCTTTCCCATACACGGGGTTTCCCAAAAGCCTCCTGAAGAGGCTAGCAAATCATACTCGATACGTGTGTGGGTTAAGCCCGCCCTCTGTGTTTGCTACTGGATGAAGCTTCGACCAATCACAGGTTCGCTAAAATACCGCGTCGTTGCCTTTTTGAAATGCTAGATTTTCATTGGTTCCAGTTTCTCTGCAAATGTAGAAACGGTCTAGACAGGGAGCTTGGCCAGACTTTGCAAGCAAATTCAAATGCAGCTGCACAGGAAGTATGGGCATGCCCAGGCTAACTTATACAGCCAATGGGTGTAGATCAGGAAAAAAAAATAACGCACCGACTGCATAATGGATTAAGCCGTGTCTGAGAATATTGTGGCCTAAAGCCATATAAAACAAAGCCTTATCCAGAGTGCATTTTCGTTGTGATGAATTTCAATTCAATTCAATTCAGCTTTATTGGCATGATAAACATGTTTACATTGCCAAAGCGTGTAACAACAAAAAGCCCAGATAAATGTTTTAACATAAAATACAGGAATATTAAATAATAATAATAATAATAATAATAATAATAATAATAATAATAATAATAACAACAACAACAACAATTGAATTGAATTTCTTTGGCCAATATTGTTGACTTACTTAAAAAAAATAGCCATATGTTATGCCAAAATACAAAGACATGTAGATATTCTCGGTATTTAATACTTAGCAATTAACTTATTGACCCTCATACATAATTGAAGTTACATTGACTTATACTCACAATATTTCTACAAAATCAATAATTATTATTTTAAGTTACTCAAAAATGAAGAATTTGTTACAGAAACTTGATATATTTAAGTTAGTAGGACTATTACGAAACATTTGAGTATTCTAAACTTATTTATTTTAATTATGTTGAACATTCGTGTTTACAATATGCAAAAACTGAAATGCTAGAGCGGCTTTTTCATCAGGGAGGGTCAAAAACAATCCATCCGGGGTGCACTGAATAGTGGCATGCAGTTTTCAAAGCAGACCCCCCCCCCTGAGATTAATTGGGCTTTTATCAGATATCGTAAGAAGAATGCATCACTTCAGAGCCTTCAACAGTTATTTTAGCTTTTTGAGATAACGGTTCCGCAATGGGAACCCCGAAAACGCCTACAGTGGTGATGAAGTTGGATGTAGGTGTGCATACATGCTCTGCAGTTTTTACGGTAGAAATAGTTGCCCCACTATCTACCAAAATTTCAATGGTATTTCCATTAACTTGAACAGGCATTATCGGGTCTTCGGCGGGATTACTAGAAAGTTGAATAGTTGCAGCTTGAATATGAAATGGTTGTTCTGATCCCGCCCCTCCATGGCCTCCCTATGCTTGATTGTTGCTTGTTGTTGGTTCTGGTTATTGGATTTATTCCGACGACGACGACCGCTCTTACACTCTTTAGCCCAGTGTCCCGCTGCACCGCATTTGTGACAATTTCCACGTTTCGGATTATCCCTGTTTTTGTTATTGTTTTGACCACCCTGCTGTTGTACATACTGCATCATTTGTTTTGAGCTGGGAGCATTATTACCAGCAGAGAAAACATTGTTCCTATGCATAGCCATTATTTTGTTTATACTTGACTTTCAGTCGTTGGTGCTCCAGTCAAGGACTGATAGTTTGCAAGGGGCTTGAACATTCGGTCTTAGATTTTGCACAAAAATTTGCACTATGAGACATTCATGTTCATCTCGCTTTATTCCAGCATTTATATCCCATGTTTGTATGAATCTCTGGATGAATTCTGGCACTGACTCTCTTGCTCCTTGAACGCAGTGAATTACCTTTGAAAAGTCAGCACGCTTTCGCGCACATTTGGTTATTGCATTTTTTGCTTCCACATTTAACCGATCAGTCAAGGTTTTGGTTGGGGGCCACTGACCACCCTCAACAGCTTCAGGGAAAACAAACTCATCTTTACAATGATCCATTCGGTTTTGTATGTGAATCGGACCAATTGTTGAACAACAGGTATCAGACAGCTATAAACTGTACATACTTGTTCTAGCCAACTCCAATATTCATCTGGGCTTGTAATTGGATTGGGAGGTCTGCTTGTCATATCTATGATTTCAGAAGGAGTCCATGGTTTACAGACTGCTGTGCTGCCAATCATTATTTTAGGAGCGTTTATTGGAGAAGCTTGTGACTCTTCTGAGATAGGGGTCTTTTTCTGTGGGTTTCTGTAACTCTGTTACTCCTAGTCAGATACCCTCTCATTGTGCCTCTCCTTCGTCTCATGTGTGTTTTAGAAACAGCCTGCTTTGTTTTTGGTTTCATAGCCTGGACTCTTTCGTCACTAGGTCTGTGTTAGGCTCCTACTCTCTGGGCCTGGCTCTTTCCTCTTCCGAGTCTGATTCACTTGACTGTCTGCTCTCTTCCTTCTCCTGTCTCTGTCTGACCTTGACTAGTTTTTCTAAGTCTGCCGTCTCTTCAGTGGCCTGTCTCTGTCTGTTCCTTTGTTCCATGGCCTTTCTGACCCTTTCTTCTTCTAATGCAGCTGCTATTAGGATAAACTCATTATCTGCTTTGGTTTGTGACGTGCTTGGTTGTTCATCTATCTCAGCATTGCAAAAGGGCCTTGTATTTGAAAGTTGTGGAAAGATGGAGAGTTTTTCATTGTTTGGTTGTTCTGGCAGTGTTATCCCGATGTTACGACCAGATAAGGGGTATGAAAAGGAAGTAACATAAAACCAGATTTTAAAGGTTATTAAACAAAAGGATTTTATTAAATGAAAGTTTTAAGATTGTTTTAACAGAAGGAGGTGAGGCAAAAGGGAACTAAGGGTGAGCAAGTGCTGATTAAACGAACAAACAAATATAACCAAAAGAGAACTCTAAACAGAGCCTATGTTATCTGAACTAGAAACAAAAACGAGAAAGAAAAACCTCACTATCTAAGCTTCTAGCAGATAACCAAAACACATCGAAACAGCACGTCTAAACTAATGGGGCTAACAGAAATAGACTACGTGTAATCAGTAACCTATAAACTAAACTAAACCCCTGCCCAGTCCCAATAAACCAAACACAAACCTCCAGGTACGAAAATAGGAACAACGAGTATCATGACACATACAAACGAACAACGAGTATCATGACACATACAAACGAACAACGAGTATCATGACACATACAAACGAACAACGAGTATCATGACACATACAAACGAACAACGAGTATCATGACACATACAAACGAACAACGAGTATCATGACACATCCAAACGAGGCGAGCTCACAAACAAACAACGAACGAGTGAAGCCGCCACGATGCTTGGGCGGCTGCCGTTCAAATGCAGGTGATGCTGCTGCCGGGGCGCTCCCATTGGCGGTGTGGGGAAGACGCCGCACCAATCCTGGACCCTGCACCTGACAAAAATATTGTCCCCGCCTCCTTCAGTTTGGGCCCAATCAGGGACCGGCAACCGCACACCAGAATTTACCTAATGACAAAAAAAACACTGCACACACATATGCATGGGGCGAAACGGCGGCGGCCGTAACACCCGACCTCGGCTAAAATATTCAACAAATCACAAGGAGCGGGAATCTTGGCTTGGCGCTTTGCCCAGCCAAACATCATAGCTTTTGCACAATTTTCCAAATTATCAACATGTTGCTGCTTTATCTTAGCCATTTTTAAAGCTCTAGTTTGCAACTTAGCTTCTAGTACAGGCATATGAGAGGCAGTAACACATTTAGCAGATCAATCATCTTTCTTAAATCTTCCGGTCCAGTCTTGCAGCTTTTGTCACGCACTCTCACACCACATCTTTCTTAGGACCACAGTCAACCTACACTTGCATACACTCATTCATGTATCTGAAGTCCCAGGATGGATTTCCGACACTAGAGTTAACATTCGTCTCAGCCATTTGCAGCTTCTCTCTCTCGAATGCTCCCTCATAGGGCCACATGCCATTCATCCATTCACACATAAGAGAAGTGAACGGAAACACGAAATCCCATCCTTTCAGTCTACCGATGATTCCAGCTGGCACATGCGGCGAAAACATTGCTTTAAATTGTGATATCTGGTCAGATGTGTATGTGTGTGTGCCTGCTCCGGCATGCTGCGTATCAATGACAGGTTGACCATCTAACTTCACATTAGTTCTTTGATTTTCTACAGAAATATGTTTTGTCTTTGATTTAGCTTTTGCTGAGTCAGTTTGCATGATTTCAGGTTTGTCTACTGCTTTGGACAGATCATTACCCATTTTCGCTTGCGCAGTAGGACATTACACATACAGACAGATTTCAAACCACAATACAGCAGCATTAAAGGTCAGTCTCCACACTTTTCTAACTGCAGCAGTGGTGATCTGAGGTGAAAGGAGGAAAAATGTACTTCTTTTTCTCTCCCAGTGTATACACATTTAACATCAACGTTTTCCAAAGGACACAGAGCAGATCCCCAATCTTGATTCAAACAAGGGTGTATTTAAACTCCCCTGAAAATGTCTTTTCTATAGTTTAAACCTCAGGTGGGTCTCTCTGTGCCGAGTGCAGCCCGAAACTGTCCCGGAAACAAATAGCCACGTAGTGGCAATGCAGTGGGTCATAAACCCAACCTGCCCCCCTTCAAATCCACACACTGTACACTGCTCTGTAATGAATTATTGTTACAGCTCCAATTATTTTTTAAAGTCGTTTTTTTACACCATTGTCAGCTTTCTTGATTTCTCACTTTAAATCAATATGCCGAATTGAACATCTAACTGGGATGTTTGTATGACACATACGTTGCAAACAACGCTAGAGGTTTAGCCAGGACATTGTCCCCAAGACACTGAAGCTCCTGACCCCCTGGTGGGTCTTAGATGTTTTTATATTCCAGGCAAATTAAATAAGCACATAGTTTTTTATGATTTCGTCAAACGCAGACATGGTAAGGCATAGTAATAAAACTTTGCACTTACCACGTCTTTGTTCTGTTGAAATCCTGTTTGTGACGCCAATTGTTGTGGAGAAATTGCTGAAGTCAAATGTCAATGGTGAGGTCAGGAAGGAAGAAAGTGTTCAGGAGCCTCTGATGTCTTATGCTGTATCATTTATTGACGCTTGGCCAAGGAGAACTAGAGACACTCTCAAAGTACATCAGAACAGCTTGAGTCGGACCCGCATTCTGACGAACTCATGCTGGTGGTCACACTTTAAACCCTCATAGATGACGCCACAAATACTTTACGCCCAAAATAGTCAAAGGGAATGCATTTACCCATGTTTGTGTTCACCTTCAACACATTCTAGTCTGGAGACACTGTTGTCTGTTCATGCTAATGGAACGTCAACAATTAGCTATCTATTATATCTAGGAATGCAGCAACATGTCTCTTCGACCCTGGACACCACAGTGTTGAGATATGGTGGCCCCGAGTCAAAGACAAACAATTAATACTGCCGAGGACCTTGTGTAACCTAAGGACAGAAAATTCCATAACAGTTAGGGTGCAGAGTCACCGACACACATTTTAGTAAGCACACACGGAGACGACGCTCATCCAAGTCATTTATTAAACATAAATCTCCGGTTGACTTTAAAAACTTATACAACAAAATTAAATGAGTAACTTAACAAGCAAGGTCCAAAAACATTTCGGCATGAGTGTGTGGTTGGAAAACTTTAACACCACCCATAACAACTCCAAAACATTCATTGATAAAATTAAATAGGCACCTGTCTGTGGGAGGCGCATTACAGACGTCACCACCAGGTTGAAATAAAATAAATATTTCTCACCTTTATAAATTTTAAACTAGGATGGCTTAGATCATTTCCTTCATAATAATTACTTTTATAAATAAAAATACAACAGTTAACTGAAACCAAGTTTATAGATTTTCTAATTATACCTCCAGGATTCAATATGGCTCCAACATACCGGCCCCTAATTGTAGATGCCATAGAAAAACATTTACAGCAATAACATTCAAATGGAGCCAGAAAACTTAGTACAGATTTTTCTAAAAAAAAAAAAAAACAGAATATGCATTCCAAAATATCTGACCTCGCATTTAACATCTCACATCATGTCAACATACATTTGAAGAATATATTATCCCACTTCATAAGCCCCATGTGAACTCCCCCAAAAGTCCATTTTGCATAAATGTCCATGGTGGCATATCTGCCACATACAGTCTATTAGGTAGGAAAGTCCAAAGAGTGTAAATGTGGTGCTGGTAATGTATAGATGTATGAAAGGGTTGGTGTGTATTTAAGGAAATGTGCTTGATTGTGTGCATACTGTTTAGGGCAGTGGGACTGGGGCATTGACATTGTCCTTCTAAGCTCAATTTTCACCTTCCAAAAGTAAGCAGAGCTTATCGATGGGTCTTTGCTGGATGCTTGTCTTAGTTTGAACTAAAACATTCCGGACAAGACCTTTGGCTCCTGGCAAAATCTTCACCACCCTGCCTAGGGGCCATGAGTTCCTAGGTGCAGTATCATCTACTATGCTTACTACGTCGTCAACTCCCAAATTCCTTCTTGTCTTGATCCACTTTTGTCTTTGTTGCATGAGTGACAGATACTCTTTAGTCCACGTTTCCCAGAACAGGTTTGCGAGGTATTGCACTTTCTTCCATCTCTTTCTGTAGTAGAGGTCATCTTTACAAAAGAGTCCAAGTGGCAGTGCATCTTGGATCTTTTGATGATCTAGCTGAGTTAAAGCAGCCCCCAACTCCCTTTGAGCGCCCACAAAATTTGTACCACAGTCAGTTCGAAAAGTCTTTATAGGTCCCCTTCGACATAAAAAACGACGTATGGCGTTGATGCAGGAGTCTATATCTAAGGTGCTTGCCACTTCCAGGTGAACAGCTCGACTCGCCAGGCAAGTAAACATTACTCCCCATCGTTTCACATGTGATCTCCCTCTTTTGAATTCTAGGGGTCTGTTGAGCTGCATTTTGTAATAACGGTGCATTTTGTAATAAACGTCCAAAATGTAATAACTTTTTCATTTCATTTTGTAATAAAGCCGCATTTTGTAATAAATTATTACAAAATGCACTTGCAACTTTTTTATTTTCTGGGAAATGTAATAACATGGTGCATTATGTAATAATACCTAATATTGTTGTTTGTTAAACAATGAATTTATACAAGAGTGACTTTTGTTGTTTTGTATGCAATTTCCCTTAGAGCTATGTAGCCCAATAAATCTATGTATGACAGAATATAACTTTAGTTGCCTATTTGAAGTTTGGAATTATATAGGCCAATAACTTGTGGCCAAATTCAAAGCTCTACATGGTCTGTCACTCAGGCAGGGAGGGGAGGGCAGGCTGTAATCTGATTGGCTGCTGAATCAGTTCTACAAAGATCATGCGCTGCTTGCATGCTTAATTGAGACAGCCAACAGAGTTCAACATGATGCCAGGTATGAAAAAACTGTGCCAAATATTATCTGTGTAATTTAAATTATGGTACTGTGATGCCGCAGGTGGTGGTGGGTTATCAAAATTGTAATAATTAAAATACTTTCTTAAATATTATTCAAGATAAAATATTTTAGTACTTGAAATGAAATTCCACAAATAAAATAAAAGTGCAAAAAAAGGCACAAAATGCTATGGAGCCCCTAAAGGGACATGGGGAAAAAAGAAAAGTGAAACGTTTCTAGTGAGCACAAGATACTTTCTCGTACGCACCAGAAAAGTATCTCGTGGTCACAATGAAGTATCTTGTGCTCATTATTACAAAATGCGGCAGTTTATTACAAAATGCGGCTTTATTACAAAATGAAATGAAAAAGTTATTACATTTTGGACGTTTATTACAAAATGCACCGTTATTACAAAATGCGGCTCAACAGGGTCCAAAGTAATCAATACCCACATGAGAGAAGGGCGGGAGATCTGGAGTTATCCGATCCTGTGGCAGGTCAGCCATTTTCTGCTCCCCAACTTTTGCCTGCACACGTCTGCAAAAAATACAAGCCTTAATGATTTTTCTGGCAGAGGAGTTGGCTGAAGGAAGCCAGAATTTCTAGTCTGAAAAGCATTTGGTTCCACCTCTGGATCATTCAAAGGGATTATGCCAAGATCCTCTGGTACTTTAGGCCATTCAGTTTCCTCTCCTGACAAAAAGTCCGGGCCGTTTAACCATCTGGTGGAACTCAAGAATAATTCTATATGCAATCCACGTGAGGCGTCGTCCGCTGGATTGTCTCTGGAACATACATGCTTCCATTGATTTTCTTGAGATAAGTTCTGGATCACTGCAATTCTATTAGAAACATAAGTATGGAATTACTTTGTTTGATTGCGGATGTATTTCAGTACTGATGTACTGTCTGTCCAGAAGGTAGAATTCTTCAGTTTCAGCTGTAGTTCTCTTTGTAGCATTCTATCCACTTTCACAGCCAATGTAGCTGCCGCAAGCTCGAGCCTTGGAATTGTGATCTGTTTTAGTGGATTTACCCTGGATTTCCCCAAAACGAATGCAATGTAAGCATCTCTCATAACTTACAGTTCCATATCCCGACTCACTCGCATCACAGAAGTGATGCAGCTCAGCAGTCCTTACAGCCCCAAAACTTTTAGGCTTCATGCATCTTTTCACCTCAAACCTGCTTAGCTGATCCAGATCTGTGATCCATCTTTGCCAGAGCTTTGATATTTCCTCTGGGATAATTTCATCCCATCCACATTTTTGGATAGGATCTGTTTGGCTTTGAGAATGAATGGAGAAAGGAAGCCCAACAGATCATAGATGGAACTTACTGTGGAGAGGATTGCTCGTCTTGTGGGAGCTCTGCTTTTGACTGCCACCATGAAGGTAAATCTAATTTTTCATCCTCTGACAAAAGTTTTTGTACTGATTGATGCACCTTGATAATTTCACCAACAGCTTGTTTAAATATGTCCACACATTCAATAAAATTATCCACATTTCCACCCTCCACAAGCAGAGCCTTTATTTCATTCAACTTTCTTGTGCATAATCGAAGTTTCCCTCTGTGTGATGCAGTCAGTGATTTTAAAAGACTCAGCCTCAACAGCAGTCTCAAGATGTCGGATCATTTTGAGTTTTTGGATTTCCTCTAAATACGATTGAATCGTTATTTTACTTTTTGACACATCCTCATTTGCTTTTTATGGGTTTCAAATATTTGGAAATAATTAAAGAAATAAAGAAATTCAAATATATACTTCCATTCTTTAATAAGCGTGCGTAAAGTTGCGCGTAAGGGCACATTTGCAGTTTCATTCATTCCTCTGTTTACTTACAACAGCGGCCACGCGCTCGCATTAGAGTCTGCGTCCTCCCATATGCGCAGCATCTTTCTTCCTTTCGTCAGTCCGTTGAGGAGTTTTCCGACTAATGTACTGCCTAAGTTTTCCTCTTTGAGGCAGTGGAGGTTAGGGTGAAGAGTTACAGACACACGTTTTAGTAAGCACACGCGGAGACGACGCTCATCCAAGTCATTTATTAAACATAAATCTCCGGTTGACTTTCAAAACCTATAAAACAAAATTAAACGAGTAACTTAACAAGCAAGGTCCAAAAACATTTCGGCATGATTGTGTGGTCGGAAAACTTTAACACTCCGCCCATAACAACTCCAAAACATTCATTGATAAAAATCAAATAGCCACCTGTCTATGGGAGGCGCATTACAGATGTCACCATTAGGTTGAAATAAAATAAACATTTCTCACCTTTATACATTTTAAACTAGGATGGCTTGGATAATTTACTTCATAATAATTTCTTTTATAAATAAAAATACCACAATTAACCGAAACCAAGTTTTTATATTTTCTAATTATACCTCCAAGATTTAATATGGCTCCAACAGGTGATATGTGCAGCCATGCCCCTGTAACGTCTGCCAAACAGTACTGTGGATTAAATTGTTGAGGTCCAGGAAACTGTTACCAGTATAGTTATCTAAAGAAATTCTTCTTCGGTGTGTGTTCAGATGTGTGTAAAAAGTTCAACTACACATATGATAGGAGGGCTCACTATTATTTTGTTGCCATTTTTGATATGTACTATGATAAGTTGTGGCTGTTTTTGTTGCTATCTTACCTGCCCACCTGATCACATAGCAAGGTAATCACAGTAGTCACATTTAGGGGAGTCACAGGTGAACAACTGCAGGGGGTTTAGAATCCGGGGAGCCACACAGTTTTTCAACCATATGTGTGTGTCTATGCTGTTTCTTTGTCCGATATTAGTAGTTTTGTCATGTTTCCAAGCTCATTTTTACATCATTCATTCAGTAAGTACACCTGACTTTTTGTAGCCATTTTTTATTTTGTATATGAATGAAACGTTAAACGTTTATTTCATGGAGGACCTGATTTTTTTGCATCGCAACGTGATGGAAATGTCTTCAATGGTTACAGTAAAAACAGGCAATAGGCAGAATATACAAAGTATAGGCTGACAAAACATAGAAGTGAGACAGCACATAACCTACACATGAACACATATGTAACCATGCACACATAGACTGGGTTTAAATTGAATGAGATGGATAATGTAGTATTTATTACAGACTAAGTGAGGTTGAAAGCTGATATGATATGAGCAGGTAATATTTTTAAAATAGTCGTCTTGATTACACCAATAGTTTAGTTGTAGTTTTGACTTTCGAGTTATATATTGTTCTAACAGAACAGTGGCGCTGCAGTCATGTAAAGATGATCTTGTTGAATATGACGCGTTGCGATTGAAAAAACTACCCGTTTGGCTGGGGTCTGTCAGGCTTTATTTTGCAAGAATTTCTGCTGGCTGTACGTTATCCCCCACATAGAACACCAGATAATTTCTTATACTCAATGAATGCAACAAAAGTATAGTTATATAAAGCATGATCACAATGTCTGCTAGCTTTCACTTTAGCTTTGAATGATCCTGTCCAAAACACCTAGGACAAATCTGGACTTTGGTTTAGTTTAAAAGTTGAGAAATGGCTAAAGTTACACATACTGCTAACATACATGTTGCCATGGAGATTAATCTCCATGGCAACATATATGCAAATGAGCAGAGGCCCTTTCATGTCCATTAAGAATGTTTTTAGCTTTGATGTGTCGTGTTCCGGAATGTCAGGCAAGCATATATCACAGGCTGATCAGTGTCTGCTCTCAGTTTGGACAGAGGGCTAAGAGGAGTAGGTGATTTCATGGTTATGTATTAATTCACGCATTTTAAACTATTTTTCAACATACCTAAGGTGAGGATCAGCAAAAACATGAATCATCGGGGGACCGAAGGTGGATCGAGTGATGCCTGGGTGCTCTAATAAGCCATCAGTAATGGTATGTACCTGTCAGTCAACCAGTCACACTGTTAATAATGCGCTTCAAGCAATAATATCATCTGAAGAAGTCAGTTAAAACAAAAATCACCCCCCTTAAGTTGCTGTAGAGACCAAAACCATTGTCTGAGCCAGGTTGTGAACATGGGCACATTGATATAGCAGTTTATGGGGATTTTAGTCACTACCAGCATATTTGCACAACATTTTTTGCAAACTTGTTGATATTTTCCTTGTTCTCAACCAAACAAGTATTTGATTTTAATCAACCTCCAAGGATTCAAACATTTCAAACTGTGTTTCAACATACCTAAGGTAAAATAATGGTTTTCACTTTTGTACCAAGGCCTGCGAGTTTGGGTAGATTTCTTCAAGTGTTCTGCTAGTGTACACTGACACTTGATCATTTCTACCATATTTGACCAAAATGTTTTGGAAACTTGTGGTTTGTTTGAGGAATATTGTGGGTTTTATTCTATATTCTGACATGTTGTCATGTAATCAAACTGCTAAGAACATAAGATTTTAATCCAACTAGGTAGATTCAAAGGTTTTCTAACATAGCTAGGGCAAGTTAATGATTTTCACTTTTGTACCAAAGTCTTCAAGTTTCGGTAGATTTCTCAGGTGTTCTTGATCATTTTAGCCAAGATCGTGGCCGTCAGGTAGACCCAGCACTTCCTCATCCTCTGGCAACCAGCCACATGTCCTTGGTTGTTGTTTTTGGCCTTGGTCCACCTTAAAATGTATACCTTTAGTTATAGTTGTTTGATCCGAGTTGTGTAAATAAGTCATTTTCTTTTGTATATAAAAACCTGTTGTATGTGGCTACTTGGGACTCGGACAAGATTTGGGACCCGTCAAGTTACGCTCTAGGCACCCCTAGACTGGGGCATAACAGTTAATAGTGCAGATTTTGCAGATAGCAATCCTCTTAGATTATAAATTAGGAGAGAGACAGCACATAACCTACACATGAACACATATGTAACCATGCACACATAGACTAGGTTTAAATTGAATGAGATGGATAATGTAGTATTTATTACAGACTAAGTGAGGTTGAAAGCTGATATGATATGAGCAGGTAATATTTTTAAAATAGACGTCTTGATTACACCAATAGTTTAGTTGTAGTTTTGACTTTCTAGTTATATATTGTTCTAACAGAACAGTGGCGCTGCAGTCATGTAAAGATGATCTTGTTGAATATGACGCGTTGCGATTGAAAAAACTACCCGTTTGGCTGGGGTCTGTCAGGCTTTATTTTGCAAGAATTTCTGCTGGCTGTACGTTATCCCTCACATAACCCCCAGATAATTTCTTATACTCAATGAATGCAACAAAAGTATAGTTATATAAAGCATGATCACAATGTCTGCTAGCTTTCACTTTAGCTTTGAATGATCCTGTCCAAAACACCTAGGACAAATCTGGACTTTGGTTTAGTTTAAAAGTTGAGAAATGGCTAAAGTTACACATACTGCTAACAACAAACAAACAATTTAATTTGGATACATGTTGCCATGAAGATTAATCTCCATGGCAACATATATGCAAATGAGCAGAGGCCCTTTCATGTCCATTAAGAATGTTTTTAGCTTTGATGTGTCGTGTTCCGGAATGTCAGGCAAGCATATATCACAGGCTGATCAGTGTCTGCTCTCAGTTTGGACAGAGGGCTAAGAGGAGTAGGTGATTTCATGGTTATGTATTAATTCATGCATTTTAAACTATTTTTCAACATACCTAAGGTGAGGATCAGCAAAAACATGAATCATCGGGGGACCGAAGGTGGATCGAGTGATGCCTGGGTGCTCTAATAAGCCATCAGTAATGGTATGTACCTGTCAGTCAACCAGTCACACTGTTAATAATGCGCTTCAAGCAATAATATCATCTGAAGAAGTCAG